>OX639993.1:27380861-28776326 GCA_951828415.1 Anomoia purmunda
ATTTAAAAAATGTTTAAAATTGAAAGCTATCAACAATCGATAAATACAACTACCCATCCATATGTAGAATCGAGCAAAATGGCACAACAAGATGCATAAGTAAACATAAACAATTAAGTTTTTTGGTATTATGCATATCGAAAATTAAGTAGTTTTATACTGTAAAGATTAAAGCAAAATATAGCGAACGTCCAAGGAACATAACATAATTTTCGCGTTTGTTCAATATTTTCCTTAATTTATTTGTTTCGTGGTCTGCTCAGGACCAGCTGACAAAGTAACTAGTGACTTTATTTTGAGACTAGAAACTTGAGACGGCTTACTGAATAAAAATCAATCTCACCACCGCGAAGTCTCAGTTAGTGACTAGAGACTGCTTACAGAATACCAGCATTAGTGCAAATATCAAAAAAAAAAAATATTGTTCAGAACAGTTAATTACAAAAAAAACTTCATCGACCACTTTTCTTTTTCAGTAGAGTACTCTTGTGCATTCATTGAGCATACCTATTTTCATTGTTATCTTACTTGATTTCCCAGAAGATAATTTATGGAGACGGTTTAATCAAGAAGTACTGAAAAAGCATTGGCTTTTCTGTTTATCTTTCACATGTGCCTTTCCGGAATCCATTCTATGCGTATCAAAAGCAGAAAGCCTTCAGGAAGAGAAGATGCCGAACCGAAGGCCCCTCAACTCTCAGAAAGGCGTATTGGAATGGCTTTTAAAATTCTAGAAATTATATACTGGGTTGTTAATTTACTAAATACCAATAATAAAAAGACATACAGCGTTTGAGGTTCGTAGTCGTAAATTGTAAAGATAAATAAGTAGAGCAAGTGAGTAATTCAAAAGGCTACCAATTTTGAGATAAGAAAACTTTGGATATACATAACTATAAATATACCTTTACCACTTTGAACTACTGTACCTAAATTTAGATTGCTGAATTCTCGTTAAAGTCTCCAAGCTTTTTATTTTATTGAAATCCCTTGAGTTTTTTATTACTTAGTTTTCTTTTCATGCACAGATCATGTTATTTTCTATTACTAAACTTTTAGTCCAGTTCGCATTTTCGAGCGCTCAGTTGCTTGAATAGAGCAGATCCCACTGAAAAATAAAATAGTATGGTGAGAAAAAAAGTTTGAAATTTTGAAATAATAAAATTTTGAGAAATATCTTCTCTTCTACTAAGCATTACTCACATGCAGTGCCATTTATCGCGCAATTTAGTTGATCCAGTAGGCAAGGATTGGCAATGGTGCTGCGATATTTGCCATTCGATATGCACACCGGCTCATACATCATAGTGCAGGCTTTGAGACATTCCGGTTTGTTTACGTCCACATCCATTTTGCTAAATAAATCATAAAGATTATCGACCAACTGTGTGGTGCACCAATCGATGTCGGTTTGGGCAAATGCTATTGAAATCAAAAAAATAAATGAAATTATTTGAAAAATACCAACAGCTCAGTGGTCACTTACGTTTCATCAACGAACGCTGCTGTTCACGTTCGCAATTGGCCACATTCAACAGGCATGGGTTGTTGAATTCTTCATAGTTCGCGCCATCAAATCCACAGGTGGGTGCATACAAAGCGGGACAAACAATTGGACATGTCGTTGCCAATTCCTCCACCTCAATTTCCAAGTCTTCGGGGTTGTTTAAAGTGTTCGCACCACCACAGCAGACCAACAACAGTGCGGCGAATATTAGAAATTTCTTGTTGTACATCATTCTTGCGATTTTAAAACTTTTAGTTATTCAAATAATAAACTTCTTTGTTTCTGATTTTGCTTTCACCGTATCGATTGATTGATTATTTCGTACTGTAGCTTCCGTCAATGGTACAAAATGTATTTATATGTGAAGCAATTACCATTCTCTCTTGTTTTTTTTATCGCTTATCAGTCTTGATTACTACTTTGATAGCAACACCAATAGTATATTATTTCGTGTTCACAATATGTAGGGGAGAAGGCAAGCGAAAGGGGTGAAGTTAAGGTAACATGATTTTAAGATCAAAACAAACAGTGCGTTCAAGTAATTTCTGGTAGATACTTTGTAAGCGATGAGTAAACGCGCGAGACGCACAGTGGGTGAATGTCGATGAAAATTTAGATGAAATATAATATTGAAAAGGAAGGTTTTCGTATTTCCAAATTTCCAATTTTTCTTTTGCGAAAAACAAGCATATTGTTCATGAATAATAACACAAATATGCGTGGAACCTTTAGTCGCAAATTTAAATTAAAAATACCACGAAACTATTAATTTTAAGTCTTTTTTTACAGAAAGCCAAAACGAAATGGAACAAATGCAAGAAACTTTGGTTCAAGGAGCAACAAATAATGTATGTTTGCAATTTAACATAATTATATATAAATATACACCCATTTCTACCAGCGACCCAGAGTAATATATGTATATGTATTTCATGGTTGAGTTTTAAAAAAGTCATCCAAATTTTCATAAGAAAAACCACTAGCATTTTCCCGCTAAAGAAATAAATTACTTCACCAAAGAGAGAGTTGCCACCTGTTTATAAAGATAAAATCAGTTAAACCAATAGGCTAAATGTAATATTACGGCATTGGTATTTATTCGAAAATATTTTTGAAGAGGGTTGCCACCTATTTAAAAGCCGTATTCAATTGAATTAATTATAGGAGTCAAGCGAAATAGGTTTGATAAAGCTTCATTTCGAAAATATTTTTAAAAAGGGTTGCCACCTATTTCAAAATTAAATCCACTTAATATAATAATATTAATGAAATACTAAAATACCAGTGTAAAATGATAGAGTTTAGTTTTGACTATTTGTTTGAAGAGGACTGCCAGATGTTTTAAAATTAAATCAAATTAATATAATGGTATTAATAAATTCCTAAAATACATGTGAAAGGAAAGAGGTTTAAAGAAGCTTAATTTCAGAAATATTTTTAAAAAGGGTTGCTAACTTTTCGAAATTAAATCAAATTAATATTAAAAAATATTAAAATATCGATGTGAAACAGAAGAGTTTTAATAAAGCTTGATTCCGAAAATATTTTTAGAGGGTTGCCACCAATTTAAAAATTAAAAATAATACAATAGTATAAATGAAATGAAATAGTATATATGAAATAAAAAATGACAAACGAACGAGGTTGAAAAAACTTAGTTTCGAAAATATATTTAAGAAGGCTGCCACATACATATGTATGTATTTCAAAATTAAATGAAATTGATTCATATAAAACTTATAATTCTAATAAACTTAAATACTGATGTGAAACGAAAGACGTTCAAAATTTAGTTTCGATAATATTTTTAAAGAGGGTTGCCACATATTTCAAAATTAAATCAAATTAATTCATATATTTAATTCTAATATTACTTATACTAAAATGCTGGTTTAGGAAATCTTAGTCTCAAAAACATTTTTTAAGAGTGTTGCCAGCTGTTGGAAAATTAATATAATAACCTAAATGAAATACTAAAATACTGATGTGGAACGAATAAGGTTGAAAAAAACTTAGTTCCGAAAATATATTTTAAGAGAGTTGCCATCCATTTCAAAATTAAATCAAACTAATTTATATATTTAATTCTAATATTACTTATAACATAGTTACGAAAATATTTTTTAAGAGTGTTTCCAAGTTGTTTTGGAGTTCGTCACAAAAATTGGAGCCATAGGTGGGAGTGACAGGCATACTAATATCTGAAGTTCGAGTCGAAAAAAGCCCTCTCGATTACCATAAATATATAACAGTGAAAAGTAAACTCCGTAAGTTTCGGAAACCATGTTCGAAGAGAGTGGTACATCTGGGCACTCCATGCTGTTCATATGCATCTTTACTTGTCCACTATTTTTCCTCATTTAAACATTAAAATTCCCAGTAAAAATATTTCTTGTAAATTTCGAATGAATTTTGTAAAAGACTGAATATTTGTTAGTAGAGAAGAAATGTTTATTCAAAATTAATGCTTACTTTTCCTCTGCAACTACTTTTCGATAAAAAACTAAATTGTACTTTAATATTACAAAATTCGAATTTCCCACTTCTTGTGAATTGCATCTAATTTACACCCGAGTAAGTAAGTAGTTTTGCTGTTATTGTTTAAGGTTTCCTGTTTATTTTATTAGTAAATATTTTGGTTTAAATGAATATTTTCCCCACAACTGTTTGTAAACAATTCAAACTAAATTGGGAGCAGTCGGGAAAAAACAGTTGAAAAAAGTACACGATTACTTCCGCAATCAAAATGAGAAAAAATTAAATAATTTATTAATAAAGAATTCCACTTGACGCGCATAAAGTATCGGCAAATATTTCACTATTTCACTGACTCAGCATTGCGACAACAAGCGGTGCTAATTTGTGACGATTCATCACAGCAGCAACAGCTAGTTACCTACATATTTGCTCAAACTTCAGATGTTGTTGTTGTTATTGTTGTTGTCGTCTTTGTTTATTGTTCTGCTAGAAACAGCTACTTATCGCTTATTTTCCCCAATCATTAGCTCGTGGCAGCCTAAAAGGAAATTAACTCGGCCACCGTTAAACACCAGCCGCCCTCTGTCGGTACGTACGTCCATCCGTTCGTCCGTCCGTTCCTTCATCTGCTCACCACCTAAATTCATACATAGGTCAATTGCACTGACATTAATAACGCTATTACGATAACGAGATCCGTTAAAACAATGATCGGCATGTTGCCGTTGTGGCATCTTGACCAGCATAGCCAATTAGTCTTCTTCTGCTCGTTCAGGGAGTGGTGTGGTGGCCCGTTGGCATACAACAACAACATACTAACATACATACATATTTGTAAGTATAAAAACAATGTTAAGCAAATACCAACAACAACTGCATTACAAAATCAGCAAAAAAGTCTCAGAAAACTTGTGATAATCATTGCAAGTCAACAAAATTCTCACATTCACAATCACCGTCAAGTTATTCAGTGCTGTTTGGCCCCGTCCGTTACTCCACAGCCGATCCATCATTCGGTATCTCTGTGTGTGTGTGTGTGTGTGTGTGTACATTCGGCCCGTTCATCAACGATAGCTCAGCTCAGCACCTCGAAAAGTGTGGGAAAATGAGAACGTGCCTCAAGCAATGCCAAAGTTGTTGTCACCATTATTATTACAAGCGTTACTTAAGTTGTTGTTGTCGTTCCTCGGTTGTTATTGCTTCTTGGTTTGTTGCTTTTGTTTTTTCTTTTTTGGTTTTGCTGATCGTTATCTCTACGAAGCGCTCGAGTGTAGTATTGTTTTTATTCTCTTAATATTTTGTTTATATTTTTGTATTTTGTTTCGAAGCTTTGGATCGTAAATTTTTTCAAAGCAATTCATTTTAATTCATATGCAAAACAGCTACTACTGAGAAAAGAAATGTGAAAGAAATTTGTGGTGGCATTTGAACACGCGCATGTGTCGCATGTATTCGTACTTGCAGTTGGTTAGAATGTGGGAAGGCCGCACTAAACGGCGTTGACAATGAAGGCACCGTTAAGGTTAACGTGTTTGGGTAAATAGCGTAAGTCCTCATAACGAAAAATTTCAGAGTCATGGCAATACATAGGTGTTATAAGCTTCTAATGTGACCAATCCTTTCGATATCCATAATGATATAACAAGTAAAAATTTGGTCAATCTGGATGAAACTGAACTTTGAAACTCCGCATTGCTCTATACATGTAATCTTGGTGTTGAAGAAGAAAGCGAGGAACATCTTTCGAGAAAAGAAGAGAGAGGCCGAGATGTGCGAGTGGGAATAGTTTGAGATGCTAGCCGACCGGAAAAACGCCCGAAAAATCTGTCAGAAGATACGGCGGCTTAAGACTTCACAATGCTTAGTGGTAGTGACGCGGAAAACATCGGAGATAATAAGCCTAAACCTCCAATCAATGAAGACAGAGTCGAAGTACCAATACTCGATCTCGACGAAACTTGAACGGCAATAGCACGGCTAAAGAACAATAAGGCTGCTGATGCTGACGGATTGCCAGCAGAGCTATTCAAGTGCTACAGTGTGATCTGCCCAATTCACAAGAAGAGTGATCTTCCGATATGAGCCAATTACCGCGGGATCAGTCCCCTTAGCATAGCATATAAGGTTCTGTCGAGCATGTTGTGTGAACGTCTGAATCCCACTGTGAACGAATTGATTGGACCTTATCTATGTGGCTTTAGACCTGGCAAATCTACCATTGATCAAATATTCTCGACACGCCAAACCTGGGAAAAGACCCGAAAAAAAGAATACCACATTTTAGTCGACTTCAAATCCGCTTTCGAAAGGCACGAGAAGAGGCTGCCTATTTGTTGCAATGTCTAAATTTGGTATCCCAACAAAACTAATACGGCCATGCAGAATTAAACCGCTCAGGCACTATATTTTGTAAGAGCGTGCAACGGTATCATCGGCCATAACAACCGCGTCGTTACTTCTGCCATTTTTCAAACTGGATAAAGAAGCGAAACGTATGGGTCTGTAGGTGAACGAGGTCAAAACTAAGTACCTCCTGCCATCAAATAAACATTCAGTGCACTTCAGCGTAGAGGAAGCAGACGGTCTCCTCTGCGTTGGAAGGACTAAGTGGAAAAGAACTTGACGTCACTTGGTATTTCCAGTTGACATCAGTTAGCAGGAAGAAGGAGCGACGGAGCTTAGACGGTCGCTTAGGCGGTTATAGCGCCAATTAAGTAAGTACATAAGTAAGACTTTACCCGCGGTTTGACTCGCGTTATGAAGTCGGATGTAACAGATTATGAAATTAATAAATATTGTAACTTTTAATTCCTTTGATTTTTTTTGTTTGTTTTATTACCTAAAAAACAATCTCTCCCTGCTTCATAATTGCCGGTTACGGTTGGTTTCTGAGACAATTTTGTTATTTGGCAACTGCGCCGTCTTCCATTCGAATTAAGTGCAGCCCAATTTATTATTACAAATTCACAACGTATGTAATTAAACGACAGTGCTATTTAGAAGTCTCATTATAGTCTTCTAGTGTTCAAAAGCTTAACTAATTACATTGTAATATATAGAATTCTACAGAAATTAGCTGATAATCCAATTGCACTGTTTTCGTATAAACCAAGATGAATTCATATAAGGTGTAGTTACTATAGCAGCCGATTTGATTTTTTTTACTCATTTACATGCATTTTGTTTTTGCTTTTGCGTATGACTTTTCAAAAGCCGTAAAAGCAAACACAAAATACATAAGAATTTCGTAGTTGTATTTATAACACCACCTTATATGAATTCGCCTTGGTATAAACGCTTCGTTTACACAATACTGTTATAATTCAGCGAGCTTAGAAATGTAGTAAAAATAATATTTTTAAACCGGTGAAAATACTCTTTAATCACATTTTCGTGTTCCAGTTTTACTACTTCTTTTAAATCACATGCCGTAATATTTCCCTTAACTTGGCAATTTTATTTACCTTTTTAAGCAGGTGGCAACCCTCTCTAAAAGTATTTTTGAAATAAAGTTTTCACAAACCTCCATCGTTTGGGGACATATTGCGATATTTAATTTAATTTATTATAATTTTATTAAAATTTTTAAATAGGTGGCAACTCAGTGTTGTTTAAACCACTTTGACCTAGAAATGTTTGATATGATATCAATTATTTCGAAAATAGTTGTTTTATGAACCGATAATCAATTTTTTTTAATAACTATTTTCAATTACAAAAAAAATTGGTAGTTTGTTTCCTCCAAAATATTTCGGAAACTCATACATACATATGTATGTGTGTGTGAACATGTACATATACATCCCGGAACTAACCAACAACAACTACACATTCTTTGAATAGCGGCATACTGTCGTATTTGAGCTGTGTTTTGGCTGTAGGAAGAGAAGCAACAACAATTCCCATGTCCGCTTGAGTCAAGGGCTGCGTGCTGGCTTGGCAAGTATGAGGTCGTGGGATCAAACCCGGGTAAGAAAATCAAGAAGTTAGTAAAAACTTTGTCTGTTTTTATATGATTAGCATGATCTGTAAGCAGTCTCTAGTCACTTATTGAGACTTGTCGGTATTTAGTTTGATTTTGAGACTGTGCGGTATTCAGTAAGCCGTCTCAAGTCTATAGTCTCAAAATAATGTCACTAATTTGTCAGCTGGTCCTGAGCAGGTAACAAAAGAAAGATTTTGAGGAAAGTACTTTATCTATTCCTTGGTCGTTCGCTGTAATTTGCATTTAATTTTTAATACGCATAATAAAAAAAACTATTTGTTTACATTTATTTATGTATTTTGTTCTTCGATTTTGATCGAATGTATATGTATATACATATGTAGATAGGGTAGCTGTATTTATCGATTGTTGATAGCTTTAATTTCTTAACATTTTTTAAATAATCGGTGCACATAAAATTCAGTAATAAGAATTTTTAACATCTAATTTCAATGTTAATTTTACAAAAACCATATTGTTTTAAATAGAAATAATGCTATTGGTAAGAAATGTAAATATGTAGCTCATTGCATGCAATCGATTAATACACATTCATTATGCATCGCTAGCTGGAACATGCCATCAGCTGATTGGCTCTACTGCATTTCACCACAGCCTTTGGTGAAATTTTTTGAGACTGTTGCTTATTAAATACAAAATCGTCTCAAGTCGCAAAAAATGTTTCTAATTAAAAGCAAAGAACGTAAGATTACAAAGAAGTTGCATTCCATCCCACCGTTCCTCTAACAGAAAATCTCGTCCAATTTCACCATACCAGAACTCGTTTGAGTTTTGCTGACATTTTTTGAAGCGATGAAAATTGCTTGATAAAAAAATACTCACGGGGAACACATTTTTCAATTATTATCGATAAAATTTAGAACCGCCATTGGTTGTTCTTGATTTATTGGCAGATTTTACAATTATCGTAATTTGCTCTTAAATTAAGAATGATCCACAAATTACGATAGTGTGTCCGAGTTTTTACATGCAACGGGGGTAGAAAAGAATGAGCCTAATATAAAATTCCATTCAGCCTAAAATAAATTCAAGTAAAATGCATAATTTACCATTTCATTTTTTCCACTGGTTTTATTGTTGTACATTTTATATGTATATTTTTTACGATAACTACGTTAACATTTTAGTGAAAAAGTAGTTAGTTAAGGTATATCACAAATATTTATATTGCAAACAAGCATTGCTAAGTAAGCTCTTCCTCACCTCTTCCTTTCTCAATCTTTTGTATATTGTTTTTAGCATTTTATACTAATTCGAATATTAGAATTTATATATGCATGTGTGTATGTGTTTGAATAAATTAAACTAAATAACAATGAGATCCCTGATGAAATTTAACGAAAGTCCCTGCATTACCGCACGAAAGCTCATAAGCGCCATACGAAAAAGCTCAGTTTGCGCTTTCACTCATAGTACCGCCGCCTGCACAGGTAGCTGACGCCAACTCTGGCACAGCCATGCTGTGAGCAGATCATCATCGATTTTCTCCTGCGCGTTCGTCCAGAAGAAGGTGCCATCGTCGGTGTGAATGAATTGTATTGGCAGATCAGCTAGCGCGTGCTGAGCAAACGTTGTGGCATCTGTCGCAGCGGGCGAGTGTGGAACACCTATTGTTGCTGATGCTGATGATGGTGCTGACGTTATTGTTGTTGTTGTTGTTACAGCTGCGGTTGTGGTCTGCTCGGCCGCCGCATCACAGATATGATGATGAAATTGCTCGTGCTGACAATTTCGCCCATAGACACAGTGCGCACACGTGCTGGGCGGCGTCTTTTCGATGCTGGCGCTGCTGATGACTGTCGTTGCGAATTTGGCACTGGCTTGGCAGGGACGCTCCCATTCGGGCACTGTGCTACTATTCGAGGTAGTCGCTGTTTCCCATGTGCCATGATTGCACTCCTCTTTGCAGCTAATTTTGCGCATAAGACTGGCATAGTCCTCGATGAGCGCGGTGGGCCACTCCTCGCCAATGGGGGATGAGGTGGTGGTGGTGTACGCCTTCGCAGTAGAAGTATTGTTGAGGTGCACATTGTTTGGATGTTGAATTTGGCTATTGGTATTTGAATTGCTTCCGGCCGTTGTGTTGTTGCGCTTCCGTGCCATCAGACGCAGTAGAGGACGCCACATTTTGCAAAGCTTTCGCTTTGTCTTCTCCATAGGGGCGGTGGGTGGTATTGTTGTGAGACCCATGTCTGCCAGCTGATGGGCGAGATTCTTTGTGTCAGTGTACATATTTGCAAGATTTTTGTTATGGTTTATTGTTGCTTCCGTACAAAAATTATTTTAAAAGTATTATTCGAAATTATTCCTCAATGATTATTTATTTTCGCGTTCATTTAATTACAGCTCTTCAATTTGTCTGCTTGCTTCGCGTGTGCTCACTGTGAAAGTTGTTGATGAACTGATGCTGCTGCGCTTGCATCCGTACGTTTTTATACATCAACCATCCACAAACGGCAGGCCAGGCAGCCAACCTACCAACCAACCAACCATCCAACCAACCATTCATCGATCGATCGTGTGAACCAAAGCAGCTGAAGGAAAGCAGAAATACGAGACGAGCATAGCTGTTACCGCCGCCGCCAGTAACCCTCCGTCTGGCCATCGTATCGCACTCAGCTGAGCGCCGCTCAACTGCACTTCCCAGTTCTGGCTAACGCAGAGAAATTCCAACAGGAATCATACATTGTGTATTTCCCATGTTATTGCCTCCGCTCTTACTCTTCGCTCTCTGCTGCTATTACCCATCATCCAGCTTGTCTGACCCAAAAGGGCAACACAAGTCAACGCACTGTCGACATTGCGATAGCCTGGCCTGGTCGAGGCAACGCCGCCACCACCACCACCACTACCATCACCGGCAACGCCAGCAACAGGCACAGTCAATAACACTAGCTCAGTATGCGGCGCAGGTAGCATGCAACGCCAACAACAACTATATACATATAACTACAGCTGCAGTCGTATAAATGGCAAAAGCAGTATGTAATGTTGGCAAGTTGGCTCCTCAAAAATTAACCAAAAATCTGTGCTGCCTGTCTACCAAAGACGAGCATCTATGTATGTAGATAGAGAGAGCTCATAAACTGCATGTGTGTGTGTGTGTGAGTGTGCGAGCGCCCCCTAAATGGCAGGGAAAAAGTGTGGGAAACAATTTTTTCGGTTAAATATTTTTTAGGCATTGTTTTTGTATTTATATGAATTTCTTTCGTTTCAAAAGGATGTTGCAAGAAACCATGTAGCAAATAAAAACGAAGTGACTTAGAGTTGGCAATGATGACTTTTATTGACTCTACACTTCTTAGGGCCGTTTGCTCAATGTTAAGTGGTTTGATGCGAATTTGTTTCGTTTCCACCAGGTTTGGTTGCTACCATTTGTCAAAAATTGTGTCCTAAAGCTGTACTTACGTGGTACCTGGTCGATATTAAGACTAGCAGCTAACCATGGGCAATATTAACCAAACATTTAGATAATGGTCTTTAGTGTTTTCGATCACATATAAAATGGAGTAATCGATTTAGGTGAGTAACACTGCACCCCTACTTTTTTATCCAATTTATTCATCCCTAATACTGTTTGCGCAAAGTTAGTTCAGCCTCTCTGAGGTATGGCGGATCCTCGCGTTTACGAAGCAACTACGCATGATTTGAAATGGTACAGTTATGGCCGATTGTTTGGATAAAAAAAAAGTTATGGAAGATTTTGTTCCAAACAAATTTCAACTAGAAGCATCTTATATTTTATCTAGGCTGCAACCCGATTTTTGCAGCGACCAGTCTTTTTTCGCACGCTTCGCACCGAACAGTTTTTGTTTTGAAATACCAAAAAAAAAAAAGAAAAACTACTCCAAAAACTGCACCCTTATAATAATTTTTATCCCTAACAACACAAAGTTTTGATATTTGTATTTGATATCGATAGCAAAGCCTTTAATTTTTAAATAAATTATTCTTGAAAGCTCCACTAAAAAATTATTGTGCTGTACCAAAAATTAAAAAAAATTCCCTTTTTTAATTTTGAAATTATCCTTGTGACAGCTGGGCACTCAAACAGTAGGTGTTCGACTGTCTGTCTAGAGCCTGTGCCCTCACAGCTGCGGCAGAACCTGTTGTAGGGTGAGCTAATTCTTTCGGCATACACTCCTGAGGGCCAGTGCCTTGTGCAAACTGACGTGAGTCATGAAATTCGGCCATGCCCTCCGAGTGGGACACGCTCAATGCAGACACCACACCTCGCCAGTTCATCGGCTGTTTCATTACCATAAATGTCCCTATTCCCCGGGACCCATATTAAGGTAATCTCACACGTGCCAGAAATCGAGGTCAGCTGTCTTCTACACTCATCCACTAGTTGGGGCCTGACCGAGGTAGAAGTCAGTGCCTGAAGAGCCGCTTAGCTATCTGAGAAGATCTCGCGGATGCATTTTGCTTTATGGTAAACATTTCGGCCTGAAAAACGTTTCCGTGGTCCGGCAGGCGGAAGGATAATTATTGATTATATTCCTCAATGAAAATGTCTGCTCCGACACCGCATTTCATCTTTGACCCAGTTAAGTCCTTAGTGGTTTGTCCCTCTCCTGAAACCTGTACATGCGTCTTGGGAATTTCGTGCGGGGTATGTGGCTAATCCACGTCTTTGTCAAGATACAGTCAAAGGGTAGTGCCTTAATCTCAGCCCAAATGTGCGCTCTTTCCACAACCCCAAGGCACACAGTCTGATAGCGCTGCTTGTAGCTGAGTTTTCAATAAAGATATCTATCCGTAATAAATAAAGCAGAACGTTTAAAACATTCGTTGGATATGATCTCATAGCACCCGTTAAATCAGCGGCTGCTGTCCTTTGAATTTCACATGGTTTCTTAACAACGTAAGGGCTGGCCACCAGACCAGCCCCCTATAAGAGAGCATGGGTCGAAAATCATCGAATTACTCTTCCTTACGCCAAACAATTATTCGACAACAGCCATACACACTCCATAAAATAAAGAAGTTCGGTTCGATTACTGTTTACTCAGAATGTAGTTTACTCATTCCTTTATTATAAATTTTATAATGTAAATGCTTCTAAAGGGTCATGGAGACCGAATGTAGCTCAATAAATTTGGCCACGATTTATAGGGTGAGTCACATAAAATTCAAAAGAACTGCAACAGGAAAATCATACGCGTCTGCGCATGTGTAATTGGTCTTGATACCCCCTGTTTACGGCGCAGCAACAACAGGTGGGTGCTTTGGCAAGAAGTCGCAGACACGCACACACACATGCATCGCAAACATACTATGTATGAACCCAGTTAGCATTTAAAAGACTGTTGAGTGTTGGAACACAATTCTTGTCGTAATAAAAATGGTATCCGAAACAGTTATAATTTTTAAAGTTTTGACAATTGAATCGTAATTGGCGATACTAAGTAATGCCGGGGTGGGAAGTGATCTTTGATCTCGCAGTCGGTAAGTTCAGTCTATATGGCGAAACGTCCACTAAAAGACCGAGACATGGAAGGCATGCTTCCAGTGTTTTGGACTGGCACACAATTCCAGTATCTTTGGTACGATTTGCATAGAATGCAGCGCGGTTTTAGTATACTTAAACTTTTAGTTATACCATCCATGTTCTGAAAATTTGAAAAAGACTTTCGAAATCGAGTAAATTTTAAATGTTTCGAATTTTGAAGCATGTCTGACAAACTTGTATTTTGTCAACTTTAGACAAACGTAAACTGAATTGGATGAGAGGGTCTTACAATTTGGTTTTATAACATGATAACCCTTCCACTTCTCATTTGTGATTGCAAAAATCCAAAGGCAAAATGACAATAAATGAGCCCACGAATGTTGAACGTGTCTTTCCCGTTCACAATTTGGTGGAAAATAAAATAAAGAATCTGAATAATATTCCGTTTTTCTATTTTTCATATCCTGATTAAAAAAATTTGCGGAAACCTTTTCCTCTTCTTTCACATTCAAACTTCGAAGGTGAAGGAGTAGGTGTCACGAATATCAGGACAAGAGAAAATTGGTTGATGTAATTTGGTAGTGATGAATATTTGAAAGTGAGTTGAAGTAAAAAATAACAAACTTTCAAATAGACAACCTTTTAAATTACAATATTTATTTGTGGTCTAGAGGTCGAATGCTACAAAAAAGCTCCTTCAATCGATACTACTTGGGTTAACCCTCTTAGTTCTTTTGGTATTTTATTTGCACGTTAATATATAATAATAATAATAATAATTTGGCACATACGTCATATAGCATGATGCTTGGCCGAACTGCTCCTACAATTTGTGGTTAAGAAGTTTTTTCGCGACAGAAATTCACTCGGAGGTTTGCTATTACCTGTCAAGGGGCGACCGCAATTAGAACAAAATGTTCTATAATTTTTAATGTTACTTGCCCAACTCAAGACATGAACCGAATGGGTTTATTAAATAATTCTCTCTGTGCAATAAGTTTCAATGCAATTCCTCCACTCAAACTACATTATTAACCAGAATAAAAATATTTAAAATCGAATGGTCTGACAAAATTGTGACAAAAGTTTTATCAACTCATAATTTTACATATTTCTTCTAAAATTTTTCATAATAAAATTTTTTGTTTGCATGTTCCCACTTCTCAAATTTTAGTTGCTCAAACTTAACTCATTCTTGCTCCCAATTTTTTTTTCAATAGCCAGAATTCAATTGCGTCCCAAGGAAAAATCACTGGACAAAGATTAGTTTTGAAGATCTCCTTCTTCTAACCTAACTACTCGGTTAAAGCGGCCGCAGGTTATTATAAGTTTCGAATGAAAGAAGACTGTTTGTGGAAATAATTTTAACCTTTTAAGCATCTTATGAGTATATTGACAATTTTCACACCGGCTGAATCAAATTTCGAAGTTCCTCCGGGAAAATTTCCCAGAAACTTTTAGTTATTTTCATTTTAAATTCTTATTTTTCTAAATATTTATTTACATGCCAATTTACAATGGGATTTAAAATATTTTTTAATTGAAAATTTAAAAAAAAAATTTAGTAGGTTTTCGTTTGACTTAGCAAATTCTTTCTGGCATTTGCCACAAATTCGAAAAGTTAATTTATCAACCCTAAGGAGGAATGCCGCGCTGCCAAAAAAAAAGAAATAAGCTGTCAACAGGGGCACGCTTCTATCGGATCGATGTTTTTTACATTGCGTTTTTCGTAATAGATATCGGAATGGAAATTTTTTTTTTTCTTTTCTTTATTTACAATCTGTCTAAGGACAATAAGCAACTGAGGTGAGTATCTAAATATCACTTGAGTTGAAGCTCCCTAACGAGAACAACAACTATATACAATTATGTACATATATGTATACAATCTTAATCTAAACTAAAAATAACATTTATTTTATCTGAATGGCAGATCGAGAACATGAAAACGCTTTAAACGCGAGATCTCATCACTGTCATCCAGCAGTTCTATGGCAACTGGATTGCTGTGATTGCTTAGCCTTTCTAGGTACATACCTCATACTGAACCTTTTAATTTCCTCTTTGACCCTTGGTACGCTCATATCGTTCATTATGGTTTGGTTAGAGACAAACCATGGTGCATTTAATATTTTTCTTAAAACAATACTTTGGTATCTTTCTAGTATTTCAACGTTTGTGTTACTTGACGTGCCCCATAGTTGAATACCATATGCCCATATTGGTTTTAGTACGACCTTGTATAGCAGTATCTTATTTTCTGTTCGTAATTCGGATTTTGGTCCTAGTTGATGCTTTTTCTGTCGCATCAACACCAACATCGAAACAACGCCACCCTGCGATGGACATTATCGTAGTGAGGAGTAACGAAAATGTTTGCTGGGCAACGTCTACCTTTACCTAGAGCGCGCTCTTTTTTCGTAAGCACATCTCCCATTCACTTGGCCTCGTCAACACTTTGCTGCTAATTACTTGATGAATTTTTTTTTGGAAGCGAGGAAGCTTAATGACGCCAAGTGCTGAAGGGTAAGCAGCAAGTGAGGAACTGGGGAAAAGAAAACTTAAATATACAACATATACGGCGTTTGTTTTTTGGTTTTTTGTTTTTGTCCTCTAAGTGAGAACCAACGTGGTATTTTAATATTCGAAAAGGAAGTAAGTTTTTGTAGAAATTCCTTGGGAACCAAGCAACTGTGTGTCGGGCCAAAACGGATGCGTCAACTAATATTTATTCTTCTTTTTTTAATTTTAGTTTTTTTCTTTTAATATTTTCGGTTAGCGTGCGGTGCGTCGTCGCTGGTGTCCGTTTCGCATGTGTTTAATGTTGTTGTTCTATTATTACTTGTACTGATTTCGAATGCGCGCTACGTTTTCGGACATCGTGCAAACGCAGTTACTTCGAGAGCGCGATAATGTTGGCCACTTGAGTGGAATGCAGCTGCGCATACTGATTTCTTCCACTGACTTTGGGTTCAAACTAAGCAAACACTTCAGATTATTGCGTTTAAGCCGCAAGAAATGGGCTTAGCTGAGCACTACTGTTGCTGACACACACACACACACATACACACACACGCATACAGCCTATGGCAGGCACACAATACCGTTTCAAGGCGCTGCATTTGCGGCTGCGCGCACAGCGGAAACAAAGAAAGCAGTACAATGATGCCGAAGTGAAAACAGTGAACGAGCAAGCAGGTTGTGTGCTAGCCGTGGGAAGAAGGATTTTCGGCAGGTTCCCACGCAAGGATTTACGCGCACAGCTGACGGACGGTTGATGGCAGCCGGCTGCAACTGAAATACTCGACTTTAATACGAAACGAGTATCTACAATGTATGGCACAGTTTGCGCAGGCGCACCACACCTCAGTGGGGATCACTTGTACTCGCATTTATGGTATGTGTGTGTGTGTGTGTGTGTTTGTGTGCGTGACTGAGTCTGCGCCTGCGTGGCATAATAAAGATGATGAAATTGATTTTATTGTCAAATCAGGTTTTCGATTACCTACTACGCTCCAGCTCCCTCCGGCTCCCTATGCCCCAACTAACCAACCAACCAACCAACCTACCAAATGGAAAGCAATGGGGGACGCTGGCAGTTGATTACCGTTGTGCTGCTAGCAATGGCAAAGCAAATGTACTCGCTAAGTGGAATTATTTATTACATTTGGGTTTCTCTCTCCCCTTTATTACACGAAATGGGTTCAAGAAAATTGTACGTCCCTAAATATTACAGCAATCGCGCATCGTAGCTGGGGTATGTTTACAATGATAACAACAGAGTACAAAACAAAAAATACAAAAACAACAATAAGTGCGTGCATAAAAAAAATTTGTATACTGATTTCAGTTTCAATTGTACTTGTAAACTTTGTTGCCTTTCCCACGCTACGATTTCTTTAGTACACTTGCCACCTGACGTTGCTGCAGTTGGACTTGACCTTTCTTGGATGCTGTACGAATGCAAACACATTTTAAATACATATCTTTTGTTTATCGTAGTACTCGTACGTTGTAATGTGTGTTTTGTTTTGTTTTGGTTTTGGTTTTTCGCTTGCATTGTGTCTCTCACTCGTCTCGGCTACTGTGTGACGTATATACCGTACGCGAGTTCGAATTGATGTTGCAAATCGGGCAGGTGTTACAGTGACATTCAATTCAGTGTCATTTTGGGCATTCAGCATAAAAAGGTCGTAAGAACTAGATATGTATGTACATATGTATGTGCTACGTAGAATTTAATGCAATTGCGATTGGTGGGAAACTAATTTTTGGCCTTCAATTTTTCTGTGGCTGAAAAAAGGACTACGGGTTCGTAAACAAAAACAAAGCCAGATTATGACATGCAGTTGTCGTATGGAAAATATTTAACGATTGAGATATATGTAATTGTTTTGTTTTTCAGCTCGCTACACCTGCTGCGAAAATATTAAGGGTAGATGGATTTTGAATTAGATATCTATGATTTTATAGAGCTCGGGTTTATTTGCGAAAAAAATTGAGGGTCAAGCGCAGAATACTGGCCAGTGAGCTGGACAAAATTGGAGAAGTGTGCGTGGTGCGGCTTTTTTTCTTATTTTTCCTTACTTTTTTGCTGCAAGCTTGTTTTATTGCTGCTGTGGAGCGGCGATGGGGGATTTCGTAAAATTTAAAAAGCATGTATGTATTCATTTCAAAAAATTCTTAACCAAATTAAAAAAAAAGGTTTCATTGGAAAGATAAATTGAAATTTTTTCCTCGCATAACTTTTTGAAACAAAACATATTTTACTCAAAAAAAATTTGTGAATAACCATACATAAAACTCTAATAGTTAAATAGAGAATTTAAATACCTTTTCTTTGATATATAAATTGTTTTATCAATCAATCAATAACTGACACTATAACCGTTTAGACGATTTTGACCAATTCTAACAAAGCACGCCAGTCTTTCCTTTCTTTTGCTAACTGATAGCATCTGGAGACATCAAGTAAAGCCAAGTCCTTCTCCACCTGGTCTTTCCAACGTAGGGGAGGTCTTGCTTCTCCTATGCTACATTTTCTTCCATACGTACAAGATGATCTAGCCAACGTAGCCGCTGAATCTTAATTCGCTGCACAATGTTATTGCCGTTACAAAGCTCGTACAACTATTAGTTTCATCGTCTGCGGTATTCTCCCTCGCAAAGACGTAAAGGTCCAAAAATCTATCGGAGAATCTTTCTCTCGAACACTCCAAGGGCCATCTCATCTATAGAGCCTGGTTTTCATTCGTTGCCTACTCTGGCCAAAGTAGCACTTGTCGGCAATAGACATTATTGGCATTATTATAGATGCTAATGCTGATTCTAATACAAACAAAGTACTTTACTTTGTCAGAATTGTAACTGTCAAAGTTGACGCGAATGCGCTGACTGTTTATTTGATGACAGGAGGTACTTCGTTTTGCCCTCGTTCACCTCTAGACCCATTCGCTGTGCTTCTTTAGGAAAAGTCGACATACGCTGGTAGTTGCACACTCTTATAAAAGATGGTGCCTGACCGGTTTGATTCTGCAGCTGTAATTATTTTTTCCAACATAATGTTAAAGAAGTCACACGACAGCGAGTCACCCTGTCTGAAACCTCGTTTGATATCAAATAGCTCGTAGAGGTCCTTCCCAATTCTGACTGAGCTGGTGGAGTTGCTCAGCGTTATTTTACCTATCCGTATTAGTTTTGCAAGGATCCCCGACTCAGACGTCGCGGCATATAGGCAACTTCTTCTCGTCCCGTCGAAAGCTCATTTAAAGTCGGCAAATAGACGGTATGTGTCGATCATCTTCTCATGGCTCCTCTTTCCCAATATTTACCGGGTCTAAAGCCACACTGATAAGGTCCAATCAGTTCGTTGACGTGTGGTTTCAATCTCTCACATAGTACGCTTGATCCGGCGGTAATGGCAGGATCACCTTTCTTGTGAATTGGGCAGAGCACAAATGAGCTGATGCATGCACCTTACCGGCTCTTCGCCACTATGCTTGAATAGCTCAGCTGGTAACCGGACTTCAGCGAGATCGGGTGACGGGATATTAATGCCGTCATCAGCGATTTGGGGAGAAATGTTCCCTCCACAATTTGAGTCAGTCACTAGGTCGCCATTCTTGTTCTTAAAAGAATCTGCCACGGTATTAAAATCTTTCATAAATCGCAGTACCTTCTGATAAAATAACTTTAGTTATGTAGATTTCATCTATGGGAAAAAACTTGAAAAAGTCGTTATTTTGGTTTAACCGTTCCGCACAAGATGGTAGCAGCAGCACAAACCCAAAACATACAATAATTATTCTTACAATCACAGTAAGAAGTACATCAAATGTACTACAAATAAAAAAATAAGATCAGGTTCTCTACTGCTGTCACCCAAGAAAGACCGAGTGCAAGGATGCGAGGAAGCACTGAACAGATGACAGAACGACTGAAATTTTTTTAAGTGTAGAAAAATGCAAGCATTTTATTTTTTTCGTGAGCAAATGGGTGTCGCGACACTGTTACTGCGTGGTTGGTGGTGGCCGATTGTTATGTGCCCACCTCAGTGAGCATTGTTTGCAAATTAGGAAGACCGCCTTCTACATAAAAGCGATCAGGAATGTCTTGTTTTCGTGCGGTCCCATCAAATTTACTCCTTTCGCTATATAACATTTTTCCCAGAATAGAATGTCATTGGATCGCCGACCAGTCTTATGCAAATATCTTTATAGGAAAGAGGCGTCTGCAAGGCTGGCAAGGGTCCCGGTAAAATCAAACGTTGACATCACCAATACTCAAGATATGAGATGAACGGAGCAAGGTGAAAGGCCCATTCAACTTTGCGACACGTGCTACAGTTTCAAGAAGCTTCGTCGGCAAGAATTGTCGTTCATGATGTGAAAGACTGAAGGCACTTTTTCAGCTATTAAGATGAGCGCGCAATCTTACGACATAAAGTAGACCCTGCTGCTGGCGGTTCGATTCAGTCTCTCGACATTCACCCAAGTTTTTTATAGGCGATCTTCAGGAATAAAGAGGGAAGTGTTTGGATTTTGTAAACGAAGAACTCAATGCAGTCGCAAAAAAACACATGTTATTTGTGAAGCGAGCGTGGAGATGACAAAGGAATTGAGACGTTTTATTTGACAAAAAGAAAAAGCACTGAAACTTGTGAACAAATATTAAGAATTTAAGAAGTTGAGTAACTAAAAGAGCGTCCTCGAATTCTACTCGCACGGAATATAAATTCTCGCCAACTTGTAGTAAGTCCACGACTGGCTAAATTTTTTCAACAGTTAAAAAATCAATCAAATTAGTGTCAACTTTCATTTTCGGTTACATAGGTAGTTAAAAATTCCTCAAGTTCTCTCTCCACGAACCACATTCTTTAAGCAACTGATCAAGCTTGGCTTGCTGCGTATCCCAATAGATCGATGAAACAATACTTTCTCTGCATTAGAAATTTTGCTTTAACAGAAGCCCAATTTGTTATACAACAAAAAAAGTAAAGAAAATACACGCAAATAAATGCATCCTTAAAACAAAACTAATACATACTAATATCTACCTTAAATCCGGTGTTAAACAAATGAACACATAACCCCCAAAACGCACAAGAAAATCGCTCACAAAATCATTTTAATAATCGCCACTTGTCCGCCTCTTTCAATTTGCATAATCCTCAAGGCATTCAATATTCGACCAAACGACAACTCCTGCTTCACCTAACGTTTTCCAATGGAGTGCACCACGCATGTATGTACCTAGTTACAAGGCATACAAATAACGCAACACATTCCTCTCGGCAAAAAGAAACACAAACAACTCGAACAAACTCACGAGCCGCAATTTATTTGAATGCGCCGCAAAAAAGGTGTCCACAGGTTGCGCCTCCAAAGACACAAACCACTACAACAACCCACCAAACGCCACATGGCATCCGAGCACCAAAACCAACAGCGACAATAACAATACCAATACTAGGGTGCTATACAAAATCGACAACAGAAAATACTCGTACAACCAACAACAACACCACCAGCGTACAACAAGCAATGAGGTTGTCGCTTAAAATGCAACATTAGCAGCATGCGTTGCAAATAGCCGCGTGCCAATCGCGTGTGCAAAGTGCGCTTACTTACCGCGTTCGCTTGGCAAACTCTCGGCGCTGTATGGTTGGCTCAACAGCTCGTGTAGTCAGTCGTTCACACGATCATCATCATACCAACGATAACTGGCGGCGATCGAAGGCGGCAGCAATGGTGTGAGTTTAGATGTGTGTAGATCCAGCTACTACGGCCACAATTAATTTTAACGCTCACCCGTTTGGCCTGGTCGCTTGGCGAGAGCTTCACCGGTTTGCGCTGATTCAGTTGAAGGCGTTAGAGGCGGTTGGTGTATTTAGTTGCACCGCTTAAAGCCAGTCATTGGGTTCACTAGTGCTCGATAATCGGCTTGTAAACCGCAATGTGGCGCGACTAATAAGCTCATGCGCTCACTGCAGGCCCAAACGAGAGGTGCTGCTCTCTTCCGCGCCATACTGTTGCACGATTTCTCATTTGCAAATTTGCAATATCAGGTATACCGCGCACGAAATATTTATTAATGTTGATGTTGGTTTTACGTTGACGCAGTTTTTATAAAACATCGAGTCTAAAATGTGGGGTGGGTTCAAAGCCATATAATTCGTCCAGGGATAGCTGTTGTTTACAGGACACCCTTCGGTAGTGAGACCCTCGTTACAGGTTTGCTTTTGTATTCGCTTTCAAATGGATCACGGTTGTCTGTAAGCAAAGCTAATTTTTCTAGACTTTCTCTGATTTTGATAGAAGCTGATACAATGATCTAGAAGACTAAATGCCGCTCACTCTGTGTAGATACAATCCTGAAGATCCGAACTGAATAAAGTTGTAGGTTAAGAAGACTCTTACGGTCCATAGCTCCCCACTAGGTTATACGCGGAAGATTTCAGTTTTAAGGATATAAATTATGTATTGTTGGCGCCCGCCGTGGCCTAGTGTGGAGAGCGTGTATGCTTCACTCGGTGATGCGCGGGTTCGAATCCCGGCTGGTGCCACTAACATCAAGAATTATAAAAAAACGTTTTTTTGAATTTGAGTTCAAAATTTCTGACCGAGACGTTTGGTCAAACGGGCTACCACTTTTTGACTCCAGATTATTAAATTGGTATATTGACGGGTCAAATATGGATAAGGGGATAGATGCAGGAATATATGGACCTGGAGCTTAGCTTTCCATCACAAATCTATAGACAAATGGTCCACCACCTTTCAGGTGGCGATATCGAAATAGCTGACTGGCTGGACAAGAGAGGTCCGGCAACAGTCTTAATGGGGTTGGCCGTAGCTCCAAACCCATTACCCGAGTGGGTAAACTCGGAGTGGACTGGGTATAGGGGGCTGATGGTAGACTGCCCAGGCTTTCGGCTATCCCTTCAATAGAAGGGGCGTCGTATCGCCTGATTGGTCATAACCCCTTGCGTCGTCACATGCATCGGTTGGGGTTTGTCTTCTAAAACAGAATGCCGGCCATGTTTTGAGGAGGATGAGACATCGAAGCGTATCATTTGTACATGGCCGCCATTGACCAGACAAAAATTGAGGCGCTTCAGTTCGTTCATGGTCGACACCGAAAGTGTTGGGAATTCGCTTACCAAGGACCTAATAGCGGTCATTAGGAAAGTTAAAGTCATCCTGGAAAAACAGGGGTTATGGTCGCAGTGCCCTTTCGATTCTGGTTTCCCCTTGTAGCTACAAATCTGTCTATTTTGTGTTGCTTCTTCACTTATCTGACCTGATGTTCGGGCCTATAATGACTTCCGTATCTAATATCAGTTATACATAGTTTGATCGTGTTTTCAAAATTTTCGGATTCTTGAAGTGGAACATTGTATAGGTCTGCGGGATGGCTTTATTATCTTATCAAGAAGGAATTGACTTATGATGTGACGAAAATACCCTCCGGTGGAAGAACAAAATGAGAGAAATATAATTTCAATCCACTTTTATTGTAGTGCAATCCTTAATTAGTTTTTACAATTTTGAAATACTCATCTCTTAAGCATCGCTAGTGGCTGTTCAGCACTCAGTTACTGTTTAATAGCCTATTATTATTTTCATATTTACGACGATTGAAATCTAAACAAAGGTGTTTTTTGATAGAATAAAATCGAATTAAAAAAACTCGATGAGTAACAAAATCGTCGAAGAATAAATCAATCTCTGAATACCGATTTATATTTTTATGACAATTAAAACTTTCTTACTTTTTAACTCGTCGCAGCTTTCTATCTCAATATTATTCTTATATTCTAGTATATATAGTTGATATATTGTTTTGAAATTGGAAAACTTATTTTTCAACTAAGAAAAGAAAAAAAAAATAAATCGAGTGGTCACTTATAAATCAAGTTTGCTAAAACGATCTTCGAATTGAACTATTGAAAACCTATCGTTTTTATATTCAACAAACGAAAATGGTTGAAAAAGTTTTAGTTCGAGTAAATTTTTAACCGTCGCCTTTTTAAAATACTCCACTAACTTACGTATGTTAAGTATAACTTTAGAATAAAACTTTAACAATTAAAATGCGGGTTTCAAAATAAGTAAACTTCTAAAACTAATTGAACTAAATTTTATTAATTGCTAGAAAATTCTATATCCCTGACCAAAAGAACTTTATACTTTCCCAAGCAATTTTACCGTAAAATATACGTGGTGGCCACGAATTTAGCACACACCATATTGTTTTTAGTAGGATTTGATTATTTCGCCTCTCCTCTAAAATCTAGCCGTAAAATTCCAGTTACTAGCTGCAACTGTCTCAATTACCATATCCCGTTACTTTTATCGTAATATTTTTCACCAATTGTAAAATATACGGGAGCGTTATAAACAGTTCGCGTTTAAAGCTGGACACGAATTTAGCACATTTTTAACTTTGGTGAGATCTTTGGTGAGTCTGGATAATAGAATTCGAGATAGTGGTGTATAAAAGTTTGAGAAGAGTGTAAAAATAGTTAAAAAAATTAGTTGATTGAAATTAAACATGGCGAAAGGTCAATGGTGTTCAGAAGCAAAGAGGGAGCTAATCGAAGATCTAAAAGGTCAAGGGAAATCTATTGCAGAGATTACTCGCTTATTGAAATGTTCCCGTAAAATGGTGTATAACTCTTTACAACACGTAAAAACATTTGGAACCACAAAAAACGTCAAGCAGGCTCCACGAGCGTTAAAAACGTCACCAAAGGAAGATGAGATAATTCGAAGAATGTCTGTTAAGGACCCGTTTAAAAGCTCCAAAGACATACAAAAGGAATTAGAGGCCAATTACAATATTGTTGTGTCCTCCAGAACGGTTAGACGAAGGCTAAATGCTCAAAATTTGCGAGGGTGCATAGCACAGCGAAAGCCTCTTGTTTCAAAAAAGAATTTAAATGCCAGGTTAGCGTTCGCAAAGGAGCACATGGAAAAACCATTAAGTTTTTGGAAAAATGTGCTTTGGAGCGATGAATCAAAGTTTTGTAGATTCGGCTCTGATGGAAAAAAGTATGTGTGGCGTCCCCAAAACAAGCAACATGATCCGAGGTACACCATCAAAACCGTTAAACATGGTGGGGGACACGTAATGGTTTGGGGAGCCTTTTCCTGGCACGGTGTAGGCCCCATAGTAAAAATCGACAATAAAATGGATCAATATCTGTATAAAAATATAATTGAGAGCCATATGATACCCTTTGCTGAGGAGAATTTGCCTTTACAATGGCATTTTATGCATGATAATGATCCTAAGCATACTTCGCGGTTGGTGAAGAGTTGCTTAGAGCGCAATAAAATTGATGTTTTGAAGTGGCCAGCTCAGTCTCCCGATCTCAACCCAATTGAGAATTTGTGGAATGACATAGAGCATCACGTCGAACAAAAAAAACCGAAAAACTTAGCAGAATTGTGGACCGAAATTCAAAATGCTTGGAATGCAGTACCAAAGAGACGATGCGAAGTTTTGGTTGAAAGTTTAGGTAGAAGATGTACTGAAGTTATCAAAAATAGAGGATTTCCAACCAAATACTAACTTAAGAATTTTTTTCATTGAAGGTAAGTTGATAAAAGTGATGCGAATTACGTGATCTGGTAAATGTGCTAACTTCGCGTCCAGGCTAGAATAACTTTTTTTTAATTTTTCTCTTTACAGATGACGAATTAATAAATATAATACTATACTAAAAATGTGAATTCAAATACTAATTTTAAAATAATGTTTATGTTTAAGATTTAAAAAAAAAAAAAAAAAAAAAAATTGAATATTTGGTTTCAAAACAAGTGTGCTAAATTCGTGATGCATAAAAATCCGTGGAAGTTTGACAAAACAGCGAAAAAGTATGACACTGTAGACGGTTCAACGCCAAGACCGGTTTATCTCCAAACCAAACTTGACATGGAATGCCCGAAAATCGTACCAAAATACATCAACTTTTCATGTTGTCGGAAAAACACAAGATTGAGAAAACAACTTATTATAGATGCATACATAATTTTGTTTTCAGAGTATTGAATCCTAACCTTTGACAAGAAAAATCAATGCATTAATAAATATTTTCCAAATATCACGCCTGAGTATGAAATAGTTCAGGTAACAGTAGTTAGACATAAAATGCTTATCGATTATGTTAATCGATTATTATCGTTAAAGATTAGAATTTGTTCCTGATTCGGTTTTTGATTTATGATAAACTACCTCATTTTACAAGGCGAAATTACATAATTTTATCGGAATTTGCTCATAAATGTCGAATGCGCTCTAAATTAAAATAGTGTGCTCGCGCTTTAAGTCGAGGGTATAACCGATTTAGATACATCTACTGAAATTAAATTCATTTGTTTATTTCACTGCAATTCCTATCCTCTCGCCTCACTCGATTCACATTACGGCGACAACGCATGTTTTATTCATATGACACACCACAACGGGTCCCAGTCCGCCTGCAATTTCGGCTTTTATTTATGTACCTACACTATTTTACTTTTCAGCTGCTGTCTGTCGCCTCCCCCCATTGCCACCGCAGCTACCTTCATTGCACTGCCACTGCAATAGCTTAGCACTAATGCATAATTCATTCGAGGTGCTCGCTCCGGTTTGGTCGACCAACCAAAGCTTAGCAATAGCAATCCAATCCAGCCAATGCACCGCTCAATGTATTCCAATCATTCGGTTTAGCACTTTCTCACGGTTTTGATTTGGTACCGTGCCTTGTCGCTCCACACCGCGCCCAGCCACATTACGCCACGCCACGCCACATCAGCCACACATTTAGCAACCACAACCAAAGTGCCAGCAACAACAAACTGGGCAACAATAATAAGAGGCATACAGTGGTACAGGTCTATACATTATTTGGAAAACATTAAAATTATTTGGCGTAGTTCTTTAATTTTTAATACATTCAAACCCGCCATAAAGAGCGCACCGACAAATATCCGAAATCTTTCTCCATATGTTTATAATAATATTGTAAGGGAACATCCCAAAAATTGACGTAATCAGTTTATTATTAAGCCTACATGTATCCCATCCAAACCTAACCTCAAAAACGCTATAAAAAACGCATCGATGAATGTATTACTTCGAAAATTGGTTCATATGTTTATAAAAATATTGTAATGGGAAATTACAAAAATTTACGTAATGTGTTTATTTTAAAATATAAATCCCATGCAAACCTATTTTCCATGCCAACTTAACCTCAAAAACGCCATAAAAAGCAAAGGAATTATACAAAAATAGAAGTATCCTTCAAAGTTAAAAGAAAAAACTTCATTTTTATATAAAGGGCGTCAAATGCAGTACATTTTTTATTTCGTTGTTTTTTTTAATGAAACCATTAACGATTAAATACAAATAGCCTAGCGTCAGGGTATTTGTAAATCTCCTGCAGACGGAAAAACTACAATACGTAGTACATCTATAAAATTTTTGAAAATATATCGAAATATGCAAATGTAAGACCATTTGTGTACTGGATTGTGATTACCCTTAATAATATCTTGTACAAAATTTGCAATTCAAGTAGTCCACACGCAAATATTAAGTCAAACGGATACTCATCTGCAGTATGAAATATAAATAATAAATAAAACAAACATAATTTTAATCAGCTAAAATCAATTAGTGTTAATTGTTCTTTTTCTGTTTTCTCAACGTTGCTGTATATTGGAACGATTTACCACCATCGCTATGTATCACCTGAAAAAATATTTCAAAGTCACACTATATTTATTTGCAAAAACCAGGAAATATTTCTTTTTGAATAATTTAAACGCCTTTGAAAAGGGCCTACAAATCGCCGCAAAGTATTTTCTTTCACTATATTAATTTTTTCTTTTGTTTCCGATGTTTTTTAACTCGATAAATTGAATCAACGAATTCACATTCCGACCACAATTCATAAGGCCCTAACTTAATTCTCTGTAAAAAAAAAAACTGAATATGCATTCATTTTAAATCTAACATATTAATAATAATACAAATTTTAAACTGGATGCTAATACCATCTAATGCTCTCAATATATTCACAAACATACATTTAATTATTGCTGCAATTATGACTTAGGTATAAGCGCTAATAAATTTACATAAGCCTAAAGATATGCAACTTTTTTCAGCTAAATCAAGGTCAAAAGTCGGAAATATGCGGAAATTCTTGTTTGCAGAAATCGAAAGTCTTTCATTTATAGCTATAGAGAAAGACCAAGGGAACAAATTGTTTGCCCAACAAAAATGTCATCGTCGTAGGCCTGGAAAACTATCGATACTATCGATATGATTAACGATGGTTTCGGCTTGATGATAGGTGTATCCATGGTCGAGTTACTATCGATATATCGACAGCAACTACCATTTTCCATATTCTCTCACCCGATCACGGACACTTATAATATTCAATTCTTTGCTAAAAGCTTCTAGAATTTTCTGGAATTTAAATGTACTATTATATTATAGGCAATTTTAAAAGTAAGCAAAAACTAATGCACTATATGCCCGATGCACTACAACGTAAATTACTTATTTTCGTCCAAATTACGGAGCATAAACCAAGTGCGTCCACACTGGCAATTCCTAATCTGTATTGACAGCTCTGTAGCCAAAGGCTTGCTTAGTACTTTGATCAAATGAAATAATGTGAGAGTTTGTGCACATTTTAATATATTTAAATTTTAATGTGAAAATAGCCTTTTTTAAATTTACGATCATGAAAGACAGCCTTTAGCTTCGTGTGGAATGCCAATATTTCAAAATGCGTCGTCCAGTTTAGTTATGAGAGAACAAATTTTTCTATTATTATCGATAAAATTTAGAGCCGGTACTATATGTTTGTGATTTCGATCTTGATTTATGATAAAATACCTATTCGATCTTAATTTACTGACAGATTTTACAAGGCGAAATTACTTAGCTTTATCGTAATTTGCTCATGAATAAAGAATGGGCTTTAAATCACGATTAATCAAAATTAGATAATATTGCAAATCCAACAAGGAAACATGAATTGAATTCAACCCTTAAAAAAACGAATAAAAATGGTATCTAAGCCAAGTGTACGGAGTATGAAAGGAGTAAGCGTATGGCGGAAATACCTACTACTTTAAATTCACTTAAATAGAGGCAGAAACACACGTAGCATTTGTGAGGTTTCATAGGTCACCTCATTACCGCCTGCAAGGCAAGTTCATATCGAAAAGTTTTAATGTTAACAATAAATAGTTTACAACAAAAATTCAGTTTACGAAAACTTTATATCTTTTTTTATTTATTTTTAAAGTCGTTCAAAATCGGATAGTTCAGACGGCCTAAAAACACAAGAAAAATATATTGAGGCTTAGGGCACAGATTGGCTGTAAACTAATGTTATATATGTAGATACACATTTTTTCCCCAGCGGTCTATAATTATTGTTTTGAACCGATATGAATCGAAAACTATCGATAGGTTTCCGCCTCTACAAAGTCGGCATTTATAGAGCAATATATTGGTTTGCTTAAATTTATTAAAATATTTAGTTGATTGCGCTGACTTTTTCTACACTTGAACAATTGTATAAAATTGTCAATATCGCAAAGAGTTAAAATTATATTTTCTTATTCAAGTATTGCTTTATAAGGCAAAATTATTCTAACATAAAAATTCAATGTGGAAAACGCTGTACTTTTGCCACCAAAATCCCACTGTGCTGGCATAGCAGCGGTAGCGCTGAATATGGCGAGCACCATCAACAGTAAGTGCAAGAACAACAACAACCATAATTATAACGAACAACAGCAATCATTAGTACGTATGCAGTTATATGTATATGTTTGTATGTATGCATGTATGTTTGTATGCAGTACAACAATAGCAACAAGTGCGATCATTGTAGTGGCGGCGTATACGTAATCAGGCGTTAAGTCGTTTTAGCGTAGTTGTTGTGTTGCAGCTTTAAAATAGCAATTTCAACGCTGTACTTTGCATACAGTTTTTTTTTTATATTTAATAGTTTTTTGTTTTTGTTTTATTTTTTTCAATTTCGGTATTTCTTCATATCACATTTCTTTCGCTCATTCGACAAACTGCTGAAAAATCAGTTTATGACCCCTTCGTTGGTCGCCGCTGACATTAGGCAAGCGTTTTGTGACACTTTGCAATCTTGGCTACTCAACACACGCTAATGAGCATTTAATTTGGTTCGGCACAGAACCTGTCAGCGTTACCGCCATGCCACCGTCAACATTATGACACTGACCTCAAGCCGACCACTATTTTGGTTTGTACTCTTGTGTTTAAGTTTATTATTTATCATTTTTTGTTTTTTAATTTCTTGTCTTTCATGAAGCGTGTTAAACGATTTGCTAAGCGGAAGCGTTGTTGCTGAAACTTTTTACTGCGAAAACTTGTAATTTTCGCCGTTTTACTTATTTTTTTGCGATCGAATAGTTAATTGAAGGTCTTTTGCGCTCCAGTTACGGTGGCCAAAGCGTGGGAACTAGGAATTGTTTTGTAGTTTGTGTTTAGATTCAGTTCATCAACCTGGTTTTGTGTTATTCCATTTTGAGAGGTGAACTATCATTTGTTTCAACATTGAGGTTAGGTATGGTTAGTCAGATTGTCACTGTATTTATTGTTGTCTAGAAGGAAGGCTGACACGGGACAACGGGCCTGGCTACTTTGGACTTTTTGCTCATCGCGCGACAAAAGTCATTCGGCTTCAGTCCGAATCAATTGGCATGCATTTAGCAGTCTCCTATAATAATCTCAGCCACCTTCCAAAGAAAAGGACGTTCTTGGTACCTTTGGCATAGTTATATTTAATAGAACTAGAAAAACCTGGCATACGTTGTCCTGCCTATGATTTTTTTATTAACTGCCCTTTGCATATTTAAACTATATACCAGGTGGCAACCCTCTCAAAATTATAGGAATGCACCTTGTTTGCGCCGAACAGTTTGACATCATATTTTAATATTTTATATCCTTTTGTGTAATTAAATTAAATGCAACTTTTTAATAATAATAATAATAATAATAATAAAAATATACCAATAAACTTTCTCCCGGCGAAACAAATGCTTTGCCATCCACAGTTTACTATTTCATATAACTTATGTATAAATTAATTAAATTCGACTTTTAAAACAGATGGCAACCCTCACAAAAATATAGGTATGAACCTACTCCTCGCTGGGACGAACCGTTTTACATCCATATTTTAATATTTCGTAGAACTCATGTATTTCATTGAATTAAATTCGATTTTTCAATCAGGTGGCAACTCTCTTTAAAATATTCCTAGCTATAAAACTTTTTCCCAACAAATCGAACCATTGCACACCCTTAACTTAACATTTTATATAACTCGTGTGTAATTAAATTAAATTTGACGTTTCAAATGGGTGGCATCCATCTCATAAATATATGAATGAAACTTCTTTTCTCCGAGACGAACCTCTTGACAGCCATATTTTAATATTTAATTTTTCTTGTTTATATTTTAAATAAATTTGACTTTTCAAACAGGTGGCAACCCTCTCCAAAGTATAGAATATGCTTCAGGACCTACTCTCTTACCTACCAAATATACCTACAAATTTAAAGAAATCGGTAGATCTGTTTCGGAAGAATTCGACCAGAAACACCGTGACACGAAATTTTTATATAAAGCATAATATATAATTTCAACTCAGAAACCACTTTTGATAATTAAAATTTGAGTGACATGTACATATATGTTTTTTCCTCTTCTTCTATCTTATCTAACGATCACAATAAGTACATAACAGAGTTGCACTGGGGAAATTTATTTTTGTGTAGCTAAATTGAGAGTCTAGGCGCTATTTCTGCAGTATCTTCAATTTCGGGCTTATGGAGGCCACTTAATAAGCTGAAGTAAACTTACATCAGTATACTTAAAAAACAGATAATAGATAATCTTCAATATTTATTACTAAAATACAATCTGAAAATTGAATATTGTGTGTAATACATTTTAGTCTTAAACTGAAACTTGGTTTAAACGGAATGGCCCATAATCATTCGTAAGATGAAACACCATTAAACTAAAATAAAACTAAGATACTAACTCAAATCGGGAATACCCTGTTTTCGGTTTCGATTATACCATTTAAAAAGTAAAATCTCCCAATATCCTTAGATTGCGAGACATATTTTTCACTTTCAATTGAATGGCTCAAGATTATGTTTCATTTTATAAAAGTACAATGAAACATTAACTAAAAATTGGCTTTTAAATTTTTAAAACTACCTTTGCCACATTTTAAATTTGAAACCCTGTTTCAGAGATAGAGCGTATTTTGAACTGACTAAAACAGCATTAAAATTAATGAAGTTTATTTTAAAACAGAGTTTTTGTTGTTCAAATCTGCCCTATAGTTCTTTAGGACTACCGGCCAAAGTGTTTAATGTAGAAGTTTTGGGTAGTACATTTCAAGTATTTATAAATGATTCTTTGTACAATATTGTTGGAGGTGTACTGATTGTTGATCAGAGTGATTTTTCAAGAAAGAAAGTTCAATTCAGCGATATCGTTAATATTGAATGCCTTGTGTTCGAATTTATCATATTTACCACAGTAGTTATTAGTAGAAAAGTGTACATTATGTTTTACTGGTGCTTCTGTTTACGTAAGTATTAAAAAATTGTTTATTGCTTATTACTCGAACGAAATTACCTTACTAAATAATCGTCGACATTACGTCTTCGCATACATCTTTCTGATAGTGCAGTTACTCACAGACGTCTGCATAAACGGACGTTTGGTGTACGTAGAAAAAAAGGATGTAGAACCCCATGTTCGTGACTGCGATGTAGAAAACAGATATAAGTATGTAAATGTTGCCATCGATCAATATGAATAAGTGCTTCTGTTAAAATTTTTCATTTCAATTGCCACATTTCATGCTATAATTGAACAAAACTAAAATCTAACAAATTAAATTATTTTATTTTTCGGTAATCTATTTGTACCATTTTCGATAGTCATTTTGAATTAATTCAAGAATATTTCAAATATTATTTACTTAGTTTTTCATTAACTTCAAAACGTGCCAACTGGCAACTCTGCTAAGTCAACGTCTCTGTCTATAAAAAAATTCTACTATGTTGGTGAGGTTTAATTTGCATGGCGCTCTGGTAAAATACATAAATACATAACTCATGTTAGTTGACCCATTCTTTTTGTTTACGAAGAATATTTTTAAAGAGAGTTGCTACCAGTTTTTAAATAAATATGGATATTAAATAAAAGAGGTTTAACAAGACTAAAATTCGAAAATTCTTCCAAACGCGATTGCTGCTTGTTTAAAAAACTAAATTAATTAAAATTAGTAATATAAATAGAATATTGTAATAGGTTATGAGATGAGAGAGGTTTAGAAAAGCTTCGTAAATATTTTGTACAAGGTGGCCACCTGTTTGAAAAATTTATATTCAATCATAATACTAATAATATATAATAATACAATATGGTCGTTAAATGGGAAAGGTTTATGAAAGATTTATTTAAGAAATATTATTGGAGTGGGTTGCCACCTTTTTAAAATGATAAACAAGAACTTAATAATAAGTTAAATGAAATATTACGAAGCTGTGTGTAACACAAGATATTTTTTAGATTTTAGTACAAAGAAATTTTTGGATAGGGTTGCCAGCTATTTGAAAAATTAAGTAGGCAAATTTGCAAGCCATCAACATAACTGGAGGAGAAGAGAAAATAATAAAATTCAATAAGCGATAATAATAAAAGACAACTAATAATTATTATAATAAATGTTTAAGTCATCGATAATTTTTATCTTGAGACTAAAATTATAAAAAGCTTTCCATTAATAATTAGAAATGACAAATTTTTTTAAGTCATCGATGACTATTAATTTGGTAGTATCTTTATAATTAAAATGAGTGAAAAAAATGTTTAAGTTTCCTAACAACTTTTATCTTGAAACTTATGTATTTATATAAAAAAGTTTCTCCGTAATAATTATGAGTGAGAAAGAATTTTGTAAGTCTGGAAACACAGAACTATTTCGTGGCTATTGCGGGATAATTTATTGACAATTTTGGGAGCGACTCCAAAATGATACCATACCAGTGCCAAAATGATTCCGAAGTTTCTCGAAATACGTTGCTAAATTGGCATTCATTAATTAATTTTTTACTGCATTTATAGCGTAAAAATATTCAATTTTAAAATACTATTTATATTTCTCATCTACAATAAAATAAAATATAATAAATAGTAAAGCATACCCTAATACCGAAAAGTAAATGGGATGGGACTTTATGCACCTTATAGAGCACCGATTTTGGTTAGTTCTCAGTAGACCTCATATTTGGATAGAATCACAACTTTTTTCTTTGATATTTTTGAATTAATATTAAAAAAAATTTTAATTTCATTCAGGACGCATCTAAATTGAACCAACGTCTAGGTAATAAATAAAAAATATGCGCGCTAAACTAGTTTTTGAGTGTTTTTAAAAGATAATTTTAAATAAAAATTAGTTTATTAAAAATATGGGTTCAGCCTGACGAGTTGTTTAACTTAATGAACTTAAAATCCAGCTTTTAGCGCAAATTGCTATTTTTTCGTTTCAAATTTTTTACCCTAACGTAACTTTGGTTTGCATTCCTTGTCGGCACAGATATAAAAAGTATTTATCTACATGTGTGACTTTTTTGAGGTTACTTTTTTAAATAAAACTAAGTGGCAAAAGTGCAAACCCAAAAGAGAAACTTTTTTAATATACCGAAGAAACACTGATAGCACTCTGAGAATTAAACAACAGCTTGCGGTTGGCGAATAATATAATAATATAATAATAATAATAATAATAATAATACAGGAGTTTGGCGCTTTACATCATAGCTGGATGTTTGGCCAAACTTCTCCTGCAATGACACCGAGCGGCAAATTATTTTTGTAAGAAGTTTTTTCATGACAGAAATACTCGTACACTCGGAGGTTTGCCATTGCCTGCCTAAGGGCGACCGTTATTAGCCCTGTCAAGGATTCGAACCCGGGACTAACTGAATGAAGTGCGCACACTCGACACTACGGCGGCCGTCGAAACCAAAATAAAATGTCACATGTGCGCATTACAAAAAAAAAAAAATGATTTGGCAGCGCCAGCATGAGCTTATCAGCTCACAGGAACCCCGCTAGCGAAAGGGCTGTTGGAGTGCTGGAATTTTGAGTATTCTAAACCACCACTATGGCTGTAATAAAAAAAAACATATATACTGTGTGTAAACAACTCCTAAGCACTTTACCTAGATAGGCGAACAAGATCCCCCACCAAGCTGACAAGACAGCAACGCTCAGCCTGGGGACAATTGTGATATGATGGTAGCGCTGAGTGAAGGCTGCTCGAATTTACTACATACCATACATATGTGCATAGCTTGTATGTATAGAGGTAAACAAAGCAAAGTCAAAGCGCGCTTCTGCTAACACTGCACTGGAATATAAATAAAATATAAACAAAAATGATTGTTTATCGTAAATTTTTTGGGTGACTAACAGTTGAGATTACGTAGTACATTTGCATGCACATATGTATGTATGTGTAAATTTTTTTTTAAATAAAATTAAACGCCTGCCCCCCTTCCCACCCTACACAGTCGACGGACGTGTGGTTTAAACAACGCACGCGCAAATCCCACACCACTTGTCGCGGCGACAATGACTGAGGGCTGGTGACTATACAACAAGTACCTACAAGGGGATTTGCACGCAAATATGCTCGTGTGTGTGTGTGAGAGTGTCACCACACCCCAGAAGCGGCAAATTTTAAATTCATACAACAAAAAGAACCAGCACTTTTTCTGCAAAATGCCGATGCACTGTTCTGAAGCAATCGGTGTGATCCATGCAAACACCCCACCCTCCGCTCCCGCTCACACTGCAACACAAACACGAAAAATGGAAGCATTGAAAAAATTAAATACAAATAAAAACAAACAAATAAGTACGTCAAACACCCAGCGCTCATGTCTCACCATGTGCCCATCAATTCCCCAGCAAATAGTCGGTGAATAAAGCCACAAAGCCACCAAGCGTCAAAGCGATCAAGCGACTGATCGTCAGCGTGGCCAACCGACCGAACGTCAAACCCACCGTCCAACAACCAACTCAATTGATACGCTTCAACGAAATTCATGCCATCATCATCAGTCGAGCATGCCTCAGCGTAATTGCGCGACTTTAAACACACAGCGCGGCGGGGCAAAATGCGGGACCCAACCGGCAGCCCAACAACTATATAATATAAGCAAGCAAGCAAAAAAAAAAACAAAAAACAAGTTAAAAACCCCCAAGCAAAGCCAAAAAACAACACAAGCAACCGACAACTAGCTCAATACACAGCGTAAACAGTAACAAAGGCAACATTTCAACAACAATCCATCGGATCCATCGCCACAATCCTCAACACCGTTCACGTCGCCGCCATCCCCGTAGCCATTACCATCGTCATCGTCGCGGCCGTCGCACATCGCATCGCATCGCATCGCAATCCATCCATCCGTCCATCGTGTGGGAAACACACGACAAATCTGTTTCCCACGGTCTGGAAAAGTGTGTAGCGTACTAACAAAATATACAATGCGATTTACGAAAGCACCGAACAACAACAACAGCAAATACGATAATAGCAACAAGCAACATAACAGCATGACACAAGTCAGTGGCAGCGGCAGAGAACTGTCATCATTGACAATAAAGTAAGACATGCCCGCGTGGTGGGGCCAAACAACCAAGCAACCAAACAGCCAAACAGTCAACCCCGACCGACCAACCAAGCAGGCGTCCTATGCATTGGTATGTGTACCACTACCGCAATTCCGTCATTCAACATCTAGTCATTTAGCGTGTGAGCAACATTTCAGAAGTTATGCTCTTCTGATTGGCACAAGCGTTGCGCACGATCATTTGCTAGCGCTCCACACGAATCTATGTAGTAGAGCGCGCGCGCTCTCGCTCTTGAGGACCATATGCTCGTACGTATGCAGAGGTGCCCAATGGAGCGCGCGCGCGCCGATACTCGGTAGTTGTAAGTGGCAAAGCATTGTTGGTCACACGCTGTATGTTGCTGCTACGTGCAAGGGGATGAAGATATTGTACACAGTACTGCCGCGAGTGAGCAATGGAAAGTGTTGTAGACGCAGTGGGAATTCCCTCTGAGGGAATAAAAGAATGATTCGAAGAAAGGCTATTAATCTGCTGGCCGAAAGTAGAAAATATGTTTGGAATAATATTCGACTTAATTCCTCTCAAGTGAAGCCAAATCCTTCCCTACCTAGTATTTCCAAATTAGAGGAGGTCTTCCTCTTTTCTACCACTACTTTCAAGGTAGGAGCATTTTCTTCCAAACGTAATTCGCTGAACTATGCCTATATCACTATATAGCTCATCGTCTGTGGTAGTCGTCGTCGCATAGACGTAGATGCCCAAAATATTTCGGAAAATCTTTCGCTGGATCCCTCCAAGTACCGTCGCATCTGATGCTGACAACATCCATGCATCTGCGCCATACAATAGCAGGGGCATGATGAGAGGCTTATAGAGCCTCAGCCTACTCATCCCAAACTCACAAACATTTATTTTCATTAGAAACTCTTGATTTTATTTAGGACCCATAAATCTTAGCGAATTGGCAAGTTCCAAACAAAACAATATTTTCAACAATGACTACAACGCAAAGCAGAATTGAAGCCACTCTCACTCTTTTCGAGAAGTGAATTATTCCAAAAAGGTAACACTTTAGAAGTTTGTTGCCCACACATTTCCTCCTGGAAATACTAATTGGGCGATGGACTATACATGTTCTCAACTCCGCAAAATCATTTGGTTTTTAATTCGTTTGCTCTTCCGTTTTCCCGGCATGTTGAAGAGTTCATATCTATGGGACTATTAATGCGAAGACGTGGACAGTATATAGAGATCTCAGTGTAGAGGTTGCTTGGATTCATCAAATGATTGGAAATGGTTTAAGGGTGTTGCTTTTAGTGCAACCTTTCAGAGCCCGTTTGACTTAACCAAATCTAAATGGCTCGCAAAAAGAAGCAACACTTTTCCACCACATTTCAATGCGAGCGGTGGAGTGGCTCACTCTCTCTAATTTCAATGCCGATACTGGCAGCCTCTGCCACTACACGGTAGCCTCTCTTGTTGTTCACGCGTCGCTACTTCAAAATACTTCCACCGCATACACTGGCAACCTACAGCGCGATCGTGCAACCAACCACCATAACCAGCAGCCAACAGAGCTGCGATAGCAGAAAAGCCCAACATTGTATAAAAGTAATATGCGATGCAAGTTGTCGGCTCATTTTAAAATCGACAAGCAAACAATAATCAACGTTGAGACGCTAAACTAGCGCTCCGCCCAACGGAGCATCCAAAATCACGGATAATAGGAACGCGCACGAATAATCGGCTCACAATCAATACAAAAACAACACAAAAATTTAACCAAAGTATTTTTCAACTCGAAAAAATGGTCATGGAAATGTCCAAAACCTATCAGTACCGCAAGGTGATGAAACCACTGTTGGAGCGCAAGCGACGCGCGCGCATCAACAAGTGTCTCGACGATCTCAAGGACCTGATGGTGGAGTGTCTGCAACAGGAGGGTGAACATGTGACACGCCTCGAGAAGGCCGACATACTCGAGTTGACGGTGGAGCATATGCGCAAATTGAAGCAACGTGGCAGTCTTTCGCTGCAATCACAAGCGACCGCGCACATCGAATCCTTCCGCTCGGGCTATGTGCATGCGGCCGATCAAATCTCACAGGTGCTGCTGCAACAGTGTCAGGCCGATGAATTGGGTGGCAAAATTATGAAATTCCTCTCGACGCGTCTCATCGAAATGCAACATCAGCTACTACGCACCTCAACTGTGGCCGCCGTCAGTGCAATACCACCAACCGCTAGCACCGCCGCCGTCAACCTGTTGCCACTACCGCTGACGCTGCAAATGCCTTTGCCGTCGGCAAATTATAACTATAGTGAATGCGGCGAATCCTTGGAGTCACTCGAATCACCAACAAGCGCGAAATCACCAATGGATTATTACAATGCTGTGACTGAGGCGGCGCAGAGAACGTATGCCGCTGCTGCTGCTGTGGCGGCAGGCGCAGGCAAGGAACAGGACCTCATCGATGTGACGACTGTAGATAACAGTAGCTGTTCGACACGCGACACTGCCTCCGTGGTGTCGGTGGATTCGTGCTGCTCCGAACCGATGTGGCGTCCATGGTGACTGGCGGGCCAACAATTAGTTAAGGATTTAGTTGAGTAACAAACAAGCACACACACACACATCTACACCAGCGAGTAAGTCGCGTCAAATTGAATCAACAGAATCGACTGTCTTCCGAGGCGCACGTTGCAGGTATTGGCGGGTGGCAACCATCCCGACCCAGCCCAAATGCCTTGACGTGCTGGCCACACACACACACACACACACACACAAATAACCAGTGCACTCTTTGCTTTAATTGTTGTCTGTGATATATGTATGTACGTACGTAGGAGTATGTTTGTAGAGTTTGTAATTGTATGATTGTATGCATTTTTATTTCACTAAGTAATTTGCATTAATTTATAGTTTAATTTAGTGCGATTAGAAAACAAAGGCGTGTTTTATTTACTCACGAGCTTAATTTCTCACAAGCTGAACACTCATTAATTAATATTAGAACTGATGTAACGTCTGTATGTATTTATGTATGTAAGAATCAAAATGACGTTGATTTTGTAAGATTTTTAGCAATCAAGTGAAATGAACCGGTATTCCTGTAATTGGTATCTAGCTTTAATGGCAAATGCCAAGAAATACTGTAAAAGCATTTGTTATAGTATAAAATAAGTTTGAAAATAAATCAAATATGAAATCGACTTTTTCTGTTGTTCTCGTTCAGCTTCTAAAGCTCTTCATCTTACCATAAGTGAAGACTGGAGATCGGGCGTTCGTTCGTAAACGATCCTTATAGTATACCGTATGGAGAATCAGCACGGCCTTTCCGACTTCCAGGGTTATAGGAAAATGAAAATGCACAATAAAGAACAATACTTTCTTATTAATAAGTCTCTTTTTTTAATTTGAGCGTATTGTGTATACGACTGTCCCACCGTGAACGAACGGATTGGACCTTATCAATGTGGTTTTAGACTTGGCAACCAAATATTCACGATACGCCAAACCTTGGAAAAGACGCGAGAAAGAAGAATAGACACACAACATATTTTTGTCGACTTCAAATCCGCTTTCGATAGCACGAGAAGAAGCTATCTATTTGCGGCAAAATCTGAATTTGGTTTCCCAACAAACCAACCACCAGCTCCGTTAGAATCGGTAAGGACCTCTCCGAGCCGTTTGAAACCAAACGAGGGTGACTCTCTGTCGTGCGACTTCTTTAACCTTTTGATAGAAAAGATAATGCGAGCTGCAGAATTGAACCGTTCAAGCACCGAATTTTATAAGAGTGTGCAACTATGGCGTATGCTGATGATATCTATGTACATATATTATCAGCCTCAACAACCGCGCCGTTACTTCTACCTTTTCCAAACTGGATAAAGAACCGCAATGCATGGGTCTGGAGTAAAACGAGGGTAAAACGAAGTACCTCAAATAAAGTCAGCGCATTTGCGTCTATGCTTTCGCGTCACTGTTGACATTTACAATTTCCAAAAAGTCTCCACTTTGTTTATCTGGGAACTAGCATTAACCCCTACAATAATGTCAGCCTCGAAATCCAACGTAGAATCTCGCTTGCCAACAAGTGCTACTTTGAGTAGGCAATTGTGCAGTAAAGCCCTCTCTCGACGAACCAAAACCACGCTCTATAAGTCTCTCATAATGCCCGTGCTATTGTATGGCGCACTGCCAGCATCAGATGAGAGGGACCTTGAAGTGATAGAGAGAAAGATTCTCCGAAAGATTTATGAAGCTCTACGTCTTTGCGACTACGAACACCGCAGACGATGGAACAATGACCTGTATGAGCTTTACCACGGCAAATCAAGATATGTATAGAGAGGATTGTAAAAACTCCAGTGGAAAAAGAAGGAATAAAAAGCAATTACAGAAGTCCTTCTTTAGAATGTGGAGGGCCTTACAATCTGCATAATTTCCTTAATTATTATTTTTTATATGAAACAGGTCCAATCGCAAAATTTAGTGTCGCGTATTTTATGGATTTTATCTTCGGTTTCTAAGAACAAAAAATCATAAAAGCTCCAAAAATTCTTGAGCTTGAAAAGGGTGACATTTGGGCATTTGCCCAGGACGGCAATTTAGGTAAATTCGGCTCTGAGCACTGGAAGTATTCTGTGTCTAGTGATTTTGAAATGTATATTGTACTTGCTCTGTTCTGTAATACCTAACGAAGGTAAGACTTTGACAAATTTTCTGCCTGGTATATTTGAAGAACACATATTGAATACTTCAATTACAACATACAGAAAAATGAAATTTTTAAATGTTACCATAAAAGAAAACACGTAAGTTGTTATCAGACAAAATGTAATCAACAAAAAAAATTTGATAAAACAAATATAATTTATATAGATTAGATTATTAAACCTTTCCTACTGAAAATTCGATTTGGCAATGCTTGACATATTGTAACGCGTGAAAAGTTTTCGCGAATTCCATTTTTTAAACAAAATAAATAAAAAAGAACTTCGTTATTTTGTGTTTCATAGTGAAAGTTATAAAATTGTAACTGCATTTCACTTTTTACAAATTATAGCTTTCATACTTTCCAAGAAGTATTCAAAATAATGGAAGCTTTCAGTTGGATTATTGACTGATGCTATCGCGAGAGCTTCCCATTATAGCCAAATCAAGATGTTGTCTAATTTAATTAAATCAGTGAACAAGTACATCTGATGCCACAGAAATGACCATACAGTTTAATAGCATATACTTAATTATTTGACATTTTTAACTTTGCACCCAAGCAAAAATTGATATAGCTGTTACTAAACTGATGCATCACTTCATCGGTGAAGTGTTCTGGACAACTGCCAAGCCCCCTCTATATACATATTTAATTCTTTTGGCTGATCAAAATCTAAAGCTTTTCATATTTACCATTTTCGGCCTTTATAAATTTTCGTCTGTTTTCCATATGCAATTATTTCCAAAACTTCTTTAGAACGTTTTCCCTAAGCTCAACGGACACACTAGATCCTTTTTATACTTTCTAATTAATATTACGCATTTAACTATATACTCATATATGCTAATAAACCTTATAAAACAATATAAGCTATAAAAAAACTGAAATGAGATTGATGCCAATTTTGTACTCTCAGTGACACCTAGCGGCTATCAAGTGTGTATGTATGTATATCAATAACCTGCCAATTAGACTAATTGAAACGAGCTAACAAAATTATAGGGCACCAATTGGAATTGGTAAGCGATTGAAAGACAAAGAGCCGAAAAGCAAAACAAGGAATTGGTGAAAATACACGCACATAAATATTTGTGGATATGTACGTATGTGCATTGGTGATGGAGAAGTGGGTATACCCAAAAGATACTTTCGGTACACTGGAATTAATTGTTAGGTACAATACCTTTTTATGCCATATTAAATTTACTTGATACGGAAAGAATTTGTTCAGTAAAGTTTTCACTATTACGAGCGTTTGTTTAGAGTTATAGATTTTTTATTTAAAATATTTATTTATAACAATTTATGTATAAAACAATAAATTATAGCATAAATAAAAAAAGCGACACTAGCTACTTGGCTTTTGAATAAAACAGAGAAAAGTGAAAGAAATGTGCAAATTTTGCGGCATTTATTGTTTAAACACAATTTCGGTCATAAATATCGCGAAAGTATGTATCTTATGGAGACCATCCTGTCGGTTCAGTTTTGCTCCATTTTTTTCAGCGTAGTCGGCCTTATCTTGGTTGGTTTCAAGCTCTGTATGGCTTGTACCTTTTTGCATTTAGACGTTTGATATAAAGGTGGGAATTTAGAAGGTCATTTGCACACAAAGCGCACAGACTTTTTAAAATTAGTTTCCCCGCTTAGAAAACATAGTTCCTTTATAAGCCTTTGGATGGATATTTGCCGAACTATACTGAACATAAATGTCAAATACATGTGTTCACTTTGACAGCTGATTTGGCAGTTATCTCTGTAGAAAATTCTATATCTCTAAAAAAAAACTCCAGCAGTTTTTCAAAATACTCTTTTGGAATAGAGTCCCTATAAATATTTCTGAAATTTCTCTTTGTATTGATAATTTTTGTTAAACAAAGTTATACCCCAGCACCTTTAAAAAGTCTTTAATTTGCATTCGTAGGTCATTAGAGTCGTAATTGTATTTGTATCAAAAATACAATTTTTTGTAAGGCTAGTGCTTTGATGACCATTTATGTACCTACAAAAAGTTAAGCAATTAACGCAAAGCGGTAGATGATAAAGGGTCATTTAACTGTTTTAGATACCCGTTCAGCGTAATTAGTTATCTTACCTCAACGGTACATCGATATAAAATGCAGTCATTTTTTGAGGATGGAAAACGTCTGAGCACATTTTTGTGTGAATGCCTGGCTTTGGACATAGAAATATTGATAAATTTCAGCACTTGTATTGTCGAATAAAGACGAGTGTTAAGAAGGGATATACCAAGAACCGGTCAGTATTCTTTCTCAAAAGGGTTAAGGAAGGTTCGGCTTATTTTTCTTTATATATATCAACTAGCTGACCCGGCGAACATTGCTCCGCCTTAGAAGCAATAAATGAGCAGATTCTTGATTTTATGAGTTTAAATTTTTTATTAGGATAATAAATATAAGTAAGTACCAAAAATCAATTATTGTAATGATTCTTTATTTGCCATGTATTTTAGTGCATAGGCTGCACTCTTCAGTGAAGCACCTTGTGATAGACGATATTTTTAGTTTTATTACTATGTGCAAGAACAAATAACGCAGCTGGTCTTCCGACCCTTGAACATGCCGCATATAATTGGCCATGGGAAAAACATGGATTTTCTAGATTTCGACCACAAACTTTCAAGGATTGGCCTTGTGATTTGTTAATGGTCATGGCGAATGCAAGACGGATCGGAAATTGAAGTCGTTTAAACTCAAACGGCATGTCGGTTGGGATCATCGGGATCCTCGGAATGAGAACTTCCTCACCTTCAAATTTTCCTTTGAGTATCGTCGCGTAAATCACATTGTTCATCAATTTACTTACCACCAAACGCGTTCCGTTGCACAGTTTTGGTGGGTTTATGTTTCGAAGCATGATTATTACGAAGCCAACCTTTAGTCGTAAATTATGCGGTGGTAAGCCAGGCATATCCAAGGACTTTAAAAATTCAATTGGATAGTTGTTGGCATCATCTGCATTTGTTGCACAGTCAATAGATTTGAACGAATGTAGTGTACTAATGACCTCATTCTGAATTATGTAAACAATGAGTGCAATGGCTCAGGTGGGGGAGTCAATAATGGCAATTTCACTTTCCCATTAAGGCAGCACAATCTTGGCGTTTCTCCGGTAAACTTCAATACTCGCAAACCACATCCATTGGCCCAATGCGAACACTAGTATGCAAGCAGTAATCAGTGCTGCAATCATATCGAAACGCTGCTCGATTCAAATCAGTACTTGATAAATTTCTCCTTGTGCGTCGAAAATTATCAAGATGTTGATCTCTTAGGTTTGCTCGATGATTTCTCATAGCCAACCGAGCCTTTGCACGGACTGCCTCGCTTTGCTCTTGTGATTGAGAAGCACAAAGTCGAGCCATACTAAAGCGGCGCTCTTCACGTGCAATTTCTTGTACTTCTTCAGTCCTTTCATTCGCAACGTTTTGCATCCTAGTTGCATTACGGCTTTTTCGGGGAAGATTTGATCGTCTTGGGCGCGGCATTTTAATGATAATAATATCGGCACAATATTTATAGACACTCGAAACAAACACAAAAACCGGTAAACTTCAAAATTTCTAACTGTCAATTTTTCACCCAACAAAATTCGTAAAAGTAAACAAAATACATGTTAATATCGGCAATTCACACCAATTACATGGATATTGCTCTTCTCCGCTAGATGTCACTACAATTTACTTCGATATTACCTTTCGCCGCCAGAGTACATGTAAAATATATGAAGGGCGAAGAAAAAAAATCAAATTTACCGTTTTTTTGTCGTCCCACGGTAACGGGATAAAAATTATCTTATAACCTGCCCCTGGTTCTAAGCTACCTCCCCACCAATTTTCAGCCAAATCGGTTCAGCCGTTCTTGAGTTATAAGTGGTGTAACTAACACGACTTTCTTTTATATATATAGATTATCAAAGGAAATATGCGTACAGTCTATAACCATTGAGGTCAAATGAAACGCTTCACACTTTAATTAAGAACCTACGAAAACCTTTTAGGTACAACATACAGCAATTAGATACATTTCTTATATTACATGAAATTAGGTACAATTTGAGATTTAAATTTTCCATCCCTAGCACATGCATACAAATGGTAATGTGTAGTTTCTAAACCCGCTTATCTTATTGGGAACAACGCAGAACAAGCTACCTGTGTGTGCAGTCGTCCAACAAATAATTATAAATATTATGGTGGCGGAAATGAACAAAAGAAATTGGAAGTGTAAGAAAAGTGGTAGTCGCCGCAACCTCAGTTAATTGATAAGGAAAGCATAAATGAGTTGTAAATTAGGGAAATAAAAAACGATAAAACACATATATCATAAATAATATGGCAAAAGTGTTTCGAGAATATATTGCGGTTTAGTTATTAAGAAATTAATCCGAAATAGTATCGGTGCTTTGTAAATTAAAAAAGTGGATAAACAAAAAATACCTAAATATGGCATTTCTTTTATATGTACAATCCTTCAGTTCTTTATGTATTACCTAGATAAGAAAACTATTTATAATTTTGGAGCGAAAAATTCATACAACTTTGGAGATATCCATCAAATTTCGTTAGTTGACTTTCTCCTTTGGGAAGTTGAGTTCGTTATTTAACCGAAGGATATTACTGATATTGTTTTTTATTAGAACATCACGAGAGATATGTAGAATTTGATATGAAGTTAACATATTTATTTTACAAAGTACTATAAACTCTAATAGGATTTCTGTATATCTAGAAATCGGCAAGGTTTTAATGTATTATTGTTTTTGACCATTATTACGAGTACTAGCAATTTATGGAATGTGACATTGGGTTTAATTTCTCGATCACATCGTGCTATCGGCCCTTATTATGAGTTGCATTTGATCTGCGACTGTGATCGAAAGAGCTGATAGAACGGATTTTCATTTGGTATTATGAATTCCATAGCCAAAATAAAGTTGACTTTAAATTTAGTTGAAGTTTAATTTGAAGCTTTTCGTTTTGAAAACTTAAACGACTTTTAATTTATTTTAAAAACAAAAAGAAATTATTACGATTTTAACGTATGTACCATGCTCAATTGAATTTTGCGTGTTTATCTCTCCAATTAAATTATTCGTGTCAAATTTTAAAAACTTTGCTACGTCGAATATTAATTTTCGAAATTATGGTTACTGAATTGAAATGCAGTGACACACCCATTTTTTCAAAATTTTGTCTGCAATAAGTAAGCTCTCTAATTAAATTTGTGCGATGTTGATATATTACTTATTAAAATATCGAGTTTTTGATTTTTTTTTTATAGTAAATTGCCGATTCTTTAATTTTCGAAAATATGCTTACAGAGTGGATACACAAAGTGTGCACCAAATATGATAGAGTTTGATAAAGTAAAGTTTCGGTGATATACCTATTTGATCTAAAGGGCGTTTTTTACCACTCAACCCCGTATATAAAAATTGAGCATATTATCTTACGTAAACATATAAAAAATAATTTGGCGCGTACACCATATGTATAGCTTGATGTTTGGCCGTACTTCTCCTACAATTTGTGGTGTGCGTCTTGATGTTGCTCCACAAATTGAGGGGTTTAGAGTTTTTCACTGACTCTGCAACGTTTAGAACCGCAAATCAAGTTTTTTCAAGGCCGAAATATACCAGGAGCCATTGCCTGCCGAGGGGCGATCACTATTAGAAAAAACTGTTGATGTTCCATGATTCGAACTCGACCTTGCATAGTTACTGAAATTTCGCTTTTTCATTTTCGAATAATGCCATTATGCGGGCGTTGTTATTATTCGAATACGCGCAACCAACCCAACCTTGAATCATTCTCAACATTTTGGTGCACGGGTATATCTATATCGGTTTTTTGTGCCGATACAATAGGCCTGCCATAAAATCAAACCCGCCGATCAGGACACTTCCAAAAAAAGAAAAACAACAGATGACATAAAAAATAAAATATGTATTTCATATAACATTTTATATAACCACAAAAAAAGTTCATATAAAAATAAAAAATTCGCGTAAGCTTATACCGTTCATATAACAATTCAACCATAAAAAAAACAAAAAAAAAACTTATACATAGTATTTTCCTGAAGATTTTACTTTTTTCTAAACCTCCTCAGTACCTTTTATATAATAATAAAATTCACAGCATGTCATATTGAAGTTGAACTTGCACTGGATAATAGTTTCCAAAGTATCAACATGTAAAGAATTCCTTTCTTTGGTCCATTGAGCACATATTAAAGAAAATACGCGCTCTACATATGTAAGCATTATGACTAGGTATTGCATATAAATATTGATCCATTTTTAGCAAATTTTGTTTTCGTTCCTTTTCTAAAGTTTAAAACAAAAAAAACCATTTTTCCATTGTGTCCTTTGATTTTAAAATTTCTGGATTTGTGTTTAAAAATGATTTAAGATATGCAACTTCTTCGAAACATTCATCAGACAGGACGATATTTTTTTCATACAAATAGGTAATAGTTTTTTGAACGTCCGCCCATTCAGGAATATAGTCTAACATCATCCAATTAAATGTTGCAAATTTTTTTAAAGGGACCACCCAGTTATTTAAGTAGTTAACTGCTGTCTCAAAAAAAGTATTAGTGCCATTTTCAAAATTTAAAATTTTGTCTGCATTTGCATCACTGTTTTTCAAACTGGTCAAAATAATTTGCGTTTGAATTCCGATAAAATTGTTCTCAAGTCTATATTTCAAATCACATTGAGTTTCTTTTAAAATTAATTGAATTTCCATTATTGTTATATTCTTTTTTTCAATTTTTTTCATTTGTTTTTCAATAACAAAAGCTTGGCTTTGGACAAATGTAAAATATGCTTCTGCTAGAGGATTTTTAAAAAAGTCAGTAATTAGTTTTGGCGCTTTCAACTTCAAAAAATTCTTTTAGGGGTTTCCAAAGCTGCAATATACGCTCTATTGTAGACAATAATGATAACCATCGACTTCTTGAGTATGAGAGTATTTCGTGAAACGTTACTTGTGCGTTTTCACAAAACTCTTTTAGTCGCTCAGTCCTTACCGTAAAGATGCTGAAATATTTAAAAATCTTCACCACAATTGCTTCAACGTCAATAGACAGCACATCTGTAGCCGTTGAAATTGTATTATGGAGAATATGAGCGGAACAACCAGAGCCCTCTATTTATCTAGCCAATACGTGCCTCAATTTGTAAAAGATGTTATTTATGCCTTGCCTTGCTCTCCCTCCAAAATTAGTGTTTGTATTATCGGCTCCAAATGCCATAAGATTTCGTAGTGGAATATTGGATTGCCCAATGATTGTATTTTTAATACTTTAATTTGTAAGCCTTCTGCCTCGGTAAAATAATGAATAAGTAGTGGAAAGATTTTCTCAGCTTTGTGATTGCTGGAATCAGTTGATATTCCATAGAATGCAACATGGTGTTTAAGTATTTCGGTAAATTTGTCAACTGAATGTGGTGCCAAAACATGTTTTATTAGAGCAGTAGTTTTGATTCAGGCAGTGGATTATTTTGCAGCGATTTCTGAATCCGGATACAACAGAGAATCTAGTTCTGTGGTACAATCTGTAGAGTTGAATGAATTGTGGTGATTAATTATTTTGAAGGCACTGGTTATTTCCGCAACTTGTATTGAACGCTCCAGTTTTGAATTTTTTTTTTACCATATAAGAACTTATTTCATTTGAACTTGAACTAGCGCTTTTGACATGGTCTTCTATAATTGTTCTCCCACCATTCGCTATAGAAATTTCGGCACCACATATCGTGCAATGCACTTGATGGTCAGTTTTGCCTTTTTTAATATAAGACCATTCAGCTGTGTAGCTGTCAGAGAACTTACACTTCCTTTTTGGCATTTGCTTCAATAGAAAAAATATCATTTGAAATGATAAAATATGAAAGAAATAAGAAAAACTTACAAGATGTTAACATCACCACTCAATAAACACGAAAAAAGCAATCACAAACGAAATCAGATGTTCGTGTTAGAGTAGAAAAAGTTTTTGTTATCGATTTTTGATTATTGATAACTAAAAGCTGAACTAGAGATGAAAATTTTTTCAGAACCAGAATCAGACAAAAAGAAAAGATATCTTTATTGATCTACTTATATTTAAAAACCAGGACAATTTGAAAATGGACCAGGACACCAGGACAACCTAACTGAAACCAGGACAAATCCTGGAAAACCAGGACGAATGGCAGCCCTATGTTACAATCAACCATTATATGAACAAAGTTAAGATACCCTGGGCACTGGTACGCTCGGGTGTAAATAAAATATCAATTAAAGTAAAATTGTTGAGAATCCTAATAGACGTAGTAAAACCGTTTAAGTAGAAATACGTAAAATGAATAATGTTTGCCAAAATTTTACTTGCCAGGAAATTACAAAATACCTAAACCGGTTTATCTCCGCAAAAAATTTGATAAATAAAATTGTAAATCACATCATTAAAAATAGGCATTTTTTAATTGTTAAGCGGATAATTCTTCGATAAGGTGTTTTTTTTATTTGAAATGTATCCAAAGATATTTTTTCAGCCCCAATTTTCTACTGCATTTTTTTCGGAAACCCTGCGAAATAAAAATTCTTAGTCCGAACCATGGTGAGTAGAGCAAATACGACAATCGCACAATGCAGGGAATACAAAGGTGTCGCATTAAACACTGCCGTTACTTTGACGTTGTTGAATTTAAAACAATCCACTCCATCGGTGCCGAAATAACTTAAATTAAAGAACTTTCATCTAGAGTCTTGCGTATTCAATTGCATAACGTAGAGAGAGAGAGAGAGAGAGATGACAAATGTGTTGCTTTTTCGTGTTTTGAGAGTGCCGACTTAGTTTCGTTGTCTTCCTCTTCTTCTGCTCTGTTTTGATTTTACTTTCGCCTTAAAATGCCGATATGTCAATTGAAAGTCTCACACCCCAATAAATATTACGATGAAAAATAAAATGTAAACCTAATTTGACAGTTCATCGGTTTTTCTAAATGAAATAAATTGAAAATCTGTTACCACCTGTACAATGTGGATTGATTAAAGGTAAAAAAAAAACGATTCATCTTTGGTTACAATGGAATTTTACGAGTACTGCAACAAATCACAAAAACGTACTTCTTTTCCTATTTCCTTGAAACAATTGAGTTGTTAACAACCTCAAACAAACAAATCATTAAGTCGAAACAGTTTTATTTTCTCAATAACTAAACCAGTTAATAAGCTACGAGTTCCCAAACCCACCACAAAAAGAGAGGTCAATAGTATTTAGTTTTGTTTTTTCGTTTTCTATTTTAAGTACAATATATAATAATTTCTTTTTATAAAAATATTTGTAAATAGTATTATTTTTTTTTTTTTCAAACAAAATATCACAAACAAATAAAGCTTTACGTTTTAGTTTGGCCCAAATGGAATCAAGGCGGCCTGGAAGACATCAGTTCTTTAATTCACTCTCTCTATCCTGCTCTCTCGCTGCACCTAAGCTTGCGCCCAACGATCATGCGTTTGTGTAGTCGCTAACTGGTTGCTAGTGCTGCAGTATAGCGGTTCGATAAGATCGTTATCAGCTGGTAAATCGGAGTTGGCAGTCCAGAAGAAAGTACCATGAGCAGTGCGTAGAAAATGTACTGGCACGCTGGTGATATCGGCAAATTCGTAATCTTCCAATTCGCAAGAGTTGGCCAAACGTTCATTGGCATCATTCTCGGAGGATTCGAGAGAGATGCACTCAGCTTCGGACTCCAGATCGGCATTGCGGGAATTCTCTAAGTACTCAAGCGATTCCAAAGAGTTCGCTTTTTTGGTGTTCTCAAAATTTTCAATGAGTTCCTGTTGCTGTTGTGATTTGCGCTGTTTAAAGAGTTGTTTCAATAAACGCTTGATGCTGTAGTTGACTTTTTTCTGCTGTTTCTCTGCGCTCATATTGGCGTTGTTCTCATACTGTTCGGTGTACATTTTGATATAATTTATATTTTTATTTGTTCAAAAAATTAAAGTCGAAAATATTTTGAGACTATCTGCTAACTTCAGCTTTGCTGTGCTGTGTTGTTCCTTCTACGAATGCTATCGCTTGAATGATGTTGAGTCCTGTCGTTGGTGCGCCTTTTATACAATTTCTGGATACTCACCAGCGCATTAACAACAACAAAACAAATGTTTCAACAAACAGCAGGTCGACCGAAAAGAGCCAGAAGGTAGACAACATAAAATTCCAACACTACGCATAAACAAGTCGAATCGATGCGAGTCGAGCCAAGTCGAATGAGAACGCACCGAGTGTGGGAACGTTAGCAGGATTTACGAGTAAGTACGTGTGCAGAGACAAAAGGAGCTGAAAAATCCGTACATAAAAAATGGCAGGTGTGTTTTTCATGCCACAGATGATGATGATGATGGTGTGTGAGATTTAACCTGCGTCGTACGAGTGAATGAGAGAGAGTGCAGTTGTGCGCTCGCTCGCACCTGTTGGGGAGACGACGACGACAAACGCAATGATCGTGATTGCTATGATGAGAAGGAGGAGACGGTGCGCGCAGCAGATAATGCGAGTATGCCATAAGGATAATGGGCATGAAAGTAATTCATTTCAGGTCGGAGTCTGCTTATCCTGGCACTGGGATCGTGTGAAACTCGCGTTCGGTCATGTTCCCACACTTTTGAATGCAAGCCGTGTTTTTGCAAGAGGATCCTTCTTTAGACTGCTTGCCTTAAGGATCAAGATAGTTTTTTCTTTTTATTTGGGTAAATTTTTTTTTCTTTTCATTGCTTTTATTTTTCATATACGGGCATAATTTGTTTTTTTTTTTTGCTGCTGCTGCGTAAACACTTGGACCATTTAATGATCACTTTTAGTTTTTGTACGCTGCTTTTGTTGTTCTTGCCCAAGTGTCCTGCTATCTTATTTTTAATGGTATGAAAGTGTGCAGCAACTGTGCAAGTAGGCACAACAACAAAATGCAGGTTTATTTATCGAAAATGAAAAAAATAATATGAAAAAAAAGATCGTGCACGCACAACGAAATTTTATTCGAACACGTGTGCATTTCTCTTAAGGATCCTTTGGGACTGACGCTTTAGAATATGCAAACTCTATATAGAAAAACGATCGTGGGAGAATATTTTCGATTTTCAATGCTTGAATGGCATACACAATTTATTGGTGCATTAAGGAGGAGTATAGATGATAAGGGAAAAAAGTAAGAAAAAACAAAGCCATTTAAAGGAGTTGTGTGGATGATTGAAAAAATTAAGCACAATCTTAAGAAAAAGAACATTTGTTGCTAACAAACGCTCGATCCTTCGATCGCTCGATCACTCGATCATTGCATGCTCTGGTTTCTGTTTTCGCTTTTGTTGTTGCTGTGCTTCTTCTTAATCGCCCATTCCGCAGGATATTTACGTATGCATGTAATTTAATAGTATTGCTCGCCTCATGTCGCACCAATCAATTTCGTATAGTTTTATGGTTAGTTAGTTGTTGGTTGGTTGGTTGGTTGCTGCTGATGATCCGATCCGATCCTTTGTGCGATCGTGGGAAGCTATTCGACAATGTTTTGTTAGCATTTAAAGCAATAAAACGAACGTTTTTTTATAGTTTCTTTTTTTTTATTATTCTGTTATCAGCTCAATTCCTATCCAAAACTGGGGCTAAGCACTGCTCCTTAAATTGCTACGTTAAGGCGTAAAAACCCATTACAGCTCACAGCTCTCAAGCTAAGCGTAGGTTTTTTTTGTTTCAGTCATTAGTTGTTGGTATAAATTAACACAGCATTTTGTTAAACAAGAAAATAAAAGAAACAACGGCTACAATTATTATGTGTGATGATCGGTGATCAAGAAGCGATCAACAGTTTTTATTTCACTTTCTTTTTTCCTTTTTTAACTCGCACCCATGCTACTTGTCGTGAGAACAGGCGCAACACAAACATAGCCACATATTTGATTATTGCTAGGAATACATTGCTATGTATGTATGTAAGTATGTAGTTAAAATATGCATTAAGGTCCTTTGTACGCGTGTTTGCTGTGTGCCAACCTCAAGCTCCCAAGTTGCGCTTGTTGACGTTAGTCGTGTTGTTATTATTGATCTTTAATGCTAGCAGTTTTTTATGTTTCATGTTCTCCTTGTTTTTTTTTTGGTTTTTTTTTTTGGTTTGCTGAGATAGCAGTGTGTGGGTTGTTGAGACAAATTGTGCATTGCTGCTGTTGGTCGTCGGCAATATGGCGAACGTGGGCCACGCGTTGGGCACATGGATATTCATGGTAGGCCATTGAAAATTTGGTTATGAAAGAGTTGCGCTTAGGAGCGATAGGTATGTATGCGATATGATGATGAGTTTAGTTTTTTTTAAATGGCACACGTTGGACCAAGAGAAAGAGTTGATGAGTTAATTAAGTGGCGTTGTAATCAAAGCGAACAAAACGCAAATTTGGTTCAAAAAACAAAACAAAGCTCGAGCGATGTGGCATTCGCTACGATGCTTAATTTAAAAAAAAAAATCCTATTCTTTTGTTACCGCCGTGGTTGAGTATGTAGCGTATTCGTGCTAGCATCCGCAGTGCACTGTAGACGAATCTCGGCCGGAGTACGTGACATTAAAACACAAGTAAAGAAGTGCTAGCTTTGTCTTGCCGAATCCTCCATATCTTTCATGAATATATAAACATTTTGTTTACTACTGCATTTTTTTAAACTATTTACGTTAGCGTAAATAAATATTAAATTTTAAATCAATATATATTTTTCTTATACAGAATTAAGTACTCTAAAATAAAGTAAAGTAATAAATTGTATTTTTCTAGAAAAATTTAAAGATTAAGATACATATGGAAATGTAATGATATTAAGCATTAGAAGTAAAAAAAAAATATTCGTCATGTTCACTGTAGGAGATTTCATATTTTTTTGCCCTTATACTGTCCGCGGAAAAACTCGTCAATAACCAATTAATCGCAGTTTGATGTTTTATAGCAGGGAAATTTTCTAACAATGAATTTAGTCCAAGTTGACTCAATCCCATTCCAAGGAATGCTGTAAATCTTAAAGTCTCCAATCAGAACCTATTCTTGATGATTTTCTCAGTAGACCTGGTAAGATTTGATTAGTGAATGGCCTACACAATGTCACGGGGTTTCCTGTTTTAAAGCAAAACCTCATAGCTGAACAATCAGTTGTATAAGTTATGGAAAACCGACCCTGATTATTTTCGTTGTATACTTTTTTTAATTATAAGTGAAAGGAGTGCCAATTGCATGTCCTTAGCTGCATTAGTGTAGGACTTCTAACGCAAAACCTCATATCTGTATAATCAGTTGATCGAAGCAATAAGTTGTAGTAATCCGTTCTTAATAATTTTCATAACACAATTTTCATTAACAATACGGGAAAGGATTGCAAGATTTCATGTTCTTAGCTGTTTTAGTGTAGGAGTTATAATGGAAAACCTCATATCTGAACAATCGGCCTACCAAGTTTCATTTCGGTATCTCTAAAACTGAGGGAGTAGTTGCGTTCAAACAGACAGACAGACAGACGGGCATATCAATTCAGTCTACTTGGGTATGGGTCTATCTCTTTTTCATCTTATACTTACAAACATCGGACCAAAGTTATAATACCATTTCATCTTGATAAAAGGTGTAATCATAGTACAAGTCGTTTTTCTACTACCGGTAATCACTCGACAGGCAATAGCAAACCGCTTAATATATAGGCTGGTTTATTTCGTGATTTTTTTTTAATATTTTATTTTGAGAGTGACAACTCTTTCCCGCTGGAAATCTTGGCAGACTGCAGTATCACATCTTTGCAAAAAGAAATAAATCGCTTAGCGGTTAAATGAATGAAAGTAGCCAAACAGTGGTTTTTTGAAAATAAGTTTTGGAGATCGCGCCTGCTGCCAGTGATCACTACCGATGGAAGCACCCTGACGAGAATGCCGCTGTCGTAGCCGAGAGCTTGATACTCAGTCCTGGGCACACGATAAACCGCTTTGTTATTATCGCTTGTAAATTTGGGTTTTAGAACAGCTCGATGTGAACAACGATTTCGTTCGAAAAATTATCTATTCTAGCGAAGCGCATTTTCAACTCGGAGGTCATGTTAACACGCAAAATGGAAAAGGCAAGAATGCATTCCCAGAAAGTGACAGTTTGGTGCGGATTCTGGAGCGGGGTGACATCATTGGCATATATTTCTATAAACATATGCTGCTGGAAACGCCATTTCCAGCCTATGAACTCTACAGAGGCAAGAAAAATGATTTTTTTGTGGCCGGAAATTGAAAACATGGACTTGGGTGCTCTTTTATTTCAGCAGGATGGTGCGTCTTGCCATGTAGCCCGTACCACAATCGATAAAAAAAGAAAAATTACCTTTTATTTTTGCCCAAGGCGAATTCATATAAGGTATGTAATACATGTCAAGGCGAATTATAACGCACACACATGCATTTTTCAATTTTAGGATGTCACGATAAAAGAGAATAGAAGAATGGGCGCTAGTAGTTTTAGCTTTTAGGATGTCATGGGTAAAGGAAATATACAAATATAGTAGAAGAAGACGACATCAGCTGCTTTAATAACTTCACCTTATATGGATTCGCCTTGATTACTCACAAAACTCAATCTAACAATTCTTCAATATATCAAATGAAAATATGAAATGACGCTTAAGTGGAGCGCGTCAAAATGTGCGAGTACCGCTTTCTCGAGAGCTTCTCGTGTATCGAAAAGCTCGTAAGACTCGCAAGCTACTCAATATAGAATTCGATAAGGTAATTGTATTAGTTGCAATAATTTTGCTAACATACCTACTATGTTAGCCAAGCGGTCAAAGCATTAAATTTTAGAGTCTTATATTTCTCGATACTGCTCGCAAAGTAATTTCTCGCTAGGATCGCTTTCTCGCGAGCTTCTCGATACTCGATTGTAAATGAATACGCATTATTCGTCTCGATAAATACTCGACATTTCTCGCGCGGACGACGATACCCGAGATTGTATTGAGAACTCTGTTTCTCGAGTATTGAAATACTCGGGAATGAGCGAGCAAACATCGAAAGCTCTAGTCGAAATAATCAAGTATGCCGCCAAATAAAAAAACCCATGTGTATGCATTTATTGACGAATTTCGGTGATTTAAAAAAAAATTGTTATACTTACTTTAGTTACTTAAGTAATTTGTGTTTTGTTTAAATAGTTGGCATGTTTTATTTAATTACTATTTTAATAGTTTACTCTCTTAAAATATCTCTTAAAACTTAACTACACTTCGTTCTTTTAAACACATTTGCTATGTATTTTAGTTTTGTTATTAATTTTCAATTTTCAACGCTTTTTGCACATATTCTGCCATAAAAACTGAATGCATTAAATGAAAAAAAGTGTTCAAGACCAAAATTTTAAAACATTGGCAAAAATACGCGGGAAATGTTAGCCTCAAAAGCCTAGCTTATAACAATACTAAAATTTAATTGGCTACTTAAAATTATTCTGAAAATTTCGATTGCAAAATAAAAAGTTTTATTTATATGCTTTTTATTCGTTCTTCGTTCTATACTATATTTGTAAAATAAACGAAAAAATTAATGTCAACAAGTAAGAAAGAAGTACGGGTGCAACTAAACTTTAAATACCCAGCGCATGTTTTTATTTCAAATACACAGTACTTGTTGTTTGGAAGAGAAAATTTGAGTTTTCGAATTTGTGTTTTCTGACTATAAGTGCAAAGTGTACAAAATGTGGTAGAGTTTGACAAAGAAGTTTCGGAGGTATACCTATGAATTTGCTCTAAGGTGAGCGATACTGCGGCCATTCCAAGAATTTATGATTCCATATATTTCATTCTATCAAATTTGAGCAAATTACCTTGTATAGTTAATAAATATCAGATTTTCTTGATTTTTATAAACAACCGCAATATAAGAGTTTTTTTACGATTTCCATAGTTTTCGAAATTTTGCGTATTGACTCGAAATGCAATGTTACACTGTCGGGCATATCATTTTGAATAAAACTTAATATAACACAGTTTTCGACTAAAGTTCATTATTTTTTTTTTGAAATGCCTCATTCAATATTATAAATAATGTAAATATAAGTTTCAAACTTTCTATGCATTCATAAAACTTCAATAAATCTACAAAAATTTCATCAAACTTTCTTATTGAAATTTTTAGAAACTTTTCGGCTAGACAATCTTCTAAGCAATTCAATTTAAATACCATAAAGTCCGTGACTTAAATGACTCGAAATTTGCGTTGATTTTCGACAATTTTTTTGTGTGAATTTTTCGACACAAATTAAGACATAAATGCCATTGAGAAGATGAGTCATGAGCCCGTCCTTAAAAGCAACTGGTGTGTCTTCCTTGTGAATTTCTTTTCATAATTAGCCGCATTAATTGCGGAAATGTTTTAAGGAAAGGTACATTTTCTTCTTAAGAAATGTGTCGTCGGTTTGTCGCGACTTTTTGTTTTTGTTTGTTTTTACTTTTAATTTTTGGTTTTGTAGACATTTTGCGTACCGCAATATTTCGAAATGTAATTAGCGTTAATGGAAGTTCAATCAATAAAGAGAAAGAGAAAGAAAAATAAAAAGTAGCTAAACAGAAAAAATTTTAGGGTTTGTGAAATGACAAAAAAAAATGTTACAAATTATAGCAAATTTGAGTCAAAGAATGACAAAAAAGAACTATAGAGATAAGGATGCGAAAAAAGTGCAAGGAAATAGTCCATATAGAATTTGTATTTAAATAAAAATAATGAGTCAGGGAGGAGGAAGATTTAAAATAACACAAAGTATGGCTGGCGCATTTCCCTGACTGTCGATAAGCATGTTGGTAAAATACGTTGTCGGAAAGCGAAAATCTAGCCTAATTAACAAAGCAGTGACTAAGTAAAGATAAGCAACGCACTCTCAGTAAAAAAAAAAAAAACAATTTTTTTGTGTACGTAATCTAACTACAGTCATTATGAAAGTAAGTAGGATTGCTTTCGCCCCGGAATAGTGTCTAGAGTCTAGACACGTGACACAAGATAAATGGATGAGTTCGGCGAGACGGGCGACAAGTTGCATGTGGCCACAAGTGCAGCAATGACGCTTATCAGACGAGTCGCTCTATGTAGTAATTATGTATGACTTATGAGCCACAAACAACGAGCGACTATTGATATTTTCGAAATTTAAATGACAAAATGACACACAAGGAATTAGTGATAATGACTGTGATATACTACATACATACATACATATATAGTTAGTTGCCTATTGCGCGGCAGGGGGCGTGCAGCAATGTTTATTTAAGACATTTTAGAATATAAAAAAAAAAAATATAAAAAAAAATGAAAAAATAAAAATAGCGTATGCATTCTGGTACCAACATAATTGGAGTAGAAGCAAAAAAAAAAACGGCTGACTGGCTACTTGAAGCTGGATACATAATCAGCGGCGGCGCGTCACAAACAATTTTACGACACAGTATTGTCTTGCAAATTGATTATGTTGTGGTCTGTGGCACGCACTTGAAGCGGTTACTGCAACGCGCCTGTGTGGCACAGATCAATTATTACGAGGTTGGGTCAGTAAGTGCTTGGAAATTAGAACAGACTGCATTGCTACCACAAGCACAACACTTTTCAAGAATGCACCATAATTTTCTGAATGAGCGTTAAAAAAGTTTTGTTGTGTTTCGAAATACTTTTGTATATACATATGTACATATAAAATATTGCGGAAAAATATTAACGCAATCAGGGTGGAGTGATCTAATTAATGCAAGCTCAGTCCATAAAATCCAGATCGTTCACTTTATCCAGATTAAGGTGGTGTTCGTTAATGGGTAATCCTACTTTGTAATTTTTTTCAACATTTTTTTTATTGTCTTAAATGCTCCTACAGATATCGCCCAATGATGCTGGACCGTCATTTTATTTTGGAAAAATTCATAAATTGATTTTGAGTATCGCCATCATCTTCATGACAAATTGTCTCATTGTCTCAAAGCAGAATTTCATTTTTCACTATCGCCATAGGTATTGGTTACCTTAGAAAATTTAAAAAGAAAAACACATACATAGGTTCTTATTATTCCATTAAACTTACATCTGCAAAAAGATCTTGCATCATGACTTGTTTCTCATGAACAGTTTCATATTTTGCTGGAGTGAGGATTATCGCTACACTCTATAAGTATTTACATATTTACGTGAGCTGGACAATGCAGTTATAAAACAAAGTTTTTTAAATATTATTTCAAAAAAACCACACAGATTACGAAACAGCTTAAGCTTAAAAGGTCTGCATAAAAATATTTAATCGGTGCGATGGAAAATCTATGAATTTCGTATGCCACTTCAAAAATATTGTATGAACTCTTCGCTATAGATTGTAACCCTCCACCAATAATTTACTCCATTTCAAACAAACTTTCTGTTCATTCAATGAGGTAAGCAGCAATGATCAATAAAATCCACGATATGTTGGATATTGGACGATATGCAAGTGAATTTATGCGAGCTTGAAAAAGCTAAAGACTGACTCGGTTTCGGCGAAGATAGACCTATTATGTGCAAGTGCGAACGTAAACTAGTGTGGTTGATAAGGTAAAACAAGAGCAGTCTTGAGTCGACCCTACCCTGAAGGTTTGCGGCGACCCTGCAAAAAGGGAAGCCGATGAGCTTTGGCAATCTGAAGCCACCCATTGTCGCTCAGTACTCATTTTGCACTGAGTATCCGGTCTTGTATCGTCATGTTGGATGTAGGCCAGTTGAGTCCACAGAAGTTTCAGGTCCGAAGGAGGTGGCGTTTGATGCTAACAGCATTATTGTGTTTTTCTTCGCTACTAACAGCTGGGAAGAAAATTGTTTATTCTACATAAATACTGGCGCAAGTCGACATTGATAGAAAGTTTGGTAACAAGTGCAAATATTTTTACACCCATCCCCTCAACGGTTTGTGTCCTTTCTGTGTACCAACGTATCCATCTGTGAACCAGTATTGGAGCTCCGTTAGCCCAATTATTCTTTCTTGATTGAGTTAGAGATTGCACAACTTTTCCCCTACGGAATTCTTCCCACACTAGGCTCCTGCAGTTGCATCTCTCTCTGCTGTTGCCTGTGTGGAAATATGCAGAAGAATTAATCCGACACGCTAAAAATTGCAGAAAACGTGTTTTTCATTTAACTTTCGAATGTATTTCTGCCCTGGCAACTATTTAATGTTTCCAAAATGAGGAAATAACAAAGCTTTAAAGAAATGGATCGATTGGTAAACAAAGCCTTTTGGTAATATTAATTAAAAAGTACGCTCGAAATTAAAAAGCTGTGTCTCTGTAGGCAATCACTAAGGTAATATACAAGATAGAAAGTTCATAGAGAGAAACCGTCCAGCTGCTATCCCTCCCGGAGAGTACCAAAAAGATATTAATAATATGCGAATCAAGGGGGGCCTTCAAAAAGTATTTCCCTAACGAAAAGTCTCCGCTCCAAACATATCGTTAGTTTAAGGATTATGTCTTTATTGACTTCAGAAGCAGCAGTTCATTGTTAGACTGTCAGATCTTGCATTTCTGCATACCGTACTTTTCGCACAGCTCTCGCCAATTTAATGCCAAATATTCAGAATGTTCAAGGCATTCTAAGTATTTTCATTAGAAGGATTTTTTATGTGGATGGTTCGAAGCAGAGCGGACAAGTTTTTGATGAGATAGCTTTGAGATCAAGGGCTTTTATATAGCGAGCCGTCTGCTTCAGTACAGATACGCGTAGTATAAGTCGTTCCACAAAAGCTCTCTCTATTTAAGGCGTGGTCGAAAGAGTTGGAAGTCAATCAAACTAGCAAAACTAGCAAAAGATTCGAATGCCAAAAAATGACGAAACGGTTGAAAAATTATTTCTTTCCATTTTCAATGTCCTGGCTGTCTAAATAGATGGTTCCAAGCTACGCAGAAAAGTAGGCAGCGGGGTTCACTCCAATGAATCACTCTAAACCTCAGCTTTCCGTGGTAAATTCTGCTGAAAATGTAGGCATACCTCTAATTTCCTGTCAGACTTTCAGGCAAGTTTTGCCAAAGGCTGACGTAAAGCGATCCACCGCTCTAATTGGCTTGCCCGCTCCTCTCTCAGATTAAAAGTCGGGATAATAACTGGAAACTTTCTTATAGGTGCATCCACTTTTAAAGGAAAGGGGTGCTATAAGGGGTTTTTGTTATATTTGTGGGATGGCAAACCGCTCACACCTAACCTAAACTAATGCTTTCTTCATTCGCCCTCGTAGCAGATATTTAAAAAGTACGCTCGATTTTAGTTTCAACTTCAAAGTAAGGCTTGCGAAAATTTCACTGGAATGTAATTCAAACGGCAGTCAACTCAAGTGCTAACAAGCATGCAAGCCAGATGAGAAACCGATGGACTAAAATTTTGGAGAAAAAAACAACACAAATCTGTAACACTGCATTATGAGGCGAGCGCATGCGCCGACAGTTTAAAAACCACGCGCTAGCACGGGCCACTTGAGGCGGTACCGAATGCTTCGCTTCGCAGAACTGAGTTCGCCAGAATGAAAACATAACCATAGCCTCCTGCGACTTTGAGGCGAGCACACGATAATCAACACCCGCACCGATCTGTGCTGGCATTTGTGGCATTTGAGATGCGTAAAAAGAGTTCGTGTGGGTCCATTAAATAGCCCGTACATAACTGGCGAGCCGATCGCATTACATACCATACAAAAACATTGCCTACTCGAAGAATCGCCTAAGTGTTCAAAGAAATCTTTTCATTTTGCATACAAATCTTTGATAAACAATAGCAGCAACAGAAAAAATAACAACAACAATAACAAGTAGACGTGACAAACACTTGTCTCGACGGCCACAGTGACACATAATACGACGACTCTACCACTCAGTTGCGGCGTGACAAATGAGCGATGAATCTTCTCTCCTCCCACCCATTCTGCTCTCTGACGTTCATGATAACGGCCTGACAGCACCATAGCATAGCGATCCAGCCTGTCTATCAACAAAACAGGAAAAAACGAAAAGAAATCAGTAACTCAGCATGATCAAAAAACAAAAAAAAACAACGCACCCACTATGCGGTCTGTGTTGCGCACACGTGCAACATTTATGTGCCACTTACAATAGGATATCTGATGTTTATTTTAGGTTCGTTAAATTTTTGGTTTTGTCTTTTTTTTTTTGTTTTATAGCTGCTTTACTCTGACTTGTATAATTATTGTTGTGCTATAAAATAAACGAACAGCTCAAATGCTAACAAAGCAAAGCTGCCACTTTGCAGGATTTGTGGCAGCTAATACGTGTTGAAATGCCGGCGTTGAACTGTTAGCGTTTAGTGTTGTGGCACACATGTGCGGCGTTGGAAAGTCCTTTGCCATAAATGTCAATAAAAACATTGCACATGTGATCCTATCAGACTGACATATAGTACGAATACATACAGACATAACAACCTTGCTCTAAACACACACAAAAATATCCATTTAACCCAATAACCAGCGTTGGCGAGTCAGTGCAAGAGTGTAGTTTACCTTTCCCACGCTGCTGCATCGTCCTGTGCAAGGATCAACGTTTACTTTTCCCTAAAATTTACCACTATTCAAACAACAAAAACGCAAGCGTACAAACATTCTATATAGCCACATGTGATATTGTACCTGTATCACAGTAACCTGAGGAAAGCAAAACGCAGTTTTGTGAACCTGAGTCCCGTCCCAAATGTGTAGGCATTTTTTCCGCCTTTGTGCACCTCAAATGCCATGAACCTGCATTGCACGTGTGCATTTCAGCGGTGACTCAGTGCACAGAAGTGCTTCATGTCCACCACCATCACGATCTCGATCACCATCACTAAAGTTTCCATGACCGTTAAATGCGCACACTCACACTGATCTTAGGCTATATGTACATACAAACGTCCGTGCGGTGCTGCGGAAAGTACGTGTAAATTTGCCGGCTTTTAAATCTGATCTATGGAAGTTACGTTGCTCAGCGGGATGTTCACCGAGAGGAGGTGGTGATTTTCGTTATGCATGTGTAATAAATTAAAGTGTGGAAACTCCTCTAATTTTCCAACGGTACGCATCAGTTATGGTGTGCGTAGGCTAGCAAAGGCGGGGGATTACAGAGGTTCGAGTACTACATTTGAAAATTTTCGAGTTAATTCGTAACCAATTAGAGAAAAATGAGTTTGTCACGTATGATTTGGATTGAATATTTACCATAGGTAAAGAGGTCCATTTAGGGTTATATTTTTTTGTAGAATGAAAAGAACATAAGGATATTATAAACAAAGACTTTTCATTTATTTTATTTTTTTAATTTTTGTCTCGTTTCCTAGCTATTTAATACATCCGCCAATAACTAATAATAAATAGCCAAATTGATTGTGGGCTTGGTCGTGAGAAAAGTATTTAAGAAATCATTTAGAAATCGATCTAGATATGTTCCTGGGTACATACTATTGCAAATACTAAATATAGCTACTCCGGATGTGAATAAAAATGCAACTGGACTTCCAAAAACCGGTTTGCTATATAAAAATCATATTTGAACTGTCTCGTATGAAACTAACCTTTTTGATCTGTACAAGAGCGCACATTTGGGATCGAAGTTGTCATAGTACGAATACTGGTAATAAATACGCCACATTATACTTATCTTCGCCTCTCTCTGTGGCATTCTAGTAGCTTAGATTAGGTTAGAGCATTAGAGCAAAGATATGGAGTCACACGTTGGCTATTATCATAGCTGGCCTCTCATCATAGCTGGCCTCTTCCCATTGAACCTGGAAGTCCAGCAGATATGCGAAGCGCGAAACATTACGCGCAACCATCGTCAAAGCAATCCCAACTTACAACGAAAAACGCTTGAGCATCGCAGCATAGCCCAGTGGCAGGCACGTTGGGACACGACAACAAAAGGACGGCGGACGTACCGGCTTATTCCCAAAGTTGAAATATGGCTCCGGAGAAAGCATGGAGAAGTAGACTTCTACCTGACGCAAGTGCTTAGTGGGCACGGTTGCTTTAGAGCTTATCTACACCGTTTTGGGCATGAGGATTCCCCATATTGTGAGCATTGCGAACCAAAAGTAATCGAGGATGCGGAACATGTGTTTTTCGTATGCCACCGCTTCAGAAACTTAAAGAAGAGAGTGGAAGCAAGACACAGCTGTGTCATTACGCCAGAAAGCCTAGTGGCACTGATGCTGAAGAGCACCGAGGCGTGGAACGATGTGCGGCGTATGGCTGCCGAAGTGATGCAACAGCTAAGAAATAGCGAACAGGCAAGGCGCAGACTTCAGAGGCAGGCTAGACTTTGAGCATCCTGCTCGGTCAGTAATTCAGAGGGTGGGCCAGAAAAAAAAAACAATGGGTGGTGCCAAGCGGGTGCAGCTTTTGACGAACTGTACCAGGACAGAAACAGACGATAGAGCTTAGTGCTCAAAACCGCCTCCCGACGAAATACCTGACGGTAGTACCGGGGGGATATATATACGGTACAGGACACACAAGGAGTTTTAGTTTGGGTTAAAGTCCTACTCTACGGGGATCAGGCTTTCGATGCGTTCTCCTTGTATACAAAAAAAAAAAAAACACGTTGGCTATTAACTAAAAGCCCGTTGTGGTACCGTTCCATCCATTTCTTCCATTTCTTTTCTTAGATAATAATCATAAGAGTAGGTACTTGGTTTACTCTAAATTGTCTAAAAAGGTGTGGCGAATAAATGCAACATTAATTTACCCGTGAAAAATGAGAATGAAATTGCGTTTGAGAAATATTTTGTACTTTTGGAGAAACCAATTTTCAGTCCATTTAGGTTATTATTCATTTTGAAGAAACCTTTAGTCAATCGATAGAAAATATCGCAATTTGAAGAAAAACTTACATCAGAATAAGTAAAATTTGTCTGCGGTTCTTTTGTGTTTTCAGTGAAAGTAAATGTAAAACTTCTATCAAAAATATTTGCGACTTTCAGGTTACAATAAGAACCAGAGGGGTTTGTGGAAAAACAAAATGGCGATCTGGTCAGATTCTGATGTCTATAGCATGCCATAATTATGTGACAGATAATACAGAAACCGAGCGCGTAAAGCTCAGGCATAAAATGTTTTACGCTACAACGAGTTGAAAGTTTTCTAGACCGACGAGCTGTCACGCTTGATATGCCGGATGAAACTACATTGTTTAAAACGCTGTTTAACGAGGAAGGAACAACTAACTACAGGTGATAGAGGCATATTGTGAGATATAGTTCTACCTAACCAGATCCTCTAAGGAGGAGAAATGATGGAGCCCTATAAATCCAAAGGTCATAACATGATGGTCATGCTTTTTGCCTTAAGTAGCATCGATAAATTACCGCTCCTTTGTCCATCGAGTTTCTTGGTTATCGGAATACAAATGACGCTCTGCTGTCTAAAGATTCATAGAGACCTTCACCATACTGAATTCACTTAAACTCGGCTTCATAACACAATTGTGGTCTGGAAGTCCATTTTAAAACGTTCTACAGAACTTTCTTGATAGCCACGCAATGTAGTACACAAATTTAATTGCTAGGTGACGCAGAAGTCGAGAATTAATCGAAATATGATTTGTGGTCCAATTTTTTTGAAACTCAAATCCCATAAATAATCGTAGAGATCATTTACCCGCTAGGTGGGAATTGATGTATTCACAATAATAGAAAATAGAAAAGAATGAAAGCTTTCCAACTGAGGATGGTCTTTAGAATCCGACCAGAATCAAAGATATCACACACACATTTTGGCTCCGCTTGGAGATGGTTAGGGCGTGTCGCGCAGGGGTCACAGTATTTTTTTTACTATATTCAGTAAGTCTCTTGAGCTAAAACTTGCTCGTTAAATTTTTTTATCAAATTATAGCTCATTTTATAACAAAAGCCGTATAAATACAAATTTCAAAATTTGTAGGAAATTCATAAAAACTCAGTAAATTCAATTCGGGTACGTGGTCCTGTAGTTTGTTAAATTTTATTATAATAATGCGGATGTTTTAAGTAACTGAAAATATTCGATGATTTTCTATAAATTTTTTTTCACAGGTATTATTACCAGTTTTCTTAGATATAAAAATAAATTTTGTTCATGACAAACACCGCTACACCGTCAAAAAAAATTCTAAAAAATCAACGCCCCTTTTCAGCCGCTTAATGCTTTCTCTCTATTTGTCTCTACTTTCTCTCTACTTGTCTAAAACATGGAGTTAAAAAGTGTATTCTTTTAATTGAAAGAAAACTGCGTAGTCGAAATTTGCCAGAAATTTCTAATAAAAAAATTTAAATTTCGCTAATAATTTAATTTTATTTGCTTAATTTTTGAATTTTTACTTATATAGCTTTTGGTATAAAGTAAGCTTTATTTTGTTATAAAATTAACAAACAAGTTTTAGCATGAAAAACTTTGTGAATATTACATAAAAAAGAAAATTAGTAATTTCTATGAAAAATTATTTTTTCGCCATTTCATTTCATTTTTATAAAATATACCCTATGTTTTGACCCAGGTCACTGTCTAGTCTAGTCAAGCACCATGAAAATCCATTCAGTAGTTTCAAAGGTTAGTGAACTCAAACAGCCAATAAGACTGACAAAAATTCTAAAAATGGTCTAAATGTAGTCGATTATATACTCTGAATTAACTTCGGTCCATCTTTAAAAAAAAAAACTTTCAGTGTATGGACAATACATTTCTACAGTTTTACCAAGTAAAACTCGTAAGTGAATTTTTTTTAATTGTCCTTTTGATGCAGAAATGCATCTAAATACTCTAGAAGTGTTTCAGCATTAAAAGTAAAAATTTTAAAAAAATTATCGCTTCCGTTTCTTGCGGTTAGGGGACGATATATTTTTTAGTTAGTTTTAAAATGTTTTATTTAAAGAATAATTTTTTTTTTCAAACATTTTTTATATGTCTCTGACAATTAAAATGTCGTTACCGCTCAGAGCAAAATCAAATTCAAACCCACTTCTGTTGTAAACTATGTTCAATCCCCATTCTGTTCAAATTGAAGGCATAACTTTTTGCGCAATATGTTACATTTCATAAGCTAAGTCTTATTGATTCCTAAAAAAAAAAAATCGTTCTCATCTTATATGTAATATTACCGCAATCATTCCATGCATTCGACATAAAAACTTATACGCCAATTTGTGCAACATGTCAGTATTGGAAGGAGCAAAAACTCAAGAACAAACGGCATACTACATGAATACAACTTCATTAAGTTTGCCGACAATCAATGCGGTAGCCACGCAATCGCTGCCACAACAAAGACATGCAATAAATGTCCTTCAATAAAACCGAAACACAATCGAGACAACGCCAATTTCAGCTCCTACTGCAACGCCAACTGCAAATGGCAGCGTCAAAAAGCCACCCAATCAGCCCAACGATCGACAGAGCCAAGCACCAAGCACACTCCCACCACATCACTTACTATACGTGGCTCTAAATATGTGTGTATGTGTGTGTGTGTGTATGTGGGTCGCTTGTGGTTAACACGCGCCCGCAACAAGCCTCATGAAAATTAAAATAAAGCACCAACTTCAATAAAAAAATGGCTACTTGGCTCTGCGTTGCCTCGTACGAATGACCGTCTGATTGGTTGGCTATTTGACTCACGAATTGTCGTTCTGACTGCTATGGCACAGTGACGATCGCAAGCAAATAAAAACCAACAGCAATGTCAAATAATAATAACATTGATAAGTACCTTATAATGTTGCTGATGCATAACAAATGCGGCCAAAGGCACACACACACACACAAACAAACACACACAGAGCCAAATGTACGCACAAGCAGTCAAACAAATGTTCGAGAAACGAGCGTCAGTTGGTGTGACGACGGCACCACAACCGGCGAATGGTGGTTTTTATTACTGTTGTTGTTGCTGCTGCTGCCGCTGCTGCTACCTCTGATGGTGGCTTTGTGTGCGCAGGTATGCCAAGCCCAACCAGCCAGCCAGCCAAACAACCAGCCGTGCTTGGATATCCCTACACTTCACTGAATGCGCTGCTGCATGGTACTATTTGTGTGCATATGCTGTGCGTGTATCTGTGCCGGATTTTCGAATCGTGAGAACCGATTTTGTCGTGTGTTTCCCACGCGAGGTGAACACCTGCCTATTTTTTTTTTACTTCAATCTTACAGTGCTTGGCTCTTATTGCCTTTTTCCTCTACTGTTGTCTTTATTTCTTATGGCTTTTTGTTTGTTGGGGCTGTTGTTATCATACGTACGTATGTATGTATATTTGTTGTTGTTGTTGTTGTTGGTGCTGCTGCTGTTGTTGGTGGTGATGGTCGTATTTCGTACTTAAGGCACGTCGTAGTTTGGGATTGCTACGCATGCGCGGCTGCGTGTATTGGATTTCTGAACAGCACCAGCATGAACAACAACAACAAAAAAATTAATCGCAGACTTTGCACACTTCAAAGCTGCTGTGGTTATTCCCCCTTTCCACCACTGGGCAATGTGATGGAATCGACTTCAATATACTATATAGTAAATGATGGAGGCACGCTGGGTTGCGGTTGGCACTGAGAGCAACCAATATTATCTACCATATCCGCATTACGGTACATCACTCCCCATGTAAAAAAAAAATCGGTTCTGTTTTTTCACCGGAATTTTAAAATTTTAAAATACCTTCAAAAAATGTCCTTTTTTTTAATAAAAAAAGTTTTTTAAATATTTTTCCTAAAAAATTCCTTCAAGCGATAACAACAGTTCAAAGCTTAAAAGCTTATTCCATGTTGAATTAAGTAAGATGTGTTGATATTTTTGGGGGAAAATGAAACTTCACGTTGAAAAGAAATAAAAAAGGGTGAGAATAAAACTTTCATGGGATGCTTTATAATTCAAAATCGCTGAAGTTTAGACTGATTTATTCAAGTTCTCTTTGTCCAATCTTCCGAAAGCGGTCAAACCCAACACGACAGTCGGTTCTACGATACCGGAAGGACCCGGATTTATATCCGCCCAAGGTCTGTCACTGCAGCAGCGTTCCCCAAAATTTGATGGGGTATGTTTTATGCTGTTACAACGACAACAATCATCAAAAATGTCATTATTATACAATTCCGTTGAAAACAGTTTTCAATTTTTCTATGCAGACCTTTTAAGCTTAACCTTTTTTATTGTACCGGGTGATTGTTTTTTTTTTTTAGAACATATTATGAAAAACTCTTTTTGTCGATTAAAAACTCCATTTTGGAGGTATTTTCAAATCGGCTCAGCTCATATAATGCTCAATATTTTTCCTTAATATAACTCCGATGGAAACCCCCCAACCTAATGTGCATGCATGTAGTCCAAATGGTGCGCTTTACGGCGCTGCAGCTTATGGCTGAATATGCGCTGCAAAAAATCAAAAAGCACTACATCCACATTTTCCGCACTGGGCGGCTGTAGCCAGCATGCCAACTTGCCAACTTGGCAACTTGGCAACTTGTCGTTTTATGTCGGCCCGTTTGGTTGGCTTGTTGGCTTGTGCAATTCAATTTAGCCACCATTTAACTGCAGTGATTTTTGCAGACTCCACAACTGCACCAACCGAATAACCAACCACACTACTACTTACTACTCGTACTCCTCCATCGGTGGCAGCAACAAGCATGATTTTGATGGCAACTGACGGCGTTGAGTGGCTGGCTGGTTGCGAGTAGTAGCTCGTTTGGTTTGTGGCACACGCGCGCGCTTTTCGTAAGCAGTCAGCCAGCTAGCAGTTTAATGGATGCTTGGCGCATGCGCTTGACGATCGGCACGCTCCATTGCGAGGCGTATACTACATCCACTAAAGTGGGTACATACTCATTTACCTATATTTAGAGAAAATTGCAATTATGTTCGGTTGGTATTTTTTGTTTGTTTTTGTTTGTAGTGGGCGCCGACAGTGGGCTGAGTGGGCAGCTATGTAAGTAGTCGTAATTAAACCGTAATGGCATTGCTGTGTGCAACTGCTTATTGCTGATAACTGGAAAATGCATTCGTATGGCATTTGATTAATTGAATTAAGCCTTTGAATGAATACGATTGGAAGAATTTTGTGTGGAAGTAAAATATTTTTGTTTTTTTCATAATTTATTATTTTAGAAGTTAGTTACATCAAGTAAGGATATATCAGGTTACTAGCTACAATCAACGTGTAAGCAAAAAGTTAACAGCAAAAAATAAACACCAGCTTACGTTGATAGGCGAAAAAATTGTCTAAATTCATTCTATAACTATCCCTGAATCAGCTTCAGTCATTCTTAAAAAAAAAATGTTCTGTATACAGACGCGGCTTTCCTACAGTTTTATTACAGTATAGATAGATTAAAGATATATTGTTTGAACTGAATATAACTTTTACAGTGGCATTTGATAAAGTAAATGAGTGGAAATCACCTCTTCATCCACCAAGCAGTTGCGCAGTACTGATATTGAGCCGCACCGCAAGGTTTTCCATTTGGAAGTGCTCTGTTAGCACCGCTACAATTGATAACCGTAGAAGCTCGACTTGGCAACCTTGCGCGTTCTTTCTAGTTGCTGTCCAGTGCTTACCACCCTAATCACCAGCCCATTCGTTCAGTAGCAGTCGACCAGAGAAACTCCGAGGACCTCCTTCCAAAAGGAGTTCTTTTCAAGTTTACCCCACCGTGCTCATTTGCCCAGATTGTTTTGAAGAAGAAATATTTCGCAGATGTCGAAAGAGAAGTCAGGCAATTTATTACCATTTTTAATCGTACCGTTATTAAATCAGGAGTTCTAATTGTCGCTTCGCTGTCAGAGTAAATATTTACTTTCCCTACAGAGTAGCAGCATCTTAATTTATGGCGGCTACCTCCGCCTCAAACAAATTACAGTGATCTGGTAGCCTAAATTTTCGTGAACATGTTCAGCAGCCCTGTGCTCCGCATATCGCACCCCGGCTAATCCCATGCCTTAGAAGCTATGAAGTCGAAACTTCCACGAATTATCACGTTTCGAGTAAAAATTTGTATTCAATATCCTGCAGTCTGGCAGCGGCTTTGGCTTCTGGTCTTTTCACCGCAGTATCAAGTGGAATTATACTCAATGTAACGTTCAGCGCTAGACTTGATGTGGTCCGAAAAGATCCACTGGTTCAAATAAGAGCTCAGGGCACCCTACCACACAAGAATCCCGTACAGAAGTATCTGTGCTCTAGGAGAGAGATCCCAACATTTGCTAATGGCCCCCTACAACAGGGCGACACAAACAGTGGCTTCTTCGATCTTTGCGCAATATGGAGATTTCAGAAAAGTTTCCTATTCAGTATTAAGCCCAGAAAAGTACGAGCTGAGCGCGAAGCTCGTTTCCTTTAGAGTTGTAAGTCGCCTCGCTAGATCAATTTTTTGTACATCTAGATGGCGGAAAGATGTCGAAAACTTCACTACTTTGGGGCGCATTCATCTTCACTGGAGGCTCGAGCATGTAGGTGCGGGATCTTAAGCAAAGGTCAGACTGTTTGCCACATTCAGCGAAAATCTTTCAGTTTTTACGTTGCTTTTAAACTTATTCAATCGTCGCAGGAAAACCCACGGTTCAAAATAGCCGTCGCTACTACAGAAAGTAAATCCGTGAAATATATGAATGTCTCTGAAATGTTAGCAAAAGAAACTTTCACTCAGCGTTGAGGCCTCCCACACACATTTGGCCACACGTCACGCACTGCACCATCGGCATTTCATGAAGGCTTGTTCGATGCTTTCAATTTGAAATTCCTGTAGGAATGGTCGACTGCATGCAAGTCACACTCCTGGCACACAATCAGCAAAACCAACAACATCAGCCACCATCAACACGAACAGCATACTGTCGGGCATATTCCAGTCACACACACGCACACTCCCACATAAATGCCCTCGCTGCTGCATCGTAGTGTGGCTTCAACCTTTGCAGCAAACGTTGTACACTCAGTTAGGGGTTGTTCCTGCTAGTCGATCGTCCGAGCTGTGCGACTATAAAAGCCACTCCAGCCAGACACTCAACATCATTCACATCGCATCCTTCGTCGAGTGCATTCAACGTAAAGTGTACGCACAGAGTCAAGTCAACGAAAGACAACTAAAAGAGAAAACTTAAATAAAGTCGAAGTATTCTAAAAATATATACAGTATAAAACAATAGCACCAACAACATGTCGTCAAATACAAAATCTGTAGCACAACAACAGCCACAATTCTATGCTACCAAGACGGAGCTGTACTTAAAAGTTAAGAAACCACTGTTGGAACGCCAGCGGCGCGCACGCATCAACAAGTGTCTGGATACATTAAAGACATTGGTTGCCGAGTTCCAAGGTGATGACACCATAATGCGTATGGATAAAGCCGAGATGCTCGAATCGACAATTGCATTCATGCGTCAACATAGTCGCCGCACATCGATGCCTGCTGTAGCGCCACTTGCTCCCATGGACAGCTTCCGCAATGGTTATATGAATGCCGTCAATGAAGTTTCACGTGTGATGGCCGCTATGCCAGGAATGAGTGTGAACGTGGGCAAGTCGGTGATGACTCATTTGGGTAGCGAATTCAATCGGCTATTGCAGCAACAACAGCAGCTTCAGCATGAACAACAACAAACACAACAGCAGCAACCACAACAACAACAGACAATCGTTGATGATGTTGAAGAGAAATTATCACGTCCATCCAGCCCTGCTTCCTCCGGTTATCACAGTGATTGCGAACGTGATAGTCCAATGCCTTCACCAGCAGCGACAGCCACTATCGAAAGTGCCAATTGGCGACCATGGTTGTAATGCGTTTATCTGCAACCATGGAGTTTGGTGCTGGAGCAGACACTGAGAGCTTTAATTCAAGAAGACTTGGAACAACGATTGTGTGTTAGACTGTGATCGCATTTATTTGCATTGTTATTGTATCTTCCGATAGACCCAACTAAGGCTTTAATAGTTTGTAAGACTTTAGAAATTTATGTACAAAAATCAGTAAGAGCTTTAATAGTTTGTAAGAAAAAGCATAATATAAAATATAAATAGAATTGCATTCTCAAAGGAAAATTTGATTTTTTATTTAACTAAAATAGCGAACATTAAATTAATTGCAGCCTCCCGTCATCCTCTTTACCCAGCTGAAACAATCACAAATATCCTCAACGAACTTAGCAGAGTGTTTGAAATGGCAGTTAGAATTTTATTTTATTTTTTGAGTGTATTTTCACTACGTTATCTAATTATACTTTTATCGACTAAATAATAAGAATGTGTCGAAAGCGTTCCTATGAACAGCTCCAGGAAGTCATCAATACTTTTATATCGAAGAAATTCGGACACAATTCAAGAACAGTTCACCGGCCATAGTTCGAAAAAGGCAAGAAAAAAGGCTCGTAAACCCAGTATTATAGCTGCACTGCATGTTTGGCGAAAACGATTTATCGCTATTGTAAAATACTAACAGCAATAGCTGCAAAAATTTGCCGAAGCACTGCCAACTGATTCATTAAACAACTTTTAGTGCCGCTCCTCTTCATTACTTTGTACGACCTGGAAACACTGGCCCACGCATTTGAGAAATGTCTTTGACTAACATGATCTGAACACAGCCGTCTATTTTGCATTTTCCTCTGGATGGTAAAGAAATATAGTTTTAGTATTAAATTAGAGCGCAAAGATGAACGTGCTGTTTAGTGGGATTGTTCACTCCTTAGCCCCCTGTATATAAAGCCAGTTTATAGAGATTTCATATTCCGAGAGCAACTAAACGCTTACAAAATGGTTAGACTAATGCTTGGTTTTCATTAGGTCCAATTTTTGATCACACTAAATGCCAGCATGTCGACATTTTATAATTTAATATTGGAGTTAAATAGAAATATTTTTATTTTCTTTCTAATGGCATGAATTGTATCGAAACCAGGCATTATGCTAGAAAAACAAAGTGAAGAAAATCCACGAGAGATTCAAGCAGACCCTTTATATTCACAAAAACTAATTGATTGCTGTTTTTTATGAGCCAGCGTAATGGTTAATCACTTCTTTAGAATTGTCGGGATATGAACTCCATTGCTTACAAATTGGGACTGAAGATTGCCCGAATTGAAATTTCGACACGTTATGTTCTAAAAAAATATTCAATGTTTTTAGAAATACATCGGAGGGTATATGGTTATGAAATGTCATATGTAATTGCAATTTTACTTCAGAGAAGCTTCGATCATGTTTTAAAATTAAATATTTTCAGTAACTGGGCTACTTAAAACCAACTTCTTTAAAAAAGTCTAGGAATCATTCCACTAATTTTCGAAGACCTATGAAAAAAGGCTTACAAAAAATCCTTCCAGGGGATGTGATGTACGGGCAAGACAAAGTCACAACAGAACGATGTCAAGTTTGCAATAACCAAGAAAAAAGAAATCAAAAACAAATAATTACCATTTATATGCATACCCTTCTCCAATTAAACAGGCTTCGTCTCACGCGAACTCGTTATTTCTAAAAATTAACATTAGAAGCCAATGGTTGGATCTGATTTAATAAGATTTGAGAGTAGTAGGTTTAAGAACAAAATTAAAATGTAGCGTGGTCATATAAAAAACATTTATGTGCATACTTTTTTCGAGGTGATTGCGTCTACGCTAGAATGCTGGGTCTCTGGTCCAAGACTCCTTCTGACAGTAGAGCAATTCTCGATTTATTGTCTTCTTAGTAAAAAATAGCAATAAACACAACGTATCGTGAGCGTACCAAGAAGTAAACCCTAATTTACAAGAGAATTGACTTTTGTTTTGATTATGTGTTAAATATGCTCATATGGAATTGGATTATTATATCTATAACAACTGTTTTAGATATTATTTTCTTCAATATCTGCATATCGCTGGAATATCTTCTCTGCCAAGCAAATACACATTTATTTACATCCCCATTTACAATAGATTTTTCTCTCTTATAAATTTGCACTATAAATTTGCTTGTAATTTACCAAAAATACAAAATTTATAATTTACAAGACCAAAAACAAGAAATCGTGAATTACCGTGCTATTTCTGGGAATACAACAAATAAGTTATGGGCAGTATCTGTCCTATACCATTGTATTTACTTTTGTGGCTTGCGCTGTCGAGCTATTATAAAAAAAATGCGAAATCAGTGATACAAATCATCAATAATAACGCAAACAATTATTTTTCAATCTACGGATGTCATGATAAAATAGAATAGAGGAAACGAAGGCATTTATTTTTCGTGCCCAGAATGCCATGGATAAAGGAAATAGAAAAATAAATTCAAGGCGAATGGAATGGAAATCAGTTGTATAAATTTTCCTTGCTTTAATCGGAATCAATAAATAAAGGTGATATACTTTGTGACAGCTCATTTAGAAGCTCCCTTAGCTTACGAGGAAGCACGCGGGAAAGTGAAAGAAGAAATAACTTTTGGAGGAATAGTGCTAAATTTAGTACTCCCTGCGTTTCAAAGTGTTCAATTAAAATTTTTGAAAAATTGAGATATTTGACAATTTTTTAATGAAAAGTTTATATTAATATAAACTAAATGATATATATATTGTAAATTAAATATTAACTAAGTTGAAATACAAGTTTTTTGCAATATTTAAAGTTCGATATATGTCTGGGATTTGATAAAATTATATATGTAAATAATCTTTCTAAACTAGAATACATCATTTACTGAATAAACCAAGTTTGTTTGAGAGTGAACTATTTTTAGTACTTTTTTTTAAAGGAGCTTAAGATGGCGATTAGAGCGAGAAGTACGTGAACGTACATCACCTTTCTTTATTGCATCATGATCGGAATGAGACAAAAGAATTCCCAGTTCTGCCTGTTCTAGCCTCTTTTCCTAATTTACTGAGAGAAAATCAGTGCCAACCGTCAAAAGGCATACCACAAATTGTAGGAAAAGCTCGGCCAAAAATTTTTAATCCTCAGAAATTGTAATTACATACAGGAACATTTCCCAAACATGTATGGTGCTTTTACATAATACTTTGGAGATCATAGCTTTTTAATTATTACTTATTAGACAAATTATGAAAAGAAATAAAAGTTTGCTTTACTACGCATAAGTTTTCAGATGAGTAGATATTTTTATAAACTGAAATTGGCGCTGAACTTCACTATCATTTGCTTTCCTTACGTCAGTAAAGGCTATGCCAGATAAAACGCTTGCTTCGCTTTGTTGACAGCTAAATTAAATATGTTTTCCACATAAGCAATGCTGGCGCCAAAGCGACGCTGAAAGTTTGCCAACTGTCATCTTTTGACGCGCGCTGTTCGTCAGCTGAATTTCGTATTTCTTTTATACCTCATATTCGTTTAGAGACATACGCAATACTTAAATTTTCTACAAAGAAGGTACATTTAAAATGTAATCAAAATTAATTTTCGGCATTTATACCATTCTTTTCTGACAAAATTACAAATGTAACGCAAAACAAAAGTATTATATCTCACGTCCACTTAAGCCTCTGGGATTAATAGCTAAATATTTTTTTAAACCCATGTTTCTCTCAATAGCGAATATTTGCTTGATAATTAAATACATAAATTTAAACAGAGCAAACGTCACACTACTTATGTTTCTATACTTATGATATCAAAAGAATAATACAAGTAATAAAGGAAACAATCAATTTGCCACTTTACTCCCCTACAATTATCCTATAGCCTATTGAAAAGTGTAATGAAACAGGATGAGTGGTCACCGGGTAAATTCTAAAGTACTCACATGGCCGACACGTGACATGAAAATTATAAATAATCACACTTAACTCACACACACACATGCAAATGAAAGGCCACCCAAAGAAAAAACATGGACCTATATTTTTAATGAACATTCAATTTCCTTATTAAGAGAAGTGGACGTGAGAGCACGCGCGTGCGAAATAGCACGCGACCAAGAAAATCAAGTTTGCATCTAGGATGGCATACATTTGTAAAAGCATCAGCGATGTGCTATGTACATACATAGTTTGTTGCAATGCGCCGCATGCCACCCAGCTCAAAATAGTCATGCGCTATAATGCAAAACGTGCCACACACGTGACCCAACCGCGGGTCGTTAGACAAGCGCGCGTGCATGCACCTGACCGCGCTAGAGTTCGTTTTGATGTCGAGGATATTGGTAAGTGTTGATGACTATTGGCGCGTGCGAAGCGCTTGCCTGTAGACTATGGAATGTGTTTCGGCTGTAAAGCGCAATTAAAGCAAAATTCAAATTTAATTCTTTTCACATTGCTTGTGTGTCGATGGTTAGGGGTGGGAGGGAGGTAAATGAAAAATCAATTAGGCTGAAACGCTTTTAAGTTAGTTGAGGAAAGCGGCAAGCCAAATAGCGAACGCTAAATTTTATATTTCTTTCCCTGCATGGTGCAAGTGTCAAACTACTTACAATGCATCATCTCTAGCTACGAGTATTTGTCTGACAGTGTGCGCTGAGCTGCTGCTACAGCGACAACGGAGTCGTCGACTACGAAGTGTACCCCAAATATCCGTGTTAGTGTCTCTTTTGTAGAATACCATGAAATATGGAATATTTTGGCTCAACGTACACAAGAGCACATCATTCACTGATTTTGTGGATGATGTATTAACCGTAGTGATCATAAAAACACTTACGGAGGTGGTAGACATTGCAGATTATGCCATAGCAGCCTGAGTCGCTGAACCCGAAGAATCTACGAATGGCTGCCATAAGACGGAGGCCACACTCATCAGTAGCCGTAAGGAGGTGGATTTAATGGAGAACCGAAGGAAAATGTTCTTTATTGGTGTAGTAATGTTTTCTTCAAATTACGGTATTTTCGCCCGATTAAGTAAAGTTTTGTTTAAAATTAAGAAAAACATATGTAGATAGATGGAATGAAACCTGTTTGCTCCAAAAGTAGTAAATATTTCTTTAGCGTCAATTCTTTCCCATTTTTCTTTCTGTTGATTGCTGTTTTTCTTCAATCCATACCTCTCTTTTTTTGGGTATAGAAAAGGTTATCAAAGTTGGTGACAGCATCATAGAGTCCAACCCATGCGTGAAGTGTCAGTCGATCATCGGCTTAGCCCTGTCTAGTTTAATGGGGGACAATGGCTGGGGTGGTATGGTATATCCTTCTCTATGATACGGCTGTCAGGCGTGACGCATTCAAACATACCCCATACGCTCGTGGTATTAACTCCAAGTACCGATTGCGTGCTCTTTGTGTCTAATCTGCGTTCAGAATGATCTCAGAAAACGCGGCACTCATCATAACTGTCCCACATTACCACGAAGTGATCTAAGCGCACTACGAAAAGCAGCGCTACGTACCTCAGTGGAGTAGTCCAAGAAAGGGCAGGAGGACCCGACGGCTCATCCTCAGAGTAGATGCACGGCTCGAAAGACATCGCGGAAAATTAGAGTTCGTCAAACTTGCTCGAATTCTGAGTACCTCCATCGCTTTGGATACGACGGAGCTTCACATTGCGAGCAGTGCTAAAAGTCTCGGTCGAAGAATCTAATATCACTGATGCTGAAGATGCATAGACGCGAACTCCAAGAAAGTGAGGTGAACCAGTACTCGAAAAATGATTCAGCAGTTAATAGTGCAATTGCATTTCGCAAAACAACTCCACAGAACTTCATAAAAGCGAGTGGGTGGCTTGGAATTCAAACCATTCCAACGGGCTGGGCAGCGTGGCTTTGAACCTAGTTCTTCCGCACCGCCTGCATAAAACGAAATCTAGCGATAATGTTTTACAATACGCCCAGATAAACAAACTTACATAACGAAGGGATACGCTGAGAGGCAAAAGTGGCAGAATTGCCGAGGCACAAGTACAGAAGTTGACAATACAAAGAACAGATGAGAATGCAGCGTCCCACGGACTGCGATTTGGAATAGCGCATTGGTACTTAGACGGTAGGAAGTTTAGTTTGGACTCAAGTCCCGCATTGGCGGTGTTGGGGCTTTGGCTTTCGATGCTTGCTCCTCATTTAAAAAAAAAAAAGATTTCACTTCTCCACAGTCAGTCGAATGGCTGACTTGTTTTGATTTCTTGCTTTTATGACAAACGGCTTGCATATTTATCCGCCGTACTTTCCCACACATCGAGTGCGAGCAAAAAAAAATCTCTTTACTCCCCTCGGCATATTTGCATAAAATTCAATTCTCACTAAAAATGCGGTCACCCTTCCTTAAGTCGATACGCATATCCTTTCTCGTTACATTACTCTCTTTTTTATTTTCTTTTTCTTTTTTACTGCACTGTGAGCAAACGTACGCTGCGATCGGTGCCAAATTGCAAACATCTGCCACTTGTGAAATTCATACATACTGTACGTGCATATATTATGCCAAAAACCGTGGGATAATTTTTCGAAATTCCACCGACCAGCCCTTACGCTGGGAATTGCAACTGCCGAAACTGGTTCAATGAGGACGTGCTGCGCGTAGGATGCGTATGCGGTGTGTGCAAGTAAGTAAAAAAAAGCAGCGACGAGAAAACTTAAAAAAGGGGATGAGCAAGCGACCGCGCCTGTTCGATTGCCACAGCGACAAGTGCTGTGTCTTTCGTTGTTGGCGGTTTTGCTGCTTGCGTCCTTTTGCTTGCTTATTTAATTTTGATATTCGCCTTTTGTGCTGTTGCCTTCAGAGATGTACTCCGCTAACTGCCGCACGCCCAGCACGTGCAGCCCTCCTCATCAATGCACATGTGATGCATGTGGTTTTACTCACTGTCTCTGCGCGCTACTCCTTCCTTGTTTCTACTGTGCCCTGCAGCACAGCCCTTCGTAAGGAGCGGTTTATATGCAGCCGCTCGAAACTTGGCCATGGTGACTGTCGGCTGTCGGCTATAAAAACTGAGCATCTCTTTGACTAGCGCACATTCAATACAGAGCAAGCAAAGTGTTTAGCACGCGGACAACGCAGGAATAAGTTTAAATTTAATATTTTGTGAATATTGTTTTCTCAAAATAATTGCAAACAAAAATGCAAACTTCGACACTTAAAGTCGCGCCAATGCTGTGCAAATTCAAATTTTTCGCCAGCCGCATGCGACAACTTCTCAAATTTGGCAAAGCCAAGCTGGCGTACAAAGCGCGCCACTGTAATAGCAGCAATCAAAACAATAACTATGAATCTGAAAATAACAATAACGATAATAGTGAGCTGAGCAAATTGTCACTCCTCCTACTCACCAATGAAATGGCACAGAATGCCGCCAATGAATGGCTACTGGAGCAGGCCGCCAATGTCAATACCGCCATCGCCTACGCAGAGAATATGGAGCCACATGTGATCTGTCTCCAAACGGAAGCTGGCCATTTTTTCTGGAATGCAGCAGTGCAGCAAACCACACAACTAGACAGCGAATTGGATTGGAAGTGAAGTGCCGCGGCACAAGGCGGAACAAATAAAAAAAGGCGGCAGGCCAAGTAGAAGCCAGCTAGCAGCATCAATGAAACAAAGTTGCCACAGCTAGAGCAACCTAACAAGAAATCTAAGCAAAAAACCACAGCAAGAGTGCGATGTAATCTACGGACAACAACAATCAACTCTCAAACTCCACAAGTTGCGTCGCAGCATAGCAAAGCACGAATTAGCGAAAGTCAGTGGCGTAGCATGAATGAATGAATGTATGAAGCACAACCAGTATCGGCCGGCCAATTGAGTATTGTTGTGGCTGTGGCACTCGCTTCGTAAGCCCAACATTGCCGATGACCACATCCACATCTCATCAAAAACTATGAATGGAGGAACTGGTTTCTCAGCGCGTCTCTCCGCATACTCGCACTGGTCGTGCAATGCTCGCCGATGAATGAAAGAGTGAATGACATTACACGCAGCGCGTTTTTTTATTTGTTTTTTTTTTTTTTAACAAAATAGCAACATAATGCCAATAGTTTTTATTGCAAACGTAACGCAAGTTACCAACAATCGGCTAGCAACTCGTCCTGACTGAGAGCGCTCGGCATGTAACAACAGGTTGTACCTACCTACTGAGTGTTTTGTTTATGTGTTTGGCGCCACGAGGAGCTTAATGAATGAATGCAACTGGTTGGATGGCATTGAAAGCGTCGAGGTTTTCAATGGGAGGCAGGAAGGTGTGCTAAGCTACCAACAGCCAGTAGGAGGAAGAAAGCTGTGTAGTGGCATAAAACTGAATGCTCACTATTTAAATTTGTTTTAACTAAAAAGTTACACATTATACGTTTTAAAGTTTTATTAACAAATGTATTATGTAAAGAAAATTAAAATAAATTTAAAAAAATATTTGTAAAAATTCAAGTTGTTTGGAATGGAATTTTATTTCTTCTGGAGAATGCACCGGTTCTAGAAAACTTTACTATTACCAATATGTAATTGAAGGTTAAAAATTTCGTTATTTTTTTCATAATATTGTGTCTAATTTGAAAGCTTATGGAATATGATATATTTTTTAAATAAAACTTTCTTATTTACCGTTTCTGTGTACCCACATCCTAAAGCTTCAACGCCATAGAACGCCTACAACACATAGTGCATATGGGCGCGCCTTTAAAATACCCATTGCGTCGGATAAATGTGGACATGACATGGTACGCGAAATGGTATATTAAAAACAAAGTGGGTACCTCGCTTTTATTGATCCAAAAAGGCAATGAGAAATATTTACAATTACTTGTTTTAAGTTATAGGTATTATAGAATACCTTCTTATATGAAACAAAATCGAGGCTTATGTGAAACTAATTCAAACTTCGCCATATGCTCAGACTCCTTATCTTCCTTAGATGCCATATCGAACTTTGATAACAACGAATTTTACCCCCTCCAAATCAGAAATGCCATTATCTATAGCTATCCAGAAATTAAGCTTATCTGAGTTTCAGGACACATCATAATTACAGGAAACGAATTTGCCATTTATTTATTTATTTATTTATTTATTTATTCAGTCTAAAAAATACAGGATTTCTTACAGACTATACAAGACTATGGGAATACAAATAGTTTTGCAAAATAAGGTTTATCTAATTAATTCATTTAATAATAGCTTGAAATTTTGCTTAGTTAACGAAAAATCAAAAGCGAGAGAATTTGAGACTTGATTAAATTCTTTCAAAGTTCTAAGAAAAGGTGCATAAGAAGCATAAACAGTCCTGGCACGCTCCAAGAAGAACAAATCATTACTCCTCAAGTTTATTTGAGGAATATGGAAGTAAATACGCTCTAGAAGAGCTGGAGAGTCGATTACTCCACTTACAACATCAAAAACAAAGCAGATTGAAAGTATACTGCTCCTACTTTCTAAAGATTTTAAGTTTATCAATGCACATCTTGAACTATACGATGGAATCGGATCAGAGAAGAATAATGATCTAAGAGCAAAACGCAGAAACTTCTTCTGAATGGTTTCTAGTCTATTAATGTGACAACGGTGATATGGCCTCCATATAAATACTGCATATTCTAACTTAGATCGCACAAGCGAAGTAAATAGTACCTTTAAAGTGTATGGGCAAGTAAAATCAGCACCAAAACGACGAATGAAAGCAAAGGTAGAATAAGACTTGGCGATGATGAAATTTAAGTGATTGAGAAACGTAAATTTCGAATCAAAAATTACTCCTAAGTCCGAGACCTCACTCAAAGTAGTGAGTCGGGAATTGTTAACAAAATACGAGGTAGAAATAACTTCCCTAGACTTTGAAAACGACAGATGAGAGCATTTCTTAATGTTAAATCAGCAAAGGAAGCCCATAATGCCCAATTGATTTTAACAGCAAACTACAACACAGAAGATATAACACAGTACATAAAGACAACATTTAAATCCAATTTCATTGAAATCTGGGAGCAAACTTCAAGCTGTTACAAAGTTATCAACCCCAACAAACCTGCCGGCAGATACACTTGAAAGTACAGGCTGCTTATTTCTGAACAGACTTGACATAACAAAATTCGAACGCTTAAGGCTTGGACACACTAACGAATTCTTGATGACTACCGATGCCCCGCCCTATTGCATTTACTGTTACCAACCTACTTCCATCATCATACCACCCCTAATGTCCCACTGTACAAATTTCAGAAGCATTAAAACCCAAATATCTCGAATTTCGACTCCCTAACAGCAATCTCTTTCGTATCTTAGATAGCATTCGCAAAGTCATAGAATACCTCAAATAAAAAAACAAATTTTTACCAATATATCTAAACACAACCAACAAATATCACACAAAATGCACTATCACATAACGTAAAATTAATGTAAGTCACACTTAAGGCCAAAGATGTCAAAGCTAAATGTACATGTTAACCCTAAGTTTTAACTTTGGGCCAATATTTAGTAAATAAATGAAAATGTTCTCTTATTTGATGAAACCAAAAGTCAATGACAGTTTACGCCTACCATATGAGAACCCCAAAAGATTGTATACCCTGGGTTCTTTGTTATATTTTCGCATTTAAAGTTGGTAATTTTTAAGAAATCCTCTATACAAAAAAAAAATTGAGTAAAATTTTATCAAAAAATGTGTTTTGTTTTAGAATTCCTCTGGAAAATTATGGTATCTCTTACTGTTGTTGACGCTGGGTATTTAATTTTTGGTGTTGATTTTTACTTACAACTTACGCTAGGTGGCGCAGTGGTACAATGTTGGCTATTGCGTATGGATTTTCATTGAAACAATAGTGGGTTACTATTTCCTTGGCTGAGCAACCAATTTTTTTCTGCCTATTTCATTTTTAAACTTATCCTATGTCACTCGATATAACGGAATTCATACTAAAAGTAATGATGATAGTAGATCGTGGTAATGTTAATTTACAAACTCAAAAAAGCGAAAAATTGTAGCGCTTTCAGCTTCATTTCTGTCTTTTTAGAGGGTCACACTTAAAAAACAACATGACGTTTCAGTCCACTATACCCAATCCTATTAAAAACACGCTGAAGTTCTCAATATTTTTAGTTCTATGCACACTGCGTAAAATAGTCCAACTACAATTTTCTTTTCTTTTTGAAAGTTAGTTGGTAATGCTATAAAAAATGCTGTTTAATTAATATTTTCTTATTTGCTTTAAATACATGCATCTGACATTTCCATTAAAAAGTTTATTTGCCATAAGTACACATCGAACGTTTTTATGTGCGAGCTATATCAATGTAGTTTTCGATTGCTTTAAAAATGTGGAACAAAAATGTGAACATTTTCGTGCAACTTCGATAATGCAGCGCTCAAATAAACTGAAGAAGTTATGCCAGAAAATATCGATGCTGTGCGCAAAACGCAAGATCTCCATGTTACATACCAAAAGATTGAAGTATACTTGGACAATAATAACTATGACGAACATCAATTAGATTTTGCATGATCACCTTGTCGTTAAAATGGTATACTAACGTTGGATCTCAACGGAGTTGTCGCAAAGTACTTTTAAAATGGGCTCAAAGGAATGCAAAAGTTTATTGCTCAATAAACCCGTTTTCAACCACCAACATTCATGTTTATTACTTTTGAATGAAAATTTCAATTGTGGCAATTCCATATTTTTGCAATATTTTATTAAATTTTGTAGTTAATTTCCATTTGATTTGCTAAAATCAAATTACACTTAAAAATATTTGTTCATGCAAGCTTTTTTCGGATGATACCCATATTATAATATTTAATACGATTTATAAATATTCATATATTATTTTTGGCCTGATTTTATTAAACGACAATATTAATTTTTGCGCTCAAGGCCAGTATAAGAAAATTATTTTAGAAAAGAAGCGGCAGACTATCGTACTTGAATTGTGTTGGTAGAATATAAGGAAAGTGGTAAAAAGCAACAGCAGCTCACAAACCGACTGTGGTCCATTGGCTAGTCGTAGGTTGTGGGTTCAAATGCCGGCGGAGTCATGAAAGAAATCTGATGAGGAGATGTGGTGATCTCCGAAATAGCTATAATTTCTACCTTGCCTGACGACTGTTGTTATCTTGTTTCCAAAAATAATATAGTCGTTTGCAGATTTATAATTAATTTCCATTTTAGTTTCAAAAAAATTATGTGACATCATCAATTGTTTTTTTTTTAATACAATACGTTATTTTTTCTGAATTACAAAAAGCTGAAAATGTCAACCAGAAATTAATTAAAACACTTGAATTCATAAATATGTTTAAAAATGATTACAATCTAACTAAACCCCAATTCGTTTATTGCCTACTTGGGAATGAAATGCAAAATATTTTAGTTAGCTTTGCCTATAATAGTTAGAATGAGTGTCACCAATCTAAAATAATAAAAATTATGAAGTATACAAGGTCTTTTAAAATAATCCCCAAACTGTCTTTGGCCACATCTTTTGGAGCAATGGAATGATGATGCTGTAGTTTTTTTTTTAATATTAATTACCATTTGGGCTCTTCTTTTGGCATCCATAGGTTTTTCCTGTAAGTTTAGAATATCTTGACGGATGTTCTCCTTTAGGGCTGCCAAAGACCCCAGAAAAAGTGAACGCGATATCAAATGGCCAGGAGAAGCATAAAGGTCCATGACTTCTTTACACAAATTCTAACTAAATTTACTTTGCGGAAGTCATAAATGAACTTATATTCGACGCCATTTACAAAAGCTACTACATTTTCCAATAGGGTAATTAATTTTGGGCCACACTGTACCCAAGAATAGTAAAGCAATTCCATACGAATATTGAAAAAAAATATGTTAGTAACCCTTTGATACAGAAAAATGCTTGCTTAGAGTTGCCATTAAATTTCATAGATTTTGAATGAAATGTTTTTGTGAACACTTGGTAAATAAAAAAATACTTTAAAGTAAGATTCCCACTTTACTTTGTAATATAGATTTTCTATTGAGTTTTGAATTCAAAAATTAAAGTCCAATAAAATTTTTCGTAAAAAAAAACCAAGTTTTAAGAAACATTAAAATGTTAGATTATTTTAGACGATGGTCTAAATTTTCCGTTACTAGGCCAAACTTTCCATGTCGTTCAAACATTTGTGCATTTGAAAGATAAACATAAATCAATGTTAAATTACAAAATGCAGTTTGAATTGGCTTGAACTACACAAAATTAACTAAACTTGTGCAGGAAAATATTTTAAAACTAAATTTTAAAGTTAATTTAAAATATGCACACCTTTCTAATCTCATCATAATTTTTTAACACACACGATTCTAATCAAGTATTATTCCAACATCATTCATCAACTATATTCAGACTTGCGGTTCAAAACATTGAAAAGTTAAAAATGTTCACTTCCTTTTCCGCATGGATAAAAGTGGTCTATGGCGTCTAAAAGTATCTGCGGCTTTCATCAATCTTACCGAGGATTTCCTGGGACTTTGCGTAGACATTATCCATACATATAACCGATAGATACGACAAATCATTAGAAATAAAAATTCGATCATTCTTTCTTTAATTTCTAAGTTAAATAAGTTAGCTGAATGAAAATTGTTGCCTTAAAGTAGTTGCTCGGATATTGCAGTATTAAGAAATCCAGAAGACGCCGGCAGGTTTATAATTATTTCACTTTCTCTCTGAATCAAACAAAAAGTTGTCATTGTTCTCAGTAAAAGTTATTGAAATATAACATAGACAATTATTTCTTCGTCACCTGCTTTATCAACTCGAATGTGGCGGCGGCAATCGTTTAATTAATCATCAGCGCAGTCAAACTAATATTTGAATAGAAAGAGGGCGACTAAATGATGTGGCGACAGGCTAATTGGAGTTCAATTTTTTTTGGGTATAGCATTGCTCAGGTGTCTCAGGTTCACAAGTTCACAGTTGTGATAAATTCGGATCACAGTGTAAGTAGGTTGGAAAGGTTGAGTGCGGTTAGTTGCAGGTAGAATAGATAGATTGCCGGTGGATCAAAATTCTGATTGATTGCATGAGTGGCTTAAGCAGGCCCCTTCAATTTAATTTATTTACTCTATTTGTATGCATACAGTACATACTTACCTCTATGTATGTATTAGGTTAAACCAAAAGACAATACCAACTACCTCCACTTGTTATTTAATGGAGCCCCTGGATTCCCATGTATTTTACGTGGGGAAATAGACTTTTTCGTAGTATCGCTATAAATTCTTTGAAACTAATTTTGTTTTAGCGATTAAGTTTATTTCCCTTCAAAAATCTTCAATAAATGAATTTCTGACAGATAATAATTAAAAAAAAAACTAATTACAATTTTAATTTTGTTAGAAATTGGATACATTTTTCCCCCAATTAGTTAATTGTTGGTTATGGAAAAAATTAATCATTCAATGTTAAAATAAATAATATAAATTTTATAAGATTCCTACGGGAAAAATACGTTTTACATATTTAATAAAATATATTGCTTATCATAACTATACGACAGGGCCATTTTAGCAAGTCTCGGTCCCTTATTTGTTACTTCCTTATTTTTTATAAAATAGTTGAAACTTTTTAATCGGAGTTTGTAGAAATTTTTTGGGAATGCAATTTCGCAGTCCAATGAATTTTAGTAACTTAATGTGCCAGTGTAAATTTGCTAAAAATTTTCATTCTTTTTTGATAATTTTTTTGTTGAATGTATTGATAATTTTCCTCCATATAAAACAACGTTTTAGTTATGTGTAGAAAATGATCAAACCCATATGCAATTTTTGCGCCTTTTCAAACTTGCACTTTGTGATGCTAAAATTTAATGGGCTATAAAATTGCATAGTAAAAATTGTCTACAAAAAAAAATATGTAGATTCAAAAACACTATTTTTTTGCAATGAAAAGCTAAGTAAAAAAATATAGCAGAGTCTGCTGGGTAAAACTCAACTTCAAACATGAGTTCCTCGAACCAAGAGCAGTAAGATATCATTTCTTTCTAGAAAAGTTGAAAAAAACACAACATTACGTCATTTTTTCTTAAATTGTTCTAAAGTTAGCACAAGCTTTGAACACGTATAAAAAAGATTCACATCTATGGGGTAAAACTCCTTTCAGTATTTTGTTGTGTGTGGTGTAATTTTTCATTAAATTTTGGTTTCACAAAATATATAGCATCTTGTTGTACTGCGCTACTAAACAAACAAATAACCCTGGTTTTCAGTCAACTAAAACTAAGACTTAAATTATGACAAGATATGCAGCGAACAGTGTAGTTATCCCCACAGTTTTTAAAATTACTCAACCACGAAAGGGATACTTTCGTAAAACAAAAAACATCGTTAAATCAAAAACAAATTACTTTCTTGGATACTCAACAGGTTTTCACCACCAACCCGCGGAATATTTTACCAAAGGCCAATGATCAAAAGGAATACGTTAAAATCAAATATTAAAGGAAAATCGTTAAAAAAAATCGAACAAAAAGACCTAACTAACGACATTTGGTTGAAATCAAAATGAGTCGTCCTACACAAATTTAACCCTTTGTGTGAATTAGTTCTCACGAATCATCTCATTAGAGGCCAATGAACCAAGCACTGCACCATCGAATCAGGCGTTATGTAAGCGATTACTACAATTCTCTAAATAAATCCGAAAAATCAATCCTTAAAAAGACTGGGAAAGAAAGGTATAGAAAAAATTATTTTCCCATGATAGGGATCACATTTTCTATTTGTGTGACAACAACAACAGCTTAATGCTTAATGCGTAATTTAAAATGAATCCTTTCACATATGTAGATGTAGATGAGCATATTGTTGATTGTACATGTACATACATACAACATTAGGGTGGTCCTTAAATGTGGTCCAAAAAAATATATCTCATTTTGTAAAAGTGGCAATTCTTTTATGAACTGCTCTCAGAAACATATATATGTTAGATATCTTAATTTCCCTTATGTTATTAACAAATTTGTATTAAATTTTGAAACAGTTACAAACTCTTTAAAAAATTTTCGCCACTGAATTTTACTAAACCTCTATCAGTTCAAACCAGTATTGCAATGTTTCATTTATCTTATAATTTTAGTTGAATTAACATTTTTTAAACGGGTGGCAGCCCTCTTCAAATATATTTCTCGAAGAAGATCTTCTTAATTCTTTTTCATTTTACACCAGTGTGGTAGAATTTTATTTATCTTACCAACCATATTAATGCACCATTCTTTAAAAGGTGGCAGCACTCTTCAAAATGGTTTTCGCATATACGCTATCTTTTCACACCAATACAGATAGAATTCAGTAAGCTTAGGATTGAATAAAATTGATATTTTAAGCATGTGGCATCACTCTTTACACACAGTTTCATTATTAGGTTTTAATTTAGTTCACTTTTGTAAGCTGGTAGCAACCCTCTTTAGCAGAATTTAAAAAAATAAGTCTTTCTTAAACCCCCTTCGTTTGACACCGATATTTCAATATTTGATTCAATTTATTATAATTTAAATTTATTTTTAAACAGGTGGCAGCCCCCTTCAAAAATATTTTTGAAAGTAATTTAGTTTGATACTCGTTAATATTGTAAAATTTAATCTAACTTACTAACTTAAATTAATTGACATCTAAACAGGTGGCAACCTTCGTTGAAAACATTTTGGAAATGAGGCTTTATTGAACCTCTTTCGTTTGATACCCATGTGGTAATATTTAATTTCAAACAGGTGGCAACTCCCTTTAAGAATTACTACTATAGTAACCCATATAACGGACTATGTTTGTACGTGCCAGGTCTTAACCAAATCTGTCTACTCGTCTTTAAGCAATATGTGATTTATTTTACTTATCTAATTGACTATAACTTTTCGGATCCAACCTTCTTTAAAGTATACCCTTTATGTTAATACAAGTCGTGAGTGTGAGACTGAACTTTGATTTGATTTTTTTTTCAGGATCACCCTAACGTGCATACAGTTCATCCCCAAAAGAAATCTCTATTAAAAAGCCACCACAAGCAGCGCAAAATTACTTTGAAGACAATTATCTTTTTACGAGCCCCACAACCCTCATTACTTTCCAATTTTACTCCTATTAGCCGAACACATTTCAATGTTCCTGGGAAAGTGCCGCAATGTTGAAGGAATTCCAACCAAATGTCAAGAGCGCCAATGCAATTCAATGTACACAGTTCCGACCCCATTCATGATTCGCGTTTAATTAACGCACACACACACACACACAGCCACAAACATGCACTCGGAAAGCAGCAAGCGCAGCACAAAAGTCGCAAAAGAAGAATTTACTTGCGCAAAAGTCAAGGTTTCATTACACCAACGCAGCGATCGTGTGGAGTTCGAAGGGCTTACTCGGTTGCATATGTCTGTATGTGTGTATGTGTGTATGTTTGTGCATGTGCAAGATCTTACGCTGAGTGGCAAGGGTTGACCCTAATCCTTTTAATGCCACATCCTCCACACACTACTTACTACGGTTGTAATCGCTCGCCCCCTGCAACGCGTTCGCCTTCCCTACGCAATTCACTCACTCTATGTGCATAGTAGTCGTATTTATTAACGTTCGCTCGTGTGAACGACTCATTCCAAGCAGACACCCAACAACGCCAACGCGGCGTGGCAATTATGATGTGATACACGTTGTCCACACTCCGCCCAGCCGCGCCGCCAATCATCCAGCATCTGTATATGTAGTAGTTCTCCGTACATAGAAACATTAACGCCAAATTTCGATGTGCGTGTGCGCACCAATTTGCAGCCACATCATCGAAAAATAAAAACAATAATAACCCACAACAAAAACAACAAACCGAATTAAAAAGAGTAGAAAAAAAACCAAGCTGGAATAAAATAAAAAAAATTAAAAACGAATCAAATAATAAACAACGACAGCTGCAATCGAGAAAATTTTCTCACACTCAGCAATGCGCTGACAAACCAACAACTCAACGACAGCCACAGCCGGAGCTGTAGCTATAGCCAGCAGACGACTCAGTCAGTCAGTCAGCCCATCAGCCAGTGAGTCAGTGAATCGTTCGTCCTACAAATGTAGTATAAGCAATACAAAAACAACTACACGCACACAATTCCATATCAGCCACTTCGTCAGTTAGTGTAGCAGTCAGTAAGTCGCTCTAGTGGCCACATCCGTATGCCAAGCCTGCTTTTTAACGCCGTCCGTCTGTCCATCTATCCAGCCATCCATCCGTTGGTCTTGTAGAGTGCTGAAGAGTAGTAGCTGCCACAATTTCATAAGCGAGCGAGGCAACACTTAGCCTAGCCGCCAACAATCATGTCGTGTGTGTTTGTTTGGCTGTGTGTGTGTGTGTGTGTATTTGTCCACGTTTAGTGTCCGTCAGTCGTCGTCGAAATTTGACGAAAGGCAGGTGGTAGTTTTTCGGGAATTCAGCTCACTGCCATATAACAGCTACTGAGTATCATCGTTGTTGGACGCGTCCGTCAGTCGTGCAACGGATAAATATCCTGGATTGGCACACAATGTTATTGGGCACGGTGGGATGGAATGAGGATAATGCTGATTAAAAAAAAAATGATAATGAAATTTAGCGCAAAAAAAGTAAACTTAATTTTTGTACTCATGAATTGTGCTTGAGTTGAGCCTATTACACGGCAAGCTTAGTCAGAGATTGAGCTCACTGCTTGTGCTTGATGCTTCCGCGCCACAAGTTTTTCTCACGAATGTATTGTGCTTATACAGCCTAATTAGGGCGCCTTGTAACGCAGAGCTATGAATCCCTCTGTGACCTGCAATAGAACTATTTAAAATAAAAATATCTCTATTCCCTATATCTCTAAAGCCACAGATCTCTTTATTTTGATACTTTACTCTGAAGCAAATAGTACAGCTCTCGATAGGATTAATTGTATCCGCTTACTGAACCACATCGTGTCTCTGTTGAAGGCACACCGAGTATTTTCGCATAGTTTTTTAGAGTTCCGGCGATTTTCGATATGCTCTCTTTTTCTTAAGGACTACACACTTCATTATCGTTCTGAGTATGAGTAGATTCTCTTAGGTGCTAAGTGAATTAGCAACGTGTTATTTCCTAGGAAGAATATGCTTGGTAATATCTTGTCTGTCAATTACATTTTCTTATGAACATCAAACCGAGTGAGATGAAATCCCCTCTCTGTTCTTATGTCAGAGATAGAGCGCTGTCCAATTTCATTCAGTTAACTTGTGAAACCCTCTTTAGTGGTTGGGTGTATAGAGAGACTCAACTCTCTAGCAAATCGGAATGGTAATCAGCTCCTCTGAAGATCGACCCCGAAGTCATCGAAGGAATCAAGATAGCTAATAAATTAACTAGAGCCGCGGCGGCAAAACCACCTATAGGATGCTAGCTCTCCCTGACGATAGGGCAACACTCTATTAAGGATGAGCATTAAAAATATGCTATAGCAAAAAAGGCACTGCCACCATATGGCTATATTAACCTCTCAAGGAACAGTTTGAAGATGATCGCAGACTTGCTCGCAGGTCACTGGAAACTGCGAAATCAACTGCAAAAGCTCGTAATATGGTCGAAGACCCTTATGTACCTGCTTGTGGCATCAACTCGAGAATACGAGAGAGATACCTAGGCGTACATAGCTCGGAGAAGGAACTCATATGCTCGCTACCACCAACTATCATCTAATACTTCTTAAGGGAGTTGAAGTATTAAACGAGATACTGTAAAGAGGGCACAATGGATCCACATGATCGAAGTTGAAACCTTTATAACATTATCTATATATCTTCTGGAAAGGTGTTCTAAGGTCAAACCAAGTGCAGAACCCTATTCTTATCCGCTTTGCTGCTGTTTGCTGCGACTTCTACACGGATAATAAAATCCTAATAATGATTGAGACTTTACCCATGCTCGGAGCTCAGTTTTTTTTTGTGATTTACGTCAAGTTGACTTTTTATATTATTGGATCTTATTGGAGCTATAAACGCCAAATATAAACGTCAAGTGGATTTTTTATATTATTGGATCTTATTGGAGCTATAAACGCCCAATGAGAGCAGTGGATTTTTAGGAGAAGTTTTTTCACTTCAGACCGTTATTAGTACAAACATAGTCTAACATTTCTTTGATGTTACATACACCGCACGAGATGCGCTCCCAGGCACTCCGGGTGATATCACGCACGAGGCTATAAGTATAATTAGTACTTGGGCCAACCATAGTTCAGCCTTAGTGCTAGTGTTTGAGATGTTATCTTAGTCGGTTATCACACTACGAAGGGGCCACTTACTGATTCCTCAATATCACAATCCCAAAAAAAACTCGCCTACTCCCTTTTCCAAAACTCCGCGCCACTCTTTGCACCTCGATTTAATCTAAACAAGTCCCACTGTGCCCAATCACTATCACAACTTACAGTCACCCCAAGCAAAGGGATGAGTGCTGTTAGCAGCGGTGATAATAACACCGACGACATTAACGAGCCGTTGCGTCGAGTACAACAAAATTACGGGGTGTAAGAGATAAAAAAAAATCGTGTGGGAAACCGAGTAGTAAAGTGTTTCCCACGGTTGCGAAAAAGGACTGCTGCAACATCAGCAGCAGCTTTCGATGAGCAGGCGGTTAATTTACTTTACCTGACATACAAAAACCACCACCATACAACAACAAAACATATGTATGTATGTTAATATATAAAATTATAACCACCAGCCAGCTCAGAGAAATCAGCTGCACCCTCACAGCAAAAATGAACGAACAAAAATGCGAACAGCCCTTAAGTGTAGAGAGATGGAACAGGATCTCCACAGCATGCGTCGATTACACCATCTCAAAGCAGAGCGCGCAATACAACAACGGGAACAGTGAAAGCAACAATAAAAAATAATATCAACCATCACCACCACCAGCTCTACTATCAGATACCGGCACCACAACTATCGCCTTTCACTCCGTACTGCGTGCACTCAATTCAACTCCGCTCTGCATTCAACTAACCCGCTGCGAGTGGGCAATCCTGTTTCGTAAACTCTCGCAGGTGCTAAATGGCCGGCTCTACGGTTGGTGGTGCACGTTCGAGTTCTTACTCTCGGTTAACGTACTCTCTCACCTCATTGATCTCTTTACAGGAGTTTGTATGAGCGCGCGCTGCGCACGAGCACAAATCAACCAACACACGGAGCGGAACAACCGTTGGACACGTGTGGCTATAAAAGGCAGACACATTCCTGGCGTACTCAGCATTCTCGTTGCAGAACTTGAAGTGAAAACAGCATTGCATAGTCGAAGCGGTTTTTCAAAAAAAAAAAAAATAAAATAAACAAGAAAATTAAATAAACAAAGTGAACAAATATCGAGATGGCAACTAGCGCTTACGAATTATCAAAAACTTATCGCTATCGCAAGGTGATGAAACCTTTATTGGAGCGTAAACGTCGTGCGCGCATCAATCAGTGTTTGGACGATCTTAAAGAACTGATGGCCGAATGTGTGCAGCAACAACGTGGCGATCCGGAAGTGAAATTGGAGAAAGCCGACATACTCGAATTGACCGTTGAACATTTGCGTAAAATGCGTCAACAGCAAGCTAGAGTTAAGAGCACCGAAGAAGATGCACGTCAGAGCTTCCGTTCCGGTTACATTAAGGCGGCACATGAAATCTCCCGTAGCCTCGCCAAGCTACCCAATGTGGATGTGCAATTGGGTACACATTTGATGACACAACTCGGTCTGCGTCTCAATCAATTGGAGTCACAGTATCAGCAAGTAAGCACCGCCGCCAATAAACCACTAAGCGTACTTTGCGGTCCAACTACACCCTCATCAACCAGCGCCTCCATGTACAGTCCAGTTTCCAGTGGTTATGCCAGTGATAATGAATCAACAACCTCGAGTCAAGCGGCAGCACCTAGCAGTGGGCTATTGCAAGTGTCGTCAGCGCAAATGTGGCGCCCTTGGTAAAAGTGAACACCGCCACGGAGCCGAGAGACAACAAACAGCCAGCAAAATGTTTAAGCAGATGGAGTTAAATCGTAAAAAATTTTTTTCTCATAACGGTCTCATTTAATTTAAGCGTAATTGTTTTTTAATTTTAATGAATTCATTATTTTTGTAAAATGTTAGTAGAAAATTAGTAGAATTTGGAGGTTAGTTTTGTAAACTGTGATAGGAAAAGCTTTAGTTACATGCAAATATTTGTACTGTAGTAGTTGTTAAGTACAAAAACATAATGCTATTAAATTAGTTGAGTAATAAAAAATGAACGGAAATGCATAAATTTTATATTAATATATATGTAATTCAAATATGAATTGAACAATCGAAAAACTTTGGTTTTTTTATTCGAGTGGATTTTTTAAATTTGTGTTTGTGCTGGTCAAACGCGCTTTCAGCATTCCCCACACCTTCTTCTTTTCTCTCCCCTGAGTACTTGGTGTACTTAGTAGGAGAAAATGTTTGCTCGTAATCGCAGTATTATGGCACTTATAGCGCAATAAATAGGGGGACTACTCTGTAATGCGAAGCGCCTGAAAAATTGTTCGCTTTCGGGAAAAATGTACCGTATAATATGTCATTCACCTACGAATTTTAGATTTTTTGCGCATCGCATTTAATTTTCGAATCTCATTGCCTCGCGTGTCGTATTAAAATAGCCCCCAAGGTCTTTTCGTAAATGCAACGAAATTCGCAAACTGCTTTTACAGGACCAGTAGAACGTTCAGACACCATACCTTTCTTGCTTTTTACAACATAATTCTGTTAAACATATAGTTTTGAAATAATCATATATTTTTAATGTTTTCCGAGAAACGAGGAAGAAATTAATTAAGGCGCTTTAATTATTTTCAATCATATATATTTTAAAATTAAAGGTGCTTTGACTAACTTTACAAGATTTCTTTTCGTTAAAGTCAACGAAAAAACCTAGCTCTTTCATAAAAAAGTAGTGCTACTTTTCAACAACAAATTCTTGCATCCAAAATAAAAAAAATTAGTAAATTGATTACAAATTCTATATAATTTTTTTGTCGTATACTGAAAATATTCTTACTCTGAGTATTTTGGTTATCAATATTCAGGTTAATTAAAAATTGTATTTCCCCTGTCATTCGAAAATGCTAAATAATTTTATGCAGCACAATCGCAATTGTAAAGAACGAACCCAAAGTACTTCAAAATATGTGCACATTGCTACGTAAATTTCTTAATTTCATGCAAATTAATTCACTTAAATGAAGTGCATTCATAAGTATCAATTATAATTTGTTTTGACAGCTCGATAGCAAAACTTTAAAAGATTGTCTACTTTTTGATTTTATTTAAATTTTATTGGGATAATATATCTTTTTAAATTATTAACCACGAAAGAAATCTTCTCGAGGTACTAAAAATCAAGGAACAATTAATTGAAATGCTAATTTTTCACATCCAAGGGTTACTGGAGAATAGATTTCTCGATTATTATCGATGAGATCTAGAGCCAACACTGTTTGATTTAGTTCTTGAATTAACATAAATTAAGTCATTTCTTTTTAATTTATTGACAAGTTTTACACGCCGAAATTAATTCATTGCAGTATAATTTGCCGATGAAATTCCATATTGATTTTTTTAAGTTTCATCCATAATTTTGTTCAAAAATTTGTGGGAGGGAATGCACATCAACAGAGACAAAGAAGGCTCCCTTTTTACGTCACTTTGTCGCAAAAATTTAGCGTGTAGTGGAAAAGGTTTCGATAGTTAAACTAATTGACTCGATAATAAAACCGGGCCCGTGCGCACGGGGTGGTATTCATCATTGTTCCATTACTATTTATTTAGCTATTGCTTATTAATCTGCATTCACAATCTGCGATAGTTTGGGAACTCCCTCGTCTTCACATCCACTTAAACCTGCAACCGCTTTGCAATCACAAACTCAATCTCTACATCCGTCTAAATCTGCAGCATTTTCACAAATACAATTTTCTTCGCCTTTTCAGCCATCTACTACTGGAACGAACTCGGAGAACCTATGCGATATAGCATTATTTGTGTATAAACCAATACCCTCAACTCTAAATCACTTAGAAAATTCCGATAAAAACGCAATGTACACTTGCTATCGTGTTCAGAATAAACTTATAGTAATTTGCTATGACTTGACAGGTCATCGATAAGATCGACAATTTCAAAGCTTCCATGATCACTGCCAGCTGCAATTTCTAAAAACAAGAACCAGCAAGATGATTCAAGTACTAAATTGAAATATTCCAGTGCAACGAGATGGATGGAGCGTAAAGAATCAGTCAAAATTTATCTTCACTTACAACCAGCACCATTATTTGGCCTTATCATTAAGTTGAGTTCTGCAAACTGGAAATCAAGATCTGGATGAAACTATAAAGTTTTCAGATGCAGCAAAGAAAGAATTGATGGTCAGGAGAGAGAATGCAAAATAATATTTCAGCAATAATTTCCAAAAGGTCGGCCAGATTTGTAAAGAATAGGATAACGAAGTGAAAAAGCTCAGAATAGCTTCTCGTCAGATCATCGGTGTAACGTGGAGGCTAGCGAATTGAAGATTATTATTTCGATTTTCGTATGATCCAACTCTAGACGAAGAAGCCTGCAAGCAATTATATAAAAAATAATCTGCGATATTCTGCTTGACGATTGTGCTGAAGTATTTGTCGACGAAGTAAAACTGTGGCGAAGTCGAATTTTGGTAAAAAAATATTCTGTTAAAGCACTTGATGTTTGCCCCGGCACATCAATTTATTCAATGAATAATTCTTTCGATTTTTTGCTACTTTAACCTATAATCCTTTTTAGAAATGAAGTCAATTTTTATTCCCATCCATAGAAAAATGGCTATCTTTGAAAACTCATTCTATTTTTTAAAATAAAATGAACTGTATGAGCTTTACTGCGACAGCGAATTAAAAAACAGCGGCTACGTTGACTGGGACATTTTGTGCGAATGGACGAAAATGCTCCAGTCTGAAAGTATTCAACGCGGTACCAGCAGGTTGTATTAGAGGAAGAGGACGGTCTCCTCTGCGTTGGAAGGACCAAGTGGAAAAGGTCTTGACGTCACTTGGTATTTCATATTGGCGCCGGTTAGCAGGAGGAAGGAGCGACTGGCGCAATTTGTTGAACTCGGTCAAAATCTCTTAAACGATTATAAGGCCAATTAAGTAAGTAGATAAAAGTTTGGCGAAGACTCTTTCAGAATAATAATATAATTTAATAATTTAGTGCTTACATACATCATATAGCTCGAAGTTGGGCCGAATTTCTTCTATAATTTATGGTGAAAATCTTGGTATTCTACTACAAATTAACGGACCTGCAGTTTTACGTCGACAAAAATTTACTAAAATAAATTATATTAAAAGAAATTATTATTTGTATGCGTGTGAATAAAATATGATGTACAAAATCTTTAAATCAAGAATAACTTTATGTAAATTCATGCCAAATTTTTCGGAAAACATCAAAATATTAGGGAAATCAAAATAATTACATAGTGTAATAAGATTCTACGTATTTAATGAAACCATGAAAGTTAACACCTCCAATTACAGAATCCAGAAAAGATATTTAGCCTATAGATGTGGTTATTTTTTATATGTGTGTAATATTGGTAATTTTTAAGGTGCGCAAGGTATACAAATAATGTTTTTTTTCTTTAAAATTCTTCTGCAAACTGTTTCTGCATTACTGTTTTGTGGAACTGATTTTTTCTGTCTTATAGTTTGTTTCTATCTTTATGGTTTTGCATTGAAGAAGTACCAAAAAACAAAAACTTTGCGAAAAAAATGAAGAAAATAGAACAACTGTATTTATTTCAATAATTCCTACACTAAGAGCATGATATTTACTTTTGTTTACAAGCGGGTTTACAGCAGTTGCACAACTTGGAATTCCACAAGGTAAATTCGTGTAAGGTGGTGTTACTAGAACAAATATACATAAGCATGTAAATTTGGTTTTTGTTTTTTGCATATTGATTGTCGAAGTACAAAAAATTCAATGCCCATGAGAAGGAGAAAAAACAGAATACAAGGCGATTGCATATACGGTGATTGCATCCTATGAACTGAATGCTTGTTCTTTTCTTCCGATTTGCTGGGTTGTTTTGTTTACAAAAACAAAATACAAGAGCAATATTGGGCGAATTTAGATGTTGACATTTCAGTCGCCAAATAGCACAAATAAAATCCATAAGAGATACTGGGTGAATTCAGATTTTGACATTTTCTATGGATCCAACTTGACAGAATGTAAACAAAAAATTTCTATTTGACAATGCAAACGCTGATTCGAATAAAAAAAATTAAATCACTTCTTATAGTAGCCACCTTTTATGAATTCGCATATAGAGAGCATAAGGAGTACCTTCTGGGTATTCACACTAACTGTGATGTTTTATTTTTACAGGTTCAAAAAGACTTTTTTTTGGTATTTTTTACACAACACTTTCTTTTAAAGACAATTTGGAAATAATGCCTTTATTTTTCTAACAAAAATAATAACTATAACCACGCCTAGTATAAGATTTATACTAAAGCAGACATCAAGAACGTTTAGTAAAAAAAATATTTAATCCTTATGTCAATCAACAAGTCAATATAAAGTGTTTTGTTATATAATGTAACAATTTTTCTTCGTAAATTTCGATTGAATTTTATTTCCCGTCGCGATATGCAATTTTTATACAAACTAACATTTTTAGTAAAAAAATTAAATAGTAACAAAAGTGAAAAAAATATTCGTTCTGTGCTTCTCTCTTCTTTATTAGAGCGGCCTGGAATACTAAATTAAATATATTTGATGTGCTTAAGCCTGAAACAAAGTGTGGCACACAATTTGATTATTAATTGATTGCTAAAAAGTGTGTGCCTTCTATTCACACATCCTGCTACTTTAATACAAAAATGCATACATACATACATACATACATACATACATATGTCGTTATAATAATGACTCGTGTATTGCACGCATTGGCTCGCGCCACTTTGTCCAACAACTGGCCAAAAAGGCAAAAGACAAAAAAAAGTAACAATTAATTTTCGAATGAATGCACCACCAAAACATTTTTTCCAAATTTCATAAACTTTCCCACACTCAAATTCAGCTGTCGAAGATGTGCTTGGCACACAACAGCCTCAACAAAAACAAAAACAACAACAACAAAAGTAGCATCAAACAATTATGCCATTATCCTGAACAACAAAAACAACACAAAATTATATGAATGCATTAAAATTTCAAACTCGCGCACATTGCGTAGGTGGAGCGCAAACATACTACAAATATAGCAACAACATGACAATCCAATAAATCGAAAAAGCAAACATAACGCACGAAAGCCGATTGATCCTCTTTATGTAAGTGTGTGTGCGTGCGCGTGTGTGTGCAGGTCGCTTGCGCATTGCTGGGTAAGCACCAGATCAAAATACCAAAGCGAAAAACAGCAGCAGCTGCAAAATTTCCGATCCTTAAAAAGGAGCATGTGGCCAGCATAATAACAGCAATGCACAACAAGAACAACAACACGCACATGACGAACGGAAAGTACTGTGTGAGAAACTCACTTTCGACTTGGTTCCCACGCCACGAGCCATAAGGCAGGTTTTTTTTGTTTGTGTGCTTGACTAGAAACGGATTTTTGTACGTCTCTTTGCAGCCAAGTGTCCTCGTCGCCGTCATTCATGGCGAGGCAATGTGCGCGCAAATAATGTGTGTGTGTGAGAGTGTGTGTGTGTGCGTTTGTTATTAATTCACTTTGCACTACATATGTACACTATATTGGCTGGGGTTGCACGATTCCAATTCAGCTGCGCAACGAAACACCAAATAGCGTAATGCAAAAGGAGAATGATACGGAGAGCAAAGGTACTTTGAGCCCCTGCTGCTAAGGGTTGTACGTTCACGAGTATAAAAGCATGCGCTCAGCAAGGATGGTACAACACTTTCGTTTGTACCAGCAAAACGTTAACAGCGTAGAGCAGCAAAAGAACATGGCACAACAGAGCAAAACAGAAATTTACTTGAAAATCAAAAAGCCACTATTGGAACGTCAAAGACGTGCTCGTATCAATAAGAGTTTGGAGGTGTTGAAGAAACTCGTAGCTGATTTGCAAGCTGACGATGCAGTACTACGTATGGACAAGGCGGAGTTGCTAGAACAAACGCTTGTTTTTGTGCGTCAAAACTGCAGCAGTGCAAATAGCAGCGGAAAGGCACTTCAAATTCAACAAGTGCCCATGGATGCTTTTCGTCATGGCTATATGAATGCAGTTAATGAAGTGTCACGTGTTATGGCCTCAACACCCGGCATGCGCGTAGAATTGGGTAAATCAGTAATGGCACATTTGGGCCAGAGCTATAATCGCCTACGAGAGCAACAGAAGCAAATGTCGCAAAAACTCCAACAACATCACCTATGCACAGCTGAACCGAAGCAACAAGTGTGCAACCATCAACAATCGAAATTCACACACATGCAAACGCTAAGCATTGAGTGCTCACCGCCAGCGAGTCCTGCCTCTTCCGGCTATCACAGTGCCTGCGAGAGCCCTGCTGCCTCACCTGTTGCAGTAGCATCACACAGCGCCAGCGGCAATATATGGCGACCTTGGTAAAAGGTAACAATGATGGATGAAGTGCTTGTGAGTAGCTAAGGGAGAGAGCGATAGATAGGCTAAAGCGTGGGCATAAAAATGAAATGTCTGCCACCAACTGTGATACTGAGCTGTGATGTTTTTATTGAACTACTTTTTATTAAACCTTCATATAATGTACAAATATAAAAAATATACATTTTTATATACTCATATAAACTAATATGCGTACTATTCATTTTGGCAAATCGTTTGAGTTATGCGATTAGTTTTGGGCAGGAGAATTGCAATGTATTTTAGATAAAAAGTATTCCGTTTTACCTTATCAAACTCTGCAATTTCGTTATTTCTTCATTTTGCGGTTAAAGTTAACTCACTGTGTATTAAGATGTTTATAAAGTAAGAATTTTAAAAAGAAGTTAAAATCACACTACAATTTCCGCCAAAAAAGGAAACCGATAGCGGCTTCCGTAGATCAGCTGTCTAGCTGCTAACAATTCGTACGTGCTGCCAACATTCAAAATTAAAGCGGTACGTATTTTTTTTAAATATTAGGGCTCTTCACATCAAACTCGTTATCTGGTTACTTGGCAATTTTAAATATATGTATATCGTTTCGGTAAATCTCAGGAAAATGGCTAAGCGCCAAGTAAGGAAATGTCAATGTTGCTAGCTAGGCTGAATGACCGGCAATAGCTAAGGGACCAATCAGTTGTTTATCACTTGAGAGCACAAGGCGATCGGAAGGACGGGACTAGGTATTTAAGCAAGAAAACGTTACATGTATCTTTGTTCAATAAAACCTTTGATTTTAGTATGTCATAATTTAAATTTATTTGACATCTTAGCGTAAAAAAGCAAAATACATTAGAATTGCATTGCTTTCGAAACATTTTCCGTCGTAAACTCAAAAAATAGCAAACAGCTGATTTGCAGCTTGGCACTTTATACGGATTTCCATGGAGTCAGCTCATATACTCTTACGGACACAGAATAAGAGATATCCACTTCAATACATTCCAAGGTTTATCCGTATTTAATTTAAAATAAAAATGTACCATCTTTGCAAATTGTGAAACGCAATTCGAATGCAACCCTGTAATATATTACATCAAGACTTGGCAGCATTGATTACTTCGTGACTGACCAGCTTGAGAAAAAGTGTAAATTGGCTCTGCTACTGCTTCAACCTACATGAAAACAATTACAAAATTACAAGCTGGGCAGTCTACAACTGAAGTAATTTTTTCGCGTCTGCGCTGTCGCTTTGTTGTCGTTATTAATTTTATTTGATTTGAATAAAGTGCAAAACTATCTATTACCTTTGTACTATAGCAAATGTGATAGAATATTGTGACGTATTTAATGTGCCCCAGAACATGTCGGTAAATATTTCCGTGAATGGAAAATTTAGATCATGCAGTAAACCGAGCATTTTAGACGACCCCGTCCGCGTCAAAAAGCAGCTGGAATGTGACCTTAGAAAGCAGCGAATACTTGAGGTAATTACTAATGTTAGAATTTTAAGGCAAAAGAGTTAATTTTGCCAAGTTTTCCCCAATTCCCAGGTACGTGAGGAGTCCAAAAATTTGGCGCGTAAAATACGAAATGACGTTGCTGCTGAAAAAGAAAGGCAGCTGAGAAATTTAGAAGCAATTAAGTCAAAGGAACTTGATTGTTGGCGGCAGCATGTATTGGAACAAAGAAATAACGATTATCGCGAAGCAATTTTTCAAATAGGTGCAGCGCACCATGCAGCTAAGTTAGAGAACGAAGCGATGGCCGAGCGAAAAGTTTCACAGGAGCAGCAACGCAAGCAATTCCAAAAGAAAACGAACGAGCGACTGGGTGTTAAGCCACCGCAAACAACAAGGAAAACACTGCAAACTGCAGGCACACAAACACCAAATGTGCTTATGAAGGGAACTGCCAAAAAGACCCCAAAGAAAAGAAAAACTAGAATTTGCCCAAAAGAACACACCTCAACTTGTCACTGTTCTGGCACAGAAAGCGAAGAGAGTAGTGATGAAGTGGATCAACGAGTAAACAGTGAAGCTAGTAGAAGCCCAACTTCTAAGTCGGTGTCTATTTGTCTTTGTCCAAAAGTATTTAAGTGCCCTTGTACCAGCGCATCATCATCTTCGTCGACCCTGACATCAACACTCACAGACGAAGAGGAACACGATAAGTACCCTGAGATAACTGCCAAACATCCAAAACTTAGCAAAAACCCGGCAGTCATAGTGGATGTTGATGTAGACAGTAACGATTCGGTTATCATAACAACACCTGGTGAAATTAGGGATACACATGCGCAAAGCAATCGTCAATTCAGTCATGTGGTTCGAGGTAATAGTCCTGAAATACGCAGACGATCTTCACTAAAAGAAAGCACCGCTACCATGGCTACCGCAACAACCAGCGAAGCAGCAACAAAAGCTCCCAGACCACGTTTTACACAAGTTTCGAGTCTTTTAAATGCAAAAAGTGCCACTAGCGGGTCACAGTCACGCTCACCGCCAAGACCACCAGCGCCACCACCACCAACACTCGCAGCTACTTCGACAACTTCCACTCGCAAATCGCCACAAAAAAGCGGCACGTCTGGAAATGCATCTAGGGGAGTGGAAATTACACTTTCAGGTGCTACAGTAACACTAGACAGCGGCAGCAAAGGTGTGCGTGACGATAATATGAGCCGTGTGCAATCTTACGACTACAACAATAAATATACGCGAGATTACCCACATCCCAGAGAAGGTCTAGTTCACGAGCCTAGTGTGCGCGAACGCAGCGAGCCGAATGCAGCAGAACGGGCAAATATGGAGCGCGAATTAGGAGCAAGAAAGGAACAAGAAAGGGAACGAATTCGGTTAGTTAGAGAAAAATAATATTAAATTGATATATCTATATTTTTTTTAGTAAATATTATTGCTATAAACTAAATTTGCATACACAGCGAACGATCGGAGGAACGTGGACGCAAAGCGCTCGAACGCGAACAGGTTAGACGTGATTGTTTGAAGCTTACAGAAAAGTTGGATGCGTTGACGGAACAGTATCCGCAACTTTTGCCACAAGAAGATGTGAGTTTCAGTTTTTCAAATTCTTAAAATCAGACACAATAACCGTTATGATTCTTGAAATAAAAATCATTTTGTCATTTTGTGATTTTTTTACGAACATTTTTAATCGTTATGATTTTTTTTTTAATGATTGTTATTTCTTCGATCGAAAATTGCACCCACGGTCGTTAAGGCTTTAGTACCAAAATTTAATACAATAATGTTTGCCTCTTACGTTTTCTAAATTATTTTGAAAATTTTTTTATAAAAGTATATTTCATTAAATGATCTAAACCATATAAATCAGAGTATTTTCTTTCCCTTATAAATAGCCTGTAAAATTTCCTGATAAAAATTTTTTTTTGGAGTTTATAAGGAACTTATATTGAACAATCTTGTTTTAATTTTTCTGCACTTTTCTTTGTGTTATTTTTGAAGCTTATCCCGAGTGTTAAGTTTCTTAATTGAACTGTCAACCTTGACGAATTTTTGTCCTTCTAGGATCAGGCAAAGTTAGCCACAAAATATGATCAGACAAAGTTAACCTCAAAATAAGATCGCAAAAATCATAAAATAACGATTAAGAAATATTGAAAAAAATAAAACCCAAAGAATAACTATTAATTTTTTTTTTTAACGAAAATAAAAATCGTAAAATAGCGGTTAAAAACTATCGCAAAAATAAAAATAAAAAAATCAAGATGAAATTTTTATTTTAAAAAGAAAATTCTTCATAAAACCTATTATTTTCGGTTACTGCGTAAACAACAAGTGTTATTAAATTTATTTGATTACTATTACAGACCCGTTTCCACGGTCACCAACTACAAGCAAATCGCGCCGCACGCACTGAACAAAAACGAAATTCTGCCATAGAAGAGCTACTTTTACGCCCAACCATTATCACGTGTCCAGAAGTTGACCGACAACAAACTCGAGTTGCAAGTCCACAGCGCGTAACAACCACGACCTTTGGGGTAGATGATATAAATTTGGGTGCGCCACGCGCGAGTGATCAAATAAACAATACGGGCTCTTCGGAAAGTTGTTCCTCAATTTTGCTCGGCTACGTAGATGATCAGCAGCAAAAAATACGCAATGATCTGCATAAGTACGATGGTAGCCAGCCAAAACAAGATTCGCAAAAAGCGGAGCGCTTGAAAAATCTACTACAACGCATTGAAGAATTGCGCAAAGCTTTGTGTGAGGAATTGGGCAAGAGTGGCAATGGAGACAGCATGCAACAAGTGATCAACGGTGTAAGCGATGTGCGACGCGAGCGTGAACGCATTATCACCCATGATGCGCCAGATGGCGATGGGCGTAGGTCACCAATGGAAAAGCACATACGCGAAATGCAACAAAAGGAAGCAGTGCTGGAACAGAAGTTGCGTGAATTATGCAAAATGCAAAAGCAGCAGACGGGTGAAGCTTCAAAAGCACAAACTTTGGACAAAAAGAAGAGCAGTAATTTAAAAAGTAAGTATGAGGAAACTTAATGTATGCAATGTGAGTGTATTTTCAACCTTCATAATATTTCAGCTACATCCGATGGAAAAGAGTGTAGAGTGTTGGCAGCAGGCAACAAGCCGCTCGAGATTATTATAAAGCTAAAGAATGACGGCAGCCGCCGCAGTAAATCGAAAGTGAAAAAGTCAACTAAAAGTCCGCGCAAACTTTCCACACTCATTGATACACCAACACGCAGATTAGGAGCGAAGCGCTCAACAAGCAGTCTACGTGAAAGGCAACAACAACAACAGCAAAAAGAGCCCACTGCTGGTAAACAGGCGCAAATGAATCGTCAAAATTCCTATGACTCGAATTCAACATCCTATCGCAGTTTACCGTCGCGTATTGCCAACGAGGTGGACGCATTGGTAGAACACTTAGAACTAGAACAAGAAATGGAAGAAGAGGAGGAGGATGAGGATGAGGTGGAAGAAGTGGAGATAGAAGATCACGCAGCTCAGGAAGAAAACGGCGTAACATCAACAGCAGCTGTCGCCACAAAGTCCGTTGCCCGCCAAACGGCGGCAACTCAACGCAGCGCGCGATTAAATCCGCTTATGGCGCACTATGTACAACGCCTATTGGGTATGTCGCGTAATTCGATACGCGCGCTTGGCGTCAGCTCTTCGGACATAGAGACACCCTCCTCTTCGGTTATGAATATCAGTTCGAATCGTACAGCCACTACCACTGTTGATATGGTAAATTCACAGGAACGTGTACAGCGTGTGCAACGTTTCATTGAAGAGAATCGCAGTTTCATTAGTGAGCTAGAGGATACATTACGTTCGCAAAGTGATGTTACGATCGAGGAAAGTATACGCATCTTTGAAGAGGTTTGGCAACAACGGTTGCGTAAGGGAATGCAAAATAAAAATGAAAAGCCATTAAAGGAGCAGCATGCGAGACAGCAGCGAAAGGAAGTGCAACGTGTGCCAGAGCGTAGTGCTGTTGTTGCGGGTGGTGCAAGAAGGCGCTTGACACAGGAACGGCCGGCCGATGACAGAGGACGCAACGAAGTACCGGCAATGCAAAGACCAAAAAAGATCGTTCAAGATGCGCGCAGCACAGCATCAACACCAGCTCCGCAGCAGCAACAGCAGCAACGGGCTGAACAGCGTCCGCAGCCAGCCACTCAAAATGAGCAGCAAAAACAGCGTAAACAGCGTCAACAAATGCAAGAAGATGCAAACAGAATTCGCACATCTACGGAACCTACGCAGATGTCGCGTGAATCGCAACCAAAACGTGATATCTCCGTTGCAACTGAAGAGCGTCGAGCTGAAGCGCAGATTGCACGCTATGAACAACTCACCGAGAATTGCACACAACGCATCGCCGAGCTAACGGAACTCATACAAAAAGTGCGCACTGAGAAGAAACGCCTGATGGAGGTCACATTGAGTTCGGTTAGCGAGGGCCGCAATTCAACCGAATATATTGAACTGCCAGATGGCACCACGCGACGACGTTCAAATGTTTCCACTGATAAGAATACAAGTGCCAGTAGTAGCGGTAGTAGCGGCGCTAGCCATCGCAATCTGCTAACAACACAACCAACAACTTCCATTGATTTTACGCCGCAAGATACACTCGATCAGCAAGCAGCCGCTTCATCACGTGAAGTCTTATCAGCACAGGACAGCACTGCACCACTTGAAAAACACAAACCGACGGGCATAAGTCGTGATAGTGGCATCTCAGTTTCGCGTCCACTAACGGCGCAAGAGGTAGAACCGCCTTCGCAAGCATCCACCACCACCACCACCGCCACCACACTACCCAGCACCCAAGGCGCAACGCGTAAGCACCGACCACCACCTACAATGCAGCGCTATAGCCCTAATTTTGTAGAAGATGATGTGGCACATGAATTGTCCACCATCTTAGAGGTGGATACGCCAATCACTTCGCGACTTAATGCCACCACAGCTGGTTCAGCGACGGCAGCGGGCGTGGCAGCGGAAGTATCACGCGGTAGGCGTTTGCAACCACAACCCTTCCCCAGTTTCGAAGAATATGCGCGGGAGATGAATTTAGATATTACTCAACTGGATGCGAACACAAGCGTGCGGATACATCAGGAGTTCGAGACGTTGATCAGTTACTTGCGTGTCGCACAAGATGGAACTGGTGAGTAGAATTTATTGTAGAAATCAATTAGAATTAAAAAAAATTGTTGGTATGCAATTTCGAAAGATCAATATTGCATATGCGTTCTCAATTTCTTTAGTACAGAGTAGTGGTATTCGAAAACTCTGACCTAATCTGTATCCTACCTCGCGGAAAAGAATCATATCATATTTATTTGCGGCAACTAAAATAATGAATATCAAAATGGGAACTTCTAAACTAGAGATGAGCTTGTGACTAAATATTCAGACCCAATCCCGCCTATCCCTATATTCCACTTTTTAAGTCCCGTACCCACTCATCCAGATGTTATACGGTATATTGTTTTCAAAAATTTAATATGTGGCTTCAGACACTGTTAGCGCCCGCCGTGTGTAGCGCGTGCGCGCTTTATTCGGTGAGTCCCGGTTTCAAATCCTGGCCGGGGCAAGTAACATCAAAAATTATAGAAAAAGTTTTTTTCTAATAGCGGCCGCCCCTCGGCAGGCAATGGCAAAACTAAGAGTGTATTTCTGCCATGAAAAAAACTTCTCACAAAAAATCATTTGTCGTTCGGAGCCAGCGTAAAACATCAAGACGCACACCACAAGCTGTAGGAAAAGTAGCGCCAATTAAGTAAGTAAGAAATAAGACACATTTCATTCATCCCCCCGTTATTATGTTTGGCTTTGCTGTTCGTTTTCGTCTTAAAACAGGGGAAAAAGCTAACTTCATAAAACATGTTTTTCTGATTTTTTGGAAGTTCCCGATTCATTTTATGAAGATAGTCCGAAAACGATTTGTGAACCCGCCCATCCCAGCCATTTTGAAATTCTTCTCGTGTGTTCAGTACCCTTTGTCCCGTGACCATCTTGGCGTAACTGAAGAAAACTAACTCGAAGACAGTATCTTTTATCAAATACTTGCTAACATTTTTGAGTTTCACGCAAACTATAAACAAGTTTTTGGTTTAGACTTGAATCAACTAGTATGTGCCTGGTTCGAGTTAATATGTAACTAGTTTTAAACTAGTATCGAATATTTTCGCACTAATCCCGAATTGCCTTAGACTGATCCCGAACCGGCTCATGAATATTACCGAATTTTCGCATTTTTAAGAAAGAAAAAAAATCACCAGTAACTCAGAATTTTTTCATATTTTATAATCCTCTTTTTTTTAGTAAAACTGCAGTAAGAGGACAGAACGTAGTTTTAAAAAAAAAATATATACCTTTTAGTTCGGAGTCTATTTGTTACGAGTATCGAGAAATGCTAGATGTATTTGTATTGCGAGGCACTTGTTTTGATCTGTTTCTGAAAATTATATAGTAGATGGGTTTCTTTGGCGCCAATCATTCTTGTACGAGTACGAAATTTAGCCTAAATACATACTAAGTTTTGTTGAAACATCTTAATTTTTAATTTCTATTGAATAACAAGATCTACAAGCATTAAAAACACCTTTATTATAATACAAATAAAAAATTTTCAAGAAAATGGGAAATTTTTTTTATTTTTATTTTTCAATACTCGAAATTTTTGTTAATTTTCTGAAATACTAATTTCATGTGAAGATAAAGATAGCAAGTAGAGTATGTCTTACTTCAAATAAACAGTATTTGTTATAAATTACCGTTATATGAAAAGCGGATGTGGTTTTGATCGTTTTTCATAATTTTCGAAACTATATTTATTGAGTTGAGCAGTTAGTTTCGGAAATATATCTATTTGTTCTAAACTGCAGGTGCCTTGCCTATTTTCTAAACTTTTTTTTTTTTTGACTATTTCCTGTATAAAAAATTGAAGAATATTATATTCTTTAGTTACTGAAATTCTGCATTTTTTGATTTATGCAAAATATTGTTAATTGGGAGTGGATATCTCCAATTTCTCACTACAACTTTTAATACCATCCTCCCTTGGTCACGGACAATATGTGTACCAAATTTCATATTTATATTTCATTTCATATTTACTCGAGTTATCGGTTGCACGGGCGTGAGGAAAAAAAGGCATGGGTTCATCATTTTCTTTTTTTTTTACTCTGAACATTTTGAACCGCGAAAAAACGTAAGCGATATTAAAGAATAAACTTTTTTTTAAAGCAGAATTGTCCTAGAGCATTCTATTTTTTCGCTATTACGGCTCGATATGTGTGTGTATGTGAACAAAGTGTATTTGGGTATAAAAATATGTGTATGCTTTTGCCTTCTTCGCCTTACATAAATTTTCTGTCAAAAATATTAATTTAAATTTTTTTTAATTTCACAAATTTATTGTCTATTGCACTTAAGATAGTAAAATGAGAATGAAGTGCATAAGTCATGAATTAAAAGCTGATATAAATTCGGTCGTTTGACATATTATGTAGTTGCTGTTGCCCCCATTTGGGGAACGATGCTAAATAGAAATTTTTGAGATTAGCTCATAAAAACTTTAGAATCGAAATAGATGGGTGTAATTGATTTCGATTCCTACATTTCGACTTGAAAAGTTTTGATTTTGATGAGTAGTCGGAATGAAAGGTAATTGGCTAATTAAAACTAAATCTGTATGTTGTATATCATCCAAATCTTTTCTATAACGATCAAAATGAAACCGATCTGCTCTTGATTCCGCTTTAGCGCATGCGCAGTATTCATCGAAAAATTACATATTGCCCAGCATCAAAAACAATTTTCGAACATAAATTGGTCGTTTCGTGGCATTTATTATTCGTTTTATATTCGTTCGAGCCTTATGTAAATGTTTGAAATACATTTTAAAAATACGTTGGTGCTGTTAAATGAATGCGTTTTGCGTAAATATTTTATTTGAAGCACAATTTTTGTACAGAATCTGCGACTGGTAGGAACCCCTATGATAGTACCATTAAGATCAGCTAATTATATTTGTAAACAAATTTCATGAATTAATTTGACGGAAAACCAAGGAAATTAAGAAGGTTTTATAATGTAAATCTCCTTAAATATTTGACAACAGCCGGTCAAATTGATTATCGACACGACATTAAAACGCTTCGAAAGCTATTTTAAATCTATTCGAACTCACTTAGAATGAAGAATACCAAAACTGAAACGCGTCGAAATTGCATCGTTTTACTTTTCAAGCCGAATCGATGTGCAAAACAGACCTGAATAACAATAATTTTGATAGAATATGTTTTTTTACAAATAATAGTATTCACATATTTTTTATGTTTGGTAATCTAAAAAGTAATGTTTTGCAATATTTTCTTATTGATTTGGCAGATATAGGATAAAATGAAAATTTGTTAACTTAAAACAATCGTACTGAAATTACAATTTTTTTCTGAGCAAACTCAATCCTATTTGAAACGGGATGACTTATATTTTTAAGATTTCGAGTCTACTACTTTTTTGTAAAAAAATAACCTTTATCGTGCATATACATATAACCTCAAAAATGGAGAAAAAATAGTGTTTTTTTTTTTTTTGCTTTTAGGTTAGGATATCTAATTTTTTTTTTTGGAAAGTGTAGTCTAGTTTCGAGTTAAAAATTGTGTTGGCATGTACAATAAAAAATAGCACGTATACAGTCGCCTACTGCAGCCTAACTTTAAATTAGAAAAAATTAAAAGTAGTCTAGGGAAAGGATGTTACCATTGACCACATTTTTTTTTCGCGACAGTTTATATTGAACTTTCCTGTTGGCATTTTATATATATTTACGAAGATTATTATTATTATTGAGTACCGTATTATTTGGCTCATGGGTTATATCGGGAATACTCATTCCTCATGGTTATCGATATCTTATCGGTTTCGGCATTGCTATCATTATCATTATAAATCATTAATTTATAAAATTTAAATTTCCATGAGTTATGCTGTTGGATTGCGTAGAAGAAAATAACTTTTTTGACCTCATAATTTGTGACTCATTCGGACACCTTGTATCTAATTGTCATTATTGTTATAGTAATCGATATAGATATTATTATCGATATTATAGAAATGTTATTTTTTTTTTACTCTTCGTAACTGTAACGAAATAAAAAATTTTCCACATCTGAAATGCTCTACAAATAATCGCTTCCCTTTCTTTCAGTTCCCGATTATCGAGAGTTCCCATCTCTATCCGCTTACCTGCGCAATTTGAGTACACATCAAGAAGGCGTGGACCACAATCAACCGCCCGAGACCATTGATGATCTGATAGCCTGTCTACGTATAGCTAATCTATCCATTAAATCCTTTCCCTCTCGACAAGAATATTTGCGTCAAATGGCAGAAAATTCACCCAGTGGTGAATTGCTGGACAGCGCTAGCATCGATAATATCACCGATACGCGCACCAACACCAACACCGAAACCGAATCTGAATCACTTAACATCGAAGATGAGTTACGCCGTCGCCATATATTGCAGCATTCATTTCGCACCGCCCCAGCGAAAGATCAAATTTTCTGCTCCACGGCGCGAGATGGCGCTGAGCATATGCGTGGCCACTCTCGCGTTTTCACCACAGAAAGCGGCATTGAGCAGCTTACTTCCACTTCGGCGAATGGTTCTAGTGAATTCGAGCGTCAGCTATTCAGTTTGGGTATGATGTGGCCGGCAGCAATGCGCGCGCGCACAAAGAAAGCCGAAGCGGTGGGGAGCAGCAACACTTCGTCCAGCCCTGAACGCATTTTGCAAACTGCTGCTGGTATTAGTGGTGCTGTGCCAACTGCACAGCAGCGCAGTAGTCCGAGAAAAGTGGCAAATGATGTTGCGCGTAAAAGTCCACAGCGTTCGCCGGATACTACACAACACGGCACAATTCCCAAACGCATTCAAGCGGTCAACTTTAGCGTTACAAAAGAGGTGCAATTTGAGCGGAGCGTCAAGTCGCGTTCGCCATCGCAAAGTCCATCGCGTAGCGCAGATCGACAACAGTCACGTAGCAGTCCCAAGCATGACAGTCTCGCTGTCAATTCACAAGATGCGGCGGTACAACAACCGTCAAGAAAGAGCCCTGAGCGCGAAGCGCCACCGATTGCATCAGCAACAAATGAGGCAACGCGGCACAGCAGAAGCGTGAGTACCAGTTTTTTGTTTTGAATATTTTGCCAATGTTAGTATTTTTAGTTTTTGATATTCTGTTTAGATGCAAATTAAGTTAAATTAAATGCAGGGCATTTTACAATATGAGTGCCAAACTAAAAGCCGTTTAAAAAGTTAATTGAAATTATAATAAGTTAAATCTAATATGGAAATACCCATGGTCTCAAAGGAAAGAAAGGTGCATTTTGAAAATATTTTTGGAAAGGGTTGCCACCTGCTTAAAAGAGAAAGTGAAGTTCAATTATTAAGTTGAAAGAAGTTTCACGTAATGGGATCCAAAGGAAGTAGGCTTAATTAGAAAAATATATTTAAGAAGTGTTGCCACGTGTTTAAAAACATTAAATTAATGATATTTGTAAGGTTACTGAAATATAACAGTATTACGGAAACTCTGCTATACTGGTGTCGAACGAAAATCATTTAAGGAAGCTCTTATAGGGAAATATATTCCTATAGTAGATAATTTAAATTCAGATAAATTTATAAGATACATAAATGAAGCGCCACAATACTGGTTTGAACTGACTGAGGTTTAGGAAAGCTTAGTCTCGAAACTGTTTTTAGGGGACTACTAACTGTGAATTAAATACAAATGAAGTCAAATATTTGCAGAAAGGTTTCCATCCGTTTAAAGGTAAATTTAGTTATATTCAGCCTTATCCTGAGTTTCACTTTCGCCTGAAATTTTCACTTTTCACTTTTCCTTCATAAAAAATTCAAAATGTAAGTAATAGTATTATTTATAACCTTACTATAAAAAACATTTGAATTTACTTTTATTCTAGGAGTAAAATGACAAATAAAAACCATTACGATATCCTTTTAAGTAGAATACAGGAAAAACTGAACATTGCCAGAGGTTTTGTGAGGGAGGATTGAGAGAATGTTGCAGAGTTGTGGAAGCAACGGACATTGGACCAAAATTGCGTGAGACCAACTTCAAAGTGTTTACCAATACCACTTTGATAGCTACCATACGCAAAAAAAACGAAAAGAAGCGCTGAGTTTATCGATTAGCGGAATATCAAATTTCTAAAATATGTAAACGCTTCTTTATTTTGTCTTTAATATCATACAAACGTACAATTAATCAATTACCTAAATGTGCTCTTTTATTAAATTTGATTTAAACAACTGGGAACAAAATGTTTAAATTATTGTTTTTGGCTTTCCTCAAATTTAAACTTTGTAAACAAAACACAGAGCTGTAATTTCAAATTTCGAATTTTACTAGCTGTTGCGAAGTGGAATTTATTTCGGTCGGAACTCACTTCGGGCGGATGAAAAAATTACGGGTGATTTTTTTTTCGTTCGGAACTCAGAATAAGGCTGATTAATATTATTATAAAACATAATAATAGTGTTAAACTATAGGAATAATGAGGGTTTAAAAATCAATTAAAATTATAATAAGTTAAATAAAACATTGAAATATGGATCTTAAACGAAAAAATTTTACGAAAGCTTTATTTTGAAAATACCTTGGAGAGCGTCCCCATCAACTTTAACATGTAAATAAAATTAGAGTATTATGCTAAAGAAAATATACGGCATGGGATTTAAAGACGGTAGGCTTGAGAAAACTTATTCACGAAAATTAAATTTCTAAATGTTTCTGCGCAGTTGCCAATGACGAAAAAGTTTCAGCAACCGACCCAAGTCGAATTTATAGAAGGTGATGGGATAAGAGCAGCTGATTTGATTTTTTTTTATTCAGCTACATGTATTTTGTTTTTACTTTTGCGTATGAGCTTTCAAAAGCCGTAAAAGCAAAAACAAAATTTATTTAAATTTTGACAACTCTTACGCAGAAACAAAAACAAAATACATAGGAATTTTGTAGTTGGATTTATAACACCACCTTGTATGGATTCGCCTTGAATCGACCGTAATCGTCAATTATGAAGTAGGGGTAGATTTTGCTCTAGATAATAAAAAATAAAAAACGAAAACTAAAAATAAATTAAAAGCGATTAACTTTGGTGAAATTAGTTATTAATATTTTTCTTTTACACTCGTTTTCATAACGTTAAGCCGAATGCCATGCGAGCGAGGTCGCAGGTAAACATTTTAAAACACAAACCTTTAATCTCTTTTCACCGAACTCTTTCGTTTTTAGTCGCGCCGCAGTCCACGACGTTCCAGCGATTGTGAATTTCTTAGTGATTTTGGACGTCCCTTAAATCTGCGTGACTTTCTCACCAAAGAGTTGCTCAAACACGCCAGCTCTTCGAGTTCATCGACACCAACGGACGATTCATTGCGCAGCGCTTTTTTACAATCCATCATTGATACGATGACACCGCGCACAAATGGCGGTAGCAATCAGCTGGACAGGCAGAAGACCTCAACGCCAGTTACACACTCCGCACCCTCGGATGCGCGCAGTAGTGGTGATCGTGATCGTGATCGTGATCGTAGCGGTAGCAGTAGTAGTAATACGCCTTCACAACTTTTCTCTGGTGAAAGTTGTATTTCCTCGGTGCGCTTTTTTGAGCGCTCCATAACACGCACCTATCCGCGGAATGCACCGCCAGCAGCAGGTAAAGAGGACGCAATAACGACGACTGAGCAGAAGACTACCTCGGAAAAATAATGTGCCTCTGCGAATGCGGAAAGTTCATAGTCTTGGAACTTACTGCCCTGCAGCTGAAGGGGAGTGCTTTATGCTAAAGGATTAATAAAATCTTGCATGTGATTGCAGAGAGTTACGCATGCGCCTACGCGCCAACTAATTCTTTTCATGACCATATATATTCATTTTATTTTAAGAATTTGACAAATTTTCAACTATTCATAAATGCATTAGCCAATTGTGCAAAGACAAATTAAATACATACTATATTTATATTAAGTCACATATATTTAAGTAGAGAAATAAGTCACTTTGTTATTAGTATAAATGCCTATTTGTTACAAAATTTTTTTAACAATTGCACGTACAATATATTTAAGAAGCCCATACAACGATGCGTATGGCCATTTAGATAGACACAAATGCTTGCATACAAATATCAATTTTAGTTAATCCAATTTGTTTTCGGTGTATTTTAGAACGCAATATTTTTAGAAGCATAAATATTTGTTTGTTAACAAAAAAGCATATAAAGACGATAAGCAATTTGCGAGCAGCATGAATTTTGAAAATAAAATAAAACAAATGTTTTAATAAAAAGTGTTTTTTTCTTACAGATGAGACGAGATTTGTTTACACCTTTTTCGTTTACGTTTACATCATATTGGATGGTAACAATGCGGTAATAACGGCAATATAGATGCTTATTTCCTTTTTGGAGACAACAACTTCTCTATGAAATATTTAAAATATATTTAGAATATTTAAAATTTACTGTTAACAAAATTGCCGATGCCATGCAGAATAGATACATATCTGAGGAATATTTTTATATTAATGAATTGGCATTTGGGTTTTTGCGAAGCTTAGGAAGTTTATGCCATCCGCGATATTACCTTCAATGCACGTTATTCCCCCGCTTGCTCTGTAGCACATACGAGCAAGATTTTCGTGGACTGTTTTATGTGTATAATATAATATTTTTTTTTTGTTTTAGATATTTTATTTTATTTTACAAAACTGCAAAGTTTACATTTAAAACATATTTATATAGAAACTGAACAGCTAAGTTAAAACAATTTGTAATGATATCGATATCGATAATGATAATTTTACATAACATTTCTAGGAGTTTTTTTTCTTTGTAATCAACATAATTTCTATTATATATTCACTATTCACATTAAAATAAATGAAATGTATATATATTGTATAATTAATCTATTAAAAACACTCAAGTAGTTATTGCAAAAAAATTGATTTTAAAAATAAGTATACAATTTTTAATTTAAAGTACATTGTTTGCCACAAGTAGAGTTTTTGTAAAAACGAATCTTGAAAACAAGTTTCAAAACGTCTATGGTGCATTTTATATGTATTTTCCTAGAATCGATTTACTTTCTCCTTAAAAAAAGTTTTTAAGTAAATTCTACATTGCAATAGTGTAATTGAGTAAGTTAGCACACTTACAAAAACTGGCCATTCGTTACAAGTAAGTTGTAAAAATATGAATTAACAGAAATGGCATTTTTCTTATTTCCTTACAGTTTTTTTAATTTTACCAATTTCACCACAAAGAACGAGATGTGTACCGCTTAAAAGGCGAATTTTCTTTTCTTTTTTCCAAAAAAGAAATAATAGTTTCACCGCTTCGGAGATAATGGTAAAAAACATACAATAGGTAGTTGTGCTTGTAAATATTTCGTGTTGTGTCGATTAAAGGAAGTTTGTAGAGGGCACTATAACAACTTTTTCTAGGTATAATACACATAGTGAATTGCAGGCGGATCGCTGGAGTGAAATTCAGGGGAAAATACTTTTTTCACATTTTTTAACTTCTACTATTTACTGGCTATTAATTAAAAACAAAAAATTAAGCTTATTAATTTCGTTAAGGCGAAGTTTTTTTGTCTCGACCTAAGCCGACAAACGATTGTAGTGTCTTATAAGAACAAAATTAAACTTCAATTTTATATGTTTAATTTTCCCCAAAGCAAGCTCATGTCTTATAAATTTATAAAACTAAAGTTTTTTCACGATGCAATTTAAGGGAATCGTGATATATGTAAACATATCAGCTTATACCCGTGAGTTTCACAATCATATCGAGCCATATTTGCGAAAATAACGTAAGCGCCAAAAAGCAAATTTTACAGGAGACAGTATTTTCTAATTATTTTCGATTTCGTTAGGTGAATTACATTAAAATATAAAATGTAGCCTATTTTAGTCTTTAGGAAGTTCAGTTAAAAAAATGTCGTTTACGTTAAATGATTTTTATACAATTAATTGTATTGTTGTTTTTTTTTTAATGTATTTTTTTTAAATTTATTTTGATCAATTTTACATAATATGTTAAAAAAGTAATAATATATGTAAGTTTACAGACTGTAATGAAGAAATGAAATTAATTTTGTTTTAATCATCTTCGTCGGTTTCGTTTAAAGTGTCTCTGACTGCTTCTGATGTCTTAAGACTAAAATATTGCTCATGAAATTTGCTTGGAATACTTTTTTTCACAAAGTGATTTTATATCATTAAACTTTTTTTGAAGATATTTTTAATTCTGCAAAATATAAACGACTTGGATGTTGTTGAAAACTCATATTAATACTTTTTTCAGGGCTGTTTTCAAAATACCCGTATTTTAATTTAAAGCTTTCTTTTTTAAAAATTGCTGACCGCAGCAAGCTTAAATTTAGTTTATCACCTTTTAATTTCAGCACATTAGAAAGTAATTTCCAATTTAAAAAATCTGAATATTTTAGCGGTATGCATTCATATGCGAAAGGGTTGGTTCTTGCACTTCTAATAATTGTATGCCACTCACTAGGAGCCCACACTGTTCTACTCCGAATAAACGATTCTATTGTGCTATGCACTGAGTCAACAGGCATCATTGTATGACCTGGCAAAAAATGTGTAATCTTAATAGATTCAACATATGTCGATAAATTTAAAAAATAAGCAATCATGGGCACTTGTATATAGTAGAACCAGTCACTTTCAAATCAGAAACTACACAAAAGAAAAAATTTGCCAAGAATCAACGGGACTTTTTCGGTCTCCTTTTATTTCTAATTCGGTTTCTCTTAATCTTAATTTGAACATTTCTTTTCGCTTACAATTTTTAATTTTGTGCCGCTTGCGTTATTTTTTGGCGGCCACAAAAAAAGGCGTGTGTGTGTCGCTTACGTTATAATTGACAGGCCGATATCTTTGTAAATATATACAATTAACTTTTGATATTTTTGGTGCAGATGCGGTTGGTGTTTCTGTACACATTTGCATAAAAAAAAAATCGAGAAAATGTCGCTTACGTTATTTTCGCAAATAGGGCTCGATATTGTTGTAAAAATATGAAAAAGAAATTTTACGCCTTCGTGACCCCTTTTCCATTACATCCCACTCTTCTTTATTAGTAAGGTATTGTTAACATAAATCTTCAGACAAAACTCCTGTACCCTACCGTAAATATATCCAGACTTATGCTCTATGAAATTTTCAATTGTATGGGAAGGACTACGCCCCGTATTGTTATAACTTTCACTTTTCTCCATCTACCCAGTTTTCTCTTTTTGTTACGAAACTATAATTGCAGTGCATAAAAGTCAGTTGTTAAAAAAACCAAATAATTAGCCACAGAACTAAACTGGCACAATACTTTAGTTAATTGTAAAGACGACAACTATAAAATATTATAAATAACACACACTGCTAAAGTTTTAATGTTCAATAGGGCACACCTACATGAAAGTGTTATTTTCACACTTATTTCAAGAAGCCCTCAAAAAGCAAATTTGGAAAGTAGTTAGAGAATTGAAATGTTCTAGAAAATTATTCTTCGAAAAATTTTACTAAGAGGGTCTCTCAGGCAAAATCTTTAAAATAAATAAGGAACATAAAAGTCTAGAGAAAAATAAAAACTAATATGTCTTCTTGAAATATGCAACATTAATTTATGCTCTCCATCATTAAAACATTAACATTACAAGTTAACGGCGCTGTTATCTATTTTTTATATGAAACTATTTGTTATTTAATTTTAAATGGAATTCGGTTTTCTCCACACTCAAATTTCTTCTGAGAAGACCCCTAGTGCAAATAATTTTCCTAAGAATGATTTTCTAAAACTTTTCAATCCTCTGGCGACTTTCCCAATATAATTTTTGAACGATTTCTTTTGTTTGTTGCAAGGTGTAATTAGAAATAGTAAATAACAAAAAATTACAATTAAATTTTTTTTAGTTATATTACAATGAAATGCTATATGTCAATCAAAATGCGGTATGTGTATATACCTACATATGTAGAGATATTACACTGTAATTGACATATCCATTTCTCACCTCACTTCAAGCACACTGCTGTGGACATTTGAAAAAACAACTTATCTGACAATCGAATTTTTGTCACCTGACCACTAAATTCTGATATTTTACAGAGCAATTTAATAATTCCATTCTTTCGGTAATTTTGCCAGCGCAGCCGCTAAACTACAGCTTTACTTCACTAAATGTTGATAAATTTCATCAGAACCAAGGCAAATTCGTATAAGGTAGTAGCAGTAGTACAAAAAAAGGTACATACATACATATATTGTTTTTGCTTTTACGCCTTGGGCTATCAAAGTATTTAAAAAAAAATTATATCACCCGCCAATGAGAACAATCAGCATATAAATAAAAATTTTGTTTTCACAATTTAAGTCGTAAAATGGAAAGGAAACCATGGGGTAGACCGATCTAAACAGGGTTAGAACGCCGAAACAACAGTCCTTGGCCGGGTAAAACCTGGGTCATTCCGGTACGTAGAACCGACTGTCGTGGGAATGAAAACCCATCGAATCAGCTGTTGTTATTTTAGGTTGGAAGGGAGAAAGTGATAACTCCAGTTCAATTGTTCTTTCAAATGCCCACAAGTATGTAAGTATCTCGATAATATCTTTTATTTATGTAAAGAATAGAGGTGACGACAAAAGGCACTTCCGTTACTTCGTACTTGCCTCGCTTGAAGCAAAGAACGTAGTATACAAAGAAGTTGCATGTCGTTTCATTTCCTGTTGCAAGAATTCTCGTCCAATTTACCACACACAGAAGCTAATTGGCTCTAATTAGATTCTAATATCAATCAGCAAAAGTCAAATTAGGTGTGTTATGGTTAAATCGGACGCGATTTTCTGTTAGCGGAACGGTGGATTGGGATGCAACTTCTTTGTAATCTACGTTTTTTGTTTGAAGGATGAACCAAAGAATGTAGATTAAACAGAATTTAGATCACTCTCACCGTTCTGTTTAAGAGTATCTCGCGCAATTTCACCATACGGGAACTAATTTTGGAGTTTCTGGTGTAGTGGAATTGGACGAAAACTTTTGCCACAGAAAACAAAACGGCATGCAACTCCTTTGGGTCCTACGTTCCTTAGATTGACGTAATAAAAGGCACATAAAACGTTTATTTTTCTAAGTTTTGAGTAATTCTTCATTAAGTTAAATACATAATAATAAATGTGAAGTGCCACGCTTTGTATTGTGCCAGTTGCAGCGAAAATAAAACCCCCAACTGCCATTATAACCCCTCTTTTCTTCTCATTATTCTTGTGGCTGTAACGATTGTGACGTGTTCGCAGCCAGCGTTTTGTCGTAATCTGATATTCTATCATTCTTGCATATTTACCTAATAACCTTTTGATGAAGTCTACTTTACTCTTCAAGATATGAATTACAAAAATGGTGTACATAGTTGGTTATATGGTATAGCGTCCCGTTACTTTGCAACATCAGCATTAAAGTTTTTGGAATCTGTTAAAAAAAAATCGCCTTATAAAAATACATACATTTGTACATTTCATTCGTGACGTTTTATTGTGTAAAGTACATAGTGTTATCACTTAAAACTAGTTCGCTATAAAATTACAGTAATTATGTATGTATGTAGATAAAGTATTGTATATTTATAAAAAAAAATATTGACAATTATATATTATAAATATATGTATGTATTATAAGTAACATTTAATATTTTCTATAAAATTCTAGCAAGCTAATATTTTGTGTTGTAAATGATTGTGAAATTCGTTTCGCAGCGTTGAAAATTGTGAAATGCGCACCAAGTTGGAGGTAGGTTGGAAGAATTCGATACGAGTAGTTTGACATTAAATGTTTTTTTGAGGTATTTCGTGTTAGATTTTTGGAGAAGGTAAAATGAATTGTCAAGATTTCGAGTTTGATCGAGGCAAGAAAGAATTAATATATATTTTATTTGAGTTACGAACAAATGTAATAATTTTCAGAAGATGGAGAATTAGACTAAAAAAAAATCGCGCTTACATTCGCTTTAAAAAATGCGTGCGTAATATAAGGCCCGTTTCTTTGTACTCGACTTGCAAAAGAACGCTCCAACTCGGATAAAATTTCCTTTGGCTCCAAAACCAACCCTGTTAGCATCTTTCGTAGAACAAGCGATTTGATTAGTGCTATTTAAGAACGGAAAATAGTTGTGATGGCAAAATTTTTTTTTTTTTTTGTGACTTGTTTATATGTATATTTAAAAATAAGATAGAAATAAAACGGATTAGGTGTTAAGTGAAAATTTCTCATTTATTTTCTTTGGGCTGATTCACAATAGCGCAGTTTTTTCACTTCCCAACACTTCATCTCACCTAGTATTCTTTTGCAACTCGGGTACAAAGAAACGGGCCTATTGTATATGAAAACAAAAAAGGCAAAGTCGATTTGAGCACTTACTGTGAAAGCATTTCTAAAATGCAATTTTGTTTTGATAAATTAGTTATTTTTTTCATAGCTTCTTCCAAGGCGAATTTATAGAAGGTGATGGCATAAGAGCAGCTGATTTTATTTTTTTTTATTCACCTACATGTATTTTGTTTTTGCTTTTGCGTATGAGCTTTCAAAAGCCGTAAAAGCAAAAACAAAATGTATTTAAATTTTGACAACTCTTACGCAGAAACAAAAACAAAATAGTACATAGGAATTTTGTAGTTGTATTTATAACCCCACCTTGTATGGATTCGCCTTGGCTTCTTCATTCGATTTCCGATTTTTACGTTTGATATAGGCCACATACAATCCCGCAAATTTATTATCCTATCACGTCGCATTCAAATTTAATGCTACTTCAAAATTCAACGGCCGTGTGCACAGCCTTCGACCGTGAAGTTAACTCCGCTACATTCGTGGTACCAATAATTTGTTTGAATAATTTGTTCTCGCTTTCGCGAAAAATTTGCAAGGGGAGAGTGAAATTTGACATTTTATACTATTTACAATTCGGCCTACAATAATTTACAAGCAATACAAAAAAGCCAGATTGTAGCATTTGGTTACATACTGAGCCTCCATTTTTTTTAAATTTAAACAAATGGGTGTTAGTGTACACCCACATACAAAAAAGTCGGTACTATTTTTCCATCGAACGAGTGTTTTTTAAATAAAAATTGATTTTTGTATTATTTTTTCAAAAAAATCACCTCAGATGAGTGAAAAGTTTATGTATTAAAAGACTTAGGCCCACTTGCGGAAAATCCAGAGTTAAATTTATAAATAAAGATGTAAGTAACTCAGAGTTACATTTATTTTTAATTTCATAACCCAGACATTGTCTTGCATTAATTAAATTCAGTAACCCGGGCTATTAATTACATTTCTTTTTTGAACTTTTCTTTGAATTCTATAAATTTATTGAAATTTAAAACTAAAATAATTTTTGCAGGTTCTAGTACAACAACGAAATGATTGGTATGCTTGGTATCTAATCTTATCGCTTCGTTTTGCCTAAGCTCTGTTAAAGGAATTGGAGCCAAAGTATTCGAAGGCATCCCCATTATTGTCGAAATAAGCAATTTCTTTTCAAATTTTATCGTTTGTTTCAAAAAAATTTGTTTGTTCAATTTATTTTTTATTTATTTATGACAGAATGTCACAAACTTCAAAATTTAACCCGGAATAAGTGTCAGGTTAAATATTCATATTTTTAACTCTGAGTTGATACCTAACATTCTGCTGTACAAGCAAATTTATGAATTTAATCGGCAAACTCTGAGTTAAATAGATAACCAGCTTTCACGCAAGTGGGCCTTAAAGTCTTCAATTGAATCTGCTGTTTTTTTTTTGATATTTTTTGGAAGATTCGTTTAAGTTGAGTAACTCAGCCAAAACTTGACCGGTTTAGACTTATAAGGTATCACTAGAAAGGTATTTTCTAACACTTTACATTTCTTATCAACAAAAATCTAATTATTAGCATTGCATTGGAAATTTAAAAAAAATTGATACATCTTTTAAGCTTAAATTAGTTTATCATTTGAGAAGATTTTTGTGAAGAAATAAAAAAAAAACTGTTTTTAAAAACTTCATTTTCATAAGTATTTACAAAACGGTCCTGCTCATGTAAATCTTGATATTTTTCCAAAATATTTTGCTTGATGATTTAAAATATAATGGATTTTATAATTACGTTAGATAAACAGTACCGATGTTATTTTATATGAGGAGTGGTGCACCCTAACATATGCATTAAAACTAACATATGCAACTAAAGAAGCAAATAAATTTATTATAAAATTTACTCAATACCTTCGAACATGTTTTGTTTTTTTGTTGCAATCAGTTATTGTTATTGACATTCGCAAGTTTCTAAAAATTTTGCGTTTCCAAAAAAAAATTGCTAGTATTTCCCTTTTAAAATTCTCAGAATTTCCGCTGGTTTTCTGTGCGAGCATAAATTAGATTTTTTCCTGTTTGAGTGTGATGCACAGATTTCAAAAACTTTCCAAACCCCTTGTTTAAAATATTGAGTCTCTTGAGCCAAATTTTCTAAAGCAGTACGGTGCTCTTAAAAAATTCGCCACGCTTTTTACAATAGGTTTCTAATTTTTTTCGTTTTTCCGAAATATATGTAAGTATCTCCGCTTCATTATTTTTTGAAGAAAAAGTGACAAAAATCAAATGAAAAAATTTCTTTAGAATAGTCTGCCATGTTTAAAAAACGTATGTATGGTTTAATGTACTGGTCTTCAGCAATGGAATCCCTAATTTAGAGGGGTTAAAATTTAATTGTTTAACGTTTTAATCAGTATAAAGGATTTTTCTACCTGATATTCTAAACAAATTTCAACATTTATATTAAGATAGTCAAAGGAATTTTTTTTCCCAGCCGGACCGTACAATTGTAGAAACATAAATTTAATATTTGCGTAGGTTAACCTTAATACAATCCGTTATTTTAATTTTAAAAAAATTAAATTTTAGCTGGCAAAATCTTTTACCTATTTGTATATTTATAGTCGTTGGTGCACTTCTCCAAAAAAAAGGTACTTTTCGACAAAGGCAGTTTTCATTTCACAACTTCTTCCTTCTACCTCCTCATCAGTGTAAACCTAAAGAAATGCTGCCGGCAAAACCACTCACACATACATACGTGTGCACGTATGTATGTATGTATGTATGTATGTATGTGAGCATTTCATTTATTTACTATATATCTCGCCTACACACCTACCCATCCCCCGCTCACGCTCGTTGCATCTTATTGTATGTTTCGCTGGCGATTTTCTTCAGCGATTCCGCCTCGGAACCATTAGCGTCCACCATTTGTCGCAATGCACCACCCTGTTTCTTCAACAGCAAATGCGGAATATCAAATTCACGTGCACGTCCATCGTCCATGACGAGTATGCGATCGGAGTCCATAACGGTGTGAAGACGATGCGCTACAGTTAGCACAGTGCAGTGTTTGAATTTGGTGCGAATGGTGGTTTGTATGAGAGCGTCGGTTCTAAATGAGAAAGGGAAAAGAAAAAGGAAAATATTTAAAACCAAGGCGAATCCATACAAGATGACGTTATAAATACAACTACAAAATTTCTATATATGTATTTTGTTTTTGCTTCTGCGTAAGAGTTGTCAAAATTTACATACATTTTGTTTTTGCTATTACGGCTTTTGAAAGCTCATACGCAAAAGCAAAAACAAAATACATTTAGGTGAATAAATAAAAATCAAATCAAAATCAAAATCAAAAAATAGAAAAAATAATGAAAAATGGCACTGAAGATGGCACAACGCCGAAACCGGTTTGTCACCAAACCAAATTTGACAAGGGATGACAGAAAATCGTTCCAATATACGTTGAAAAAAAGTTTAAGCTCGGGTCAAACCGAACTTTAAATATGTACCCGGCGCATGTTTTTATTCCAAATATACCGTACTTGTTGTATTTATGCAAACTTTAAACGACTTTTTTTTTTAATTTAAATAAAAAAACAGGGACCGAAAAAATAGTTGTTTATGAAAACTGTCATTGAAAAATTCACTATGATGAAAAGCTCTACTACCAAGTGAAATGTAACAATCGATTTCCTTTTTTACGGCGAATCATATTTTCGAATACATTTTTATACAAAACAAAATTTCACAAATATTATTTTTTATTATTATACATCTGAAATAACAGTTATTTTTGATTAATTTATTATATCTCTTATGATAATAGTTATTGAAGACTTTTATTTATAAAAACCATCAATAGCAGTCTGTTATAATCAAATGATAACAATAATAAAATCTCGTTTAGTTCTCCAAATCTTCTTTTCTGTGAAAAATGCTAATGATTTTTTTTAATTGTGAATCAAAAACTAAAAGTATCCAATAACTGTTATAATAAGGCTTTTAATACAAAAATTAAAAATAACTATGTAGTATTTGTAGATTATTTATATATGGTAAAATTAAAATCATAACTATTTGTTATTTAAAGAGTAATAATAAAACGTAGGAAAATAATAACCAAAATTTTAACTGCTGGGGTCCCTGATAAAAACAAACAAAATTATACTATTTTAAAAAACCACGCCCACTTTAAAAAATTTTGATTTTTACGTATTTCTTTTCCTAATTAAATTCGTGGTTGAACAAATCTGCTACATGATTTAGTAAAGTATTTTGATTTTTTAATTACCGTTATATGAGAGGGGAAATTGTCCACCAAATTGTGTAGAGTTTGATAAAGTAATTTCGGAGATATACATATTTGTGGTAGTCCAAACTTAATATTTTTGCCAACCCAACCCAGGTATTCCATCTCCAACCCAATCCTATATATCAAATTTGATATATGTACTTCTAAAATATCAAATATTTTGAATTTTGTAAATGACCTGTCTGATTTCTCTTATTTACGCATTATTAAAATCTAAAGTGTGCCCCAACTTTGGTAGTTTCGGTAGTTTCGGAAATATACCGATTTGCTCTAAAATTTTCAGAGCTACGCTAATTCTTTCAAAAAGAAATTTACCCACTTCCAACCCTATCCTGTATATTCGTTGTGATACCTCAATATATATTTAGTTGTGTTGGCCGAGGCACGGCCGGACGGGCTGATGAATAGACAGACATGGCTTAATCGATTTATTTATTTTCATTCTGAAGTTTATAGTGCATATATGTCTATGTCTATCTTGGCCGAGATTAAGGATGTTAGTAAGTTACGTTAAGTTATAACTAGCATGCTTGGAAATTAAAATTTTGAATACGCACTGTGGATCCACATTGGCGGTGGCCTCATCCAACACCAACACCTTATTGTTGCGCAGAATAGCGCGCGCTAAGCACAGCAGCTGACGTTGGCCAACACTGAAATTACTGCCGCGTTGTGTTACCATATAGTCCAAGCCCGGTATGGCGGCTTTCAGTTCCACCTAAAAAAAAAATCAAATATAATTTATACTATAACTTTTGTATTACGCAATCATTCCACTTACATCTTCTAGCGCGCGCCACAAATCAGCATCGCCATACATTTCGAAAGGATCTAAATTGTAACGTATAGTGGCGGAGAATAGCACCGGATCTTGTGGTATAATTGAAACCTTTGAACGCAATGCCTCCAAAGAAATACTACCAGTTTCAATGTCATCGATGAGAATGTGACCTTCAAGAGGTGAGAGGCGGAAGAGTGCACCGATAAGCGAACTCTTACCGGCGCCAGTACGCCCCACAACTCCCACCTTCCAGCTGGATTCGATGGCAATATTCAAATGTTTCAGCACCGGTGGATTATTGGGATCATAACGTAGTGACAAATCTTTAAATTCTACATGACCCTGTGTGGGCCAATTACTCGGCGGTAGTTTGGCAATTTCAGATTCCTGTTCAAGATCTGTATATTCGAGCACACGCTCTACGCTGGTCATCTGCTGCAAAGATTCAGCCACTTGTCGTACACCATACTGGACCATGCCAGTGAGTATCATGGCTTGTGAGATGGCCAGACCCACATTGCCACTGTAGGTTTCTAAAATTGCCAAAATATTGTAATATGTATTAGTAAATAATAAAAAGGGAAACAACAGTTCTATCACGTATATCGAGTTCGAAAATTCGAAATACTGCAATATAAGACGATAAATTTCGCTAACACTTACGAGTGCCCAGCAACATGAAACTGAACGTTACCGAAGCCAGGAAGCAGCAGCTGACGCAGTCCAACCACAAACCAAGCGCTGTATTTGAGGCCATTGTCAGTTGCCACACTGCGCTGTGTACATCCTGCAGGCTATCGAACTCCTTCACAACAACATCTTGTAATTCGCGCGCTCGTATCGTTGCAATGCCGGAGAGTGTTGCGGAGAGATGCGAAAATACTGGACTGCGACCTAAAGGGGTTTACGAGTAGAAAAACGTTAAAAAAAAAAAAATATCGTATTATTCTCAAACTCATCACCACACTCACATATGCCCTCTAAGCGCTTGAGATCCTGCGATGGCCGCAAATACAACTGCAATATCCTGTAATCAATCACGGCCACTATGCAAACAGCCACCAGCAGTATGGGATTGATGACAGTGATGACGATTAAAATGCCGAACATAACCAATGAGATTTGTATGAAATCCATTATTGCTTTCGGTAGGTATTCATCAATTGCGCCCATATCTTTAGAGAAGCGATTCAGAATGCGACCGGACGGATTTGTGTCGAAGAAACGCATTGTTGCACGAAGTATGCTGCCGAACATGCGATCGTGTAGCACTTTCGAGGCATGCATGCAGACCTTGAAGAAGAGGAAGCCACGGAAAACGGTCATCTGGCGGGAAAGTGAAGTGAGAAAAAAAACGTTGTATTATTTGAATGGGAAAGTACTCAAAATTAAATCGAAGATGGGGTACAAATTTATCTTTTTAGAGATTTAACCCGATGAAATGTAGCTAAAATTAGAAACGATGACAACAATAATGTCGGCAACAGTACGAATTAATAGTCTGTGTACTAGAGAAATGATGAGGAATGATTTTAATTATATTTTGTTCTGCATTCGAAATTGTTAGAACTATTTCAAATTAAGTACCTACTAAGACACTAGAGCTCTTGTTAATCTTTGACCCCAAAAGGGGCCAGGTTTCATTAGTATTTTCTGAAAGTACACCTACATATCTAAGAGCTGAATTTATAAAAGGTAGCGCGAATTTTTTTTATGATCTACTAAAGTTGTTTTCAAAAAAGTGCAAGAAATAGTTAAAATATATAAAAAAAAATAGTTAAACATATATTTGGCAGATAGCTTGTGAAAGCTTGTACCAAATTTGGTTCGTTTAGCCAAAAAACTTGCAAAGAGAGAGCGCAATTTTGACATTTCATTTGGAGGGGACAAATTTGTCTGAGCACAAATTAGCAAGCAAGAGAAACAGCTGATTGTGGCATATGGTTGCATTTCAGTCAACAAAATAATTCGATATTTCAGATTTTAAATATGAGTGACTTATTGAAGAAATATGAAGCGATTTATTAACGAACAAGCGGAAACACAAACTTATACGTGAAATGATTTAAACACATTAATACAAATGCAACTGTGCGGGCTTCCTTGCAAATGTTTACTAAATCCTGTTCGCGAAAAACCCAGTAAGTTTTTATATTTGAGAGAGAAATATTTTACTGGGTTTTCATAACGAACTCTTCTTATGTCTGAACAATATAAAGGTTAAAATTGCAGGGGGAATATTTTCGTAGAATATTTTAGCTCATTTGCTTCTACCCAAAACTGTAATATCTTGATAAGCCCCCCAAAAAACTACTTGAAAAGCCGTAAGAAAATTAAAATGCTCGGAGAATTTTACTAGCGGTCTGCTCATACAAAATATTTATACAAACAACGCAGAAGTCCAAAAGAAAAAAAAAACAAATATGCCCCTTTTTAAATATGCAACATATATTTATGCTCTCCTTCTTTAAGCTTTACATTGCAAGTTAACAGAGCTGTTATCTAATTATTATGCAAAACTATTTTTTATTTTATTTTACGCAGAATTCGGCTTTTATCACGCACAGACTCTGTCTGAGAAGACCGTTAGTGACATTTTCCGGTGAATAGTTCTACAGAACATTCAACCCTCTAACGATTTCACATTTTTTTTTTTTTTTGTAAGGGTTACTTGAAGTAAGGATCAAAACGACACTTTAAGGTGGGAGCTAATGGGTTAACATGTTATAATTTATATTTGAATCTTTTTTCCACTTTATTGAAAACCTTTTAGGACGGGATATGAGTACTTCAATAAGCCATAAAAAAAAATCGAGCTAACTTTTGCGAATTCATCGAATGTTTTTGTACTGAATAGGCATACAAATCTGAGCCGGCTTGAGTTGGTATTCGACTTGTGCTCACTATTCTCCTGAACGTGATATTCGATGCAGGTTGCTTTGAAATTATGGAATGCACTATGTATGGGTCGACATACTAACTTTCGGGCCTATTATAAACTCGCCACATATTGTCAACTTTTAAAACAGTCTTTATACTTATATAATTTTAGTTATTTGTTTATAAAAAAATAGTTAATTCTTTATTAAAAAACGTTTAAATCTAGCTTTGTGAAAAAGTGAATAGAATCCAAAAAAAGTGTACCCAAAATTTTAATCAAACTTATTAGTTCACTACATTTTTGGTATCGGTCAAGGGAAAGTTGGATTTGGCTACAAATTATCGTTGCATTTTGATAAATATTTTTTACCTGACGGTGTTTAACGGTTGTTGTCATATAAATAAAGTTCCGAACACCAAAAAAAGAAACGGCAACTTTTAGCTATCTCAAGCTTTCATTTTACTTTACTAAAATTAAAGAAGATATAAAATTCGATTTGATTCAAAATTTTGAAATGTTGAGTAAAATTTGTCCATTATTTTTAATTTCACACAAAGTTAAATACTTGGACTTTATAGGTTTTTATTATAAAATGAACGATATTTAAAAAAAATAATAATAATTGAAATTAAATAAAGAAAATAAATAATTTAAAACTTTAGAGGTTTCACTTGATTTTAAGGGTCACTCTAATGCACATAGCTAAATCTAATACTATCGTTTTAGCAAACAATTCCTAAAAAAAACTTTGTTTAGCAATGAAAAAGCGTTTACTTGGATATTTGTACGAAAAGTTAGCGTTCTACGGCACATGTCCCATTTTGTTCTCACATTTCAACGGTTTCTCATGCTTTTATCCAAAAATTTATTTTCAAATTCGTCTACTCACCACAACAACAGCAATAATGAGTGCACCATAGATATACAAGCACTCGAAGGTTGTAAAAGTTGTTGGCTTACTAAGCCCACGCAAATATTCTTGCTGTGTCCAAATATTCACAAAATAATCAGATCCACTGCAAACCACCTGGGACATCAGCATAACAAAAGCCATAAAGATTAAACCACCTAGACTGCTGCCAGCACGGAAATACTCCCACCAAACGCGTCCAGAAACTCCACCTTTTGCCTGATCTTCCGCTAAACCTGAATCATCGGAGAGATCCTGTTCCGAACTAATGGCAAGACTGACGGATTTTCGTGTTAAGGAACCATCATTTGCACTGGTACGTCGCAGCGGTTGATAGCCGTCACGCACACCATCGATATACGGTATATCCTCATCCTCGTAGGTACTCACTTCATGTGATATAACAGATTCGGTTTCACTCTCCAAAACTTCTTCCTCCTCTTTAATGCGTTCGAGTAATTTAGCAAAATCCAAATCACTATTAGACAGTTCTTCGTAGGTACCTTGACGTGATATGCGACCATTTTCAATAATTACAATCCAATCGGCTTCGGTGAGGAAATGCACTTGATGCGTAATAAGAACGCGTGTGGCTTTTTCGGAGGCCAGACGACCGCGTGGACCAATTACTTCATCGAAAAGATGACGACCGACGTGTGCATCGACAGCACTCAAAGGATCGTCAAGTAAGTAAATAGAGGCAGGCTTGTAGATGGCACGTGCCAAACTGAAATGAGATATACAAAAACAAAAGTTGAGCATGAAAAAAGTTATTATGGATTTGCTGGACTTAAAGAAGCCATTAAATACGTACATATTTGGTATGACAACAATATTTAAAAATAATAAAGCAAACAGAGCGGTAAAAAGTATAGGTTGCCTTTTTGCAATACTTTTCTTATTGAAAACTGACCTTGAACTCAACAATTATTATTAATTTAAAGAAATTTGGCCGACAAATTATTATATTTCTTTATTTAATTTAATTTTTGTTACAAAAATATACATTAGGGTGCAACACTCCTCAAACAAAGCAAAGCAAAGTCATTAATCTTTTTCCATCGGAATTAAAAAATTGAAAACAAAATTTTTTTAAAAATATTTTTTTTTTAAACCACATGAGATCCTAAAACAGTTTGAACCTAAAAAGTGTGCATAAAAATATAAAAAAAAATTGTTCAACGAAATCGTTTAAATGAGACTTTTTTGGAAGATTGGTTTAAGAAAAACTCAAATTTCATTATTATGATTCCGTTTAACAGACTTGTAAATATTTAATAAATCATCTCAGTTGTTCTTTTTTGCAAAAAATATTTCAAACAATTGTTTTTAATCATTTTTAAAAAACGAAATTCTCGTACATTAAAGCAGAAAGTAAAAGTTGTATAATCCCAGTGAAAAAACCGCAACTTTTTCCGTGGGGCACCCTAATATAGAGTGCTGTGCATATCAAAAGCAAAAAAATTCAATATAATACTATTTGACACTTATGTTTGTTAATTTATTTTCAATAAATTTTTAAAAAAGTACGCCTAATTCCATAACATAAACCGTGTTAATAAAAGATTCCAAATTTTTTACAAAATGTGTAAAAACTCGACTTAAAAAAAAATGGTCGTCAAAACTTCAACATTTTATTCCGGACTTTTAAAAATGTTTGATAACTTTTTTTTTTGCTGACGGTGTTGGGCATTTGCCTTTCTATAACGAATGCTTAAAATTTTATCAAAAAGCAACGCGAACAAGGCTACAAAACTGCATACTCGAAAAGATTTGAAAAAATTTTATATAATAGATCGAAAATTCAATGGCGATTGTCTGAAATTTAATGATTTTTTGTGAATTTCGTAAAAGGTTTTAAACTTTGATTTATGTTGTTTATATTACAGCTATACTTTCATAAATACTATTACAAAAATGAGTAAACATAAGTTGCCAAAAGTATAATATTGATTTTAAAACTTATTAGGCATTAGCGGTTAGTTTTGTGTGGGCATTTAGTATAAAATTACTATTTCTCTTGTTCGCTTTTTTCCATTTATGAAAATTAATTCGAAGAATTTTTTATTTTCTTTTGATACACCCATGCTCCATAGTATTCGTGATATTCTGTTAAAGTAACTTAACCTCACTTTTTCGGTAGTTCTATTACGGTCATATATTTAAAGGTACTAAAAAAGGATACATTTACTAACCGATTTGGTACTTACTTTTAGTCCTAGTGTAATAAATAATGTGTTTTGGGTGGTATATTTATAAAAAGTTTGTAAACTTTACCTACGAATAATTTCATTAAAAAATAAATATTGGAGATTGTAGCATTTTTGGTTGAATCATAGGAAAAGAAGTGGAGATGGCAACACTCTGACATAAGCATGGAGATCTTGTCAAAATTACCACAAACACGTCGCTATCATAATTATTTTGACTTTTGTTACTCGTATACCTAATACTACTAATACCGAAACCAATGAAGAATTTACATCAGTACGCACTCCAGAAACTCACCTTATACGCGCACGCTGACCACCCGATAGTGAGGCTCCACGCTCTCCTACAATTGTCTTGTCGCTATTAGCCAGCTGTTGGAAATCCGTTGCGAGTGCACAGCACTTCGTCACTTCATGGTAACGCTTACGATCGTAAGTTTCGCCGAAGAGTATATTATTACGAACGGTGCCAGTAAATAGCCATGGCTCCTGAGCGGCGTAAGACAGCTCACCTTGTATGACAACTTCGCCATCAGTGATGGGTAGTTCGGTCAACAGAAGTTGCAATAGTGAGCTCTATAAAACAACGGTTTTACAATTTTTACATAACTCCATCGTAATGATCGCTAAACGTACCTTGCCCGCACCGACAGGACCAATAACAGCGCACAATTGTCCTTTCTTTATATTCAAATTGATGTCCTGTAAGGTGTGCTGCGGTTTCGTCAAATCCCAATTCGCATTCACCTGTTTGAGTACAACGGCTGTGGAGATGTCACGTTCGTCGCCTTTAGGTTCGCCCTTTCTGTGTGTCAAACCACTAGCCTTCTCATCATGCCCCTCCTGTAATAGGAAAGACTCAACGCGCTTCAGGGAAACTAGCGCCTCGGCACCAGAGGACACAGCAAGTGGATACCAAATGGCCGCTATTAATTGCAGTATATTGTAATAACTAGCCGCTGAGAAAACAATATCCGCCGAAATTTCAGTTCCCATCAGTACTGCTGATGCAATGGTGATGTACAGGGTGGAGCGTTCCGTAAATACCATCGTACTCAAATAGAAACCACGCAAGTACGAAGCATAACGAATTTGTTTGATTTCACGACGACGCGCCTCACCCACCACAGCTTGGAAGGGTTTTTCCCAAGCGTACATTTTTATCACCTGTATACCCTGTACTAATTCGTTCATAATGCCAACGCGTTTATCGGTGCGTTCGGCGATTTTCATGCGCAACTTCGAAGACAATTTACTGAGACCGGTTTGTACAGGTATGGTTTTAATGAGTAGACCGACCACACCTACTACAGCAGCCCAGCCAATACGCAACCAAATGAGATAACAAATCAGTATGGCATTCAATGGCATTATCCAAATCCAGTGCATAAAGATGAAACCATAATCAAGACGATTTACATCGTTAGAGAGCAGATTGATTAGATAACCGGCAGGTGTTTGGCCAGCAGAGCGCATCGAGAGGCGAAGGGTCTGAAATGAGAGATGTTGAATGATGTTTAGTAAAAATCATTAGAAAGAGGATAGAAAATATAATGCAACTGTCCTATAATGAAATATTTGGGTAGGTTATAAAGAAAATTACTTTTCTGTCACGGCGTAGAACGCGCTTTTTGAAAACCATTTCAGTATAATCTTCAATGAAGTAACTCCTCTCAATTAAAAGAAAATACCTAGGACAATTATTTTAAATTTATTTCAACTAAAACATTTTGATCTTTGACTTTCATATAAGCTTATAAAGTCATCCGATTGCGAGCTAAAAAATTGCGATATAGATAAGTCTAATAGATAGATAAGTCTAAATATATAAAAAAAGCTAAAAAACAAAAATGTTGAGCTTTTAAATGCTTTGCTGATTTTGATCTATTTTTAGAGAATTAGTAAATCTAATGACGTTTTCTTTTCTTGAAAAAAAAATATTATCTTCTTTTATTATAATATTTGTATTATGCTACCTGTGGTTCAGAAAAATAGTAATATTAGTAGAAGATGTTGTACTGTAAAAACTGAACACGCAATTCTGTGAAAGGGTTCAGAAAAATAAACTTATTCTAATTTGGTTTTACAGCCATTTAACTGTCTGAGCCGAGACGAGCAAATTTCACCTATCGCCTCTCGAGAAGTTGTACCAGTTATATACGCCAAGTGTACTTAGATTGGTCCTTCTGCACTTGGTGCTAGAAAAATAAGCAGGACAATATTATTTCAAGAAAAAAAAGCATATGGGTCATGTGGAATTGTATAACAGTTTTTGCTCGGACATGTGGTCTGAACTCAAAAATTATGGCATGGCTTTAAGGTATATTGATTCGGCCGATTGTAGCTTATGTTACAGTGGTCTTATGATAAAAACCACTCGAAAAACCTCCCATAACGTGTCTAAGAAAACTGCAAAGGTTGGCCTGCCTCCCGGTCATTAAATCTATGAGATCTCGTCCAACCGTGGCATTGAATCTCTTCTAAGCCGGATTCATATGCAATCTTGAAAGGACGTTCCTTCAGAATAAGTATCGATCAGGGAATCCGGAGGCACAAGGATTGGAAATATGTAGAATTTCTAACTGCATGAGTTATGCTTCGGCAGGAAGTTTCAAGTTAAAATTCCAGACCGAGATGGGTGATCATACGGGTTGTCACATCTTGAGTCCAGATCTATATATTGATACACTGATGGGTCAAATATGGATGAGCAAACGGAAGCAGGAATATAAGGACGTGGTACCAAATTTTCCATCGTGAAACTTAACTAATTTTTCAGACAACCAATCGTTTATCAGATCCCTCTCAAAGCGGGCATTTACGTCGAAGCGGGCATTAAGAAGTGTTATGATCCCCTTCAACTGCTGGCATAGGGTAATCCAAGTATGTTGTGTTTTGTTTATCTGGTTACGATGTGATCAAAGATAACGAGACCGCCGACAGCTTGGCGGAAAAAGGTTCGAAAATTGGCTTAATGTGACCTGAACTATTTTGCTCAGTACGGAGTAAGTACTGGGGAACTATTGGGGGTATCAGATAGGGCAGGTTTTTCACCTATCCCTTCTGTAGAAAGGACTCGGGTAACTTTGTACCAGCCACAATCTCCTGGACAATTCTGATCGTTGTATCCCTTTGTTTCTGTTTTATCTTAGTATCTATCTATCTATCTACTAAAAAACCAAAACACAAAGGAACTGCAGTTCCTCGCTGTCTCTAAGCGGCAAGTGGTTTTAATGAAGAAAATTCGTTCCCAAAGTTTAGCTTATGATCAATATCCTCTATCTGCAATTTTCACATAAATTAGATTGTGATATAAAAATCCAACTAAGACTTAATGTCATCGATGATGTTAGTACTGACCTTGCATATCGTTTGGTAGAAGAATAAGCTATGGTATTGTAAAGTTAAAATTAGCATCAGTGATGACAATTAATTCCCAGATGGGATCTAACACCAGCAAATAGTTTTTGTGAAAACTACAGATAAAAATTATTAAATATAATATTAGTCCTAGATATATAAAATAAAGTTGTTTAAGGAAGAAAAAGTTTACATTTATATAAAGGTTACCACCTTTATGAAAATTAAATTCAGTTAAGTTAGATGAATTACTACAATATGGGTGTTAAGTGAAATGAATTTGAAAAGGCTATATTTAAAAAATGCAAATTCAATTTGAATTAAGGGAATTCGGTGATTGAAGATGAAAGACGAAAGAGGTTTAAGTGGGTTGTAGTGTGTGTCAGACGAATGAGGACGAATTGTAAAATTCAATTAAAATTATTCAATAAAATAAATTAACCTGTTTAAAAAAAACAAGTGCAATATGAGTCAAACGAAAGCCCTTTCACAGCTTAATTTCAAAAGTTTTTTGAAACGAGGTTGCCACCGGTTTAAAGTTAAATTAATGAAATTTTGCAATATGGGCGCCTAACTAAAAGATTTAAGAAAGAACTTCAACACAACTTAAGAAAACATCTACATATACTATACATATTAAAATTGTAGAAAAGCCGTATCATTGTGTCGTGTCGTCCCACATCGAAAATTTCTTTAATTGAATGACCGAAGATGATGCGTGGAATGTAATTGAGTCATTGACGCACCCGAGGAGGGGTTTCAGGTTCAGGAGGTTTAGAATTTTTGTCTGTCTGCTTGCCTCTTTGAACTCACTGATCTTCGAAACAACTAAATGGATTTTCATGGTCCTTTAACTGATGTCTAGACCGTAACGACGGACATAGCAAAGGGTATATTTTATCAAAATAATAAATGAGGATAAATAATTTTTCGTATAAATGGTTTAGAATCATTTTCTTTTAAATAAAATTTTATTTTTTTAACAGTAGGTATCAAGCCGGAGTTAATTTTTTGTTGCTAGATATTTTTTTAAAACGTAGCGGCGCACGTTACTATGTGCATGGTTTTTGAATTTTAATTTTATTAAAATAAGTTTGACTTCTAAGTGAAAAATCAACAAAAAACCAAAAACAAACTTACCTTCCTGTAGATAAGCGAACAGCAAGCGATACGCATGCGTGCGCCCATCAATCTCTGTCGCAAATCTAAATGATGAATGAGGAAACAGCCAAATAGTGTCGCTACTACTAAAATACTGCCCAGCCAATAAACATCACTTAAAATAAACAATAATGGATCTTCTACATCAGCCAATTCTGAATGAGCTGCAGTCGCAGATGAATTATCAGCTAGCAGAAATGGAACATTAGCTGGCTTTCCGTTGACATCAATCGTGTTAGATGACGCTAGAAGTATTTATAAAAGACTTGCTATGAAAATTAAACAATGACAACAACAACAACAAACTAAGTATGTAGCATTATATATGTTTGTATTTTGAATTGTATCAGCGCTTAACGTTCCCAATCATTTTATTTAGTCAACCAATCAATTGATGATCGGCTAATTGGCATGCAATTCAATAGACGCAAATGATTTCTCGCACCAACAACAATTGCTATATCATGCTCTACTTTAGCCGACGCAATATATGTATGTATGTACATACATACATATGTACTTATATGCAGATAGTTCAAAGCAGAGAAATGAAATAATTATAACAACTGATTGCAACACTGTCATGCATTCTATACCATAATTAGTATATACTTGCATATGTACATTAAGGTGGTCCTTAAGCAAAATAAAATAAATGATTTTATTCAATCTCATCCCCTCAATATGTAATAACACGGTCAAACATATCAGATATAAATAGAGTAGACGCTTAATGCGTGTCAAACAGCGGTCAATGTTCAGTTTACCATGTGAAGCCTTTGAAAATATAAATAATTTTTTCTTCATCAAATACCTAAAATCTATACTACTATAGCCGAAGATATCAGATAAAAATTTTTGCCTCGATTGAGTCTACACAGGGTAAACTGAACTTTCTTTCATCTTCGACTATAGTAGCAACGACGTAAGGGTTTGTGGTCTATGAAATCTGAAGTGAAATTTTTCCTTCCACATTTAAGGACCACACTAATGCACATACATATGTAGGAGCAGAGAACTTACAAGTATGAGAAGCTGCAAATTGAAAGTGGAAACTATTCGGCGATGGTCGTTAACAGGGCTGATACGTTTCCAAACTGGGTCTGCACCACACTGTTAAATTAGCATTTTTAAGCCACCAAAAATGTTAAATTTAATGTTAGCAGGGAAAAATATAAATTTTGATGTTAACAAATATGCAAACGAATGAAGATGAGAATAAATAGAAAAACTTACATATGAAAGTAAGATTGTGCTGATATTCAGAACGAAATAAAGAGTTTAATGTGTTTATCAAATAAATGTTTTTAGTTATTTAATTTGTGTAAATGAGAGTGTGCACATACATATGTACATACATATACAGGAAAAATGTTCGTCAATACATATGTAGTATGAATGTATGCAGGTTAAGAAAATAAATATTTTGTACTTAAAACTTAAAGCAAAAGACTGATTCTGAATCAAGAGTAATATTAAAAATAAAATATGAAATTAAAAAAATCTGGCAAAAATATATCTATACTTTTGCCCAACTGTGATTTGAACCTAGAAAAAAGTTGTGAAATGAATGATAAAGCCGCGCCTATACCAGCAGCGCCACAGCACATACTATTTTGGCGCGTCTAAATCACTACTTAATCGTAAACTTCTTACACTACATTATAAAGTATTTTATATTTCTAACATTGAATGTTAAATTCAACATCCTTCAATCTGAAACAATTCTTCTATTGGTTTGCCAATAATATTAACAAATTTTTAGAAAATTCTAAATATCAGCAATAATTTTTAAGCTCAAGACAAGTTTTTTATAATTGTAAAGGATTAATACATGTATGTACATACGTATGTATGTATATAATATGAAAATTCCATACGATTCAATGTAAATATTTATAATATTTTTTGTACGATTATAACTATAACTTATAAGTTTGGTTCCAATTTAATACATATTTGATTTATTTTCTGGGGTTAATTTCGTTTTTCTGTAGATGCGAAATAATATGCGATCTTGATATGTACATAAGTATGTACATATATTATAAATTTGTTCATTTGTATCAAAAATTTGTCTTGGCAAAAAATATTCACGGGAAACCGTATCAAGTAGCGATTTAGATCAGAGCAATCAATTGTGTTCTGTGGTGCAGTTGCTTCAAGAGACGCCGCAATATTCTTTATGCTTTCGTTTGCGCGAGTTCGGAACCGGGCCACGCGCTTTTGGTTAAAATTTATTTAGATTTTTACTTTTTTGCAAATTCTTGCACTAGCGTACACACATACTTACGTATGTATGTACATATTTATATTGATATAAATATCAATACTTCCAGAGAATACTACATTTTTCATAAATAACTAATATATCATCAAGTACACAATAATATATGCACACATCCATATGTATGCATATCTATGTATGTACATAAATTCATATGCATCCATGTACATATGTACATACATACTCACATACTATGTATGTATGTACTTACATACGTGCATGTGCATATATTCAACCTTGACCTACGCTTAATCTAAGTAAATCAAATCACAGCGCAATCACAACCGCAGCTGCACTTGTGCCTGCGCCAGCGCCAAATATTCTAAAATATCTGAAGCTACATACAACAAGAAAAAATTCATTCATAAACGCGTGCGCGTATTCCTAAAAACAAATGCCGTTCATTCATAAGCGCAAGCATTTCATCTCCCCGCGCACGCAAACGTTCCCCTCAACGATCTTCGCGACGAACACAAAAATGCTAAAATCTTTAATTTTACAAACCATCGACGGTCATTGAAAATTCCAACACCGCAATATCAGACAATAATGCAAATTGCCAACGTAGTCTGACAAATTGCTGGCATTCTAGAATGTTCTAGAACATTCTAGAACATTCTAGAGCTTCTGCCCAAATGCGCATCAATTCATTTGCGTACACGTGCACGCGCAATTGGCGAATCGACACAAAAATTGCCGAAAAACAGAAAAGAATATTCTTTTGCTTACCGTTCCCTTTCCCTTTCAACCCTTCTCTTATCAACAATTGTTGCATAACTCCTCTTCCGTCTCAACTTGCTCCGCTGGCAAGCAAAAAACAGTTTTTTTCTCGGGTTACTACTTTTTCTTCTTTGTTTCATTTTTAGTTGGATTCGTAAATTTTTCTTTTTCTTTGCGTACACATTGCTATGATTTGCATAAATAGCCGTATAAGCGAGCTCCATAAAATGTCTGCTGTGGCTTAGCGCGTATAGTCGCCTGCCACATTATCATATTGCATGTTTTAGCTTTTGCCCCATAGTTCGAATCCCCGATTTTTAGTGACATTTCTAATTTTTATATTTTTTTTAATTCAATAGAAAATAAAATATCATACAACTTATCCTTCATTTTATGGAAATCTTTTTTCATTTAAATTTCTGCTTTGATTTTATTTCATTACAAATGAATATACAAAATCGTGAAAGAGTTTTCACGTGTCGAATTTTTTGGAATAGTTTGAAAAGCGAAATGCAAACATATTACATATTTTATTTATTCAATAGGATATAAAATAAAATATTAACTATCCGTGCATTTTTTGTAGCTACTCCGATCCCTGAAAACAGTTGCATCACTTCACAAAAGTTCTGATCTGATTATATTTAGGCACTAATGAATATGATGCTGTAAAAACCATTCCCACGACAGTCGGTTCTACGTACCGGAATGACCCGGGTTTTACCCGGCCAAGGACTGTTGTTTCGGCAATCTAACCCTGTTTAGATCGGCCTACCCCATAAGTTGTCTGTCTCTCCTGGAGCAACTCCTTGCAGCAGGGTTGCTTCACCTCCTTCTGGTCAGGGCTGGCATCGAGTCAAACCCTGGTCCAGAAACCTATTTTTGCTGCGTTTGCCAGAAAAAGCTCCATCCGAACTCCACTTCGGTAAGGTGTAATTCGTGCGACGGATGGAGCCATCTTAAGGTCTGCTCAGGCCTCAAGACCCACAAGGAGTGGTCCACAAACTATGTGGCCCCATGTTGTTCGCGCCCTACGGCGCCCATAGCCTCTACGGCTCCCCTAGTTGCACCTAGTGCACCGGTGCCTAGCACCGGCAGAACCTCTACGGTTCGCAGGAGCACACAACAACATGGTCGCTCCCCTCCCCCCCCTCAACCTAGCTCCGCCCCCCGTGTGGGGAATAGCCAGCAGCTCCTGGTACCCCACACAGTCTGTTCCGTGTGTCAGGCTAGGATATACCGGAATGCGGCATCAGTCAGGTGCAATTCGTGCCAAGGCTGGTGTCACTTTCGAGTGTGTTCTGGCCTGCGCACCACACGTGAATGGTCGGGTGACTACCTGGCTCCCTGTTGTAGAGCCTCGCAACCGCACGCGCCAGTGGCGGCGCTGCCAAACAACACCATAAGGCAGCCCAACGTGCCATTGCATGTGCAGCAGGGTCCAGGTGGGCAACATCACCCTTCCCTCACACCCCTCTCCGCGACGACTCTACCGAGGCAAACGAGACTCCTTCAGCTGAACTGCAATGGGCTGCAGGGCAAGATCGAGGAGATAACCGACTTTATGAGTCGGCATAATCTGTCAATAGCTGCGATCCAAGAAACGAAACTGCACAGCAACTCAACTCTGTTGAGTTGCAACGGCTACAATGTGCATCGTAAGGATCGCGAGCGAGGTAATGGTGGTGGCTTAGCATTCATCACCCATCACACAGTGCAGTATCGTCTTATTGAAGAAGACATCGACCGCAGGGACACTACCTTAGAATGTCAAGGAATAGCTGTCCGGTCAGGCGATGTCGAGCTCGAAATATTTAATATTTATATACCCCCTGTCACCTGCTGCCCGGCAGGATATCACCCTGACATAGGTGCGCTCCTCAGAGGTGAAAACCGATTGGTAGTAGGTGACTTTAATGCGCACCACGATCTCTGGCATTCAAGCCTACCAGCTGATCGGAGGGGAAACGATTTGGCAGAGCAGATAGACGATTCGACATTCTGCACGATGAATGATGATGCCCCCACCAGGATTATGGGTAGTTGCAGCAGCTCGCCTGACCTAACGATAGCTAGCGCAGGTCTGATAAATAGCATAACGTGGCGACCTATGCTATCGCTTGCATCAGACCACCTACCTATAATCATCTCGATTGACAGACCTGCTGACTTTGTCTCCGCGGACCATCGGACCTATATCAACTTTAAAAAGGCTGACTGGGTCAGGTTCGCGGAGTTCACCGAAAATGCCTTCAGGTCTCTTCCCGCTCCCACCGACGTTCGAAAAGGCGAACATAAGTTCCGCAAGGTGGTTGCGTCAGCTGCGGCCCGCTTCATTCCGGCAGGGAGGATCCCTGAGATCCGTCCCAACTTCCCGGCTGAAGCGGCCGCTCTAGCGAACGAACGCGACCACCTTCGCCGCTCCGATCCCCGTAATCCTAATATTCAGGATTTAAACGTGGCGATTCGGAGGCTGGTTGACCAACACAAGCGGAACAAGTGGGAGGAGCATCTGAAGTCCTGTAATCTGGTCACGGGTGTTGGTAAGCTTTGGTCTACCGTGAAGTCCTTATCCAACCCGACGAAGCACGACGACCGAGTGGAAATTTCATTCGGGGATCGTGCCTCGTCGGACCCGAAGAGATACGCGAGCTACTTTAGCCGACAGTTTATACTGCATCCTTCGGGGGATAGGACCAAGCGGAAGGTGACCAGGAGGCTGCGCAAAATACCGAACAACAGCGCGCCTCTTACCTTCACTTGTGGCGAGGTAAAGGAGGTCATCGGGAAGGCGAAAGCCTCCAAGGCCATTGGCCCTGACGGGCTAAGCGTGTTGATGCTGAAGAATTTAGGCCCCGCGGGAGTTGAGTACCTCACCGGGATCCTCAATTTGTCTATGGCCACCCTCATCATTCCAGACATCTGGAAGGTTGGGAAGGTGGTCCCACTACTGAAACCAGGGAAACCGGCCGACAAGGGTGATTCCTATCGGCCGATTTCCCTGCTTTCACCTGTGGTAAAGACACTTGAGGCCCTACTCCTCCCGTACTATACATACCACCTTGGGTCAGCTAAGCATCAACATGGCTTCCGGAAAGTGCACAGCACAACAACAGCACTTAATGCCATAAACACACAGGTGAACCGTGGTCTTAACCAAAACCGCCCCTGCGAGAGAACCGTCCTAGTAGCGTTGGATCTGTCGAAAGCTTTCGACACAGTTAGCCACTCCACGCTACTAGCTGACGTGGAATCATCAACTCTCCCGCAGGGACTGAAACGGTGGACCGCGAATTACCTGTGTGGTCGTCAATCATCGGTATGGTTTAGAGATACAACATCGAAACCAAGGAGGATTAAACAAGGGGTACCGCAGGGTGGCGTCCTATCCCCATTACTGTTTAATCACTACATCTCCAAGCTCCCTCAACCGCCAGAGGGAGTCACGATTGTCTCCTATGCTGATGATTGCTCGATAATGGCAACCGGCAATGCAATTGATGACCTGTGTTTGAAAGTGAACGGATATCTCTCAGATCTTGCCCAATTTTTCACTAGCAGAAACCTGGCGCTGTCCCCTGCCAAGTCCTCGGCGACCCTTTTTACCACCTGGACGAAGGAGGTCAGGCTGGATCTTAACATCCACATCGATGGCACCCCCATTCCGACGGTTAACCACCCGAAGATTCTGGGGGTGACATTCGACAGCCTGCTCTCCTTCTCCGCGCACACTACCGCAATCGCCAATAGAGTACAGAGCCGCAACAATGTCCTCAAGTCGCTCGCCGGCAGCTCTTGGGGCAAAGACAAAGAAACGTTGTTGGCAACATACAAGGCGATTGGCCGGCCGGTAATAAACTATGCTGCGCCAGTTTGGTCGCCGGGAACCAGCAGGACACAATGGACGAAGCTGCAGACCTGCCAGAACGCCGCACTCCGCACGGTGACGGGATGTCTTCTGATGTCGCCTGAGGAGCATCTCCACCAAGAGGTCAATGTGCTCCGAGTTAAGGAGCACAACCTCATGCTCAGCAAGCAGTTCCTTGCTGGATGTCACCGCTCGGGGCATCCAAACGGGCACCTGCTTGCCGTGGAACTGCCCCCCAGGCACATTAGAAGACATCTACTGGAACTAAAGGACGAGATCCAGCCACTCATCACACAACCGCTGGATCCGGAGGCGTACCGGCGGGTCCTAAGCAACATCCACAGAGACACAGTCACGAACATCATTGACTCCCGCCAGGCGAATGCAGTCATCGGAGCCCAACCACCACCTGTAGCAGATGAGGAGTCCCTGCTGCCCCGCGAGTCCCGCGTCACTCTGGCACAACTACGATCTGGATACTGTAGCAGGCTCAACTCCTACTTATCCAGAATCAACCCCGACATACCCAACACATGTCCGGCATGTGGAGATTCTCCGCACGACACCAACCACCTATTCACATGCCCTCTCAAACCCACTCATCTAACCCCCCTCTCCCTCTGGTCCAACCCTGTCGAAACTGCACGTTTCCTGGGCCTCCCCCTAGATGAGTTTGACGACAACGACCATGGGTGAATCCGCTCTTCACGGGGCGCGACTAGCCGCTACAACAACAACAACAACATGCTGTAAAAACTCTAAAACTAAGTAAGAAAAAAAATTTCCGAAATGAAATTTCAAAAATTTTACAACATCAGTTATAAAAAAGTAAAACGAAGCAAAATTATAATAATAATATTGGTAGGCACGCTGTTAATTGTCACATCTTAACATAATAAATATATGTTCACGACATTTTCTTACTGACCTCTCTGTTAGAATGTTATGTGGAAATGTTAAATAGCTGTGGGGAAACCCAGTTTGGAAACGTTTCAGACAACATTTTTTACAGTCCACAAATTTGCAGCTTCTCATACTTGTAAGTTCTCTGGTAGGAGTAACTATTAACAATGAATTAAATATTTGTTTTCCGAAAGTGTAAGTGAACAACTTAGAGTACTAAGCCTATTTATTTACAGCACACTTATGTACCTCCAGCGCTACCCGCACCCACACCCATATCAGTAACCAACGATAACAATGACATATTTTTCATGGCTGAATCAATGGAACGTTCAGAGCGACTTGTGGCATTTACTATCTCATCGGAGTCGGTGGTATTTGCCATGCGAATTACGGCGGGCGCAACTGGTTTCTGAAATTGCATCAACAATTGCGCTAATACGGCTGGTATGAGGGATCTGCAAAATGTAAACAAAGAAATTGTGCACATTTGGGTAAGTAAGAATCATTGTTTCATTTGATTTCCCCGGTAACTTACTTAACTATCATGTATGTCAACGACATAGCGCCATCAACCATTGCGGGTAGCCAAAATGTGCGAAGTATGGCATTGCGCAACAGCGGCTTGCGTCCTTTGCGCTGCGCTCGCTCCACTTCACTGAACCATTTGCTGAAAGAATAATGGAGACCGAATTAGAGGATTTGAATTTGTGAAGTTTATTAATGAAAATTGTTGAAATTAGATTGCATTTAAAGAGATAGTTATTGTGTAATATAAATCGATAGTTATTCCGTAGTAGAGTCTGCAATCAGTTCTCAATAGACTTAATTTGGGTTCCTGGGCATAGCAACATAGCTGTAAACGAGGCAGCCAATAAACTAGCCAAAGAGGGCTCACAGACATCATCAAATGAGGTGCCGATTTCAGTCTCTATGGGTTCAATTAACGGGTGCAATTACCGCCACCGCCGCCGTCAGCAATCTGCTCAGAGATGGCGCACAGCGAATATGACCGGAACACTGGCCCATCGGAACCGGCCCCAGAAGACTTGACATTGCCCACAATGATTACTGTAAAAGCTGCAAAGATGAAAATGAGCGCGAGACAGAAGAGCACTTTCCGTGCAGCTGTTGGGATGTAATGAGGAAACGTAAGCCCACCCTGGCGGCGTTTGAGTTTAATTCTCTGCAGGATTTGTGCAAGCATAGCCTCAACAACATTGTAAAATTTATCAACTGCGCTAGTTGGTTTTAAAACGAAAAAATCTGAGGTTCTATGGTATCAAAGCGGCACTAACTTTCTAATTGCGCGTTGAGCTCCTTCCTTCCGCCATTATAACTTAGCCTATTCCGTAGTATCAGAAATTAAAATTATTATATTGCTAACTTCGGGTTTTTTTTTTAGAAAAGTATCGCTTACCAATTATTCAAAACTTTGTGGTGAAGCTTATATTGTTTTAGGTAGAATAATATCGTGAAATCTGTATCTTAAAGTTAAATAAATATTAAAAAAAAAACCATAAAAACTTGGTGTGTAATTACGGTGACCATCCGTTCTGTTTTGACCACCTACAAAATGGATGTGCCAAGAAGAAAAAACAGCGTAAAGGAAGCAGTCTGGGCCTACCCAGCAGTTGAGTACAGTTTTTTCTATTCGATCAAATTATTGTATAATTAAAGTCTTCGGAAACTAATTTAATTAAAATTATTAATTGACCGTGGCTAGATATGTATGTAGGAATCTTTTGCAACATATGTATTAGCTCCAAACGCAATACAAGAAATTAAGTTTGAATTGTGTGCGGTCAACTGTAATTAAATTTTTTTCTGATTGCTCCAACTAGAGTTGCTAGATTTTTATTTAATAAATTTGTCTTCCGCGTTATAGACATTTTTCAAGAGTAACGAAGTTTCTTGCAGGGATGATAAATTATCTTTTCGAAACTGTGCCAAATGTCAGAAAAGAATGACATTAAAAAAAACAAAAGCGTACCATTTTTTTTCTTTTTACTATGTAATAATAATAAATATTTCAAACAATTCTGAAAATTGGCGTATAAATAGAAATTAGTATTAAAACCGAAAATAGAAATTAGAAGTTAATTTCCCATATAATCCAATCAAAAATATATGGGAAATTCTTCGGAGAAATCTCGATTCAGCATGTGCCCCTAATGGTTAATATACTCACAAGATATTAAATATGTACATATGTAAATAATTATTTGAGTTGAGCTAATTATTTGTTTAACGTAGTTCTCGAGGGTACTAAAAGGGATAATCCCAATAAGATCATCTGAAAAAAACAACCATTGTAATTCTCGACATCTAAGCGACAATATATTCTAATTAAAAGAATTGACTATTTAGGCGTTTGCTATTTTTGTACACAAATTCGCTTTCAATTATTTGAAGAAACTACTCCCAAAACACATTAATCAATTCTCCTTTTCCTGATATCCGTGGCATCTACTTTTTCAACTTCAAAGTTCGAATGTGAAAGAAGAGCAGAGAAAGAGGTATCCACAAATTTGTATTCATGATATGAGAAATGGGAAAACGGAAAACTGTCCTGGAAGTTTTTGCTCCGAATCGAAGTGGCATTCTTTTGTTTTTATTAATCAGAATCTTTATTCTGCTCTTCTTTAAATTTTTTATAATTTTTTGTCATTTCGTATTTTGATTTTCTGCAATCACAAATAAGAAGTGGGAAGGTTGTAATGTTGTAAAACTAAATTGTAAGGCTATTTCAACCAATCCAGTTCATGTTTGTCTAAAGTCAGATGTGTTCCGAAATTCGTAACATTTGAAATCGACTCCGTTTAACTTAAAGCAAAACTAAATATAACCAGAGTTGCATTCTTTGCAAATTTTTCCAAAAAAGGGCGATGTGGTGTCAAAGGACTTTTCGACTTCAAATTGTACCAAAAAAAGCACAATTTTGACAACTTTATCAGCACTCCAAAAATAAAACCGAATCCATACGTATGTACACTGATATTGCAAACTTAAAGTAGCGTTGAATTAAAAGCAACCCGAATAACTTGGCTAAAAAGAAAGCAAAACAGAGCGGATTTTATGTGGATTTTCCTTCTTAACAAATTGAAAGATTTATAATTCAGTACGAAAAATTACGCGGTTTATAAAACCGTGCATTAGCATACTTATTTAGCAATTTAGAAAAGAAAGTTCATAAGGTGTAAAATAAGTACTGCTTCAACCATGGTGCCACCAAAATACTGGTGAATCTTCAGACATTTGAAAATAATGTATTCTAAATGCTTTATCGAAATTTAATTTAAATTACAAATTGATCGATCTAGTATGTTGTCAATTGTAGCTTAAACGGTAGCACAATAAACAAAAGTCATTTCAAACCAATTATTTATGTTGTTCACATTTTAAATCACTGCGCACAATCATCAATGGAATATTTTTCCGTCGACTAGCCCAGTAACTTTAGATCAAACTGCCACGAAGAAAACAATTTTCGCAGGTGGGAACCTTTGACGCAGTTTACTTCTATTTCACACATACATGTATTATAAATTCACAGACTTGCCCTAAATTTGATATTTGAACATGCCAACACCTTGAACTTTAGGTTTGTCACGGTTTTCGCCATTTGTCAACCATTTCAGTTGAAAATAAGTGATATAATTCTTAGCGATCTCAATTCGCTATTGTTCATTTAGAATACTTCATTCAATTTATTTTATGTACATGTGTATGTGTTTTTTTTTTACTTACTGTTCTAAGCGATCTCCCAAATCTTCGGAGTAGTCTTGTGGCAGGCACTGGGTTAAGTCTTCAGTATTCAATCCATTCTTGGAACCGTTGTAGAGTAATGGCATGGCCCATACAAAAAGTAGGTGCGACAATATATTGACATGGCGACGAGGATTTACTTTTTCCGGCTTGCGGGAGCTATCCATTTTGGGTCGGTAAGCTCAGCACTATGGAGTACACTGTAAAGAGAAAACGAGTTTCAAAGATTAATATACAAAATTTAGTGTTTTATTACAATAGCAACATATGTTTATATATATTTTTAAATAATAAATATGTATGTATATTTCAACATTCCGCCCTTTATTGTGATCAAAAATCCGCTCATGAATATAGGCTAGCTCAAAAAAAAAAAAAACATTTGATAAGCAGTCGAACAAAGGAAAACAAAATAATTATCCCGATGGTCCAAGGTACACTCATCACTGGGGCAGATGTATTTAAACTCAAGTTCTATAAAAATCAATCAACAAATCGGCTTATACCCAGTTATATTCCAAGCGAAGGTTTCGCACTTAAAATCTTCGTAGGAAAAATAGAACTGAAGTAACTATTATCAGAGCACTTGTAAGAAATGAGAGGGAGCAAATCTAAAATGAGCTTTTTCATCAACAAAATTTGCGCGTTCGGTCGAAAGAAGTTGCCAAAGGAGAAATTGGCCATTACACTGAATTTAAATCTACCATACCAATAAAACCATTTTTCACCTTTAGCCCATCACAAAAATTCAACAAATTTCAAAAAATGTACATATATCAAATTTTCAAAGATTTTAATTCGAATTTTTAAAAAAATTTTGGGTATTCACTTTTAGAGCAATAAGGTGCAAGTTTCAGGTGATTAAAAATTCACGTTGATTTTTTATATTTTTTTTATTGGGCATAGCATTCGTTATATGAGGGTTTGTTACCGTCCTTTCCTGTTTGCACCCCAAACGGCTGCATTGATTTGTATAAAATTTGGCACATATATAGATTGTTGCCTGCCGTGACACCTCTCAAAAAAGTTACAACCAATTAAATACATAAATAAGTTTAATCACATATTGCTATATGACGACTGTGCAGATTTAGATAAGATTTAGCCCATGCATATATGGTAGGTACAGGGTTTTTCAATAGGAGCACTACAAAAGTTTTTTTAAATAAAACAAAAACGGTTTGGGATATGAATTAAATTCTTTATTCCTGCGAAAGTACATTCGATGCCAGAAGTCCAGACGCTGAACCCAATTTTCGACGGTTTTCAAGCATAAATCGGCCGATACTGCTGCAATTTCACGTTCGATATTCGTACGAAGTTCATCAATCGAAGGCTGGCTTGTTGGCATAGATCATAGACTTGACGTAGCCACATAGGAAATAGTCTAACGGCGTCAAATCGCACGACCGAGGCGGCCAATTGAATGGGCCATTTCGTGAGATAGCGCGTTCACCAAACTTTGTTTTCAATAAATCGATTGTGACATTCGCTGTGTGGCTTGTGGCGCTGTCCTGTTGGAACCACATATTGTCCAAGTCTATATCATCCAATTCGGGCCAAAAATATTCGATTATCATTGAGCGGTAGCGATTCCCATTCACAGTAACGTGCCGGTCTTGATCATCACGGAAGAAGTACGGCCCAATGACACCGCCGGCCCATAAACCGCACCAAACCGTAATTTTTTCGGGATGCAATGTTGACTCATGGAGTACGTGTGGATTACTGCGTGTCCAATAAGGTATATTTTGCTTATTGACGAAGCCATTCAGCCAGAAATGACGACGACCATAAATTGGACGTAGCGCTCTTAAAGTTGAGGACATTGACTCCGAATTTCGGTAGTGAATTTTAATAATTTCGACTTGTTGTTGGATCGTATATCTTTCCATGATGGAATGTAAAACCTTACTGAAGAGAAATGTCAAAAGAGCGGGACAAAATATGGCATCGTTTGTTGTCACGATCGGTCTACTTTTGTAGCGTCCCTATTGAAAAACCCGTTATATGTAGGTTCTCATTCCTTTTGAAGGAAGGTTTACGCAATCGGATGAAAATATCGCGTGTTGAATAAAAAATTGCAAATTTTTAAGCAAATCAAAATCAAGAAAATGTTTGTTTGATCAGAAGCTGAGTTTTTTTTTTTGAGGGTGGGACCTCAGTTTTTGAAGTAATTCTTCTTCTTCTTAATTGGCGCTATAACCGCCTAGGCGATTTTGGCCGATTGCAATATTGCACGCCAGCCGCTCCTCTGCTTTGCTGCCTGGCGCCAGTTAGATATCCCAAGTGTAGTCAAGTCCTTCTCCACCTGGTCTTTCCAACGTAGAGGAGGCCTTCCTCTTCCTCTGCTACCACCAGCGGGTACCGCGTCGAATACTTTCAGGGCTGGAGCATTTTCTTCCATACGTACCACATGACCTAGCCAGCGTAGCCGCTGAATCTTAATTCGCTGAACTTTGAAGTAATTATCCGACAAAAATTTGGGAGGCAGATGTATTTTAATGATGCATTAATCATTTATAGAAACCGGCACGAACGGACCATATGTAGGTGCCATAAATGTAACTATATAATTAGTTAACTGGTTGTTCAGATATGAGGTTTTGCATTATAACTTCTAAACTAAAACAGCTAAGAACATACAATTTTACACTCCCATCACACTACTCGACAAAAAAAATCTCCAAGAATAAAATAGGCCTTTCCTAAAGTGAAATTTTCTCCTGATTCCGAATATGACTTTCATTTTCTTGTGGCAGATCTAGTTTCCGAGATATCGGCGAAAATATGAAAATTCCTATTTTTGCAGAACACTACTTCATATACATAGGTACGGCAAAAATTTGTATTTTTCATTTTTTCGTTTTAAACTGATGAATTATGCATTATACTAATTCCCATAAAAATAGTAGGTACGGCAAAAATTTGTATTTTTCATTTTTTCGTTTTAAACTGATGAATTATGCATTATACTAATTCCCATAAAAATTTCTTGCCTTCTTCGCCCTCAAGTATCTTCAGTAGTTTGGCCACTATGCCAAAAAACGTTCAAAAAATGTTGAAAAAAAACCGAAATTTTTTACACAATTTCAGATTTAAACACTTTAAAATCGGAAAAATTCTATTGACGAAAAAAAGTTAGCCCTCCTATATTGTAGGTAATTTAACTACGAAAATTTTAAGCATACCAGTACAACAATCGGACGTGCCATTGAAACTATAGCCCCGTTAACTTGCAAGCGTCTATCCTACAATTTTAGTATTACTCTGATAAAATTGGCGAGACATTTCATTTGGTCACTCTACCTTAGGGTCTAATAAATTTAAAAAGACATCAAGTATTTAATTGTCACTACTGTTTGTTGTAAATTTTGTTTTGCAAATTGTAGTGCAAATTTATACATACTATATCGGTAGATGTGTTTACGAAATGGCTTGTTGCAAAAGAGATTTTAAATGTAAAAATAATCCGGATGATTTTTGCTTTATTTGCGGACATTATATTTTCGGAAACTCAGCTCGGAAAATAACTAATTCTGTCAGAGATGCATACTTTCATTATTTCGGTTTCCGTGTAAAAAATCTCGATAAATCTTGGACACCTAATTTTATTTGCGCCTCCTGTAGATTAACTTTAATGAGATGGGTATCGGGTAAAGGTCATAACATGAAGTTTGGTGTTCCAATGATGTGGACTGAACCCTTTAACCACGACCAGTGCTATTTTTGCGTGATAGACCTTAAAGGTAAAACGAGAAAAAAGAGGAAATTAATAAGTTATCCAAATGTGGCATCAGCTAAAAAACCAAAACTACATGACCATACCTTACCCATACATAGACCGCCTATAAGTTTTGAAGCCTCAAGCGAAAGTGACTCCGAAGCAGATAATTCAGAAAGTGGACAAGAAGGAGAGATCCCACATCGAGTCTCACAAGCCGAACTTAATGACTTGGTCAGAGATTTGAAATTATCGAAATTTGATAGCGAAGTTCTAGGATCTCGTTTGCAGCAATGGGGCAGCCTGGGCCCTTCGACAAGTACTTCCAAATTTCGAAATAGACACAAGACTTTCTCTTCTTTTTTTACTAAAAGTGAAAATATTTGCTACTGCAATGATGTTCAAGGTTTATTTGAAGCACTAAAATTAGAAAATAAAGTGGATGATTGGCGCTTGTTTATAGACAGTTCAAAGCATAGTTTAAAAGCAGCATTACTCCATAAAGGAAATTCGTTACCGTCAATACCAGTGGCACATTCTGAGAATACTAAAGAAACTTATTTAAGCATATCAAATTTACTTGAGCTCATTCAATATAAACAATTTAATTGGAAAATTTGTGCGGACTTAAAGGTAAGCAGTTTCGGTGGTACAGTTTAAAATAAATAGTATATGAAATACATCCTAGGTTGTAGCTATAGTTCTCGGACTTCAAGGAGGTTTCACTAAATATTGCTGTTTTCTCTGTCTTTGGGACAGCCGTGCTAGAGAAACCCATTATATTCAGGAAAACTGGCCACCAAGAGCTGAGTACGAACCAGGTGCCTTCAATATCGCAAACCCGCCTTTAGTAAATCCCGAACGAGTTATTTTGCCAGCACTTCACATCAAATTAGGATTAATGAAAAATTTTGTAAAGGCTTTAAATAAGGACGCGCCATCCTTCCAGTACCTAACGAAATTTTTCCCTAAAATAACTCAAGCCAAATTAAAAGAAGGTATATTTGTTGGTCCGCAAATTAGAAAGTTGCTGAAAGACGAAAATTTTGCGAATCATTTATCATCAGTAGAAGCAGCGGCTTGGGACAGCTTTAAGCAAGTCGTTAGTGGGTTTCTTGGCAACAACAAAGATCCCAACTATAGAGAGATGGTCAAAGCCTTGTTGAAAAACTACAGTGCTATGAAATGCAACATGTCCCTCAAAATGCATTTTTTGCATTCACATTTGGATAATTTTCCCGCAAACCTAGGTGCTGAAAGTGATGAACAGGGTGAAAGGTTTCACCAAGACCTCATGATTTTTGAAAAGCGTTACCAAGGTTTTTGGAATGAAGAAATGATGGGAGATTATTGCTGGACAATAATACGGGAGACAAACCCAGAAAATTATAAACGGGTAGTTAGAAGTACCCACGTCCCTCACTATTGACCACCACGGTAAAATCGCTCAATTTGACTTTTTTAGATGTAGATATGTATGTATTTAATGTTGTTGTCGTTGTTGTTTTTTACTGAATTGCTGATTTATACTCATATTACTCAATTGAATACAGTTTAACGTGCAAACATATGTCTATAATAAAACGTTATAAAAAAATAAAAACCTAGTTTGAATAAAAATTTTCTCTATAAAAAAATTGTAGGATAGACGCTTGCAAGTTAACGGGGCTATAGTTTCAATGGCACGTCCGATTGTTGTACTGGTATGCTTAAAATTTTCGTAGTTAAATTACCTACAACATAGGAGGGCTAACTTTTTTTCGTCAATAGAATTTTTCCGATTTTAAAGTGGTTAAATCTGAAATTGTGTAAAAAATTTCGTTTTTTTTTCAACATTTTTTGAACGTTTTTTGGCATAGTGGCCAAACTACTGAAGATACTTGAGGGCGAAGAAGGCAAGAAATTTTTATGGGAATTAGTATAATGCATAATTCAACAGTTTAAAACGAAAAAATGAAAAATACAAATTTTTGCCGTACCTATATGAAGTAGTGTTCTGCAAAAATGGGAATTTTCATATTTTCGCCGATATCTCGGAAACTAGATCTGCCACAAGAAAATGGAAGTCATATTCGGAATCAGGAGAAAATTTCACTTTAGGAAAGGACTATTTTATTCTTGGAGACTAAAGTTGATCAAAATTTGTCGAGTAGTGTCATTTATCATAAAAAGAAAGGGGAAAGCCCCCATACAATTTATTGTTCAGAGATGAGTTTTCTTGTTATAACTCCTTTATTTAGACAGCGAATCGTTGAAATATTGGTAAAATTCTTTATTTCATGGTATTTTATTTTATACAAGAAAAATAAGTAGTCTGAGAGCTAGCAACGTTTTTGAGAATTTCAGGTCATTGATATAGCTTCTCTTTCACTCCCTCGGTCAGCATGCGCCCATCGGGCTGGCGGTAGAGGTTGCATTAAACAGTGTGCATCGTAACTGTACAAGACGCTGTGCAGAGAAAATATTAAATGGATACAGGCCACGGTTTTCATGCTTGTAACGGACGCACTACCCTCAACACCCAAAAAATCTTTAAAACTAAGTTTAAGCCTCCCATCAGAGGATCTATTAACCGACTAAAAGTACCACGATTCGGGCACAAATAACAAAATTACACTACTGTTGTTGTTGTTATAGCGGCTAGTCGCGCCTCGTAAAGAGCGGATTCACCCATGGTCGTTGTCGTCGAACTCATCTAGGGGGAGGCCCAGGAAACGTGCAGTTTCGACAGGGTTGGACCAGAGGGAGAGGGGGGTTAGATGAGTGGGTTTGAGGGGGCATGTGAATAGGTGGTTGGTGTCGTGCGGAGAATCTCCACATGCTGTTGGTATGTCGGGGTTGATTCTGGATAGGTAGGAGTTGAGCCTGTTACAGTATCCAGATCGTAATTGTGCCAGAGTGACGCGAGACTCACGGGGCAGCAGGGACTCCTCATCTGCTACAGGTGGTGGTTGGGCTCCGATGACTGCATTTGCCTGGCGGGAGTCAATGATGGTAGTGACTGTGTCTCTATGGATGCTGCTTAGGACCCGCCGGTACGCCTCCGGATCTAGCGGTTGCGTGATGAGTGGCAGGATCTCGTCCTTTAGTTCTAGAAGATGTCCTCTTATTCACATTGACCACTGCTGCAGGGACGAAGAGAAAGCGGAGAAAATTGAACACTATCTTTAGAACAAATTCAGATAGCATGTTTTGAGGTCAGATATTACCATGTTAACTCTCCCATATAGCTAAATTTCTTGGTATTTTTAGCTGTTAAGCGGTACTATCCATACATCATGAAAATTATTGTGCAAAATTTTCGAGTATGGTTCGAATAACTGCACACATAAATATTCATTAAAAACTACAGTTTTCTCTGGAAATAGTCGAGCAAACTTGAATCAAATATTCCGAAGAGGTATTGCAAATATGTGATAAACAAATGGAGATAAGGTAAGAAGATAAAAATAGTATTTTTGATAAGTCAATGCCGTACTTTGCATTTTTCGTACTCGCAGATTTGAATATTTTCTAAAAAGTAAGAAACCCCAAATATATACGTACGAGTCTGCTTTAAGGTTTTGTAACCATACATACATATGTATGTACATACATAAATAAATGAAAGTGAAAATAAAGCTAAACAGAGTTGAACTGACTTCATTACTACGTCCCCACGAGTGTAGATAATTCTCTAAATATGAAATCATGATAAGACAACGCGAATGTTATCTTTGAAATTTGATTTAATATGCAAGACAGATATAAAATTATATTGCCTGCATAAAAGCATGCATTGTCTGGGTCTGATTAGATATTGTATTGATAATAATTTTCATATTGAAATAGAAAATTATTAAGCGCAGAAAGATGTACTGCATAAACAAAATGTTCAATATTCAACATTTATCATAGAATTCTGTTTGCCGCTATTTTTTTTAATTTTTATTTTGATCTCTCAATTATTCGCATGCTACTAATAATGAACAATTGAAGTTTACGTTTAATTTCTGAATTGAATCAATTGCACGCCAACATATTTATTTTCTAACATATACATACACACATGTACATACATCGATATGAACTTATATCTACATACATACATCTGTAAATTATACCGTGCCAGCAAAGAAAGTTCGCTCCCGAGGGGAAAACTTTTTTTTTTTTAATTTGCCAAGATGGATCCAAGGTAGCAAGATAAACAAGGCGAATCCGCTGTGTATTTTGTTTGTGCAATTTTGCAAGTGAAATGTCAGAAACTGAATTCGCCCAGTATTGCTCATGTATTTTGTTTGTGTAAACAAAGCAGCCCAGCGAATTCGGAAAGAAAAACAAGCATTCAGCTCATGGGATGCTATCACCTTGTTTGAATTCGCCTTGGAATTTGTCTTATAAAACTACTTAGGATTGGGGGTGTACGGCGAACTATTTTTTTGTTTGCCAAAAAGGGGATACAGTCTAATATATGTATGTATGTGCATTTGATGGGTCGTGAAAAATTGTTTGCAATTATGCCTCCTTACTTCGAAAGCTTACGTAGAGGGGATTTCAGGATTATACCCATTGGCGAGTCCTAAAAACAGGCAAAATCGCATTTTCTTCAGTTTTATTTAACACTCAACTAAAAAGTGTGATATACCGTTGAAAAGATAATTAAGATGCTGAGTACATTACATCCTTTTAATATTTTTATAAAAAAGTGCCTCTCACTGAGTTTTACATACAACTCAACCTTTCATAAATATGTATAAAAGTTTCGGGAAACGATCCATTTCTTTACTTGGAAACATAACAAATAATAAATAAACGATTATCGATTATACATATATCACACTTTGGAATCGAGTAATAAATAAAAGAGAGTAATAAAGATTCCCGCTACGATTAAAAAAAAATCAACAACAAAAATAAACACCAGCATACGTTGATGGAATAATAAAATTCGAAAGAAAATGATTCTAAAACGTTGCCAATACAAAATTTGTTTGCCTCATTTAATATTTTGATAAAAATAAACCCTGGGTCTAATCACCATTTAAAGCCTCATGGAAATCCAAATCCACTCAGTAGTTTCGGAGATTAGTGAGTTCAAAAAGCCAAACCGCCAGACAACATTTCTAAAAATGATCCAAATGTTTCTATGTATTCCCTGCATCGCTTTCCGTCATTCGGCTGAAACCCAGTGCACCCTCCGCTAAAACGAAAAGGCAACAACTGACTGCTTACATGAGGAGACGGATTTTGTGGATTTTCAGTCTCCAACTGCATAATTTTTAAAAACACGCTTTTTAGAAAAAATACAATTGTATGCTCCTGGAAGCTTGTGCTGTGGAAGGTGCGACATTTGAAGACGTAGACCTCAAACCGAAAGACGATTCTGCAATGGGATTTCTCGTACTCTTGCATTTTATGATATATAACTGGAATTTTTGCATTGCGTGATATAGTGAAATCTTGCAAGACTTGGAGAATACCCCTACTGTTTATTTATTATTGTAGACCTTGCACAGCCGATTTGGTTTCGATTCGGCTTCGAAGTTTGGTTCGGTTACGTTCGGCCGTGAAAACCGATGTGCATTCGTTCTTTAATTACTATTTTTATACGTTTTTCCAATTCATTAAATCGATTTATGAATTGGAGGTTAAAACTATAATGCAAATTTAAGGCTATGCCCGTTTCGCCTTACGCGGCAGGTTCGTTTTGAAACCCAAGTTGAATATATACAATTTTACGAAGTTTCCCACATAAGCAACGCTGACGCCAATGCGATGCTCACAATTCGCCAACTCTCATCTTTTCATGCGCGCAGAGCGTCAGCTGATTTTCATATAAGAATTTCTTTTATCTCCCTCATTCGCTTAGAAACAGACGCTGCAATTTTCTACAAATAAACAAAAGTAACTTTAGAATTTAACCAAAATAACCAAGGCGAATTCACATCAGGTGGTGTTATACGTACAAAAACATAATTAACACTAACAAATTATACATACACTGATTTTATGATTTACAACAAACACATCATTTTGACATTACGTTTACCAAGCGAATTCAATCAGCTGCTTCATTTTATATGAATTAACCTTGTTTTTAACCTTTCACAATAAACAAATGACTCCTTTCAAAGCGGTTATTGTGGCATCTATTTTGGGGTTTTCGCTTTTCTAATGAAGATACAAATGTCACGTAAATCAAAAGCTTTTTTTGACGCACCCGCTTGAGGATCTTCGCTAAAAACCAATACTGCAATGTATGCAATAATAAATACAAGTCATTATCTTAGATGATTCTCGGTATCTTTTTTCGGCAGTTTCACCTTGGCTAAAAATTTAATTCACACTAGTAAAAATTTATACCTATTGACTAAAATATAGCTAATGTGCGTATGTTACAAAACTTAAGCGAAGTTCATGAATTCGGACCCCTAAAATTCCCTAAAATTCACTGCCACCTAAACACAACCTACAGGCTGTAAATACATTGAAAAGCGACAGGGTAAGGATCACAGCTGTCAGATTATTTAAACGCACATTATCATGCACAGAGATTTATAATTATGAGTGACGACAGCGACTGGCCAAAAATGTTGCTGTTGTCAGATTAAATATACATATTTATATTTTGTGAGGTGGTAGATAAGTTTGTTATACTTTCTGTCAAATGCAATACAAATGCATGATGTCGTTGTCATGTTAAAAAAAATATGAAATAACGGTCGATAGAGCAACAGATAAGAAAGATAAAATAAGATGTCATTTTCAATGTGCTTTTACTTTGTGGCTGTTGATATGCATACGCACATACATACATACATAGTTGCAAAATAAATATTGTTCTTGGCTACAGTAATTAAAGCCTTTAATCCGACAATGTGTTCTTATACCGTGGTAGTCATATCATAAGCATCAAAATTTAATACAATATTGTTTGCCGCTTATGTTTATTAATTTATTTTAAATGAATTACCATGAAAGTATATGTAGTTCATTATATTATATAAACCATATAAATTAAAGCTTAAAAGTTTGTTCGAAATTTATAAAAATTCAACTTTCCTCGTAAATGAAATTTTTGACAGTTATGAGGTGAAATTTTTGACAACAAGAAGAATGAAGAAGAACACTAAAAAGAGTATTTTGGTAGATATGTAGTGTATGAGTGTATGAGTAGTAAATGAAAGTGATGTAAGTAATTTTGAAAAAAAGTAGTTAATTACAGTGTAGACTCCCTCCTTTTATGCTAATCAATTTGCATTCAATGCAGCAAAAATAATCAAACAAATTTCACCTTACAATCTTATCGCAAAAATATTTTTTTTTTAATTGGCTTTAGTTCCTTCGTAATGATTATAATTGAAATAACTTTCTAATCGCTTTTATTATTATTACGTATTATTCACCCCCATAAAGATACTAGCCAAAAATGCAATTCGCTGACCATGAAATTCTAATAAAAAGAGAATCTTTAAAATAAGACTAAAAGTTGTAAAACAATAAAGGAACAAAATGCTCCATTTAAAGCAATTTTTCTATTATATACATATGTATATATAAGAACTTCGAAACCTGTTTCAAAGGAATACCTTTGTTTGAGATTAGCTCCTTCATACCGTCTACTAATCAAGTTAACTGTACATTAGATATACCAATAAAACAGCTAGTTTGCTCAAAAATTGTCCGGCATTAGCAATTCCTCTTCAGATTATTTTTAATAAATCTCTGTCTTCAGGTATTTTTCTGAATGAATGGAAATTTACAGCCATTACACCATTTTTTAAAAGTGGAAAGAAAAATGATGTTCGGAACTATAGGCCAATTGCCAAGTTGTCTATCATCTCAAAGCTTTTCGAATGCATTGTCAAGGACAAGATTTATTTTGCGGTGAAATCTTTAATCATACCAGAACAACATGGTTTTGTCACTGGTCGCTCTACAGCCACTAATCTTGCTGTTTTAGTGAATACTGTATGTCATCGTTTTCGAAAGGACTACAAGTCGATTGTATACATATATACGGACTTCTCTAAGGCGTTTGATAGTGTATCGCATAGCGTTCTTATAAATAAGTTAGCTTGCTTGGGCTTTCACTCCACCTTTCTGCAATGGCTTAAATCATATCTGTCGGACAGATGTTGTGTGGTGTCAATCGATGGTGTTATGTCGAACCACTTTGTTGCTGCTTCAGGTGTTCCCCAAGGGAGCATCTTGGGTCCACTACTTTTTGTTCTTTTTATCAATGACATCAGCAGTTGCTTTTCTTCTTCAAAGTTTTTGCTCTATGCTGATGATTTGAAAATATTTTCAACTGTGCAAGATTCATCGGATGCTCAGAGGCTGCAAGGAGATTTGAACAATCTTCATCGTTGGTGCGTTAAGTCGCGTCTCTCCGTGAATATTAAAAAATGTTTTCATTTATCATTCTCGAGGCGACATAACGTTTCTGGCACATCATACACCATTGCTAATTATGTATTGCAAAATGTTACGGAGTTTAAGGATCTCGGAGTTATATTTGACTTAAAATTTTCTTTCCATAATCATATTAATTTTATTCTTACAAAAGCATACTCAGTTCTGGGTTTCATTGGTCGCAATACATCCGAATTTTCCGATCCATATACCTTCAAACTATTATATACTGCTCTGATCCGGTCACACTTAGAGTATGCAGTCATAATTTGGAGACCTCATGACCAATTTTCGATAAGCAGAATTGAGCGTGTTCAAAAAATCTTTCTTAAGCAAGCTTTACGTTCCCTACGGTTTGAGGCTCCTGTTCCTTCCTACGCTTCGCGGCTTATGCTAATTAACCTGGAGTCTCTAGAAAAGAGAAGGACGGTCCTTTCACTTTCGTTCACTTTCAATGTTACTGACTGTGTATGTGACTGCCCTGTTTTACTTGAGAGGATTAGCTTTAATGTTCCACAGAGAAGTCTTCGCAATTTTTTCCCTTTTTATGGAGAGAACTTTAAGACTAACTTTACAAGTAACGCACCAATAGCTCGTGCACTTCGGGAATTTAATGCATTATCTAATTCGAGCCTGCTGGATTTCGCTTTATCTAGACAAAATTTTGTAAAAATTCTAAGTTTTATTGCTTAGCATGGTATTGATATTAATTGCTAGTATTATATTAACCAAATTTGGCCTGTCTATATTACTTTTCTTAGTCTGTAAGGTACTTTGTACTGTAGATTAATAACTTAATAAATAAATATGCAGCCAAATAAAAAACACAAGTACGAATACACCCAATTTCCATGTAAAATAGGTCCACATAATATTTTTTTCTGTCATGTGGAGATATTGCCAAATAACGGATTTTGATTCAGGAAAAAATAGTCAATAAACTAAATTAGTGGTAATTAAATTTGCTATATTTTGCTCATACTTCATTTTTCACTAGGACTACATTTTCGAGATATTTGCACAGATTAAAAAATATTTTTTGCAAAAGTTTTCGTTTCATGTAGATATATTGTAAAAAATATGAGCAGTTGTGTTCATAAAAATAATAGCAAACATTTATTGACAAGTTTTGAGAATTTTGTGTTTCCTTATTTTAATTTAATTAGTTTTTATACAGATATAGATATAATAAAACCCCAAGTAACTATAAAAGTTAATTTGTTTAAATTTGATATACAGGTTTGAGTTGGAAAAAGGAAAACGTGGGAAAATTTTGGTTGGGAAAATAGGCGTGGCACTGTTTACTTTAGATAAAATATTTATCTCTGAAACTACTTTATCAAATTCTACAGAATATGGTATACACATTACATTTCAACTCGGTAAGCTTTATTTTGAAAATTAAAATCTTGGAGCAAGATTCATAAATGTATATAGGCAGTTTGAATGCCTTCGGGATTATGGCTGTTCAAGCTACAAAAGGATTGACTTAAAAAGTAATGCTCGAAATTTTCCGGGTCTCCAAAACGTCCTAGGAAATGAAGAGAAAAATTTAAAGCTGTTCTCCTCGCAGCGACTCGATTTCTCTGTATGTTTGCATGCCGGCTTTATGCAAAGCTTGTTTTAAGGTAAATTCATATAAGGTGGAGCTGCATGGACAGCTGATCGATTTTGCCTCATGGCCAGGAATGTCAAGTTACTTGTATTTTGTTTTGTTTTATTTTGTTTATACGGCTTTGAGATTTGAAACAAAATATATATAAACTTTGACAGTCGTAGCCGTAGAAGCAAAAACAAAACACATGTAAATTTTGTATTTGTACTACTGCTAATGTGCCTTAGGTTGTTTCGTTATTTTCTTTTAAAATTGAACAGCGTAAAGTTCTAGCACCGGAACATTTTTAAAATAGTCGCAACTGAACTTGATTTAATTATATTTAAATATTTTGGTTTCAGAAATTTAACAAAAGATGCAGTTAAACCATCAAAATTTATTATTTTAATAGGATAGAAAAACAAAGAGTTAAAAAAAAAGAATAAGGTGACCCCTATTTTCGGTAACGACAAGTTTTTATAACGTGAAAGTTTACGCGATGAAATGTCAACGTAATATCTCCGCCATAACTATTTTGTTTGCATTACAATTGTCAGATCGTCAGATAACGAAACGCTAAAAATAAGAAGCCACATACTTGTTATGCGGATGTAATATGGCTTTGATAATTAAATGCCATATTTGCAAACTCATTTCGGACAAGGAAATTGGAATAACAAAACTTAGATAGATTTAGATAAAATGGGAGACCGCTAAAAGTAGAAAGTATGCTTTTTCTAGCATACTGATCGGCAATTTCTTAGCGTATTTCATTGTGGCTTTCATTGCACAAATATGAAGCTTCTTACTTGACGACATGCTTCAAATGAAAACGTATGCTTTTCAAAATGCTCAGTGAACCAAACTCGTATTCGCTTGCGTGAACAAAAAGCGGAAAGCATGCGAGAATTTGAAACATTTTGAATTATTTTGGCGACGACAGTGACTGGCCAAAAATTTGACTTTAGCCAGATAACAAAGATAAAACAAAATTGTCATGCGGTTATGTGATATCGTTTACCCTTTTAGACAACCAAATAAATTATTTCCAAATTTTTATGGAACAATATGCAATGCACATGTATGCAAACTAATATGTGCTTAAGTTTAGTTTGTTCTTTATATGCCGCATTTTTTTACCATAGTATATACATACATATGTAAGTAAACATATAAATATAACATCAACATTAATATAACAGTACTAAACGAAACAATCGAATATTCGGCAAGTAAATATGTAGCTGAATCTATACGGCTAATGAATTTAAATAGCCAGGCGATTCTGAAATTACTCCAGCCGATCACGGGTATTAGGTCAAGACTTTTGCAACTAGAAACTCAAACGTCACAAAAGATCTATGATAAGACAATTTTAACTACACAGTTACATATGCACTTACTACACATCCATACATATAACTGCAAGAACGTGCTGACCACGTCTCAAACCGATTTTCCGCTTTGGAAGTTGCAAAAGCGTGTCAATTGTTATTTTGCTACTCATTCGGTCGTTGAACCGGTTTAGAAAAGCATGTAATTAATTCGCAAAAAGCTGATAGTCTGTTTGCAAAACAAAAAAACACTCAATCAAAGGTAAAACACTTGAAATGCAGAAAATACACAAATACATGCATACATAGGCGTAAAGGTGCGCACGCGAGAGGGGGCTTCACCAACAGAACCCCAAAAAGCTTAATATTTATGATGAATTTTTTTTTTAGTTTTCAAACACTTTATATAGTGATGGTTTAAAGAAGTTCAAATGGAACAAAAACTTTGGTATAAAATAATTTGCAATATGAAGTCCGACGATGGGCAAAAACTGATGTCAAAGCCATTTAACTGTGGCTTGAAGATACATTGCCGTACATGCATACGTATTTTACATAACAACTTGTTAAAATAAAAGCAAATTGTCATTGTCGATTCAAGGCATAAGTATGCAATGCCACAACCAGAGCAGTTAAATAGGTCAGCACTTTTTTTTATCTACATATATAAAAACTATTTTTTTTAAATTACTTTTGTTCGCTCGTATGCAGTTGATGAAAATAAAATATTGCAAGCAATACAATAAATACGCTCCGAAAAAAACTTATCTCTGGATTAAATAAAAACTTTACTTATTTTGAATTGCTTAAAATGTTGTAATTTTTGCTTTAATTTTCAATTTTTTCGCCCGATTGAGCAAAAGTTCTTTTAAAAAAAAATAAAAACCTTTTTTATAGCTGTGAGTGATGTTTTCTTCAATCCAAACCACTTATTTTATTAAATCTTCTTTGACAACATTCCGTGAGAAAAATCCTTAGTGTGCTTTCGGTGCTATGAATTATATCTATGATACAAACATTTATACAAACAATCGCTCTTCCCCTCTGGTAAAAAAATCAGCTTGCGCGCCTGTGCATTGATTTGTTTGATATCCTGATAATTATTGGTAATAACCTTTAATATACTCGTATTATCAGTTGTTGGCGTTCGAGTTCGCCGCAAAAAACTTGCAAAGTATTGAAAATTGAGAGCACAAACTAACAATTCACACTTGGAGGGAAAGTCTCAAATTTTTGTTGGGGAATTAGGAATGTTCTTGTATTCCTAAAGTTAAAACAATCCTATAAAAAAATTTCTCAGAATTTATGAGCATTTGCTATCTGAGAACGTAAAATTTGCAAAAACTGGCAAGTTTAATGAATAGTTGATAGATTTTTTGTTTACAGTCAAAAGTGCAATGTGGAAAACATTAAAAATCTGATCATTTGACAGAGTTTTCCTATAAAACTAATAGCTAATTAATTTTTAAAAGTTTAATTAGTCATATGTCTGCTTTTCATTATTACATTTTTTTGTGACAAATCGTAGCATTACAATGAAAATAACCAAAAGTTGGGCATATTCCGATTTGACGTTACTGCAAAATTATAAAATATAACATGTTGCCATTCCGTGTGCCTATTTCGTGGTCAAAAATTGTGCTTAATTTAAACCAGGCATTATTATTTAATTTTTAACTTTATAATTCCAAAAGTCAAATTTCCTTTCTGTCTAAATTACAATCAGCTGTTCGTAGCCAGCTGATTTAGTTGCTGGCAAATTATTGCAAGTAAACTTATGTCTAGCAGAAATTGGCCGCTTCCTCTCAAAATGTGATATCATTTCGCTCTCTCAACAGTTGCAAGTTTTCGGAGTAAGACTGTGATAGTTTGTAACAATTTTAGATAACTTGGAAAACAAGAAGGTAATTAAGTAAACCTTGATGAGAATTTGCAAGCAAGGAAATCAGTTGATTAAAGACACTTGCAATTCAAAATTTAAACAAATCATCAGACTTAGTTCTAAATAAGAAATAAGTAAGAAAGATATATTTTTTTAAGGCTTAGAATAAACTTCACGTCCAATTTCTTTAACTTTTTGCACTTAAAATGTAAACCAGCCGTTAATTAGCTGCTACAAAAACTGGGAAGTTTTTTTGTAAATTTTATGTTCGCATACCTTTCTTTATATATCTCTCTTTGAGAGCGACAGTATAGAGAATACATGTAGGTTAGAACATGAAATGATTTGGCACCTGTTATAAAATTTAACTCAATTAAATTGAATGAGTAAACTACATGAGATTTTCCAACTGTTTAAAAAGTTATATTAAAGCTGAATCACGGTAGCAATGGGAGTTTAGGAAATATAAAGATTGATCAGGTTTAAAAAGTATGCAATCAAAAATATTTTTACAAAGGTTGCCAAAAGTTGAACTTAATTAAATTATGCACAATTTTTAGAAAATATTTAAATCAATCTTGGGTTTAAACATATTCTATATTTTTGAGCTATTTGAAGAGGGTTGTCTCCTATTCAATAATTAAATTCAATTAATTTTGTTTAATAAGTTAAATGAATTATGACAGTATGGAGATCAATTGATTTGGGTTTGAAATGGGTTTTTTTGTAAAATATATGCCACCGTAATTACAAAAGAGCTTTAGCACAGTTTTATTTCGAAATTGCTTCGAAAGAAATTTACCACCTGTTGAGAGGTAAATAAGACTAACTGAATAAGTTAAATGAAATTTTACATATGGGCATTAAACTAAAAGGTTTCAAAAAAAGCTTAATTTGAAAAATATTTTCGGGTAGAGCTGCTATCTCTCTAAAAGGTTACATTCGAATCAAATAATAAGTTAAATCAAATATTGCAATATGATTGTTTCAAAAATATTTTACTTAATGGTTGCCACCTATTTAAATAGGCTAAAGGAAAGCCTAAATTATGCATCGATACCTGATTAAAAATGTAAATTAAATTGAATTAATAAGTTGAATGGAATGGAAAGAAGTCTATTCATAAGACACTATTTAAATTAATTAATTTAATTCAATGTGTGTGAAACGAAACAGTTTATATGAAACAAATTTTCAAAAGAGCGTTGCCTCCTGTTTACAGGGGTTAATTAATGCTCCTAAGTCAGACGAAGTAAATTTAAGGCAGCTTAATTTCCAAAATATTTGGAATAGGGATTGCCAGTTAATTGAATACAAATTACATGAGGATTTTCTAAACTTCTTAGCGTTCTCGGTGAGCCCCACTAATGGATAACCTTGAGCTGAAAAAACTCATTGTTCAAGCCACTATCATCCAAAGGAGAAGCGGTATTGATTCTACGAATTTCTAATATTTCCGCCAATCTATCGGCAAGGAAAGGATAATCGGCACTATCACTGAATCCATCGTAGCGCGAACGTAGCATATATTACTTTGAATGCGTTCCCTTGTAGCTATACGGGCTCAGCGATGTAATTTTCGTAAAATATACGAATATCATCCCACGATGGATTCAGCGATTGGGCTGAATGTTAAGCCTCATGCCATGCGAGTCAAACCGCTACCAAAATCTTTACTAAATATAGTATTTTCTCTGCTAAATAAATATGTAAATGTGCTCTAATATTTCTGCATTTGTGCCATATTTGCGCCTTATTTGTGAATAACGTTATCTGTAAACGTTCTAACATTCTAAGATTCTAAGTTTTTTCTTTCCAAATTCTTGCAAACCACTTTATTGATAATACAATTCACAGTGAAGTTCCGTCGAACGCTTGTGCTACTCTACTTTACTTTTAGAAAAACTGCAGTTCCTATCAAGCTCTGGAATTCTATAAACCCAAGAGATGCAATTTGCATGACTTTAATATGTTTGTATGTACATATATGTGGCTACAAGGTCACAATTCCATTGGAGATTTGCAATGCCTGTCATATTTATAAAATTGTCCAAGTATATCTGTATGTATGTAAATATACATATACATATATACGTCGATACGAATACCATATGCATGTACAGTGGGGGGCACACAGTGATGTTTTTGCAATATTTTTGCATGATAATATTTCGGCAGATTGTTTGTCTTTTTTTTTAATTTGGTCCATTCTATAATAAATGGCACAAATAGGCCAGTCTCAAACTCGTGCAGCATTTATGAAAATTCAACGGCTTTTAATCGAATTCCAAATTTTTGATTAGCACATTTAAGAAACGTTAACCAAATAATTTTAGTATAACAATACGGAAGTCTCAAGTGACTAAAAATTTCCGTTTATTATTAACAATTTTTTGAACTATTTGTTTTAGGATTTTTGTTTTGTTTAAGCCATAAATTATAGATGGCAGAAAATGCAAAATACCATCGGCACAAAGAAATATTTAAAATCAATGGGAATTTATATAAAATACATATCGAAATTATAATAAATCTGTAGAAAAATCGTGTATGTATGTACATTGAAAATTTCTTTAAAAAAAAATTAGCAAAGGTGATGCAGGGATTGTAATAGAATACATCTGGACTATTTTGTAAAATTTTTGTGTATCTGTTTGCATGTTTGAGCGTAGTAATCTCCGAAACTACTGAACGGATTTCATGGGGCTTTAACTGATGGGTAGCCAATGATCTCAGGCGTAACATAGGATATTTATTATAAAAATATTAAATGCAAAAAAACACAATAAATTCATAAAAATACTCCAGAACAGTGAAAAGAGTTTTTGTCACTCAAGAAATGTCTACAAACTCTGATAAAAAAGTTCAAATTTTGATACATTTGTTGAATTTTAATACAGTTCAATAAAAAGTTTCAAATTTGGCTCTTTATGCCTTTTGGTTGAGAACGAAAATTAACAAAAACGTACGTTAATTTGTTTGGCCTACTTTATTTATATCAACAACAATTTTTGAGCTCAAGGCCAGTTTTTTTCTTTGGAAATTATTGGAAAAAGTCAACAAACAGGTAAAGCGGTAAAAATTATAGCTGCAATTTCGGAGATCGCCACATCTTTAAGTCAGAATTCTTTCTAGACTTTGCCCGGTTTGAATTTATAACCTCAGACTTGCCAAGCAAGTACGCCGCCAGTGATCCAAGCGGACCTGTGAAATCCACCTTTCTATATTCCAACTCAATTGAAGTACGGCTGATTGCCGCTATTACAAATAAGTAATTTGGAAGGTTTCCCAAGTAAAAAAAAAAAAAAAACAGGCATTGATCTCAAAAATTATTATTGATAAAAGAAAAATGTATCATAAAACATATTGCAAATATTGTAGGAAAATCACTATGTATTTATTTGTGCTCGCCACTGTATACCATGTGGTGGATTGCTGATAAGCCTTCAGCCGCTAATCAAATGTAGAATGATGCTATACAAATAAAATAATAGATTTTTAAATTTTCATTTACATCACGTAGCGAAATTAAAAAATAAAAATGCATATATGTATATATGTACGAACGAGTTTATAAACATGTGCAAAAATTGCTTATCAAAGATGTTTCATAAGTGCATATTAGCCGACATAACGGGTGATCGAAATGCTAGCAATTTCTTCAATCATTTGTCAATTTTACATAATTTATAATTAAAATAGAAAATATCAATGGGAAATATAATTGCCTTAAGGCAAATCGATCGCAGAATTAGCTTTAAAAATTGAAAAAATAGAAAAAATATCCAAGCGACTATTAAAATACTGTAAAATGTACCGAGACGACCCGGATTTATATCAACAAAAACCAAACTTTCATTCAGTTGATCGAATGTAGAAGATCTAGCAAATAAAATGTATAGTAAATAATCGCCAAAAGATAAAAAGTTCAATTCAAGGCGAATTCATATAACATCATCTTACAAAAACAAAACCAAGGCGAATTCATATAAGGTGGTGTTATACATACGTACAAAAACAAAAATGTACACAAACAAATTATATGCACAACGACAGTATTATTTATAACAAACACATCATTTTGACTTAACATTCACCAAGCGCATTCAATTAGCTGCTTTATCAACTTCACCTTATTTGAATTCGCCTTGAACAAAACTCATTCATATGTATTTTGTTTTTGGTTATTTTTTTCGAACCGATTATCAAAGTCAATATAACAATTCTGTCAGAAAGACAACGAAAACAACCAGGATATAAACTACGGCGCGTTGATATAAGTTTTACTAGAACAAAAATATAATTTAGATGTATTTTGTCTTTTTTTTTGCGTATAGAAGATATGAAAAATCAGTATCCATGACAAAGAAAACTGTCAGAACGTAAACAAAATATTTCGATGTGGCAATCCTTACGCTGATTTGAATAAAAAAACTTAAATGCGTTGTTATAGTAACACCACCTTATATCAATTCGCCTGGGTTCAATTCACTTTTTTAATTAATTAAGAGACTGAGCAAGGTGTATCCATAGAAGGTGATAGCAAGATAACCTAAGCGAATCCGCTGTGTATTTTGTTTGTGTAATTTTGTGAGCACAATGTCAAAATCTGAATTCGCCCAGTATACTTATGTATTTTGTTTGTGTAATTTTGCGAGCACAATGTCAAAATCTGAATTCGCCCTGGATTGTCATGTCAGAATTTGGCATAGCAATAGCAGAAATTGAATTGAAATTGAATAGTGAACATAGAAAAAATTCATAAATCGTTGTAAAATGTTATTTTACAATGATAAAAATGAATAAAATTAGTTAAAAATCGTGTTTTTGTGGCGAGTAACCAATTTTCGATGATACTAGTTGCACGCACATCAATTGGAGAAGTATCTGGTTGATTTTGGCGAAGCAATCTTTTGCAGCAGAAGCTGGATTTAAAATTGTGCAGAAACCAACAAATCTTAAATTTGAATATACATATACAATATGGCTATTCCGTAATTGCATTTACGTTGATAACAGATCGTACCCTCGAAGAGGAGGCCCTTTACAGGTGTGCCATTAATACTACTCAACGGAACGTTTCATTGTGCCTTGCTGTAAGTTGAATACATTTTTACGTTCAGCTCATCGCCAATTTCTTGGGGACAAGAATTCCTGCAAATTTACATGGTACACAAAAACCATTTTCCCATTTGATTTTTTTTTTTGGTTGTAAATTTATTGAAAAAATGTGTGCTCGTGAAATTGGCGATAGGGCTGATATGCTCATGTTTTTGACAGGGCAAATGCTTATCTTGTGGCGGTGGAACCGAACAATCTGAAACTTATGTGGGAAAGTAGATTTTAAACTGGAAATTTAAATATATACATATTTGTTTCTGACCGCAAAATCTAGTATATTTTTGCAAAGAACTTAATTGGGTCCTCATAAGTGCACCCAACGGTTATTTCATCCACTCGCCAGAAGATGTAAGCGAAAGTTTTCCTTCAGAATCAAATCGTTTTATTGATTTTAGGCATATTAATTGTCTTCAACATTTTGGCGACATTCAGATTATTACCGAGACAGCAAGTAAGCTAACCCGTGCTGACAACATTATCAACGAATATCGGGAGGAAGCCTTGGCACTGACGGCCCTTAATAATACTACAAGAAGCATTGACGCATGGATGCTAGTAAGAGCATCAAAACCTCAAGAAGATTATAGTATTATAATATTATAATATAGTAGATTGAAACTCTCTATTTAATTTTATATTTTTCATACATTAACCGAACAATGTTTTTGAGTAAACTTTACTGGTGCATAAGATACTTATTTTGTTTTTTTGTGAGTCTAATTGATGAACACAGTTAATAACAATGATTTTTTCAATTTATTTTTTAAAATCTTACAATTGTAGAACAATTTTTTTAAATGAATTGTTTAATAAATGCCGTTTAAGATAACACACATTTTCAATTCCAATATGGGGAGCAGCCAACATGCAGTTAGAGCTGGTATCACACACGGATGCTGCATATGGAACGGCTTTTGCTAATAATCTAGCCTTCTTTCCACCGCACACCTTATCCGCACTCAAGAAGTGATCTCCACATATAATATCCTTACCTTCTATCTGCAGTTGACACGACCTGGACCACACCAAACGATCCGACTCCTCTCTTGGAACTTGAAAAGACGGTCCATTTTCGCGTGTTCCTTTTTTTTTTGCATAAGGCACATTTCTCTACCAGCTTTCAATATTCATAAAATTGTATGTGTAAATTTCACTTTTTTCACAAACTTCACACAAATTTTGATAGCATAAATATATGTACATTATAAATATAAACAAACAACACAGGCGAATTGGGGAAGAAGAACAAGCAATCAGCTGCTTGGATAACGCCACCTTATATGAATTCGCCTTGAGACTGAGGTAATAACAGCCCTGTCTTTTGTAAATAATGATTAGACTGGGAAACAGCAAATTTGGCTACGTGCGCAAAAATTATCTCCAAAACAAGAACCAAGTGGATAAAATTAGTGTAATTTTTTGGAATCAGTGAGATCAAAACACCCCGAAATTCGTTCCCATAACATTGTGCCAATTACAATTATTATTTGTTTTTTGTATATCAGTGTTATTTTCAAATTTTCCATGAAAAAATCAAAAGTTTCCAAATATAGGAGAACAGTTTTGAGTATTCGTAAATATGTATATGTAGAGTTTTTCATGCCCAGTATGAACTTCTTTTAAAAGGTTTTGAGCGATATCCGTAAAAATTATAATTTATAACTATTTTTAGATTTTTATTTATCATATAAGATTAAAAATAAAACCCGCTTGACGAGAGCATTTGGAAACAATTTATCACCCAACAGTTATTTGAAACGGAAAGTGGTGTGGCGTTTTAAGTTTTTCGAACTGCCAAAAAAAACAAAAAAATAATAACTCAGAAATAAATTTTTATTTCTTATCCCTTTCGACCCGGTCGGTACAATATATCCCAAAAAAATTTAAAAACACCTGTTGGTGATATTTACTCAAGAATATACATGGAACCCTATTTTTTTCGTTCTTTATGAGATTTAGTACATCTTTAGTACAAAATATTGCCGCTTGTTTGACATTTGACAGCTTCAGTTGCTTTTGATTAGTGAAGAAATGAGCACGTGTTGCGAAAATTTGCAGAAAACTATAAAAATAACTACGAACAAAGCGGTAAGCTTTCCATTTTACTTTCTTTATCGTATGCTTATCATGCATTTGTGTCATTAATTTACAATCCAAATTTGGAAATACAGTAATTCTTGATATAACTAGGGTTTTCTAATCATGGGATTATATGTCCCAGTAGTTTTTTGACGTGGGATTATATATCCCAGGAGTACTCAAACTGCAAATAATTTCAATAAACTCAATTTCAAATTTTGGTACATAATAGGCATAATGAGCGGAAAGAGAGCTAAACTGACTGACGACGGCATCGAAAATGTAATCTGCGAGTCCTCAGATGACTCGGAGCCATTTGAAGACAGCGGCTCTGAGTATCTAGTGTCGGATGATGACGATTCATCTACTGTGAAAGAAGATTGTCTAGATATGGAACGTGATGATGTTAGTGATGAAGAGTCCAGTTGTGATGAGGACGTCGATCCCGACTACGTGGAGGAAGATTGCGCAATTGCAGTTACACCGTCTACGGAGAATTTATGGACGGTCGACGGCAATTGCCATCCACGAAAAGAAATCCCTCCAGAATACATACCATCTGTGCTTTGCAATATAAATCGAGGCTCCAGTGAATTGGAAACTTTTTTGAAATTGTTTCCACGTAGCCTGCTTATATGGATAAGCCAGTGCACAAACGAAAGAATCAGTATCGGGAGGAAAATTCAAGGTGCATACAAAAAAAAAAAAACACTCGATCCATTCATAAAACAGACCAGCACGAAATGTTGGCAAAGATAGGAATAATGCTTGTGACTTCCTACAATAGATTACCGAAAATGCCTATGTACTGGTCTAAGCGAAAGTCTGTTGGTAACGCTTTGATAAGAGATAGCATGTCTCGTGATCGATACCTCTTGCTTCACTCAAGATTTTATTGCAATTATCCAAAAAAGCCAAACGACTTTTCAAAAAGTTACTATATTGAGGAAGTTGTCAGTTGCCTAAAACAGACTTTCACTGCGTGCCGTGAAGACAGCTCATTTCAAGCCTTAGATGAATCAATGGTTAAGTTCAAAGGAAGATCTTCAGTAAAGCAATATCTTCCAATGAAACCCATTAAACGTGGAATTAAAATATGGGAAAGATCTGACTCATCATCTGGCTATGTATATGACTTCAATATACTTATGTATATTGTGGAAAAGATGAATCGGGAAAAGAAGTCGACAACTCGACTCTAGGCGAGAGGGTAGTTTAAGCGTTGGTGAAAACTATAAAGCGAAGCAATGTGGCACTTTTCTTTGATCAGTTTTTTTCCTCAGTGTACCTTTTTAACAGCTTACCATTCCCTGCTGTTGGTACTGTTATTTCTAATCGGAAGCAGCTTCCTTCGTGTTTACAGAAATTGAAGAGAGGAGAGAGTGTTTGCTATCAAAATCAATTTGGAACATCATGCGCGTTTTGGCAGGATACAAAATTGGTGACGGTAATTAGTAATTGTCATGGCGGGGAGATGGGGTTGATTCAACGCAAACAGAAAAGTGGTGAAAAAATTAACTTGAATTGTCCAAAGTCCATTGTCGACTACAACAGACACATGGGTGGAGTCGATTTATCTGACCAAATGGCGCAACTTTATGACATAAACAGGAAGTCCACAAAGTGGTGGAAAAAGGTATTCTACAAACTTCTCCAAACTACCTGTGTCAACGCCTGGATAGTTTATAAAGAAACACATCACTTGCCCAATCTTCCATACATTGATTTTGTTATTGCATTGGCAGAGGATATGATAAAGTCTGGGCTAGAGAAAAGTAAGGTACCTAAGAAGAAAAGATCTGGACGCCATATGAAGAATCGAGACGTCAATTATGGTGTAGTTGGCGATCACATGCCCATTGAAGGCAAAACGCGACGCCGATGCGTAAAGTGTTCAAAGGATAAGAAAGGTGGAAAGAACGATAAGCGTACTTTTTTACATGTCAGACAAGCGAAGTTCCACTATGTTTCAAGTGTTTTACGCCCTATCATACTGTGTAAAAAACTTAACATGAATCAATAAAATATACATATACATGTTTACTGGTGAGTGTTTTAATTATGAGTACTGCTGGGACATTATATCCCAAATTTCAAACCAAAAACACCGATTGGGACTAAATATCCCAGCGCTCCCAGCGCCTCTAGTGGCGAAAACTGAAATTCTGACTCGGTACAAATATTCGCTCTTTCCTAGTATGTAAGGTCTACTTTGTGTAAATATTGTATACCCAGCAGTTTTTTTTTCGGTTCGAAAGGGTTATAGATAAAATAACGCTCAAGAACTGAGTTTTACTTTCGATCAAAATTATATCGCTCAAAAAAATAATGATGAGTGTTGATGAAAAAAAAGTTAATAAGAAAAAACTGATAATATTTGACCAAAAAAATTTAACTCAACAAAATGATTATTAGTGATCAAAAAATAACAATTTACAAAATAATTATTATTTCAGTGTGGAAAATTAACACTCAAAAATTAAGTTTTATTTTTGTTCAAAATAGTATAATTCGGTGAATAATTTTTATTTCAGAAGAAAGAAATAAAACTCAGACATTTATTATTATTAATGATAGCAAGGTTTAAAATCTTAAAATCTTGATTAAATAAATTTTTTTTTTTAAAGAATTCATAACGGGATTCTGATTATTAAAAAAAAAAATATTCGCATTTAGATAACCCGGTACATATAGAAACGTATGTATATATGTAACTATGTATATTATATGTACATATGTATGTATTTAGAGCGAAGGAGATACATACATTAACATTAAAAAAAAAATATTGTAGACGTTCCTTTGTTTTGAAAGAAATTGAGAACTATGTCATCGCAGTATTTTGGCGGTTTTGCATTGTTTTATTATGTTGTTTTTGTTTTTTAGCCAACAGCTACTGGGAAGAAGTAGAATTTTATGACAGATCAAAATCTCATAAGCCTTCCCATAAAGGTTAACAGCTACATATATACGCGTTGCGCATACAAATAAAATAAAGCATGCAATAAAATTGTTAGAATATTTTGAATTGCTTCAATTTTATTAATTCTTTATCAAATCTGAAGTGTTCTTACGCGTGTTGCTTTGCCCAGAAGGCTATTGGCCAAGAATGATTGATTTGTATTCCTTTTAAGCAATTATTTATAAAACGCGAGAGAAGAAACGAATACGTCTAATAAAAGCTGTAAAAATGTCCTGAATTAGAAACTGAAAGACGGAATAACCTAACCAGAAATCGGCTAACACCCGTTGTATACATACGAGTACATAAATAGTCTATATAGAATGTAGCTATTCGTCTTGATAATTTCTTTTATTTTTTGAATGTTTTATTTTATAGCAGGATATCTTTTTATGACAGTTATGTTGTTTGTTTTTCACAACTCATCTAATACGCATTTTATATAGTACATAAATATTTATGAAACCCCCGAAATACTTCCTGTTCGCTAAGTAGAATCTAAAATAGTTTATATTTTATGTATTTTGTCAAACTTTATCGGTTCTAGAACCAATTTTTATGGCGAACAAAATTACATATGTATATGACATTGTTTTCAGTAAATGGCTTTAAATCATAGAAATTAGTATCTAGGTATAGGTACAATTTGAGTGTGGCCGCTATAATATTTTTTAAATAATCTCACAAAACATTCAAAGTAATGCAGTTTTTAATGAAATATTTATATACCTTTCGAAATATGGTAACTAATTCTAGTTTCCAAGCTATCACCAAAAATTTTTTTTAGCCGATTTTGTGCCATTGCTTCCCCAAAAATTCCCTACTCTTCACTCTTTTCAATGCTTTAATATTTCATGAGCCTATCTCAACCAAAATTAAGTCGATGCACCACAAAACTGTTCGCCACCGAGTAAATATTTCCCTATAACGCACACCCATCTACACTTGTAGCTACGATACTCCCGTTTTGGGTTACCTTATCATAGCATGCGAATCGGTAATGACATAATCAAGGCGAATCCATACAAGGTGGTGTTATAAATACAACTACAAAATTCCTACATATGTATTTTGTTTTTGCTTCTGCGTAAGAGTTGTCAAAATTTAAATACATTTTGTTTTTGATTTTACGGCTTTTGAAAGCTCATACGCAAAAGCAAAAACAAAATACATGTAGGTGAATAAAAAATAAAATAAAATTAGCTGCTCTTATGCCATCACCTTCTATAAATTCGCCTTGGACATAATCCAGAAAATGCCAGTCATTCTTAATAATTTAAATGTGCTTTTTATTAGGCTATACGACCACTTGAAAGTGTACGTATCCTGTAATAAAACATTTGATGAATTCGCAAAAGTTAGCCAGAATTTTTTTTAAGGCCTACTCAAGTAGGATACACCGCCCTAAGTTATTTACAAAAAAGTGCTTAAAATATATGTTTGAGCGATGTGAAAGGTTAAGACATACATATAGTTAAAATCTAACAGCAGATATTTTCGTAGAACATTTTAGCCTATTAGTTCCCATCTTAAAGTGTCGTTTTGACCCTAACTTCGAGTAGCTCCTTAAAAAATAAAGTTGAAAAGTCCTTAGAGGGTTAAAATATTCTAGAAAATTTTACTAGGGGTATCCTCAGGCAAACGCTTTATACAAAGAGCGTAACGTGACCTTTTGAATTATACTAAAATTCGTATGATTCTTAACACTAACATTACAAGTTACGAGTAACAGAGCTGTTATCTAATTTTGTATTTAACTATTTGTTATTTTATTTCATGTAAAATTCACCTTTATTCGTACACACATCATTTTGTCTGAGAATATCCATAATAAACTTTTTCGAAAAATAATTTTTAATCCTCTAACGCAATGTTTCCCCGCCAAACGTGCTAAAACAACGTTTGCGAAAAGTGAATACATTCGGGGGAAAAAGGCGATCGTTTGAATTATTGCAACCAAATGCTCAAAAACTTCAATATGGGTGCTTCTGGAAACGTTTGTAGTATCGCAACAGTTATCCATTTACTGATCCAGTTACTACTAATGCTCTTAAGAATCGAAGAACAGTAAATGTTGGAAGGTATACAAATAACAACAGAAAAAATAACAAGAAACGTCGTATCATCCTTCACCACGACAATGGTAGCTGTCACAGAGCATATAGATCAGTTGCTTATTTTAAGCAGCAAAAAGTCCATATTCAGCTGATTTATCACCCTGTTTCCATTTGTTACGAACAAAATGTGTAGTGAACGATTTTCAGCATCTGACAAGTGGACGTTAAGACCCTCGGACACCATGTTTCTGAAGTAAGCATTTTAGCAATGCAAGAGGTGAATATACAATAAATGTGAATACACAATATTTGACAAAGAAAGTGTTATTTTAACGTGTATTTTGTCTATGTTTCTCGTAAACCTTGCAGGGTTACACTCTTAATACCACGTAACACTTCGCCGATCAAAAATATGAGTATAAGATATTTTTTAATACTCAAGAGCAAAAAAATTAAACGAAGTTAATATTCCGTAGCATAGGCTCAGTTTTTTATTCACCATCATGGTTCTTGCATTACTATCTAGAATTCTATTTCATTTGAAAATCTACATAAATCAAAACTTATCATTATGGCTACCCACAGCTTTTTCATGACCTGCCTATTCTAAAGAATGCCAGTAAAAATATTGAAATATTTTCGTTGAACCCACCTCTATTATTGAAAGAAATATTCCATATCTCAATCGTATATACATATGCGCGCTTTTAATCTATTTATAGGATATTGGACCCTACGCCACCATTTTAAAAGATTTAACGAATTTAACGAATTAATTTTTCATTTTTACAGGGAAGAATTTTACTATTTTTTATTATTTGTCTATTATTTATGCTCTTAGTTTTGAGTTTATTTCTTTGCCAATAAAAGCTCAACTATGTTGTACTAATAATGCAGGGTAAGGTATAACCTAGTAAAGGGTGTTTTTTTTAGACGTGTGGTTTTCAGTGAGGCACGTTTTTCGTAGTTGGTCTTTTTTACAGCTGTTACTTGATTTATACTCAGTTATCTTTGCCATATGTAAGAGTTGAAGGCCGAACAACCATCACTCGCGTCGCACGTTCGGTGAATGGGCACAAAACGAGATGGCCACCGATCTCGATTTTCACGAGAAAATTTTGTTCAACGATGAAGCTCACTTTTGGGCACGTTAATAAACAAAATTTTCGCGTTTGTAGTGTTGATAATACACAAGCCATTGTTTAGACGCCGTTACATCCTCAAAAATTCGCTGTTTGGTGTGTTCTATGGGCAGAGGGAATAATTGGTCCATATTTCTCCAAAAATCAAGCCGGCTATAATGTTACAGTCAATGGGGAACGCTACAGAGTCATGATTACTGACTTTTTCGTGCCTGAATTGGATGATGTTTGCTGTGGACGACTTTTGGTTCAAACAAGACGACGCTACATGCCATACACCCAACGAAACAATAAATTTATTGAAGGAATCTTTTGGTGAAAGCATTATCTCGCACCGTGGGACTGTCGCGTGGCCTTCCAGATGGTGCGATTTAACACCGCTGTATTATTTTTTGTGGGGTTTTGTGAAGTCGCGTAGACACGGAGATAAGTCAGCTGTGGGCGGCCACTTGCTCGAAATCATTTTTTAAACATAATATCACCCTTATCTTTATAATATACCTAAATTCTTGGCCATAACATTAAATTGTATGCTTTTTAATTGTTTTTGAAAACCACATGTCTAAAAAAAAAGCACCCTTTACTATTCACACAAAAACGTACATGTGCAAATACATATAATTAAATAATTTTTATTATACTTGTAATTTAAACACAATGTATTGTATGTAAAAATGTAAATAGTTGTTTAGTAGTTATTAAAGATATTTATTTAAGAAAATCTAAAGATAATTTACATTTATTTGGAAAAAAATAACGGCATAACGCGGTCTTGCCAATATCGCACATATCTAACTATTCTGTATTGATCGGACTAATGATAATAATGAAATTCATTGATGTAATTAAGTTATGACTGTTAAATATAATACCTTTTTGTGGGATTTGCTATTAGCGAAATCATAAAATATACCGTCGTATGTTGTTGTTGTTGTTGTAACAGCATAAAACATTCCCCATAAAATTTTGTGGAATGCTGCTAAAGTGACCGTCCTTGGCCGGATATAGATCCGGGTCGTTCCGGTATCGTAGAACCGACTGTCGTGGGAACGTATATGAAATAGTCTGCTTGATGTCAGACTCTACGCACATAAAAGTTAAGGGGTGGAGGCTTACTTGGCTTAAGGTAGACCTGAGATAGTTTTTCATCCGTTTTAGGCTAGTTTCACGTTTGGATAAACATTTCGCTAACTCTGTTTTCTAATAGAATGTCCAAACCAAAAGAAAATAATCTGAAATCATAGTTTATCAACATTACTAATTGTTGCTATCCACATCGCGTCATTACAAATAAAAGAGTGGAGTGAACTACAGAGAAACTAAAAAAAAACCATAAATGGGGAGTCACGAAATTTCCAAAAATAAAATCCCAAGCACAGAATCCCTATCTAAAAAAAAACTCCCAATATCAAGAACTACCAAACACAGAGTCCTCAACATATGTTCAAATTGTTGTTAAATATTTTTAGTTTGACCTTTATTCTAGAATAATTTTCAATTACTTATTTACAGAAGGAATATTTTTTAAACGGAGTTTTGTGATCAAATGGAAATCATAATTTCAAAGTTCAATAAAGGAAATGACATTTATAGAACATACATATTCCAGAACAATTAAAATATTTGGAAGATGATCATTTTGTTTTAAATGAATGCAATTTTGGTGAGGAAAAGAATATAATATTGGGTAGATCTCACTCACCACAGCAGTTCACTGAGCTGGATAATGGATGGAACTTTTTATGTTGTTCCAACAATTTTCCGCCAACTGTTGACTATTCGAGTCCTAACCGATGCTCAGTTGTCTGTTATTTTCTACATCATGAACAGAAAAGTCAAAGCAGGTATATGAGGATTTTGTTCTCCAACTTCTTTTTTTAGCTGCGACAGAAAATATTAATTTATACCCGGAAAAATTTTGAGGAAACTATCTCATATGCAGCAATTGAATACTTCCCAGGTGGTGGATATAAAGAATGTTTGTTTCACTTCGGCAAATCGTTTGGAGATGAGTTGAAAAAGAAGGGCTTGCCCGAAAGTATGGGAATAACAAAAATTTCCGCTTGCAGTTCAGTGAATTTTATATGGATTAGGTTAAAAAATAACATGGTGTATTTAAAAAATAAATCCCCATGTTTTTTGTGAAATGCGTTTAGATAATGCATTTACATAGTTATCACGGGGAATTAAAATTTGGAGATTCTGTGTTGGGATTCTGGTTATGGGTATTTCTAATTTGAGGATTTGGACCTGGGAATTTTGATTTTGGGGGTTTTGTTTTGGGGAATTTGATTTTTGGGATTTCAGGACCAACCCCCATAAACGAACGGATGGAAGGTTAAAAAAGTGAATTAGCCAAAATGAACATAAATAGAAAGAGAATATGTATACAAATAAAACAATTATGACATTTTCACTGAGCAAGACGAAGATAGAACAAGCATTAAGCTGATGCAACGCTACAACGTTATATGAATCGCCATGGTTGTTTGGTTTCACTGCAGTGTGACAACTCTTTTCAGAAACCGATTCTGCATATCTAGGTCGCAGAGAGGATTAAATGTGAATTAAACCCTCATCTTCTCGGTGGCGAGATTCAAGTCACATTTTTGTATAGCGAAACCTTGCCAAATCAAGTGGATTAACAAGATAATTATGATAATTGCAATAATAACAAGATTAAGTTATGGTCTGGACATGGTATAAGGAACGAAAATAGATAGTTTGATCTTTAACTGCAGATAGATGTGAATCGTTAAAAAATTTATACACATATATAACACGAATTTCCTTCAACGTTGTCAAATTTAGATTGGCCATAAACGGGTTTCGCGTTTCCCCGTTTTCATTGTCATTTTTCGTTCTAACTTGTTCCATAATTTGTTGCATAGTAGCCAGTGCCAAAAAAGTAGGCACCATTCCACACCTTTCAGCCCTCTTTAAACCAAAGAACGTAGATTACAAAGATCTTGTCCAATTCACCATACCAGAACTAATTTGAGTTTTGCTGATTGATGTTAGAATCTGAGTAGATCCAATGGGTTCCTGTGTGTGATGAATTGAACGAGAGTTATTGTTAAAAAACCTGCCTGATTATGAGAGTCGATTTCTTGTTCGATGAGCGGCTATGAATATTAAATTGTTTATTATTCTACAACTGTTCGTTAGACGGAAATTTCAGTTGATTAAGCTACACATTGCAAAAATATGATTGGCTCAATCGGTCGAGGTCTATTCTACCGCCAGTCGGTATTCGCAATAGCGGCCTATAAATCACCTAACAATCAATTCAGAATTATTTAGTCAGCATTTTAACATTATATTCCTACAATAAAAATGGGGGGACAACTTCCGTAGAAACATTTAACAGTTTAATTTTTTTTAGGAAGATCTATCAAACGTTATATTTTGCCTTTTTATACGTACACACCATCTTCCAACGATTACGATATTCTAAATAATATTTTCTAATCAAAGCAAAGCTGACTTCTCGGTGCCCAAAGCTGTCTGTTCTGTCACTAGTTCTAGGGCCTTAACCAAACGTGACAGCGAAAGTTGTAGAAAAATCTAACTGCAGGGAGAAACGTATTGCGTGTTGAATTGTTCGCATGTAAATCCGACACTGAATACGCTATAATTAATATTTCAATTATATAAATTTTTAAGCTATATAATTTTTTATTTAGATTTCATTGACACCCCTATTATTATGATCGCAGACGTTCCACAGTCGCAACTAAAATGAATGAATGACAGTGTGGCAATTAGCTTATCGTCAACCTAGTTTTGGTAATGATTTTCAAATTAACCGTTCAATTAAATATGTAGTAATAAACTGCTATGTATTTACGTTGTTTAATGATCAACATTTACATATATTCATTCATATTATTTTGACCCGAGCTGTACCGCGCATTACATATTACGTTATATGAAGGGAAGTAAAGTTTTGCGTGTGTCTGTTCTAAACATTTGAACACTTATGTATGTGAGAAAAAATTCTGAGTGAACATTTTTTTCAGACACCCTGTAAAAACAACTAAATAAATTTGTTTCCTATAATTTCTCTATTCGAAAGTCAATTCAATTGTTATGCAAACTTTTTCTAAAAACCAAAGAACGAAGATTACAAAGAAGTTGCCTCACTACCGTTCCTCTGACAGAAAGTCCCTTCCGATTTCACCATACCATAACTAATTTGACGTTTGCTTATTAATATTAGGATCTGATTAGATCCAATTGGTCATTCAACTGCTTTATAATCTACGTTCTTCGTAAAAACACCACTCTGTATTCCACACACATTATTACAAAAATAAGGTGTACGCAAAATATAATAATTTTAATCAACAGATCTCGATTTCCGAGAGGAACTTTATAACTTCGCTACAATATTTTTGTATAAAATTAATTGAGTAAAAATACATTCGAAGTTGTATTTCTACGACAGTGCGAATGAAAGGCATTGGATTTATATCGGACCTAAGAACTGGAATTACCTATTTATTATTTGTATCATGAGACTTAAGCACAACCCTAATTCCTAAAAAAAAAACCCTAAAAATCATCACTTTTATTCAGAAAAACATTTTCTTCACGCTCCGACAATTTCTATGTGCTATTAAACGTGTTAATCGGTGTTATTACTGATTTCATTATATGTAATATATGCACATACATATGTTTGTATGTATGTAAATACATATACAGTAGTTTTTGGGTGCTTACAGAATGACTTCGCGCTCATTTCAGCTAAAATATTGAAATGTTACATCACACGTGATTTCACAAATTCAAGTGGAACAAATATGATAATGATTTCAGACAGGTGTGGTGGGTTGACTGAATCTTGAGCGTTTCAAAATTAAGATCTATAAGGAATCTCAAAAATAAGTTTTTTTGAAGTATTATTTATGAACTTCAAAAAAAAAAAGATACTGTCTTCTTTTGAAGGTCTTTGGAACGCTTTCAGAGCAGTTAAATTCGACTTCTCAAACATCGTCTTTAAAATATAGCTATGAACCCTCACCCAGGCGAACCATTTGACTTCCATATTTTAATATTTTATATAAGTTCTTATAATTAAAATTTACGTCCGATTTCGCGTCACCAAAAACTAATTGGATCTAATCAGATTCTAACATCAATAAGCAAAAGTGAAATTAGTTCTCTTATGAGGATATTAGACGAGGTTTTATGTTAAAGGAATGATGAGAGTGATGCAACTTCTTTTTAAACTACGTTCACCGTCAGGTACGGGAATGATTATTTTTTTGCCACTTTCTCTTTTGGCTTGGAAAATTTGTTTGGCCGAAAATCGATTGCTTAAGTTGACTGTGAGAATTTTGTTTTCAAATGCACATAACTTTGCCAAAAGTCAACGGAATCTTATAACTTAAATGGCATTAATTTTTTGCACTTTAAGATAGAATGATATTATAATATATTTTCATTATTATGTTTTTTTTATTTAATAATAAATAAAAAAGCTTGTGTATAATTAAATTAAATTCGACGTTTCGTTTTATATCCGAACTGCTATACTGTGTACGTAGATATTTTATTTAATGAATATCTGAGACATAGGTTTAATACCGAACACCGTTTTTTCTTGTTTTTAAATATGTTGCAACCCTAAATTAAAAGTATGGTGCATAGCTCCTTCAAACTCTTCGTTTAATATCCAGGTATTGTTTTATTGTCTATGCAAATTTTTCATTTAAATTGCCTTTTTTAGGTAATTTTTTTTTTCGAAAGATGGCAACTCTATTCAAATTTTTTTCTGTTCCATACATTCTCAATATATATATATAGTATATTATAATATGCAGAATATTGAAATTTTCTATATCTGGCAACACCATAAGGATAGAAAGAAGCAAAATAAAGCAAAAGTTAAAAACGAATGGTAACTAATACATATGTACGTATACATACAGTTATATATGTATGTACGTTATTGGTCTTATTAATAAAAAATAAAAGAGATTTAAAGAGTTTTATAAATTGGCATTTTCATAAAAAAATTTGATTTATAAGTCTTCTTTTTTTTAAGATATTCGAGTGTATGTATGTATATATATTTTTTAAATTATAGTTTTCAATATATTACCATTAAAATTTAATCTTATAAAAAATCATATAAATTTCTGTCCAAAGGCGCTCCGTTAAACCAATAAAAAATAATAATAATCAAAAATGGGACCAAAAAACATCGGAAGTTAAAAAAAGGCTTAGAACTCCTCAAATTCATCGGATTTCTATTTTAGGATTAATTTCATAGAAGTCTATGGTCCGCGCGAAATCGTAAAAAAGTAAAATAGCTCTTTCAGGGCTTCAAAAAGGGAAATCATTTACATCATCATCGCAAAATAACTCTATGGGATTTAAATGACAATACAAAGCTCTATCGAATGCATTGGTTGAATTTAATTCTGCTATTTTAATAAATTAGAGCACCTTCAAAGCACCTCCCCGTCCATATGCCGCTAGCTTTGGGCTTTAATAAATGATTTTGAAGTTCAAAATGAATCTTTCCATAAAATCAAATCTAATGTAGAATAGAATTATACTAAATAGCCAATAACTAATTTTAGAATTCCCATATTTATTATGCATTTAAATTTTCAAATAATTATGTTTTTAAGATTTTAATTAAAAAACCATGTGATGACATACATCAAAAATAAGAATTCAAATATAAGGTACTTTAAAAAGTAATAGTTAAGATTAAAAAAAACATTCAACAAAAATATAAAAAAAATGTATTATACTCCAAAAAATGTAAAAAAAAAATTCTTGGAGATTGGAAAGCTTTTATTGTAATCAAATTTTGTACTAAAGAAGTTATTACTACATTCAATATGATATTTAAAATGTTTTCGGATCGCAGGATTGGCATCTTTAGTAATTAGGAATACAAATTTCAAGATGCCGAAACCAAAGCCTTCCCAGTGGCAAAATATGGAATAAAAAGCAATTTGCAGAAATCCTTTTCCGCAACGTATAATTTCTTTAATTATTTTCATGTGAACTGCACGTGCCTAGGAGATGTTCTGTAATATCTTATGAAAAGAAAGCCTTGACAAATTTGCTGCAGGGTGTTTACTATATACACAGAAATATATCTTCCACGTTTGGCGGCCGTGTGTGTAGCATGTGCGCACTTCATTCGGAGGGTTCTGGATTCAAATCATAGCCGGGGCAAGTAACATCGAAAATTATGTACAAGTTTTTTCTAATAGCGGTATTCCCACGGCAAGCAATGAAAAACATCCTCTGCAATGACTAAATTGTAGGAGAAGTTTGGCCAAACATCAAGCTACGAGTATATGGTGCAAGCGCCAAACTATTTTTATTAATGTAAGTTTGTTTGGTATTGAGGGCTATCTTCCTTAAATCATTAAAAGGTTCAGGGAGAAAGTACTTAGATGAAAATTTTTTATGCAGTTGCTTGAACTTAGAAAATGTTTGTTTTATAAGAAATAAAATAGATGTTTAACCCTCTTCGCTCTTGAGATAGTAATAACATTTATAATTGAAAATGAGGATCGGTTTTAGTAACAATTTCATTCGAAAAAAGTTATATTTCATATGGCGTATTTATATACATGTACATCAAATCACTATTTATTTATTATTCATGCCAATAGTAAATAGTTTGGAAGGAAGTCGAAAGTTGGATGAAATGAAATCAATCACTCTACCATCGAATCTCAAGCGAAGATCAGCTAATAGAGCAGATAAGCTAATAAAGTGTAAATCGTTTCGCCAAAGCATACGTTAAAATGTCTCTTATGCTCGTTTTTCGTTAAGTGATTTTATTGGCTAATCACGACTTTATAATGAGGAAGATTTGCCTCATTTCGATTTAAATTCAATGCTAAATTATAAAATGTCAAAATGTTGTGATCTATGAAATGTGTGAAATGTGACTGAACTTATAAATTTACAAATTCGCTAGCAATCATTTTAAGATAAGCTTCGAGTTCATAAACGTGAATGCTGCCCGAAAAGAAATCATCAGATTGCTAATAAATGTGAAAAGTTGAATATAAAGAAATAAATATGAATGACATTTAAATAATTTAATGCAAAAAAGCGTTTGGTGGGCATATGAACTCTTACGAGTGTCATGCAAAAAATATATTGAATTAGGTAAAAAATTGACAAGAGACGTATCATATTGCGGTTTGTAAAGAGTAAAGACTTGACAAAGAAAAAATTGCGCTGATTGATCTGAAATTCGGGAGAGTAACTTAGATGTGACGTAACAACTGATTTACCAGTGGGAAGAACTGTATTATTTTCACAATTGGATAGGTCGTAATCGCGCGAGATAAGCGCATGAAGTCGTCAATCGTTCGTTCTATTTGTTATATTTATGAAATGAACGAGCATTAAATTTTTCTAAATAAATATAAATTATCTTTGGATTTTTTTTAATAAACATCTCTAATAACTGCTCAACCATAATTAGCTCTGAAATGGGTTGTAAAAATAATCTAGAAACAGACACCTCAATTCCATAGTCCCTAGAGTCATACTAATTGCGGGAATCTAATAATTGTGTAATTACCATGTTAGTCCACAAATCATAAAGCAAAATACAAAAGAATGGAATTACTACAATTGTGAACTAGGGTATGTAATCGCAGAACTCGAATGACGCTGCAAAATTTAAATAGCATACTAGAGGCAAATGCAAAAATCCGGTACGGGGTTAATGTACATTCTCTGAGCAGATAAGCGGCAAGATCTTTTGTAGTGCAAAATTTAAGTTATGAAAAAATGGGGGATAAACTTAGGTTTAAAATAAATAAATAAATTGTGTCAGGTATTGAGGTCAACGCAAAAAACGTAAGGTTGTATATTTAAAAAATTACAAAGAAGGGATAATAAATAAAATATTACTTTTATACAGCTTCTTGCTTGTGATAGTTAAAAGTCAGTCAGTCTGTTTCTGTTTTGTAAATCGATATTTGAATATTAAACGCATAATATACATTAAAAATAAGAAGAGGATTTTGAAATCATTTCACACACGAGTATATAAATATAATAGAACATATCAATCCTTAATGAACGATTTATTTATTTATTTATTAAAACTAGACCGTTTCTAAGGACAATACCGAATGTTTGTCGATTAATCGGAAAACCAAAAACTGGCCTAAAGTTCAATAAAAATATATGTACATATAAAAATATAGCAAAGTCGATGTCATTCAATGGATTCTAGTTAGTATGAATTGGAAGTTCTTAAACGAAATCTGCAGATTATTCCTTTAAAAGAAGTTTCAAAAAATGTAGCCGCATAGCACACTTTTTTTCAAACGGTTTTGGCAAGTGAAAGTCTTTAGCTCACAATTAACGGCATGAAACGACGATGAGCTGACGAAAGTCGAGTCTACGACTATGTGGTTAAAAAAAATGTGATAAAAAATCTTCAAAATGAAGATAAAAATTTAAAAAAATTAAAAAAAAAAGTTCACTAAAATTGGAATAAACTCTTTTTTGAACAATTTAATTTCAAATTTAATAATATTTGTTATCATTTATCATGGTATTCTTGTCATAAACTTTGTACATATAAACTATACCACATTAGGTGGTGGTTTCAAGCTCGTTACGAACTTTTATTTTATTCAATTTGATTCGAGAAAATAAATATATTTCAGAAAATAAAGGAATTATTAATTTATTTATTTTACATTTAAAATAATTGCCTATAAAATTTGTTTGCCAACTATAAAAAAATCTTAAAAATCATATATCTTCGTTATGAAGATATTTTGTATGGAAATTTGATTTGTTTTTATTACATTCATGTTGAATTTTTTTTAACCTTTCAAAGATAAATCATCACTTCGGGCAACACTGTTCTACGATAAAATGGTATGGAGAATGATATCATAACAACAATAACAAAAAGGATGTCCTGTACACAAAATGTATTTGATTTAATTTCACAACTAAGAAATTTATCTTTAGCACTTGGTAACAAATTGCAACTTTTAATAATTGTCACCAGATATCGATGGATAAAAAAAAATACAGAAAGTAATTAACAGTCGTCTGGAATTCTATTAAACTGAAATGAAAACTGATAATGAATGGGTGGGTGATATGTAAACCAAATGTGTTACGAATACTAGTAGCTAAATACATTCATACATACAAACATATGTATGTAAGTACATATATAAACATTTACAGCAGTTGTATGCCACTATTGAACTTACATATGGAATTAAGGCCACGATAGACACGTTGGGTGCCGGTTGTCGAAAAATTCTGAGCGCCAAAGTTAAATCACAATGTGTGTGGGTCACTACACAACTACTCGGTCAATATGTATAAAATAGATATTCGGCAAAAATGTCCGAGAAGCACACCGGATGAGTAGATTTCTTGCGAAATGCTAATTATTTCTTTGGAGACGAACCGCCAGCTACTAGGCAGCTTTATTTTTATTTTATTATATTTCTATTTCGTATAATTTTTGTACTTAGTATGTGCGCGCGTTGTGTAATCAAATGTCAAAGATTGCAAAGAGACGCTGCGTCGCGTTGGCGATTTATATGTAAAACAAAAACTATCATTAATCAGCAGTAATAACAAGGTTTGATTGATTTTAATAAGTTTATTAAGTGCGTAACGACAGTAATCAATAATAGCACTTGAAATCGGTGTAAATATTTATTATCGTTATTGTTTCGGCCACTTAAAAAAAAACCTCTTAATTATATTTTGCGTACACTCAGTTCGACAAACACTTATAATAGCGCATTCTTCGACAAACTTTGTATGTATGTAACGCGAATAGTAGTGCTATTCGAAACCAGCAATACGTCACCGCTGCTCCCTTCACTCTATCACTTTATGTACTTCTGTACTTGCGTAGCACCACACGATTTACCCAAAAACCGGCACAACAATAAAAAGCGTCACCACAACAACCAACGACCTAAGTAGTTACTCCTCTGCCTACAAACTGCGAACCAATGACTAGCCGCTCGCGCGACTTGTGCACAACTGAAATCGTAAGAAAAAATAGGAGTTGAATTTTAGCCACATTTTTCTGTTTACTTCGATGCAGACAACAGGCAAATAATTCTCGTGCTCTTTTGAGCAAAAATCGCTCCCATTATAATTTTGTACACATGTAGAATGGGTGACATGACCAGCAAGTAAATTCTGAATTAGTAAAACAAATTTCAGAACTAGTTTAGTTTCGCCGATTTCAAACCACATTATTACTACTCAAGTTAGGCTAGAAAATAATGAGGCACCATAAGGCGCATTTGCTTATTTTCCTATGTTGAGCCTAAGTTTTTTTTTTAACAAATTGTTTCGGTGTACAAATTGCGCAGCAGTGTACGCCGGTCATTTGCTAGTAATAAATCAAAATAATAAAACTGGCTTAAAAAGTATATACATATGTATGTAGATACTATAGCTATTTATTTTCCATTTGCCCATTCGTAATTCAAGTTGTGGACGTAGCAAACCCCGAACTGCTTGGCATGGATTTTCTAGCTTTAGAATTTTGTTTTGCCTCGCTATCTTTCATTTCCCTACAGGCCTCCATCTAATGGTACGCGTCACGGTGTACTGAATACTGAAGGTGACGCCTTTAGAAGTACTGCTACTTTGGTTTTGCCGGGTTTGACAATTCTCAACTTCAACTAGACAAAGCTTTTTTCACAAATTAAGAAAAAGAGACACTTTTTTTAGTATTTTGCGAATTTATTTATTAAATGTCTGCCTATAAATTCATACTTTTACACTTTAGAACAATTAGAACACGTTTTTCAATGAAATATTGGAAGTTGTTCAATTTTCTCTCTCCCGTATTCTTGTTTACTAAAGGCGAGATCTGTCATTTCACCGCGGGAAGGCGCAATCTTGTATTCTATCATTCTTGGGTACGCGTAGTAAACTCAGTCGCCCCGCTCTATTTAGCCGCATTTGCTCATCAAGCACATTTGTCGCTTGGTTAGCTCGTTTTCGCCAGAAGAGCAGCAACATGATGGTTGGCCAACTTTTCTCGTCGAGCTGGTGAGAGAATCAACATGTGTTTTGGTTACCTTGAAGATGAGGCAAATGGAACGCTACAACCGCAAACCCAGCCGATAGGGGAAAAGAAAACAGGAAAGCAAAAACATAATAGCAAAAGAGAGTATTTGTATTTTGCGGTTTGCGAAAAAAAAAAATTTTGTTTTACAATTTGTGTTTGCTTAAAAATTGGTGGCAGAATGACTTGACGTTTTCACCATGCCACTTTAGGTTAAATGGCCATTTCGAAATTAATAACAGCTACAAAGGCATATGGGGTGTACCAAAAACTGTACGAATTACTTAATTACTTCACAGCCACCATGAATGCAAGCATAAAATTCCATTTTAATTGAATATTTAAATTTGTCCATCAGCGCATTGCTAAGAATTATGATTGGTTACATCTAAATAATTTTATAATCACAAGCCAAACATCATCTCTATACCATGAACATCAAATTAATTTCAACCTAAATGAGGCAAATTTTTTAGTTGAAGGCATACTTACCTTATGCAAAATTCGGAAAGTGTATCAGCCTTTCTTTGACGGTCGAGGGTTTTATTTTGTTTTATCATTTTTCGTTTCACATGAAGAAATAAAAATACAACTTCGAAAAAATTTCGGAATTCAAATTTTTTTCGAACTTATGATATTTTCTTTTTCCTTGATGAGTTGTCTTACTCACGATTGGTAAATTCGATTTTACCTCAGCTATTGGTGATGACGTTTGTTTTCTGTAGTTAGTGATAAAACAATGCGGTAATTGAAAAACACTTTTTGGAAAAAATATATGTAACACATGCTTCGGAACGTTGCTCTCATTTTTTGCATGTTAGCAATTTTGATGCACGTGAAGGAAAATACGAAGAAAATATATTAAATATCCGAATTATCTTCCCTGATAATAGTGATTCATTTTATTTGAGCAAAAATTCAAAATTTTCGACTGACTCGAACCTGTTGCGTAAATGTTAGGTTGATTGATGTTTTTTTATTTTACCAAATACGTCCAGTCATCAGTGTCATGTTGTATATATTCAGTGATATAACATTAAATCAAAGTCATGTGAAATATATTTTTCTTCTCTAATATTTTCATTTCCTTTTTTATGAAAAAAAAAATCTTGAAAGTTGCAGTGCCAGCGAGAATTGGCATATTACTAATGTTAAGGCATAACTTTAATTATTTGTCCAGTTATGGGGATTTTGGTTCACTTAATAATTTCATAAATGAACCGTTGACTTTATATTGAAGTCCCAAAGCATTTTTGATCAAAATTAAAAAAAAAATTAATAAAAAAAATGCGGAACCAACCGGTAAATATAGGTTTATCGCATTTAAAATATTTCGAATTACTGTCAACCGACAGTAACGCCAGTAACTCTGAGTTTTTATTATTTTTTTCCAAAGAAAAAATGGTCTATGGTTAATACAGCGGTGATCATTGAAAAAAGTAGTAGAAAAGTAAAGTTATCAGGTAGGTACCCTTTTTTATATAAAGAAAATATGACTAGGAATGAAGCTGAAGGAAATGTTCACTATCAGAATGATTAAACTCAATCAATTAATTTTGACGTGCGATGCCACACTTTGTTAATAAACATGTGAACTAATTTGAATCATCTGCTTGAAATTAACAATGCAATGATCATTTTTTACTATATTCACAATATTTTTCCTTATCACTTTTTTTTATTAAAATATAGCCCATTCTTCCACCTCAATCATCAAGGTTAAAAACTTTATACAAAATTTAAGAAAATTCAAAAAATATTCAGAAAACTTTCAAAACTTTTAATTCGAATTTTAAAAAACTTTCCGGGTATTTAGTTTTGTAGCACATCAATGATATCTTTATTATCATCGCCGACAAATTCGTTTACGTTTATTATAATCGAAAAATTTTAGATCCAACAATAACGATTATATTTGATCGAAAGAATAAAAATCATGATTTTTTAATACAAATTCCACAAACTATTTACAGCCGCGCAGTGTTATAAGGCCATCGGCAATAACGCCATATGGCTTTATTTCACCTTTGAAAATTTTCTATACAATCCTTATCTAGTGCAGAGATGGTGTGCATATAAAAAGTAACTCTTGTCATTCTTATAATCTGCCGTATTATTTTAATAATACAAAACGAAACAAAAAATATTTATTCAATATATACAATAAATTATGCAAGTGTCTTTATTTCCAAATTTTTTTTTTTATATATATTGCTATAGTTGCTGCCACTGTTTACTTTTTTTTGACGCGAAAAAAAGGGAGTATTTTTAATTTAAGGGAATTATTTTTGGCTGTGTTTAGTTTTTTTTTATTATTTATACTAAGTTAAACTCTTATAATATAAGCCTTAAATCCTATAATAAAACCTTTTATTTTTGTATTAAAGACTGCGTTTTAATAAACACTTTAATGTTGATAGAATTGCTGTTTACTTATTTTTGACGCTCACAGTATATGTATATGTATAAAAATTCCGTAAAAGGGAAATTTTCCTTTTACAAAAAGATTATCATGTACAATTGACTATATACATATGTTATAAAATTTCCCTTTTACAAAAAGATAAATAAATACATTTCGTAAAAGAGAAATTTCCCTTTTACAAAAAGATCACTCTTCCAATGGAAATAAAGCCATATGGCCTTATTTCTCAATGTGATGCGAAATAAAGCCATATGGCGTTATTGCCGATGGCCTTATAACACTGTGCCATTTACAGCATTCTTGGAAGGTTAGTTTTATTCGAAAACAATTCTTTGCAAAATAGATACAACTCATTTTCGTGTTCGAAAAAAATTATAAACACTTATTTTAAATTTAAACACTTTTTTAATTAAGTAATTGGCAAATCTTTTCTACTGAAATCGAACCGCATGTGCAACTGATCTAATATTTCAATATAGAAATTACGGATTGCTATTCTTAAAGTATTTCTATATTTTTATATTATTTTGTAATATCGTTATCTGCATATATATGTATACCAAGCGAATTTCTTCCATTATAAAACTAAATTAAATGTCTTATCTGAAAAGAAAACAGTGGTAAGCGTGAACACAACCGCAATCAAATCTATAGAACCCTTTCAAGAGCTTTTGCTAACTGTAAAATAAACACATACCTATACATGCCAAATACGCAGAAGAGACTACGAAAATAATGTTGCACACTCTTAGGCGTTGTGCAAGTATTAGCACAGCAAACCTTGAAGAAAGAAACTCAATTAAATGAGCAAAGCAGCGCGTTCGACAAAAAAAAAACGTGCGACAGTACCACTAAGATAACTTTTGCTTATATGTACATATGTATCTCTTTATCTGTAAAAATTTATATATGTATATTGTAATTTCGTTTTTATATATAAAATTAAAGTCGTTTTCCTATTAAAGGTTATTTGAAAACTCGATAGGTGGTGCTGCAGTCAAGTTATTTATAAAAACCGTATTTACAAATCTACTTCGTTTAAATTCAATATGAATTTTTTCGCTTTTTTATTTTTCCTAATTTAATTACAAATATTTTTATTGTAAAATAGTTTAGTAAGTTTCATTGTACATTATTAAATTAGAATGAATAATTGCAGACTATATTATTGGTCGAATTTTCGTTCATAGGATAGGATCAGGTTAAGGTAAATGAAACGCATATTGGGTGATTCATCTAGGTGATCGTTTTTTAGTTAAGCAAACAAATCAATTTTATTGAACTATTCTTTTAATTTTTATACTGCCGTCCATTCTAAAGTTCCAATTTACGCCTTCCTAAAATCGTTGCCGATCACCCATGTATACTTTGGACTTTACAAAGCACCAAAGGTAAAGTCTGGAGATGTGACTAAGTAAAGTAAAAAATTTAGCTTGTCTTAGAAAAAATGTAGCAAAAATACTAAAAGATTTTGCAGCGAAAATAAATGAAATTTTGCATTAATTTCAATAGCGTATATGTATATGAGAGGCACTTTTTTACTATAATTTTAACTGTATTTTTTAAGAATTAATAAAAAGAATTTTCTGAAAAAGTATTCTGTTTTAGTATTTGGTTCAATCGTTATGCTGCTATCAAAATGGGATTTACAAAAAATGCATTTACAATTTTCATGTAGAAAAAAAGTTAGTTCTGTCTTCTTGTTACAAATAAATGAGAGATACGAGTATCTTCTTGCGATTACGTAAAAAAATATACTCCCTCCTACCAATCACTAAACAAACTTATCAACTTTCTGACAAAGGTCACGAAAATGTTAATGTAATTTTTTTTTAAATGTGTTGCATACTTTCAGACTTCAATTTTTTTTTTACTCAAAATAGTATCCGAGGTTGTTGAAGAAGCGCGTAACTAAGACTACATAAATAATAGATTGAGGCTTACAAGAAAATTCAATAAAATTTCAACAAATACTGATGTATAAAATCCCTACTTGTATCATCTGTACCTTTCCATAGTACAGTATAAGAAGTTGAACTCGAACTACATGTTGTTGTTAAAGAAATGATTGTTAATGAATAATATCTTTCAATATTTTGGACCATATTTATTCACAAATAAGAATATTACAAATCTTTACCAAAAACACTTATAGAGACCGACTGACGTCATTGAAATATTTCTTGACTACTTTAAATTAACCAAACATTCAAATTTGTAAAATTTATGTAACCATACCTCCGTGCGATACTATGCCCCACCCCGGTACGATTTATATATTTTAATGTGGGCGATGCCACACCCATTTTTGGAATTTTTTTAACCGCATATTTTTCTACGACCTAGTCCTGCATATCAAATTAATTTTTTTTTTTGAATTTTGTAAATTACCGCTATAAGAGCAGTGGGTGTGGTTTTTGTCCGATTTCTATAGTTTTCGAAGCTATGCTTACTAATTAAATTATAAAAGAAAGTAAATAATTAAAATCTGTAGTGCCTATCATATTTGACAGTTTACACAACGGAGATATACCTGTTTATAAGATTTTTTAAATTTACAGTTATATAAGAGGTAGGCGTGGTTGTTGCCCTATTTCACCAATTTTTAATACAATCGGTACTTTTCATAAGAGTAATTTATGTGTCGAGTTTCATTACTAGATATTATTTTGCCTGGCAACGCGGAAATGCCAATAAAATCTCGCACACAACCAATTAAATTGTTTCACATTAAAATCTAATAGAATAAAAATAGATTTTTTCGCTTTTATTTGAAAATTCCTGATCTTTTGACGCAACAGCTTCCTTGACTTACTGCATTGTTCTTGTCAATCAATAAATAACATTGATTTAATGAAATTGTTAATTAGTCAAAGCTATAATATAAGAAAAGATTTTCATAGGAGTTGAATAAAATTTACAATTTACCTATGAAATATTACAAAATCTGCTGAGATGAAATAAGCGGTTTCACTTAAAGTTCACAATTACGAAGTTACTTAAGTTTCTTTTTAATTCCAAAATTAAAATTTTTATATGCAACTTCAAATAAATCAAGCACGCAAATGTTTCAACAACTTAGTTGACTTTTCATTCTGTAAACCATTTTTCTCTTTTGAATCTAAAGAATTGTATGTAAGTATTTCCCCTAAATCAGACTTTCACTCGCTCACGCAAGCTGCATCTTATTGTATGTCTCGCTGGCGACTTTCTTCAATGACTCCGCCTCCGCACCGGTGGCATCCACCATTTGTCGCAATGCACCACCCTTTTTCTTCAACAGCAAATGCGGAATATCAAATTCACGTGCACGACCATCGTCCATGACGAGTATGCGATCCGAGTCCATGACGGTGTGAAGACGATGCGCTACAGTTAGCACAGTGCAGTGTTTGAATTTGGTACGAATGGTGGCTTGTATGAGAGCGTCGGTTCTATATAAGAAAATGAAATATGAGACACAAATTATTTTAGGTTAAATATTTTTGAATACGCACTGTGGATCCACATTGGCGGTGGCCTCATCCAGCACCAACACCTTATTGTTGCGTAGAATAGCGCGCGCTAAGCACAGCAGCTGACGTTGGCCAACACTGAAATTACTGCCGCTTTGTGTTACCATATAGTCCAAGCCCGGTATGGCGGCTTTCAGTTCCACCTAAAAAAATCAAATATAATTTTTACTATAAATTTTGTATTACGCAATCATTCCACTTACGTCTTCTAGCGCGCGCCACAAATCTGCATCGCCATACATTTCGAAAGGATCTAAATTGTAACGTATAGTGGCGGAGAATAGCACCGGATCTTGTGGTATAATTGAAACTTTTGAACGCAATGCCTCCAAAGAAATACTACCAGTTTCAATGTCATCGATGAGAATGTGACCTTCAAGAGGTGAGAGGCGGAAGAGTGCACCGATAAGCGAGCTCTTACCAGCGCCAGTACGCCCCACAACTCCCACCTTCCAGCTGGATTCGATGGCAATATTCAAATGTTTCAGCACCGGTGGATTATTGGGATCATAACGTAGTGACAAATCTTTAAATTCTACATGACCCTGTGTGGGCCAATTACTCGGCGGTAGTTTGGCAATTTCAGATTCCTGTTCAAGATCTGTATATTCGAGTACACGTTCAACGCTGGTCATCTTCTGTAAAGATTCGGCCACTTGTCGTACACCATACTGCACCATGCCGGTAAGAACTATGGCTTGTGAGATGGCCAGACCCACATTGCCGCTGAAGGTTTCTATATTTGACGAAAGGATTGTGTAAGTAAAGAATATAAATTAAATTAACGTCCTAATCACGACGTTTTTGGTGTGAAAACACTTAATATTTAATAATCACAAAATGTTGGGAACGCCCAAAAACGTATTAATTGATTACACTGTCCAAAACTGGTTACTCAACGCGAACAAACATTAATAATTCTGAAAAGAGATGTCCCGAGGAGCAACTTTGCCTAAGACAGTACTAGTGCAGAGAATTTGAACTTTTTAAGGAGGCTTAAAGTTCTAAAAGTTTATGTACTAGCTATACAACAACAAAAAACAAAAACAAATTTAAAAATGGTTCAAATGTACTTTATTACATTCTCTGCATCACCTTCGATCGTTTTTTTTTTAATAATTTTTCAAACTACAGTTAGGACTTTTCTAAAATTTTATTATAATATGGATAGATTTTATTATAGTATAGATAAATAAGACAAAGCAACTTCTTATATAATTTCCGTCCTCAAATCTACTCTAGAAGATTTGAAATATTTTTTTTGCGCAATCTAACCCTTTACCTCCTACCTAAATGGGAATTTTTTACCCTCTCTCAAAACAGGAATAATGAAGGTTCATTAAAAAAGGGTAAATAGTTGAAGTTGGGGCTACCAAAGATATATGTAAATTAATGTGGTTTAAACGCGCATAAGTAACAAAAAAAGTTGGAATTTTGATGCTCTCATATTGCATATTAAAAAAACAATACGCAATTTTTTTGTTTGTTTTTTTTTTACAAATATGTAGAAGTCGCTATTGTATTTTGTATCAGAAGGACGCAATATCGAAGATATGCCACTCCTAAAAGTATTGGATCTGAAAAAATCGAGTACTAATTATTATCCAATTAAAACGACTCGATACCACAAATAACGATACCAATTTCAAAAAACCTCGAAACCGCTGCTTGGAACACCGGTCTATGCTAACCTAAATAAGAACAGTTTTCCACCTACATATGTATTAAGAATTTCTAAACTAGTCAATCCGTGCTTTTTTTTTTTGCGTTTAGAATAAAGCATACACAAAATCCTGCACTTAAAGTTATCGATTCTGAAAAACATTATTTTGAAACTAGCTAGCAAAAAATATCGATATGGTATCACAACTTCCTTAGCTTAGCGGCTATCACATAATAAAGTGATAAGCTCTGGTTGAACTTACGACTGCCAAACAGCGGAAAACTGAATGTCACCGAAGCCAGGAAACAGCAGCTGACACAATCCAACCATAAGCCCAACGCCGTATTTGAGGTAACCGTCAGCTGCCATGCTGCGCTATGCACATCCTGCAGATTGTCGAACTCTTGCACTAAAATAGCTTGTAACTCGCGCGCACGTATCGTTGCAATGCCGGCTAATGTTGCGGAGAGGTGCGAAAAGACAGGACTGCGACCTAAATAAGGTAACGAAAAAAAAACAATAAAATAATTGTGAAGCTAATTTACACCGATAACTTGTAAGGGAGTTCAACAAGAAGACATCAAAAAGCAAAGCACAAAACAAGAGTAAATTTTATTTTTTGCTTGTTTGGCGAGACGGTATGAAATGTACATATACTCGTACATAGAATAAACAGCAAACTTTTAACGATCGAATAAGTAAATTATATAAATGAGAAATAAACACCAAAACCGATATAATATCCAAACTTCTTAAACTATTATACGATAATAAGAATAACATTACCGAGAAACCACCGGAAACACAGCAACAATTCTAAAAATGCAGCTAGTGCGAAATCGCTGACTTTTACCAGAGGGCAGAACGAAGAAAAAAGCTCACTTACATTAAACAACTGCCGATAGAAATACACTTACATACATACAAGGAACGGACATACCAGCGTTGCCATTTTTGCCTGCTTTCTGATAGATCTATATTATTTTTTTTGCTTTTAGCTGGAAAATTTTAGTAGCTAAACAAGCTAGAGCTCTAGCTTTTTTTAACTTTTCTTAAAAATCTACATTCGATATTAATGAAATAAATCCCATAGAAATGCATTGGAAAAAATTAACTTATGTATATCAGTGGTAATATCTACAATCTATTGTAGAATTTTGGGCATAGGTTCGTAAATAAAAAATCATGTTTGACGAAAATCCTTCTGCTACCCTTTGTAGTTTTGTTTCTAATTTTTTAATCTTACCCCTCAGTAATGTAGAAGTCGAACGCATTTGTAGCGCTATGAACATTGACAAAATAAAACAAAGAAATAAAATTATGATTAAAATGTCAAATGTAATTTTTAGTATTAGATCAGGGCGAATTCATACAAGGTGGTGTTATAAATACAACTACAAAATTCCTATGTATTTTGTTTTTGTTTCTGCGTAAGAGTTGTCAAAATTTAAATACATTTTGTTTTTGCTTTTACGGCTTTTGAAAGCGCATACGCAAAAGCAAAAACAAAATACATGTAGGTGAATAAACAAAAAATAAAATCAGCTGCTCTTATGCCATCATCACCTTCTATAAATTCGCCTTGGATATGGCTTGAAGAATAAATAGTGTTGTCAGGATTTTTTAATTGAAAAATATCTCGTTGAAATGATGAACACTTCTAATGTATGTATGTATATAAGATGTGATATATAAATGTATGAATTAATCTGACATATGAAACTACCTCGTACCTTAAAAATAAATTATTTTTGAAGCTTATAAAGTCAATATAAATATGCGAAACGTTTGAATTGTTGATTTATATGATTTAGATCTTTAGCCGTAAACCAAATTTGATTTAGACATTTATAACGTTTTTATTTTGGCCATTTAGCGATTTGTTCAAAAAATTCTGGCAACACTGGGACAGACGTACACAAAACAAAACAGTGAAGAAGTAAGTTGCTTTCCTCTAAACTAAATTTGACAATAGACAACATAAATTTGCTTCTAAATAAATAATTATTCTAAAAACATCCGACCACACTCACATATGCCCTCCAAACGCTTGAGATCCTGTGATGGGCGTAAATATAAACGCAGTACCCAATAATCGACCACGCCCACTATGCAAATAACAATCAGCAGTATGGGATTAATTACGGTAATCACCGTTAATATTCCAGACATAACTAAAGCGACTTGCAAGGAATCCATTAAAGACTTTGGTAGATATTCATCAATCGCGCCCATATCTTTGGTGAAGCGATTCAAAATTCGACCGGATGGATTTATATCGAAAAAACGCATTGTCGCACGAAGAAGACAGCCGAACATGCGATCGTGTAAGACTTTGGAGGCATGCATGCTGACTTTTATGAATAGGTAGTCGCGGTAGATGGTCAACTGCATGGAAAGTGGAAAATGAAAATGTTTCCAGTAAATAGAAATGGAAAGGGTAATAGAAGGTAACTTTAGGTATTAAACTTTTCCTAACTGATTACCGAATGGAAAATATTTTTTTGTAAATGTAATGTAAACTAATACATTTATTTTGAATAGGTTGCCTAAAAAGATTAATTTTATTTGCGGAATCAACTTTATTTGAATTCACCTTTTCTACTCATTAAAATCTATGTGCATACATATGGTTTCCAATAAAAACGTGGACAAGAGCCAAGGGGCGAAGGCTTTGAAACTAACAACTTTTCGTTCTGGTTCATGAACATTTTTCGCGCGCAACTAAAATCATACAGAAAATACCTTTACGTGCATTTTCGGGTGGTCTTTAAAATATAAAATTAACTAACTATTTTTTTCAATTCCACTCAAACATCGATACTACTATAGTCGGCATTTGGCCCCGATCGAGTCTGCACAGGATAGTCTAAATTTTGTATCCGTCCCAAACGGAATCAAAATTAACATATAGATATGCTGATATTTTCGACTATATTAGAATGAACGTAGGAAATCCAAAGTAAAAAATTTGCTTCCCACATTTAAGGACGTGTATTTATAACAATACGCAACAATTATTACAAACTATCACGTTTTGGTGTTCGTGTATCCATGAAACTTGCAAAGTAGTGGAAATTGAGAGAGCAAAATAGCAGTAATTGCTAGCAAATTTTTTACTTGCAACAACTGGCCAGTAAGAAAAACAGCTGATCCCAAAAATATGTAAACACAATAAACATAAAAAGTTTGCTTTTTAACTAATTTAATAAAACAAAAGACAGAAAAAACATTGTGCCAGTTTGGGTTGTGCGCCAACAAAAGAAATAAGCTGTTCGTAAGATGTGGCAAGTTTTTTGTTCATATACTCTTTTGAATAGCGTTCTCTTATGGTGCGCACAGTCACCGACGCAAACGTACGTTGCGTGTCAGCTGACACGATCAAACTTATGAGAACGCCATGTAAATGAAAACTCATCAACGTGTTCGTGTGACGGGTACGCGCGACGTGTACGTGTGTAATCAGAGAAATTTAGATTTTCGCCGTGAAGCCGTGTCAGCTGAGTGCTCTCTCACCGCACAGTGTTGCCAAGCAGAACTTTTTAAAATCATTAACAAAATAACCTTATAAAAATTTAAATTTTTATTAAATTAATTTAAAATCGATGTTTAATAATGTTAATTATAGATAAATGAACTATTTGCATTTGTTGGTTTTTGGCTTTGGTTTATTATACAATGAAAAATTGTGATTGACAACGCGGATGTGTGTAAAAGTATGTATGCAAACAAAGGAATGGCAACATTGTGTTGATGCATACAAACACAGTTTTATGTACGCAAAGTTTGTTTACAAAACATACGCACGGGCACAAGTTTTGCTCAATTTTGTGTATCACCCGACAAACAGACACGGCAAACGTACACGTCGGTGACTGTGCGCACTATTAGAGAGCGAATGCTCTGGGAAATATTGTTACTGGATAACTTTTTCTGGATTTTTATATGAAAACTCTAATTAGTTATAAAATTTGAAATTTTCAAAAATTCATAGCTTGTGAACGGCACGCCCGATTCGAAGGAATAAAAAACAGGGGCAGTAATAAGTTTTATCACAAAAGGGTTGCTTCATAATAGAAATTAGGCGAGACATATTTTTTTCATTTTGCCGATAAGTGTTATATTCTTAAGTTTAGTTTTGACGTTGTCCGAGTGTTATGCAGGAGAAATAGTTGTTTCGATGTCAATATGAGTTAGTTTTTTTATTGCCTCATAAACGTTGTAATATAAGGATATCGACGAAGATGGAATTTTAGATAAAAATAGCAATAAGATATGCAAAAGATAAGTGTAAAGAAGAATTGGAATATACATACATATGTAAGAGTTATATTGGCAACGGAAAGGATTTCGAAATAACAGTAATTAGGCAACGTAGGAAATAAACGTTGATATATAACTCGTAATGGCGATACAAAAAATATTTTTTCGTTAAATTTCATTAACCTAGTCGCAAAGAACACTAGGTAGGATAAGAAATGTAAAAGCAACGACACTAACTCGGAAAAATATGCGAATTGAGCCTACTCGGTAATATGATATACGGCCTGAGATGCAGTGTTGTGAAGCGCTATTGAGAATGAGCCGTAAGAAAATACATGGGACATTTCATTTTATCACCTAATCTGTTTTTATTTGCACAGTATTTTTAAATTTATGTATAACCAGATCAACCAAAAATTTTTCAGGACACCTATTTTCCGTTATTAAATAACACTAAACCAATCTCATGCTTCATGAAGGATATTAACAGCGAATTATTAAAGAAAATTGTAACCGTGCTGGAGCGTTCTTTTGCAACTTGGTTACAATAAAACGGGTCCATAACAACACTTTTTGGTTGTTATTCTTAATTTGTTTTCTTTTTTGGTTTTTTTTTTTTTTTTGGTTTCCAGGCGAGCTGAACTGTTTCTACCTAAAAATGTATATGTACAACCAGGAACCTGAAATAATCGTTGGTTTGATTTTTACGGATAAAAAAAATTATTAGAAAAATTTCGATAAAAAAAAAACACGAATATATCAATCTAATCCTTATACCATATGATATACAAAGCTGGCCTTATTTTTTTTGTTTGATTACATTTGATCGTAATTTTGAGACTTTTATCTAATGATTTTTTTTCGATCAAAAATAATCGCTATTCTTGGACGTAAATTTTTCCAACCATATTTGATCGATATTTCGCAATTTTTATTTTTTCGAACATAAAACATAAATCGTGCAAATTTGCGTTGCTGCTATTATTGCCATCCCCAAAAAAAATTTTTTTTGCGTTTAATGTAATCGAAAAATTTGAAATCCAAGAATAATCTTTCATGCTTTCATTCTATTCTAATATTTCAAATTCTCATAGTCTAAATTTTATTCTTGAATTCTACTTACCACAACAAGAGCAATAACAAGTGCGCCATAAATATACAAACACTCGAAGGTGGTAAAAGTCGTTGGCTTACTGAGCGCACGCAAATATTCTTGCTGCGTCCAAATATTCACAAAATAATCAGATCCACTGTAGGCCACCTGTGACATCAACATAACAATAACCATGATGATTAAACCACCTAGACTGCTGCCAGCATGGAAATACTCCCACCAAACTCGGCCAGACACAACACCCTGGGCCTGATCCTCGGCTAAACCTGACTCTTCGGCGATATCCTGTGCCGAACTATTGGCAATACTGAAGGATTTGCGAATTAAGGAACCATCATTTGCGCTGCTACGTCGCACCGGTTGATAGCCATCATTTGCACCATCGATAAACGGTATATCCTCGTCTTCGTAGGTGTTTAACGCATGTGAAATGGCAGCTTCGTTTTCACCATCCACCACAATTTCTTCCTCTTTACTACGCTCGAGTAATTTAGTGAAATCCAAATCACTATTAGACAGTTCTTCGTAGATACCTTGGCGCGATATGCGACCATTCTCAATAATCACAATCCAATCGGTCTCACAGAGAAAGTGTGCCTGATGTGTAATAAGGATGCGTGTAGCCTTTTCGGAGGCCAGACGGCTGCGTGGGCCGATTACTTCATCGAAAAGATGACGACCGACGTGTGCATCGACAGCACTCAATGGATCGTCAAGTAGGTAGATGGAGGCAGGCTTGTAGATGGCGCGTGCCAAGCTGCAATGAGAAATATGCCCATACATATAAAAAAAATTTTATGAAACAAGTTCCTTTTGAAGATTTTGAAGTTTGTTCATATTTCGGATACATTCAACATCAGTTTTTTTTTTTGCAGAAAGGGAATCATTAAATCAAACATTTTATTTAGCGAAAGTTTTTTGACTTAACCCGCCACATAATCTGTGAAGGACAAAATACTTTTTGATGTACATTAGTCGGGCAATATGAAGTCAGAAGTTTATCCTCCTTGGATTAAATGCTCAATAAAAAAAAACAAAATTCGTTAAAATGATCCAGATGCAGAAACTTCAAAAAAATATAGTTAATTTAAAAAAAATCGTGGGCCATAACGCTTATAATTAGATAAAAAAAAATGCCAACCAAGTTTAATCGATATTTTCTAATTTTTATTTTTATGATCACGTATAGCCGTTATTCTTGAAATTATGGATTTAAATTTTATCGATCATAATAAACGAAAAACACTTATTGGCGATAGCAATAATAGCAACAACACAAGCAATACGATTTCTTTTTAATGATCGAAATAATAAAAATCACAAAATATCTATCAAATCTGATCGGAAAATTTAAATAAAAAATAACGATTATTTAAACTAATCATAAAACATCGTTAAAATGTTATCGAATAAAGAAAAATTGTAAATAACGATCAAACTTGGTCCGACAAATTAATATCAGAAAATAACGGTTATTGAATGATTTGACACAATAACATTTTTAAATAAAAATAAGGTTAGATTTGCAGATCATGTGCAGCGTGTTCTGAAGCGAATTCTTACAACATTTAATTAATTAACTAAACAAAGTTCTAGTTTGAAAAGCAATCTTCATAATACTTGAAATAATAGGAACAACTTAAATTAGTTCAAGAACTGTCTTTGCTCAAATTTCGAGCATGAGTTATATAGAAGAGAGAATCGCAACACCGTCGGCAAAAAAAATAAAATTTAAATTAACGGCAATTTTTATTCACTTCAAACTTACACTTTATATTATGCTGACATTTTTATATCCAAAAAGTTTACGAGAATTTCGATTACAAATTTTGAACTTTTGAAGAACAGTTTTAGAGCTTTTTGAAGTACGGTAAAAAGTCTGAATCTTTGATGTACATGAACCTGATGTCTACGACTGTGTAGTTTATTACTTTTTCATATATAGCAGCAGATGAAGCTAATAATCAAGCTTTGAAGAATCCAGCGCCACCTATCGGATTCATCTTTTGGAAAAGTATTTCTAGTCGCCCCTGCAGCATACCCTTATTTCGTCAAAATTGGACTATAAATGTGAATTTTCTAAATGATTATAGCGCCATCTAGCAGATTTATTTTTTAAAGAAGTATTTCTCATCACACTTCCAGTAATTTTCGAAATATCTCACCTCAAGAGTCCTCTATTGGATCTATAGCTTGTAAACATATTTATCATTACACCTGTATTGTACGTTTTTAATTTAATCAAGATCGGACCGTAAATACAGATCATATGAGTACTTCGACCTATGCGACCCCCAGCGGATTTAAATATGTATAGCCGATGTTCGTTCTACGGGTCTAAAAACTATATATTATCCAAATTTGGTTGGAATCCGGTCATCAGTTTCTGGGTCAAGTTTTCACATAGAAATGGCTTGCAAATATTGGAAAACAATTTTCACTAACATCCACTATAGCTTTAAAAAATGTATCAGCATCAATACCAACACCTTAGTGAAACAAAAAATGTTTTAAATTAAAAACTATGCCAGCAACTCACCTTATACGCGCACGCTGACCACCCGACAGTGAGGCTCCACGCTCGCCTACAATCGTCTTGTCACCATTGGGCAGCTTTTGAAAATCTGTGGTGAGTGCACAACACTTCGTCACCTCAAGATAACGCTTACGATCGTAAGTTTCACCGAAGAGTATATTATTACGAACAGTGCCGGTAAATAGCCATGGCTCTTGAGCAGCGCAGGAGAGTTCGCCTTGTATGGAAACTTCGCCATCAGTGATTGGTAGTTCCGACAACAGTAGTTGCAGTAGAGAACTCTGTATAGAAAAGATTTGCGAATTTTTAACACTACCCTTTTACGTAATAATCGACAAATGTACCTTGCCCGAACCCACAGAACCGATAATAGCGCACAATTGACCTTTCTTTATATTCAAATTGATATCCTGTAGGGTATGTTGTGGTTTTGCCAAATCCCAACTTGCATTCACCTGTTTGAGTGCAATAGATGTAGCGATATCATGTTGGTCACCTTTAAGTTCACCTTTCGTATATGTCAAGTCACGTGCCTTTTTATCATGCTCCTCACGCAGCAGGTACGATTCAACGCGCTTAATTGAGACTAACGCCTCGGCACCAAATGAAACACCGGGTGGATAACAAATGGCCGCAACCAAATGCAGTACGTGGTAATAACCCGCTACCGAGAAAACAACATCCGCCGTAATTTCATTGCCCATTAGCACGGCAGCTACAATGGTTATATAGAGTGTGGAACATTTCGAGAATACAATCGTACTCATATAGAAGCCATACAGATATGAAGCATAACGAATTTGTTTGATTTCACGACGACGCGCCTCACTCACCACGGCCTGGAAGGATTTCTCCCAAGCATACATTTTTATCACCTGTATACCTTGAACCAATTCATTCATGAAACCCACACGCGCATCGGTACGTTGGGCGATTTTCATGCGCAACTTTGCAGCCAACTTACTGAAAGCTGTTTGTATGGGTATGGTTTTAAGGAGTAGACCTACCACACCCACTGCAGCCGCCCAACCAATGCGCAACCAAATGAGGTAGAAAATCAGCAAAGCATTTAATGGCAATATCCAGATCCAGTGAATGTAAACGAAACCATAATCTAAGCGGTTTACATCGTTAGAGAGCAGATTGATTAGATAACCGGCAGAGGTTTCATCAGCAGAGCGCATCGAAAGCCGAAGAGTCTGAAATGAAAAGTTTGAACTGATATTTAACCGAAAGGGCTTTGTTCAAGGCGAATTCATACAAGGTGATAGCAAGAAAGAACGTATGTATTTTGTTGTTGCGCCTTGAGCGGGAGTTATGTCAAAATCTGAACTAGAATGTAAACACACAAATTAGAATGTAAACAAACAAAACTAGTTTGACATTACACCCGCTTCGCCGAATTGAAAAAAAAGTAAAACTCAGCTGTTTCTTCACTCCACCTTGTATGAATTCGCCTTGGCTTTGTTTAGCAAAAAAAATTGAAGTTACAAAATTTTTGAAGTTAACCCATGATTCAATTATTAAAGGTTTGATACATAATGACAGCTAATTTCTAGCTCTCCCGTACAAAATGTTGCATTTGCGAAGGAAGTAGAAAAGGGGAAGAATGTAATCCCTTTTTGTAAAAAAATTTTTAACAAGTACGCAAAATATGTAACTAGTTGTAGAATTTAAGTTCCAAATATGTTTCGTAGTGTACGAAATATTTGATGCATTCTTCCGATTCGAAACTCTTTCGTTATGCAAACATTGATTTTAATTAATAAATATCATTATTATAAGTAAATAAAAGTGAGTTTTCTACATTTAGTGGTAAATATATGAAATGGTTGGTACAATCAAATTTTTGTAGTTCACAATGAAAAAAACATGTGATATAGTTCTTTGTTCTTATAAAAGCCAAGTAACAGAATGCCATTATTACATATTGTGAGATGAGCCATATTAATTCATTCACCAAAACTCACACAAACTCCCCACGTCGCAATTGTTGAAACTTCTCTTATACGTTTGATTTACGTTTTGGTCGGCTCCGAAAAATTGCGACGTAAGTCAAGACGGCTAAATCGAGCTTTTAGCCTTCCACTTGATTACAAAAACAAGTTTATTGATGGTTTCAAACAAAGTACGTACTTTTTTTTATTATATTACGTACAGAAAAATGTATGATACAAAAAGTACATAACAATAAATAACTATCTAATCACAGGATTACTTTTCATTAATTTACATAGAATTTGGCAGAAAACCATTCCAAAACGGCGACACTGAAGCTCGGGAACACAAGTTATTAGCAACTTACTAAGAAACAACTAATATTTACATTAATATTTCACTTGGGCAGAAATGCTTATCATCTATTCTAATGACATACACACTCTAAGGTCCTAATTAAAGATATACTTATATTAACTTTTATTTAGAATATTTCATATTTTTTAATATTAATTTAAATTCTCGAAATTCGGAATGCCCACTCGCTTTGGCAAGGAAGCCATGGCACAGGGGTGGAGGTGAAGAAGAGTAATGGGCTTTGAAAAGAAATCCTATAAAAAAGATAGGAAACAGCAAAGGTCTTGCTATATACCAATCACGATTTAGATGCACAAATTACCTAATGAATTGCAAATAAAACCACATATTTGCATTATATAAAATATTTACATTTTTTTAAAGTACTTACTTAAATTGTCACATTTTTTACGAAAAATGTCAGCGAACTAAAACTTTTTTTTCTTGTTTTGAATTTTACTACCATTTAGAAATATTTCATACTCGTACGATTTATACATAAATTTTCAAACAAGTAACACTGTTTTAGCTAAGGGAGACGTCATGTGAAGAGTGAGGAGCAAAGCTGTTTATGTATCAAACCTTTCATTATTGAATCATGAAGTTAATAAACGTCTCTACCAAGGCGAATTTATAGAAGGTGATGATGGCATAAGAGCAGCTGATTTGATTTTTTTTATTCACCTACATGTATTTTGTTTTTGCTTTTGCGTATGAGCTTTCAAAAGCCGTAAAAGCAAAAACAAAATGTATTTAAATTTTGACAACTCTTACGCAGAAACAAAAACAAAATACATAGGAATTTTGTAGTTGTATTTATAACACCACCTTGTATGGATTCGCCTTGGTATCTACGTTTTAATGTATTAGAGCGTTATGTAAAGATTTGGGGTTGCATACCCAATGATAGGATTAGTAATTTGTACTCTGCTGATTGTTATTCCACATATGTACTATGTGTACGTTTGAAATTTCCAAAAAAAAAAGGTATGTACATAAAAGAATTTCAATAGAGCTCCGATTTGGTAAGAATTTGGTCCAACCTTTGGCCAGACTAATGCAAATAGTGGTGAAATTAATGTACAAGTGTTTTTATCCGGTTATGGGAGATATCCGCTTATACGGGGGAGGGCACAAACAATACTTACATATGAATGCACAAATTTATTAGAAATATCGCATTCAACTTTACTACCTTTTATTTGATGTTTATGTTTAAATATTTAATGTAAGAATCGACAATTTCGTTTAAAAAAAAACTACTACAAACCATGCTTAGATTTTTTTTTGTCCGTTTATGAGGAATTATATGTTCAGAATGGTTAGGATGACATTTGTATGGAAATATTAAAAACATTTTTCGAGTACATATATATTTATGTATAGAGGTGAGATATCTTTTTACAATTATGTAAGTTATTAATAAATTTGTATTTCCTTTTCAAACACTTTGCAACCCTATCAAAATTGTTTTGAGACTATGTTTTCCAAACCTATATCAGTTGAAACCAGTATTGTAAACCTTCATTTATTTTATAAATTTAGATAAAAAGAGATAATTTTGTAAAGCAGTGGCAATCCTATCCAAATATATTTCTCGAATTGCGCTTCCCTCCAGCCTTTTTCGTTTGACACCTGTATAGTAGAATTTCAGTTACCTTACCAACCAATTTGAATAAACGGTATGGCAACTCTCCTCATAAATGTTTTCCTATATACGCTTTCGTTTCACAGGAATACTGTTTTATTTCAGTAAGTTGAAAAGTTGCAATATTTTCAAACACGTGGCAAAGATCTTTAAACACATTTGTATATCTTAACAATTCTTCATCATAATAATTTCATTTAATTTACTTTTTTAGCCAAGTGATAACCTTCTCACAATGTATCTTTAAAATAACGCTTTGTTAAGCATCCTTTGCCAATTTTATACAGATCTGACCATTCGCCATATAGCATAACTTATTTTTATTTAATTGACTACAACTTTTTTAAAGGTGGGCAACTCAATAAAATATTGCCGACAGGGCTACAGGGTATATACATATATATTGGGATGCCAAATCCTTCCAGCCATTTGGGCCTAACAACTTTCACATTTATAATATTAGTAGGATAAATGACGAGGAGGCGCGAAAGTAACCCGATATTTATAAAACACACCACACATATTTTTTCTCTCTTAAGTAAATTCTAAATTAGTGAAATCAGAGCAGTTTTAAGTGTTTGGCTCCCATTAATATGGAACCGAACACAATGCGACCCCATACGCGAATCTTGCATAAAAATGATAACTAAACGTCGAACGGTGCAAAATTCATTATTAAATAACTTCACTTTACTCACTAAAGTATTTAATAGCTATTTTATCAACTGCTTCTTTTTGTAATTAGTGAACTCACCTTCCTATAAATCAGCGAACAGCAAGCGATACGCATGCGCGCCCCCATCAAACTCTGCCGCAAAAATACATGATGAATGTGGAAACAGGCAATTAACGTAGATAGCACTAAAATAGTACTCAGGCAATAAACATCACTCCACATGTAAAAAATTGCATTTTCGAAATAAGAAATCTCTGGCGAAGTTGCTGTCAAAGATGAATTATCGGTGACATCAAACGGGTTAAATGACGCTGGAAGTATTTAAATATAAAAAAGTCTTGTATTTAAAAATAAAAAGTCTGTTGCTAAGCAACAACAAAAACTAAGTAACTGTACAGTGCTGGGAAAAAGTATAGGCACATTAACTTTTTTATAACATAGCTCATGCTGTAACAAACGCCATATAAGCATAAATTTCAAAGCTTAAACAAAATTCCGCAAATTTAAATAAATGTTCATCAAAATTTAAAACTTTTTAATTAGAATTGTCGTGTACGCAGTTTTGTACGTTATTCAAATGACCGTTTTCACCTTCATTCGGTCTTCGGGTCAATTTGATCCAAATTTCAACTTTAATTGTTTATAATTCGGTGAAAATGAAAACGAAATGTTTATCTTATACCTCACGCTGCATGAGAAAGTACTCAATTCGTATGTGTGGGTCATATTGACCCAGTGCACTCATGCCATTTTGGTTTCTTCTCTTCAGTAGAGGCTTGTTTCATGATGTTTCAGATCCGTTTAATACAGAGCATGATGAAGATTATTTGCCAGATGAAAGTGAGGTTAAAAGCGATTTTGACGATAGTGATTATTCGGACATCGAATATTTTTATTTATACAAACACAAAGCAATTGCCTGTTGCTCGTCCAGTTGTTTCTCATGGTCTGGATGCGCAATCAAATAAATTTCTTACTGTTTACTGATTTTTTTATTAAATTTGTTTTTTCTACATATTAGGGCGAACAGCTGTACCCGCGTCACAGTTTATTGATCTCTTGTCATCATTTTTGTTGTTCATTCAATTATTCGAAAATGTATTGGGTATAACGAATTTACAAGGAGTACGCCAGTAAGAGGGTGAATGGTATAATCCTTATATTGCGAGCGCATTGTGGTGTGGTTTTTCTAGCTGGTGTTTATAACTCCAATAGTGAGTCCATCAAACCTACTAATTATTTCTGCATCAATATCTCACAAAATGTATAAAAAAAAAATCAACCGATGACTTCGTTTTGACAAACTAGAAACCAGCAGTAGTTTACGTGATAACAAAACTAAAGGCGGTGCTGATGTTTTGGACAGCAGCTGTTGCAAAATGCTGAATGCGTCAGCTAGCAACGTATTTATTTTTTTACTCGAAATTGCATCTAGAGTGGAATAGGTGCTGTCCGTAAATTAAACATCGCAAAGGTATGCCACGTGGTCAAAATACTCATGCAGTTGTTCATTATCGAAATTTACCAGTAGAATTAGAAACATCAGCATCAACATTTTACACAATCACCAGATACAAAGAAGCGAGGTCGTTGATATATGTATTTGCTAACTTGGTAAAAACAGCAGCATGTACAGTGTTCCTTGTGATAAATATGTGGATTATATTTGTGAGAATCACATATAACATTTGTGTGGAAATTGCGCTCAAAACATTCAATATCAAGGCGTTTTTTCATGGTTTTCTTTTCAATTTATTCCATTTTTCTCGTTTTTCTTTGCTTTTTTATGTGAATTTTGGATCAAACAATAATTTTCTTAATCTTAATTTCTTAAAACTTAAAACTTCAAAGAAAAAAACCATAGAAAAAGTTTGATATTTACTGATTGCAATGATTTATCTCTTAAAAAACAAACAAGATCAAAGCCGCAAAAAATAACCTGGGTCAATTTGACCCATATGGAGCGGAATCGTTCACGGAAATAAGCTCCGGAAGAAGATTAAGTGGTTGGAAATACCCGTTTATTTTTTATTATAAAAAATCATCTTCAATTTTTTACCACTTAAAGCTTCCACCTTTTTTGATTCAAAACTTTAAAATTTTGATGACCATTTCATTTTAAGTTGCTGACTTTTTTGAATTTTGTACAAAGTGTGAAATTTCTCCATATATGGTTTTTGTAATAGAATGAGCTATATTTTGATAAGAAATTAACGAACAAGTTTTAGCATGAAAATAATTATAAAAAAAAAAAATTTCTGTCTCAATAAGTTTTTCAGGCACTGTATGCACCTAAATGTATGTGTGTTTGAGGCCCGCAATCAAATCATTCAAGCGATCAATTGATGATCGTCTAATTGGCATGCAAGTCAATAGACGCAAATTTGTTCCTAAGTCCACTACATGTTCTATGCATTTTTATCGGTGTAATAGTAAGTAATCCAAAGGAGCAAAAAAAAAAAGCTGTCGCTACAAATTGCTTAAAAAAGCTATATACATACATACATACGTACATGTGTCTGATTCAATGGAACGCGGCGAGCGATTGGCTGTAGTGGCATTTATCGCACGAATTGCGACAGGCGCGACTTCTTTTTGAAACTGAATCAGCAACTGGGCCAACACGGCTGGTATAAGTGATCTGCCAATGTAAACAAAGAAATTGTGCACTTTCGAACTCATTTCATTTCCTTACTTCATTGTAATATAGATGAACGTTATAATGCCATCAATCACTACTTGCAGCCAGAATGTTCGAAGTATGGCATTGCGCAACAGTGGGTTGCGTCCTTTGCGTTGCGCTCGTTCCACTTCATTGTGCCAGTTGCTGAAAGACGAAAGGTTGTTGTTAAAAATATATTCATTGCAGATGAGTTTCGATTTAACGACAAGAAGATTTGGTTGCATTTAAAAACGATAATATTTGGACAATATAAACTGGTGGTGTTGACTATAAAAACCACATAAATTTTTAGGATAGAGCAGTTGGCTTTGGTACGACAGATTTGTTCCATAACTCGAAGAAGTTGTCGGCATTTGAGCAGAAAGCAATCCCCTACTCAATTCTTTGGCAAATGGGAGGACAAATGAGAGTTGATTAGGTCATCGCTTTGTCAAAAGAAGAATTTTTGTTGGCAATATCTGACAAAATGCCAAACCAGCGACTGTTCGGTATTACCACATCAAATTGAGAGTTTAGTAAGGAATAAAACTGGGTGCAGAGAGACCCTATGCACGGCAAAAGTGAAACCTCACAGCAAGCATTCTAGGAAGGAAAAGGGTTACAATATATTTTGCAACATACAGTTAGTCACTTAAGTAAGTATACACTACATATATCTGCATTATTTTTGCACTGGATTTCTTAAATAACACAAAATATAAGAAAAATGTGTTTTATTCACTTGAAAGAAACATAAATATAATACTCAATTCAAAAACGCATACAAAATGGCAGAAAATAAAAAAATTTTACCAATTAAAAAAAATTTGGTATAAATTCATATCACAAAAGTAAGTATACAAAGGCACAAATATTGAGTTAATTATAAAAATATTATTTTAAAAGTCGACTTCTAGTATTTGGTTGGATAACCATTGGACTTAATAATGGCTTTAAGACGTGAAGGCATTGATTTCACCAAATTTGTGGTTACTGCTTGCGGTATTTTATTCCATTCTTCCTGGAGCGCACTTTTTAATTGATCCTTGCTTCGTATGGAATATTTACGGATTTGCCGCTTTAGATGTTCCCATAAATGTTCAATGGGGTTTCTATCCGGTGATTGGGGTGGTGTTTTAAGCTGTTTTTGCACATTGTATAAGAGCCATTCCCGCACAACTTTGGACTTGCTTGGGATCATTATCCTGCTGGAAGATGAATGACTCCTCCAGTCCCAATTTAATCGCGCTTTGCTTCAAATTATTTTTTAAAATGTTAAGGTAACCGTATCGGTCCATAATAGTTTCGATAAACACCAGATTGCCTACCCCATTTGCCGCCATACATCCCCAAACCATCACCGAGCCACCACCATGCTTAACCGTGCCGGTCATATTAATAGGATTCAGCTCTGTGTTAGTTTTCCTCCATACTGTTTCGCGACCATCCGTTCCACTGATACAAAATTTGCACTCATCTGAAAATATAACGTTGTTCCAAAACGTTTGGTCACACTTTTCATGATTTTTTGCAAATGATATCCGTTTACATCGATTGACCCTGCTCACGAAGGGCTTCTTCCTAACATTACGTCCATGGTAACCAGCATTATACAGGACTCGGCGAATAGTTTGAGTACTACACTGCTTCCCGTATTCTTTTTCGACTTCAGCTTTTAGCTTTGGGGCACTTTTTTTGGGATTTTCTTTTATTTTACGAACAATCAGACTACTTTCCCTGTCACTGAATACCCGTGGGCGTCCGGAGCGAGGCTTATTATTTGTTTTGCCAGTACTTTTGTACTTGTTTACAATCTTTTGAATTGTAGCAACACTTTTATCAACGATACGAGCGATTTCACGCAAAGATTTATTCTCTTTGTGGTATTTTATAATTAATTTTTTTAAGTCATCAGAGAGCTCTTTTCCTCTTCGTGCCATTGCCGCAAATTGTTCAGTAATTTAAAGAAAAATGTGGAATTCTTTAATAATATTCCTAACAGTGTCCTTTTTGTTTAAAATGATTGAACTTTTTAAATTTAAAATTATGCTATCGCGTTATGTTCACCAAACAATTGTACGCTGTATACTAACTTTTGTGATATTATTTTCACTCGCCTCAACTAATAAGCGATGTGTGTCTAACGGTATCAACATTTTACAGCTATATTTGTGTTGATGTTAAAGCGAGTGCCAATGTACACATGCTTTGTGTAAAAACGTGCCATTAGTATATTGGGAAACACTTTAATTTTAATTATCTTCAAAAATAAAGATGGTGTATACTTACTTAAGTGACTAACTGTATCTTTTCTTTGCAATTAATTTTTCAAACAGCTGGCAACCCTGCTCAAAAATATATATTTCTCTAACCACTTTCGATTAACACCAGTATTGTGCTATTTTATTTAAGTTTTAATTAGTATGTATTTAACTTTTTAAACATCTGGCAACTTTCATCAAACATATTTTTCAATTAAATATTTCGTTAATCTTATTAAGTTAATTGAATTAAATTTTTCTGACAGGTAGCGATTCTCTTTAAAAATATTTTCTAAAAAAAAAAATATTTCCTTAATTTCTTTATTATAATAATATATGTATATTAAAGTGTACACTGAAAATTGTCTAAATCGACCCACCTAACTTATAGTTCCCAGACGACTGACTTTTAACTCTGGCTCTAAAGAAGATAAGAACATGAGACCTTTTACTTATTATAAATGGAAAGTGTACACTGAAAATTATTAAGATCGGCTGACTATAATTTATAATGCACATATCTGAAGGGTTTATTTACTTTTATTATATGTTAAGATCGCGACGAGGAACTCAACGCTCAAATAACAACTACTCATGTTTTTTATTCGCATGCATTTTATTAATGTTTGGAAGTAATGTTGTAGATGTTAAGTCTCCAACCAGAAAAAATTCTTGATAATTTTTTCAGACCTTTTAAGATTTGATAAGTGAATGGCCCTCTTACTAAGTTATAGTGGTCCGATCTCGATGATTTTTGTTGTGTACTTTTAATTATTAATCATAAATGAATGGAGTGCCAAATTTCATGTCCTTAGCTGTTTTAGTGTAGAAGATATAACGCAAAACCTCATATCAGTTGATCGAAACTTTAAGTTATAGTAATCCAATTTTTAAATTTTTCATTACACACTTTACATTCATAATACGGGAAAGGATTGCCAAATTTCATGTTGTTAGCTGCTTTGGTGTAAGAGTTATAATGGAAAACTTCATATCTGAACAATCAGTGGTTGTATAATGGCCGGTCGGTTCCAAAAAGGAATGAAAAAAACGAATTTGACAGGGACCTCAACAGAAATCTTCAGCCTATTAGTTCTTTGAAAACAATGTACATATCAATACAAATTTTATTTCAAATGCTCAATTTGGGAATACAACTTTTTATTCATAAAAAAAATTTATTTCTGGCTTATTCGACTTAACCTAGAAAAACGCCTTCAAGTATATGTTCAGTAAGTAATGTAGAACCATTAATAGCTAAAATTTGGCGGAAGGAAATTTTTTGTTGCAGTGTTATATAAAATCTTAAATAACTCTGATATTTCTAGTGCACAACATTTATGTATCTCCAAAAATTATGAACCATTTTTTTTTAATCCACAATGGAGCATCTTCATTCAAGTTTCCATCAAATTGTAAACATGACATTATAAGTCACTTTTTTCGTTTTTCTTACCGTTCTAAACGATTTCCCAAATCCTCTGAGCGATCTTGTGGCAGACATTTAGTTAAGTCCTTTGTATTCAATCCACGCTTCGAGCCTTTGTAGAGTATGGGCATGACCCACACGAAGAGCAATTGCGAAAATATATTGGCATGATGGCGAGGGTTTAATTTGTCCGGCTTACGTGAAGTGTCCATTTTAAGTTTTTCAGCATGAATTAATGCTAACTAACCAAAATAACTGAAAATTCAAAAAAGTTTTCAAAAATTACAATATTATAAAAATACATACGCAAAAAACTAGTATATTGTTATTAATAATGGATTTCATTTAAAGATATATCTTTTAATTTACATATAAACGGCAGGGTTAACGTTGCAGTATCGCTAACAGCAAGCAACGAACGCGTGTAAGTAGTTGCCTACTTTGTTTGACACTCATCACATAAATTTGGGTTAACTATCTTAATTTTATTCAAATATTACACATACATATGTAGGCTTGGTTGGTATATTTGGGAAGTCTTCTATAGCTTGCATTCCAATACCCTTTCCCAAGTTGCCTAACTGTCACTTTTTCTAAGCCATCCACGACTTCATTCATCTCTCTTCCCACATGGCCCGGCGTCAATATAACATCACCAACAATTTTATTTCTATTCAGAAAGGAATGATTTTTCGCAACCACATAGTTGTTTAATATACATATATTTATCTAACAATATACAAGAAGTCAAACTTTCAATTTCTTTAATCAATCTTCAGAAACTATGTCAATTGCCTGAGAAATAACCAATAAATTGCTGAAAACTGATGCAAAACAGAAATTCCTGTCCCTGCGTGGCATTACTTACTCCACATCCCATAGCGTCATTTTGCACTGACGCATCTGTCGCAAATATCGTAAAATCTTTCTCTTGTACTAATGAACTACACTCCTAAATTCAGCCTGTATCTGTTTTTTCGCTTTTTCCCCTCTTAAGTAAATTTGTCCTAATTTTTAGTCAACTGTTCCTGACATATATTTTCAAAAATGTTCTTAAGTTGATAGAAAGTATTCGAGTACTTAATCAGTTTACGACAAGTCAGTAATTTTTTCTCTGGGTTCAAACTCATTCGCTAATACATTGAGTGTCGAAGTAGAGGGAGTTAACCCCAAGCACCTTCTTAGCATACTAGTCTGAAAAACTTTATTTTTTTGTTCAGCAGAGTTCAATGGCGTCCCCAGGAAGGGGGCCGCGGGGTGGGGTCTTAGGCTTTGGGATTCAACCCCCTAGCAAAATCTTAAAACTGAAGTACTATCGGTAAATTAAATTACTTTTTTTTAAATTAAATTAGCTTAAAACCGCCCTATCCCAAAATATTTTCCTGATTCACTGCAATTCTGTGCGTTATCCCTGCTTTATTGTCGTAATCCATTTAATAAATCTAACATTATGTGCTGCATTTTCTATAAGATTATTATAATGCGCTGTTATATTCAAAGATGCTAATAACGTAAGCCGTATAAACTTAACGTGCTTGACCTGGTCATTTTATGGTTTATTTAACTGTTCTAACTGTTCCTAGCAAAATAAATTACTTTGGTTTTCTGCGCTATCTGTGAAAGGTTTAGATCTCCACATCTTCTTACGAAATCGTTAAGTTTCAGCTCAATTTTGATCTTTAGGTTTGCAAAATCTTAGTTACTTCCGTCGATCTACCTTCACACTCATCCAATATTCTGGTGTATAAATTAAATAGAAATAATTATAGACATTACTAGTGTCAACCACTGCTGCCAATACTTTCTGGCCCCACCCTCATAAACATAAATCTTATGTAATATTTCATTGAGACAAATGTAGGCAGACCTCCCTCTTGATACGCAAAAAATCTACTTGGCAATTCCCCTCTTTCAGCTAACATAGAGTTCAATCTTGCTTTAATAATTAGACTTATTATCTTCCAAAGAACTGGTACAAATGAAATCGTTAAACAATTTTCAAATTTCCAGGAGCCCTACCACACTTCAGGATTAGGCAATCTTAATTAATATTCCCCTAAGAAAGGAATCGCTCCATGCTCTCACCTGTATTTCCTTTGATTCAAAATATTATCAAACTCCCCATACTTGTACTTTGTTATTCGTTAGATGATAGCTCCCTAATTTTATTTAAAAAAATACACGTAAAATAATACCGAGTTAATAAGTCACTAATAAAAAGTTAATCAAATTAATAAATATTAATATTAAACATACCACGCAGATCACAAAAACTGTCAACACTTCATATAGTAAATCAAAAAATATCTATCAAAAAAATTTATTAAGCCAAACTTTCTTGAGCAGTGCTTGAGCCAAAGTTCGGGTTTGTTGGCCGTTCTCTGGTTCGAAATTACAGCAACATTTAGATAAAACTTTTAATTAACATATAATATTAATCAATCAGTTAAGAAATTTTATTTTAAATTCATTCCTTTGCTTAGCTTTTAAAATTAGAATGGTGCTAAAAATTCTTTGATGAATCTTTAAATTTTCGAACTTCCATCTAAAACTGTTTGGTAAGGTCTACTATATTACTCGATTACTGTTTTTTGACTTGGAGAATATTAAGACTTATCTCTCTCACTGTAAATAAAAGAAAATGACTTTACTTATATAACTTTAATCAAGGCGAATTCATATAAGGCGTTGTTGAAAAACCAGCTGAGTGAACTCACTTGCTGAACTGGTTAGGTTGGGTTAGATTAATGTGGTAGTGCCCACAGAGGAAACTCACTTAGACGTAGTAAAAACAAGTCCTCTGTGATGCCACCTGTTGTTGGAACGGTAATGGGCATCGCAACCAAGAATGGTTAACTGGATAAACGCAGAGGTTCTAAAGAAGTAGGAGCCTAGGCACTTGAACCTCAGTCTAGCAAAAGCAGGGCAGAAAACGAAAAGATAATTCCACATCATCATCTTCCATACAGCTGCGGCAGAAAGGGTCAGAGACTATATTCAGCCTAACAGCATGAATACCAATCGGGCAATTTCCAGTGAGAACTCCTACGAGGATCGAGAGTTGCCGCTTTGTTACCAACCTCAGTTCCTTCGAATGCCCACGGTCTACCCTCGGCCAGAGGGTTCTTGCAATTCTGGATGTCGTAGTAATTGCCCAGCGCTCGCTGAGTCGACAGAGACCCCCCATTTGTACGGCAAAAGGCCGTAGGCAGCCTCCCTGCATGGAGTAATGACTTCAAATGACTCAATGTCAAAACTTTGTGTTTGTTGTAATTCTCACTGAATCTCTAACTCATTGTGCGTATAATTTGTTAGTGTACATTTATTGTTGTACGCTAAACATCACCTGGTATGAATTTGCCTTGACTTTAATGAATCTTTTGTAGCGAATTCATATTATTGCCTTATCAATTCGATTAAAAAACGTTGACAATTTTTACGAATCAGCTTTTCTATTTCTTGAAATTATATGAAAAATGTGTAGTAAAAAATTGGGAGTTGGAGGTGGGTCAATAAAAAATCAAAATCTTTGGAATATAATGCAAATTGAATACGGCAATGAGAAAGTTAAGATTTTAGGACCTAGTTTTTAGAAACTTCATAATTTATGTACATAATTATAAAATTAGTATTTTAAGTAAAATATGCTAGAAAAAAGTTACGATGCCAAAACTGAATCTCCAAGACTAAAGAATAAAAATAACTGCTAAATCTAGCCTCAAAAAGGCTAATCTGGTTGCACTGTGCTTACAATTCGACCAATTAAACGAAACAATCAAGCGAGAGCGTCAGAAAAGTTTTGTTACAAGTAATACTTGAAACACAATACTGACCATTGAGAATAAATACAAGTGAAAAATCTTAGCCCATAGACGTCAAAATACCGACCATTGAGAATAAATACAAGTGAAAAATCTTAGCCCATAGACGTCAAAATACCGACCATTGAGAATAAATACAAGTGAAAAATCTTAGCCCATAGACGTCAAAATACCGACCATTGAGAATAAATACAAGTAAAAAATCTTAGCCCATAGACGTCAAAATTCGGCACAGCTGAGATCACCTGATGTAGCAACCCACAGCATTCTTGTGTCATTCACTGAGCGAATTTCTATGTTCGACAACTAATATTGGCTATTTATGACATTTAATATTAGCCGCGCCATCTTTAATTTAGAAGACTTATTATGACAAGTCGCAGCTCCAATTTTGATTTTCATTAGAAAAAGTGAGAATAATAATTTGTGCTGAAATTTAAATATTTCCATGTAACAACCCTGAGTATATTAAACATATGGTCACTATGGATTTCATTTTTCCGCTGCCGCCAGCGATAAAAATAAGTCTATCCCAACGAATGTTCGTCGGGCGAAAGTTGTTATTCGCTTTGTTTGTGTGTGTTCTCATATATGTATGTATGTCAGCGTGTTCTATTTTAGACAGCGAACGTTCATGACGAAATATTCGCCGTTCGCCGGTATTGTGCTTTAAGCATAACTTTACCAGCCCACCATCATATTTAATGGCTCGGCGAAAATTCACCACACTTGACTGGGAAGTTTTGATACACTCATATTGTCCAGTGCTTGTGTTATCTAATTAAGTACCATTAGTTCTGAGCTCTATAAAAATCTATTGATGGATAAAATAACCGTCATAAGAGCAGCGGAAACTCACTTTGCCAAGGTTTTCGCCAATAAATTACAGAATTGCTACACCGATGAAAATATAAAACCAACTTTCATGTTTCATGTGTATTACTTTTTTTTAAATTTTTTCCTACAAATGTTAGCCTAGTCATGATTTTATCATTCCTCTCAAACTGTAATAAAGATATTGTTCTGAATTTCCAACTTAAGTTATATCAAACGAGTGCTGACGACCCCAAACGGTTTTTTTTTTTGTTTTCATGAATAAGCTTGCCTATAGTCTACATAAGAGGCAGGCAGTTTGACTAAAAATTAAAATTAATCTCTCCGCTCGATTTCGTTTCGTGGAGCTGATTGAAAAAATAGGGCAAATATGGGCTACCAATCTTTTAATGTCGTATAGCTGGCGAAACAAATATAATAATCTAATCTCCAAAAATAGCTTATAAATCTATAAATATTTATTAGCAACAAAAATTTCTCGTAACAACATGGTGTAGAAATATCAGCAATAATTAAACACTAAATTCGAAGTGAAGCAAAGCTGCCGTGAATAGCCAAATTTATTAAGGAAGAAACCCCGAAAATGTAAATGCTGGAATTTAAAAAAAAACAAAGAAATCGTCGCCGTAAAATATACTTCAGAATGCAGAAAACGTAAAATATACTCTCGAAACAATGAAATACGTCTCCGGAATTTGTGGAATGTATTTCAAATAATATCTAGAATATGTTCTTTAAAAAGTTTAATGCTTTGAAACAAAGTTGACTATTCTGCTGCAACTAAAGTAATTATTTTGAATAAAAAAATGACAATTCCGAAGTGTTTAACACCTTCTAAAGTATCGTTGACACTTCAGAATAGTTTACGGTTTTTGAGGAGGGTTACCAGCTGTTTAAAAGGGTAAATTAAATTAAATGAATAAATTAAATGAAGTATTCCAATATGGGTAACAAACGAAAGAGGGTTTTGAAGAGCGCTATTTCAATGCCATTATTGATAATAATGTTCGCACAAATAAATAATAACCTTCTTCGCAAATATATTTATGGCAACCCTGTTAATTTCTGATTTTTGTCTATGAAGTTTCACTTTTTCCACACACCCAGTTTTTTCTATTTCTAATCCAATAAGAATGCTAAATGTTAAATTACTAACTTCTAAGGGAAAATTAGTATGTATTCGTAACAGCTACGATTAATTCTGCCTATAAGATGCCATTAACATAGAGACATTTTGTATGCTGTACCAGTTAGTTGGATTGATTTTTTAACTCAATAGTTTTGTGACAAATCGTTTCGTTTGAATGTGGGACATTTTAGTTTTTTTAAGTTATTCTTTGACTTTTTTTGATGTTTGTCCTGAATATTTAAGAGAAACTATACATTTTTGACGACAATAAATTACGGGAAATGACCACATGTTAATTTTACTTTCACTCGCAATTTTTCACTTAATCCGGTAGTATTAGATAGGCGCACAACAAAAAATGAGAGGAGATATCACGGATTATTAACCTACTTTGGTTTAACTTTTTTGAGTAATATATCAGTGATCTTTTCTTGACTTTTTTGAGTGATCTCTTCTCTTCTTTATTTAAATCAGTAACTTTTGATTTTTTTATGTTTTTTTTTAGAACCGACACACTGACTATAAATGAGAACCGTTGACCGATCGCTTGCGCGATTCGTATACAACTGAAATCATAAGATAATATTTGAAGTGAATTTTAGCCAAAAAAAAATCCAATAAAGATTATGCCATCAGCGTTCTGCTTCTTTTATAGTTACAGTTTGACGGCTAACTATTGTGACGTCACAAACGAGGAGAAGATAAAAATTGAATTAGCATTAGGTGCGTAATAAAATATAAATCAGTTGCAATGTATAAAAAGCAATTTAAAAAAGATGAGGTGAGCCATAAAAGCGATAATAATGGTTTAAGTTTTGGCGGCAAATAAATCTCTATGATACAACTATAAAACTTGCTTGTTTTACGAGAATGTATTTGACTCATTTCACAAAAAAAATTATTTAGTGTTTGTTGATACCCGCGACCATAAATACTGTTCAGATTTAGTTCAAATCCATAAATCTGATTTGGAGCCAAGTTGTAATAAAGGAAACGGCTACTTTATACATAGACAACAGGTTTTGCAAAAGCCTAAGGTTCTAGATGCATAGGTGTTCTGTGTAAAATTCAAACAAGATATCATCGACAGTCCCAAAAATAATAATTCTTATACATTTAAGACGTTGATGTTAATATCTGTATACTTAGACGGCTTTAACACGGTTCAAGTATTGAATGCAATTCTACTTGCATATGGAAGTGGGCGTAAAGGCTAATAGCAAAGACAAAAAAAAAATGAACAATTATTGTTTTCAAGTACTGAAATGATGTACAACAATTCAGAGCTGGTCTTTTTTAAAACTAGTAATTTTCAATCAATCTTTTGGCTTTGAAACAGTATTTATTTTGGAGAAGTCCGGACAGCGAGTATTGAATTCGACATTCCTCATTTAAGAAAATTTTGTTTATATGTATTGAATACTGAACGGAGAATTGCTGCTGTCAACCTCTCTTGCCTTGTGTTGTTGCCTGAGTATGAAATTGAGGAATAAAGTGGCCTCCTGTCGAAAACGACACTCTTCATATATGTATGTATGTATGTATATGAAAGTCCCTCATCATCATTTACATATATACCTTTCCGCCTAAGCGACGGCGAATTTATAGAGTTTGGAACGACTAGCGGCTCGTATCGTAGAAAGGGATAGACTGCTCCCGGTCTGCAAGTATTCGATGCGATAACCGCAGTCCACTGCACGATACGTGAAATACCCTGATTTATATTCGGCCAAGGACTGTCTCTACAACAAGAATAATCACAACAAAGTGTCACCTGTATTGTAAAGACCAGAAGTGCATGGAGCTAGTTAACACGAGAGATTTCGGCCAAAATCGTACAGGTGGTTACAGTGCCAATAAATAATAAGAAAACTACGGCACATATAACTGAGGACCTTTTGATATTAAAGTAACGATACATACATACATCTCGAGTTTTGTTAATAGTAGATTAAAAAACGATTATTTGAAATCGTCACTGATTCTATATCTTGTAGGAGCTTTGGATCTTGATCAATTGATTTTTTATTTGCTAAGATAAATATTTGGCGGAACACTATATTTTATTTTAAAAGCCGCCTCGAATTTTCATCGTAAAGCAATTACAAAGTTTCCTTATAACGGGGTTTTTCTTTAGAGGTATAGAACCAAGGTGTATCCATAGAAGGTGATAGCAAGATAAACAAGGCGAATCCGCTGTGCATTTTGTTTGTGTAATTTTGCGTGTGAAATGTCAAAATCCGAATTCGCCTACTATTGCTCATGTATTTTGTTAGTGTATTTTGCGAGTGAAATGTCAAAAACTGAATTCGCCCAGTTTGCTTATGTATTTTGTTTGTGTAAACAAAACAACCCAGCGAATTCAGAGAGAAGAACAAGCATTCAGTTCATAGGATGCTATCACCTTGTATGGATTCGCCTTGTATAGCACTTTTATTTCAAATTAAAAATTTAATGAAAACATCAATAATTTGATTTTACATATTCGCCCGAATATTGTTTGGCATTTAGTCAAGGAAGAGCCATATAAATACGCCTTGGCATTTAGTATTTGAAATCAATTTCGGGCATATGGGTGACCGTGGACTGCGGACTGCGTCTTATGAAGATCTCCTATCGGCTAAATTTAGCACAACTTTTCCCACCTACGTTCTTTGGGTCAAGTTTCGACAATGAATTACAAATAAATATTATGTATATCGGTGCAAATTCTAAAATACTTTTTGAACTAAATAGCAACAATATTGCAACTTTGTTTTTGCAAATGGTTTACTTGAGAATAATATAAAAATATGCCGAAATAAACGATGAATCAAAAATTTATGAGAGCAAACAACAAGTTGTACGGACAAGAACGATGAATCTGCTTTAAATCTTTGCATGGGAATTTGCCTAACTATTCTGAACATAAATGTCAAATACACGTGTTGACTTTGGTGTAAGTCTTATTGTCATCAAATACGGTTAACTTCGGATTCCAGCACGCGATTCTTTTATGACTTATAAACAACTAATTTTTAGATTCATTTTGGACTCGTCGGCCGCCGTAGCAGAGTATGTAACGTGTGCGCGTTTCATTCGGTGGGCCCCGGGTACAAATCCTGGTCGGGTAAAGTAACATCAAAAATTATAGAAAAGTTTTTTCTAATAGCGGTCGCCACTCGGCAGGCAATGGCAAACCTCCGAATGTATTTCTGCCATGAAAAAACTTCTCACAAAAAAAAAAAAAATTCGCCATTCGGAGTCGTAAAACTGTAGGTCTTTAAATTTTTGTTACATCATCAAGACGCACACCACAAATTGTAGGAGAAGTTCGGCCAAAAAAAGTAAGTTAGATCCATTTATGACTCCTACTGACCTCCAGAAAATTAATTAAACAAATTTGCGAAACAAATTGCAAAGTTTTAATATTTAGTCATTTGTCGGCTGATGTTTTGGTTTCGGATCATAAATGAGCTTAAAAAATGTTTTTGAACACTCACATTTTTAACATAGTAGGACTCAAGGCGAATCCATACAAGGTGGTGTTGTAACTACAACTACAAAATTCCTATGTATGTACATATTTGGTTTTTGTTTCTGCGTAAGAGTTGTCAAAATTTTCATACGTTTTGTTTTTGCTTTACGGCTTTTGAAAGCTCATACGCAAAAGCAAAAACAAAATACATGTTGGTGAATAAAAAAAATCAAATCAGCTGCTCTTATGCCATCACCTTCTATAAATTCGCCTTGGTAGGACTCTTTACCGAGTCAGAAATTATGAGTGCTCCGAATATGTTTGCTAGCTATAGGTATATTTTATAATAATTAATATCCCTGCCATTACTTTATTGTTATCTTTATTTCTACTGATACAATAGAGCGCTACCAAAAAGCATCACTCTTATCTTTCGTCAGGTTTATGATTTTTATTAACCTAGTGGTATTCTTATGTAACCTAGGAGTAAATTAACTTTTAGCGAACTTTACATATACAAATATACATATATGTTAATTCATAGCAAAAACTGCTAATTACTATAAGTTTACAGAATTCAAATGCTTAAGAATATTTTAAGAAAAAAAAAAATAGGAGCAACAAAAACTGGCATTGCTTTGATGAACAGATTTTTATGACTCCTTTTGTAAATATGTATGCACATATTACAAATGTATATTTTGTATTTCGCTGAAGCTATTAAACATTTCCAATTCAAGGGGGCTTCCCGGCATTTTGACCTTCATCCGGTTACATACCAATTATTATCCAATTCAATTTGGCACACAAAAACCTCAGTGATACCTACGTTGAGACTCATGTACGTGCAAATGTGTGAACACTAGGGTGCATCACTTCCCATACAAAAAAAAAAAAATAAAACATCAACCAAAATATTTCTGAAAAATATTAAAATTTACTTGAGCTAGACCGATTTTAAATGGCATCTAAAAAAATATTTTTTAATAAAATTAGTTTTCAGAAATGTTTTAAAAAACACCTCAGATCATAAAATAGTTTAAGCTTGAAAGGTCTGCATTAGTCGATGGATGATAGTCAAATAGCAAGTATTCGATTAACTATGCACTTGCGACTAACCGCTCGTTATCGAGAAATCTAAAATTCGACTAGCCGAAATTATTCGAATAGAGAGAGTTAGTTACAATAAATTAACTATAAACTGCATTCTAGCGGCACACTGATTTCAAACACAAACAAAATATATTTATTGAAAGAAAACAGCAAGTCGAAAAATTGAGAACGTTTATGGGCGCTTAGTCGAAAAAGTCGAAAGGAAATGGTTAGTCGATTTGTTGAAGTCGACTATGTTTTCAAACCACTTTTAATGTAGTTGTTGAATTTTTTTTTTGGAAAATTTACCAATTTAGACTTACGGTGTCATTGTCAATTAAACAAATCTAAACTGTTTTATCATTTTTTAAATTAATACATACATCTCTTAAAAAACACCATTTTTGGCGATATTAAATACATACATATATTTTCAAAATATTTTGGCGGAAGTCTTAAAACGTAATAGATCTTATAATTCCGGAGGAAAACCAGCAACTTTTTTCTTCCTTTTTTTTTAGTAAGGCACCCTAATGTATATGCATATGTATGTATGTATTTATATGCCTGTTATCGGATTAGATGTCGGGAAAACCTGTTGCTTGTATTCACTAGCAAAAGCGGAGGCTATAAATTTTAAAGAAACAGCTGCGTCGGCAGAAAATTCTTCAGGAATAAAGGGAAGAATAAGCGAGATAGCGTAGTCGTGAAAAAAAAAATTATTAAATGATTAATCTTATATAACTTATAAGAATTTGAAATTGGATAAAAAGAAAGTGGATGTTAAACCGGAAATAGTATTTAATATTCAACCTGTGGACCGATTAAGTTACATCACTATAGGAAAATTGCCGCACTGAACTATTCAAAGACATTTCTGGATCAAGGTTGATTTTAAAATATATAATAATTATTTTTAAATAAATGTGCACTAAATATTACCTGGACTAAAAATGACTTTCGTTTTATGCTTTTATTGTAATATTCATTACATAATTTACTTATTTATTTTTTTAGACTTCTCCATTCAACTACATTTCGCTCTTCATCTCCGGAGTCGTTTGAGATATTAAAATAAGGACTTAAAATACCTCGTTTTTTGTTTTCTAAAGACATGGGATTTCCTTTCCAAGAATATGTCTGAAATTTTATTCAAAATAATAAAATATAAAATTGATGTTCTATTGTTATTTGAAGCTAGTTAAATGAGCTTTTTTTTGGATTAGAAATCATTTCTCTGCGATTTTTCACGTTTAGAACGTTTAGTGCGTACGTTTAATTAACCCATGCTTTATGATTAATAAAAAAAATTTGCGTTATATTATTAGCATATGTTCACGAGGGCATATGTATCAAAAAAAAAATAAAATAATATTACCACCAAACAGTTATTAGAACAGCGGACCGCCGTTTTGAGCTTTCAATTTGCTAATAAAACATAAAACATACAAATTAAGTGAAATGCCGCTCATGAACTGTGTTTTACTTTCGATCAAAAAAATATGACGCAAAACATAACGATTACTTTTGACGAATAAAATTAAACTCAAAAAATTATGGTTATTTTTGATCGAAACAATTTAACTCATAGGATATTTTAAACGAAAAATAACAAATCGCGAAAAATGAATTATTTCAGAGAAAACGATAGCACTCGAAAAAATAAGTTTTATTTTTTATCAAAAAAAAAAAAAAAACATTCTAAAAAACGAGTTTTATTTTTTATCAAAAAATGATTCGAAAAATTCTTTTTATTTACTTGAGTGTATGTATATTTTTCTTGAAAGCTTTATACTTACCTATAGGCAGTAAATATCTTAATAAAAGCCTTTTTTAACATTTAAAACATGCGTATCTCGGTTTACTTACATAAGTACCTGTTTAGATGCACACTTTTATGTACGAGTATGTATGTAGGTGTAGGTATGTCGTCTTTGTGTATTTGTATGAATTTTGTTTTTATCCACTTTCTTTTCATTTTCTTCTCCTTTTTGCCATTTCCATGTGACAGGATAGTGTTGGTGTTGTATACATAAAGAGTTTCCTTGCCTGCGCATGTTAGTATCAGCGGCGTCTTAGGGTGTTTAGGGGCCCCCTAAAAAAGAAGAAGGTTTTGGAGGCCTTGAAACAAAAACAAAAAAACTTGTAAGCTTCTGTGAGCAATACAATGTAATTAGACTGAGTAGCTTACAAAGAACGGCGTGTTCGGGAATAACAGGAGCACTGAAATCCTGGCCCACGGAAGCACTGAATGTGGTCTTCCATTTGATTCCCATTGGTCTATACCAGCGACCGCAAATAACGATTATTGTCCATATTTCAATTCAAAAAACCACGCGGAAAGGGAAATGCTATCTGTAAAAGAATCGCAGCAATATACCCTTTGTAACAAGGACTACCTTCAGCAAAATTCATTTTTAATTTTTTACCTTTATTTAAAAATAATCGTTTCTCTCGCTTAAGAAACAGTCGTTGCTTCCTGAATTTTATGTTTTGCTTTGTAAAATAATTGTTTTTGTTTTTTGTTGAGTTTTATTTTTGGCTCAGAAACCAAACGTTAATTCTTGGGTTATATTTATAGCAAAAAAAACTCAAGAAATAACAATTATTTTCTGAGCAAAAAATATAACTCAAGAAATAACTATTATTTTTAAATGAAACTTAGTCGACTATTTTCTGAGCAAAATATATAACTAAAAAAATAACGATTATTTTATGAGCAATAAATAAAACTCAAGAAACAGCGATGAATTTCTGAGTAAAAAATAAAACTCAAGAAGCAACGATTATTTCCATTACATTTCATTTATTACAAAAAATAAAACTCAAAAAATAACGATTAAAAAGTTTTTTTTTTTATAAAAGTTATAACGGGCTGTGGGAAACGAGAAAGTTCAGCTCAATCCAAAGCCAACAGCAAATAAAACGGCAGACCACATGAAAAAGAGGCACTTCACATGAAAACTACTATTACTACATTCAGTCAGTAGCATGAAAAAAATATATTTAAAAGCTCATTTATTGTGAACTACTTTTAAACTTATTGGATCCAAATGCAGCGTTATATACATATGTATATTCTCATTTGCGTGAATTTGAATTACAAATAAAGTAATTGAAAAAATTTGTTGTATTAAATGACAATTAGTTGTCATTGAAAAAAAAAATTGGTTTACATTACATTAAAATTAATATTTCATTTCCCACAGGGATATGTATTTGTATGTACAAATAATACATGGCATGGGACCACTGAAATTCGTTGTGCTGTTGTTGTTTTCGTCCACGCTTATCAAACTGTCCGTGCCCGGAAAATTCGGAAACGCGCCTCTACGTTAGGACGCCACTGACATGTATGCGTGGTTGTTGTTGTTACTGACGCTGCGCGAAAAAGATGGCCTGCTTAACAATCATGGTCACAATATAAAACCCAGAGCGTGGAATATCTATATATACCATATTGTACATAAGTATGTATGTAATGTATGTAATAGCTATAATAGTCTGGCTTGTAATTTTCTGATAATCATCACTTTCGATTCATAGCCAAAACATTGACGACAATTCACTATTTTATCTCTTTTAGGCTTCAGTTTTTCTTTTTTACTTTTCACCCACTGACATTAGCACAGCGCGCCGTCTTCACTGCCAGGCGATAAACCGCATTGATCTGCATAACGATAACGATCATTAAAGGTGATACCGTTGATGATTTATATGCTCATATTTTACATAGACTCACACGCACACACACACACACACACGCTCAATGGTTTTATCCTCCTATTTGTCATGATTGAGCATCGAAATTTCGCTGCACGCACAGTTGAGGTGTGAGAAATGGATTTGGATTTGGACTACTCTCTGGATTTGGTTTTGGATTCGGTGCGGATTTTCATTTTCGTTGCTTTGCTGCGGCGGCGACAGCGGCTTTGATTTTGGTTGGTTGGTTGATTGGCTGGTTGGCTGGTTGGTTGGTTGGTTGGTTTGGATTTTAGTTTTGGTTTCGGCTTATACTACTACATAGCTTTGACTTCGCCTTCTCCTTTAACATGCGACACAGCTGCTCGATCGGTTTCAGATGACCGCGAACGGTGGAAGTGTCGAGAACTTACTGACTATAACAACACAATACTTCACTTCATAATTGTAGAAACAGCAAAGACATTTCGGAGGTGCGCTCGCGTACGCATACGAATACGACATTATTTGCAAACAAAAGAAGAGAAGAGACAGCGGGGAGAATACTCAGTGAAAAAAAAAATAAATAAATAAGTACTTCTGCGTTTTTGTAACTTCTTTATTAAACTTATTTTTTTTTTTTTTTTTTTAATTATCAATTCAAGAAATACTTGTGTCCATTGCGGTTTGTTCTTGTCCCGTCATGTTGTAACGCGATTTAAGTGTGGTATAATTCTGTTGGCGTAATTGTGTTTTTTGTTTTTTTTTTTGTTTCGTTTGTTTTTTTGTGCTTTGGCTCTTTTTTAGCCAACTTTAAACGTCAGTCCCTGCTGGCCGGATACTTGGCCGTGGGCTAATTATTCAAACGTATCAACTCGAGCCTTCTTAGCCTGGTTATTTTTCACCGACCAACGCAATTTTTATTGCCTCTAAAAAAATTATGATTACGCGTTTATTTTACAACAACTAATACCAATATAACGAAAATTGCAAATGCAAAGAAAAGCAAATCGACAATAAGAAAAAGTAGCAAGGAAAATAATTTAAGTAAAAAAGTGCGGTTTTTAAGTTTTTGCCGAAATAGCATTTGGCCCTGCTCCAAACACACACACACGCGCGCCCTGCACCAACTGCAACCTACAAAATTGTCATACCATCATATCAGCCTGGTGCCAGTGACAAACCGACAATCCGACAACGTCAAACGTTGCTCAGCTAGTGTGAGTGTAAAAAATTGCAACTGCTACTTAAATTCGATACACAGGCGGGCGCCGCAATGCTGCATTTATTGTTAGCGTTGGTGATAACCGTTTTGAATGCCTTCTGGTTGCGGCTAACGCTCATCTTCGGTAAGACGGACAAATACCGGCTAGATTGTGAAAAGTGTCCAGCGTTGTGTTCACAAGCGATATCCATTAAAACGGCGACAGCAACAGCAACAGCAGCAGCGGCAAAACCTCAACATCTAACGGCGTGCGTGATGGGGGCCTGGCCGCCAAAAAAGACGAAAGATGAGAAAGCCACATTGCGGAAGTTGCCAATGTCAAAAGGTTTGCCTTTGATTGGCACGTTTTGGGATCTAGTAGCCGCCGGCGGTGGACAACAGTGAGTGTGGCGATATTTGATAAGTTGTTTTGTTTTGGCCGGGAGTGAGTAAGCATTTCGTACATGTTCAGCAAAAATGCATTAAGTGCAAATATACATTTTCCAGGCAATGCAGAAAAATCTCGCAATCTACTTAGTGTTAATTGTATTGTGAAATTTAAAATTAACAACAAAATGTCAATGTAAACGCCACTGCTGGAAATTAAATTCAAATATGCTCGGCGAAGTATGTATTTGAGAATAAAAGTGACTCAAACAATTGAGTACACGGTGACTTTTAAAATATTTTTTATGATAAATGTTGTCGTTAATTTTTTAATAAAATATAGTTCGTTATATAGCAAAATTCCTATAAATTAAAATTTCAAACTTTGCACAAAATTTATAAGAATTTTAAACTTTTTAATTTTATAGCTCAATAAATTTTAGCATATTAACGTACAAGTTTGAGGTGAGTAAAATTTGCAGTTGAATTTTATATAAATTGCAAGTTGTTTGAGTCACTGTGTACATACAGTATCAAAATTTATAAATGTTAAGCTATTACACTTCTGTAGCACGTGTGCGAAACGGTACGGTTAATCAAGCGGCTATGCTTAAAATATTTGGTAAAAATTGCTCGAAATTTAAGAATGCTATTGAATATACAGATGTATGTATGTACATATGTATGTAAATAAAATGTGTAGCATTTGCATGAAGGCTTAATTTTGGTTCGAAAAAAAAGTTACGCAACTGTTGATATCAGGGGAATAGTGCACGTGTGTGTACATTAGACCGGTCGGTACCGAGACAAAACAAAAAACAGATTTTGTAAGAATTCTCCTATTTTAAAGCGGCCATTGGTATATCGAAGAAAAAACAAATAAATCCGAGCCGCCCTAAAAATCGCCTAAAATGCGTTTGTATACTCGAGCGCCATGGCATTATAATTTTGTTTACATAACGATCGTTTGTAACAGCCTAAATCAATCGATATACATATGTAGATATAGGCATATATTATATATACATAAAGTATACACAAAAATGTTCAGAATCAAATGAGAAGGTAGGATGGTATAAAAGATAATTTGAGTGGATAACGGGAGTTATAAAAAATAGCTATATCTCCGAAACTACTTTATCAAACTCCACCAAATAATTTGGTACATACTTTGCATTTCAACTCTGTAAGCATAATTTCTAAAATTATAAAAATCAAACAAAAATCTCGCCCACCTCTCATATAGCGATAATTTAATAAAAAAGTAAATGTTCGATATTTTGCCAAATCATATAGCAAATTCCTTTATTTTTGATGCAAAGAATTTAATTAGAGAGAAATACGTAAGTCAAAATTTTGTAAAACTGTACGTTAGTATCATACTAATTTTCTTTTCTTTCAAGTTAAACAAATATTAACTGATTTTATTGCATACAACAAGTACTGGTTTTTTAAAAAGGGGGAAAAAACAATGTGTCGGTTAATTAAGGAGCAGTTTTACCCGAACTTAAGACTCTACTTTACCGTTTACGAAAATAGTAGTGTTTTTGTTATAAAAAATAGTTAATTCTATAACAAAAACAATCTAAATCAAAGTTTCTAACTTTTTACCAAATGAATACAAATTTAACAAACCTGAACAAATGTTTAAAAAAAAATGGAAAATTTTGGATATGAACAGAGTTTTCATTTACTTATAGTATTATATAGTCCAAAATTCGTGTTAATTTTTGCCGACGGCGTTGTGCCTGCTCTTCCATATAAGAAAAGATTTTTTCTTGCGTCTGTTGAGGAAAATAAAATTGTGAAAACTTTTTTTTTGCTTTATATGGTTTGTATTATATTAAGAATGAAGTAAATTTTTTATTCGTAAATTTTCCACGGTGCTATTTTCGTGGCTACAGGTGCACATCTGCGCGAGTATAAGTACGTTGTTTTAATTTAATTAACTAATTTCGGATACTCCAGCGTAAATGCAAAAAAAAAAAAACAAGAAAACAATTTGCGAATATGTAAAAAGCTATAAAACAAAACCAGTCCATACATACTACGTTACACAATATTCACGATTCCGTTTTATTTTTTTTTTAAGTACCACAAATTCGTAGAAACAAGATATTTAATTTAAACTTTAGGCACTTGCTTTTTATACATACTAAATAAATAAGGTTGACACATTTTTTTTTTTGAAATATATGTATACCCTTTTTCTCCAATTTTTCAAAATAAGCTTTCAAACTCAATAAATTAATCAATAACTGGCGCTATAACTACCTAGGCGATTCTGGGCGATTCTAGTAAAGCACGCGTGCCGTTCAATTGGTTTGCTAACTGGTGCAAACTGGATACACCAAGTGAAGACAAGTCCTTCTCTACCAGCTCTTTCCAACGTAGAGGAGGCCTTCCTCATCCTCTGCAGCCAATCGCCAGTACAGCGTCGAAACTCTCAGTGCTAGAGCATTTTTTTCTATACGTACAACATTATGGCCTATCGAGCGTAGCAGCTGAAATTTAATTCGCTGAGTTATGCCAATATCACTATGCAGCTCATCGTTCCATCGTCTGCGGTATTCGCCATCGCAAAGACGCAAGGGTCCAATAATCTTTCTCCCGAACACTTCAAGGGCCATCTCATCCGATGTTGATAGCGTCCATGCTTCTGCGCTATACAATAGCACGGGCATGATGAGCGGCTTTTAGAGCGTGATATTCGTTCGTCGAGTGAGGACTTTACTGCTCATTTGCCTACTCAGCCCAAAATAGCACTTGTTGGCAAGAGATTTCGGGGCTGGTATTATTGTTGGTTCCAAGATAATCAACGTCCTCTATTTTGTTAAAATTGTAACTGTCAACAGTGATGCGGGAACCAAGACGCGAATGCGCTGACTTTTTATTTGAAGACAGGGGGTACTTCGTTTTGCCGTCGTGCATCTCCAGAGCCATTCGCTTCGCTTCCTTATCCAGCTTGAACAGGCAGAACTAACGGTGCGCTAACATTACTGCCTGACCAGTTTAGTCGTACGATAGAGAGTGACCCAGTGAGAAACCTCGTTTGGTAGCAAACGGCTCGGAGGGGTCCTTCCCAATTCTGACGGAACTGGTGTTGTTCCTCATCGTCATTTTACATAACCGTAATAATTTTGCAGATATATCAAATTAAGACATCGGGACATATAAACAACTTCTTCTCGTGCTGTTGAAAGCTGATTTTGAAATATTTGGCTTATCGTGAATATCTGGTCCAAAGCTACACTAATAAGGTTCAAAAAAAGACGGTTGCCTTCAGTCTTTCGCACAATACGCTCGACAGAACTTTATACGAAATGTTAAGCATGCTGAACCTGCGGTATTTAGCGCGTATTGCAGGAATTGAATAGCTCAGCTGGTAGCTCATCAGCGCCTGCGGCTTTTTGCTCGTAGCCGCGTTATTGTTATTTGAGCTTCATCGCTGTCGGGTGACGGGATGTTTAAAAGCCTTCTGCAAGTCGCCGCATCTGTTGGAAAAAAATGCGGGCGCTTTTTCCTCCTGGCCAGCATCTCAAGCTTTCCGCACTCACATACACATTTCGGCCTCTCTCTTTCAAACTAAGAGATGGTAATTGCAAACTTTTTTCATACATACATATGGCGATCAACCTGGTCGAATATACAGGGTAGTCCATATAAGTGATTACTTTTTAGAGATGATAAAAAAAAAGAAGAACAGAAGTAATTTTTTTCGGTATCTTATAGGTTTATTCGAAAGAGCAAACATTCCCATTATTTATGGAGCTCGGCTCGGTTCGCAATAGTGCATCTTGTTAGCCAAGTTTCCAAGACCTCGGTAACGATTGCTGGCGAATGGCATGCTCGTTATCTGTCTCAAGGCACTCCGCGATTGTTGCATGAGTTGTGTGGCATGGCACGCTATTCTGCTGAGACCAAAGATCACCCAAGTCCATGTCTTCATTTTGCGCTCATAAAAAATCGTTTATGATGTTTCTGTATCGCTCATAAATGATGCCGTACCAAACTGCCACTCTCTGTATGCATTGCCTTTTCGACGATTACGTGCGGGTTCCGATCCGTGCAACTTCTGACTTTCATATATGCAATAAGTACTATATACAAATCAAAGTAGTTTCGATTTGTTTTGTAGCCAAAGTTTATTAGTTTCATTTTTTTTTTCTTGGCCGCTCTTGTACAAAATAATGTACCGGCGATTTATCCCACCTGGTTAAGTTAACTTTTCCCAACACCATTCGTTCTATCGAAAACCTGGTTTGATATCAAAAGACTCGGAAAGGTGCTTCCCATTTCTGATAAAACTGGTGTTCTCATAAAAATCGATATAAGGGTATAGAAATCAATGACACTGGATAGTTTACTACCTCGTTTGCGTGTCTTGGTTTTGTCTTTGTGCAAGTTCAGTATTGATCATTCCTTAAAGCAGAAATGTCAAACATACTGCTTTTTCGATTCCCCGAACATATTTATATAATATTGGCATTCTGTTCTAAGTTGCCCGCTATACATTGGAACCAAACGTAATAAATATAAACCTATCAGCATATTTATGTATTACATTTTTTAACTGCTTTACTCAACTTTCTCTCGTTAGGCATTCGATGTTAATAGAAAAATTCCACTTTCCGCATAACTCGCATCTCAATTGCAATGTAATGAAACACTAACCAATCCACTAGGTGTCGCGAAAGTTATGATGGAAGAACCGTATTCACAAAGCTCCTTTACCTATACAAAACCCCGCTGTTTTAGAAGTGCCTTATGCGGCACTAGAATTGTTAATCCTTATTTATTTAAAAATGAAAACGCCAAGAACGTTACCGCAAACAGCAAGCGTTATGCATAGAGCTATGATTGCCGATTAGTTTATACCCTAATTGAAAGATTACAGGTTTTTCCAACCTATTGAAGGAAACATTTTCCCAGTCGATTGGCCACCGATATCGTCCGATTAAGCGTCTTACGATCATTTCCTCTTGGGGTCAGTGGTTTGTGCAAATAAATTAAAATTTTTGGACCCATTAAAAGATAACAAAGTGCGAAAAACTCCCGAGATACGACTACCATTGCTTGAAAAATTGGCACAGCATTGGGCCACAAGCTTACGTCACGGTCACGTACGCCCCAGACAGGACGGCCACGTGCCCGAAATTATACTCAATGACATAAAACTATGATTTTAATGAGATCCATTTTAATTTAAAATTATAGCGTGCCATTATGATCTAGAAGCATTGTTCCATCAAAAAGAATATTCTGAAAAAATATCCTTTTTGTCGCGGCTGAGGCTCAATATGTCTGAGCGAACTGAAAGGTTAAGGCATATACAATAAAACTTATCCTACAGGAAATTGAAAAAAAATGTTTGTCGCTAGAGGTATAAAATATTCTAGAGAATTATTCGGCGAAAAATTCCACTATCACTATACCAAAATCTGTGGTCGATTAAAGCGGAATTATATTACTTTTTCCGAATAAAATATTCAGTATGTATACGAGTTAGCATGTCTCCTAGATATTTTGAAATTATTTTTAACCTGAAGGTAGCTTTGCCATTCTTCGTTCTGTTCGGTACAGCGGTTTAGGGAGCAACTGAGAACATACATATACACATGAAAAAAAGTTTCGAAGACCAAAGTTTCATGAAATTTTCAAAAATCAACGGATATTTTTAGCCTCTAAAGACTTACATTTTGTAATACTAAAATTGAATTGGCTACCAAATTGCACATATAAAAGGTTTCTAAAAATTTTAATAAGAATTTGAAAATTGTGGAATTTTCATACATTTTGTACAAAGTTGGGAATTTTGATTCATATGCTTTTTGTTATAGAACGGACCATATTTTTATAAAAAGTTAAGGAATAAAAATGAATATTATAAGAAAAAATTACCATATAGTGAATTGTTTGAGTAACTGTATGGGTAAGCAGACAGGTTAAATGCGTCGTAGATATCCTTTTGACGTTTCATTTGATATCGAACTTTGTGAATATTGTTCAGTACGATATAAAAAAACGATTGTGGTTTCGGTTCGAATATCAGCCAGTGAATGGATAACATTGAGCAACGCCCAAATGGAACTTTATCGTGAAGGTTTAATTGAATATGCAGATGATGGTTTACGATTGTTCGCCATAGAGCTAGATCAACATTAAGCCGATAGCCCTGGTAGCTTGTGCTAAAATGTTATTTTATAATTTTAATTATATAATAATAAATAATAATAATAATAATAATAATAGATCAACATTTTGGTGAAGAATACCTTTATCTTAAAAAACTAATGAAGAAATCCTTTTTCCCCTTGGTGGCGTCGAGATTTTGATAATATTAGGAAGGATTAGAAATAGTTTTCTTTTGTAACAACTATTTTTGTAAGATATCCAAAAGAAAATTATACCAAAAAACTGCTACCAACTTTAGAGTCGGATTCATGTTAACTTTGATTACAGGACATGATTTCATCATTCATCAAATCTGCTTTAAGTATATGGAAAAGTGGTACGCAACGCAGATGAAGTCGCGGTTTCTTACTTACTTACTTACTTAATTGGCGTTATAATCGTGTAAGCGATTTTGGCCGAGCTTCTCCTTCAATTTGTGGTGTTGTAACACAAACTGAGGGACCTACAGTTTTACGCCGCCTCCGAACGGCGAATATTTTTTTGCAAGAAGTTTTTTCCTGGCAGAAATCCACTCGCAGGGGTGCCGTTGCCTGCCGAGTTGCGACCGCTATTGGAAAAAAAAAACTTTTCTATAATTTTTGGTGTTACTTGCCCCGGGTAGGTTTTGAACCCGCCGAAAGAAGCGCGCACACGCTACACTCTCGGCTACGGCGGCTACCCGGTATCAACTAGTACGAGTATATTATAAATAAACTGCGAGCACAGATGGAATATCATAGGGGATTTTTGCGCCGCCTATTTGCAAGTTCCAAATCCATAAGGCAAATGTCAATAGATAAGTTAATTAGAACTAAAATAGTAAGTGCACGACTAGTAATATAAAAAAAAATTATTACATAGCGATTAAAAAATATTGAGGGGATTATGGATAAGAATGTGAAAAAACCTAACTTCTTTGAAAAATAAAAGAATGAGGAATAACAAACAAACAAAAATGAAAAAAACTCTATCGGTTCCCAAAGTGGTTTATCTTCCAAATGGGAGCCAACACTACATACTCAGAATATTTTATTGAAATCGGTGAGCGGTTTCGGTGTTTAGCGTATGCGATTTATTTTTTATATATAAATTAATAATAGATGTACGCTTAAAAGGTTAACAAAAAGAACTATTGTAATATAATCTGTACTCAATATCTACATTCACCTCAATTTGAAACAAAAAACCAAAATGCAAAGTTAATGGCGCATTTTATTCGAATGAAGAAGACAGAACAGTTAAATTTTGCTCGTGTATCTTAAACTTTGAATAACTGCCAATAACTTTTCGAAAAAGCAGACGCAAATTTTGTTTTTTTTTTATACTCATTCAAATATATGTACACATAGTGCATACATATATTGTTTTTTTTTGTTTTTGTTTTGATAAAGTACATTTGCAATTTATTTAAAACTTGGAAGTTCAACTTAATATACATATGGACGTAAGTGTGTATGTATGTATGAATGTATGTATGTATGTATGTATGTATGTATGTATGTGTGAAACTCTGTTACTGCTCAAATCTTATTCAGTGAAGATATAGGCAATTTTCTCACATCTAACCTAACACAGAATCACCTATGATGCATACCACACATACTAATGCAATGTTTAAGAATATATTTCTGGGTGGGTGATCGCATTTCTGGCATAATAAATCAATTCGAGTGACGAAAGTTAAACCTCTTGACTTTCAAATTTTCTAAATAAATCATAGCCCAGTAGTTGAATCAATAACGACAGCAAAAGGAACAAGTGAGGAAAAGTGCAGTGGATTGAAATGAGCGTACGTCAAACGAAAGAATTTTAAGACAAGTCGGAAAGAATAACAAAAAAAAAACAAAAAAAAACAAAAACCAATGCAAAAATATACAGGCAAATCTTTACATAAATCACATTTTTCACCTGGACAGTGGAATAGTTTGAGCAATGTTAAGAGAGGCAGAAATACCGTTATGCCAACTTGCCAGTTCAGCGCTTCGATATTTTTCAAAACAATAGCTTACACATTTTATAAGGATAATAATTATTATTTCAATTATTTCGAAGCACAAGACAAATAAAGAAAAAAAAAGTTTTGAAACTTTCTAGAAAATTAGCATAAAACTGTTAGAAGTTTGTTATAATAGTTACTTCTTTTTCCATAACTACAACCGCTTAGCCTTAAACACTAAACGTAAAAAGTGAGCTCAAATACCCTTTTCAAAATTGACGTTATTACTTTCATCTTCTTGGATTTATCGTAGCTCGATTTTACGAAAATGACATCACTGAGTCCGCATAGCTATGAACGAAAACATTCAAAGTACGTGCTACGTTCGTACTACGTTGAATTCAGTGAAAGGCTTGATTATTTTTTATTAAATATTTACTTAAAATTATTTAACAAATTTATGTACGGGTAAAGCCAGAAAAACTATTTGCTGCTATTGTAAAGTTAAAGTATCCTCTATTTAAATTGAGTTGATGATAGATATCTAAATAAAAAATTTCTATTCCAGTTCAACTTATTGATCTGCGCTATTTATCATCGTCATCATCGGTTCCTGTTTCTCCTATTGGAGCATAGGGCGCTATTTATAGTTTGTATATATTTCAAAACGAAAAGAAACTTTTTAAGAACTGGATTATTTTTATTTTAATCTTTTATTGCTGACTTTTTAAATTAATGAATTTGCTAACGAACCAAAAGCTGCATTTTATCTAGAAACCATTCCCTTTTCGCATAAGGCCCATACCCTACATGCAGGGTTATATTTTAATCCGCTAGGAGGCGCTTGAGTCGAATTATGCAGAAAATATTTATTATTATAGAAAGTTATGGGCGGGTGTGATTATAATCATTTTTACGAAAAATTTATCCGCTAGGTGGCGCTAGAGTTGAGTTATGCAGAAAATCTATATTTATGGTTCGTCTGAGTAAACAATAGACCTCAAGGTCGCAGTGCACTATCCCAACAATAATAATAATAATAAATAATAAAAATAATAGTAAACATCTTATAAACTTTGTGTAGTTAAATGTTTGATATATTACATATGTACATGTACATATGTACATATATAGCTACATATATAGTAAGGCTGTATTTTGGTAACAGAGTTCAGATGTGCATTTTATAGAAAATTTATAAGGATGGGATATATTTGGCAACAACGCCTTCGGTATGAAACAGCCTGCGAACATTATTGTTTAATTTAGCTACAAGTAGTATATGGGAAAGTAGTAAGCTCCACTGACCGAGTCTTGGGTATGTACCTACTTTCTAAGATGGTTTTTTGTTTGTCAAACTTTACAGTAGCACGAGACCCATCGTCAATGAATGCACAAAAAGTAAAATGTTTGACGCTATGGAAGATTTAGTCTTTCTAAATATTTAGCTAAAGTCGATAAATACGGCATTATAAAAGCGCTTCAAAAAGGGAGAAACTTAAAATCATTAATTGGCCCATATAAAATCTAAAATCATTAAATTCAGTCTCGATTAGGAGCGGCGAAATATTGAGAACAGGTGTAATATTCAGTTCAAAACAACTGAAACATAAAAAACTTAAGAGTTTCATATTATTAGGTTTAATTTCATATTCGAAAGGACCATTATATGCAAACTATTCAAGTCACTTTAGTTCTCCGTGCCCAACAACAGGGAGACGAAACGATGAATTGAGTTCCTCAACACCTATGTTCTGAGGCGGTGACTGTTTCTGAATAATTCCAAAAAATAGTTTCAAACGACTAGTTAAACCAAGAGTGGAATTTGCTTCACTTCAACACATTTTTTACAGTAGGTTAAAGATACTTTTTTTTTTTTAATATACTATTCACTATTAATACACTACATTTCTGTCTTCAGAGACAAAATATTATGTGCAATCAATTTTCAAATACGTTTTCCATCTTCAGAGGCCTATAGCGAAAATATAACGACACATTTCTTGTAGAACCTTTTATCGCTTTAACTCTCAACTTAAAGGGCATTTTTGACACATAGTTAAAGAGAGATTACTGATTAAAAAGAGCATAAGAGGAATAAATTGTGCTACAAAAATGTGGAACATGAAATTTTACCACGGGTCACCGATAAAAGTGAGTGCTCAAGTTAACTTCATCAAGGCTATGTATACAAATTTTGGCGGGCGATACATAAGTAATATATTCGTGTTGGGCAAAGTACTAAGAACTCAATTCTGAATACGATCAGCAGCACTCGATTCCTAAAATCCTAAAAGTATCGATTCTGAATACTCGAAAGTACTCAGTACTAATCATCACTGATTCATTTACAGATAAACGGGTCGTCAAAGTCGATTTTTAAGGTAGAGAAATTGGCTGGGATAGAAATTTTTCTAAATGATTTCAGAAAGCTTTATTGATAAGTGAAAATCGATATTTCATTGATTCCAAATTTCAAACATTTTCAGGATGCAAATTTACAGTCCATTCAATTTTAATATAATATTGTGGAGCTTGAAGTAGTTCAGTAGCTGTTTCTTCTGTATAAAAATAAATATTGTTTTTATGGGCAGCCGTACAAATTTCTTAAAAATCAACGGTCAATTTTAGCCACTTGGTTATACTTTCAAAAAGTGATAAGTTTTGGCTATTTTTCTTCTGTTTGTTTAATTTTTATCACGGTGTACTGAATTCAGAATACTGAATATAGAAGGTGACGAATTTGGGCTTGTTCCATTTCGCGAACATGTATTAATTGTCCGACGCTGTATATGTCACATTATAGTCATAAAATTAAAGCTATATTAACTGTAAAATTCAAGGCTTCCTATATAACACAATAGGCCCGTTACTCTGTATCCGACTTGCAAAAGAACGCCCCAGCTCGGATAAAATTTCCTTTAGTTGCAAAAGCAACCCTGTTCGCACCAGAAAATCAGAAAATTCGTTATTTCTGCAACTTTTTTGTATTGGTTGTTAGTCATGAACTAATTTAATCAGATTTCGTTTTTTTTTTTTCGTACCAAAAACATCATCAAAAAAACCATATAACAAAAACAAAAATTTGATAACCCGTTTTACTTTTACTTTTTTAGGCAATTGAAAAAGCAATTTTCTGAAATTTTTTATTCATGCTACAAATGGGCGGCCGCCGTAACCGAGTGTGTAGTGTGTGCGCGCTTCATTCGGTGGGTCCCGGGTTCAAATCCTGGTCGTGGCAAGTAACATCAAAAATTACAGTAAAGTGTTTTCTAATGGCGGTCGCCTCTCGGCAGGCAATGGCAAACCTCCGAGTGTATTTCTTCCATGAAAAAAGTAAAACAGTAAGTCCTTCAATTTGTTCCACAACATCAAAACGCACACAAATTGTGTAATTATTATTATTTCGACGAAGAAATATTCCGAAGCTCTCGAAAGAGCTCTAATTGCCGCTTGGATGTCAAAGTAAAAATTTACTTCCTTACAGAGGTGGGTCTAATAACCAACCAATCGACCGGTTCCTTGATGGCGGCTACCTCCACCTCCATTAATTTTGATCTATCTGTGAACATCTTCAACAGTTTCCAGTTTCACATATAACATACCGCCCAACCCTCTCGAGAAGGGATGACGCTGCCAAAATATCCCTTAGAAGCCATGAAGGGTACGACTTAAATTTACATCCCGTATCACGCAGCATGACAGCGTCCGGGGTTGCTAGACTTTTCCTCACAGTATCTATTGAGATTATATTCCACATGGGGTGCAGGAAAATTTCCTATCTAGTATTAAATCCAGATACTTAAGCTTGTCAGAAAGTACGACCTGAGCACTATCCATTGAATGCAGGAGAACACCGGGAATATTGTACTTTGTCCTTTAGGCAGAGAAAGTGCCTCATTGCGCAATATAATTTTTGTCGCTAAGTAAGCGGTGGATGAGCCTAATAAGGTCGGTTTCGACGCTAAAATTATATATTGAAGAAGGCGCCTAACGTCAAGTCTTAACACGCGTGAGATTCCTCTTTACTTTACGGGCATGTGAAGGGCTAAATTTCGTGTTATTGCGATAATCTCCCTCGCGGAATACCATTTCTTATGGGCAGGTCAATAGTAAAGTTAAAGAAAATTATATTTATTCGGACTGCTTTTCAAGCAGTAATATTAAACTCGGCAATCGATTTAACTTTATGGACAAAATTACATTATTTTATTTTAGAAATGTCTTAATTTTTGCAAATAGTAAAAATAACTCAAAAAAAAAACTATTAAGTATATCGGAACTTGATTTAGCAAGCATTCTCTTCAAGAAATTCCGATTCAGGAATAATAGGGAAATTAGAGACTTTTATTAAATATAAGAGAAATGAAATTGTTAAAAAAAAATGCCGCTTCTAGACGAGTATCAAGTAGTCATATACATGATAAAAATAATATAAGGTACACCGCTGAGTGGGTCTCAGAACAGTCACGAAGTTTCCTGTCAAAATAAGAAATTTTTTCAAACGCCCAAATCTCATTTTTAAAGCATATTTCCTCAAGTAATGCTCTAAGTAATTTTGCGTTAAACCACAACACATTTCGTAATTCACTTTAATAGCTCTACTTATTCTTTTGTTTAAGTTAAAAACAAAAATTTTACTTAGTATAGAGAAGTGTATATTAATCGATTCCCTCATTCGCCTAAGTTTTAATTATTAATTATTCTTTGCTAATTTTTTGATTTTATTTATCGTGAGATTTCTATAAATTTCCGATGAAATTATAGAAGTCATCGATTTATTCATAATTATCAGTATAATTCAGAGCAAATCCCCATCAGTTTAGATATATCGCTCTCAAATGTTTATATGGAAATTGTCGTAGTTTGACAGGAGAGCGAACGACGAATAGGAGAGCGAATAACGTCTCATGAGAACAAAGCATTATAGTATTTTTATCATGGGCATATCCGCTTCTGGTCTTTTGTGTTTGAATCAATAGGGTTTATTTTTTATCACAGCTTCTGAAGGTATTGAAATTAAGTATGCACGTTTTTCTTTCATAGGTTTTGTCTACAAAATGGTGTTATTTGTCAGGGAATGTACTTAAAATGATCAAAATAAGAAATCGATTTATTTATTTGCTAATTTTTTCTGCATGGCTCTGATTTATTTCGGTTCGAATCGATCTAAAAATCAACTTCCTTATTTCCGACCTGACATCTCTAGTAGGGAACTCTAGTAGCTAATCTTCACACCATACTGTCACACTATTTTTCGAATCTCAATTCCGCACATTTTCACCATCAACGAGCTGTGAGGTTTTCTCAACCAGGCAGCAGATATTTTTTTGTGTTCCAGTACCATCACCTTCTGCATATATTTTGTATGAATGTTATGAATGTCAATTTTGCTCTTTCCTTGAATGAACTTGACATTACTTGTTTTCATGAAGTGACCTTCAATTAAATTTTCTGTGTAGTTTTGAAATCTTTGAAGATGAAATACTTGATGATCCGCTATACACATTTATTTAGCATATTCTCTAAAAATTCAAAATAGCGCGCACAAATGCTAATTTGGGTTACCTGAAGCGTCAATTGCTGACGCTGCGCATTTTTTTTTTTTTTCGAGGAAATCAAATGTTGGACTGATAGAAAAAAGGTTCACGCTATTCAATTTCAATTTCGTCTATCTTTTATAATTAACTATTAAATAAATGATACAGCAGCGAATTCAAATAGATACATAGTTCATTAAACTTTAGAGCAAGCGATCATTTGCTCACCTGTTGGCCACTTTGGTCGTCTACTGGGTTATGGTACCTATTTAACATAATATGTTTTTGTTCTTTGCTGTTTTTCATTATAGGTTACACAAATACATTCATCGACGCCATGAAGAGTTTGGTCCCATATTTTACGAACGTTTAGGCGGCGTACAGGATGCCATATTTGTTTCATCAGCAAGTCAAATGCGAGCGGTGTTTAAATACGAGGGCCAATATCCACGCCATCCGCTGCCCGAATCTTGGATCATATACAACAACAAGCACAATTGCCAACGCGGTTTGTTCTTTATGTGAGTTTGTTTGCAACGCAAAAAATAAAAATTAAAATAAGTAAACGAGGTCTTACATACAGTTGTATGTAAATCTGTAGGTATTTTGTTGAATTTCATTAACACTTTGATTTATCTCACCACAATCGTACCAGGGAGGGCGAGGAGTGGATACACAATCGACGCATACTAAATCGTTTTCTATTGGGCGGCACCATGAAGTGGATGGACGTGCATATCGAAGAGTGCACAATGCGTTTGGTGAATCTGTGGAAGGCGCAGGCTAGCGCCGTGGCGGCGCAATGCCAATACACTGAACTAATGGAGTTGGAGCATCAGCTATATACCTGGGCAATTGATGGTGGGTTGACGGAAATTGAAAGTAATTGATTGTAAATTAACCGAACATTTGTCTGATTTTCATTATTTGCGCTTAGTTGTTTGCACCATAATGTTTGGCGTTTCCGCTGCCGAAGATGAGCGCATGGCTGCAACGATGGACGAGTTTTCGCATATCGTACATAGAATCTTCGAAACCAGCTCAGCGCTAATGGCTTTTCCACCACAATTGGCGAAACGTTTGAATTTGCGCATTTGGCGTGATTTCGAGGCTAGCGTAGCGGCAGTATTGAAGCAAGGCAATATGCTGATCGATCAATTTGTTGAACTACCAGAGCCAGTGGCGAAAAAGCTGTGTAGGAGGGTTGGCAACGACTGTCACGATTGTGGTGGAGATGCGCTCTTTCAGAAACTCTTATTGGCTGGCATGTCATTGGATACAATCAAGCGTATATTTGTAGATTTGGTGATTGCAGCGGGTGACACGGTGAGTAAATTTTTTCTTGTTTCTCTTATATGCGCACGTACAGTTACTCAAACTGACAACTGACAACTTCACTGGTGATTTTCGCATTGTTTTGCAAACACATTTTTTGTTAATTTTTTAGAAAGATATAGTTCGTTCGATAACAAAAGGCGTACATTCAAATTTAAAATGTTGTACAAAATTTATAAAAATTCAACAAATTTTCAAATTTTTTAATTAGAACTAAAAAAAAACGTTTCCGCTGATTTTGGAACATTTTTTAATTTATGATTTTGAAAACTTTTTTTATTTTACGCATTCAGTTTACATATACATATGGAAGAAGATGTGCAGACCGGCAGCATATATAAAAATATTAAAAATCACCAGTAATTTATATAAAATCTGTGAGATGGAAATTTAAAAAAAAATTGTCAAAAATCAATCAGATTTTTTAGCCACTTCAGACTTGCACATTATTATGCTAAAATAAAATGAGCTACAAAACTGTATACGCTAAGTTTTCTAAAAATTTTGTTAAAAAAGGTTTAAATAAATAAATTTTACACTTACAAAGATATATCACCAAAGACTGCTGAAAATGCGTTATAGTAATAATTTTGAGAGGCCACCCTGAACTTTTCATTTTTTTTCAGACGTTTTCGAGATATCGATTTTAGAAATTTTTTAATTCTCATAATTTTGCAAAAGATTTACCCGATTTTTTTTTCAAAAGACTTTGGGAGTATAAAATTGAAATATAAATCCGTGTTCCTATAAAATTGAATACAAAATGTTGACCGATTTTCTCTAATTTTTTTTCGAAAAACTGTAACTAATTTAACAGCTGTTAAGCCTAGTGCGTTAATAGGATAATAATGGGATATATTTTTTACAATTTTTGAAATTCCATATATTAATAAATTTTTGAATTATAATTTCGCGAAAAATGTACCCATTTGGATCATTTTTTGTTGTTGTTGTAATTCTGGTCCTTCAAAAGACTTTCGAAGTAGAAAATTTGGTAAATAAGTCTTTAACAGCGGCAAACTCAAATTGTTGTTTTACAAATATAAGGAGAGTTTTAATAGTTGAAATACGAGCCACTAGTTACAACCATAATGAAGACTAAGTATATGGATATCGATTATTATAACGATGTCGATAACGACTACGAAAAAGTTTTGACTACGGTTGAAACTTCTTGCTGTTTTTTTTACCTAGAAAATTGGTGATTTCCCCCTTTAAAAAATTTGCAATAACAAAAACCTATTAGAATAAAATTTGAATCGGCTTACTTGCCAAAACGCCACGAATATTGACAGTCTGCGCCAACTTAGGTAAGCTGCTCAAAATAGTTGGGCTATTGTATTACAAATATTTTTTTTTTTTTTTTTTTTTTTTTTTTGTAATAGATTCGTAAAAAAAATTTGGTATGTGGTTTATTTCAATTTGGGTTTTGTTTTTAGAATATTATTGGTTATTTTTTATTATCGACAACGCAGGCAAACACAAAAAAAAGCGTTGTGAACATTTTTTCCTCATTTGTTGGGTCGGTAAAATCAAATATGGTCAAAAAAAAATTTTAATTAAACTTTCCCGCAACCACCTCCTTACATATCCTGGAGATTAAAATTAAATTTTTTATGAAAATTTGAGATGTTTTTTCTGGCGCTGAAACCGGAACTGATTACAAAAAAACTGATTAGATATCTCTCTCGCTCTCTAGAACGCTCCTACTATACTCTAAAGGGCTTGAATTTTAAATTTTCATACTAAATTATAGTAAAAAACTGCATAAGTCGAAGTTTAAAACTTAATAGAAAATTTTTCAAAATCATATTTAAAAAAAATTGTTATCAAAATTTTTAAGTTTTTAGAAAATTCTCGAGTATGCAATTTTGTAGCACTTTAAATTTTGCTGTAATAAAGCACTCCCTATAAGTCAAGTAGCTAGAAATTTTTCAGTTCTTATGTTCTAACAACGTAACCTTTAAAAACAGGGTTTTTTCAAGAAATGATTTCATTGGAATTTTTCCTGAAGTTTCCTGAAGAGAAACAGAGTTTGTGGATTGAAAATTATTAATTTTTAAGAATTCTGCACCATATCTACTAAAGTTTTTTTGTCCCCAATAAAAAATTACTTGGGAAACTTTGAGCGACCTCTAAAGTTGTTTTATTAAAAAAAATAGGTGTAGTTTTTTGCGATATTGAACAGTCCTTAAATTTTTTTTTGAACCATTTAAAAATACATACATTCGGCCAGCCCAAAAAATTAAAAATTTTAATATATTTTCACTCGTAGAAAATGAGCTACTTTTCGATTAAATTTCGTCATCGAGTTCAAAGTTCTAAAATATATATACATATGACCAAACGTTCTCTGGCAATACCATTTGAATAAACAGAAAGAAGATGGGTGAGATTTTTAAAATATTTATTTCATTGCATGGGGGTCGCTCATAAATGCAATATTATAGTTGCAAGGCATTCGTTAAAAAAAAAAAGAATTAAAATTTGTTTCAAAATCCGAGGTATTTTGGAAGTTATAGCTAGTAAAATTTCGCTACAATTTTTTCGAAGGTCAAGCATTAAGTGAAATTGACAAAAAAAATTAAGTTTGACGATTTTTCGAAACTCGAAGTATTTCGGAAATTATAGCGATTAAGTTTTTTCGAAATTGTTTGGGTTTTATTCAATTTCTCGCGATTGGTAATACGCATTTTGCACATTTTTGAAACACTTAAAAATTGTGATGTTTTCTTGAAATAGTATTTTTTTATTTTTTTTATACAACAGCTGTTGTCTTTTTCCTAAAGCAATTTTCCTTATACTGGCGATGAGCTCAAAAATTAATATTGGCGTTTAATAAAACCAGGTCAAAAAATAATCGACATGGTAAGATACCAAAAGTTTCTTGTCGGAGATGCACAACTATGATTCCATTAAAATGAATTAAATTACTGGACTATTCGTTATTTTGATTTTGTTGTAACAAATAATTTTGCATAATTATTCGAAGGTAACGTGATTAGCCGAAAGTACTCGTACACCAATTACTATTCAATTTTCTAACAACGAAAAGGTTGCTCGCCGTCGTTTCAATTTTTCGATTTGTATAAATAAAAAATAAAAAAAAAATTGTCATTTTTAAACGCCTTAAGAACAAACCATTTAAAAATAACTTTCTTATTCTGGCACAAAAATTAAATATTTTAAAATAGTTATGAATTATTATAAAATTTAAAACAAAAAAATTATTTTTAAGCGATTGACCGTATTGAAAATATATTAATTATTGGTCAAATATAAAAGTTAGAAACTTAATTGCTGCGATTAAAAAAATTCCAAGCCTCCAAAGTTTATTTAGTTAACAATTTAATTTGCCGATTTAAATTTTTCGTATTTCCCCATCAAATCAATATTTTGGTTACTAAATGCATTGTCGAAACTTTATCTATCGCTACAGACGGCTTACACTACAGAATGGGCATTTTATCTACTCACCCAGAACCAGGAAATGCAGGAGCGCTTAGCCAAAGAAATGAGGACGAATGATGATCTTGGAAATAAGCTGGTACATGGTCTCATTAAGGAGGCAATGCGTTTGTATCCCATTGCACCATTCATTGGACGCTACGTAGATACCGAAGCGAATATTGGCGGCTATGAAATTGAGCAAAATGTATGTACATATGTAAAGTAATTGAATAGAAATGTAAAGGATAATCAGCATATGTACCTGTTTAATGAAATCTGGTATGAGTTAACTGGATCGCGATGCTTGGTATATTAGTTGAATTTGCTTCTTCAAAAAAATTTTAATTTTTGTAGTTACTTGAATTTAAACGCGGTTTAAAAAAGTTGTCAGCTTTTTTCGCTGGCATATATAATATATACAGCAGGCAAACTAAATTACACACTTATTCCATTTAACCTAAAATTAAATTTGAAAAGTTCTGCCTTAATTATTTTGCACGTTTTTTTTAATTAGTTGTATGTTTATATTTACCTTCTAACGAAATGCGTGTACATTCATTTTCCCCCAATGTGTAAATTTCTTTATTAAATTAAGTAGCCAACACATTTTTGCTTTTGTCCTTTACTCTCTTATAATTTATTTTTATTTCTTAATGGCTTCAAACGCTTTAATTATTTTCTATTATTAACCTTTTCATATGCAGAGCTTAGTGCTGCTTTCCTTGTACACTGCCGGTCGTGAACCGAAGCATTTTCCAGATCCAGAATTGGCGAAACCCGAACGTTGGCTGCGCAATGAGGAAACCGGTGGATTGCAGGAGGTACTGCAAGCGCATGGCTCACTGCCATTTGCTATTGGTAATCGTTCTTGCATAGGACGCAGAATGGCAATGAAACAAATGCATTGTATGCTGGTGGCGGTAAGTCAATGCAAATACATCTAACTCTGTGCATATTTTGTCTGATTAAAACTATCTGTATCGCCAATTTTGCAGGTAATAAGCAACTTTAAATTGCAAAGCAATAATGCCACACCGATTGACTGCAAACTCCGATTGGTAACAGTACCCGATCAGCCATTAAGATTGGCAATAAAACTTCGTGACATCGCATAGCCTTAGAAAATATACACAATACACACAAGCATATATGTATACATATACTATATATATATATATATATGAATATCATATTATTTGCACTGAGTTTAGATTTAAAACACATAACAAAAATCGTAAGAATTTTCAAATATAAAAGGAGCATAAGGACAATAATAATTATATAGCTATATAAATATACAAATTACGCACACAAAGCTAGTATAGTTATATATATAGAAAATATTAGTATAAAAATGAACAGTCCGTAGATGGGCGCATGCCACAACGAGTAACCGACAAGCATGGAGAATGTGACAACTCCAAGCACTTTGTATGAAGCCAATGGACGTAAGCAGATACGGGCGGGTAGACGTTCCTCACACAATTCACTAACACCTGAAAATGCAAAAAAAAAGAAGAAAATTTCATTTTCAATGTTAAGTGTTAAGTGTTTGTAAGTGAATATATTAATTAATTTTATGTGTAGTTGTTTAATGAATTTAATTTAAAGAAAAAAGTATTTATTTTTGAAATTCAAATTGAAAATTTTGTCGTCTTTGTGTGTACCTCTTGATTTGTCGAACCATTGCTGGGTCATGGGCGGGTATAGTAATTGGCGTGCTAATTTACCCACAAAATCTGAGCGGCACCATAATCCTTCTATTTCTTCGTGAAACTATATGAAATGAAGAATAAATATTTAAAAAAAAATTATTGCCTTAGACTCAAACGTTTTTTTTTTTAATTTTTTCTTTTTTTTTTACCAGCTCATTGAAGCGGCAGGAAACCTTATGCAAAAAGCGCACTAAGAATTTCACTTCATAATTTTGTATAGGCAATGTGGCGGGATCGATTGTCGCTGATAGATTTGCTATATTACTTTGCATCTGAAAAATAAAGAAATAAATAAGAAATTAGATATTACAAGTTTTAAACAACAGATTGTTTTAATGGTATATAAACAACGTTATTTTTTTCTGCAATAGTTTTCATGTTAAATTTGTATCGGTAATTTAAAAAATTGTCATCAAAATTTCAAACCTTTGAACTTTTTGGCATGCAGTTGTGTGGCTCATTAAATTTTAACATAGCTAATAATACACAAGCCTAAAGTGGATAAAAATTCTGACTAATTTTTGACAGATTTTTTAAATTTTGGTATTTTACTTACACTTTTCCATATAAGGGATGGATTTCATAAAAGTTCCCGTTAATTGAATTTGTTAAATGAAAAAAAGGTTTCCGAGACCAAAATTTCAATAAATAGTCAAAAATCAAGCAATAATTTGCATACCCAAGAATTTTCTAAAAATTCTGATCAGAAAATTTACTGTACATTTCTTACAAAGTTTGAAATTTTAATTTGTATGCCTTTTTATAAATAAATAAGAAAAAATTTACCATAAACGCAATGCGAATATAAAAAAATGAAATGAAATCAACTTATTAACTGTATTACATACATACATACATACATCTGTATATATGAATTGAACCGGTAGATGACCGATACAGCCCAAAAATTTCTCCTGGCATTTGTACATTTTGTGATTGCATATTTTTTGTTTACTCCGTGCAATCATTACGTCGAAAGTCCAGCAAGAATTATACATCACTCAAAATATTCTCTCAAAATCTTTCGCAAATAGAGAAATCGGCCAGTGTTATATTAACTTTAGTAACTCACCTGCATTGGTGTCACTTTTGTAATATCCAAATAATCACTACTATCATATGCAGAAAAGTTTAATTGTGGGCTGTTGCGATCGTGCACTTGCTCCATTGTAATTTCTGGCAACCGGACCTAGGTATATACCCATATATGTACATACATATATCGCAAGTTTTTGTTTGGTTAAAAAAAAATCAAAGCATTAAATTATATCAAATAGTTTTAACTCACATCGAACATAATAGCTAAAGACCGCACAGCTAAATCCAGTGTATCTGGTATTTTGCCAATCTCTTGTAATTTAAGTTCCGCCGGTGAGACATCCTCAAAGAGGCTAGCAAACATCTTACGCAAAAAGCCATGTGAGTTACGCTGTTCCACAATATCATGCCTTATAGTGTCGATTTCTTGCAGAACGTATAAACGTGAAATACAAACTGTTTTAATTACTTGCTCAATTTCACATTTAACCGCTTGACCAAAGAGTGGTGAGTAGCTTTCTTCATGAAAAACGCCATCCCATTCATTTTTGCCATGCCTGGGAACATAAAATAGACGATGTCAAAAGAAAAAAAAATAAATGAATCAATCAGCCAATAGCTTATAAAACAATTACCTGGCGTAAACTGAATGTTTTCTCGGCGAGTCAATCCCGAGTTGACAAATGTATGCTTGCTCTGCTTGACATAGCATTGTCGGCAGATTAGGCTGACTGAAAACCTGCAAGGATGTAAAAATTCATTGGTTATTATCTTGTTTTAAAAAAGGTAATTTTTCAATAGATGAGCGTCATGTCGTTACTGTAGATTTGAAAACAAGTTTGGATTATCTGTTTTCATGACCATCGGATGGATCTACACTTTTCGAAATGCCAAGATAAAATTTCATTTGTTACCATGTTTGTTGTTGTTATTTTTGGCATTAAAAAACTTAACCTAACTTTACAAAATCAGACTCCGAAATGAATAATAAGCATATATGGTATCGGAACTAAAGTATTTTCATAAGTATTTTTGATAGGAACATTCAATAGTTTCTAGCCTTGCTTTTTTTTTGTTATTTTCATTCATTTGTTATTAGTTTTGCTATATTTTGCACAACTAAAATATTTTATTTGTTGGACTTGTTAAATAGATGACATCCTTATTCAGAAAGCAAAAATAAAAGCTACCATTTTGTGTTCATACTTCTTTATTTTGCACAACAAAAATATATCGTCGATGAAGTATTTTCTATAAGCTTTAATTTAAATGTTAAATTTTGGGAAATGATAGTGACTTATTCACTTTTTTAAATTCATAAGTGGTAACTCTATTGAAGACCATAACGTGGCTAACGAATTTTCCACAACACCTTTCTTGTGATGTCCACATTTTTCGGGTTTACTTACAAAATATATGTTTTTTAACTTTTTTAAAAGGAGGCAACCCTATCCTACTAAAGTATTCTCTATAAGCTTTAGTTTGGAGTCCATATTACTATATTCTACTAACCGTGCACCGCTTATCTACTAACATTGTAAATATGCGGGAACTCTGTAATTTTTAAATACCTACAGCAAAATATCTTCCAATGGTGTTTTTGGTTTCGATATCGGTTCGGTAGAATCGCAAAGTTTAAAAGTTTAGCGTATTAATATACAGATTATTTCTCTTCTACTCACCTTCACCAATCGATGCAGCATGATGACATTTCTGAATGAAGTGAAATCCAGCCGCTCAAAACGGGGTAATATGTACACAAACACCTGCGTATATATTACCAAATTCTCCGCTATGAATGTGCTGAAACGTTGGCTTACTGCCACTTCACTGCCGGCGGAGCAAGGAGCCATACCGCTAGCACCGCTAACGTTGCCACCACCACTGCAAAATTATTAAGAAAACGTAAGTTTGAAATATTAACATTTTTTTTTTACAATTCCTTACTACCAATTTGCATTTGGTCCATCGAACATATAACGCCAAGGTTGTATGTAGCTAAGCCATAGCTCTAGTACTACCGAAAGTGAACTATCCAACGGCCAGCGACCTATAATGCTTTTCAAAAATGGATATATGCGCGTTTTGATCATTGGATGAGCTAGCTTGCGTAGTATCGCCATAGGTGTGTGATCCATATGCATTGAATTGGCAAATGTATGCACTTGCTTGACGAGTATGCGCACTACGCGTATAAATTCGCTGCTAGGCAGATCCTATTTGAAGAAAAGGTGTTCAATAATATAATTGCTCATAAATTTGTAATCTGAATCATTTTCACTTACCCGTGCCTCATCAATGTCGTAGCGCAACCAGGTGTCAACGAAAAAGTGCAGCACTGATTCGGTGCGCCAAGAATGCGTTCGAGGCGACTCACAACTCCGTGCGGCCTGTACTGCCGCTGCAGCTGCCGCAGACGTTGATGGTGCATCTGTCTGGAACAAACCAGTGTTTGTTGGTATTTTTAAATATTTTGGTGAACGTTGCGGCTGCAGCGGCTGTACTGGTTGCAGCGGTTGTGGCGCCTTAACCGACGTGCAAATATTAGTCGGATAAACGATCGCATCTGGATTTCCCGGTAAAAAAGTGCAAAGGTATTCAGCAGTTAAGAAGAAGTAAACAGTTTTCATGCGTTCATTGTGGACTTGCAGAGCTGCTGGATACATTTTGTGTAAAGGAAATGTTGCGTGTATAACAAAATGCAGCATGTAATAGTCGAAGGCGTTCAGTAAAAGTGATGTTACTTGACGTCGGAAGGGATCGATGTTCACTAAGTCGGCATAGAAAAGTGAATATTGGCCCGATTGTATCATTTCACTAACTTTATGCTGAAAATTACAGAGAATTACTAATTACTTAATTACATTGTTTATAAAACACTCGAGACACCATTACAGCGTGTCAAAGTGCGCTTGAGGAATTAAGCTTTCATTTTTCTTCTATGGAAAGTTATAAAAATCAATAGTACTAATCAATCTTCCACTCCTCATAGCCCACTCACCGGTAGCAAAACCAAACTGAATTCAAACTTAATAGCTTCGTTGAGCAGGCGATAGCATAGTCGCAACATTGATCCCATTGGCGAGAAAAAATCATGCAATATATCGAAACACATTGGGGAGTTCTCTTTTGTAGTAGCTCGCAGACCCCAACCAAGACCGCCACTACTAATGCCAAACACTGACTGCACAATAGTCGGAAAAATGTCCTGCAATTCACGCAGACTACAACGCTCAAACAACTGCGTCAATTCCGCACATCGCTCAGGTATAGGATAATTAAATAGCTCCATTATGCGATTCTGCAAGACAGGGATAATCAATTTAATGTTTATTCGAATTAGTATTTGCTTATTTACAAATGCGGTGCATTAGTATTTTACTTACGCCAAGATTTTCATTGTAAAAACTCATTTTTATGTGCACTTCTATTGCAGATTGTCCAAGAGTAAAATATTCGCTTTCCACACGGTTTGTTTACTAGCAAAACGGCGGCAAGACTTGTCACTGCTACCGCTTCTGCCGGCAGCCGGCAACGGGCTGCAGTTTTGTCTGTGCTGCCAGATGTGCGAAAATGCAAAAGATAGATATTAGTGTATTTTTGATTGAATAAATAGAACATCGAATAGTCGAGGGCTCTGGGATAGTTTTTTTTCTACGGGCCCGTTTAAAATAACATGTAAAGCAACAACACTCACTCGGAAAAATATGCGAGTTCAGCCAACTCGGTAAACTGATATCCGACCTAAATAGTAGTGTTGGGAAGTGAAAAAACTGCACTATTGTGAATTAGCGCTAAAATAATGCAAGGGAAATTTAGATTTAAGACCTAATACGTTTTAATTGGCATAGTATTTTCGACTATATAAATACATCGACATAAAATTTATTTCCACAACTATTTTCCATTATAAAATAGCACTAAACAAATCGCAACATTCATGAAAGAGTTGGAGCGTTCTTTTGCAACTCGGGTGCAAAGAAATGGGCTTTTACTCACTGGCGACCAAACGAACGAAAATACTTTTCGCATCACACTTTTCCATATGCAGTGAATACCTTTGAATAGCATTTGAATCCGACACAGGGTGACACTCACGCTGGTATGCAAAGGAATGTCCGTTAAAACAAATATCACCCTTACAAATATTTAATACTCCACAAAAGTGGGTTAAATCGTCTTCGAATCACTTGAGGCTTCCTCTTCCGGTTGCTATAAACAAAATAATGAAATACCAATTGTCGAGAAGACAAACGCACAATTTCTTAATTGACGGCAAATTTTTAATTATTTATTTTTATACGCCAAACAAAGATTAGCAGACATTCACTTTAATTGCAATTTAGGAAATTCCAGAACTTGGCAACATGGATAATGTAGATGTGGCCACGGTCGATCAATATCAGACGCTGGTGCGCTACAATAACCCGGTGTTGGTGGTAAAGCATCCCGACAAGAAGGGTGTACCTACAGAAATTGTGAGTGTAGGACGGCTGATTTCGTTGACTCCATAATTTTTCTAATCATTTGATATATATATATATACATACATATAGGAATTGAAAAGACCACTAACAGCTGGCGCCCTTTTGGACACTAAACGTGAAACAGAAGAGATATTGAATTCCATATTACCACCGCGCTGTTGGGAAGAAGATGGACAGTTATGGCAGCAAACGGTGAGTGTTTAGGAGCAACCATGAAAGATGAAGTGAGCAAAACGTATGCTGTTAGAATATTCCCAAAGCTCATCGCACTTAATTGCAAATAACATCAGATGTTAGAATGGTGAAATCGTTGGACATAAAAAGAAAAAAACTGCTTTCATGGCATCTTATCTTATCTTCTGTCTTTTAGGTATCAAGCACACCAGCCACACGTCAGGACGTCATCAATCTGCAAGAGATGCTAGACACACGTCTGCAACAAACTCAAGCGCGTGAGACAGGTATCTGTCCGATACGTCGCGAATTATACACACAGTGTTTTGGTAAGCGAACAGCCATCAATCTATTATATTTAAATTAAGGTGACCAAATGTGCTCCTTTTAAAATACATTTTTTTTTTAATATTTATATTTGAAATAAGTGCAGAAATTTTACCAAACATACTTATATTGCATACAATGAGAAATCAACACGTTGGAATTGTTAAAAGCTAGGTAGAAATATGAAGGCTTTTAAAGAGCGGACACTTAAAGAATTTTTAATTCCTATTCATTGCAAATGATTTTGAAACTAGAGAGAGATTTAGATTGAATGTTGATACTTTAAGAGCAGCACTTGTCACACAAATTAATATGAATATATGTATCTTGCTCGGATATTACCAATGAATTGTTAGAAGACAATGGATCGATAAAACGATGCACTCAATTTATAAGTGTTCATTTAAATTATAACACAAGTTTACAAAATTTGGAAAATTGTCTGATCTACGAAGTTTTCTTATAAATTCTAATATAAAATGTTTCGCTGAATCTGAATATGAAGACAGAATATGTAAAGTTTCTGATATATAGCAAAATTTAGGCACGCAAATCGTTCCAATATACATCATCTTTTCACCCTGTCAGAAAAACAGAGTATCAAAAATTGTAATTATCTTTAACCACAATTGATCGATTCCAAATTGCTTTTTATTTATGTAAAGGTAATACAATTTCTTTTGTGAATAACATTTTCTAATCGGATTATTGATTTAGGATCTAATGAAGGGATTATCGAAAATTTAGCAAAATTTTTGCTTTGTTATAAAAAATTTTACTTTTAATGTCAATATCAATATACAGGAATAATCCAGTTTCTTTTTGGACAAAAAAATAATGATCATTCACAAACCCCGATTTTCCCAATTGAAACTTCAATGTAAAAGTTATAAATAGAATGGAATTTGAAATCGATGAATAATGTTCAGAACTAATTAAAATTAAGTGGCTTATAATTTTTTCAGATCTCAAAGAATCTAAATTTAACCATATCTCAAAAAATTCTCTAGTTTTTTATATTCAGATTTAGCAGAAGTTATAGGTCAGATTTCTTGCCGGCTAGTGTAATTAACCAGTATACCGCTTAAAAAAACTTATTTTAACATTATTAGCATTTTTAATTTACATTTGGTTTAATACGGTATCAATGACTATGATTTTTAACGATATTTTATTGCGCCCTCCTTTTGATTCTAAATAAGTTGGTAGCTTTAATTTAAATGGAAATATTTAGAAAATGTTTTTTTTCCTTATTTTTAGATGAAATAATTCGTCAAGTCACTATCAATTGTTCCGAGCGCGGTCTGTTGCTGCTGCGCATACGCGACGAAATTGCAATGTCTATGGAGGCATACGAAACACTCTATTGCAGTTCGGTGGCTTTCGGTATGCGAAAAGCGCTACAGGCACACGAAGAAAAGGAAATGCTGCGCGATCGTGTCAAAACATTGGAAACTGAAAAGGAATCGCTCGAAGAGATTATCGGCGATATGAAGATCAAACAAGAACAAGCAGAACGACGCAATGCAGAGCTGCGTACATCAGAGGAGAAGAAATATGCCGAAGAAGTCGCTTTCTTGAAGAAGACCAACACACAACTCAAGGCCCAACTGGAGGGCATTACTGCGCCAAAGAAGTGAAGTGCTAAATACCACAGCTTTTTTTTTTGCTATAATCGTGCAATCTGAAAAGAAATTTTTGTGCAATATTTTTTGTATGTATTATGTTATAAAAATGTTTACATAACTCTTTAATTTATTTGCGAATTTATTTTTCAAAACACTTTGAATGCTAATAGTGGCTTAAACTAAAAGCTAACTTTATTATTCACCAGCTGGCGCTTCAACAGCTGCAGTTTCAGTTTGCGTGGTATCCGTACTAATTTCTGCTTCCGTTAGTTCAACATCCGCTGGGGGAATAGCTTGCGCTTCCGGCACATCACTTTCTTCTAGCTCTTCGTGAACTTCTTCACTTATTTCATTAACAATGGGCGTGGGTTTGAATGCAGCAGCTGCCTTCGGTGCCGCCTTCTTCTTAGTTTCCATTGCCGGCCGTTTAATAGGCGGTTCATCGCCTGCGGCTGTTTGGTTTGCCGCTTCCTCAGTTAACTGTACTCCATCCGCCTGTTCAATGCTCTCCTGCGGCAAATTTGCGTACATTTCCAAATCGCCCTCAACTGGCAGCTTATCTTTCAACTCATCCATCCGCTTCATATACATATCGTAGACATTTTCAGCCATTTGTGTCATATTGTTGACTTCGTAGACGCGTTGGTCGTCATGCACTCCTTCGTTGGTTAAACGCTGTGTGGGATAGGCTTCCTCTGGCAGTAACTGCAGATGTTGCGGGCGGTTTGTTAACTGTGGTAGGAGAAACAAGAGAAATCACCAAATGTAATTTCATATTTCTAAATATATTTTCACTCACCAATTTGAATGTTTGCTGCAATTCGAAACAGTTTTTGAATAACGCTACGCGACCGAAAATATACAATCCCAGGCGCGCACGACTCATCGCCACCACCAAACGACGCACATCACGCAAATGTCCGACAGCCTTCGTGCGCACTAACGAAATCAGTATGTAATCGTTTTGTTGACCTTGATATTTGTCCACCGTAGTGACTTTGTATGGCCAACCAATAAGTGGATTATTACCGCAACGTCCATTGATTACATCGCGTATCAGATGCTTTTGTCCATTGTAGGTGGTCAATATGGATATCTTCTCAGCTGGATAGCCGAGCAAACGCATGTACATATAAACCGCAACTACATATTCAGCCTCGGCGAGATTCTGTGATATAAAATTTTAGATAAAACCATAATTGCGGTTAGGTTGAAAAAAAAGAAACAACAATTTGGCATGTTATATTATGAACTGTGAAAAGTTAGTGTGATTTGATTTTTTTTTTTTTTAAATGTGTAATTGAATTAATGTTAATCCACACTGGTCGATACGAAAATCGGTCTGCGGATTCTTATTTAATACTAGACAAACCAAAACGTGCTATGGCTCAAAATTCATTCCCACGACAGTCGGTTCTACGAACCGGAATGACCCGGGTTTCACCCGGCCAAGGACTGTTGTTTCGGCAATCTAACCCTGTTTAGATCGGCCTACCCCATAAGTTGTCTGTCTCTCCTGGAGCAACTCCTTGCAGCAGGGTTGCTTCACCTCCTTCTGGTCAGGGCTGGCATCGAGTCAAACCCTGGTCCAGAAACCTATTTTTGCTGCGTTTGCCAGAAAAAGCTCCATCCGAACTCCACTTCGGTAAGGTGTAATTCGTGCGACGGATGGAGCCATCTTAAGGTCTGCTCAGGCCTTAAGACCCACAAGGAGTGGTCCACAAACTATGTGGCCCCATGTTGTTCGCGCCCTATGGCGCCCATAGCCTCTACGGCTCCCCTAGTTGCACCTAGTGCACCGGTGCCTAGCACCGGCAGAACCTCTACGGTTCGCAGGAGCACACAACAACATGGTCGCTCCCCTCCCCCCCCTCAACCTAGCTCCGCCCCCCGTGTGGGGAATAGCCAGCAGCTCCTGGTACCCCACACAGTCTGTTCCGTGTGTCAGGCTAGGATATACCGGAATGCGGCATCAGTCAGGTGCAATTCGTGCCAAGGCTGGTGTCACTTTCGAGTGTGTTCTGGCCTGCGCACCACACGTGAATGGTCGGGTGACTACCTGGCTCCCTGTTGTAGAGCCTCGCAACCGCACGCGCCAGTGGCGGCGCTGCCAAACAACACCATAAGGCAGCCCAACGTGCCATTGCATGTGCAGCAGGGTCCAGGTGGGCAACATCACCCTTCCCTCACACCCCTCTCCGCGACGACTCTACCGAGGCAAACGAGACTCCTTCAGCTGAACTGCAATGGGCTGCAGGGCAAGATTGAGGAGATAACCGACTTTATGAGTCGGCATAATCTGTCAATAGCTGCGATCCAAGAAACGAAACTGCACAGCAACTCAACTCTGTTGAGTTGCAACGGCTACAATGTGCATCGTAAGGATCGCGAGCGAGGTAATGGTGGTGGCTTAGCATTCATCACCCATCACACAGTGCAGTATCGTCTTATTGAAGAAGACATCGACCGCAGGGACACTACCTTAGAATGTCAAGGAATAGCTGTCCGGTCAGGCGATGTCGAGCTCGAAATATTTAATATTTATATACCCCCTGTCACCTGCTGCCCGACAGGATATCACCCTGACATAGGTGCGCTCCTCAGAGGTGAAAACCGATTGGTAGTAGGTGACTTTAATGCGCACCACGATCTCTGGCATTCAAGCCTACCAGCTGATCGGAGGGGAAACGATTTGGCAGAGCAGATAGACGACTCGACATTCTGCACGATGAATGATGATGCCCCCACCAGGATTATGGGTAGTTGCAGCAGCTCGCCTGACCTAACGATAGCTAGCGCAGGTCTGATAAATAGCATAACGTGGCGACCTATGCTATCGCTTGCATCAGACCACCTACCTATAATCATCTCGATTGACAGACCTGCTGACTTTGTCTCCGCGGACCATCGGACCTATATCAACTTTAAAAAGGCTGACTGGGTCAGGTTCGCGGAGTTCACCGAAAATGCCTTCAGGTCTCTTCCCGCTCCCACCGACGTTCGAAAAGGCGAACATAAGTTCCGCAAGGTGGTTGCGTCAGCTGCGGCCCGCTTCATTCCGGCAGGGAGGATCCCTGAGATCCGTCCCAACTTCCCGGCTGAAGCGGCCGCTCTAGCGAACGAACGCGACCACCTTCGCCGCTCCGATCCCCGTAATCCTAATATTCAGGATTTAAACGTGGCGATTCGGAGGCTGGTTGACCAACACAAGCGGAACAAGTGGGAGGAGCATCTGAAGTCCTGTAATCTGGTCACGGGTGTTGGTAAGCTTTGGTCTACCGTGAAGTCCTTATCCAACCCGACGAAGCACGACGACCGAGTGGAAATTTCATTCGGGGATCGTGCCTCGTCGGACCCGAAGAGATGCGCGAGCTATTTTAGCCGACAGTTTATACTGCATCCTTCGGGGGATAGGACCAAGCGGAAGGTGACCAGGAGGCTGCGCAAAATACCGAACAACAGCGCGCCTCTTACCTTCACTTGTGGCGAGGTAAAGGAGGTCATCGGGAAGGCGAAAGCCTCCAAGGCCATTGGCCCTGACGGGCTAAGCGTGTTGATGCTGAAGAATTTAGGCCCCGCGGGAGTTGAGTACCTCACCGGGATCCTCAATTTGTCTATGGCCACCCTCATCATTCCAGACATCTGGAAGGTTGGGAAGGTGGTCCCACTACTGAAACCAGGGAAACCGGCCGACAAGGGTGATTCCTATCGGCCGATTTCCCTGCTTTCACCTGTGGTAAAGACACTTGAGGCCCTACTCCTCCCGTACTATACATACCACCTTGGGTCAGCTAAGCATCAACATGGCTTCCGGAAAGTGCACAGCACAACAACAGCACTTAATGCCATAAACACACAGGTGAACCGTGGTCTTAACCAAAACCGCCCCTGCGAGAGAACCGTCCTAGTAGCGTTGGATCTGTCGAAAGCTTTCGACACAGTTAGCCACTCCACGCTACTAGCTGACGTGGAATCCTCAACTCTCCCGCAGGGACTGAAACGGTGGACCGCGAATTACCTGTGTGGTCGTCAATCATCGGTATGGTTTAGAGATACAACATCGAAACCAAGGAGGATTAAACAAGGGGTACCGCAGGGTGGCGTCCTGTCCCCATTACTGTTTAATCACTACATCTCCAAGCTCCCTCAACCGCCAGAGGGAGTCACGATTGTCTCCTATGCTGATGATTGCTCGATAATGGCAACCGGCAATGCAATTGATGATCTGTGTTTGAAAGTGAACGGATATCTCTCAGATCTTGCCCAATTTTTCACTAGCAGAAACCTGGCGCTGTCCCCTGCCAAGTCCTCGGCGACCCTTTTTACCACCTGGACGAAGGAGGTCAGGCTGGATCTTAACATCCACATCGATGGCACCCCCATTCCGACGGTTAACCACCCGAAGATTCTGGGGGTGACTTTCGACAGCCTGCTCTCCTTCTCCGCGCACACTACCGCAATCGCCAATAAAGTACAGAGCCGCAACAATGTCCTCAAGTCGCTCGCCGGCAGCTCTTGGGGCAAAGACAAAGAAACGTTGTTGGCAACATACAAGGCGATTGGCCGGCCGGTAATAAACTATGCTGCGCCAGTTTGGTCGCCGGGAACCAGCAGGACACAATGGACGAAGCTGCAGACCTGCCAGAACGCCGCACTCCGCACGGTGACGGGATGTCTTCTGATGTCGCCTGAGGAGCATCTCCACCAAGAGGTCAATGTGCTCCGAGTTAAGGAGCACAACCTCATGCTCAGCAAGCAGTTCCTTGCTGGATGTCACCGCTCGGGGCATCCAAACGGGCACCTGCTTGCCGTGGAACTGCCCCCCAGGCACATTAGAAGACATCTACTAGAACTAAAGGACGAGATCCAGCCACTCATCACACAACCGCTGGATCCGGAGGCGTACCGGCGGGTCCTAAGCAACATCCACAGAGACACAGTCACGAACATCATTGACTCCCGCCAGGCGAATGCAGTCATCGGAGCCCAACCACCACCTGTAGCAGATGAGGAGTCCCTGCTGCCCCGCGAGTCCCGCGTCACTCTGGCACAACTACGATCTGGATACTGTAGCAGGCTCAACTCCTACTTATCCAGAATCAACCCCGACATACCCAACACATGTCCGGCATGTGGAGATTCTCCGCACGACACCAACCACCTATTCACATGCCCTCTCAAACCCACTCATCTAACCCCCCTCTCCCTCTGGTCCAACCCTGTCGAAACTGCACGTTTCCTGGGCCTCCCCCTAGATGAGTTTGACGACAACGACCATGGGTGAATCCGCTCTTTACGGGGCGCGACTAGCCGCTACAACAACAACAACAACATGGCTCAAAATTGTATTTTTTGATAGAAACTGAAAAACGCATTTTGCAAACAAAACTTGCCGTTTCTTTTCTCATATTTTATTTAGAAAAAAAGAAGAAAACTTAAATATTTTGGAAAATGTACTTAGCACTACCAACACTAATAGAAAAAAAGCGTTTTTACAATAGGAAACAATAACGAATTAAACTCCAGTAAACATTGCTTGTAACCTTTAAACATCGCAAATGATATAAATCTAATATAATTTATTTCCATTTACACCAACAGTATTTTTCAAAAATATTACAAAAAAATGTTTCAATAACTTAAACTTTATTTACCGAGAATCGTTATCACGTTAGGGGGGAAAACACGAGCGAATCAAAATCTTGGGAAAGTGGGCGGGGCCTCGATCACATGTATATATTTATTTTTGAAACTACTCTATCAAAATATTCCTAAGTGTGTTTAGGCACTGTTTTTGAACTTATTAAGTATAGTTTAAAAAATTATAAAAATCTGAAAAAACCTACGATATTAGAAAAATTAATTTTGAGCCGTTTATTTGGAAAATTGGACAAATTTATTTTGCCACAGCTTTTTTGCGTTAAAAAGTGATAAAAAGTTGTATCTATAACTACCTTTATTCAATTTTTTTTTTCAAAAATTCACTTTCCTAATTCCCAAAATAAACGGTAATTTTAATAACTATGCAATATAGCCACGATGCAAAGAAAAGAAGGTGACGACAAAAGTACTTCCGCTACTTCGTACTTGCCTCGTTTGAAGGATTGACGTCACAACTAGCTCTTAAAAAGTTGACGTGTACGGCGTTGTCTTAATCTGGTTTTCCATCATTCCTGCATGTAGCAACTTTACTCATAATTTGTTGAAAAATGTGTGTTATTTAAAATTAAAAAAATTTATATAGAAAATATTTCTTCAAATTTACTCTTTCAATGTGTACCTTAGTTTTATATTACATTTTTAATGTTTGTCAAGGAATACCTTAATACGGCTGAAATTAAGAAATTAATTAGAGTGCATTGTAGCCGATCGTTTAACTGCAGTTAAACTAATGCCTACAACCCAATCTAACTGTTGTTTTTTTCAAGGTGAGCAAATTAGAGTTAAAAACTGAATTAACTCAACCTTGGCTGCATTTAAGCTTTCGGTGGAAATAGGCTTTTAGAGTTCTTTGTAACGCTAGATTTTTGTGAAAAGAAAGCGACTACTTTTTAACTTTAAAAGTTGTCTTTATTTGTATGAGCTTATACATATGTACTATGTACAGTGTACATATATATTAATTAAAGAGAAGTTTTTGTACAAGATTTTTTTTATAAAACGAGCTTTCCATTTTTCCTAAATTATTCTGAAAAATTTCAACAAACTTTTTTAAAAATGTAAAGGGAAAACTGAAGAGTGAATTGTTCGCTTCTAGAATATAGGGTTATAATCGGACTGAAGGTGGAATTTTAGAAAATGTTTACCTAAAATGCTATATTTTTCGTATCTTCCCGACCATCCATTCACATTAACACTTACCTGATAAAAGAAAGGATTCGGTTCTGTTTCGCCCACACCATTGAAGTCCTCCACATTGACGAGCTGATAGTCATGCACGAAACCAGCATTGGCTTGACGATACTCGTTGCGTTCCAAAATGTGCGAAAGATCGTCTAATTTCTTATAACGCCACTTGTACAGGGAACAAATGCTGAGAGAATAGATGGAATAAGTTAAATATAAATTAAAATCGTCACAACAAAATTAACTTACCTTGATCTAGCACGACCTTGTCCATCTAAGTCGACCGTGGGTACGCCCAATCGCACCAACCGCGTAAACAAACTCTGCTCCATATTCGAGTACTTTTGGAATGCCATATTTTTTATGACTGGCGGCAACTGATGATGATCCCCAATCATAATCCAACGTTTCAAACGATTATAACCATCGAGCGGATTTTGCAGCAGTAGCGGTATGAATGTCTCGATTTCCAATATTTGTGCGGCCTCCTCCATGAGTATGTTGTCATAGCGAAAGCCCAAATTCACCAACTCTTTGCGTTTTAACGCTGCATGTGTGCAAGTCATTGCTATAATTTTTGCCTCCTTCACAAGCAGATACTTTGAGCGATCCAAGCCGGTACGCAAAAGCTCAAAGGCACGGAATTCCTCCAATTCCGTAAAAATGTGTGTTATATAGCGGAAGCAAGACTTTGCAATTTTCATGTATTCATCATAGGTCTCGCCCTTGAAGAGTGGTTGCGGTGCATCGGCAAAGAATCGTGTAAAGGGGAATTCTTTCTCGAAAGTGGCACGCCAAGTGGTCGGTTCAGTGGCATCCGCAACAGCAGTGACTTGTGTGAGAAACTTTTCCCAACGCGCTACTACATTGTAGAGATAAAAATATCCGGCCGTTTCGCAAGTGTATGCATTGTCGCCGAGCACATTGAGTGATTCCTGTAGCTTTTGTACTTTTTTGAGCAGCTCTAGACGTTGTGTGAGTACATAATTGACGCGCCCATAACGACTGAAATCCTTCTCAGTCTCTAGCGCCTCTTCACCGTGGCCGAGACGCAGCAAATGCCGTTCGTCTATGTCCAGAGCCATGATTTTCTCAAAGAGTTGATTGAGCGCCTGATTGGAGTGTGTAACGATTAATGTACGTTGATTGGGATGATTGTGGTAGATGTTGGATATGATTTGTACAGCGACATCTGTTTTTCCCGTACCTGGAGGACCAACTACGAGAGTGAGACCAGGTTGCATGCCAGCGCGAATGGCTTCGAGTTGAGTGGGTGTGAAACGGACGAAGTTTCTAAAAGAAAATTATATTTAACAGAATTGACTAAACAAATGTTACAATGGGATGTACAGGAACTTCGGTAATTGAAGAATCTGTGAAATGTGCCATTAAAAAAATTTCGTAGTTAAAGTTTGTCTGAAATGTGCCATTAAAGAATTTTCAGTTCTTAACTCTAACATGCAATTTGATTTATGTAAAGCCTCACACGTTTTCTAATTTTCTTTGGGTTTGGAAATAACTTTTTTTAAATCAGAAAGCTTTTCCAACATTTAACCTGCCTTGAGTTTCAAACAGCAATCCGTTCATCAAAACTTGAAAATTTTTAATTACTGCTGATTTAATTTTGGCATAATAGTGTCCAAGTCTGAAGAGCCAAAAAAATTCCACTTGATTTTGGGCGATATTTTGACATTTTCCACATTACGGATGGATTTTAGGCAACTCACCGTTATTCTTGATCTTTAACTTTAACCACAACTTCGGTTTTAACCTTAACATTAACATTAGCTTTGACTTTATTTTGATCACTTTAATCTTAACTAAAACTTCCACTTTTACTTCAAATCCAAATTTTACTCCAAGCTCAACTTCAACTGCAACTGTAACTGTAACTATAACTGTAACTTTAAATTTAGTCTTAACTCTGGCTACATTTTTAACTTTAACCTTAACCCTAACCCTAACTTCAACTTTTACTTTTACTTCAAGTTCGACTCCATGCGTACCTATAACTGTGACCGTAAATTTAAGCGTCACTTTAGCTTCAGCTTTATCTTAAACTTCTCCTTTAACCCTAACTTTGAGTTTTTATCTTAAGATCACCCGTAACTTCCATTTTTACTTCAAGTTTAACCTCAACTGTAATTGTAACTGCAACTGTAAACTTTAACATTAACATTAGCTTTTTCTCTAACTTCGCCTTTAACTAACTTTAACCGAAACTTCAACTTCAACTTTTACTTTAAGTTCAACTTCTGGAACTTTAAACTAATCTTTAACTTTAGCTTCACCTTTAACCTTAACTTTATTTTTAATTTCAACTTTTACTTCAAGTTAAAATTTGAGTACAACTGTTACTTTAACATTAGCATTAGCTTGGTCTTTAAATTCACATTTAACTTTAACCTTAACTTTAAGTTTAACCGTAACTTCAACTTTTACTTCAGCTTTTACCTCAAGTGTAATTTGAACTATGTATTCTCTATCCGAATCTATAACCTTACATTTAAGATAATCTGCTCTTTCCACCTTTGTTTTTATATACTTACTGCTTCGGTTTATTCGCCACATATGGGCCACGACTTTCAAAGACATAAGGCTGTACAAAAATCGCCTTTTCCAATGCATTCTTCATTTTCTCATCCCCCTGTTCGTCCTCGACTTCATCTTCACACCGTTCAGGCACATCTTCAAATATCAAACGGAATGGAGGCACGAGTTGCTCAAGAGGCGCTTCGTATTTGATTTCATAACCAGGGAAACTGCTCTTCAAGTGATCGAAATTCAAGAAAGTATCATTAAAATCTAAGCTGCGTTCCTGGTTGGGCATATGTGAATAGTGTGCCGAGCCTGGATCACCATAGCCAAGTAGCAAATCATGTAGCCACGGTGGCACCACACACTCAGTATTCATCAAATGTCGTATGGTCTCCAGTACGGCCTTGAAGTTGTTCTCTTTGGGCTTGCGACGCATTATAATGTTAAAACTTTCGTATACATCATCGGAACCCTTGAAATGTGAGATAATTATTTAATGTGAGAAAGTTGTCTCTATTATTCCTACATACATCTTGCAAACTATCCATATCCAGTCGATATTGATTCGAATCCAACCAAACGCGATAGGTGCGTTGCTCGCCCAGCAATTGCGGGCGAGGATCTGGGCCGTCCTCGATAACACGCCCATTGGCATCCAACATACCTTCCACCTCACAGCCGCGCACGTACACCAGTCCCACTTGTGGTATGAAAGGCTCGCGTGGATTGTATTTAGTACCTTCGAAAGTGTTTTGTTTTTTGTCAATTCCATCGCATCATATTTCGCATTTTGCACTTACTATAAATACTCACCATATGGTTTTGCCGGCTTCACGGTTATTAAAAAGCACACATCATGCTTACGCAAATTCTCCCACTCTTCTTTGATCTCTTTTCGCACAGCCAATGTAACCGAGACATCAGCACGTACGCGCGATGGTTTACGCTCGCCAATATGCGGCTTTGTCACCTCAACCACAGCGAATGTTGCGATTGGTAGCGCCATGCGCGCCCAACCACCAAAAACGACATCGCCATCCTCCGATTGCCATGGCAGCATACGACTCACGGCATCCTCTATATCCTGTCGTATTTCATATGTTGACTCCAAGCGAAAAAGATTAAAGTTGCGCAACAAGTAGTCATGTAAGGTAAGAAATTGTAGATTTAACTTTGGTAACGCCAAGCAGCCATCACCCGAAAAATATTCTGACGGCACAATATTCTCATCCCAAATGATATCCTCGGTTGGATAGAGTGGCATTTCGTTCAGTGCCTCCAGTTGTGAGCAGCGACGTTCGTGGCGTGTAATCAAAAGCTCTTTGAGGAAGTCGTCGTCAAGTCGATGCCATTGAAAGGGTGGCTCTAGCGCTTCGGGTACCAAATTCAAAAACGAAGCGATTTCTTTGAGTGCCTGTGCATCGAGTGCGCCAAAGTGACGTTGAAGCGCTTCACGAGTGTCGACATTTGCGACATTGGACAAAGCGAATAAGCGTAGATCGGGAAATTTGGCGAAAGCAGCACGTTGTAGGGAAGTGATTTTTTTGTAGTGCAACTGTGTCATCTGGTGATCGGTAAGCGAATCACCGGTGACGTCACTGATCTCGAAACGTGTATAGAATTTCAGCATGTCGAGGAGCTGTATAGGGGAAAGAGAAATTTGTTTTATGGGGTTAGGATATTGATACTATTTTAGTTGAAGGGATATTAAATATTTAGATAATACACATGCATAGCTTTAGTTTTTCGTAAACATTAGCACAATGGTACCAAAATATTTAATTGCAATTCTTCCAATGTTTATAATGAACCTGCTATGCTCAGTGAGTCTAGAAACCTAGCTAAGTTTTATGGAAAGATTTATAAGGAAACCCACAAATCCCAATTAAGTCCAAATGAGCATGCCGAGGGGCTACCGCTATTAGAAAACACTTTTTCTATAATTTTTAATCTCACTTGCCACGGTCAGGATTTAAATCCGGGACCTACCGATTGTGGCTAAGACGGCCGCAATAAACATAGTATTAATAATAATAATAGTAAAAAGTTATACAAAAAATGTAAGTATATTGAAACGACTTTCAGTCATCCCTTGTCAAGTTTGATTTAGAAACAAACCGGTTTCGGTGTTGTGCTATCCCCAGCGTAATTTTTCGCTCTCAATAATACAAATAAATAAACGAAATAAAAATCAAAATTATTCGTCCGATTTCTGATTCAGATTAATCAGTTGTTTTCCTTTCACTTTGGAAAATTTTCAAACTAAGCCGCAATCAGCTGTAACGCTGAATCTATCGTATCGGAGATCGATTTTCGCAGATTTTACGAAAATTGCATCTCTGAGTCCGAATGAATATGAACGAATTCATGCAAAGCATATCTACGTTCTTACTTCGATGAATTCGGTAATAGTTATTTCGCAGTTTACACGAAAATTCGGACTACGATGGATTCAGCGTTAGCCCCGACGAATGTTCGTAGTATTATACAAGGTGGCGCAAAAGTAACCTTCCGATGTGGATTGTTTTTATTTGGTATTTTAATTTTTTTTACATCAAGTCGAGAATATGATGTAATTTAAATGGCCGCCGCCACAGTTGATTGTCATTTGAGCCCTTTTTATGGCATTTTCCATCACTTTGGCCAAAATTTCCGGCGATAGGTCCTCACATTCTTGACGGATATTCCCTTTAAGAGCTGCAAGAGTCTGAGGCTTGTTGACATAAACCCGCGACTTCAAAAAGCCCCACAAAAAGAAGTCTGGAGCGGTCAAATCAGGCGATCTTGCTGGCCAGTGCAAATCGCCAAAACGGGAGATTAGGCGCCCGGGAAATGCATCCTTTAGCATATCGGTTGTGGCACGTGCAGTGTGTGCCGTTGCACCGTCCTGTTGGAACCACATGTTTTCCAATCCCAATTCATCAAGTTGCGGCAAAAAGAACTCGTTGATCATTGCTCTGTAGCGCTCACCATTCACAGTAACCGTTTGGCCCGCGACGTCTTCAAAGAAAAAAGGTCCGATGACTCCTCCAGCGAAAACAGCACACCATACAGTGACTTTGAGCAGGTGTAATGGCTCTTCGTGGGTTACACGCGGATTTTCAGTGCCCCAGAAGCGTAAATTTTGATTATTTACGTACCCGCTAAGATGGAAATGGGCCTCATCACTCATGATTATTTTTGATGAAAAATCATCTTCCGCTTGGTGGTGATTAAAGGATGGCTTGAGCGTATGTTAGACGCGATTGGCGGTCAGCAGCTAACAGCTGATGCACCGTCTGGACTTTGTACGGAAACATCTTCAAATCTTGTACCAAAATTCGCTGTAAAGACCGTCGACTGATACCCATTTGCGTGGCACGTCGTCTGGTCGCTTCCATGACATCCTCGGCTACAGCAGCAATATTCTCTGCAGAACGGCTACTCCGGGGTCTGCCACGCCTGGCAGCATCTCGTGTTGTGCCAGTCTCTTCGAGGCGAGCGGCTAAACGTCGCAGTGTTTCACCAGTTGGCGTTGGACGGCCAGGAAATCTGCGACGAAATTCACGTTGTGCCAAAGTCACCGACCGATTATTGGTCAAATAAATAGTCAGCAATATTCCGCGTTCTGGAGCAGTGTAGCGTAACATTGTTTATTAACGTGTATTTCGCATGTGTTTACTACACAAATGTCAAAACAGAACTGACATTAGGGGCCAATCGCAAAATTTATAGCATTTTCTGATAGGAGGATTACTTTTGCGCCACCTTGTATCATTTTTTTTTAAATCAGTAAACATCCAATCATGAGATTTTAACAATCTTCATATTGTTGCGTCATTAGTTGAACCGAATCCAAGTCATGTTTTAGCCAGTCTTAAAAAAAAGCATCGCTTATTCTAATCGAGATATATGGATCTTTATAAAACAAAACTAGTTGTTCTCTCTTGTGTAATGTAGTGTACATCCAATTATGGAAATATTAAAATATTAGCCCTGGTACAAGCGCGTACATGTTATTTCCACTCAACGGAAATTTCAAAATGAAAATAAAAACCGTTGGTATGGAGAGCGTTATATTATTTTGTTCTAATATCACTCAAAGCTTGTTATATAAAAAAAATAAAACTTAGACTCAGAGATAATGTCCATCTTCTAATATTTTCACAACATTCTAAGCTTTCACAATTTTACTTATTTTAAATATAGAGAGATATTGATTGTAAAAGGGAAAAAGGAATATTCCATATATTTGAATTTTTATAAGGAATTTTCAAAAATGACTTTTGTTCACCTAGCTCGCACTAAGCGAAGCATCGTGCGACATTGGGTTTAGATTGTCAACATTTGTGTCTCTTAAAAAGGGATTCCCCAGAAATGTAAAGTGATTTATTTTTGTGCAAGGTATGCATACGAGATTGCTCAATGGATTTCGCTTCTTCTTCAATTCTTCAAAACTAACAGCACGAGGAATAATGATTTAATGCTTCGGTGGTATTCCCATGGGTATTACTAGTAGCTCCTTCTTCTTCTGAACTTCTATAGAAAATAAACCCAAATGGTATCAGATTCTTCGCTCGTTAATTCGTTTGGTGTCCGTGTCCCGGAACAGCACTACATCCCGGAAATTAGTAGGTTGTGCTGTGAGTAGCCTAAGTATTCTCAATGCCTAGAAGCGAGAAATAGATGGCCATCGTGCTCACCACTTTCGCTGCCAGGTCCACTCGATATGCCCATTTTGAGACTCCACAGATGATCGTCATCGTTTCGTCATCGCTTCAAACATTTTCAGTTGGCCAGTCATGTTTGTCGCCGTGGTGATCATTGAAGTGGATTTTAGTAATCCGATTTGTTCCCTCCGTTCTGTTCAACATATTAATTTTCGCAGACTGTTAAACATCCAAAATCTTCAGCCTTTATTAGTTCCCATGCGACAGAAGGAGAAGCCACAACCTGAATACTTTTCAAGGCTGTAACCGCAATACTATTATTTTTGGACCTGGACACACGAAATCGTCGAAACACCTGCTATTCCCCTGGTGGCATACGAACTCTGACACTATTACACGCAACATAAGTATTATTGTTAGGTAATTTCTGCTTTCAACCCGTTTTCAACATTCAAATGCCGGCAACTCAACAAAGAATTTCACATTCTGCCGGCACAATGATTCACCAGAACGCTTAAATATTTATGATATATGTACATATGTACTGGACGAAAAAGTAGCACAAAATGCGGTATCGCACACAAACACCTAAAAGCCAACGCAACTCGATATTGTGGCAGGCATTCCCAGCACCAGCAGAGCGAAGCAGCAAACAATCGATCAACCAACAACAACCACAAAGCAAGTGACATATTACTAGTACGAGTATTGTGGCGGTGGCGGTGGCGAGTTGTGCGTCTCCTGAGACTTAATAGCAGCGCTGGCGGCGGCGGCGTTGAATGAAGGGGCAGGAGTGATAAATAAACAGCGCATGCATAGTAAACGCTGAAAATCACGTAACACGCTTAAAATGCTCGTAATTGTTATATGGATGTAGGTACTCGCAAATAGCTAGGCCACACACAACAAATACTCTCAGCCGAGCTCATATCGTTTGTATCGAAAAATGTATCTGAGAAAGTCGAAAACTTCAGAAAACGTGTCAGCACTTATCCGCTCCTGCAACACCCCCACTCACAGTCAGCGGCGAGCGAGTCAAGACACTGCGGCATGCCACAACACGCCACAAACACGGAAATGGAAATGGATTGTTGCCTGGGCGGCACAAATATAGGGCACATCAACTACTCGACTACGACAACGGACAACAACATACATACTATACATTCGCAGCTGGTTTATGTATGGCGACGTTGAGGACACCGCTACGTATAAACTTTGACTAACATGCGATAGCAAGGACGGCAGGGAAACTCCACTTATTGCATTGCTTGAATGGAAGTAAAGAAGTTATTCTCTCTTGTTGTTGTTTTTTATTCTTTCTTGCAATAGTTGCTTTCAGTTTTATCTATACTTGCATATAGTAAGAGCGATAACACAAATTTTAACTTTTAAAGTTTATATACATATGTATGGATTAGTTGCAGCAAACGTTAAAGTTTAAGAATGGCATGGATTTTTTTCTTTTTATTTTTTAATCTCATTTATCGGTAATAAAACTTTCAGTTTGAAGTGTCTATGCAGTCAATAGCCATATGAGGTGGACATGGCAAGAATATTTCAAGGCGCTGAAGAGAAAAAGTTAAAAAAAAACACCTTGAAGTAGCCTTTATTTTGATTTGATTTTCACCGATTGAATTGGGTCAACAACTTTAGCGCCACGCTGAAGACGAACAAAAAGGAATGCAACATAGTTGGAAGACACCACAGTTTAGCTAAACCTTAGCAAATATTTTCGCAGTATTCGAAATTTATTATTCTGAATTGAATCCGACGTAAGTCAGAAGCAAGAAGAATTTATATAAGACGGTGTTGCTAGAAGAGTTGCTTTAATTTTTTGTATCCTACTAATATTATACTAAATGTGAAAGTGTGTATGCGAGTGTGTAGTGAGTGAGTGAATGTTTGAATATGTTTGTTATCTTTTCAAGACCAAACGGCTGGAAGAATTTCCATAAAATTTGGCACATACATATATAGCTCATAAGCTGGACTAACGCATAGGGTACATTTTAAAAAGAATTTTTACCTGTTAAAAAGTTATAGTCAACTGAAGCTATATTTTAAAGGGAATCTTCCACCATATTAATTAAAATAATGAGAGAAATCAAATATTGCAATATGGGTATCGAACGAAAGGTGTTTAATAAAGCTTAATTTCCAAAATGTTTTAAAAGAAAATTACCACCTGCTTAAAGGTCAATTTAGTTAAATTAAATGAAATTTTACAATAAGAGAAAGCTCAACTTCGAATTTTGTTTGGAGGGTTGCCATCTGTTTAAAAAATCGGTTAAAATTAAAATAAGCTAAATCAAGTATTGTAATATGGGTATTAAACGAAGGAGTTTTAAGAAAACTTTAATTTGAAAATAAGGAGAGGGTTGTCACCTGCTTGGAAAAATAAATTAAATTAAATGATTATATTAATTTAATTCAATTTCTAAGCTTACTGAAATAAAACAACATAGCTGTGCAACGAAAGCGATAATGTGAAAAAAATGAGAACAGAGTTGCCACATGTTAGAGAACGTTGATTCAATTTTATTATAAACTGTAATTTTACCATACCAGGAAGCTTTATTTGAGAGGATCGCCACTTGCTTAAATAATTTAAATCATAAAGATATATTAAGTATTACAATACTGGTTTGAACTGTTAGAGGTTTGCGAAAATTTAATACTAACGTAAGTGAAATATGTATGTATGTATGTATATGTAGTAGGGCTGGAAACTTTTTCCGTATTTTTCAACTATCCGGATAATCCAAATTTTCGGATACTTAAACGAAAAATGCGAATAACTGGATTTGTGGATATCAGCATATCAACATAAGCTTTGGGTATTCGGATATAAGAAGTTAATGAACGAACATAGGGCAAATAAATAAATGGATAAAAGGAACGCGAAAAGGTTTCGGTATTAATCACAGGTCAGGAAAATAAACCTCGGTATCATTTCTGGCGAAGATTAGTATATTTTTGTGAGTATACTTATGTAGGTGAATGCAAAAAAGCGGCATGAAAATATTCAAATACCAAGAATTCTACAAGTTGTTATCATTTTTTTTCAAATAAGTTCATAGAAGTTCTGCAACTTTTCCAAAATTAAAGAAATTTGAGTTTAAGTTAAATAAAGTATAATAAAATTAAATTATTATGAAAAACAATTTTAGTATACGTTTTTATCAAGACACATTTTTGAATAGAATTGTCACTTATGAAAAATTTAAGAAATCATTACATGTGCGTACTATAAAAAGACGAACACGAAAGGCAAGTTCTTCTTCGTCATACTAGGACATAGATTTTGAATATTCTTGAATATAATTTATGACACTCACTTAACTCTAAAAGACTGGCTTGATTTATGGAACCACCTAATTAAGCGCATTAGTGTGATCAGCAAACACCTGCAGCATTTTGTATATAAGATTGAGACTCAGCTTTTCAACACTAGAAGGGGATAGTGAGACTTTTAAATGGCTAATCAATGCCTTTGTGCATTTCTAATAGTAAATTGGGTACACAAAATTCCAATGGCAAACTGCGGAGGGGCCAATGATAAAAAAGTTTCAACAACCAACCGTGATCGCCAAATTATGAAGTAGGGGCAGTTTTTTTTAGATAAGGGTTAGTAATAACTTCACACCTGTGAAATTTCGCCAGCAACATGCATTTTGATTACCATGAAATGTTTCTAGCAACCAAAATTTTCGAAGCGCCTAAAAGATGCCACATGCATGTAAATTAAACAAATAATACAAAAAAAAAATCCTTGAATTAAAGGGATTTACTTTATTACTGTTACTGCTACTTTATTACTATGCTTAATAAAAAAATATAAAAAAATAATTAAAATGAGTTAAAAGGTATTACCTTCGATGAAATTTTGTATTTCCTTTTAGGATCATAGAGAACTACTGACCCAATTTCACGATATCGGAAAGCGTAAAATCTCTCACACTGGTCAAAATGGAATTACCCACATACATTCATATGGAAAATGGAAGTAACAGAGACTGCTGCTGTTTCCGATTCCACTCGGCGAAAAAGTGCTGGCTTCCCTACAGGGCATTACTTCACTCCTTACAAATATCACGTACATATATATGTACATACATACATATGTACATAAGTATGCGTGTTAGTGTATGTACACAAAGGGGCAATGAGAACAAACTATGTATGGGTATGAGATCAGCTTAAATAGCAGGCTAATAATGAAATCGGGAGCGCGTTCAAGCGCAGCAATTGTATACATACATATATATGCACATACATAGTATATTTTTAACACAACCACCATTAACACCATCACTTGAAGTCAAGTAGTGAGTAGCGATAAGTTCTCCTAGTGTGGAGTAAATTAGAATAGCATGCGGAGAGCGCACTATGTCACCCTGCAGACAGAGGTTTCCAAAAGCAGCAACCGATTCAATACAGCCGTATTAGTAGCAGTCAACTAGGTAACCACAATACCAGATGGCAGCACAACAAGTCGTCTGACGAATGGTCGTAGTTACCACAGCAGAGGCGGCTAGCATGAAGTCACTCGCTCGCGCAAATCGGCAGTCAGTCGATTTGAAGTGTTCCGGGAGAATTATACAAGCTAGTGAATGTGGTGCGCTGTAGAATTAAGTTTTTTGAATGAGCTGATTTCGGTGTTGTCGGCATTTTAAATCAACATTATTTTTTATACTTTATATGTGCAAATGTACATAGGTACTAAATAGTGCACTGTATACATGGATGTGTTTGTAAATAACATAACAAGTGTGTGTTATGAAATGGAAATGGCTGAGCGTGTTGTAAAAACTATTTTGTGTGGTTAGCGCTGGCTAGATGCTCTGTAAAATTTATGCAATTTTTGAAACCAATTTAAATATTTTTCAAACATAATTATAGATGTGCTATAAATATGTATGTGCGAAGCGATGATTCAAGCCTATTTACGCTTATTAAACGTACTGGACAATTTTAGTTGGAACACAATTCAGATGAGAGAGCTAGAGTTATTTGTAAACTGAGTTCGTGACTGAAAATGCCATTAAAGGTGTATAAATATTGAAGAAAATAAAGTGCAAGTAAAATATAAAATAAATTCCAATCTCAAAACATAATGAACTGAAAAGTAACGACAAGCGACGTTACACAGTAGGAACACAATAAGCTGAGAAAAACTGCGGGCTATGAGCACGCTTACCAACAAACCGGCTTTCGTGGATGACGCAGCAAGGTGAATTAAAATCGAAACAAAAAACACAGTGAACATATAATAACGAGCAAACGATTGTGACGCGCTCTGACGTCGAACAGCGCGCGCCAGCCGCGACGCGTAAAGATCAGCTAGCAAATATTGTAGAAGAGTAATGAACACGCAACACCAACACCAACAAAGAACTGCATATTTTAATTTTTCTTTTTTGCATTTTAGCATTTCCTTTTAAATATTTCGTAACTGACAATTTTGTGTCGCCAATGAACCGCCGTAGTGATCGTGTTACAAAAATAACGTAAGCCCAACAAAACAAACCTTGATCGTCATCGATTCGTTCCTCAGTTCTTCGGCATCCATACATACATACATACATAGGTGAGCTGGCATTGTTGTAGTGGTAGTGTAGTCAATGGCGTTGATGACGTTAGCAAAATCAACAACAACAACAACAACAATAGAGAACACAAACAAACACGGGTGGATCATTAGAACAACACCACCAGAAATGGTAACAACAATACCACCACTAACACCATCATCAAGATCAGCATCAGCAAAAACAACAGCTACAGCTGCTATTATGCTATTAATATGCAATAAAAATGAGCGGCGTCGCAGCTGGCGGAAAAGCGGTTGTGACAATGGCAGCACCCCTCATCAACTTCCAAACAAATCTCAGTCCACCAGCTGCACCAACATTTATACTGCATATAAAAATGATAACAAAAGTAACCTCCGTAATTATAATCTTCCACCGGCATTTGCATTTAGCCGGCAACTGGTTTATGCCGTGCTTCTTCTTCTAGTCTGTGCTGCTGGCCGGTGTTGTGGCGGTGGCGTTGGGAACAGCGGCGAAAGCTTGACTTTCACGAAAACGGTAGTAGCTGCAGCAGAGCAACAACGCCCATTACAGCGACGGCACGCGACCATTAAGGTTAGCGCTGCTGCTGGTGCAGCTGTATCAAATGATGAGAATCTGGTTTTTGTAAATAAATGCTGTGAAAAATTCGAAATTCATGTGGATGGTCTTTGCACGCAGGTCAATGAAAGTGGTAAGGCAAAAACAAAAGCTACATACATATGTGACAACAAATCGGATTATGTGTGCAACAAAGAAAAAATAAATATACAACTTAAAAAATATTAAAAATTAAATTAAATTAAAATAAATTAATAAATAAAATAATAAATAAAATAAAATGAAGTAAAAACAAAATACACAATAAATATGAAATTAAAAAACATGCACCCAAAAGCGCGAGCCAGAAGTAAAACTTCTTTGCTAATCTCATAAAGAGATAGAGAGGGGAATGCTAAAAGGACTATACCCATTTTTGTTTTTTTAAAACTAGCAATACAGCTGATATTTTTCATACATATGTACAATTTTCTTTCTGCTTATTCAGAACTTAGTTTAGGATTAGACTATTCTCAAACCAGTTCCAAACTACTTCTGAACAATCAACATACCAGTCCCCAATTAGTTACCAACTGATCCCGAACTAGATTCAAGCAATTCTCACACTATTAAAAACCAGTTCCGATCTAGTTTCGAACTTATCCCAAAGTTGCTTCAAACCAGTCCCAAATCCGCTTTAAAGCTGTTCTGAACTAGTTCTCATTTATGCCCGAAGTCATCACAAACCAGTGTAAAATGGTCTTAAAAATTATCCCGAAATAGTCTTCAAATGGCCCCGAAATCATCCGAAATAACTATTCCAAAATTAGCCCGAAGTAATCTAGAACTAGTCCCCAATGGTAACAGAAATGGCAGACAAAGTGACAAAGTTGGATAATAAAAGAAATTGAGGAACAATTGACCGATGGACCAAAGGAGATGACTGAGGTCTTTAAGTCATTGCGGCCGATGCCAGGTAGCAAACAGCCAGGTAAATTGTTAGAATCTAAAGTTGAGGATCTCACAAGTGTATTCATAGCTCACTGTACTATTCAATGAATCCCTGTAAAAGTTGTCAAGATGTAGAAGAAATTGGTACACTAATTTTTATTTCGATGCCCCTTCTTCAGGAATAGTAAAAGTAGTATCGTCGATCACTTCTCGATTTAATCTGGGATTGTAAGTGGTTAAAAAAAAAAATCTTTACTATTTTAAGTAGAATTTCTTACTAATCTAAAAAAAATGTGAAAGTTTGTAGGTTTGGATCTTTAACGGGCAATCACGCAAAACGTACTGGATGGATTTGTATTACATTTTTTTTCGTGAATATACCATGACTTGGAATAAGTGCCGCTAGGTGTCGCATGAGTCGAGGTATTTTTAAACTCGTGTTTATGAACAGATTTGGTTCAAATTCGACATATGCGTTTGTTACATAGCTGCAAATGAATTTGAAATATATCCGATAGGTATAGGTGGCGAATGGGGCGAGAAAGTCGGGAAACCCCTATTTATGAATCGATTTGCATTATATTCAAAGCATATATCGATCACGTACAGAGAAAGCCTTCTGATACAAAATAGAACCGTTGTGCTAGAGTCTAAATAATCGTGCATAACTTGGCCACCTAGAAAGAAACGATTTTGAGATAAAATAACAGCAGCAAGGCACAGCTGAACGAGGGGGTTTAGCCAATAATTTTATAAATATAATATATAGGCGAACTTTAATAGGAATAATTCATTTTGTTTTTGTGTGTTAACGTATCCATAAAGTTTTGTGATGATTGTTTTGATAGTTTAGTTGGCATGTCCTTTTTGTTCAGGCATGAGGTATACGATAATACAAACTTGTCTAGCTTCCTAATTCACTAACACCGCGACCCGTCAGATGTTGTGGATTTCCCAGCAGAGCATACCAGAGGATACCACAGCACAAACTTCTTGGCGTCATGCTGCCACGTTTGTTAAATTTCATATACAAATGTACAAATGTATCGTTTTCGAAGCTCGCGCTCTAAGTTGCGGAAATTGGCCGTACATATTTTTCTCCAACCTCTTTGATTAACACGTTCGCTGCCATGTGACCCACCGGTGGTTCACACGAATCTTTCTCGATGGGCCATGTGGACCACCGGTGGGTCACACGCTACTTATTTTTATATGACTGTTTTCACCACGGCCTTTTAATCAAACACTTTTTTCTCTTCATTGGCACCTAGCTGAAAGCCTTTTTACAAAAAGAAGTAGTTGATTTGATAAATACCTACAAAATATTAATGTGACCACCGGTGGGTCACGTGGCACCATGTGCTCTTCTGTAATACTTCAGTGTCATGTGACCCACCGGTGGTCACACTCTAAAAACACAAAAAAAACAACACAAACGAGTAACTAAAGACACAGAACGGTTCACTAATACTTAACATACACTTTTAAACAAAAAAACACTTTTGGCACACTGGTAATATTTTGTCGTTTGTACGCCGGCAGCGAACGTGTTAAAGGGGTATTCCGATTTTTGGGTTTAAAAAATCGAAAATTTTTTTCTTTATTATTTACACTCTACAACTATCACGAAATGCGTGGAAAAAATTTCCTCGCAATATCTATTGTAGTTCTGGAGATATACCCGTTGTTAGTCACGTGAAAACCCGAGAGCGCAAGTTGTCTGGAAACTTTAATCGCGTTTATCTCAAAACCACATTTTTACGCCTTCTTGGCAACTTTTTTCGAAAACTGTAAGATATTATTCAATAATTAAATAAGTACTTAAATTCCTGTATAATCCTCAGGAATAAGATAAACTAGAATTAATTCAATTCAATGAAATTTAGTCTTATTAAACAACAAAAAATTCCAAAAAAAATAGTCAAATAAATGACTTTTTCAAAATAATTCGTCACTATAATTGAGTTAATTATCGGATTAGTGCGATTGTAGTTCATCTTTTAGCAGATGCGATCCCGATTACAAATATGTTTCGTTTGTGCATTTCAAATACGTGAAACTCGTACAATCTTGCCAAGAATCAGGATGTGCCGTTTGTACAAGGTCCACTTTGAAACCATCATGAAACCTTGCTTTTCCATATTTTTGGATGAATGAATCATTTTCGTAAACGTTAAATATTGTAGAAAATACACTTTGGAACTATCAATCTGTATTTTGAGTTATTAAATAAAAAAATTATTTTTTTTTTAAACTAACGGTTTGAGCCCCAAAAATCGGAATACCCCCTTAACACGCCAGCGGATAGCGAAAAAAAAATAGTTTGATAGCAATAAAACGTGCTTCCTAAGCTATGCTCTGTTGCCAAGAGAGTTGCTTGCTTTACGGGTGTTATGTACTCGTACGAGTGGGTGGTGGTAAATAAAAACTAAGCTCCAAAGCTCAACATGGAAATTTACGAAGTAAACAGAGCGCGGCAGGCAAGGCAATTGTACAAACGTAGAGTTCATATATTGAATAATAAGGCGATAATCTAATATTTATAATACGTGGATGTGTGCTTCAGATGGCTGACTTTCTTGTGTGTGTTTATTAATTTCTTTGTTGGTTTAAAAATGTTTTCCAGTTGCTTAATTTAAGATTTAATGGAAGAAATTTCGATAACAATAAATATGTACATAAGTTAGTTTTGAATTATGAAAAGAAAGTTCACCGAACCTTGCACAATGTAGGCTAATCAGTTCAATTAGTAAATGAAAGTAAGAATTATATTTGCTGAAAGATTTACTAGCTTAATTTAAACCTCTGAATTCTTATAGAGAAAACAAAAATTAAAGATTTTATATGCATGAAGAGTAAGAACATGGAGAATAATATACATATGTATGTATGTATGTATGTACATACATGCATGCGAAAAACTAGGAGCATGAAATTTTGACCAGTTTTGGCTATTTACTTTTATTCTTTTTCTGTTTTATGTTTATTATATGTTGCATTAAGTATATAACAAACACCAAATAAATTAAAATTTAAAATTTTTAGAAAAAATAGAACAATTTAACAAACTTTTATTCAGAATTTTTAGAAAAATCCCGCATTTTCTACCAAACCAAAAAAAAAATTGTGAAAGATACTACGGAAGAAAAGGCGTGACGCCCTGGGTTTGTTTGCTTGGGACAGGGCTGCCACCTGTTTGAAAAGTCAAATTTAATTAAATTATACACAAGTTCTATGAAATATTAAAGTATGGGTGTCAAGCCGATTGTGTCGGTAGGAGCAAATTTATAGAGATATTTTTTTCAAAAGGGTTACCACTTGTTTAAAAGTATCAATTTACTTAAATTATACACAAGTTATGTGAAATACAAAAACATGGGTGTCAACCCGTTGGTTTCGCTAAGAGAAAATGTATAGGTATATTTTGAAGAGGGATGCCAACTGTTTAAGAAGTAAAATTTATTTAAATTATAAACCAGTATATAAAATATTAATATATGAGTGCCAAACGGTTCGTTTCGGCGTGGGCAAGTCTCATTTTAACAAGTTATAGAATGTGAGCGAAGCCGAAATGCGTTTTTTGGTAACATTTGCAAGGCAATTAATACATATATTGTATATAAATATATAAAACTGCATAATAACAAAAAAAAATTGTTATTCTTCATGCATAAATGTATAAATCACACAGAAGAAGGAGAGCCAAAAAACTGATCAAAATGTCGTGTTCCTTTTTCTGCAAGAATTCTGAGGTTGAAATTAAGCTAGTAAATCTTTCATAAAATATAATTCTTACTTTCATTCACTAATTTAAATGATTTACATACATTGTAAATCATAAAAGTATGAGTATAATTAAATATTTAAATATATGCATAACGAATATTGTATGTAAATACAACCACATTCACATTATAACAAAGTGCTATTCAAAATTTATGTAAACACTGATAAAATTTAGCAAACATCTTATGGTAACTTTTTCATATGAACCGATTCTGTTATCAGCATTTCTTAGTCACGACCAGAGAAAATTTATGAGTATCTTTTGTTTTCAGTGCAGAATGTTTGTGATAGCGATGGTATTAAATTACAAAAATTGAAAGCCGTTATAAGCAACCCAAAATATAACATAGTAAAAATGCACATATGTACATACATACATATGTAGATACTGATTTATAGGTATGCATTTGTTTCTTTATCTAACTCGCTCTGCAATCACTTACTTGATTTTTTGTCAAGTTTTATTTTATGCCTTTTGTTCACACTGAAGTCATTTGTAGATGCACACGTACAATATGTACATACATATTTGGCTTGTTTCTAATATAGCGGCTTTCGGATGCCATTAATTAACTTACTTATGAATCCTCCTTTCACCATGAATAATACTCGCAAAACCAAGTTCAAAACTCATCAATTATGTCAACATTTATGATGTATTAAAATACTGATATTGCGTTTGGCTAAGTAAATCTGTACTTAAAATAGATTATCCCCAACAACCTTTTTGAATTTCATCGATTCCAAAATGCTAACGATTTTATTTTTTACATTTATTTCTGTAATCAAAACAAAAAAAAAAAAACAAAAAATGGATGTGGTTCATCAACCTTACCGAAGTACCTTGGGTACATGGGACTTAAGAACATGTTTTATCCCAGCAATAAATACCCTTTTAAATTAAGTATTTTGCCTTTTGCCTTTTTCGTAACATTGGAATTATCGATATTTGGAAATTTTTTAATTATTAAGTTTTATAGCTCATTCAATTTAAGTCGAATAAAGTGCAGGTTTGAAATGGCTAAAATTTACCATTTGCCGGCATTTTTTTGCGGACGGTGGTGCACGTTTTTGTTTTTGTTTCAGCTCTGTGCGCATCGACTGTCAAACCCCATTTGACTACTTCTATGGGAAATTATGAAAAATGATGCGAATAAAAAAAATAAATCAAATCTGTTCACGTAACATCACCTTATATAAATTCGCACTTGTTGTAAATTAATTCTGTTCGTCGACCATCAAGTATATTTGTACGAGTTATTATAATTTTTATATAAGCCGCATACCTGCAGACTTAAAAATTATCCGTCACTCAAAAATTGAGAGCACTAAGTGACAGTTCTGTTGGCAAAAATTTTTCCAGCAGGAACTTGCAATCACGAAAAACGTATGATTGTGGCACATGGTTGCATTTTCGACATCAAGAACATTAATTGACAATTCTTTTGAACTTAACAACAATAGGAATTCACCTATTCAAGAAGTAAGGAAATATGATATTATATCAAAAAGAATTTTTAACTCAATGATTAATCAAAATCCCTGCTGCAAAAACAGTGCATGAACAATCGGCGTGCAGTAGTGTTGTTAGCTGGAAAGTATCCTCGTGTTAGGATTCCGAAACATTGGATAACAAATTTATTGCTATACTTTCTCTTATTACATGAAATGAATGATATAGCTAGTGTAAGAAAGCTGCCACTGAAACTTGATTCTTGCATTTTTGTATTCATGCAGAAATTCGCAAATTTCTCTATTTGAGAGAGAGTATTAGACATTTTTTTTCTAGCTCTCTGATATTTTGCTATAGGATATTGCTTGCTGGGTTAAATACAATTTTTATAAATAAAAATGCTTATTTAAAGAAGAAAAACAAATGCTATTGTCGGTAAGAGTCGCAGCTAGTATTGAGGTCAGCTTTTGTTCGTTGTTTGAATTTTAAAAATATAAATATTTAGCAATTCAAATTTGTATGCAAAATCGAATATTAGTCATGGTAGTGATGCTGAAGAATTTGCAAATTGTATGCACATATCCGAAGCGTTCTGCAAGTGCATTAACTGAAAATTTGTTATTTTTGATATTGTACACTAAAAAAGAAGCTAAAACACTATATTGTTGTAACTTTTAAACAAAAAAAAACAACAAATATTTATCAGGCAAGTTCTGTAATTCACTTCCGTGTGGATATCAAGTAAATTCACTTTCAATCCGACATTTGGTGTTCTGTGTTTTCCATTCCCCATTTTATTTCCACATATTTTTTAAATAAATTCCGAGTGAATTCTGGAAAACAAACTCACAAGAAAATGTTCGGATAGCATTCACCTCAGTTTGAGTTCGTGGCATTGGAGTAAAAACAAAATTTAAGGAATTTAAAATTATAAATATTGTAGTTTTAACAACTTTTGAAGGAGAAACACAAGAAAGAATACCATGCAAAAAGCAACCTTCCTTCAATTTATGGAGAAAAAGACCGAACACCATCAGCAAACAAAAATTACCAAATTTTTCTTAAACGTGACTTTCTGATTTAATCTCGTCTTTTGTTATAATTAGCAAACGTTTAATAACTTTTACAATAGTACTAGGACCCATTGCAATGCAGACATCCTTCCCTATAGCTTTTTGAAAGCCACCTTACACCAAAAAACTCAGCGTGCCCGCCAGTTGTATTAGTGCCGGAATGGGTTTTTTTTCAAATGCAATTTTGTTGACCCGGTAGCTAGACACAAAATTGCAATTACTAATAAACATATCTAAGTACTTACACTAATTCAGGCACATCTAAAGGGGTGGGATGGTCCTGAATGATCTTTTTTCTTTTTAAAGTCTAACATTTTCTATAAAAATAGCCGCGAAACTTATTAACGCACTCATTCTTCTATTTTTTCCAAAAACATGATTACCTATTTTGGATAAATTGACAACTGTCAGAAGTTTAGTGCATTTCTAGGGGTTTCAGAACATCAAAACTAAATTCGTTATAGATACAATTTTAATATACACTTTCACTCGGATTTCAGAATCTGCCTGAAGTTAGATATCTTCACAATGCAAGTAACTGCGAATTGCTTCCCTTCCCGAGAAATGAGACATTTCGACTTCTATTACTTTTGAAGAATGGTCAACGCATGTGATATCTATGTGTGTACTTTTATCGGAATAGCAGAATTACTTAAAACGGATGAGCAAATTTTGGCAACAGTATGGAAAATTACATACATACATACTCGCATACTTAAGACATTTAATTGCATATTAATATTGTTGTCTTACTGCGGCAATTTTCTTTGTTACAATTATCATTTTCTTAATATAAATATTGTATATATATACTCATGAAGACAATCATCTGCTTTCTGAACGTTAATTGCAGCTGCAACAGTGAAATTTTACTCAGACTGCATGAATTGAGAACTACATCAATTGCATTGCGTTCGATCGGTCAATCAGTAGAAGAAAGAAAGGCAATACAAAACAAAAAACAAAAAACAAAAAACAATTAACAAAGACAACACGACGATTAAGCATTCAGCGATCGCCTGACGATCTCTAATTACCATCAGCCCATACAAAAACGCACATCCAGTGTGAGTAGCCGTTGGCTATTTCGCAGCGCAGATGCATTATGCATCGCTTTAAATCCACAATTTCTTTGTGTGGCTGAGGCAGACATTCTTGTGTTGCTGAAACATAAAAAAAAAAGATTCCAAATAAACTAACAACAACAAGAGAATACTAAATATAATTAGCTGGTGGTGCCAACTAAGAAGTAGCTAAATAGTTGCACGAACAATAAAAGCAAATAAATAAAAATATTTGCCATAAATCAGACGTCGTCAATTGGCCTTTTTTTTATTTTGGCTACAATTCGTCAGGAAACAGAAAAACAGTATAAATTTAATTGATCAAATGCAGTAAAATAGCTTATTTGTCTGCCCGCCTGCTGGTTCACTTCTGGTACTGCTCGGTAAGTGCATGAGATGCTTACCAAACCCGGCACATTGAACCGTTTGCTGTGCTCGTTTGGACTGTTTGTCGTAATTGTTTGTTTCCTCATTTGGCAGCTATGCATTTGTTCTAGACGAATACATACAGTCCCACAGATAAGTCTGCAGACGGCAGGCAAATTATTATATTATTTTTTTGGCCTGATTTTATTAAACGACAATATTAATTTTTGAGCTCAAAGCCAGTATAAGGAAAGTATTTTGGAATATTGCATATTTTTTCCGTTGCCGTGAAATATTTTTTCCGTTGTCAGTAAGAGTTATTTCTAAAAGTTTATTTTTTACGTTTGTTTAATAAAAGTTTCTTCAGTCTGATACATAAGCTGAACCAAACCGTTCAACTCAAAAATAAAATTAAATGCTTATACTTATCTTAATCGGTAAATTGCTCTGTCTTATCTATAATCTTTATGTGCATCTTTGGTTTTTATATGTATATTTTCAATTGACTTTAATTTTATATTTATTTTCATTTTGCTTTTCACCTCTGCCATTATCTATATATATATTTATCTTTAGCTTGATCTTAGTTTTATTTTCATCTTCACTTTCATTTCTATCATTCCACCATTTATGTTCCTCTCCATTGAGTGACATTTATCATAAACTCCGAAAAATAAAATTAGAATATGGATTATTTTAAGCCGCTTGATTAAGTTCGATCTTTCCCGTTTACTTTAGAATAGGTGATCATTTTGATTTTTTTCTGAATTTTTCACACTGTTTTATTATTTCAAGTGTTTTTTCACTGTTTCTAATTTCCCTCAATTATTTGATTATTTTGAATTATTTTATTTTTCTGCATTAAACTATCGATAGTTTCGATCGTTTTTCTCGAGAAGTTCGATATATCGTCGATAGTATTGAGTTGGAATAAAATCTTACGATTAAGCTTTTTGCATACTTGCTTCTTGTTTCGCTAAAATGAAAAAAGTACTGTCCTGCAAGAAGCCTAACCTATAACTATCGGTTATAATAGCGTGAAAATTAACTGAAACTATTGGCGAGTTTGACGGTTAGTTTTGTATGGGCATCGGATATCAAATGACCAATTCTCTTTTTCGGTTTTTTGCATTTACGAAAATAAATTCACAGAATTCTTTATTTTCTTGTAATACACGTCCATACGTACTCTTTGTCCGTTGTGCTGCACAGCTAAGATTGAACTCAAATTTCCTTTCTCGTCGTTTGCAGGAATGTGTGTGTGTACAATCGATAACTTATTTTCGATATGGGCAGGTATTTTTTGCAGGATGATTTTGCCTCACAATCGATAGTCGAGTAATCGATAAAGGAGTAATCGATAGTGCCGATAGTAATATCGATAGCTCAGTTCACTTGAAGTTGAAAATTTAATGTAAAACTGAGAGAACTGAGAGAAAACTCGTTAGAAAGAATACACACGAGAATATATACATACATACATACTCGGTTTTTGTAAAAAAAAAATCTGTTGTTACGTAGAAATTCTGTCAAAATTTTCTAGAGTATATAATCCTTTATTCTTTTTACCACGCATCCAAGCTATGATGTAAGCGGCAAATTATTTTTATATTATTTTTATTATTCCACTCCAACTACCTCTTCCTTAAAGGTCCAAAAAAGTTTCGAAGATGAACTCCCACTTCTCAATAATATCTAGCTGACTTAGTTTCGGTGCCTTAACTATTTTCCCTGATTATGTATAAAGTTTCCTTCAGATTATATCCAGTATCTGTAATCAAATTTTTCGATGAGACTGTACATCTAATTAGAATTAGCGGAAATTATGTGTGATATATGTAAATACTCGGACAATATATGTATGTATGTATGAATGTACGTACAAATGTAACTGCTGTGCAGCTATTGCCATTAAAGTTGAATGAATGCTGCTGCCAAGCAACAAGTGCCGTCAAAATGGATGGAAATAATACTGGTATGAATGTGCGAATAATTTGTATGGTTATTTTTTAGTGGCCATAGTTGGCTACACCTCTAAAAGGTGTAAATATTATTAGTAGCATAAAAACTTTTATTGCAACAAAAAAAAACATATACTTTGCTCTAAAATCTGTCTTCACATACCATTTTTTTCATCTGCTTCTTCTTTTCTTGTTTTTTTTTTTTTAGAATACTTTCAACCGATGTTCACCAACTATCGCGGCGTCCATAATATGCCGGTGAAATTTAAGTTTGTTATTGGTATACCGGCTTGCGGTACAATGCAGACATGGCCCATATATCATTATCAAGGTGTAAGTGTAGCAACAGCAGCACAGTAGCTTAGTTAACTATTCATTGGGCCGAAATTGAATACTTAAATAATTGAGTGTTAAGTGCAATGAGAGTTTCATGTTTCTTATGTATCATGTTTTTTTTGTTTTTTTTATTTATTTTTTTATTGTTATTAGAGTGCAGACCAGTTAGTACTATTGGATGACGGTAAGTTACGTCATTACACCAACTCGAATGAGGAGGAAGAGGAGCTGTATCAGCACACTGACTACGATGCTGATTTGGAAGATGAACGCAAGTCACTGTTTCACGATTATGTACAAGGACAGTATTGCATTGATAAGGTGAGTGAAAAACGGTGTTAAAGGGGTATTGGTGAAGTTTCCGCCTCCTTTCTTTCGAAAACGAATGTACAAATTAGACGTTATGTAGATATGAACATTCGGTATTCTTCTTTAGAAGGGTCGTGCCGCTACCAAAAATATCAAATGCGGCGATCCAGATTGAGCATAATTGTTAAATAATTGAAATAAGGGAGATTTTCATAGATTTAAGCTCGACTTTAGTTATCTCGCACTCAGGTTGACGAAATGTTGTATAAAAAATAATATTACTAAACATTTACAATTGCGCCGCGTTCTCTTTCTGAGCTGCGTTTTGGAACTAAAAGTGTTTTCATCGAACTTCTCAAACGACGTACTACATAAAGTCAGGCAAAAAAAAAAAATTATAAGGACATGAAATTTGGACTAGTTTTGGCAATTCTCCTTTTGTTTGTTTTATTGTAGTTTTTTTATATGTGTTTTTTTTCTTTAAAACTATGTATGTATTTGATACAAGAAAATTGAATGATATTTTTAAATCAAATATTTTTACACAAATGTGCAGTAATTATTATAACTATATTATTGTTTTGATACTAACTATTTATAAATTGATTTCGCTATTCAAATTACAACAGGCCATTTCCTCAACGGGTGATCATCGCCAAATACTCTATGCGAATATCTGTTTAGCGAAAAGAGAGATCAAATGGTCGGATACAACATTTCTGTTGCGCAAAGTAATCAATCCAATCTTTCATGGCATCTCTTTAATCGTTTTATTGCTCATATCAATTATCTACTTCATACTGCCAACTTTGCGGTGAGTTTTTAACCAAAATTTAAAGCAATAAATTTAACGTGTCCGTCAACTTACTTTATTATACAAATATTCGGAAGTATGCAAATTAAATAATTGCTTTCACCACAGTGATCTTGTGGGCAACATCATCACTACTATTGCGGTGTGTTTAATGGCTGGGCAGGCTGCGGATTTTGTGCGCATCTTTACAGAGTTCACCAATCATGTGAGCTTCATTATAGCAGGTATATAAAAAAGAAAATATGGTTGTATTTCCGATGCATATCTATTTATAAAACTCTCCTATTTCACTTCGCCAGATATCGTACTCTACATCAGCATGTTGGGCGCCTTCTTTTGGCTCAACAGTTTTGGCTACTACATTTGGAAGACCTTCCGCTCGCGCAACGTTTTCCTGCGCGTCACCGATGGTCGTAAATATTGCTATTATTCAACATATGCTTGGGGTCTTACCGCACTGATGGCCGGTATGGCCGTATTTGCGCATTTCTTTCTCGACGCTGAGTCGTACAAAGAACAGAATCTGATTGGCGATCAGGAAACAATCGGATGGCTGGGGATATGGATCTTTTTTGCGCCCATCGCCTGCACAATACTCATCAATATCTTCTTCTATGTGACCACTTTGAAATTGATCAATCGCCGCAATGTCTATGGACGCATACAGCACAAGTTGAAAGCGAAGTAAGTGGCATGCACAATATAAATAAAATTTTTATAAAAAACCTTTGATTATTGCATATTTTTCGCATAGTTTCATCATGTTTTCATGGATGCTACTAATCATGTCCATTGCGTGGCTTTTCTTCGTACTCTCTTGGCTACAGTACGATGGGTTACTCTACGCGCACATTCTAGTCAATGCTGCGCAGGCGCCACTTCTACTCTATGTATGCGTTATGCGGCAGAAACATGTTACATTCTTATTGAAGAAATCATGTTGTTATAATGAGCCACCATCGGCCAACGATTGGGGCGATGAAATGCATTATATGAATTGTAATGATTACTGAGATGAGGTGCGCGTGCGAAACACGCCCAAACATCAACAACAGCAAACGGTGACACAGCAACCAGTCGGCATATTCCCGGATGGAATACCAATTGCGTCGATAGTGACAATATACAAGCACACATCCGTATAAATGACTTACCAGAGTACGATCATATTACTTGAGTTGAATGTGGAATTGTGGAAAAAAACAACATTTAGTCTGATACATTATTTATGAATGTCCTACGTAGTTGTAAGTCGTTTCAAAGCAAAAGCATTATACCAAGACTAAGTAAACCCTCATTATTTTTAAATTTTATTATAGTTTTATGAATGATATGATATTTTACGCGACATTTGAAATTAAGTTAAGCTACTCACTAAACAAATTATCAAGTGTACTTAAGCTGAAAATTAGGTACGAAATATTCCGAATTGAACGAAGATTTGCATTTGTTTTTTAGATACTCTATACAAAAATAATTTAAGTGAATTTAATAAAATTAAGAACACTTGACTGTAAAAAAAAGCTAAAGGTGTGTTTTGTTAAGGGGGAAATTACAGTTACTCAAACAATTGAATTTTTTGTAATAACTATTCGCAATATTTTCCACGAAAAGTTTTTTTCGTTGATTGTTTATAAAATTATAATTCGTTCTATAACAATAAATAAAACTCAAAATTTCAAACTTTGTAAGAAATTAATAAAAATTCAACCAAACAAATCAAACTTTTGAGATATTCTTTAGTTTTTTAGTTTTGTAGCCAATTAAATTTAATATTATAATAGGAAAATCTAAAGCTTAACCTCTTTGATTTTTGAAAATCTTTCGAAATTGTGAAACCTTTTCTTTATATGGCAAAAGATTTGCAGGACTGCCAGCACACAAAAATATTAAAAATCAACGGAAACTTATATAAAATCCATCCGTTATAAAGAAAAATTTCAACTGGCGTTTTTAGCCATATCATTATTATTTTAAATTAAACGAGCTACAAAACTGTATGTACAAAAGTTTTCTAAAAATTAAAAAGTTTGAAAATTTTTTGAAATTTAATAAGTTTTGTATCAAGTTGGAAACATTAATTTATGTAAAGTATATACATATATGTACATAAATGCTTTTTTTATAGATCGAACTAAATTTTATAAAAAAATTAGCACACAAGACTGAAACGCATTGTAAATATTATTAAAAAAAATTAAAAATCAAATCACTTGGTTGGTTGTTTGAGTCACCGTATGTACTATATACATATGTACATACGTGGGCATTCCCCGCCAAATCGGACACCACTTGGCCTTTGCCTTTCCGGGTTTTTTTTTTGCGAGGGCTCCCTAATTTAAAAAAAATATTTTTTGTTCAACCGTTTTCGAAATATAGGATTTTGAAAAAAGGCACTTTTTTAAATGCCCACGAATTGCGAACAATGAGTTTTTTTGAAATTATTGTTTTTCAAAACTCTTTTAGAATATAAATTAGAAAAAAATTTAGGCTCAGATTTCTAAAAAATTTTGTACCAATCGACTTTCTTCAAATTATTTTCTAAAATAATATCATTAATTCCGCAACTTTTGAGTCTAGTCCGATAATGGGATAACAATGACATCTGCTTTTATCGACTTTTTTCGAAGTGTTACCGAGATTACAGCGGTTATGTTTGAAAGCAGTTACGTCGGGAGTATTTTTGATTCATTTCGGGACCATTTTCAAGATCATTTATTGATTAGTACAGGAGCAGTTTGGAACTATTTTGGGATGACTTCGAGATGAATTCGGGGCTGGTTTTAGACAACTTCGGGACCAGTTCGAAACTAGAGCGTGTCTGTTTTAGTAATAGTTTGGGAGTAAATTGAAATAAGTTCGGGCTGGGTTTGGAACTACACAATTTACAATTGTAAAAGAGGAAGAGTCAAATTAAAATGCGAAAAAGTCAATTGAAAATAAGAATAGACAATTGTAGTTCACAAAGCGGCAATTGAAAATAAGATTAGTCATTTTAAATTTTGAAAGCGTCCAATGAATATGAGAGGAGTCAATTATAAATGAGAAAGCGACAAATGAAAATGCGAAATAATCAACGGGTTCAGTATTTAGAAAAATTCGTGGATCAAGTAAAGGCCACTATTACAGGGAGGAAAATGGGCAAGAGCATTTTAACAGACATCATCGTTTCATTTCATGCGGAGGAAATCTTACTTACTTACTTACTTACTTAATTGACGCTATAACCGCTTAAGTGATTTTGGCCGAACTTCTCCTACAATTTGTGGTGTTCGTCTTGATGTTTTAACACAACAATTGAGGGATCTACAGTTTTATGATTTTCATGGCAGAAATACACTAGGAGGTGTGCCATTTCCTGCCAAGGGTCGACTGCTATTAGAATAAACTTTTCTATAATTTTGGATGTTGCTTGCTCCGGCCAGGATTCGAACCCGGTACCCACCGAATGAAGCGCGCACAAGCTACACACTCGGCTACGGCGGTAGCACCTATCAAAATATGCCTGTGGGGACATAAAAATTATATTGCAGTTATTATTTGAAAAATATGTATGAAATAAAAGTAAGTTTCTCTTCCCATCTGACGCATTCATTTGACGCTCTCGTATTTGAGATTGATTATTCGCTGTTTTAATTGACGCTTTCGCATTTACAATTGGAAATGGTTTAGCTCATAACAGCTCTGTTACTCGCTCGAGAGTACTTTGGAACTGGTTTGGGACTAGTACAAATAGCCTTGGCAGAGCTACTGCCAAAAAATTTAAAATTATTCAAATGTGCTGCAAAATAACTTGGCCAATAGTCTCTTCACACTAACACTTTTACATTGCGCAAATCATTACTCACCTGACCAAATAGTTTCCCTTCTTCGCGTTGCACTAAATTACAAATTTGCGCGCGTACCAACAGATGAGTGTCATCCAATACTGTATTGAAAAAACGACGTGTAGGCAGTAAAGCTTCCAAATCGACAATAAATTCCAAAAATCGTTCACAATAACTTACAACACTTGGTTGCAAATCTCCCTCAAGCGGTATGACTTCCATTATATTTAGAAATTGGATAATTAAATTCTAAAATAAGGAAAGGGATTTAGTTAATTAAACTCGCAACGGCCGAAACCAAACATTTATATATTCAACGTAACACTCTACCGGTTATAAAATAACATCCAAATCATTCACTTCAAAATATCAAGAAGATAAACAAGTTTCTATTGAATATACATAAAGTTCAGTACATGAATTGAATGGATTGCACTACTTGCCTGTAAGAAATGCCGTTCCCATTCTACTTCAGGCTTTTGAGCACCTTTTTCTTTTTTCTGTAGACGGCGCCAAAATTTGCGCCACTCAGGCACCTCACGCAGCTCTTGCTCCAAGCGTTCTGCAGTTAATTTTACAACATTAACGAATATACAATTTTACTAAAACCAATTAGATGTTGCAACACTTACTTGGTTGCAGACAGCTCCACATTGAAAGGGAGACCAGACGTTTTGCCTGCTCGCGGCACAATTCGATTTCCATGCTATTGAAACAATGATTGAGAAACACTAGCAGCGCAGTTTTTTCACGCATGGTTGCGCGTCTGCCTCTGCTATTTTCAGCGGGCAAACATGTTTCCAGCACATGCCTGAAGAACGCCGGGTATTCCTCTGCTTTCGCCTCGAATATTGGCCATACTACAACACGTTCGCGGAATTTCTCATTAACCATCGCTACAATGGACATAAGATGGGCATGCGTTGCCGTTTCACGCTTGTAATTGGGCCACAAAAACTTTTCCAAATACTGGCTGAATTCTAACATCATGATGCGACGAGTCGCTGCTTTGTGATCCAAAATCTCACGACTATATATATCTTCGATAATATTGGCATTGTAGGGTAGAAGCTCTTCAACTGGTGTTTCTGGTGACCAATATTGTGAAGCGAGCTGTTGAGGACAGAGATTTGTTTGTAAACGTTTCATATGTAAATTGCATTAACGCTCACCTGCCAAATGATGTCTGAACTGATTTGTGACACAGTGACAGTGTGTGGATTTTCTTTGCTGCTACCTCCAACTTCGACGCCCGGATGTTTTCGTTTCTGTTTCATGTTTATTGGATTTTAAGTTTCTAATTAAAAATGTTAAAATACGAATCGAAGAATGCAATAGGTTTCTGCAATTGTCAATCAACTTTTGTAAATTTAGACAGCCGGCTACCGGCTGTTTTCAGCTAGAAAAGTAATAGACCAAAAAACAACATGGTTGCATTCCGCAAGAAAATGTAATAGATGCTTGCAACAGTACTAATAAATACAAAATATCAGCTGAAGAAATAAAAACTAATTCCAGCATGAGTGAGGTAAGCTCTCGATTAAAAAACCATTTCTCAATTGGCGGTTTCTGTATTTTAGTATCATCCCAAGTCTCAAAATGTGAGACATTCTATTGGAGTACATTTTTAGTGGCATAATGTGAATTTCGGGAGAATAACTTGGCTGTGACGTCACACCTGTTTTACTGTTGTAGGGAGTTGAGAGGAAACACGCTGGATAGATCAGAGAACGAATATTATTATACGTTCTCTGGGATAGATAAACACACGATTGAGAAAATATATACATACATATACGATTTTTGTAAACAAGATATGCTATTACGTAACTGATTTGTCAAAATTTCTAACAGACCGTTAGCTTTACCACAATCTGTGTCACCTTTTTATGTTTTTCACCATGGATGGCTTTTGTAAAGAAAACAAACATGTAACTACTTGGAGGGCGAACGACAAATGGAAGATCAACTTCTTGTGCAAAAAATTTCAAATTCAATCAAAAAACAAACAAACAAATATGTGATGGAAAGACAGCATTTGCACCACAAATATATTTTTTTTATATTCATGTTTTTGTTTTTTTTTAGATTGAATTAGAAATTCGATGTGCAAAAAGGCGCTTTTCAATTCATCGTTCGCCCTCTAATTATCCTCATTCCCATTGGAGAAGAGAATCGCAGGAGCTTAATAGAGCTCGCAAAAGTAGCCACACTAAGTTGGGTGCACTCCGAGTCAAATAAAAAAAACGAAAATGCATAACTTACCGTCTTTCCCATAAAAACTAGAAGTAACCGCTCCAAATATTTTGTTTTCGATGATAAGTTAGTAAATTAATAATCTTTCTTTTGTGGTCATCATCCATCTTAAAAAACACGGAATTATAACAATAAAATCTCAAATATAATAAAGAACCCCCCTAATATTTTGCGCAATGCGGCAGTGCTGCGGAAAAACTGCATTTACGAACAACTCAAATATCATTTTAGTTAGATTTTAATAAATACACTCGCTTTATTTTTAACGGTTCCTTGGCCGCTGCTGCTTACATATTGAGTTTGTTTTATGCTTAATATTTTTACGCAAATATTATTGTATTAATTACTTACATTAAAAAAAAAACATACATACATACATATTTTATTTTATTGGTTTTTGTATAAGAATTTTCAATACGAGTAATATTGTTAGTACGCTACAGTCTACAGGGAGTAGGTAATATATATATATAATGTACATTTATTTTAGTATGCCCGTGCATACATACATATTTATGTACATATGTATATATGTATGTTTGTATAATCAATACTTAATTGGTAACCTTGAACAAGGGCGGTTTTTTTTAAATTAAATTTACGCAAATATTTTCACAATAGTATTGTATTTAACGTTGTATATATAGTATATGTAAATGTATATATGTATATATACATATAATAAGTGTTTATATCTATTCAACATTCACTAGGGGTGTTCAAATTTAAATGGAATTTTCACAAAATGCAATTTTGCCGATCTCTTCTCCGATATTCTTCCATTTCATTTATAAGACAATAAAGAATTGGAGCCGATCGGATAACAATTCATTTGGAGCGGAAGTTGTAAATTAGCAAGCATGAAAAATAACTGATCGTGGGTTATAGAAAACAATTCGACATTTCAAATTATATATTTGCTAAAGCTTAAATTTGAGTGACTTCTTAACAAAAGAAGAAGTAACAGAAAACAAAAAAAAAACCAGCTGTATAAGTAAAATGATTCAAAACCATAAATTCAAATGTAATTATGTGGGCTTCCTTGCAAATGTTTACTAACTCCTCTTCACGCAAAAATCAGTCGAAGATAATGTGAGACGAAACTCTCTCGCTTGTCTGCTGAGAGCGTCTGCTAAACTCGTGGTTCGAGCTGGTAACAAAACTCAATCAGCAGACCGATGAACAGGTTATAAATTAAATCAGAAAACATGTTTAATTTAATTTAAAACTAAAATCTATTTTATTAATAATTCTGTAAAATGACAACACTAAGAGAATGCGTAATTGTTGAAATTTGGAACCTTTTTTCGTGATTTGTTGAACGAGTAAAATCACCAAAATTCCTCAACGAACGCTTACACATGCGATTTGGTCTCGTGCCACTATTGGAAAAATGTAATAAAAAAATCAACACTTTGACAGCGATCTCACGAAGCAAAGACTCAGTATGTTTCTGTAATTGAGAAAATTGTTATAGTCGAAATACTTGCATAGACCGAAAGGATCTCGAATTCTCAGAGATCTGGAAATAGTTTTTATGTGCCATAATAAACATATAATATAACATAAAATATAAGCGGTTATAATATAAGCCGTTTTGAAGTGCATTTTTCTAATATATAAGTACTTGTTGACATTAAAAAAAAATATTAGAAAATAGCGACACTGAAATAGTTAAAAATTAAAAGCCAGCACATTTTGGAAATATTTTGTTTCATGATTAGGACTTATGGAAAAAAATTATATAAATAGTTAAATTTATAGAAGTATTTAACGGATTCCAAACTAATTTTGACAATATATATTCCGAGGGTCCGTGACATGGCTCCAGAATATATTTTTTTTATCCGCTAGGTGGCACACACATCAATATATTCACAAAATATGTATTTATAATCCGATTTTGATGAAACTCGAAATGAATACTGGGGATAAAACCAGGAATACTTTTGCAAAAAATCAATCCGCTAGGTGGGGTTACAGTTGAGATATAAAAACAAACTTTATTTACCGTTCGAATTTGATAAACCTGTTATTAGGAAAGCTTTTACGAAAAATGGATACCCTTGGTGGTGCTGGCGTCGAGATATTGAGACATGATCCGTATTTATAAAGATAAAGTTGACTCATAAGTTAGGTACAGATATTATTGACAGATATGGTTCTCATTAGGACATTTTTCGTGAAAAATCTTGCCAGTACAATGAAAACAGCAAACATTATGACATATTTCGATTTGACGCCAAGGCAAAATTACAAAATGCCAACATATTGCCATTTATGTAGTGTCATATTTCATTGTCAAAAGTTTTAAATGAGAACCAGTCATTACAGTTAACTTCTAACATTGTTGATACTACATACATATATTGAAATTACCATTGTTAAAGTTATATCAAAAATAACCAAACAAAACGAATGTTCGCCGTATTATTTCCTCGACAGTCGATTCTATGATATCGGAACGACCCAGATTTATATCCGTTTAAGTTTATGGAGAATGTCTTATGCTGTTACAACAACAAAAATGATCCCCTATCAAATCATTTTCGCTTTCAACCCAGTCAACTACAGGCACTCAAAAAATTGACATGGTTTTTTTTTATAATATTCGCACAGTTTATCGTGATAAATGTTTTCAGCAATTTTTTATAAAAATATAGTTCGTTAAATAGCAAGAAGCATATAAATCAAAATTGCAAACTTGTACAAAGTTTATAAAAATTCAGGAAATTTTCATAAAAATTTAAAATTTTTTAAATTTTGCTCGTAGTATAATAAAAAGTATATAAGAATTAAAATTTCAAACTTTGCACAAAATTAAAAGAAAAAATTCAATAAATTTTCATAAAAATGTCAAACATTTTAAATTCGAAATCCTTTGGGCAAGCAGCTAATTTAATTTCAGTATAAGTGGAAGAAGTGGGTAAATGTTATTGTTGATTTTTGATAATTTTTTGAAAGTTTGGTATTGCAAACATCTTTTTCATTTACCGCATGCAGTTTATGTGACAGCATATGTGTAAGTGCAAGGAAAAAAAAATTTTAAATCAACGGGAATTTAAATTTTAAAAATCCGTCAAATTCTACCAGAATTTTTAGTCACTTTAGACTTGCATATTATTATGCTAAAATTAAATGAGCTACAAAAATGCGGACCCAAAAATTTTCTAACAATTCAAATTAAAACGTTTGCGATTTAGATTGAATTTTTATAATTTATGTACAAAGTCGTGACATCTGAATTTATTTATGTGTTTTTATTATACTACGAACCAAAGTCGTATACAAAAATTGCAAAAAAATGTGTGAAGTAAAACATTGCAAATATTTGAAAAAAAATCACCATCGGACGGTTGTTTGAGTCACTGTATTTACTATTGGTTTTTAAATATCAAAATGAAAAAATACCCGGGCGGCAGTTAATGCAATTTTGGTTGAGCAAAATAAGAGCACCCCTAATGTGCATATATGTAGATATGTACATATATAGGTGCACATATTAAAAAGCATATAAGTGTTTTGTTTATTTATACAAAGTGTAGTGTATGTAATTTGCATATATGTATTTAAAATTAATAGTTTACTTAAGATAAGGAAAATTTATTTAATTGCTTTAATTTTTTTTTAGACTAACTAATTCAAGCGCTACATTAACTGTAAGAAATATGTATGTATGTTCGAAAAACTTTCGGGTAATCACTTGAAGCGCAAAAATAATTCACTAAATATTTAATAAATAGATGAACAAAATAACTGTATTCATATACTTAAGTAAAACTTATTAAAATATCTATGTAGAACGGAAGATCTGGTTTATATCAATTAGAAATATATTTTTCTTTTATATAAGTTATATTTGTTCGTTGCAATATCTACTTTTCGCTTATTGTCTCATTTTTATACATTTTTGTATTTAATTTTTTGCTTATGTTACAATTTGTTCGTTTAGCGTACTTGAATTCTTTCCATGGCTTTGAGCCTTTGTTCATCAAAGCTGCCTTGAGTATTCCTTATGTTTCTTATGCTGCATACAAATCTGTGTACTTCTGACAAAACAACTTAAATCGACTTAACACGTTTTAATTGGTAAACATTAAATTGCTGCATATTTATGGGAAATTTGAACAATCAATAATTTTCTGTTATGGCGAAAGATTCGATTAAGTTGTGCTATGAAATATCAAAAACTTACAGCAAAAACTGCTTAAGTCCAAAAAAAAACTGTTTTCTCAAAAGTACATGGAAGTGTGTTCTCTTTTTATATATTACGCATTTACGTATAATTATTAGCAATTTTTTTTTAATTCTTCATATGTTAGTGTGTGAACTATTATCTCTTTATATTTAATTATACTGTTCTAGTAATATATTATAAACAACTACTTAACACATACACTTACGTATATATGAATGTAAATGTGTATGCATGTATTTACGAGTTTTCCACATAAAATTCATGCATTTGATATACCCAAAACCACCACCCAATTTTCAATTAACTCAGCTTTAACTTAATTACTTTTTTAGCTTGTAGTCACGAGTACTATACCAAATGCGCCAAATTAACCTCTAATGCTACTCAAATACATTAATATACTAAATATGAGCCAATTATAATTTACAAAGAAATTTCTCAAAATAAAAAAAAATTAAAAAAATAAAACTACTTGTATTAGAATTAAATGCCGGCGTTTACGATATATACACAGTCCTCTCACTACATGGCATGGGTTGAATTTTAAATAAGCTCTGCTACAGCATCGTCACCTTCGCGAATGGGCGCCTGGAATGTGGAGCCAGTAAATTCGTACATCTGCAAATTAAAAAAAAAAAAACAAAGTTCTCGTTAGTGATTACAAAGAGAATACATGTCAAGATTGTTTCGAAATACAATAAATGCATTTTTACTTAATATTTTTGGGCAAAAGGAAGGTGATGTTGAGATTTAAAATGCATACTCGGTGATTCAAAACTACGTAAAAATATTTCACACAAAAAAAATATAAAAAAATAAGGAAGGGGTAGTTTTTCGCCATGGTGCTAACTTACTGAGTTACGGCCAGTTGAATATAAAGCGATTAAAGCATTGAAAACATAAATTTTTGGCAAAATTTAAGTTTATTTACATCGGGTTGATAGAGTCGAAAATTTACGATAAAGAATTACCGCTGCATTTCAATCGAAGCATTGAAGCTTGTATTATTTTCAATTGAGACCATTTCGAGCAGCTAATTTGAATAACAAAAATTTGAAAGTCTGAAGCAAAAGGTGTTTTTTAACTTATTGATACAAAAATTTACTATGTACGCACTAAAATGGGTTAAATTTTAAATTTATGTGGAATTCAAAACTCCTCGAGCTCAACAATGTCCAAGGTTTGAGCGTAAATGCATTAGCTCAAAATGGGACAAAAATTTAAGATTTCAATGCTTTAAGTCCCGAGGGGACACATTTCTTCTAACATTTTCCAATGGAATGGTTGATTCAAGGAATGTGTGTACCAAATACGTTTACGTAATTTTGAATCACCCTGTTACTATTTTGAATGCAATTCTCCCTACTCACCGATGGCGCTTGATTGTTGCGCAACGTCGCATAATCGGCAAATTCATTTATATGTGCATCGTGGACACGGCCCATCGCATTGGCATTGCCAATATTACCGCCATTCATATTATCTCCATTGTGTACAGCTGAAGTGTTCAGACCGTGACTGCTATTGCGGGGCTGTATAGTTGCATATGTATTGTCAACAACACTATGATGTGGCACATGATGCTCCAATTGAGCCTGCAAATCAAATATAAGTGGAAGAATTGGTTGCAAAGAAAAATAGTAGGTGGACATAATATATCCATATGGAATATGATGTTATATTGCATTCACTGCCCAGTAGATAATTTACGGAGCCTTTCTAGAAAGCTTAACCAAAAACTCCTAAAGAAGTGTTCTCCAAAGGGTTTCTATTTATGATTTATATCAATAGGACTTCCAAAGTACATCCTACAAACGTCATTCTGGAATCCATTCTGTGGGTAACAAAAAAGCCGCTTCATACAAAAAAAAAAGAAAAATGGAATGTAGAATGGAAGGGTTTTGGAATGGTTTCTAACTCGTGCACGAATTAATAGCTGAGTATCAATCGGCATCGTGGTTTCGTATGGCACGCGAAATAAGAACTTTGAAGTATGGAAATTCGCATGTCTATCTACATACTTTATTAATATATTTAATGATATTTCGTTTAATTTAATTTCATGTCATTAAATTTACTGTAATTTAATTTACTTTAATATAATTTTCTATATTCTGTTTTACTTTATTTATTTATGTATATTAACAATAATTTTTGAGCTCAAGACCAGTGTTAATTACGGAAGTTTTGGAAGAATGCAACAACATTTATTTACCTTACCTTATTTTATTTTAACTTTATTTAATTTTTGTATTGGAATGAATTTAATTTCACTTTTAATTTAATTATTAAATTTTGTTCTATTTTATTTCAGTTTATTTTATTTTGTGTTATTCCGCATTTACTGCCTTTTTACTTTTATAAAATATTTAGAAACAGTTCATTTAAAAAATGTATTACATTGGTTTTCGTTTTTAAGTTTCCCGCTAAAAATTCAAAGTTTTTTTCAAGTAATCAACAAAAAAAAAAAAAAAAAAAAATTAGTATACGTTTATGCCGTCGAACTATGTATAATAATAATTTGGTGCTAAGTTGAAAAATACAATTTTATTAAAAAATAAAAATAAAAATTATTGCAAACGGAAAATGATTTTTAGTTTTTTATTTTGTGTGACACCTCCCACTTTAAAATGAATAGAAATATCTTCGAAACTGCCTGACTAAACTATACGAAATTTGATATACACATTAGAATTTAACTCCACGCTCACCTCTAATAGAACAGTAGTTTTCAAAACTAAAAAAAAAATTCATATTCTAGTAACTATAAATGGTGATGTGCTCAAATTTGATATACAAGACTGAATTGTAAAAATTAATACTCGGGTTCATTTTTGTTTTCGAATGTGGGCGTGGCACAGTTAAGACTTCTAGAATGGTTTCACTTAAGATGGCACCCCTAAATCATCTTCAGGGTAGTTTTGAAAAACTGTTGGCGTTCTACTGGTCTACCCATTAAAAGTAAAATAACTCTTTTACTTAATTTCTTCGGATATGGAGTTAGAAAATTTAATAACCACTGTCTCAGTCAGAATTTATATTTTTCTCGAACTCAAATTTTCATATCATTCGAACTCAGTTTTTTCAAAATTTTAGATTTAGGTATATTAAAATCATTATCTTTATACTTACTGGTGAATCCGAGCTCGAGATATGATCGGGTTCAGAGAATACCTGCATGGTCAGTTCCTGCTCCTCGTAGAGCTTGAGTTTTCTGTAAATAAAATTATGACAGAATGTTACAAAGAAATCATTTTTACAACAAATGTATACATACGAGCTTGGTTCTATGTTTTTTTTTTAACTTGGAGAAAACTAAATAATTTTCATTTACGTGCATATAATACTCACTGCTCTATCCATAGAGGATTTTCTGTTGTATTCAAATCTTCAATGATTTGTTTTTTGATTAAAGCTTCTTTGCGGCGATTTTCTACGGGCACAGAGAGATTCCTGAAATCGTTGAAAACAATAAAATTAATAAGTTCGCTCTGAGGGGGGAAAAATTACAATCCCTGACTTACCAATGTTTGAGACAACAACAAAGCACAATAAAACTAATCACACCCACGAAGAGCACAATGATTAGAGCCACCAAACCCGCTACAGCCAAATCAAATTCATCCTGAACGATGGTGATATAAGCGGGCACCACATTTTCAATCGCAAAACCGGCATAATAATCCTGTAGATGGTATATTTGTTTTGGGGAAATTTGATATTCAATTTTGTTTTATTAACTTTCACATTTTCTCCACTCACCCGCAAGTAATCGTAGTTTGCATCGATAACTTTTAAAATCTCATCCACAGCAGCGATTTGTTGTGAATGTGGGTCGACGGCATGGAAGAACAAATCACACCAATCCATGCGTATGCGTCCCATTGCATCCACGTGATAGCGTATTTCATCCACTATGATGCGATGCTGTGTGGCATTACGCAATTCAGCGATTATCTCCTCCTGTTCCTGATGCACTTCCTCCGGTGGACGGGACAGTATGACACGAACCAACTGTGTTGCATCGAATACCCATACATAAACTTTCGTACGCGTAGATTGCTGTGGCTGCTCCAATTCCTTGGCAATCACTTCCAACTCAAAACGATCTTGATTATACTCGGCCATGAATGCAGCGGTGGTTATGCGGCCATCGGGTGAAATGGCTGAAAAAGTATGTTAAAAAAAAAATGCGTTTCAAATATATAATTACATAAGTATTCTACAATTTCGTTGCACTCACCAAACGGGCTTGGCACTATGGAGCCGGTCGCCTTTGTGGCGCCATATTTATATAGATTGGAGGCCACAATCATATACTCAGTTTTGGCATTCTTGCCTGCATCGGCATCGGTGGCATTTACAACGGTTATTAAACTATTGATGGCCGCCTTGGCATTCACGCCAGCGTAGTAGATCTGCGAGAAAGTAAACGAAATCAAAATTTAAGTAAAAAAGCGACATTTACATATGTATGTCTTGTATTTTGAGCAGTGATTTACCTCTTTTTCAAAAATCGGCGCATTGTCATTCTCATCGAGCACAGTTATCCACACCTTGGCAACTGTATTGTCTCGTTCAAGGCTTTTTATTGAAAATGAAGCACGTTCCTCTTCGGAAATATGCAAATCTGATTTGATGCTGGCGAGTATGTAGAGCGTGTAGAAATCAGTATCTTCCCTGTAGGTAAAATTTGTATAGTCAATAATGCTATTTGTAAGTAAGTATGAAATAGTACCCCTTTTAAAAATAAATACTATGCTGCCCATACGTAAAGTTATTAAAAATTTATTAATGTGCCCTTACACACCATGCACTAATACATCTATGTATCAGATGGTACCATTTTTTCATTGGAATTATGCAATTTAATATACTTCAGGACTTCCACCAATATAATTCGGAAAAATATTAAGATCTATGTATATATGTTAGCTAGACAGACTTGAAAATACCTAAAAAAAATGGAGTTATTTTTTTATTAATAAAAATAGTTTTTTTTTTTTAATATTATCTCATAAAAACCACCTCAACTGATTGAATAGTATAAGCTGAAAGGATCTGTACCAAAATATTTTAAAAATGTTTGACGGAATCATAATAATGAAATTTTTGAAGATACAGTGGGACCGCGGAAAAGTTAACTCGCACAAAGCTAATCGTTCTGTTAAGTTAACCGAATTTTCCCAGCACTAATTAGTTATGTTTTCGTATTCTCCAGTAAAAAAAAAACTATCCAGTAACTTGCCAGTAACGAAATTTGTGAGCATAAGCAAAATTTGCTCTCAATGAGAGGAACATCCTAGAAAGTACGAAAATGCAAAACCAGCAAGAAGTTGCAAGTTTTTGTAACAGCTGATTTTTTGGCGCGACATTAAAAAAATACATACTTTAAATAAAGAAATAGCTCCACAAATCGTAATTTACGCCTCACTGTGGCTAAAGATTCAGCACTATCCTTGCAAACACATAGATTCTGGGCGTCTTACTGATATATGTTCACAATAAACTTCATAAACTTAGTGTAAGTTTATTTATTTACTCACTTCTTCTATTTTTAACCCTTTTTAATGAAAATAGTTTGCAGTTTTAATAATTGTTTTCTACTTGTGATCAACTGAATATTTTCAATCAGCTGTTTATTTTACTGGCAAATTCTTGCTAGTAGAAATTTATCCAGTAAAAATCCAATAAAACTTGCAAGTTCAGCTGTCATTTTCGCTCTCTCAATTTCCTATTACCAGTCAACAAACGAATTCGATATTTAAAAGGAAAAATTTACAAAAGCAAAGTATGAGTGATTTATTAATGAAGAAGCGGAAATAAACCCTGTATAAGTAAAATGATTCAGCGGCATAAATTCAAATGCAACTTCGGGCTTCCTTGCAAATGTTTACTTATTCCTGTTCGCGAAACACTCAGAATATTTTTGTGTTTGAGAGAGTAAGCCGCCTTATTCTATGAATTATTTTACCTTTTTTTCGTAACGACCACTCCTAACGTTGACATCAGGATTGATGACTTAGAAAATGGAGCAAGGATCAAATTGCGAAACATAACGAAGTATCTGACAGTGATAACGACGGATCCATTATTAAAATTAACAATGTAAATCAAACCCCGTACAAATTAATATTGGGGCGTATTCATAATCAAAACAAAGTCGGCTTCAAAGTTAATTGGAGTCCATTATGTTATAAAACTGCTACAAACTTTAAACCCTACTTTAATTTGAGTATGACTAGACGCCATTACATTTATCCACATAAAAATTGTCAAGAGCGACTGTGAACTTTAAACCAGTTGCTACAAATTAAATCTAAGTTAAGGGCGATTCATCTGCTTTTTTTATGGCATTAATTGCTGTAGTTGCGCTGTAGATCTTTCGGAGGCCATGTTAATACTTAGCCAGCATCTGGTCCTCCAGAAATGACGAAAGAGGGCATGGAGAGGTTAATTACCTATGGCCTACTTCACCTCTCCGTGAAGGCTTTGCCTGACTACCATTTGTTTTGATCTTTGCAAACCTCTTTTGATTAAATTTACCCAAAAATCGTTCGCGGAGTTTTTAAGACCTGATTATTATTTCCTAAGAAACATTTTTTGTTTGGCTTATAACGTTGTAGTAGTCAAAAACTGGAGCCGTTCTAAAGACCTGCTCAAACAAAACAAGGCGCCTATTTGTACATATAGATTATAAAGCTCAATTTCTGTTTTTAAATAATTTTCAGAAACCTGGGCAGTGAAATAAAAAATTTTGCTTTTAACATTTTATAGGGAGCTCCCATTTTCAAGAGCGCCTCTTTTGTGACTCACCTATCTAAACTCTTGTTAGTGTAAATATCTCCAGTAGCTTTGTCCACGACAAAAGCGCTATCTTCATTGCCCAGCAGCAAGTAGTAGTAGACATCTCTGTTGTGTTTGCTACGCGCCGCTGCTTGAATGCGACCAATCTTCATATCCCGGCCACTATTTTCTTTAATGGATATTTTATAAGGATTCGCAGCATCCGGAAACTCTGGGCGATTTTCATTTGCATCAACAATGCTAATGCTAAGGAAACGTAAGGTTTCGAAAGGCGTAGGGTTACCAGCATCGCGCGCTACTAAAATTATATCGTAGCTGGAAGTAAAATTAAGAAGTAAAAAATAAACATCCCGCTAAACAAGCGTCACATCCACTTACTTAGCGCGCTCTTTGCGATTTAATTCGCGTTTGGTACGCAGCTCGCCCGTTACGGCGTCAATGCGAAACTCCTCGATCTCCTGCACATTCTCATTGTTCACTTGTAGATGGTAGGTGATGTAACCATTCTCATCGGTGTCATTGTCTGTGGCCTTGACGGTGAGTAGCAAATAATCGCGTTGCACGATATCCTAAAAAGCGCAAAAAGAAAAAATAATATATTTATAATAATCGCTCTGCACTTCCGGGTTCCGCACACAGCCCCTCCCACTTACACCAGGTATCTCTATGGTGGCATTCGATAGCGCAGGTATTACAAATACCGGTCGATGCTGATTCACACCCATTACGGTGATCAGCACACGCGTGCGACTCTCCATTGTACCCGAGCCTTGTGTGTCACGCGCAACGACATCCAGCGCATACACACCCTTCTTGCCGCTCAAGCTTTGTGCGGGATAAACTATGCCAGTTTGTGCGTCTAAACGGAAGAGCCCCTGCTCATTGCCGGCGGTGATAAAGTAACGTACATCGCCAAACAGACCCTCATCTGCATCGATCGCCTTAACTTGCAACAATGCGGCAGGCGGATTGAAAGCAGCATTCTCTGCTAAAGTTGTGGTGTATTGATTTTGCGTGAAGATCGGCGCATTGTCATTGACATCCAGCACGTTTATGTGAATCTGCGGGAGAGAAGAGGTGGAATATAAAGATTAGTGATTAGTCTTAAAGTGACCATTAGCAGTTAACACACCGCTGCTGTTGCCGATTTCTGCACCGTTGCTGGGGCTTTGTCCTGCGCCACTGCTGTCAATGTAATCTCACTGATCTTCTCACGATCGAGTATCGCCGCATCGGCCACCATAATGCTACCAGTATACGCATCGATGGTAAAATATTTATTATTTTCACCAATCAGCGAGTAGGTGAGTTCACCAAAGGGCCCGATATCGGCATCGAATGCCTCCACTTTGCCGGCGACAGTACCGCGTGGTGAATTCTCAGTTACATTGAAATGATACTCCGATTGGCTGAAATGTGGTTCGTTGTCATTTAAATTGATTATATCCACGGTGACTTCCGCATTCGAGGTAAGCGATGGTACGCCGGTATCACTCACGGAGGCGAGAAATTTCACTTCCTTCACCGTTTCGTAGTCGATGCGTGCGATTGAAGTGATCACGCCCGTAGTTTTGTTGATGACAAAAAATGCATTCGGTGTTATATTGTACTCGCCTATAGTGGAGTCATCGTCATAAGCCTGCAGTGTCGTCAATATCGAACCAATCGGTTGCTCTTCGGTCATTTGTAGCTTTATAACAGGAGTTTCGGGTGTCCACGGTGACGTGAATTTCTTGATGATAAGAAAGATGTGAAATAAAGAAAAAAACATAAAATTCAAATAAAACTCAATTAACAGCACTACACATCTTTCAGAGAGTGACAAATCGAAATCAAATCAGAACAAAATTAAAATTAATTGGCGATTTTTTTAAACAAAAATAAAATTAACAAACAATTCAAAATTAACAGTTTGCAAAAATTCAAAATTTCAAACCACAGTATAAACTAAAGTTATGCTTTTTCGCAACGCATGGATACAGTTTTCATACCGAAACTTGAGTCATGGGATATACCATATGGAAAATTAAAAATCTTATTCATAAACGTTTTCACAATTTTATTTAAAGCAGCCACACTGAGTCCGCGTAAACTTAGCACGGATTTGAAAATAGTAAAACATCTTTTAAACATTTGTTTTTGTTCAAACAATGGGACGGTATTAATTTTAGGTTTTTTCTTACAAAATTTTTAGATCCACAACGTGCTCGGACGGTCTTGCTGTAATACATTAGTAGCAAAGCTGTATATCGTATTTGTGTCACTGATTATTTTTGCGAAATACATTTTCGGCTATGTGGGACTCGCTGCAAAAATTATAGCCATGTAAGTATATGAACTTGTATATAAAAAGTGCCGGAAGAATGTATTGGAACAGCAATTTTCTTTTAATATTCACAAAGTTTTTCGTGCTAAAACTTGTGCGTTAAATTTGCTATCAAATTGTAGCTCATTCTATAACAAATGCCATATACATAAGTACAAATTTCTCAACCAAGGCGAATTCATATTAGGTGGTGTTATAAGTACAAAGACAATAATTTATGTACATTAACAAAATATACGCACAGTGACTGTATAATTTACAACAAACATATCATTTTGATTTAACGTTCACCAAGCGAATTCAATCAGCTACTTGATCAACTTCACCTTATATGAATTCGCTTTGTTTCTAACTTTGTACAAAATTCACAAAAAATTCAGCATATTTAATAAAACGTTAATAAGAAATTCAAACTTTTTAATTATAATTTTTAGAAAAATTTGGGGGAAGGTGCATTCACATAAGGTAATAGCATCTCATGAGCTGAATGCTTGTTCTTCTTTCCGAATTCGCTGGGTTGTTTTGTTTACCCAAACAAATTACATACTGGGCGAATTCACCGTTTGACATTTTACTCGCAAAATTACACTAACAAAATACCCAACGACTTGGTTATCTCCTATGGATTCTATGGGTCCACCTTGATTTCGGGTATGCACCTTGATTTCGGGTTTTAAAGTTTGAAATTCACAATTTTGTTTTCAATTTCCTGTATTTTTATAAGTTTTTGAAATTTGGATTTGTTTGGTTGTAGTTATAAAATGTGTCATATTTTTATAAAAAATTAACGAAACAGTTGTAGCATAAAAAACGTTGTGAATAATATAAAAAAAAATAATGGCTCAATACTTGTTTCCGGAATTGTAAATTATTTGTTCAGGTCGAATAGTTTTAGGGCTGTTTTGGACAACTGCGGGATCTAACTCAGAGTTGTGAAACCGATTTGATATAATTGAAAAGCTTAAATTTTAAAATTACCATCAAAGGAAATCGAAAAATTTAAGGATAGCGATTATTTTTTACAAAAAATATTTTTTTTAAACCTCACAAATAGATAAAGAAAATACCAATGTAATGGCTTCAATCAAAAATTATTTCAAATAAATATAAGGCAAGATTAGTTTCGTATGAGTGTACATGATTTCCAAACTATTGTCATTTTCTCAAACAGTAAAGATGATAAGAGCTTAATATGAAAAAATCATTATTTTTTGCTTATTTTACTTATCTTGATACCTGGGAAACGTGAACATAACCTCAATAAATACTAGCTAGAGTTAATTCTTCCAATGTAACGGAAGAAACGGAAATACGGATCCGTTCAGCAGTTTGGCCGTGAAAAGGTAACAAACATATACACACTTACTCACAAAATTTCTTATTTATATTATTAGTAGAATTTTATTTCTTTAAGAAGAAACTTGTATTTCGATCCCTCTTAATATTATATAGTACTTTTTATTTTTTTCATAGATTTCCTATTTTGGTGGAAGAGGGTCCCGAGCTATTGCTACCATCCATATTAGCCCAGATAGTGGAGAACATATTTTTCTGCACACTGGATATTTTAATCGGCAGCATAACGGTGCGCTTTTTCATACCATACAGAATGCCTTTGTACGTAATATTCGTGGCGAGGAATATTATAAATATATCTTTTGGTATAACAGCGCTGTGAGTATTTGGTATAAATTCGTTGCGAAAGAACTATTTTTTGTAGAAGATTGTCAAAATTGGAAAAAAAATTTTTTGAAGTAGTATTTATTCACAATAGTAATTCTATTGCCACTTTTCTGATGCCAAATAAGTATTTTTGTTTTAAAATAGTAGATCAATAGTTAACTATCTAACCCAAGTTTTTGGTCAAATATTTTAATTTAAAAGGTTACTTCTTTTAAAAAAACTTAAAATTTAATTTAGCTATTGCTTCTTGTTAATACAAAATTTGAAACTAAAAATTTGACATACTAAATATCTATTTCCAAATCTCTTCCCTCTCTCCCCCGATTAGTAACATTTACATAGATCTATACCACAATCTAAAGGATCCTATAGATAACAATGAATCGGATATACACCTGAACGAAACCAATGAAACCGAATTATTTTTGCGGAAAGAAAGTTTAGTTTAATTTAAAAAAAACATTAAAAAATAAGCTTAAAAAAGAGTAAGAGACATCGTCAAATGGCAACAAATAGATGATAACTTACCGGTGGCGTTTTGTTTACATCAGTGATCTGTATGTTAAGCAAACCACGTCCCTGTTGTACAGTGGGTGCGGTGCTATCCGTTACAAGTACATTGATTCGTATGACCTAATGAAGTTAGGGGGGGAATAAAGCAAATTAACGATTAAAAACTTACAAAACTAAAGTGATCGCAGCTGCTTATTTTTCTATTTATTTAAAATAGTTAGGACTTACCGCAAAGAGATCGCGATTCAGCTGCTTGTTCACGATCACTTGCCCCTTGCGATTTATGGTAAAGTATTCTTTGAACTGTTCACTATTTGGTACTTCCTTGCCATCTTTGTCAATGGCGATAATGTCGGTGCCGGCGAATTCGAGTGCGCTGTATGTGGGCACGTCGGGATCTAGTGCGACCAGAGTGTGAACCAATGTACCAACAGGAGCGTCTTCGGGAACCTAGGCAGTAATAGCAGAGATAAATGTAAAGGAAATTGTTAGAGATTTATATAATGGAAATAGCAGGAAATCAACTTAAAGATGACCCATGGTTTTTATGGAAAACAATCTTTTTATGTTTGTTTCCTCTGTTTGAAATTAAAAAATGAAAGAAAAATATCAAAAATGAACTGCTTGTTTTATCAATTCCAGTTATTTCGCATATTCGGGAAAAGTCGCAGCAGGCGTGAGGTATTAAAGATTTTGATTTGCGCGCTCTATTAAGTCGAAAAACGAAAAGTCAAAATGACACCAATGCATTTAAATGATATACAGAAAATTTGCGGGAAATAGTTCAAACTTTTCGACGCTAATTTACCTTCGAAAGGGGAACTATATAAATAAACCAAAATACGAGTTTCTTAGTTTTTTGGAACAGATAATAAAACGTTTGTCAAAATTAGTTGGGATCTGTTAAAGGCGCATCCTAATTATATGCAAAATTTAGGATTGTTCACAAGTCTTAATTTAGCTGAGAAGATTCCAAAAACATTTTTGGGTACGCTGGTTTTTAAATTAGACGCTTTATTACTAAGGTAAACATAACAAAATTTGAAATATTTTTTTTTAATTACAGCTAACAGATCGAATGAAAGGAACTTCAGTTTTTATTACTATTCTCTCAAAGAATCTGTAATTTCATTTATGTTGTAATTCAAATATTGTATTGTATATAAAAACCATTTCATTCGAAAAAGTAACTAAATGAAATTTTAACTAACAAAATTTTTGAAACTAATCTTAAAATATAAAAAACTCAGAAAAGTCAAAAAACCATTTTTAAACTTCTCTCTCTGAAAATCTTTGGCTACGAGCATCCTTTTAAATGTTTTATGTAAAATATTTGAACTAGTTTTTTTAAATAAAGCTTTTTCATTAATAAGTTTTCGTATTATATGAAACCCTCCATTTTGTAAATAATGTATCTGGGAAAATGTCAATAATCTGTTTTGCAATAAAAAAATTTTTAAACAGAACGACCTTATTTCTTTCGTTGGTATCACCTCTTCGACTATAGTAGTATCGAGTTTGGTTATTAGATGAGAAAAACAAATAATTTAAATTTTTTGAATATCCATACAGGAATCTAAACTTTGGCCCCGGAGCCAAAACTTATTAGTGAATCTGCCACAATATTAGTAGTTAAATTTTAAGGAGGAATTTAAACGTTGCGGCCAATTCGATCCGTCTTAACCCTCTCCAATCGGGACCAAAATTGATATGTGATATCTTCGACTATAGTGGTATCGACGTAGGGGTTGAGGTTTTGGAAAGCTAATCTAAAATTTTCTTCCTACATTTAAGGATCACCCTATTCGACATTATTAATAAATTTGATAAATTTTGAGGAGATACTATATTTGCTAACTACTAAACTGACTCCGATGAAATTTAAAAGGGAGGCATCTTAAACCTCAACCAAAAATTATTATTCAACTTGGTTCACAAACAGCCAAGCTATAGCAACACACAAGTATCGTTTTGAAATTTACAAAGACACTGACAGACAATTAAACTTTTTTTTATAGAATAAATAAAAACTTAAATTTTAACGCGTGCAATTCGAGAAGAGTAATTTTTGCGTAGTCCCTTAAGATTTTTAATTTTTTATTTAAAACTTTAGAACGTTAATAAAAAGAGTGCTTTGATCAGACGATTTCGGAAAAATGTCGGTTAAAGCCTTTCCATATTTCATCAACTATGAGAACGAATCGATAACACATCCTCTTTTGTTTGAAGACGGCAAAAAAAAAAAAAATTGTATAAGAGAAAGATGAAGCCTCAGTTACTCACTTCAGCATGCTGCGTGGCCGGTGTGAAGTAGGGATCTTTATCATTGCTATTGTTTATGTTTACTGTGAGCGTAGTCGTACCCGAAAGGCTTGGTGTACCCAAGTCCGTTGCGAGCACCTCGATATGATAGGTATTACGACGATCGTAATCCAATTTGCGTGAGACGAAAACGTCACCAGTGCGTTCATCAATGCGGAAGTCGTTGAAACTGCCATGGTCAATACGGTACCTGTGGGTGAAAAATAAAAAAAAAGCGTTTGGAGTTGATAAAGATATGTAAAATTTTGTTTAATATTTGGATGATAGATGGACAACACTGCGCTAGGTTGAAGAAACTAAACAACAAGTTAATAAAACAATAAAAAAAAGACTTCAAATGATAATGAAACATCGCACACTTAGAATGTGGGTTTAAGTGAATAGCAATAATAAATAAATCCCCAACACTCACCTGATTTCCGCATTTTTGCCCGAGTCCAAATCCTCTGCTTGCACCTTCTCCACGCTTGTGCCAATTTCCGAATTCTCTTCCACCACGGCTGAATATTCCTCAGCAAGGAAGTGCGGTGCATGATTATTCACATCGCGTACTGTTATATTCACACCACAATTGGTGGTGAAGATGCCATCATTCGCCTCCACGGTAAATACCAAATAGTCCCGTTTCAGGTGTGTCACATCCAATGTTGCATTCGGGCGTACAGTTATCTGACCGGAACGCTTGTCGATGGTGAAAATACTTGTGATTTGCTCATCACCAACAATGCGATAGCTGATGTCGGAAATTGTGTCAGCATCGCGCGCCCTAACCACCAGCGGTGAATCAAACACGTGTGCACCCTCATCGACAGCGGCGCGATACAACGGACTCTCACACACGGGCGGTGAGTCGTTGGCATCAGTTACTGAAATACGCAATGCTACTACGGATGTTTGGCCTTGACCGTCGTCATCGGTGGCCTGCATGCAAAATGGATGGAGAAAAGTGAAAACGAAATTAAATTCAAAGCATACGAGTAGAGGACAAACTTGGAAACTTAAATAAAATCGAAGTCATATAATTGCAAATGAATTTCAAATAATAACCACAACTTGCCCGGCCTAGAACCTAGATACATATATGTATGTGCATTAGGGTGTATCTCTCCATAAACAAAATAAAATCGGTACTGTTTTTTTCATTTGGATTACAAAAAATATTATAATTTAAGACTTCCTCCAAAATATTTCGGAAAAACATTAAGATTTACGTGAGCTGTACCCATTTGAAAATACCTACAAAAGCAGATTTTTTAAATAAAAAAAAATCACCAGACATGATATATGTACATAAAAGGTATGCATAAAAATACTTAAAAACTAACTTTTAACTCATTGTTAGTTCTGATTTTTATTTTTTTTTTTCTATCTACAAAATCTAAGCCTACTTCCTAATTGCCGATTACGGTTGGTTGCCATGTCACTTGCCGTGCCAGTCTTTTTGTGCATGCATAAAGATTTTTTTTAATTTGATATAAGTGGCAATTCTATTTAAAAATGTGTGTAGAAAAATGCAATTACTAAAACTGTTTTTCATTACCATTTAATTTTAATAAAATTTATCCAAGTAAAACAATTTTTTTTTAAATTTTGGATGAGTGGCAACTGTCTTATCTTATACCTTATAAATTTAGTTGAATTTAATTTTTTTTAATAGTTGGCAACTCTCTCCAAATACGTTTCTCAAATTTCAGTAACCTTATAAATTTAGTTCCATCAACCTTCTTTAAAAGTTGGCAAATCTCTTTAAAAATATTTTCGTATAAACGCGTTCGTTTCCGCGTTAGCTCCTAAATTTATTTACATTAATATTTTAAAATAGGTGGCAACACTTTTTAAACACATTTTCATGATTAAGTTCAAGATTAAGCCTACTTTCTTTGAATCCCTTGCCGTCATATTTAGTTGAAATTAATAATTTAATTTAAATTACTTTTTTAAACAGGAGGCAACCCTCTCCAAAGTTAAATAAGTGAATATAAGCTTTTTCAAAATTTTTGAATTTTACACCCAATGCAAAACTTAACTTAATTGACCTTTAAACAACCTTTTTTTTAGATTTTGGTTAAAATAATATTGCAATATTTGATTTCACTCATTGTTTTAACTGAATTTAACCTTTTAAACAGGTGGCAACTCCCTATAAAATTTGATAATGAAGACGTCACCCAATGGCGACAAATAGAATGATTACATATGTGCCAAATCGTATCCAAATCTGTCCAGTTCTCATATAGTATAATTAGCTATAACTTGTTTTACAAGTGGCAACTAGGAAGGAGGTATTGTCAAATCTTTCCAGCTCACTTATTATCTTTCTAAAATATTTTGTTTGATGTCTTCAAAAATAATACGATTTATAATTCCGATGGAAAAACAGTACCGATTTTCTTTTTGTATGGGGAATGATGCACCCTAATGTACATATTTAAACCCTGACAACGAAAGCAATAAAACTATGCAATAGCAACTAAGCGTGCTGGGTGTCACTCACTTTGTATGACAGAAAGTACGTGGTCTCAGTTTCGTAGTCAAGGCACGTACGCGGTACCTCAGCGCCTACGCTATTTCGAGCTGTTGTCGGTTGAGAAGATGAGCGAGTTGCGTTGGTCGGCAACATTTGCGACAAATGTGACGGTAATACTGCGACTGCCATTGTCGCTGTTGGCCCTGGCGCTGGCGTCGTTGCTGTTTCGCTAATGACATCGTTAATGCTGCTGCGTGTTTCCGCCTGTGTCACGACTGTATACTCCACTGTTGGTTCTGTGTTGATTTCCAATGCATTGAACAGTGCAGCCAGCGGCTCATTATCCTCCGTCGATGATGATGACGATGAAGACGTCACCAAATGACTATTATAGTTAGCCATATCCAAGAACGGCAATAAGGAGGAATAGTCCATAGTGTCGGTTTGTGCGTGTAAGGCACGTCGTCGACGCCCACCAACACGCTCGCTCGCACTACTACCAGCCGCATGACAATCGGACAACGTTATTACACCCGTTTGCTCATTAACGTGAAACAGCTCAGCACCGGTGCCCGAAAGACTATAATGTATTCCGGCATCACCATATTGCCCTGAGTCTACATCCCTTGCGGTGATGGTGGTGATGTATTGACCGGGCAATGCTGCTTCCGACACAATTGCCGAATATGATTCATGTTCGAAAATTGGTTTATTATCATTTGCATCCAGTACTGTTATTGTAATGGTAGCTGTTGAAGATAACTTCGGATTGGTATCTGTCTCCTCTGCAATGACAAGTACTATAAATTTACGCTGATTGGGATTCTCATAGTCGAGTGTGCCATTGCCAACGCGTATATTGACTTGTGAGAAACCGTTGACGTATTTCGGCTCAACTTCAAATACGCCAGATACATCGTCCAAATGTAGTGAGAATTTCGAATTGATGCCAACATCGCGATCTGTCACATTCATGTCGAGCGCGAGCGGTGTGCCAGGTGCGGTATTCTCTTGCAAGGATACTTCATACTCTTTCTTATTGAATGTGGGCGGTGAATCGTTAACGTCGCGTATCGTTACAGTAGCTTGGGCGGTAGTGCTGGTAAGTAATTCGCTGCTGGCAGTGCCATTGACGAGCTCGCGCGCCTAAGAAGAAAAGATGATGAAATGAAAAACATTTACGTAAAACTGAACTGAAAAGAAAAACGTGATGCGTAAACTAATAATAAAGTTAAGAGGGTGTACTATTCATGCGCTGAGCTTGGAATATGGTGCAGGATCTCTATTTTCAAATTATGCTATTATGAGACATTTTGACCTTAACTTCAAGAAATCTCTGAAACAAAAAGTTTTCAAAGTAGTTAGTTAAATGATTAAAATGTTCTAGAAAATTATTCTTCGATAAATTTTACTAGTGGTATTATCATACGAAATCTATGTGCCAATAAAATCAAATTCTACATAAAATAAAATTTCAAATAGTTTCAAATAAAATTTAGATTACTGCTCTGTTAACTTCCAATGTTAATGTTAATAAAAGATAGCATGAATAAATGTTGCATATTTCAAGTTTTGTTTTCGGCAGACCTTTTGGTTCCTTTGTATAAAGATTTCGTCTGAGAAGAACGCTTGTGAAGTATTCCGAAGAACAATTTTATATAACATTTAAGGGTTCCTTGCAGTATATAGTATACATATATGTACATATATATTTATATATTTTTTCCACTTTGTTTTTTTACAACTTCGACCGGGTTCTGAAAACTTTAGTAAGAAAATTAAATCTCACCCAAGTTGACATACAAAACAATGTCCTGTGCATGGGTGGATCAAGTTTCACATGGGAGGAACCATTTTTGAAGAAAATTAAAAAAAAAAACATTAGAAAATATTTTTAATATAACAAAATGTTAGACGTACACAGATTATGTGATATTTTAGTGCAAAAGCCCAAATTAGCAATACCATCCAGATACAGTTAAAAAATTACTTTTCCGATTCAAAATGGATTTTCGTATTAAAAGTTTGAGTGGCAAATTAAAAGAAACTAAATTAAAGCAACCCATTTTTTTCGAATAGAATACCTTTTTTCTTTATTTGTATGATTTTTTGTTTATATTTCCAATTTTACAATGGTGGAAAATATATCTAAAATGCTCCATAATACTTTGACGCTGCAGTAAAGTAGTTTATAAAGCATACAATCCACTATTTCAAATATCCGCTACCTTGTAAACGTGCTTTGGGTAAAATGGCCCTAAATACGATAAAATGTCCAGTATTACAGAAAAGCAAAAAAAACAACCTTTCGTGTACAGCAGTTTCATTTAATTAACTTCCATTTTCCAATCGAAAAGGATAACAAATAATTTTTTGTATTTACCTTGCTGAAAATACCAGTATATTTTACATCCAAAGAAAAATAGTCTACATAATTTTAATAATTTTTCCTCAACTCAAACGACGTATTTTTAGCATAAAAAAAATCACATGATTTGTGTATGTGGGTGGAGAAGGCCATGTAAAGTTACCACAAAACATTAAGGGTCTTTAATCGTTTTTGGTCAAAAGTGCCGAAAAATCCGTCATATGGTTTTTTGAATTACAGGCTAATGAATATGCATACAATAAAGTTCTTTTACTTACCCTAACAGTGAGTGCAATCAATCCTGTGCTATCGGGCAGAGCCTCACGATCCAATGGTTTGGCTGTACGCAATTCTCCACTTTTCTCATCCAGTAAAAAATAGTCCATGGGATCTATAAGGGCAATTAAGAAAGGGATTTAAACTAAGTAAATATATAAAAAAAGACACAAATAGAAAGAAAAAATAGTAACTCTATCCTCAACTGTTTATTCTGAAGATTGAGTTTAAGCTTCAGCTCAGTTTTTATGCATGAGATCCAATTTATTACAAACAAATGTCCGGGCGTGCTTTATTAAACCTCGCTATTATTAGCTAAACTAATTTTAACTATTATATTATCTTAGGTAGTTATATAGATATTGATGACCTTTAAAACTCGCTTCAGTCATAATTATTGTACGAGTAACTTATTTTTATAATTTCAATTCGTTTTGAAATCCAGTACGGAAAAGGAAGAACTAACGGCGCGCTAGCTGAAGTCGATGATTTCGATGTCACCAGCAGACGCCAGCAAATGATGCTTGGCGGGTTCAATTCTGCAGCTCGAATTATCTTTTCCAACATCAGGCTACAGAAGTCGCACGATAGGAAGTCTTCCTGTCTGAAACCTCGTTTGGTATCACACGCCTCGGAGTGTTATTTGCCATATCTGGCGGAGCTGGTGGTATTGCTCAATATCATTTCATATCGGCAGAACCTGATACGTTATGCTTAGAATACTTATGCCCGCAGGCTTGCTCTTTTTGGGAATTGGACAGACTACAGAGTGGAGAAGTGGTTGCCGCATAGTTTAAGTGTACTCTGGATGTCGGTCATCAGGTCGCTGTTTTTATTCTTACAGGAGATTACCCCAGTATTGACACCTTCTGTATTTCGCTTTAAAGCGGATTGCGGCGAGACAATGAGCGTCTGATCAACGACGATGAACACTGAGGTAAATCACAGTACTTGGCGACATAAATGGTTTCTCTCCCACCACAAAAGCGACCCCGAGTTTGCACCTCTTTACATATAACCTGTAGTACACATCGCAAGGCCTGCTTTTCTTGTATGGCGGCGATGCCAACCGTTTATTTTACAAGAACATCAACCAGCCGGCCAGATTCACTTTCCCAATTAAAGCTCCGGAGATTCCATATGTATGTCCTCAAATCATGGTATTTAAAACGTTTGCCGTCCTCGTCATCAAGCCGGCAGTTAGCCAGAGTACACTTGGGTGAAATCACCCGGAAGTCGTGAGCTGCTTTAACCTCATACAAAATAATCGTTATAGCCACTCTCAGGTGCATGACAATCAGATACTATTCCCACTTGCGTGGACTTCTATTCAAGGTATCAACCTCCGGAACCAGCATTAACACCACTAATAATGCCAGCCTTGAAATTCACACTCTATAAGCCTGCCATCATACCCACGGACCATGGCGTCAGTTAGCAGTGAGAAGGAATGACTGCCGTGGTATGTTCGGATCGGCTAATATCGCCGAGGCGGCTATAGCGCCAATTAAGAAGATGTATGTATGTACAATAATGAAAATTTTATTTAAAAAAAAAATACTTCTTAATATTTTGTTATATTGTACATGAGTGAGGTTTTTTTTACAAAAAATATTTTCGCTTAAAATACCAACACAAACTTTTAAAATAAGTGAAATCGGCGACTAGCTAAACCCTTTTCGGAATACATATCTTGATATGCCACTAAGCTTCGCGCAAGTACAAATAATGAATATAAAAGAAATGATTCCCCAAAGAAAAAGCAGCGTGACATCTTTTTAATTGTAATGATAATTTCATTAGTTTCAACAGAATTGCAAAAATGAGTTTACTTATTTCTGTAAAATATGCATACGCTTTTATACCCAACACTCACAGCTACACACATACATATGTACATATGTATGTACAATTTATGGTTAAAAGCAATGAATCTCCTTTTCAGCGTTCAATAATTTATCAGTTTATCAGATAATTGCTTACAAAGCCGCCTACATTAATCAACTTAATTATTGCACTTACTCGTTAACAAATCGTAAATGATTTTTCTCGGCTCGCCAGTATCACCATCGCGCGCCTGCACCTTCAGCACCAGCGTACCAATGGGGCTATCTTCATCGATGACCGCCGACAAAGAGCCCTGAAATATAGGCGGCTTATCCTGTATATCCTTAATGCGTACTTCGAAATTCGTTTGTGATTTATGTACGCCGTCCTAACGAGTGCGAGAATATAAGCAGCGGTAGGGAGTGGGAGGGAAGGAAGAAAAAAGGAAAAATTTGTTAAACGCTTAATTGCACATTAAAAAGTCTCCACCATCACCCACAAAGTCACTACAACCACCAATTATGTACATATACATATATATATGTATGTATTCACGTTGTAATTGCTTACCGTTGCCTCAATTTGAAAGTGATAAATCATGCGCTGATTATAATTCAGCGTGTCATTCAGCACCACTGCCGCCTTCAGCACGGTCGGTTCACGCGATAACGGCTCCAAGCGGAATCTGTAAGGATGTATAAAACAAGTTGGTAAGTATGTAAACATAATATGAAAGTAAGTAGTTGTTGAAATTTATGAAACGTAAATAAAACAGCTACGACTGAAATAGAATTTCCGCTACTCATGGTTCTTAAGCTATGAGTATATCTACTACTATGTACATTCATACATACATATGTACATATGTAGACATGAATATTTGTAGGCACTTACTTGCTGCACGCCTCCGGGCTCTGCTCTTGTGGTAAACATTTCAAGTCGAGACTGTCGCCAATGGTATCGCGATCTGTGACGAGTATTTGATTGAAAATTGTTGTGCCAATGGCAGCATCTTCATTCACATCTGTTTCGTAGGGTGTCTAGATGGAGATGAAAGTAAATACATACATATATTTATCCAAATTACTTTGAAATTAGGCTAATGTCTAAGTATGCATATAAAAGTATAGTTCTTATTCGTAATATGTAGCTATATTCTTTGTTCAAACTGGGCTCAAAAACTAATCAAGGGATTTCAAACAAATTCCGACGGTATATTTCATGGACCCGTGGAAAACCTTTAATTTATGATCCGATTTGATAAAATTAAAAACGTACAGGTGCTGGAGGTGCGACGAGAAATAATAATAATAATAATTTGGCGCTGACACCATACCGCTTGATATTTGCCCGAACTTCTCCTACCATTTGTGATGTGCGTACTGATGTTGTAACACAAATTGAGGGGCCTACAGTTTTACACCTACTCCGCGAATGGCAAATAATTTTTGTGAGAAGTTTTTTCATAGCAGAAATTCATTCGGAGTTTTGCCATTGCTTGCCGAGAAAAAACATTTTCTATAAATTTTGATGTTACTTGCTCCGCAAAGATTTGAACCCGGGATCCACTGATTGAAGTGCGCACACGCAACACACTCGGCTAAAGTGGCCGCGACGAGAAATACTTTCACGAAAAATGGTTGCGGTAGATAGAACTAAAGTTGAGTTATTTAGGAAATCCCGGTCGACTTCATCTTAACATTAACTAACTTTTTAGCTTTATCAAAGCGACATTTTCAATTTTGCAAATCTGAGGCGAGTATATGAAAAATTATTTAGCTAGGCAGACGGAGTCGCGTGTATAAAATAGTAATTAATTAGTATATAGAAAAGTATGGAGTTGTTTTTCGTTAAAATTTGGCGCAAAAACTAATGAAGGGATTTTAAACAAATTTGGGCATGACACACCTACGATCATGTCACTAAAAATTCGCTAGATGGCGCGAGATATTCTGAAAATCTGTATTTCTTAACAGAGTACTACCCTTTAGCCGCGAAAATAGCACCAACCAAAATTTAAGGAAGCGCATAAAAGATGTCACATTAAAAAAAAATTTAAAGAAAGGTATACCAAAACAGTTCCTTAACTGAAGTGGCGAATTGTCACTTTTCACGCAATTTCAAATGACTATGCTTGTTAAAAACTGTGAAAATTGTTGGCATCATGTAGCTAAGAGTGAGCCTTTTCACAGCGTGAATAGAGTAGAACTTCATAGTAGAAATGTTGTGGAATTTCAAACATATTTCAAGTAAAATAGGATCAGAGTACTATGCTTTATACTCAAAATCGATACTACCATTTGTCAAAGATATCACATATAAATTTTGGTCCCGATTAAGTTCTTATAGGGTAGTCTGAACTTGGACCTCTATGCAACACGCCTTAAGCGTCCCTTATCGGGACGAAAATTTATATGTGATATCTTTGACTTTCGTAGTATGGATATTAAGCATACTAGTACTCTGTTCCTGTTTCACATAAAATAATTTGCCATGAAATATGTTTGAAATTTCACAAAATTTGAGATTTCCGAAGTCTGACATAAAAGTGTTCTGAAAACATTTAAGGACCACCCTAAGGCACATACATATGTACATACATATTTAGATAAATAAAAAATTATGAGTTTTTATCATTTTTCCCTATTAAAATGTATAATAATAATGTGACAAATATAGCGATTTCATTATGTGACTTTTAAGGTAATTCGGGTTGTTGTCGAAACTGTTATGGATACGTGTTATAAATAACGGAAAAACAGAGGATTAAAAAGAAACTGTTATAAATAACATTCTATCGCGACTTCACCGGAATGAAGTTAAGGTTTTTGCATGTATGAATGATGTCGAAATTATCATACTCGGAAATACATAATTGAGCAGCGAAACTTTACCTCGGTCGGTTAAATTTTGCAAGAGATTTAGATCTATCAAAGCTCAAAGTAATGCACCACAAAGAATAAAATTCGCAATTTTACTTTTGAGAGGGATTAGCGCCTCATAGCATAGAGCATAGTGGGTCGAATTTTGCAGACTGTCAGTGACCTATGAATTTGCTGCTGGAAATCAGACTTCATTTATGTGCCTATTTTTTACCCAAAAAGAAGAATGAAAATAATAATTTTTACAGAATGCCTCGGAATATCAATTTTACTATAAGACTCAGAAATAAATTGCGGAGTAGAACCAGGAATACTTACACATATTTAACTAATCTTGGAATCTAAAGACCAAACAACTATCTAATTTTGTGAGTTTCTTTGAGCCTACAGTACTGTAGTTGTATTCACACTCTATGAAGTAGGAAGTTCAGAACAAAAAATTTACAATCTCTCTGGGTTTGTAGGACCCTGTGGCCATCTTTCCGTGTTGCGAGTGAAATTACTTCAACCAACATAAATTAGGTACTTGCGCTGGCAAGCCTGGATATCAGCATAACGCCTGCTGCCTTAGTTGTAACTTACCAGCAATGGAAGAATGGAATTATACTACGTCTTCAGCAGGTGCACATCGCTTTGCAGAAGCAGAATGAGGCTTACGGGAAAAACTCAGTTTGTCGATTAGCGGCATACGGATTTTCAATTACAGTAAAATTCTTGAACTATTCCCTCACTGATCCCCAATATATTCGAGGCAAAGAACGTCGATTACAAATAAGTCGCATTACTCCCACCGTTCCTCTAACAGAAAGTCTCATCCGATTTCATCACACCAGAACGAGACTTTGACTTTTGCTGATTGATATTAGAATCTGATTAGATCCAATTGGTATCTGGAGCCACAGACATGAAGCTCGAAGTGCCTTTTTTGCTCGTAACATGAAAACGTTGCTTTTTTCCAAAGAATTTGCCTTATTGTCGCAAGTAATGAGCAAGAGATTGCCATAAAGGCGTTTCTTTGGATTTGCCTGAAAACTTGTGAACTTACAAAATGTTAAGTTCTCATCCGCTTAACTGGAGCACTATTGCAATCATTTCACCATCAAATTTACCTGATGATCGCAACCCAGCAATATTCGAGGAGTACCTACTTTTTGCCCCTCTTATCTCTAATTACACTGTATGTAAATTTTATGGTAGCATTAACCGATCTGCACTTTGTTAATATTGCATTTTTTATTTTGCGGACTTTGTATAAGATTTTGTCTGAGAAGACGCCTAGTGAAATTTTCCGAAGAATAATCTTTATTTTTAAAAAATTTTAGATTTTTTGAAGTAAGAGCCGAAATGACACTTTTTAGTGGCGGTTAAGGGTTTAAATGATCTAGGAAAATATTTCACGATATGTGAATAATTTTTTCACTTATTTGAAAACAAATTAGGACAGGAAACTAGGACCGTTTTGGGACTGCCGCACAGTGTTATTAAAACATTTTGCAAACCCGCCCCGTATTATGTAAAAGAGTAAAATTAAATCACAAAAGCTGATGCAAACTTTGAAAAAAAAAACGTTTAACTACATTATATCTAGCAATTATCTAAAAAGGCATTTAAATCAATAGGTTTCCGTCTAGGTATACGTTTTTTAGTTTCTATGCTGAAACAAGGAAATAAAAACTACACGCCAATGTTACTTACATTTTGAAATTCTGGTGGATTATCATTCTCATCTAGCACAATAATTGTGATTGGCACTTGTACAATATTATCCTGATCCGATTCACCATCGGGATTCACCTGATCACGTATCGTGACATGAAACAATAAACTGTCCTTCTCCTCACGATCTAATGGCTTAATTAATTTTATAATACCCGTAATTGGATCCACTTCAAAGTGTTCCGAACCGATGGCACCAAAGGTAACATTACTGCCCTCTGGATCGTAGCCCTGCAGTTGAGCGACGACAGTACCAACGGGCGCATTTTCCTCAAGCACTATATTATTGAGAACTTGAGTGAAAACTGGCGGACGATTCGTTTCGGCTGTGAAAGAGTGGGAAAATAATTTACATAAATTTTCGAGAGTACACTGTGTCGTGCATGTAGAGCGAATCGTTTAAATGGTGCTTTATAGTATGAAGGGAATGAGTACTTACAGCTGACCAATGACACGAAGCTAATAAACGCGAGCGCCAACAGCTGGCAGCGTTTGTGCAATATTTGATTTGTGGACATTGTGTTGATGCTGTAATAAAAAAAAAACGCATAAGGAAATATAATAAATAATTTGTAATAAACTTTTATATACGTATAATAAAAATAATCGAAAAATAGTGTTATAATTATTTCAAAACGATTTATATTTTTGTAAGCCTTTTAAGCGCTTGAAAATAATTTTTTTTACGGCACAGCCATTATTTTGTTATGACAATAATGATGCGGCATGCGGTGAGCTTTTCGTTTGGGTAAAGATAATGCTTGAAACACAATACCAGTCAACTGAGAATTCCCGCCGAGTAGAGCAACGAAGTTAGCAACGTAATTATTTAAGAGATAATATATTTAATGTAGTATTTTCAATTTCGATTGAAAAACCTGACAATATAAAAATTAAAAATTAAAAGGAACACACTTGCACCTAAGTGAGCAAGCCAGATGTACAACTTCATTTTGGTAGTAGAAATTAATAAAAATAGTCGTAGTATTAGTAAAAATAGTGCTAGAAATTATAAGTACAATTAGTAAACATAGTGGTAGAAATTAATAAAAAAGTGGTGGTAATTAGTAGTAGCATTAGTAAGAATAGTGGCAGAAATTAGTAAAAAATAGTGTAAGAAAATAGTGAAGGTAGTGTTAGAAATGAGTAAAAGCAGTGGAAGAAATTTGTAAAAATAGTGGTAGAAATTAGTAAAAAATAGGGGTTGAATTTAGCAATAGCAATAATAAAAATCGTGGTCGAAATAAGTAGTACCATTAGTAAATATAGTTGTAGAAACTAGTAAAAGTAGTGGAAGGAATTAGTAAAACTAGTGGTAGAAAGGAATGGAAAAAGTGGTAGAAATTAGTAAAAATACTGGAAGAAATTAGTAAGAATAGTGGTAGAAATTAGTAAATGCAGTGTAATTAGTGGTAGAAACTCGTAGTAGCGTTAATAAAAATAGTGTTAGAAATTAGTAGAAAGAGTGGTACCAATTAGTAGTAGCATTAGTAAAAATAGTGGTAGAAATGAGTACAAATAGTGGTAGACACTAGTAAAATTAGTGGTAGTAATTAATAGTAGCATTAGTAAAATTAGTGGTAGTAATTAGTAACAATAGTGGTAGAAATTAGTAAGGCGATTCTGACGCGACTTTCGTTATGCGATGCAAAAAATTCACTGCCGCTAAAGAAGTTTTTTTACACATAAGTATGCCTCAAAAACTTCATAAAATAACTAATTTGTGTGAATTTAATATTTACTAAAATTTTAAATGCTTTTATTGAGAAAGTTTATGGATGTCAAAAAGTTGACTCCAATGGCAAAATGTCAACGGACCAAAGCAAATATAACAATCAAGCAAAAAGTCGCAAAAGCACATATGTATGTATGTACATACATATTTCTGCAAATGTACAGTAACTAACAATGATAATGATCCAGCTTGTTTTTTTCGAATTTTCATAACATTTGCCATTTTAAATTTTTTTTTTCATTAATCAAAGTACATACAGTGGAAGCTCACTAATCTGCATGCTCTTTAATCCTTGATACAGTCCGGATTAATTGCAGCATTTTTGGGTGGAACTATTATTTATTTAAACTTACGACGTTTTCTTTTCTGAAAATAATATTGCCTTGCTGGTTTTTCTCAGCCCTTTCACAGGGCTTCGTGTTCATTTCTAAAATATTGCACCCTGACCAAGCAAAAGTGCAGCATATTCTTTTCATAAAGCCATTTTGCAGCACGACAGATAACCTAATGTACATAAATATTACAATGGACCCGTTTTAATGTAACGGAGTTGCAACAGAACGCTCCAACTCGGATACAATTTCCTTTAGTTGCAAAAGCAACCCTGTTAGCCTCTTTCATGTAAGCTGCTATTTGTTTAGTGTTATTTCTATTATAAAATAGATGTGCCGGCAATTTTTAAGTTTATATTTACAAATACTATGCAAATAAAAACGAATTAGGTCCTAAATCTAAATTTCCCATGAATTTTCTTAGGGCTAATTTATAATAGCGCAGTTTTTTCACTTCCCAACACTACATCTCTGGTCGGATATCATTTTACCGAGTTGGGTTAACTCGGATATTTTTTCGAGTTAGTGTTGTTGCTTTACATTCATTTTGTTATCCTACCTAGTGTTCTTTTGCAACTAGGTCACAAAGAAATGAGCCAAATATAAGAGGTAACATTTTTCTCGAGCAAAGAAAAAGTCATACAGTGGGGTAATTTTTAATCTTTAGAACCATTCAACCGACTAATCTGGAACAATAGTTTTTGGTCTGCAATCATTAGTCCGGATAGCGAGCTTTCACTGTATATTAGTCGTTTTCGTTTCGCCATCTGTTAGCGTTTGGCGAGTCGATGAAGCATCTGGCATAAATTAGCATCAAGACAGATTTCGTTTTTGTTTCCAATGTGATGTGCGCCCTTCACAAATGACGAATATGCACCAAAAGCGCAAGTAGGTCCGCCCACATGATCGTCGTTTATGTGTAGCTTAAAATTGGTCTAATGTCTGCAGAATGTAATGTAATGTGTTCGACCAGTTTAATGAGGTGTCACAGTACTAGCGAACGCCGAATCTAGCAAGCTATCGTTTTTGTTGCTTGTTACAGTGATTCGATTGTGGAAACTCACTTAACTATATACGTGTTCGTATTGACCAGAAGAAGGGTTTTTACATAGAGCTAAAAAGTTCACATATAATTAAAGAGATCGACGTCTAAAACAGCCTGAATGCTAAGGAGAGCAAGAGCGTGCAATATTGAAGATTTTTTTGCTAGAACATATTCTTAATTTTATTTTGAACCTCTTTTAAAATAATTTGAGGAGTGAAACGGCTGAAAACAAGGAGATATTTTCTTGTTTATTGATTTTGATGGAATTTTGTACAAAAATTTGGAGCGGTAAGAAGAAATCTCCTTGTTTTTATGCTAAAAAACATATTAAGTAAATTAATAAGGATATCCTCTCCTTTTTACCGGCATCTTATTGAATTTATTAATAAGGACAAATTTTTATTTTTAAAATAGCCCTTTTTACTTCGAATTTGGATTTAATGTCCTAACATACATATCTATGTCCTTTGTGAATAATCTACTTTAATAATGTCCTTTGGATTTTTTTATTTTCAAAACTAAAATTTTTGATTTACAAATTTATTTTTGTGACTTGCCACGTGAATAAGACCGCTCCCACCATAAAGAAAATGCAATAATTGTGGAGGCAACCACACAGCTAACTATAGGTGATGCCCTATATACAAAGAATTAAAACAGCGATTGGTTAAAAAACAGCTATTCGTGGGCAACCAGCATATTTACCATCTGAAGTCATATCTGAAGTGTGCGGACACCCATGTTCAACTCAAAGGATACTCCAGCGTCTCATTTGTTGATGCCGTTAAGACCGGACGTCAGCAACCCGCCCCAACCAATTACACCAGTCTCCGGCAACACTCTCAACAGTATGAATTGCATGGCTTTTATGCAATCAACAATGTAAGAGCTTATGAAAAATCGAAATCAGCTTATCCAATTGTTTGCTGAAAAAACAGGCGAAATAAAAGCCCCCGCTAAAAATATGCCAATGGAACGCCAACGGCATTTCTCAGCACCGATTAGAACTTTTGAAGTTATTAAACGATAAGTTCTAATTAGAAGACGAATCAAACACAGTATTCTTCCAACGTTTGCTACTAAATACCTTCAAGCCATTTCAATAAACGTGATTACGAATTCTGGCAATATAACTTTGTCCGAAGTATACCGTGATCCACGGTTCTCCATAGCGGTGAATCAATTTATGGACTTCTATAGCACTCTTGGAGATCGCTTCATCGCAGCGGACGACTGTAATTATAAGCACCCCTGCTGGGGTTCCCGCTTGATTAATCCAAAGGGGATAAAACTCTACATTTCAGTTATTGATGCATCAAACAATCACCAGGAACATCCACTTCCTGGCCAACATACCCTACAAAGGTATCCGATCTTATAGAGAGGCCCTTTCGAACCTAGCTTCAGACCATTCTCCTGTTGTTTTTTCCTTGCTGAAGTACCCGAGACCTAAAGAATACTCCAGGAGACTTACGTCTCTCAAAACAAACTGACTCAAATATAAGATGTACATCAGTAGCCACATTGAGCTTAATCCAGCTATAAGAAATTGAAAAAGACATTGAAGAAACCGAGCGGGTTCTAAATTCAATTATAACATCTGCTGCTTATCAGGCCACTCCACAATCCAAAGCAAAACCATCAAATTACAAATAGTCAAATAGAACATATTGTTGCAGAGAAGCGGCATTTACGTAGAGAATGGCAGAACCACAGATCACCTGCTGCAAAACTTGTATACAGGCACCAACGACACCAGACGACACACCCTTCGAAAAATCTTTGAGAATTCTGAGAAAAAATAGAAAAGTTTAATGTCCGCCGTAGCGGAACGGGTAGTGTGTGCGCGCTTCATTCGTTGGGCTTAAATCATGGCTGTTACAACATCAAGACGCAGACCACAAATGATAGGAGAAGTTTGGTCAAACAACAAGTTATGGTATTAGCGCCAAATTATTATTATTATTATAAAATTTTTTATAAAGCTTAAATTTTTAATTTTTATAGGAAATGTTATTGAATAAACTATATTTTTATAAAAAACAAAAAATTATAAAACAAATTTAATATGGCAAATGTTGTCAATATTACAAAAAAAAAAAAAAAAAAAACACTGGACCATTTTCACTGTGAGTCACTGTATAAAGTAGTTCCACAAGTAGGTGTGTACTGTGTGCATGTATGTATGTGTATCTCTGTATTTACGTACACGCGTTGATTGTTTGCTCGTAAACCGCACAAATTGGCACCAAAGAACTCCCGGCAAAGCCATCAGCAACCACTGAATTTTTGCTTTCATAAAACCACTTAAATTTCACCCCGCACGCTTATCAAGCAACACCCCACTTGGTTGCAGCCAAGTTCGCACCACTTCGCACGACATTAATTACAGCAATTTGTTGAACGCGGGACCGCACCCCCTCGCCCTGAGTTAGTCGCCGTGCCGCACCGCAAAGCTTCCCGTTCAACAACACTGCACTCTCAAACAAATATCCGCTAAAAATATAAAATTGTAAAATGGGGTTTTGGCTTTTTCAGTTTCGCGTATGAAGTTTGGGGGGAGAGGGGTGGCGCGCGCTAATTAATGCCAGAGCGAAAAAGGCAACAGATCAGCGTTTTGGCGCTAACTATGTAAATTTTTTTGCGCTGGTTTTATTGCTTTGCCAGCGGCGGCACACAGCATCCAAAAGTAATAAACGCCGCAGCAACAGCTGTAACAACTTGCAGCTGTCAACGCAGTGCAAAACAAACAAAGAAGTGATGCAGGCGCATAAAAACAAAAATTAAAAAGCAACAAGAAAAAAAACACAAAAAAAAACAAAAGCGCCAATGAGCGCGACTAACAACAAAACATTCTCTGACTACATACTACAAGCATTCAATATGATGGGTTGGGGGGGAGGAAAGGTTTGTAGTGCAGCAGTTGCCGTGGCAACAACTTCATTAGCAGCAGCGCCATCAGCCCCATCATTGCACAGCGACGACAGGAAGTCAACTTTTGACGCACTTAAATCAAAACATCAACACAGTGAGCACCGGCAGTTGAAAGCTGTTAAGTCGAGTGTGTGTGTGTGTGTGTGTGTGTGGTCGGGTGTAGTGGAAAAACAAATAGCGTGAATTGCGCCTGGAAGCAGGCAAGCAAACAGCAAACAGCGAGCAAAAAGTCACTTGAGGCTGTGCATCGAGCAGAATGAAGTTAGTGGATCAACAGCTGCAGCGACAGGACGACAGCACGACAGAAAAAGCGCGAGCTCACACTCCCGCTTTGAAGCGCACGTTGCAAGTGCCAAAAAGTAATGTTTACACCAACATTACTGCCAGCGATGACAGACAACAGGCACACACACACACCCTCCTTAGCTCCCAGCCCCAGCTACAACCCAACCCAACCCAACCAATTAACTCTCTTCGCTCAATCTTTGCCGCGCAAGTGTTGATGTGACATGCAACAAGCGCGTTTGCTATCTGTTGTTCTATATGCACGTTTAGTTGCAGTTTTTGTAGTACAATTTCTTTGCATTTATTTTTCGTGATTTCCAGCTGTTTTCCGGTTTTTATGTTTACGGGCGTTTAAGTTTTTGCTTTCAACTTCTTTTACTACCCGTTTCATTTACTTGGCTGTTGAAAAGTTCACATACTGTTGATGTTGTTTACTGCAAAAATTCGATGATAAATTATTCTTTATAAAATTATAACACACCAAATATGTATTGTACATAAAGGGTGGTTAAATTTTAAGGGCCGATGTTGAATGTGAACCACACCTAAACGTCAAGTTTTTTCTGCATTTCATTTGACAGTGGATGATCAATTTTCGAAGAAAATCATCTTCAGTGATGAGGCACATTTTCACCTCAGAGGATTTGTCTATAAGCAGAATTGCCGCATTTGGGCGAATGATAATCCAAGAGTGATTGTCGAAAACCCAATGCACCCACAAAGAGTGACTGTTTGGTGCGGTTTATGGGCTGGCGGCATCATCGGGCCGTATTTTTTCCAAAATGAGGCCGGTCAGGCAGTCACTGTGAATGGTGTTCGCTATCGTGAGATGATAACGAACTTTTTATGCCCCGAATTGGAACATATGGATGTGGACGATATGTGGTTCCAACAGGATGGTGCCACTTGCTACACAGCCAACGAAACAATGGCTCTTTTACGCGACAAATTCAATGGCCGTGTTATCTCACATTGTGGCGATGTCAATTGGCCACCAAGATCATGTGATTTGACACCGTTGGACTACTTTCTTTGGGGTTATTTGAAAGAAAATGTGTACGTCGATAAGCCAGCAACAATTCAAGAGCTAAAGGATGAGATAATTCGGCACATTAACGGCATAGAACCTCAATTATGACTCAGTGTCAACGAAAATTTGGACCATCGGATGGAGGTGTGCCGCCGAGGTCGCGGATCACATTTGGCCGATATTTTGTTCCATACATAATTGAACCACACCATATTATCATAATAAAAAGAAATTACAATAATTTCCAAAACAATTTGTGTTTTATTCAAAATCAACATCGGCCCTTAAAATTTAACCACCCTTTATATCTGAAGATAGCTTTTACCCGGTGTTTCATAATTGCCGATATACATATTTACTTTGGCTGACATTATTTTGTCATTGGTATCTGCGCAGTCTGCTCCTCGGGTTTACTACAACGCAATTTATTGTTAGAAATGCATAAAGTAATCAAACGATGATGCCATTTAGAATTCTCATAATCACCTTGCCGTGTAGAAAATCTAGTAGTTTCAAAAATTATATTCCACGATATTTACAATGTACGTATTTACAACTATGGAGAAGAACTTCCGTACCAGTCTTTTTATAGTTAAATGCCCGCTTTTGAGACTAATAATAAAAATTGTTAAATTCCAAGTTTTTATTTTTCTTGAACTAACTGCACGATTTTTTCTATAATATATAGCTATTCAATTTTAAATATATATTTCTCTTCTTCTTTTGTTTTTCCTAATAATAATATGTACTCTACCGTTGTCTACTCTGAGCGGTCTTTTGACCGCTAGAATATATAATGAAAGTCTATGAAATTATCTGCATTGAAATCTCAAACTTAACACAAAAACAGTAGTTTTCCAAGAAAATGTCATCCGATTGTGTTCTAGGAAAACGCCATGTGCTTACAGTTTGTGTTATGCTGGGTACAGAGGCACGGCATTCCAAATATTTGCGACGTGATTAGTTATATTTGTAATAATAAAATAGGCTACAAACTTTGGGTAATAAACAAATAAAAATTTTTGCATTTTATTTTTGGTGAATTATTCAAATACAAATTCACAAATTTAGCTCAAAAAAAGCAAACCGAACAAAAAAGTTCTCTTACTAAGTTCGAAGAATAAATATGTAAACATTGAAAAAATAATTGCTTTTTATACTGACACTAAATTTGGCGTGGATATGACGGATCAAATGGCTAGAAAGTACAGCATAAAATCTAAATCTAATAGATGGCCTGTCCAGGTATTTTTCAACATTCTGGATTTAGCTGATATAAATGCTTGGATTTTATATAAGCAAACAACTGGATATCGCGACAAGGATTTTTATTTCAGTTGGCAGATCAACTTGCCGCCGAATACCGCGATTTGCATGAACAAGAAAAATAGGAAGTATGGCGAAAACTTTAACAGATTCCACTACAATTTCTGAAAGACGAAAAAGTGTCAAATTGGATATTGCAAAAAAAATTTAAATCCAAAAAAAAATTAAATCCATAAACATTTGTTCTATATGTAAAAAATATGTTTGTGGAAAATGTTTCCGGGAGGGACCATCTATCTGTAAAAAGTGCGACAACGAATAAATTTTATTTTAGTTTGAATAAGGATACGTATGTAAATTACTGAAGCAACATATAATTTTTCAGCATCGAGCCTTCTTTCTAAAAATGCACTCCTGAAGCCCGAAAAATAAATGTTTTTTTTAATTATTATATGATATATTTGATATTTTGTGTTTAATGTTTATGCTAAATTCTGTATTAATTACAATCAACTGGAAAAAACTATAACTGTTTATTTCAAAAGCGGTCATTTGGCAGCCATTTCGGTAGAAATAGTTATGTATATACATATATGTTGGTAGGCGTCTTGAAAAATGCAATTATTAAAATTGTTTTTCATAACCATTTAATTGTAATATAGCTTATCTAACTGAAATTTTTTTTTTAATTTTGAATGAGTGGCAACTCTTTTGTATTATATCTCATAAATGTAGTTGAATTTAAACTCGCTTAATAGGTGGCAACCCTCTTCAAATACTTTTCTCGAATATTTCTACCTTAAACCTTTTTCGTTTGACACCAGTATAATATAATTTCAGTAAAGTTTACAATTTAATCAACGTTCTTTAAAAGCTGGCAACCCTCTTCGAAAATATTTTCATAAAAACGCTTTCGTTTCACAGCAATCTGCTGTATTTCAGTAAGCTCTTACATTTATTTAAATTTATATTTTAAAACAGGTGGGAACACTTTTTAAACACTTGAAATTTCCTGCCGTTGAAGTTAATAATTTAATTTAACTTACTTTTTCAAGCAGGTGGCAACACTACCCTATCTTGCGAAAATCATATACTAAAACTGCTTTTCATAATAATTTAATTTTAATATCTTTTATTTAACTCAAATGAAAAATTCTTTAACTTTCTAAAAGTGGCAATTTTTTATGAACTGTTTTCAAACAATTTTTTTTTGTAAATATGTATATGGATATGTACATATACTTATACATATACGAAGAGAAAATATCTTCATTTCTCTTAAATTATTTATAAATTTGTATTTAATTTTCGAATTGTTGTTGGCAACCCCTCAAATTTTTTTCGAGACTAAGCTTTCATAAAGCTCAATCAGTTCAAAACATCATAAATTTATTTTTGTAATTTAGTTGACTGTAGATTTTTTAAACGTGTGGCAACCCCCACCAAATATATTTCTCGAGTAAAGTTTCGTTAAACCTTTTGCGTTTTGCACCAGTTCAGTAGAAATTCAGCTACCTTACCAATTAAATTGAATTAACGTGTTTTAAAAGGTGGCAACTTTCTTAAATAATTTCGTTTGACACTAATACTGTCGGATTTCTGTACGCTTTGAAATTGAATTAAAATAAAATTGTTTAATTGGTCACAAAACTCTTTAAACACATATTCATGGTGAAGTGTTTTTGAGCCTACTTCCCTTCGAATCCCATACCGTCATATTTCCTTTAACTTATTAATTTAATTTAATTTACCATTTGAAGCAGGTTTAAACCCTCTCCAAAAATATTTTGTTTAAAACCTATATTTAAAATATTACATTTAACTTAATTAAATTTAATTTCAATTAAATTTTTAATCAGGTGGCAACGTTCTTCTCCAAAAATACTTTAGAAATCAAGCTTTCTTTAAACTTTTAGGTTGTAAAATGGTATTTAACTGTTGAAATTAACTTAATTTACCTTTGCACAGGTGGCAACCTTCAAAACATTTTGGATATGAAGCTTTATTAAAGCTCTTTCGCGTGATACCCTAATGAAATATTTTAATTATACATTTATAATATTAAATAATACATACAGAAATATATTTTTATTCCATAAGTAGTTCTTCAGCACATTCAGCAAATTCAGCATGTCATGTGTAGGGAATACAAAAACATATGCTTCATAAAAAATAACTGAATAAAATTTTGTTTTTAAATATTATTAAATCTGTGTTTGAAGATGTAAAAACCACAAAATTGCGAAAATTTAGAGAAAAATAAAACAGATTTACATACATATAAAAGTTTATCGTGGAATTCAATGGAATTGAGGGTAGGCTGATAATTCGAAACCGGGGTTCTAGGCTCACAGACATTGGCTGCCCATTGTAGTTAAACCGTGGGACTGATAAAGGGAACAAAGATAGGGAAATAAGTGGGAATGTAACTTTATTTCATCCTCACAAATCTATCAGATTCTTTGATGTATCTGAGAAGCTTGTCGAGGGATAGACGAAAAACGTTTTCTATTGTCTGACCAAAATATGCTCCATCTCTGTCAGGAAAAAGCTGCACAGATCCAGAAAAAATTATCTATGCTGTACTCATCCCGCAGACAATATTTGCACATCGGGTAATTTATTTCATTCATGACCTCTCTGATGCACCTAATCTTCCCTGGTATGTTTGGCACAATAATTGCATGCGGTATAATGGTACATTGCAATGATCCGCAGTTGGATATTTTGTCTGCCAGTTCGTTAAATACCGCAGTGCCCAGGCACCCACATGAGCTCAAGCTTATTCCGTTTTAAAACAGAGTTCAGATGGAAGTCAGTTCCTCAGCGAAGCTTTAATGTCACTGCATACTCTGATTCGGTATCCCGCCTCTAAGCACCAGAAGGTTTGAATCCTCCTCGTAAACAATACCAATGTTGTCTTGCTGGTGGATAGTAAGACCCTGCATATGAAAGAAAATGTGGAACGTAAAACTTGCACATTATTAAACTAAGATTGAACTTTATAAAAAATAAATGAAAAAAATTTAACTGGACCATTGTCACTGTGAGACACGGTACAAACAAAAATTTTTTGTTATCGGCAGATCCATTTGTTTTATCTTAGAGGATCTTAAAGCAATAATATAAGTATTAAACAAATTTTATTGACGAACAAGAAACAGAAAAGCAAACTGACACATAACTCAACTCCATACTCCATGTAAAAGAAATAATTTTTTTTAATAGATGGCGCTGGAGGCAAAATATTTCTAAAAATTGTAATCAAAAAAACATCGAGTCGAAAAACTTATTTTAAAAATTCGTATCTCCAGTCCGATTTTGGCTTGTGTTCGAAGTATAGAGCAGTTTAATGATTAGAAGAATGACTCAGTAAGTAAAAGGCGGGTGCGTCAAGATAAATATAAAAAAATAAAAATCGTATGCCCATACAAAAGTGTACACAGTGTTGTCTGGATACAATGAACTAATTTTTGCAAAGGCATTTCATAAAACCTATGTTATTCACTACATTTAGATTGACAATTTTTATTAAAAATTATGAACCCACATTTATTATTGGCTTATAAATTTCATGGTTTCTGCAACCCCATATTGCTTCGCCAAGAAAGTAGCACTAGCACACGGTATAGCAAAAGAAATATACCGATAAAGCCCGCGGACATTCAAAAAAACGGGATCAATTAACTCAAAAGGATCATATAAAACTCTGAACTCTCTTACCAACAAATTTTGTGTTAATGTTTGTCTTTTTGTTATGAGAAAATTATACTGCAGATTCCACAACGCCGAAAGCGGTTTGTCTCCAAATTAAACTTGACAAAGGATGACGGAAAATCGTTCCAATATACATACATACATCATAAATTTTGTACTTATTTCTGTTTTCTTTCATGCAGCGTTTTTATGCATAACTTTTAAAATAAAGCACAACTACTGTTGAGTGAATAGAGTAATCAATGTAAAAATTTTGATGTTCACTCTTTCGAAGTGTTCGTAGCATCGAGGGCTCAATGCAGCCAGACTGTGTATGTGTGCAAAATGTATTGACAAGTTTTGATAATTTTGTATTTTCTTATTTAATTTTAATTATTTTCTATACATACATACGAGTATGTAGTTAATGCTATAACAAAAAACCATGGAAGTTGAAATATCAAGCTTTCTAGAAAATTTACAAAAATTTAAATAATTTAAAAAGAATCAACAATACTACGTTTTGAGCTCGAGGCCGGTTTAAGGAAAGTATTTGACAAAAAGACAACACAACAGTCAGTAGCGGGTTCACAGACCAGTGGGGCATGAAAGAAATTCGATGAAGAGATGTGGTGATCTCCGAAATAGCAATAATTTCTGCCACTCCTGACTGTTGTTGTATTTTTTCCAAATACTTTCCGTATACCGGCCTTGAGCTCTAAAATTAATATTGTTGATTTAAAATAAATTTGGCTAAAACATAATACATATCTAAAAATAATGTCATCAAAATTTCTATCTTTTTTTTTATCTAATTTTTTAGAAAATATACAATAACTGAATTGAATAAAATAGATATGTATGTATGTATTGCAATACGACTCGAAGAAATATTTAATAAATACATATGTACATATATTAAACGAGAAATATTTTTGAGAGGTGGTGTCACCTGTAAAATTAATTTAACTAACGTTTTATTGACAGACGCGAAAATCGTCACCAACTCCGGCGTGATTTCATAGAATTCAGTGAATTCTCTGAAAATGAAGAGCTTCCTGCTGACGGTTTACTCAAACATAAACATACACACACACACACACACACACACGCATACATATTTAGCACACCATAGCCACTATAGTCTCTTAATCGCCCCTCGGCTATAGCAGCGTATCGTTGGAAAATTTTGCGTGGAGTTTTGCGCGTAGTCCAAAAATCTATATGCGTTGATATGTCTGAGAATGTGTGCATGTAAATATGTATGGGCGGTGTTGTTGTCACTGGCAACAAGCAACGCTTTTGCGAGTTCTAGTCAACTCTTAATTGTATTTTTTGCGCTTGTTTTCCTCTTCGTTTTAGCTGATTTTCGGTTGTTATCACTGCGTGCTGCTATTTTTTTGCCACCGTTTTTGTTATTGTCCCTTTCACTGCGCTCTAATGCTGGAGAGGTTTTTCCATTGTTAAAAATCTCTTACTCGTTTTGTTCTCTATTCCTTGTTAACTAATTGAATTTTGGCGGCAAAATTTAATTTGCATGTTTTTTTTTCTCGTTTTGTTTCAGTAACAGAATACTCGACATAAAAATGCTGCAGGCGCTTACGTCGTTACGATGTCCATAACAAGTGGTAGTGGTGTGGCGTTTATGTTTTGGATTTGCTTTGTGCGCATAAGCTTTTTGTTATTTTTTTGTTGCGATTTTCGCAGTGGTGAAATCAATTTGTTGCCAATTTGGGTATCATTTAACGTTATAAGGTTTAAAAAAAAATTGCTTATCTATGTGGATGCAAAGTTATATAAAAAAAAAACAAAATATGTATGACAGAGAGTTTCAATCAATTTTTGGTAGATTTAGGAAAAAGTCCTTAGTTTCGCCACCAAAGTGCGATCGGCGGATATTTGTTCATCGTTCGCTCGTTCATATCGCACCCGTGGAATATTTTTCATATTACTATTTTGTTCATCTTAGTGAGTAATTTGTGCGCCAGGATTTAAAATTTTAAAAATATCAAATCTGTTTTTTTCGAAATACCGTTTAATATTCTTCGATTGTATACTAAATCTAGGAAAATATTTATTTACAATAAGTCGGCATAGCCACAGTCGGCTACTGAGATTATAAGCTTCAATTTAATCCAACATTTTTTCCAGCGTAACTTATTTATTTTCAAAAATTTTAATAGGTGGCAACACTATAGACATCACTACCAACTTTAGTTTGACATTCACATTGCTATGTTTTACTTAAAAAAGATGCTATATTTATCTTTATCTTTATTATTTAAGTCTTTAATAGTTGGCAACCCTACCCAACTAAAATATTCTCTATAAGCTTAGTTTCGAATTGCTTATAATTATATTTTGCAATATGACTGTCAATCGGTTCATCTCGTCGAGATCTCATAGCTACGCACATTTTGAATTGGGTTGCCACCTGTTTGAAAAGTCGAATTAAATTTAATTATACTATATAAAATATTAAAAAATATAATTGGCTAAAGCTGCGTATGGACGAGAAGAAGGTTCATAACTATATTTTAAAGAGAGTTGCCACCTGGTTGAAAATAAGAATTGAAGTAAATTATACTTGAGTTATATACATACAATATTAAAATATAGTTGCCAAACGGTGGGTCTCAACGAACAGAAGGTTCATAACCATATTTTCAAGAGAGTTGCCACCTGTTTTAAAAATAGAATTAAATTAAATTATACTTAAGCTAAATGAAATATTAAGATATTGATGTCAAATGCTTCGCCATAGTGAGAAGATTCATTGCTATAGTTTGAATAGGGTTGCCACCTGTTGGAAAAGTCGAATTTAATTGAGTTATACATAAATTATATGAAATATGAGTGTCAAATGGCGCGTCTCAACGAGGAGAAGGTTTATAAATATATTTGAAAGAGGGTTACCACCCTTTTGAAATTTAAAATATAATTTAATTATACACCAGTAATATGTGGAGAAAAATAAATATGTTTACTGGTTTCATTTAATCAAAGGAAATTAATAAATGTATAGATATAGTATTATTATAATATTTTAGAGTATCAAAAGAACATATAGTCCAATATTGAAACCTGGCACCATGAAACCAATCCATCAATCCTTGAGTGACCACTATGAACTTCTGTTGTGGTTTTTGAAGCTACAAAAAATTTTATTATTTTTAATTTGTCTTTATTGTCTTCATAGTACTCCCACCCCTTCAGTCAAATCCATACTAATTATGAATATGTGAATACAAATATCAAAAACCCCATGGGATTCGAGTTATTTTGTTTTTACAAGTTTGATTTTTCTCGCATAGTATCTAAGCGTGCACATTTGTATGTATATGTGCACATTTCAACTAGTATTTGTGCAAGCTTGTTTTAGCTTATACAAACTTATTCTAGTTCTACATAAAGTCAAATAGCGTCATTTTGTTTTGACCATTCAAATGTGGACGTTAATGTAAATTTGGTTGTAATTGAGTTACAATGGTTTGCGTAATTGTTGGTTGTTTTTGTAACGCTTATCGCTCGCTCCCAACAAGGCATGCAATAGATAAGTTAAAAGATGTAGGAAAACATTTTGTGTACGGAAATTAAGTTTTCAAATTGACAAAAATGCAAATGAAAGTTAATGTAAAAGAAATGAGAATAATATGTTTATACAAACTGACTTATTTTAGGCTACTACTTATGAAAAAGCTGGATAATAGTACTGCTCTTTCCACCGCATCCTAGTTGAATCGAGAAGAGTAATATTAAATTTTTAATTTTCTTTAATCTTTTATATAATAAATAAAGGTTCCCATAAGTTTTTCCAACTTTAGCATGTCGAGTTATTTTTATGAAGAAAGTAGTAGTGGGGCTCAAATTATGCAAACATATTGACTTAATATATTATATTCGAGAAGTAGCGCACTGTGTATTCCACTTCACGATAATAATTTGAGGAAATAAGAAGTATTTTCCTGTAATTCCTAAAAAATTCTCGCACAAATGAAAGTAAAGCTAAGTATCCAGCTCTCATGAAAATTCACAAGACATGAGCCCTATTAACTCAATTCGTGTGACATGCTATGTTTTTTTTTAATTTCCTAACATTATAAAGTGTTACTCTTGTAAAATTAAAAATGAACAAAAATTTTCAATTCAAATTTGTTTTTGTTTCAGACGCAAAATGAAATTGTTTGTGTGAGAATGTGAGTTTGAAAATTTTTTATATTGTTAGCGAACTTCAAAAATATTCATACTGGCTCTTAGCGGTTTTACCTTATACAAATTTGTACCATAGTTACGAGTATTAATATTAATTTTGCTTGCAAAAATACTTTGCCGTTGTGGTAAATTTTAAATATACGAGTAGGTATTTATTAATTGAGAGCTGCAAATTGATTTAAGAAATTTTGGTAGAAGTAAATTTCTTTTTCTTTATAAGCATTTTTGGATTTTCTTTAGAGCTGGAGAATAAAATCTTCGAAAAAATATAGAAACTTTCATAGATAAAAACAGTGCCCGATACTGGGCCATGATAATTGACCTTTTTTGAAATAAATTTAACAAATACAAATGCAAATAATACAAATACAAATTGGAACTGGAATTCGGAAAATATTCTATATACAGCTGTACAATGAGTTAGTAGCAATAGTCAAAAGATAGCGATGAGATATAGTGTTAATACAGGTGCAAAGTAAAATAGAGTGAGCAGCTTCACAGAAATAATTTTATTGTATGATCCTGAAGGAATCCTGTTTTTGAATTTTAACTTCTTCATCAGAAACATAAATAAATCGAATTAATTCTTTTACTCAGATATGATGAGTTTTTGTTTGTTTGATGCTGGACTTTTTTGTTTTAATTAAAAAATAAATAAATATAAATACTAATATGAATAATTTAAAACCAGGGAACCGTAAAGATTTGTTAAAAAAAGCATGATTTAATCGTTATCTAGTGATCTTTATATTTTCGATGAAGCTTGATCGTTATTTTTTAAGTTTTATTTTTGCGATGAAATTCGATCGATATTATATTAGGATCGATTTTCTAGGATTTAAATTTTTCGATCATAATAAACGCAAAAGAAATTGTTGGCGTTGACAATAATAGGACTTATTTTTTATGAACGAAAAAAAAAAATCTCAAAATATCGATCAAATTTGAGCGAAAAAATAAAAATGAAAATATAACGACTATATTATGAGTTAACACAAAAGGGTAGCTGTAAATATCATATAGCATAAGGATTACATATTTGAGCTTTGTTTTGAACGAAGTCTTTCCGATTATATTTTTATTCGAAAAAATCAAAATAATAATTATTTTCGTTCACTGCTTCGAAATCATGGCATATATGTACATACATATGATGATTTTGGTTTTTAGGGAAGCACAATGCATATATGTATATAAGTTTTGATAAGAATCCAAAACTATAAAAACCCACTATGTGTATTAGTTTTTTACATACAAATTTATAAATTAAATCAAAAAAAACATATCTTAAAGACAATTTTTATTTTATTTAAATTAAGTATTCAACTGTATTAATATTTAGTATTTTTTTCAAATAATATTTTATAAAAAACTGATATTTTTGAATTTTTTCTAAAATTTTTATTCACGAAATATCGGGTGTTTTTTTTAGGGGTATAGAACTTCGAATTGAAATAAAACACAAGAAAATCGTTTTAAGGTCCATTAATTTGGCTTTATTGGAAGGATAATTTTATGCCATTAATGTTTAAATATGATTTCGGGCATGTGGCCGCCGCGGCTGGCTCGAATAAAGCCAATTCTACAGGTCCAATTTTCAACCACTTTTTCGAGCATATGGGGCCGTATGTCGGCAATAACGCCACGAATGTTGGCTTCCAATTCCCCTAACGTTTCTGGTTTGTTGGCGTAGACGAGCGACTTCACATATCCCCAAAGAAAATAATCCAATGGTGTCAAATCACACGATCTTGGTGGCCAATTTACAGGTCCATTCCGCGAAATTATGCGCTCATCGAATGTTTCCTTCAATAAATCGATTGTGACGTGCGCTGTGTGGCATGTAGCGCCGTCTTGTTGGAACCACAACTCATCCACATTCATGCCATCCAATTCGGGAACAAAATAGTCGGTTATCATGGCTCTATACCGGTCTCCATTAACGGTAACTGCCTCTCCAGCATTATTGCGGAAGAAGTATGACCCAATGACTCCACCAGCCCATAGAGCACACCAAACAGTCAGTTTTTGTGGATGTAATGGCGTTTCAAGGGTCTCATGTGGATTCTCTTCACTCCAAATGCGGCAATTTTGCTTGTTGACGTAGCCATTCAACCAAAAATGAGCCTCATCACTGAACAAAATTTTGCGATGAAAATCAGCATCGAGATCAATCTCATTTTCGGCCCATACACCAAAATCACGACGCATTGCATGGTCTCGCGGCTTTAATTCTTGCACAAGCTGGATCTTGTAAGGTCGCAAGCCAAGATCTTTGCGCAAAATCTTCCATAAAGTTGATGGACAAAGCTCCAATTGCTGTGCACGGTGGCGAATCGATTCATTCGGGTCCTCTTCAACACTCTGCTCTACAGCGGCAATTGTTTCTTCGGTGCGCACTGTTCGACGTCTCTGCGGATGCGTATTATCACATAGAGTAAACGTAGTGCGAAAACGATCCATGGTTAACCGAATTAATTGCTCTGATGGACGATTATGTCGACCATAAAATTGACGGAGCTCGCGGTAAACTTCGCGAACTGAACCATTATTTTCGAAATAAATTTGCACGATTTGCAAGCGTTGTTCTTTTGTCAACCTGTTCATGATGAAATGGCAAACCAAACTGAACATAAATGACATTAGAGTTGCCAGATTTGACCACAAAATGCCAGTTTTATCTCTATTCGAAAAACAAACCTGTAAAAAAAAACACCCGATATATGTATAAGTATGTACATTAGAAAATGGGGCATTTAATCAACTTTGCTACGATACCAAGTTTGCAGAAAGTAGTAAAAAAATTGACCTCTTATAGCAGCTGTTTTATAAGTTTGCACAAAAAAAGTTATGTAGATTTAAATAATATTTAAATAACATTTTTAACTTTTTATAAGAATTAAAAATAGTTTTTTAGCAAAGGTCAATTTCGAAATCGAAGTCCCATATATCGATTTCGTCGGGTAACTTTGGAAAAAAAGATGGAGAAATTATTTTCATACATACGACTCAATCTCTTTGCAATTATTGGTTTTGCTCAAAGTTGATTTTTTCTATCGATACTGTTACCATTCATTTCCATTATATGCTTCGTTGTACAAAATAAAAGCTTTATTTCAGGCAACAAAAAAAAATATTCCACATTAAAGCAAATTTTAAAACCCCTTAAATAAGAGCGCAATGCTCGCTTGCCTCTGAACTGAAAACACCTTACCAAAAAAAAAATATCGTTTGCACCTCTCGTAATGCCACTGACACGTTACTCATACGCAGCGTTGACCCAACAAATTAAGCAGTACATACAATATAATGAAATTTACATACATACACACATACACTCGTAGAACGACAAACTTCGATGCCTATACACGCAAGTGCGAATCCAAGTGCAATTATTTGGTATGCAAATATGTATGCATGTAAATTAGTGTTTGTTTGTGTGTGTGTATGGGTGGAAGAGCGTAAAGTGCAAATCATTTGCAATATCCTGCAATTCATTAGTAGTCTGACACCCAGCTGCTGTGCAGCTGCTACCCTTAAATCCAATTATTGTTTACAGGAATTCCCCGATCGATGTTCGTGTAATTGCAATTTTGTGCATATTTTTCCATATATACATACATATGCATACATATAAGTATCTGTACATCCCTTACATACCAACGTACAGTTGGAACTGCAGTTTCCGCTTTGGGCTTTGTGTCCGCAAATCACCCACAGCTCCTAGTCCACCCTTAATTTTCCCACTTTTTTTTTTTTTGTTTTTCTGGTCTCATCACACAAAATCATTTCCGCCGAGTAAGCGCTGTTGCTTTGTGTGTGTGTAGGTACAATCAGCGAGTTTACATACAATCAGCGTGTTTCTCTAATTCCATCCAATAGGCACGTAGTACGTCCATACCATGCCGATATTTTAAAACTATTCATATGAAAATTTTGTAATCGCGCCTGATTGCGGCATTTGCCTACGTGGAAATTTAATTTATCAGCAACGCAACAAATTTGTGGCCTAATGTGCCGCGAAAATAATTAAATTGGGGAAATTTAGAGGTGGCTAAATCACGCAGACGCAGCATAATGGCATTGGAATTTAGAAAATGTTCGGTAGCAGCATTTAGTAATTGATTTGAATGCATCGCCTATATACATATGTACATATATATGGATGTGCAGTTCAATTTTGGAGAGTACGAAAAATTACACTAAAGATGACACAAGGCCGAAACTGGTTTGTCTCCAAACCAAATTCGACAAATAAGGACCGTTACAGAAAGTTCTGTAAATTTTAAACTTTTGCATTTCTAAACTTGTTTTTAAATGAAAATTAGTTAATTCGTTTCTGCAACCAAAGCATCAATAACGAAAAAAAAGAATACAGAGGAAAAGCTCGCAAAAAAAATGCACATTTGGACGACTAACCCAATATTAGTAACAAAAAGTTAGCGAAATCAGTGGATCATCTTACGACACTACACATAGGACGGGTTTTCGCATTAAAGAAGGTGGGTACCAGTAGAGGAGAATCAAAGAATTGGCGTCCCAAATAGATCAACAAACATTCAGGTGGAGAAGAAAGTAATAGCCATATTAGGAAGAACCGCTCCATGTCGCCAAAAAAGCTAAAACCATACATGTAAAAGTCACTCGAATTAAGAAGAGAAATGATACAAAAACTTATAAAAAGAAAAAAGTTCCATAACGAAGCGAACATCAAACTAAAAAAAAGCGCTTCAACTGGCAAATAAAATTTTTTGTATAGTTATGAACGACGAAACTTATTTGAAAATGAACTTGAAGACATTGCCGGGTAACCAGTCTGGAGAAGACATTTCTGAATCGGGAAAAAACCATCCAGATAGAATAGTTCTAATTTGGCAAGCCATTGTGAATCACATGAAGGATTGTCTTCGAAAACGTCTCCTGCCCTTCCTACGTCATCATAATGATCCAACTATATTTTGGCCGGATTTGGGTCCAGCACATTGCGCTAATGTCACCCAAAAGTAGTTCGAAGATAGCATTGTGCATCACGTAATAAAAGGTTTGAACCCTCTTAATGTGCCAGAGCCATACTTTTGAATATTGGGAAATCACCCAAAACAACGGCAGTTATAAAACAAAATGTTTCGAACAGCATCGATACAAGTGGACAAAACCATTGTACAAAACTTGATGACGGCCATCGTCTCAACAAAAGTTCGCGACTACGCACAGCAAAGAATAAAGTTGAATTAATTTTTTTTCCTATTGTCACTATAAATATGTATTTTTATATTAATAACAACAAAAATAAAAACACGCCGAGAGTGTTTTAATATGCAAAACTTTATGTACAGGCCTTACCTCAATTTCAATTTTGGAGCCGCCAATTTAAGTAGGAGTAGGTGCAAAGTGAAGTCAAATATATGAAGAGATGTCTCTTCAAAGAGGCCTTCAATAAAAAAATGTTTCCAGTAACTCGAAGTTTGAACGCAACGCTTATAAAGAGTATTTCACTGTAAAGAAAGCACCTAAACTACAGGGTGTGAAATTTTAATGTAAAAGCTCGACTTGCTACTTTGCGACCGACAAATTTTGTTACCGAAAATTATAACCACTTCCAGTAAGCGCATTCTGATGCAAATAGTTGCGCTGTTACCAGTTGGTTGAATAAAAATGCTGAATACTGGATATTCCATAGGGCACTTTTACCACTTTTGCCATGCAATCTAAATAAAACCAACTGTAAGCAGAATCGGATTATACGCTGGGTTTGCTACCGGCCACGACGACCTACCAATGCAAAGATACAACAAGAGTCGGATGAGACTCGCCTATTCTGATGATAACGAAGGCAAACGTTTTAAAGGAATATCTAGACCCTAGTGAGAAAGGTTGATGTCCTCGTAAAAGCAAAGGCTGACATCACCGCCATCCAAGAGATCCGATGAACGGGGCGAATGATTGCCTTTGCCATGTAAAGGAACGCAGGCCTTGAACGCACCCACTACACTCGTAGCCAATGATTGCCTTTGTGCAGCAAAACACGCGCGTTCATTGACAAAAGGAAAGCTCATGATGAAAAGCTGCAAGGGCAATAGATAGTCGCCGCTTGCCTTGCACTGCTTCTCTCTGAGAGCAACCGTTCAATAAAACAATATATACGGGTAATGGGACCGGATTTCTCACACCCTACGTACGAAATATTCTGTCTACGAGTACAGAGCCACGCTGTGATCGGGCGCATAGCGAGCTGTGTGGGAGTGATTTCGGGATTTGCAGAAGAGAGCGAATCGTATCTTCCTCGAAAGGAATATCAATCAATGATGACAGAGACGATGCCCCGTCACTCGGTTTATATAGAACTCGGATAGCAACAAAGCGGCTAAAGAAAGGTCGCAGTATTGTGTGAAAGACTGAACCCCACCATCACTACAGTGTGAAAAGAATGAAAAATACTTGAGAGAAGAAAACAGCACGAGAATAAGTAAAAAAAAAAAAGGTAGCGGTACCACTGACGGTATTCAGTACACCGGGGGCATGAACGGTGTCAACATCGGATGCCTTTGGAGAGTTCGAAAGAAAGATTTTCCAAAAGACTTTCGTCCTTTAGATTTGGCGTGTAATTTGAAATGGTAATTAAAATCGGTTAAGTAATGATGGAATTACTAAAATTTGTTTGAAAAATACATTGCAAAATTTTGTACATGAAGCCAGACCTAGTAAAATCCATCCTGCTTATGTTTTGATTTTACATTCTTTTATCGATATGGTTAGTTACAGGAACCACTTTGCACTTTAAATAAAAAATTCTCTCAATTCTAAAACGCATTGTCAACTCCGCCTAGCCACGACCAACCTTTAGAATATCCAAAAGTTTTAAGTTCTTATGAAATAGTGGCACACTGTTTTATTTTACACATTCAACAACACATAGCAAATAGAAAAACATTTCAAAAGGTTCACACAATTTTGTGTATGTATACATTAAGCTATTAAGTTAATATTTTTGCGTTTAGCGGAGTAAAGGTTTTTATATAAATCTATAGGATTAAACTTTTAAGAGAGTTGTAAATATGTGTTTTTTTTGAGGAAAAAAACGAGACACACCATTAGCAAAAAACAAAAATATCAAAAATCAACAGCAATTTTCCACCACTTGAGACTTGGACTTAATTATACTGAAATTGCGATAAGAAAGTTTGAAATTTGATAACAAGTTTTTGAAATTTATTGAATTTTTGTGAATTTAGTATAAAGTGGGAAACTTTCTTTTATATGATTTATGTTATAGAATATAAAATTCTCGTGTAAAGGTGTTTGTGGTCGAACTCCTCCGAAACGGCCCGAGTGATTTTTATGAAAATTTGTACGAGTATTTGGTATGTGTGAGAATAGGTCGTATTTTATGGTTGGGAGAGGGTTGTATGGCGGGTTTCAAGCAGTTCATCTCGGCTAGGAGAAGATTCATGCAATTATATTGGAGAGGGATGTCAGCTATATGAAATGTTCAATTTTATTATATATTTTTATTTATTTATTATATATTTTTTATTGTTTTATTTTATAAAATACTAAAACATGAGTATCAAACGATCCGTTTCATTGAGGAGAAGGTATGAACCTTTATTTTGGAAAGGGTTGCCACCTCTTTCAAAAGTCTAATTTAATTAAATTAAACACAAGTTATATGAAATATTAAAAATTAGATATCAAACGATTCGTCTCTGTAAGAAGGGTCATAGCCAACTTTACGAGGGTTGCCACCTATTAGAAAATTCAAATTTATCTGAACTATACACAAGTTAAATGAAATAGAATAATATGGGTGACAAACTGTTCAATTCGCTACATTTTAATCCGCTAGGTGGCGCATGAGTCGGAATATGTAGCCAATTTATTTATGGCCCGCCATTGATTATATTAAAAAAGTATGGTGCAATAAAAAATCTTTTTATGAGAAAATAAATGCGATAGGTGGCGCTAGAGACGAGTTTTTCAGAAAATCGGTATTTATGATCCGATTCTGATGAAATTGGAAACGGATAAAGGGGATGCTACAGGAAGTATTTTTAATATAATAATATAAAATAGATATATAGCAGATATGAAGGTATGAAGAGTAGAAAGGCTCCATATTATATGCATATGTTCATATGAATAAAAATCTGTTAGATGATTCTGTATTCGAGATTTCCAGAAAATGTATAATTATAGTTCGACTTAATTCATATCTAATAAGCTTTGTGCAGTTAAAAACAATGTCCTTTATTCATAGTCAAGATAAACATGCCTCTTAAGTAAGTCGTAGCTATATTGGACAGATATCCCTTTGAAAATTATGTTAAAAAATTGCTGGTAACTTTAAACTCGACTTCATCTTTATCTATAGGACATTGTTTTTAACCCATCGAAGCAACATTTTTGGCTTTAAAAAATTTTCTGTAAGCTTATAAAAACGTAGTAAGCAGCGCAGATGAAGCTCGGGTATCAACTAGTATTTCTTATATAAAATTTGAGAAAAAATTTAATGTGAAAAACCTGTGTATATTACAAAAAAAAAAACAAAAACTATGTGGCTTAAGTATGTGAGCGGAAATGAATATGTATGTAGTATGTGTATGTATCAAAAACAAAAACAAAGGAAAATAGTCAAAATAATAATATTCAGTATATAAGAATAAATTGATAAATACTCAACGAAGTACATCAAAGTAGTTGTTGTACCGTAAGTAAGCAGTTTTTAATACTTTAAAACAAAAAAATATAAAATAAAATAAAAATCAAATAAATAAATTGCCTTGCTGCTCGTGCAAATTTTAAAGCTGCCTGGCGAACCATAAGCCGATTATTTACATAAGAGCAAATAATTTTCCTGTACATCCGCAAACGTACTATACTTATTTATGTATGAACATTGGGGTGGTCTGAAAATGTGTGTGGGGGTTTGGTAAAATCGGAATTTAATGGGTCCCCCGAAACCCAAAAATATGCAAAAATTACCCCATAACAAATAGTTTTTAAAATTAACTATTTTTTTTAATTTTCGGCAGTTTAATCATAGTTTTTAATCACAGCTGTTTTATATGGGTCCGTGTTTTGTATTTTGTAGAGTTGCGGTTTTTGCTAGTAACTATTGTGTGCCTCCACAAAAGCCTAAAAATTCAAAAATAGGCCTATAAAAAATAGTTAACACTAAAAAATGGTCAAATAAACAATTGGGTATTATTCTTTGAAGTCTCCTGGAGAGAAACATAGTTTGACTTTTGAAAAATGTTTCAAAAATTATACGCCTATTCTACAAAAAATTAATTTTTCCATTTAAAAAAAAAAAGGAATTCTTTGCCAATTTTAAGGCCACCATATATTGACAAATTTCCTGTAATTAATTTTTCTTTTATTTAATTTTCCTTAATTTTCAGTTAAAATAAATTTTATTCTCGAACTATTCAAACCCCATACAATCCCAAGTTCCAAACGGTGTTTAAAACTTAAAAAAAAATCAATATTTGAATTCAGTGCAAGCTTTAAGCATTCCGTTCGTTTGCGAATTTTTCTTGTCGAAGTTGTTCCGGGTTTCTTAAAAATAAAAAATAAAAATTAAAAAATCAAAGGCAATTTGTAGGCACTTGAAAGTAGAACTTTATTTTACTGAAATTTGATGGACTACAAAACCGCGTACTGCAAAATTTTTTAAACTTTGTTTTCTTTTTATTTCAAATTATGATTACGCTTTAATTTGTTTTTGTTACAATAAAATAAAGTCTACAGAAATAGCGTAAAAGGATGCATCGTTCTTATTCATACAACTGGTATTCATTTTCATTTAAAGTTAAAAATAAAAAAAGTAAAAAAAAATCAACTACATACAATGCAATAAAAATATAGTCAACAGCTACGATGACGTCGTTGAAAAAATTCGAAAGAAAATGATTCTAAATCACTTATATTACTTTTTTCATTTAATATTTTGATCATATATATCTTATGTTATGCCTGAAGTTACTTCCTAGCCATCAGTTAAAGCCCTATGAAAATCCGTTCAGTAGTTCTGGAGATTACTGCGTAGAAACAGGCAAACAGATGGACAAAAATTAAAAAAAATGGTCCCAATGTATTCTATTAAATTCTCTGCATCACCTTTGGCCATTTTTTTAAAGAAACTTTCAATGTACAGTCACAACTTTCTTACAGTTTTATTATAGTATAGAAGATAGATAGAGTAAAATTTCTTTGGCCTAAGTTTATTTACATAGTCCATACATCAACAACAGTCTTTGAGCTCGAGGGAAGCTTTTTATTTGGCAAGCATTGGAAGAAGGCAACAAAAATCATAGCGGTAGAAATTACAGCTGCTATTTTGGAGTTCAGCACAACTCCTCATCAGATTTCTTTCAAGACTCTGCCCGGGCTTAAGCCAAGATCCTTATATTAGGCTGGCAAGCACCCAGCCGCTGACCCAAGCCGACGTGTGAACTGTTGTTGTTTTTCCCACTTCCTACATCCAAACACAACTATACATTTTATATAAAATTTGAAAGTTGGATCAATATGAATTTGTTAGAGAAGAAGTGTATTTGCACAGCCTTAGATTTAATTTGTGGTGACCCTATAATTTGCAACGGAGTGTACATAGGAAACTTTGTGCTTTTGGAGCGATCTCTAAATTTTTTTTTGGTGTAAAACAAGGTGTATTTTTTGATATAGAACAATCCTAGAGGGTGAGAGCATTAAAATCACAACTCTACTTATTTTCAGACCAACCTAATCTACATATATACATACATAGATATTTATATATATATATACAGGTATATTTTAATTCCTTTCCTTTTTACGTTGCACTCATACTCAACTCATTTGCATTTGGTTATTGTGTGGCCTGCAGCGGCAGCAGTTGGTACTACTTACGAGAAGCTGATAAAACGGACACGGACTATGTTTACTCAAACCGGCAGATATATTGAACTTGATATTCGATGTTATTAAATTCCAATAAAATGAACATATGCACATATACAAAAAAAAAAAGTGATATCGAAAGGATGCAAGCAGAATGTTGAATTTTCCATTCACAGCCAGGTGTGAATTGGCCAACTGAATGTGAAAGGCCAACAAATGTGCAGGGAAAACTATTTATGTACCGCACACTTATAAAGTATTTGTTTTTGCTTTTGTATGTACATACACATTGTTCTACCGGTGCAGTAAACAAGCGAATTTACTGGGGAGGCAATACGCTTAAGAACTCGGCTGCATAAATTTGGGTTAACTCTCAAGTGAGCCGCGAAAATGAGAAGGTATGCAATAGCTGCAAATAACCTGCACTGCAATGAAAAGCCAAACTAGTAAACAAACATACTAGTTTATGAAGTGGTATATATCGGAGACAGTTATAGCAGTTCGACAGTGACTGCACCTCAGCCCCATAGGTCCCAGCCAAAGAATAGTGAAAATTCCCAAGCCAAAATGAAAATACAAAAAAGACTACCGATGCGCTGGTAGGCTATGTGAACTTATCAAACTAATAAACTAAAACGCGTCGTGCACGTAGCAAAATTCCGCAAGCTGCTGATTTCCACCCCTGACAGTTCTTCGGGGGTGTTAATGAAGTGAGGACCAAAGTGCTTGAAAATCAGTCTAGCATATGCAGAGCAGTTGAGGAGAAAATGGATGGATGATTCCACCAACTCATCCTCCAAACAACTGCGACAGACCCTCTTTGTTACATTAATCAAGTCCGAATGCAAATCTATCAGTTAATGCCCGGTCAGGCAGCTCTCTTTGTTAGCCGATGTAATTCCCTTGAAAGCGTACAGTCCACCACCGACCATATCGCCCTTCAATTCTGCATGTCTCTTTATTTGCCCAGCGCTCGCTTAGTCGACAACGCGACCACATGCCCAATAGCAGCCCGCAGGCTATCCAAGAAGTCCTCACCATCTCCTTGCGCGGAGCCCTATTCTGTCTAGCCAGTTCAGGAACCATACAATTTCCTGGTATGCCGCTGTTACATGACACCCAAAACAGTCTGATAAGGAAATATATAGAGGTGGTCGAAAGAGAAGTCAGACACTCCACAACCAGTTTCGATTAACCATTAAATACATTAAGACCGTGGTTGTCGGCTAGCTATGAGAATAAACGTTGACCTATCTAAAATGCATTACAGTGGTGAATAGCCAACCAGCTGCCTCTTTAATTGTGGGTACCTCCACCCGAAATACACTACAGTAGTCTGGAAGCAAAATTTTTTTTTTTGCTGACGGAGAGCTCCTTGTAGAAAATGTCACTACCAAACTTTCCATCTAGCTGTGATCTAACAGTAAATAAGTTAATCGGTTCCCTGCTCAAATCGCTACCCCTCTGCCACTCTTCCCTTAGTGGGCTGAGGGTGGAAAAGGATCGATTTGGAGCTAGAAACAACAATGTTAGAAGTTTGCAAGAGTTTTAGAGTGCCCGTAGTCAATGCTCTTTTATGAGAATCTAGTCACAGCAGGCAAGCTACAGCAGCTTTACTGGTAATTCCCACAGGCACCATATTTAGCATATCCAGGAATGGCTGTGCTCTGTAGTGTCCCACTGATTGCTGAGCACAGTCCGTAGCAGCTGCTTAATTTTCAAAACCTTCAAAAAATCTTAACGATGTTGCTATTCAGCAGCAATTTTTTAACGATTTTCGCATTCGCCGAATCAGCTGTTGTCGTTAGCTAGTCGATTACCGAAAACTAAACGGCAACAAATTTGATGTTGTTAACTCCATCGAGAAAAGAAAAAATCGTGATTTCAACTTAAATAAAAGAAAAAATGTAAAATTTGGTGATTTGTTTTCTTGAATTTAAAAAATGAACGTTAAATAATGTCCTTTGAATATTTGGCTATAATTAATATTGTATAATTTCGAAAGCGAAAACCATGGCATATTTGCAGGTGGATTCCGGATATTTCTTGGAGTCGAGTTGATGACTATTCTACCAAACCACTCAGAGGAGAGTCCAGAATTCTACTACAATAGAAGATTGCAATATATAAAAAGAGTTATAAACGTTTGTAGTTTGAAATAAACTAGTATCTTCATTTCTTTTCACTTTAATGAAATATAATAAAAACGCTGAAATTTATATTTAGCAGCAGCCATTCAGAATAGAGAATCCTCTTTGTTTTTAGCTTATTTTGATATTTAGTGTGGCAGAGGTGCAACTCTTTACCACTTTGAATAAATACAACGAGACAGCTGTTAAGTGTCGTTAAGAATAAGTTAGTGAATCGCACAATTGTTAGTGCAAACGACAAATATTGTCGACAAAAATTGCGATTGTCGCACCGTTTAAAGTTAGTGAATCGCACTACAGGTGTAAGTATCCTAGCAAACAGGGCGTCTAGAACCTTTCCCCAGACAAGACCACATCGCCTGCTTAGGCAAAACACCAAAATGAAAAAGTTCGAATTTCGAGCTGGTTCATCAATTGGTATGATAATGATACAAAGATTTGTTATTTTGTTAGCTGGTATGGTGCAGACGCATAGTTTAAAAATTTATATACAGTTGCTAACATAGAAAAAGTATAGAAGGCGAAATAGTTGGGATGCTCAGCAAACTGGTACTATCTAAATAGTTTATAATCACATAGTCAGTTTCACTGCAGGGTAGGTAATTGCCTAGCATGTGGATGGATGTGTGTGTGTGTGTTTACCCGAAAAGGAAGAACGCAACTTAAGGTGATGAAAAAGTATGGAAGTTGCACAGGTTGCCAGTGAAATATAAAGTAGCAATCCTTCTAGACATATCCATGTGTGTATATACATACATAAGTATGTATATGTTCCAGCATGTATGCATGTGTGTATGTATGTATGTACATGGTAGTCGGGCGTTTTCCCAGTGACCTACTAACAACAATTTATGCATCAAAATAGCATAAGAAATATGGCTGTTGGGCTAAGGTGATGAAAGATGCGCGTGACTTTCGAGGAAAAAGTTAAGAAATACTCGAATTGATTCAAAGTAAATTGTGCACAGTATATCTGGTAGCTGCAAAAGGGTGTGACCTTAACAAAAATGCATGTAACGTAATTCGCTTTTAAAATTCTACGCTAAGAAATTTAAGGCGCGCTTTTGCGTAATAGCATGTTAGCTTTTTAAAAGCGAATTTTGAAAACATTTTACTAATAATGCAAGTACTAAGATGTACGATATAAATATAAATAATATGAACCGATGATAAAATGATACCGAATACTATGACAAATATGGTGAGTAACAATATCGCTAACAATAACATAAAAATATTGTAAATACCTAATAATATATACAAATTCAGATACCCGGATAATATTCGAACGAATTGACGAACAATAACAATAAGCAACAAACACTTTTTGTAACTAATTTTTCGATGTGTTCTATTCCACAACTATCATTAAGCGCTCCTATCGTTAGTAAACGAATGAAATAAGTCAACTCGTGAATAAAGTTTAGGATAGCGACTTGTAGATTAATACCGTAACATTTTTGCGTTCCCTTTTTCCCATTTATTTATTCGGAAGCTATGATAATATCCGGATATCCGAGTTTGCGGATTGGTCGTTGAAATATCCGAATATTCGGTTATCTGGATGGAATTCCCAGCCCTAATCCATTCATATATTATTTACTTATGATTGTAGTATATAACTACTCTCCATAAGTTAAACTTTTTCTGAAATCAACACTTGCCTATGGCAATGCAGAAACAAGGATAATGATAATGATAACGAAAATGATGATGATGATGATAATGGGAATGATAATGATAATGATAATGATAATGATAACGATAATGATAATGATAATGATAATGATAATAATAATGATAATGATGGTGATAATGATAATGATAATGATAGTGATAATGATAACGAAAATGATGATGATGATGATAATGGGAATGATAATGATAACGATAATGATAATGATAATGATAATGATAATGATAATGATAATGATAATAACAATGATAATGATGGTGATAATGATAATGATAATGACAGTGACAATGATAACGAAAATGATGATGATGATGATAATGGGAATGATAATGATAATGATAACGATAATGATAATGATAATGATAATGATAATGATAACGATAATGATAATGATAATGATAATGATAATGATAATGATAATAATAATGATAATGATAATGATAATGATAATGATAATGATAATGATAATGATAATGATAATGATAATGATAATAATAATGATAATGATAATGATGGTGATAAAGATGATGATAATAGTAATGAAGGTGAGAATGACGATGATGTAATGACAATGATAATGATGATAATCATGATAATGACACCGATAATTATATTGATAATAATAAAGAAGATGTATCATAAACATGGCAATGACACTCATAATGATAATGATAATTGTAATGACTGGGAAAGCGATAATGATGCTGATCTAGACAACGATACCAATAATGATGATGATAACGACAATATTAATGAAAATGATAACGACAATGATAATAATAATGATAGCGATGAAGATAATGGTAATGAGTTTTATTGTGTCATGGGCATAACGACCACTAAAGACAGCCAAATAAAAAAGGATTAGAAAACCCGACTTTAAAAACTAGTACAAAAAGCAAAAAATTTGTTTTTGAAATTTAATTAAATAAATATGTATGTGATTAAAGTGTCGGAATTGTAAAATTTATTATGTTTTAAGGCCTCTGCCAAAATATTACGGATTTTTTTTTTAGATTAACATGAGCTAGACCGATTTGAAAGTACCTGAAAATATGGAGTTTTTTAATAATAAAAAAATATTTAGCTTTCGAAAAACCACCTGAGATGATAAAACAGACTAAGTTTAAAATAATGCAAAAAAAAACATTTAAAAATGTATGCACGGAATAATGACATTTGCAAAAAATATATATATGGCGAGAGAATACCTTTCCCAAAATACCTTTAAAACCTAAATCGGTCAAGCTAAATCGGTCAAGTATTCAAATTTTCTTAAACAAATCTTCCAAAAAAGAGAAAAAAGCATTAAAAATCTCATTACAAGATACCTTGAAATTTGTTTTTAAATATTTGAATGCAAACCTTTTAAGCTAAAACTTATTTATGATCGCAAATGATTTTTTTTGTACATACATACTCCAAAAAAAAGTACTTTAATTTAAAAAAAAAAAAGATATTGGGAGGTAATTGAAAATCCGTCCAGCTCAAGTAAATCTTAACATAATTCCGAGGTTTTAAAATATAATGTACTATAAACCAAAATGTTCCTATAAAGCGAACAAATTCATGTATTTTTCAGAATATTTCAATTGCCAAGATTTATTATGTAGCATTCGTTAATAAAAAAAAAGCCCTTGTGAAATTAAACTTTCAAAAACGCTATTCAATAGTATAAGAGTAATAAAAAAACCAACCATTGTAGGCTGGCAGCAAATCATAAATATGCAAAACAAAAGGTATGCGTAAATAATTTCACATATACGGCATACGACGGTGACATACTGCCACAATCGAGAAAAGACAATATTTTTTTATATCATACATACAAACATACGTACATCTCAAGGATAATGGAAAGTGAAAGCCAATCTCTGCGAAAATACAAAGATATCAATACCGGTAATCCTCACATCCTATCACGTTTCCTTGCATACAAAGTATGTAAATATTTTTCATATAAACGCAAACGTACGCTCGTGGGCACATAAATGACGTGCCGTCAGAAAATACGTTGGACACCTGGAAAGGCAGAGCGAGAGCAAAATTTTGTTTTGAAATACTCTTTTGGTAACCTTTTTTCATTTAGCGCATGCAGAAAATGGGCAAGACTATCAGCACAAAAAAATTATATATCTAAATTGAAATGAAAACTAATTTTTATAAAATCTCACTTATATGTACATGGGAAAAAGTGCCTAAGACAGAATTTAAAAAAATTGTTAAATATTAGCCACCAACTTCAGGCTTGCGCATTCAATTTTATGTTAAAATTCAATTTAGCTATAAACTGCAGACTCAAATTCTAATTAAACACTGTAAAATTTTGGCAACAATTTTTTGAATTGTTATAAATTTTGTACAAGGTTTGAAATATTGATTCATATGATTTTTTTTTTATAGTGTCAACTATATTTGTACAAAGAATTAACGAAAAAATTTGCATAAAAACATTGCGAATATTATAAAAAAAAAATCAATTTAAAGCATCGAAATTTAAAAAAAAAACTAAATCGGATTATAAATATTGATTTTACGTAAATCTTACCTATAGAGCCAAGTTGGCTCAGCCAACTAACTGATTTTTATACATATTTAAATTTTTTTATTTTGCAAAAATACATAGTATACGTATACACTAAGTCGGACTGTAAAACCATTTCTAATCGCACCAGGAAGATACTTTTCTAATATCATCAAAATCGGATCATAAATACGGACTTTTAGTATATCTTGACTCATGCGTCACCTAACGGATAAAAATGTAGCCAATGTTCGTGCCACGTATGTATGTAGGCGAAGAGTACATATGGATCCGAAGTGTCAAGTCATTTCAAGTTTGCTTCCCTTGCATTTGGGCCATATTTGTTGTTGTCACAAAAGCAAATAGAAAAGAAAAAAGGGATTGAACGAGAATCACTTCTAAGCAGTCGAAGTGTCTGGAGGAGAACGAGGGCAAAACTAAGTAACTTCTTTCATCAAATAAACAGTCTTGGCTCCCGCATGATGCGGGCCGCATCACTGTTGCCAATTCGAAATTTCGAAAAAGTGGAGGACTTTGTTCATCTGGGAACCAGCATTAACACCAACAACAATGCCCACTTCGAAATCCAACGTAGAATCTCTCTTGCCAACAGGTGCTACTTTGGGCTGGGTAGGCAAATGAGCAGTAAATCCCTCTCCACGCGAACCAAACCTACACTCTATCAGTCTCTCATCATGCCCTTGGAGTGTTGGAGAGAAAGATTCCCCGAAAGATTTATGGACCTCTACGTCCTTGCGACGGCGAATACCGCAGACGATGGAACAATGAGCTATATAAGCTTTACCGCGACAAGGATATTGTCTGCGAATTAAAATACAGCGGCTACGTTGGCTGGGACATACCGTGCGAATGGAGCCCTGAAAGTATTCAACGTGGTACCAGCCGGTGACGATAGAGGAAGAAGACGGCCTCCTATGCGTTGAAAAGACTAATTGGAAAAGGACTTGACATCACTAAGTATTTCCAATTAGCGTCAGTTAGCAGGAAGAAGGAGTGACTGGCGAAATTTGTGGAACTCGACCAAAATCTCTTAAGAGGTTATAGCGTTAATTAAGTAAGTAAGTAAGTAAGTTGAAGTATTTGAATTTAGCTGAAATCCGTTCATCGGTTTTCGTGCCAAGTTTTATCTAAAAACGGTTACATTTTTATATACATGTATAGATAACTGTCATGGTCTTACCTGCAAGAAACCTTAAGGATGGAACCTAAGTTAGGTTATCGAACTAGTGCGAACAAAGTAATGACGTTAATTTTATAGAGCATTAAACGACAGTTTTTAAAAATTTTGGCAATCATCGTCTATTTATATTATAAAAAATGATAAGCGAAGTTCTACATACATGTAAAAAAAATTATTATATAAAATGTTTTATATTCTAAGTTTTGGTTACTTGTTGCTTGAAATTTTCCATTTATTTGCCCAGCACCTTTTCTGAGTATATAGGACTGATTTTTGCACTACACAATTCCAGCTTTATTAATTATTATTTATTTGTTTTTTAATTACAGAGGCGTGAGTTACTGAACATGTTTAATAAAAACTTTTTAAATTAAATCTGGTTTTATTAGTTTTTGGTCTGGGTTTGTCCTTTCAAGTGTAGGCGTGCCATTTATGTGGCCATGTGTGTACGCATTATAAATGCACAAAGGAGTTATCAGTGGTAGTGGTATCAGGTATAAAAATAATAACTGCATTTTACTCGTACTTGCAGTTTTGAACTACTAAAAAGAACTAGAAAATCAAACTTTGTTACCCTAAACATCACACTTGGATTATTAATGGATGCTTTGGCGTGAGAGAGATCATTAACAGGTTCATCTAAGTAAATTTTTATTAAACCTAATTAGGCAATAAAGTGCAATATTATCAAAAATTGAGTTATCATTTTTATAAACACAACACCACGGATATTTATATGGATAGGACATAAATTGTATGTATGTATTTTCGTGCGAGTATAATCCGCATAAAACCAATTTAAAGTTTTCATTTAGTCTCGAATTGAAAGGAATCAGTGTGCTCGTACACCGGCAAATAAAGTATGACTGTAACTCAATCCAATAAAGCGTCGCTTTCACTATGTTACGTCATCATCACAGGGATTTAGTTTTAGCTTATTTATTCAAAACATTTTCTTATTTTCTCACTGCAACAGTTATAACAAGTTCTATTCAGAATTTTGTGACACTCGCAAGTATTTTGTGTAACTTTTGCGATTGCTGCGAAAGGCTTCAAAACTTTGCAAATCCCGCGAGAAAAAGGGAAAATTGCTTGATATATGTATGTATGTACATATTGGGCGAAATACATACGCATGTATGTCTGTATGTAGCTACATTGACATTTCAAACAGACTATTTACATTTCGAAATAAGAACTTGGTATTTTGCTCCTATCAAGGTACCAGCTTCGGGGAAAAAGCGAACCGAAGGAAAAACTTGCATCTTAAACTTAATTGGATATGCCAAAAGAATTAAGTAAAGTGTGGTTTTTGTATTTGCCGGCTATGTACATACATACATACCTATGTGTCGCATGCGTGTCCATACATACGTACATATAGCTGTGTATTTAAGTGTGAGACAAGTGCAGCCTTACATGCATACATACTCGTACCTTCTCTCCCACCGCACACCGCAATTGCGGCTGACACAAAAAAAAGTGAACAGTTAAAAGCATCCACCATTATAGTTGTGGTGGCTCAGTACCGCAAAAGCGGCGAAAGTAAAATAAAATTATGTGCGTTGTATGTACAGGATTATTATTGGTGTCTGGAGATTAAATTGAGATTAAAATTTGATCGATTAAAGGAGGAAAACTATATGTACATAGTTTCGTGTTATACTTTTCAATACATATTAATATACCCGCTATTCAAACATGCATGGGGCGTGAAGCAGAGATTAAATATTTCCAAAGACCCCTAGTGTGACCAGATGATCAAAAAAAGTGGAGCTGAGTTTAGTTGAATAATAATGAAAAATAATCTAAATAAAAATCAGTAATTTTTAATTAATTAATTTTAATTTTCGACTTAAATGGTGGGTTTTGTAAATTTTGCTTGTTTTTTTCTTCGATTTGTATATAAGAAACTTAATAAACTTATTAAAGAAAAATCTATGTTTTGTATATTAAAACGATTAGTTTGCTCCATATCAAACTTTAAAGAATTGTTACCCATGGATGATAATTGAACTTTTCGAAACTGCGAACAATGTCCCGAATCAAGCAAAAACGTACTATTTTTGTTTTTTAATTTTCAATAAATATATTTTAAATTGGCTTATGCATAAATATTAAATAATAATAATAAGAATTAAAAATAAAAATAAAAATAAAAATAAAAATTAGGAGTTTATTTTTCCAGAGAAAAAGTTGATTCAACTATAAATTTCTGGAAAATTTCCCGATGGAATTGCGAAGCTTGATGCAGCCGCGGTCCCAAATAGTTAATTTACTCATACACATACATATGTACATATATACATACGTATGTGAATTTTAGAAAATTTGACTTTATTATTCTTCTTTGATTCGGAAATTATAATTAGAAATGAGAGATAAAAAACTGTTGGCTTCTAAATATCTAAAATTAACCTATAAATTAAAAACTCGAACAGAATTTGTTTATTGAAGCTGCTAAGAGAGATTTGACGAAACGTGTTTGTAGTTTTCGACCACGAAACAAGAAATAAATATTCTAATTTAAAGATTCTGCGTACGAAAAATGCCACTGAAGATGGCACAACGCCAAAACCGGTTTATCTCCAAACCAAACTAGGCAAGGAATGATAGAAAATCGTTCCAATATACAAACTTACATCAACTTTTCACTTTGTCGCTTTCACGAGACTACGTTTTAGACACTTTTTTTTGTTTTCTTTGCCATATGTTAGTTCCCCTTAGAAGCATATCTGCTGTCTACAATTATAAAACAACATTGGACTTATATGGCGACATCACAAGATTATAATTTTCATAAAAATCTGTGCTACAAAATGCCAAGCGAATTACGTAATTAATTTAGAAACATAATGCGCATGCCTTACAGGCCCACTTTTAGTTCATTGTCATTACGTTAAAAAATCTGAAGTTACTTTTCTCCATTTTAATGTTTGAATAGAGGAAAAGGTTCGTCTAGTTTCTTTCAGGATGTGCTGCAAATCCGAAAGATTTTCTATGCATTCTGTGTTGGTTGATATTCGTTATACCATGTCCACACGACAATGAAAACAAGTTATTTTCAGGAGATTTTTCCAATAATAAAGATGACCGTCCAGACAGCATTAATTTTTTCTAACTAGTTTTCGATGATATTTCTCTATTTATTTACCTTTTTTACCCTAAGAAAATCAGGTAACCGAAGCGCCCTTCATAGCTTCAAAATAAAAGCTTCGCTCTGCGCCCGCCAAGCAGTGCCGCGTTTTATAAATATTGCAGTTTCTATTCACCCCGATTGTTTCTTATTGTGGTTCTTATTCCTTTTTCTAAACTGATGAGGCAAATCATCGATTTTTTTTTGCAAAAAGTTATCTAACACAGAGTTGCTTATGAAAATACAATGAAAATTTAGATGTATTCGAGATTACCATGATTGGTTTGTAATAAAGTTAGACAGGTTTTGCAGGGCAAAACTTGTTTTCACAGAATATCACGAATGAGTCATACACGTTTGGTTTTCGTTGTCGTGTGAACTTGGTATTAGCTCAAAATGGTACTATTAATGATTTAAGACTTCAATTGTTTATGAATGAAAAATGATGACAACCTGAACTGAATTTAACAACCAGAGTTACCAGTATGAGTAAGACATTACTAACTACTTGAGGCCGCAAAATTATCACCCACCCGACGTAATGTTGTTGTTTTTTCTATATGTGGCTTGGAAGCCCATTTTGGAATATAAGAGGTTAGGTTAAGTCATTTATTTGACATTTTGTAACAAAAGAAGCTCTGCCATATTACAACCAATCCGTGTGCGGGTTTTTTTGTCGATAAGGCGGTTACTCGATTCCTAGTAGTACTCGCTAAAAAGTTAGATTCTCCGTTTAGCTAAAATGCTAATGTTGTTGTTGATATCAATCTGAGCCCTTTTGTTTAATGTAAAGTCCAGTTTTTTAGTCATTCAGTTTGAGAGAAGTATTTAGCTGAAAAAATAATGTTCATCAGTAGAGACACTGCACTGATTTTGTTCGAATTTTCCTGATAGTAGCCATGAAAGAAATATTCTCCGTGTATTGTAAGGACTAGTACTAGGTACTAGGTATTAAAATACTGGCAGAAAATTTAGTATGCAACTCAATTAGAGTATCTCGTTTCTGTATAACTAGCTGAATTTTAAATAAATACATAACTGTACATGCATTGCAAATACATTCCTACATATTTAAAGATAAGCAGCTAAATTTGTAAGCGTAAACCAAAGAATTTGAACAATTTTGGTAGATGTAAGAAGCAGAGTTTGGAATTCGATTCAATGAGTTTATGGAAATGAGGTAAACAAGTGCGCAGAAGGAATTTTTGAAGCTATGCATTGCTCATTCTATCGTAAAAGATAATAATACTTATACATATGGGTATGTGCGTAACATGTGTATAATACATATGTACATACATAAGTAGTATAGCTAATGTACAAAAATGTATGTGTGTGTACTTGTAGTAATTTATGGAGTATTTTCAGTGTGCTGCTGATGTTCCTTGCAGGAAGTACTACTCTCTCATTTTACTACAATAAAAAAATTTAAAAACTTAAGAACACGAAGAAGGTCTTATTATTTTTGAGTTTGGTTATTTGCTACGTTAGGAAAATATTTATATTATTTTAGAATATAATTTTATACGTTTACAGAGACAAAAATTGTCTACGCGCGTTGCAATACCACGCTAATTTAGCGAAACTATTTTTTGGGGTGGCAACCCTAATTAAAAGTATTGCTGGTAAAAAAATCTTCGTAAATAACTCTAGTTTTATACCCATACTGTAATATTTTAAAGGCATACAATATTTAAAATTTTCCAGCCGCTAAATCTTTTTTAATAATTTTTTATAAAACTTTTCTTTTTCAAACTTTATATACAATTTGTAAAAATTCTAAAAAATTTCAACAAAACTTTAAACTTTTTAGTTTAAATTTTGGGTATGTAGTAGTACATTGTGAAAGTCTGAAGTGCCAAAATATTCCGATTGATTTTTGGCATTTTTTTTAAATTGTTATCTAAGTATTTTTTTCTATATAACATTGGAAATATTGTTAAAAAAAAAACTGTTAACTGATAAACGCTCCAAAATGCCTTGTATTACAATAGTTTTTATAAATGAATGATTTAATTAATTTTTAGTTTTCAGATAAATGGAAACTGTTGTTGGTTTGATATCAATATTTAATTTTTTTTTTGCAACTGCTTAAATTATGATTAATTTTCTTAGATAGGTGGGAACACTGAAATCAATTTCGGGTTAAAATGCTTATAAATCATTACATTTTGGGGTATTAGAAAAAACTTGTACATTGAAAAAAAATATTATAATAAGTTTTTATTTAAATACCGCAAAACTAATTGAGTTCAAATTTCTATAGATGAAACAACAACTAAAATATTTTTCTCCCAAAAAGAAATCAACAATAACAAACTGGCGTTACGCGATGCTTGCCGCTTATCTAAATTTCAAACTCTGGAAACTCTTGCGCTTTAAATTACGGTTAAAAATGTTCATATAATTTTATAACATTAAATCTTCATCCAAATCGCTGAATTCATCGCAACTCGATTTTCGAATACTTTACGAAAATTGCATCGATAGCTCCAAATAACTACGAACGAATACATTCAAAGTATTCGGTGATAGTTTTTTCGTTTTTTCGGACTACGATGGATTCAACGATAGCGCCGATTGTGTTGGTATTCTTCGACAGTTATCATTTGCAAAGTAACGGCCCTATTCTCATGCCAATAGCAAGACTCATCGCATGACAACTGTCATAGCAAATGAATGTAAGCAGAAAACAATTGTTGCACATTTCATGGAGTTATATGTATATTTTCTCCGATTTCCTGTGGGCTTTTGTTTTGATTTTTTTCGCCGAATAATTCTCAAGGATCTTTTAACCCTCTAGTGACCTGTAAAATACATTTTATTCAGACTTTCAAAAAAGGGGTAAAACCGACCCTTTTGACGGAGAGATAAGAGGTTAAAAGTGCTACAAAATTATTCCTCGTGAAGCTAAGCTGAATACTTATTTCGCTCAGTTAGCCGTTTTTACGCTTTTTATACCACTTATTCTAAAAACACTCTAATAGAACATTTCGAATTTAATAAGTTCATAACAGAAATTTATTCTGGAATGCAAAAAGACACATATGTATGTATGTACTTTGACAGTATACTCGAACTTGTCTGCAATGTTTATTCATTCTAAAAAACATGGCTAAACCAAGTCCAAATTATATTTTTTGTTTATGTAACTACGATGACCTCCACTATAAAAATTTTTGCAACTGATAATTTAGTACTATAGTACCTCTATCAGCTGCCAACTCAACATTTGCTTTACCATTCCTCCAGGGTGTGCCAAATCATTTGTGTATGAAGACATAATTCGCTTGGTTTGTTAATCAAATGAGCACACATTTGTGTGCTGGAAAATGAATAATGCGAGGATAATGGGTACGAAAAGCTAAGCACCAATACACAGCCAAGCACTCACACATAAATATTTACACATGTATTTTAGCATAATCGACTATTGTCATCAAGAATATTACACTGCACATACACAATGCTCAAGGAGGATGTCATGGTAGTGGCGCCTGAATACCGTCGACCGCCGCTAGGTTTACCCTATAGTGAAAATTGGTTTGTTTTACAGTTGTACCAGTTCTTGAATAGCACAGTTGGTGGAGGCCAATCCAATGCAGGGGTTTAATAATGGGCCCGTTTTTTTGTATCCGAGTTGCAAAAGAATGCTCCAACTCGAATAAAATTTCGTTTAGTTGCAAAAGCAACCCTACATTTCAGGTCGGATATCACTTTGCCGGGTTGGCTCAACTCGCATATTTTTCCAAGTTAGTGTTGTTGCTTTACATGCTATTTTATTTACTTTACCTAGTGTGGTTTTGCAGTTCGGTTACAAAGTTCTAAGACGTAATGAATGAGTAATGGAAGTTCAAATAGTTCAGTTCATTTCCGTTTAATTTTTTTTTTAATTGTAAAATTTTGCATAGCCTTAGACAAAATTTTACGTTGCTTTTTTTTTAAATATTTTTATTTTTTTTAATTTCTGGCCTCTATCGTAAAAAAGTCCTGGCAGCACTGGCAGTCGATCATATCAACGAACTATGTGGGTTAGATTACAAACTTGTGTTTCTGAAGATTCAGTTAACTGACCAGATACCTCGCGTAAAGTTCCTCGGCCCTCTTTAACTTAATAAAAATAGTTTACAATTTTTTTGTTTTGTGTCTTGATTTTAAACATTTCGAATTGACCATTTGAGCCATTTTGAGCAGGACAAGCACATGGCAGGCTATTGCAATTTTTTCGCATTACATGTAACAAAATATGACTCTAGAGACTATTCCCGGGATCCTGTTATTGCAACAATAAGATCCCGAAAATCGCGGAATCGAAAAATACGAAAAACTTTCTACCCCTAGTACAAAATCGTAGCCAGACTCGGATAAGGAGTATGTAAACAAAAGTACGAAAGTACGAGTATCTCCTCCTCAACCATCTCGTCTATGGTTTTGTTTTGTTTGTTTTTTTTTTCTTATCTCTTAAAATAAAGTAACTCAACTTTAGCTTATGAATATATTAAAATAAAATTGCAGAGAATGTCAATAATAAAGCTAAACGTTCCCATAAGCTTCTGTAAACAACATAGAAAGTAAGTGAATAAACAAACAACAACAACAGAATTGACAGTTACATGTGTATATCATCGTATCAGAAGAAAAAAGTGCTCTATTTTTAAAACAAACAAAAAAAAAACTAAACTAAAAAATGCCAGACAGCAAGTCTTTACAAATAAAATTAGTATCTATGTGTGTGTGCATTGTGTGTGCTCCTCACACACATGTTTTACTAACATTTATTATACAAATACCTACTATGTATAATGCAAAATACAGGTGACGCAGATAATCTTATTTAAATATAATATTTACAAGCATTGGTATAGTAAGCAAGTGCTATACCAAGAAAGATTTGTTCATTCAAGCGTCCAACCCAAGCATGAGAGTAAGTAGATATGTATGTACATATGTATATCCAAATGCTGTGGTTGATTTATGTATTCTAAATTGAAAGCCGGCTATACATACATATAGTACATACATATAAAGAGGGCAAAGGACAAAAGCTTATACTGAAGTGCAGACATTAGTTCAAATTGCTTAAATTTAAGAATGTTGGAAAAATTTCATAAATTCGTTTGTATGCCATATCTAACGAAAACAACTGTGGGTAGTAGGCCTTCGGTGCCAAAAAGGTCAATGTGGAGTAGGAACATAAACTGATTTGCTTTGCTAAACAATAAAATTGATGTTCCCTTGTGGCTGTGCACATACATATGTATAATATATATACAGGGTGGCACAAAATAAATTACCATATTGGAAGATAATAATAATAGTACATTCAAATTGCCATCATTTAACTCAACTGAAACTGGAGAACTGGTTCAGGCCGTTCACATTGCAGTTTTCGTGTTTAAGTTAACATAGTGATTCATATGAACTGCAAAGATTAACTTACTCTAACAGAGTGATCCATATAAAATGCACATATTAAGTCAGCATCAGGAAGAATTTTAAATGTTTTTTTTAAGTTCGCCCTGTACCAGCTGGCTTTTATTTACATATTTGGAGAGGAAGCGCCAAAAAGTATGCAACGGAATACATAGTAAATTGCCGAATTAATTTTCAAACATGTTAAATGGTTGAACGAACCGATTTTGCTATTTATGTAACTGGTTTAAAGCGTCAATTTGAACAAAGTACAAGGTGGCGCTAAAGTAATCCTCCTATCAGAAAATGCTATAAATTTTGCGATTGGCCCCTAATGTCAGTTCTGTTTTGACATTTGTGTAGTAAACACATGCGAAATACACGTTAATAAACAATGTTACGCTACACTGCTCCAAAACGCGGAATATTGCTGACTATTTATTTGACCAATAATCGGTCGGTGACTTTGGCACAACGTGAATTTCGTCGCAGATTTCCTGGCCGTCCAACGCCTACTGGTGAAACACTGCGACGTTTAGCCGCTCGCCTCGAAGAGACTGGCACAACACGAGATGCTGCCAGGCGTGGCAGACCCCAGAGTAGCCGATCTGCAGAGAATATTGCTGCTGTAGCCGAGGATGTCATGGAAGCGCCGTCGACATCGACCAGACGACAAGATTTGAAGATGTTTCCGTACAAAGTCCAGACGGTCGCGTCTAACATACGCTCAAGCCATCCTTAATCACCACCAAGAGGAAGATGATTTTTCATCAAAAATAATCATGAGTGATGAGGCTCTTAAAGAGAATATCCGTCAAGAATGTGAGGACCTATCGCCGGAAGTTTAGGCCAAAGTGATGGAAAATGCCATAAAAAGGGCTCAAATGACAATCAACTGTGGCGGCGGCCATTTACATGACATCATATTCTCGACTTGATGTAAAAAAAATTAAAAGACCAAATAAAAATAATCCACAAGAAGAATCAAAGTTTTTCATTTTTTTTTAAATTACAGCCAAAAAACATCGGAAGTTTACTTTTGCGCCACCTTGTATAACTTTTGCAAATGGCGCCGATTATCAGTTCATTCTTCGGAGAAAAAATTCCTGAGAGAAAAAGATTTGCAATATATTCGAATATAACTCTCATATCTTTGAATTAAATTATGTAAGCGTCTACCTTGTAAAAAAATGTTTTCGAAACTAAGCTTTCCTAAATGTGTCTTTTTGATATTCGGTTTTCAGACAGGGTGAAAAGTTCTATATATTGGATGGATTTTCCACGATCCTTTGCCAAGTTTGGTTTCTTAGGCATTGTGACATCTTCAGCGTAAGAAGAAGAGTACGACAAATGGCGCTGAAGCAGGCATAATGCCGAAACCGGTTTGTAAGCAAAGCAAACTTGACACGGGATGGCGGAAAATCTTTCACTCACAAAAAATATCGCCTTCTTTGGTTTCTCATCAGTATCGCAAAATTGTATTCAACTTATTAATTAATTTCCATTTAACTTTTCAAACAGGTGGCAACCCTCAAGAAAAATATTTTGATTTTTTAAACCTATTTCGTTTAGCGCCAATACTGTTAAATTTCATTAATACCATTAATTCAAATTAGTTACATTTTTTCTTAAATCTCTTTCGCTTGCCACTAATATCGTAGCATTTCAGTTAACTAATTGATAGAATTGACTTAGCGCTTTTAAAAAGGTCGCAAAAATATTTGCGTTTGACACCCATATTTTATTTACTTTATTAAATTTTTAAACATGTGGCAACCATCTCCAAAAATTTGTTTTTGAACAAATCCTCTTAAACCTTTTCTGTTCGGCACCACTATTGTAATGATATATTTTCTACTATAACTATAATTTCCTTGAATTTAATAATTCCAAGAGATGGCAACCCTCTTACAAAATATTTTCAAAACAAAGCTTTCCTAAACCTCTTTCCTTTCACGTCAGTATCGCGATATTTCATTCGTTTGGCTCCAATGTTATTATAATTCTTTAATGTGATTATTTTAATTTTTCTTAAATCTCTTTGGCTTGACATTTATTGGTAGAATCGAATAAATATATAAATCGCTTTCATCCCCTCTCTCTCTCTCTGCAAAAATAATTTTTAAACAGAACTTTCTCAAACCTTTTCTGTTTGGCAGCGCCAATGTTGTAATGATCCATTAGTTTATGAATTTACTTTAATTTTTCAAACTGACGGCAACCTCTTCAACAATATTTTCGAAACTAGGCTATCTCAAATTTCTTTTACTTGAAATCGATTGAGTAGCATTGCAGGTAACTTATTGGTAAAATTGAATTAACCCTGCAAAAATTTTTTCATAGAAATCTCTTCGTTTTATCCTTAATTTATATTTAACTTTTTAAAGACGTGGTAACCCTATCCTATGTTGAGAAGATAAAATGGATTTTATTGAGCCCACAAATAGAACTGCCCGTTACGCAACATTCCCCTTAAATTGGAAGTCAAGAACTATCCATAGTGAGGTAAAATCTAAAAGTTCAAATACCATTTTCTTTCCAATCGTTCAAAAGATGTAGCTAAAGAAACATTAGGTTATTTATTTTGGGATACCTTGTACATAATACATACATACATATGTACATATTTACATATGCGCTTTCCCACGATACGATTGCTGAAGATAGAGAAACCGAATACATATCTTTGTTCAAATAAAGGCCAGAATTCGTTTATCTACCTTTCTTTCAAAAATTCATCAGAAACCAACTCTCCCGGTCGGCTATTTATCAAACCTTTGAATCGCCAAATAAGTCTAAGCAGATTTTGTAATGAACCTGTAAGCCAAGATAAAAGGAAGGACGACCATTTTGCTCACTACATGCAGAATGAAAAGTTTTTGTGCGGAATAAAGCAATATTCCTAAGTGTAAAAGCATATACAGCGGCTCACATTTTATTTAATACAATATCATTTTAAATTGTAGTCACAGTAATTTAATTTAATATTAAAAAAACGTTTCATTTGCGCGTGCAGGAGAATGTTTTTAATGAAAATCAGACCTTTTCAAGAAATTTTATGTCACAGCTAACTAATTTGATACGCTTGTGTTCATGTTAGACCATCAAACTGTAAATACTTTTGTATTTTTAATACAATATTTGAAATGATAGCCTCAATCACCAAAAGTGTACCTTTTTCAATATCAGCTTTCCTGCTATTTAGTGTATTTTATTTACTTACATTTTTGTTTGTCATGGATAGTAGTAAAATTCCCTTTTTCTACATGCCAAGTAACAAAAAAAATATGCTTCTACTCAAAAACCACTTTCAAAATTTCAAATACAAAAATCATAAAGCGCATGCCCATCGGCAGTTTCATATGTGACATGATTGCACAATTTGATTGACTTGCGATTGATTCGGCTCATAGTCTTGAAAGAAACTACAATTGTTCGAGTGAACGCAGATAATCAGCGCTGGCTGGAAAATATTGACGATGACTGTGTCTTCCCGTAGGACAAAGCTAGTGATGGCACGATCTATCGAAAACCCGGTTATAAGCGGTTATTTTTTCATTTAACGTTTGAAATAAACCAATTATTTATTTTCGGTTAATAGAACGATTAACCGAAATACTTTTGACATAATTAAAAAATGCCCACTTTACTCACCCAATAGCGTGTGAATAAAATTACGTTTTTAAAAATTACCACTCTAACCACGTATGTATTAATATTAAAAACAATCAAATATCATTTCTTGGATGCGTTGTATGGAAGGAAACGGGCAAGACCGACAGCAAAATTTTATTAAATTTTTTATTTAACTTTGAATTTACATTTTATTATTATAGCATTTAATGGGCTATAAACCGCATACATGGAATTGTTCCGGAAAATTTGTTTATACACAAAAAATTACAAAACATAAAACAAACAACAGAGGTATAGCCAAAACTGGTCAAAATATCGTGTCCAAAGCCTTCGCTATCGCCATGGAAAAACTAAGTAGACTTGCAACGAATAACTTGTATTAAATCCTTTTCTTACGGACTGATTTTTGCAGATCTTATAACATGTTTGATTTTCCATTTTTTGTTTCGTTTACAATCGAAACGACCGGTGAAACTGTTAATTTCTTACGATTAATCGCAATTAATATCGGAATGCTATCGATTATTTACTAAACAATTAATCGGTTACTAATTTTGATTTTGCCCTCACTAGACAAAGCAACAGTGATTTAGACAGCAACAAATTCATTCTTTTTTAGGCTTCTAAGTTCGGTTTGAATACCGAGTATTTGCGATTAACCCTAGAATACGAACGTTTGCCTGTAAGGCGGAACGAATTTGGCTTTCTCGCAATATTTCCCAAACCGTTTTTATTTGCTTTAAATATTATTATTTTATTTAAAAAAAATGACCTTTTTCAAAACAACATGTATTCGTTTTCAATACGAATATGTTGATATTAATATTAAAAAAAAATTTTATTATTTCATTTACAATTTTATTATATAATTTAGCTATCTTCTTTTTTACGTTAAAAACATTTGAAATATGTTTAAGCTCATTTTTTAAAATAAATTGTAGGTTTTGAAAAAAAAATTTTTATTTTTTAAGTAGCCTCACAGTATGAAACGAAAAAATGTTAGTATTCCAGGGTTAAAAGTCTGAAAATCACACTTTTTATAATGAAAAATTAAGAGGAGGTGGAATGCGTTAAACATAGCGATGTGGGGGAAGCGGTGAAAAACTTTACCTCAGCGATGGTGAGGAAATTAATTCTACGCCATTTCCCTTAAGGCTTGGTTAGACATACTTAACACGACCGGGCATAACTTGTGAGCTGACACATAAATAATATGTTCAATTCAAGGACCGCAACGAAATAAAGATTAGGTCGATATATTCGAGTTGTTGGACGGAGTTTCGATCGGAAAAAAATCAAAATAACGAATATTTTCTTATTAAGTGTGTGGAAAATAGAATGTGCTACCTATGTTACAAACTCGAAATTGCGTTTTTTTTTAAATACTAAGGTTACTGGACAGAGGGTGAAAGTGAGTACAATAAGTTTAATGACGTTACTTTATAAAATATTTAAAAAAATGTCTTACGGCTTTGCTCGTTTTTTTTCATACAACGCATGCATGAAATTATTTTGCATATAAAATAAAATGCACAAAAAATTTATTAAAATTCAACGAACACTTTTAGGAACTAGATTTAAGTGGGCAGTAAAACTACATACCTTTTGAAATTGTATACAAATTTTATTATACAGTGTACCACTAAAGTGAAGGCACATTCATTTTTTTACAATAATTTGAAAATGAATTAAATGGTTTATGTTATGCTTTGAAATATATTTTTATAAACAAATAACATGAAAACCGTTGTGAATATTGTAATAAAAAAAAAACAGTGCCTTCAGTTACATATGTGGAACACCGTATATGGTTAATCTAAAAATATTCGTTCACAATATAAAATTGTTCGCCAAGTGCTGACTGTTTTCGAAAGTGCGAAATAAAGCATCTGAGTGTTAAGGAATAATATCTCGAATTGAGAAAGCATTTCACGATGAAACCGCTATGCTTTTCAAACATTTCTCGAATCATTCTCCGACAATGAATTTAGGTGTATTCGATCCAGAATCGTATTGTTTCTGGGATATAAAAATTCTTAGGAACTTCACTCTACATAGATCATATATATTAATGTAAGTACATACAGGGTGCGCCATTTGTTCTTCCGGAATTTAAACATTGAATAACTGCGACACTTGCCAACCGACTAACTTTCTTAAGTACAATTTTAATCATGGACCGCTTCACACGGAAAGAATGCGTCAAAACAATCGGCCGAATATTAGAAACCATGCCGGAGTTTCGGATGCGCGTTTTAATGACCGACGAGTCGCATCTTACACTCTCTGACGGTGTTAATAAAAAATGGCTGCATTTAGGAGACATAAAATCATCATGAGATTCATATAACACCATTATATGATCAAAACGTGACAGTTTAGTTTGGGGCGGCGTGAAGGCAAAAACCATCATTGGGCCATTTTTCTTCAAGAAAGGCGAAACACACTGAGTGAAAAAGATCTGAGTTATTTCTGGCTTCAACAAGACAGGGCGCCATGCTACCCAGCAACCCAAGCAAAGCGGGTTTTGCAACGAAAAATTTCCCCCAGACGTGTTATATCGAAAAGAGGCGATATTGAATGGTCACCAAGTTCCCCCGACTTAACCCCAACGGATTTCTTTTTTTTTTTGGTGCGGTTATTTAAAGCGTAAAGTTTACGCCAGCAAGCCGAAAACCATTGACGAGCTCAAGACCAATATTTGTGCCGAAAAAGCTGCCATACCGACCGATAAGCTCGTAGAAGTGATGGAAAGGTTTCAATCTGACCTACACAATGTTAAAAATAGGTGTTATTTGAATTCTTAGCCGGTAAATATAAGCAAATGCTTCCATTTAACATATGTACCCCGTATATTATTGCTGGCTCTCACCTGAAATCCGTTGATGAAATTAACGACTTAGGCATTATTTTCGATTCAAAGTTAAATTTCACTAGCCATGTTAACCTTGACATAACACAGTCTTATTCGATGCTTGCATACGTCATACGTCGAAATTGTTCTGCATTGACTAACCCGTACACTAATAAAACACTATATTTAGGGAGTTCACAAGCCGTGTTATTTGTCGTATTTCTTTAATCGTGTTATTGCAATATAACAGTGGTAAACTTGTTGTTTTTGTTTCACATGTAAAATTGTCTTATTTCAATACAACTCTGAAAGGTATGTTTAGTGTTTTATTTGTGTGTGTTATTCGATCAGCTGTTTCTGTTTATCGTCACTTTTTTTTAAAATTATTTTTGCAAAAGCGGTCAGTGAAACAATTGAAGGAGATATATTAAAAAAAAAAGAATGGAAATACATCTAAATGACGAAGTAAGTGATTTTGAATAAAAAACAAACAAATCTGGCTTATTAAACAACCTTTTGATTTTAGAGAAAAGCCAAACGTGCCCGCTGCAACCCAATCCGGAGATGGACGGTGGCAGAAGAGAAGTCACGAGGATTTCCTGTTCGTATTTTCTACAAACAGCAGCTATTAATTTATATTTTTCGGCCCTCTTAGACATTTTAATGTTTATACTTTTATTTCGTTTTGTTTTGTCTTCTTCTACTCAGCTGATTAATTGCTTAAATACGACATACAATAGTTAACGAAATAGCACAGTGCGTTCACACGTTCCACTGTTATTTCAATAACGGACTAAATATATACGACATATAACACGGCTTGTGAACTCCCTAATTGTGATTTTGTTAGATCGAGGATAGAGTATGCCGCTGCTTTCTAGAGACCATACCAAATAGGTGTCTCCAACCGCCTTGAGAGAGTACAGAAAGATTTTTACAACTAGCGCTCCGACCTTTGAACTTTTGAGAACCCTTATCATCGTTCGGATCTTGATGTTTGTTGATTGACCTAAATACATTTGAAAGCAGAAAATCAATTTTATCGTGCTAATTTGTTATTAGACTTTCACTTTACACTTTCGATTGCTCTTTCCTTTTAGGCAAAATTCAGTTCAATATTTCATATAAGAACCTTGGACAGTTTGAATCGTTCAAAATTCGTTTCTCAAAAACTAATTATGGTATGAATGCTTCTATTTCTAGGGCATGTGCTGAGTTAATTTCATTTTTCAATTCTTCAGGTGCTAATTTTTTACGTGGCCATACGCCAGCTTAATCAACAATCTCAGATTTTTTGTTTTTTATGTTGTTGTTGTTGTTGTAGCGGCTAGTCGCGCCCCGTAAAGAGCGGATTCACCCATGGTCGTTGTCGTCAAACTCATCTAGGGGGAGGCCCAGGAAACGTGCAGTTTCGACAGGGTTGGACCAGAGGGAGAGGGGGGCTAGATGAGTGGGTTTGAGAGGGCATGTGAATAGGTGGTTGGTGTCGTGCGGAGAATCTCCACATGCCGGACATGTGTTGGGTATGTCGGGGTTGATTCTGGATAAGTAGGAGTTGAGCCTGCTACAGTATCCAGATCGTAGTTGTGCCAGAGTGACGCGGGACTCGCGGGGCAGCAGGGACTCCTCATCTGCTACAGGTGGTGGTTGGGCTCCGATGACTGCATTCGCCTGGCGGGAGACAATGATGTTCGTGACTGTGTCTCTGTGGATGTTGCTTAGGACCCGCCGGTACGCCTCCGGATCCAGCGGTTGTGTGATGAGTGGCTGGATCTCGTCCTTTAGTTCTAGTAGATGCCCTCTAATGTGCCTGGGGGGCAGTTCCACGGCAAGCAGGTGCCCGTTTGGATGCCCCGAGCGGTGACATCCAGCAAGGAACTGCTTGCTGAGCATGAGGTTGTGCTCCTTAACTCGGAGCACATTGACCTCTTGGTGGAGATGCTCCTCAGGCGACATCAGAAGACATCCCGTCACCGTGCGGAGTGCGGCGTTCTGGCAGGTCTGCAGCTTCGTCCATTGTGTCCTGCTGGTTCCCGGCGACCAAACTGGCGCAGCATAGTTTATTACCGGCCGGCCAATCGCCTTGTATGTTGCCAACAACGTTTCTTTGTCTTTGCCCCAAGAGCTGCCGGCGAGCGACTTGAGGACATTGTTGCGGCTCTGTACTCTATTGGCGATTGCGGTAGTGTGCGCGGAGAAGGAGAGCAGGCTGTCGAAAGTCACCCCCAGAATCTTCGGGTGGTTAACCGTCGGAATGGGGGTGCCATCGATGTGGATGTTAAGATCCAGACTGACCTCCTTCGTCCAGGTGGTAAAAAGGGTCGCCGAGGACTTGGCAGGGGACAGCGCCAGGTTTCTGCTAGTGAAAAATTGGGCAAGATCTGAGAGATATCCGTTCACTTTCAAACACAGATCATCAATTGCATTGCCGGTTGCCATTATCGAGCAATCATCAGCATAGGAGACAATCGTGACTCCCTCTGGCGGTTGAGGGAGCTTGGAGATGTAGTGATTAAACAGTAATGGGGACAGGACGCCACCCTGCGGTACCCCTTGTTTAATCCTCCTTGGTTTCGATGTTGTATCTCTAAACCATACCGATGATTGACGACCACACAGGTAATTCGCGGTCCACCGTTTCAGTCCCTGCGGGAGAGTTGATGATTCCACGTCAGCTAGTAGCGTGGAGTGGCTAACTGTGTCGAAAGCTTTCGACAGATCCAACGCTACTAGGACGGTTCTCTCGCAGGGGCGGTTTTGGTTAAGACCACGGTTCACCTGTGTGTTTATGGCATTAAGTGCTGTTGTTGTGCTGTGCACTTTCCGGAAGCCATGTTGATGCTTAGCTGACCCAAGGTGGTATGTATAGTACGGGAGGAGTAGGGCCTCAAGTGTCTTTACCACAGGTGAAAGCAGGGAAATCGGCCGATAGGAATCACCCTTGTCGGCCGGTTTCCCTGGTTTCAGTAGTGGGACCACCTTCCCAACCTACCAGATGTCTGGAATGATGAGGGTGGCCATAGACAAATTGAGGATCCCGGTGAGGAACTCAACTCCCGCGGGGCCTAAATTCTTCAGCATCAACACGCTTAGCCCGTCAGGGCCAATGGCCTTGGAGGCTTTCGCCTTCCCGATGACCTCCTTTACCTCGCCACAAGTGAAGGTAAGAGGCGCGCTGTTGTTCGGTAATTTGCGCAGCCTCCTGGTCACCTTCCGCTTGGTCCTATCCCCCGAAGGATGCATTCCCACGACAGTCGGTTCTACGTACCGGAATGACCCGGGTTTCACCCGGCCAAGGACTGTTGTTTCGGCGATCTAACCCTGTTTAGATCGGCCTACCCCATTTGTTTTTTATCATTGTGATTGCTATTGTACATTAGTTTAATATAGTCTGTAAGAATTTCTTAGTTCAATGACTTCTTTACAATGCCCGCAAAAGAGCACAGTTTGTGGTGGTCATTTAACCGATGTTGGTTTTAAAAACGTAGTCGACATAAATTGTAAAGGATTGAACTAATCCAAAAAAAAAAATCATTCTTTACAATCTATTGGTTCTTTCAAAAGTTATTCAACATTCTCATGCCGAAGGAACTGTTGGCACACCCTGTACATATATACCTGTGGATAAGTATATCAAATAAATGTTCGCCAAGATTGCACTTGCAAGTAAATATATAATATAATAGATATACATACATACATATATAGACATAAGTATGTATGCAGTAAAGTCTATAGCCGCAGGAGTCAACAAAATGGATGATGTATAGCCATAGTATTAGATAAACGACTTTAAGAATCTGTCTTTGACATTTTTATTAAATTTCGCCTTTTTCGCTGCTAGCATTTTGTACACGGCGCAGTCTGTAGCGGTGGTAGAGTGTGCATATAACTTCCGGAAAACGTTGCGCTAGTACATTCTCAATTTATTTTGCTTTTGCGGTGATTTCTTAGTACTCGTATGCGAATGAAAGATTTCATATTATACAAATACACAGTACGTGCAACTAGGCACGTATACACCAAGTTACATCACAAAAATAACAGTATTATTGTGTAACAGTTTTTTTGTTGTTGAAATATTGGTATTGTTGTCTAAACACCCACAAATTAAATGTCACTGAGCTTTAGTTTTGCTATACAATTTTTCACCACAAACCAAACCCCATTTTTTTACGCTGCGCTGTACACTTAAATGAGAAAAGTTTCCAACTACTTATTTTCTCTTTAAATATACATACCTATGTATATATATTTTTTTTTTTTATTCAAACAGATTTGTTCCCTAAGATATTTATGTAAGTAAATACCGTCAATAGCGACATGCAATTCCAGTGAATGAAATTGACAAATATTAAAGAAAACGAATTCAACTTTCCAATGGTTGTTTTGTGCCAGTAGCGAATAAAAAACAACTCCCAAGAAAAAAAAGAAGGAAATTCTTTGAATTCGCTATATTTACTTAGTATGGCAGAGTTAAAAGAATGAAAAGTTAAAAGGCAATGGTGGAAAGCAACAGAAGCAACAGGTTTTCAATTTATAAATGAAATGACTGAAGTCAACCAATGAAAACGATTTTTTATTTGCAAAACAGAGGGGTGGCGTAAACTTGTGAAACTAAATATAATATAAGAAAATTTAAATTTCGTGAAAACCTATCAAAAATTTAGAAATTTATTGGATTGAATTTAGTATAAAACACACAGCTGCAGTAAGGAATATATTTTTACACATCGTATAAAATGGTACACAATTGTTTGGTATGCCTCAAGGTTCGTTCACTTACTTAATTCACTAAAAAAACTATGTGTTAATTTTATTATAAATTTTTGCTTTCGTGATAGCATCCCTCAAGAATTTAGAGCTTAGTTTTAATTGACTTAAAGCTTGGTGTTCCACAGTTTTGAATATATTCTAAAAAGTCTAAATGCAAATAGCACAATCGCTTTTAAGATCGAAGTGCTAACCTTGAAATAAAAATGTAAAAGGCATTTTTTCAAAATTTTATTTTTGATGAATAAATGTATCTAGATGATCTAGGATCTAGCTTGAAAAGTCTGCAATGCAATCATGATGCTGTTTTCGACCTTTTTTGGTGCATTGGTTTAGGAAAAACTTGAACAACATAGCTAAAACTTTACCTAATTCATACTTATAAGGTATTATTAGTTAGGTATTTTCTCACCTCTTTTCAAAAACCCATGGGTTAACAAAGCCCTTTGTGATACCGCTGCCAAGAGAAGGTACATAAATCACCGAGTGTGCCTTACGTACCACAGAAAATTCGGAATGCTCGCCGAGCTCAGATCAGCGAAAAGAAAGTAGAAAGTATTTGCTTATTAACGAATTGGTTTCGGGTCTCGGATGTCAGAGACTGAAAGACGCCGCAGGGGTCCGGTAAGTGAAAGCAGAGGTTTAGTGTGGATTCGTTGGAATAAACCTCTCTGTCCACTCCGGCGTTTAGTTTAGAACCTCCTTATAGATAGTCTTTGGCTCTAGACCAGTGGCACCTTCCCATTCATTCCTCTCTGGGACCCATATGAAGAATTTGTTGTTCATGCAGTGTAAAAGTGTAGTAGAGTCTAGCCTCAATAGAGTATTCGGCAGAGATTCCAAGACCTTTGCATGCACTAATATTAACTCTTCCCACAGCTTGGCAGTGGTCGTGTGACAATCACACAGACCGTACGATGTACCTTTGGCTCTGAACAAAGTATTGCGTAGCGCTGCCCACCAGACGGTAATACCGTACAAGAGAATGGGTCTTATCACTGCTAGTTTAGTTTTATTCCCCATTTGCATTCCAATTTTTCGCCTATAGAAGCCTTACAAGCTTACAAGGTGGTGATGACCTTCCTGGAATGGTCTTCGATGTTTCGCTTCAATTCGAGCTACCTGTCTACAATAACTCCAAGATACTTGATCTCGGTTGATAGAGTGAGTGAGTGAGTTCTACCCCGTTTAACGAGGGTAGTTTGAAAGTAACAATTTTATATTTTCTTATGGAGAGCACCATACCGACCTTTGTGGGGTTAACGCTAAGCCTACATTCTTTCGACTAGAGTGCATGTTGTAATAGCTCACTCGGGACCTGCAGATGTTTACCAGCTGTTACGTTTGCTATGTCGTCGGAGTACTCTACGACTTGAATACCAGTGCCCTTTACGTTCAAAAGTAGGGCATTGACGGTTAGATTCCATAGTAATGCCATCTTGGAAGGAGCCTCTGGTTACATATTTAGTTATGGACTCATCCCCTAGGTCGGAAATAATATTTCTCTTTTCCAGAAGCAGCTCAACAAAATCCACTTTCCGGTGCACCCCCGCTCTAAGGAGTGACTTGACTACAGATTCAGGGGGAACATTATTGAAGGTTCTCTCTATATCTAGGAAAACACCCAGAATGTACTCAATCCTTTTTTAATCGTTGAAACGATTTCACGAAACGCAGTAAATTTAGGTCACGTAAATTCTAATATGTTTCTGAAATATTTTGGCTTAAGTCTTAAAACGTAATATACTTTATAATTTCGTATCCTAATTTACTAATATACATATGTTTTGTATTCTATAACTCTTCACAACAATGAAGTTTTGAATAGAGACATGTGGCGCTTGATGTTTGCCTAAATCGAAATCGAATGAGCAGAACAATCGTCGGGCTATGTGGAGTTGGCCGATTTAAACAGGGTTAGTTCGTCGAGATAACATCATTTAGCACGGTGAAAATAGAGTCATTCCGCTACGTAGCACCTCACCATCCTCGGCCCGCGAAGGAATAAAATTTTAATGCTCAGTAAATAATTCCTTATGAACGAAACCGTCAACAATCGCCGCACGATACCAATCACCTATTCGTATGCCATCTCAACCAACTCATCTAACAGCTCACTCCGTTTTATCCGACGTCACCGAAACACCGCATTTATAGGCCCTCCCCTTAGATACGGTTGATTACAACGACCATGGCTAAGTCGACTCTGCATGGTATCTACAGCCTGGGTGTAGGTCTTTCAAAACAAGCCTCATGATATCATAATTTGCCAATATTAAACAAGTACATGAGTTCTACACAGTTTAGAGAGCTTATTGAAACAATATTTGGTTTGATAATGGTTGTCACTTGCTGTGAGCTGATTCGACCAACCTAGCAATCAGTGCGCAATAAGAAGCACAGGAACTTGCAAAGGAAATTCGGACTACTTATATAACTGCAAATGTATTTCATAATAAAAAAAAATCTCTGTATGTGTATAGTCACATATGTACTTACCACGATTGTAAAAAAAAAAAAAAATATTAACTAAATCTTTCGAAATACGTGAGAATTGCATGAAAAGAGAAAAGTATAAGTGAACAGAATAAAGTGAACCACAAAAGCATCAGCTTAAGTGGCCAAACCCTAGAGCGTTTGGAGAAGAAAATAAAAACAATGATTGGTATAAAAAAGAGGGAAATGTCTTTAAAAAACAACACACACACACACACACATAGAAATAGATGAAGGCCGCATCATTGGAGCATAGCAAATCGAAGCATTTCCAGCTGCATTAAGAAAACGCAGCGGATGAAACGAGGAACTATTATCATCATTACGTGAGCAGAATAAGCAAGTCAAAGCAAACAATGTCTAAAGCAAATCTATGGAACCTACTCAGCGTACAAGTACTTGGAAAAACTTGCAGAGTGCTGTTGAGACGAACGCGCTAACTGACTAGATGACTGCCTGACTACCTAACTGCCAGACTAGCTGGCTGACTGGGCTGGTTGGCTGGCTGACGCGATGAGTGCATGAATAGTGCAGACCGAGGCAGCTTGAGTGACGTAGATATTGTGGTGGCGACTGAGATTTGGTCATAGCTAAAGATCGACATTGGTTATTGGAATATGCGCATTATATATTTGATTGAATAAACGAGTGAGTAGGTGGGTATATATTTAGTATTGTAGTATGTAGTACGAATATACAATGGCCAGGCTAACTAACAATAGCGTTGACAACAATGACACTGACAGTGACTGTCAGTCAATCAGGCGCAATCAGACGGTTGGCAACGCAGTAGTGAGATGATGATGAAATTGAAATGCATATAAAACAGCAACCATAGCAAAGCGTTTGGCGTAGAGCACAGTGGATGGTTACAGCCAAAAATTCAAGTACAAAAATTAAAATGTTAATAAAAACATTTGTTTAAAAAAAAAATTTGGACATCACATGCGATTAGATTACAGTGCGTCCAAAACTGAGTAAAATTGCCATTTTGTTAATAAAATTAATAGCGGAAATGCACAATAAATTTTTTTTTGCACAACATGTATTCACATTAGTTTTCTTGACATTTTTGTTTTATAAGAATATAGTTCATTCTATAACGTAAACCATAAAAGTTTCAAAATTTTTCCAAACTCTCGAAAATTTAAGAAACAATTACAAAATTCTGCATCAAAATTTTTAGAAACTTTTCGGGGGTGCAATTTTCTAGCCCATTTGATTTTGACAGTTATTTTTTTTGGCTATAAAACAATTTAAAATTTAAAAGTCGATTTTTTCGAGTTTCTTAAATTTTCATAAAATTTTTACAAAGTCTCAATTCTTAGGGTTTATGTTATATAATTTAAAATTGTCAATTTTACAAGAAACAACACTGAACTATTTTCACTGCAATTAACTGTATGAGGGTGCAACAAACAAAAAAGACAGCAAAAAAAAAGAAAAATAATGATAACATTGCTAGAAATACTAAAAAATATATACATACATATGTGGGTTTATTCGTATTGGAAAAAATAGTTAATATAAATCTTAAAAATAAATATGCATAAAATTTCATTAATTTAAGATTTCTCAAAGGAAATATTATTTTCGATCAAACAATTTTTATTTTTAAAGATTTTATAGGAATTCTATGAAAAAGTAGCTATATTTTTCTTATGTAAAAGGTAACTGAAACTTCAAACCGGTATCTTTTCTCCGTTTCCTATCATTATTGGCGGTAGTACCATGTAATTTCTAAAAAGTTGATTTTCCTCTGTATTTTTGGACCACCACTGTGGAATTGTTTTCAAATTATTTAAACTTTTAAATAAGAATTAATTGTAAGCATTTCGGTCCACCAACTCAAAAGGTTTAAACATTTTTTTTAGCATTGTCATTATTTATATGGTTTATGTTAAAAACGGGGGCGCAATAAGAGCGGGTAGATGTTGAAATAGAAGCAAAGATCGGCATAGAACTATGATTTCACGAAACCTCACAAAAAAAAAGTATAGCGAGGTCAAATTGCACGATCCCTGGCTAGTAGGATCGAAAGATAACCCTCAAATCGTTCATGCAGAATGCCCATCGTTTTGTGCGCTGTGTGGCATGTATCGCCGTTTCGATGAATCTACATATCAGACGTAGGCGAAGAAGAAATCGGTTATCATTATTCAATAGGGATCGCCTTTAAGGCTAAGTGCCTAACCAGTGACGAACCCTGCCACACGCTCCTACCTCTGATTACCGAAGATGAATTCAGCTTTTCTAATGAACGCTAGAAGGAAATTGCGACCAGTTAGGTAACTGGCAAGAAGATTGATATCAGAACTACCCGGCGGTGCGATTTTATACTGAAAGGAAAGCTTGAAAGCTACAAATCACTTGAAACAATTTTATGCATATTATGACAAACTTTTGTATGAAGTGCTCCCACTGTGCGCGGAGGAAGGTAGCGCATGCGTTAATGTCAATTGTATTGAAAGTGTGAATTTAGCGTAGGGATGGGCAGCCTTGAAATGAAGAAGGTAAGTGACATGCAAGAGGCTGAGTTAGAAGTGGCAGCAGAAGAAGAAGGTACTTGCGGTTGGTTGCAGGCGAATAAAAGTCAACTAAGTATAAATACATACATACATACATACAACCATGCACATAAATGAGTATGAGTACAGTATTCTACGGCTACAAGCGCGTAGTTTACACGCATTTAAAATATGTGATACTCAAATATATTGCGCATTGCATTGATAGTCTATGAGTTTGAGAAAAACATACTAAAATTACTAGGTAGTGAATATCTCAAACAGTTTTTGAACTAAAGCCGGGTTGAAGCGCAACTGCTAGCCGATCTGAAACGTGTGCGCGCTTAGGTGCCAAAATCAATTTTTTTATGTTAAACGCTTTTTTCTCAACTAAAGGTATCATTTTCAAACTTGCTGAACTTGTGGCGCGAATAGGCAGTGATGATAAAGTTGCTTTTTTGGCACAATTTAAATTGGAAAAGCACTTTGACACTATACCTACCTTTTTGGTAAAATTAGCATAGAATATAGTGCTGTTTTAATATACTTTTAGTTTTGCTTTTAGTTATACGGCCAAGCTCTAAAAATTGATAAAAATAATTCCGAAACCGAGTCGAATTTTGCAAAATGTCTGGCACGCAAACTTATATTTTGTCAACTTTGAGCAAACATAAACGAAATTGGATAACAAGGTCTTATAATTTGGTTTTACAAAACGACAAAAAATTAATCTATAAATGTCGAGTGTGTCTTTTCCATTCACAATTTAAAAAAATATAAAATATAGAATCCGAATAATAAAAACCAAAGAATGGCAAACCGGTTTACTCCGTTTTTCCATTTCTCATATCATGAATACAAAATGTGGGGATACCTCTTCTTTCACATTCAAACGTCGAAGCGGAAGCAAATAGGTATCACGAACATCAGGAAAAGGGAAAATTGGTCGACGAGTTTTGGGAGTGATCTCTCCAAATATTTGAAAGTGAATTCGTGGAAAAAACAAGCTTCTAAATCAAATAATCAAATAATCCATTCGATGTTTAGTGATCGATAACTACAAACAAGTTTCTTCAAATAATCGCAATGCGGCTTATCCCTGTTAGTACCTTCGATATCTATGTAAAACAAATTATGTTCGAGATCTTTATTAATTTTAGATATTTGGAGGTCAACAGTGTTTTAACTCTGATTTCTAATTAGAATTTCGACTCATTCAACGTAATGTGACAATCTTATAACAAAAATGGTTCGTAGAACAAAAGTAAAAAGTGAATTTTCTACTTTAAGATAAGAGGCCGGTTTATTGTTTCATTGTATTGGGCAGACCTGGTTATTGTTTACGGCAGCGGCCTCGGGCCTTTTTGATTCGCCTTTATTTAGTATGCATTTGTTTCTTCGAACAAGGAATTATTGAATAAAAAAAAATTAAATTTTCCATTCAATATATATTCGATTTTCAAGGATAATTTAAAATTTTATGCATATCTTTTTGAATTTTTTTATATAAGCAACTTACATAAGTGAAAGTGCCAAAAATGTTGGCGTAAGAAATTCTGTGGATACATAATATGTATATCCTTAAATATAAAATGCGTATCATAACTATATGACAGTGTTTTTTGTTTTTTGACAAATGTCAACACTTTCTTTGGTTTCCATGTAATGTTAATTAAATTTATATAATAACATTTCTCAATTTACGTGCACAATGGCTTCGTCGCCCGGCACCATGCAGTATTTTACAAATTAATTTGTAAAATATGGATTCATAATAATAATAATTTCTCAATTTACAACAAAAACTATATAATTCCAAGCTTCAAACGTTATGCAAATTTAAATGAAATTAGAACTTTTTAACACGAGGTTTTATAAATTTTTTGGGCTTGCGCACTTTCTTTTTGTAACGAATGCAAGAATTTTTTTTTACATGGAAGCAAATTTTACCAACACCGTCAGTAAAAAAAAATTATCAAAAATCAATGGAAATTTGTAGCAAATTGAGACTTGGGCGTTTATTAATGGGCTATATGACTGCTTACACAAAATTTTTCTAGAAATTTCGACTAAAAAGTTTAAAATTTTTATTTTAATTTGTTGAATTTTATTAAAATTTACATAAAGTTTAAAGCTTAAATTTATACGGGTTTCATTGTGGATTGAATTGTAGTTTAAAAAAAAATTATAGTTGTGAAAAGCATTATATAACCAACCTCTCATTTGGAAAGTCAGACATGCATTAATTTTTCGAAAATTTATATTTCGATATAATTCATTTTCCAAAACTCACAAGAAATCATAGACTCCATTATTTGAAAGCGATTTAGAATTGTCTACAGTTAAAAAGACAATTTTAATTAAAAAGAAATTACTTTGTTAATACTCAAATTAGTTCGCATCTTTTATTTAAGGGTCCTATAAACCTGGAAAAAATCTCTCAGAGACAACCTCGTATCGACCCATAAGTTTGCTGCCGACGCTGTCAAAAGTATGTGAAAAACTTCTAATCGATCGACTTGACTCAATGTCAACTCAACAAAATGTAATTCCTACGCATCAATTTGGATTCAGACGAAAATACTCCAGAATATATCAAGTTGATAGTAGTAGGTAGTAAACAATATCAAAAGACTTAAATGACAAAAAATACTGCGCGGCTATGTATTTAGACATCTCAAAGACATTTGATAGCGTATGGCATAAGGCCTACTTCACAAACCTAAGTCATTTCTACCAACGGACTAATACGTTTTGCTACATTAGTGATAGGAACTTCTTTGTCACATTCCAGATGCTGACTCTGAAATGCGCGGCTTGAGTGCTGGTGTTCCTCAAGGTTATCTATACTTCAGATATTGCTGTTATAACCATTGAGAACAGCTTGATTGCAACATTTGCAGATGACACAGTTCTGATTTTTTCAAGCAAACAACTTGCCGTAGCTGGGAAAAAATTGCAAATCCTATTCAACGACATCCAGAGGTGATTCAACTCTTGGAGAATGCAAATAAACGCAGACAAGACAGTGCAAGTAATTCAAACAAACCGGAAGACCAACAAACAGCAACAATTAAAACTTGGTATTACTTTAGATGCTAAACTTACATGGAATGAATACATAAACAGGAAGAGGAACGAAATAAAAAATAAGTTCCGACAACTGTATAATTCTGTTCTAAACTATTGATAAGATATTTCCCTCTATTATGATTCTATTAAGACATTGATTCCACAATGCTTTATTTCCATAAACTTAATATGATTACGAGATGGCTATATAGGCAGGTGTAATAACGAGGAAATACAAAGAAAAGTGTAGAGGCTTTGGCACTCCCTATAATAATAATCAGTCGTGAACTTCGTGAACCTTGTGATTTTGGGAAAAAATGAAAAATTTGTGTATAGTAATATCTGTTTTACTTTAATTGGATAAAAGCTTAGGTAATTAACTTAGTAAAAAAATTTACAATAAGGTCGTGCACTTTTGACGCCGTTTATATCCAATAAATACTGTACTTCGCTACTGTAAGCAGCGGTTAGTGGGCGCGTGAATTGCATAACTGTTGGATTGACAAGTCGTTACGTTTTCTTTTTGTTTTTTTTTGTTTTTGTTGGCTTCTTCATTCTCTGTTAATGTTTTGGCATTTGAGTGGCTGCGAATGACAAGTAACACTCAAGTTGCTGCCACTTGTGTTGCTCTTTTAATATCACAATAATACAATAGCAAAACAAAAAAAAGCAAACAAAAAAATAACAAAAACAAATAATTGTATAACAATACTAAGTCGCAGCACAGCATCAACAGCAATGAACAGAGAAATTTTGTTGCGGCAAATGCGTCAACAGTTGGTGAGTGTAATAAAATGAAATAATAAATGCAAGAATTGCAAAAGAAAAGTAATAATGGAAATAAACAACGATTGTGTGCAATATATTTAATTGTAAAGCTCATTTTATTTATGTTAACACAAACGTGCAATTATCACATTTTTTTTTTATTATTTTTGTATTTAATTTTCAACATGCCACTTTTATTATTGTACATATACATATTTTCAATTGTATTCATTTATTTTGTTATTTCTTGCACGCACAGCCATTTTCATATATATGTGTGTGTGTGTGTTAGTTTATTGACAGTTGTGTAACTTTCTAGTCCATTTACCGCAATCTGCTTATAATTTTTCAATGTCACACACACACACACACACGCGCGCGCGCCTCCAATGATGTCACATTCAATCTATAGTATATTCTCCTCCTAATGTTGCATTAAATCATCACGCCACTCGCTCAGTCTTCACGCCGTTCCCACTTCGCCTGCCTTTTCACTGTTTTTTCTGTTGTGGCAAGACATGCATATCGCAAATGCAACTTTACCAAATGTTGCCTATCAAAATTGCACTGATTTCCTTTCTCCGTTTTTTGATATTGCTTTGTTCGCAATTTGCTTAGCCGCCTACTATGTCTTCGCCATCCCATCTACCTACCCAGCGTTGTTAGCAAGTATTTGCAATCAAAAGAGAATTGCAAAGCGTTGGCAATTTGCTACTTGTCAGTAGTGCAACATGTGGCACGCAATGTAAATTTAGTGAACCGTTTATGGAAAAGTATAAATTCTTACAACGACTATATGCAACTATATACGAGTATGGGTTTGTACCCAGCCATTGAATATGCTAGTTCATATTCAATTGGTTGAAGAAGTCCTCGCTCTTAAGTGGAGGTGGGATACTATCGATAGTAAATCGCCACACAATAGTTTTTGAAATGACATGTAGTTTAAAACATCGATCGTAAGTGCTATCGTCCTTAACTTAAAAGAAACAGAACTAAAGACCGCAATATACCACAATGATATCCGCTCGCCGATTTTACCGCTATATGCGTGGTGTATTTGTACGTTTTAAGTAATATGTAGGGATTAGGGATGTAAGCATCGTAAAAGAAAACATCGATTGTTTTCAAAACACCTTCGGCAAATCTTCATCAAATTCTTCAAGTTTTTAATTTTTTTGAGAGAAAAAGCCCAGCTCCGGATACATAAACTCCGCCAGCTAATTTTCCGAGGCTTTTTAAATTTTTTGTTTTTTAAATTCTGTACCAAAAAATATATTATTTTTACTCCGAAGTTCTTGTATTTATGTTATTTAGAGAGGAAAAGCCATCTAAATTTAAATTCTTTTCTTTTCTATAAATAACATAAATATAAGAATTTCGAAATGAAAAGTAATATTTATTTAGTACAGAATTTAAAAACAAAAATTTGGAAAGCCTCGGGGCAGTCAAACAGTTTCGCTGCTAGGTGAAAATTGCTCCTGCTTTAGAAAAAATCGTACACTCGGAACTGAAGTCACCAGCATGCAAAAATATTTAGAAGCAAGTTTATGCAGTCTCAGAAATACATTTTTTATATCAACCCAAATTTCGGTTGTATTTTGATTAATATGAGCAACAGCTGATTCAAGACACATTGTTGCCAGCGTAGGGGAAGATAACTGTTTAGATTTTATCTTCTGGTGAACTAAATTATTAAGGCGTGTTTTAAATATTATAATTTCACTCTTGGGTCTAATGTAGTTCCAAGCACCAAAAGAGAATTAAAAGGTTTGGAGTAAATTTTGAGGAAAATCGACAAAAAAAACACCGAAGTATTCGAAATATCGATCGTTGTAAAAAAAAAAACGATGTATAGTTTGCATCCCTACTAGGGATGACACATCGACAGAAAACCCACGTCATCAATTATTTCTGTATTGCTGTTAAAAATCTTTCCTCTCAAATTTCATTTAATTTTTGCTCGTATTTCTTTGATGCCAGAGGTCGCAATGAAGTTACTCGTTTGCCCCTGTGAGGATCCATACCATGGACGACTATTTGGTTTCCGGTTCGTACTTATAGAATCAGTAACGACTTTACTAGTTGCTAGACTGCCAAGAAGGAAGATTTTAGTTCACCTACTCGGGTATTGTCTTCTACAATTAAATGCCTTATCTGCAATCTTCGGAACCAAACGGAAATTGATTCTGTAGAGACGGTGCAATTGTTCCATATTCAATTTGGCATTTATTGAAAATTTGCTGTAGCTTTAATTTACTCCGAAAACCGAAGAGAATTAAAGAAAAAGCAAAGCGAATTTCTGTTTGCGTTGGAGGAGGAAATTCGTCTGAATCATCTAGAGCTATTTTTCGTTATCTCGTTTCCATTTCAACTGATCGTTTTGACATGTAGGCATAAGTTTGATCTTAGCACACCCAAAACTGTCGGATAATCATATTCAACCCTATATGGTTCCACAAGTGTTTAGCTTTCGAATGGTAAATTTCGGCAATTCCGATCTTGATCTTCCTAAGCGAGGCTCTTATGTCCAGCGCGTGAGACACAGTCATTTATGATCTACACCTTCAAAGTTCATTCATTGTTTCATTTCCGTAAATGTCCCAGTATCCCGTAATATTTCGTACTGAACAGAAATCTATGTCAGCTCTCTCTTATACTCACCTACTAGTTGAGAATAACAGAATAATAGTAGTACTCAATTTTGAAAAGATGCGCAGACGCTTGGCGTTCTGGTAGCAGGATTAGGCCAATATATAAGAGCTACTTTATATAGTTCAGGAGAGAGGCCTTCGTTCCTGAAAAAGGCGGGGAAATTCAAGTAAATCCGAACTTCTGTACTATTGTTTGGCACTACAATCCAACGTCGCTTTTCGAAAGTTTGGATTAGTTCAGTGTTTAAATATCAGAAATTGTCAATGAATTACTTCACAGTATGCACAGTTGCACTGTCACTGCAGAAACTGATCATCTCTATTATTCATTCGTACAGCATTCAAAAACCGTCAGCATTACCTTCGGTAAATACGAAATTTTGAAATGCTTGCCTTGAAGCCGTAAGAGAAAACAATTTCGATTGAATCTCTCAAAAGCATTTTTGGATATTTACAAAAATTTCAAACGACTTGCCAAGTATGAGTACATTAGTTAGAGGCAGAAGCAACGAGTAAGGGCTCACATTCTTCGAAAGCATTCTATTTCCTCAGAAATCCGAACACCATGCTACTACCCATCGATGTGCCGCCGTCGGCTTTTGCATTTCTAAATCAAACGCCACTCCATATCCCGTCTAGCAGCGAAAACGCCAAGCATACCATGGTCCTGCACTGCCATACAGCTGACTATTTTGTAAATGATCCAATTGAAGCCAAGTATTTTGTAAGGCTTTTAATTTTAGTAATTATCAAACCCGCCAGGAATACTTTCATGCGCTGCTGAACTTGTCATCTACTTCAACAACTTTTTCTACTACTACCCATAAAGTACGAACATTAAAAAAAAAATTGTTCAGCTTTATATTTTTTTTTGTTGCAAATTTTACAAAAAATGTACGCGAATATTCAAGCACAATTTCAAATCAAGCCACAAATTCTCTACTAATGTCAATTTACTGTTACCAATAAACCAAGTCTTGTGTGCGAAAAAAATTTAGTGCCTCAGAATACTACGTTAATTTGTGGGTGTTTGTGTGTGTGAGGGAGTGTTGAGGTTGTGTTGAGGTTGTGTGATGCGATTTCACCAGTTACTTTCTGTTTATATTTTTTCATTCGCGCTCAGCGTGATAACCTAAGACTAACGTCAGTTTCATTCCAGTCGATAGGGAATTCGTAGCAGACAAATAAAAGAAGAAATGCACTTAAATAAATGAATGCAATGATAGCGTTTGAAGGGCATGTCTAGTGTAGCTTTGGGAATTTGGCAAATCTGTGATAAGAAATTATTTGATAGTCGACTTTGAAATGCCTTTAAAAATAAATGCGAATAGAAGTAAAAGGTGGTAATTTTCAATACATTCGTATGACAGCATTCGAAGGCAGTGTCTATTTTAAATTTTTTGCCAGGCTTATACTTATTCCGGCTGGCTGTTTGATTACAAACCATATGGAAACCTATGATCATAAACCAAATATGAAATGGGAACTCCAGGTTACAGATCGCCAATAAAAACGAGTAAAATTTATAAAATATTTACTTCTTTAAAAAGTGAATCTAGGTATCGCAATTTCAGATGTCACACACTTAAAAATCCCTTGGCCAATTAATATCAAATTAACAAAAAAAAAAAAGATGGAGATAGAACTGATTACGGAGATAGACATACAGCGGCGGACAAATTAATAGAGTCGCGACATTTTGAAAAGGTTTGACTATTTTTCTTTTGTTTGTTTAATTTTTTATAAATTTTTTTTTATAAAAGTCTAGCTTATTATATAACAAATACGGTATACACCAACTTTTCAAAACTTTGCAGAGAAAATAGGAAAATTACAAACTTTTTAATTACAGTTTTTTTTTTAAATTATAAGTATGCAGTTACACAGCCCATTCGGTTTGAGTAAAATAAAACGCAAGTTCAAATAAGTGGAAAATTACCGTTAATTTTTGAAAATTTCGTTGCTCATTTTCTCCTATACAAAAAATGTACAACGTACACCGTCACTTTTGCATATTATTATAGTAAAATTTAGTGGTTTATAAAACTCTATACCAGAATTGTTTCTACAAATTGTTATTAAAAAGTTTTGAATTTAGATAAAATACCAAAATGTCGCAGCTCTATTAATTTGTCTGGCGCTGTACATACGTACATACCTACATCCCTATACAAAATTAAATCCACATGTTTTCTTCCATAATTTTGTATACAAATAGTACTCTGAAAATTAATACTCGAAATACCCTAAAAATTCCGATTAAAATATTTGAAATTTTGACAAAAAATGTCCTGAAGTTTTTCTAAAGAAATTTTGCATGAAAATCAATAATTTGTGAGTAAAAATAAGCCACGATGTGGTTTAGAGACCCAACAGATAAACTAATCGGCAAAAAAACTAGATATTTATTGGGGTGGCTCAAACAAAATTTTTTGATGCTATCCTCTAAAATTAATTGTTCTGTGACCAGAGATTTTTATTTGCTATACCCAGCTGTCAGCGTAGGTGCCTCCTTTTGTAAAAAAAAAATTAAATATGTAGTTATACAAATTATGTTATATAGTTATACAAATTTACGAAGAAGAGTTGACATTAAAAACATTTTCAATACTACAAAATAACAAAAATCTTTCGGTGTACAGTGCAGATCTAAAAAATAAAATTTTCTTAAAAACAAGTTCTAAATACATTAGGTGGCCTAATATACATACATAGTTATTTATAAAAAAATTTATATTTTTTTCCAATCAAGCATAGGAATGAGTCACAGTACTCCGATATAGAGTCGACCATCAGCGCTCACCGCCAAGGAACGCTCAAATTCAATTAAGACAAATCCATCCATGTCGAAGGCATAAATTTGGGAGGAGCGCTAACCAACCGCTTTATCTATCGTGAGAGAGGTAAATCGGCAGTCTAGGGTCATACGGAGAAGCTGAAAGATATTTTATGTTGCATTTCAACCCAATAATAGATTAGTACAACGCAGAAAAGGGCCGAAAATTATGAGGGATTTGCAGAGTGAGATTTTTGTTAATCGGTAGAGGGTTCTGCTCTTCAATTGCCAACCCAGCACAAAAAAGTATCTGTTTCCAAGAGTTATTATTCGCTTAATCTGAAATCTTCCTTCACAACTTATATTTAGTTTATAACTGCAGCGGGAATACCCTTCTTATGGATGGGACAAACTATACTGAGATGTCATTTTTCGGTACTCATCGGACTAAATTGCGTCTAACAGTTGCTACGAGTAAATGCGCCCTATCAGCTCTTCGTCTCTGACTTTGAACAGCATAGCCGGTATATCATCGGCTCTAGGGGCCTTGTTGTTCGTAAGCCGCATGGTTGCTGCTTTTATCTCGTCTTAGTCGAACAGAGTAATATAAATATCATTTGCAGACATTCGCCTGAGTTCTTCTTCATCAAACACGCTACCAGTGTTGCAATTCAAAAGCTCTGGACGTCGGCTGAAAAAATGTCCAGCTTTGTCTTTACATGAAACTATTTGATTGATACCATATTTTCTGGTAACATTTTTGCGTTGCGCTCCGGCTTAACATCGTCTCGTTCGCTTCTTTGGAAAATACATCTGCCCTCCCTCCTCTTTTCAGAGATCTACTACCGAAATAATATAGCTACTTTATAAGTATAGCACCCATACTACAGATTTTTCATTATTACTAATCCTCTCCACCAACGATAAGCTTATTTAATCCATTTTTACCTGAAAATATTATTTGCATATCATCCTCCTGAGAATTTCACATCTTTCAAAGCTTTCCGTAGCTTATTTCACTACCTACATACGGACTCGGTGTTTGCACATAAAATGTAGCAATTAATTAACTTACAATATACTTAGTTTCAAATATCTTCCCACACTTGCCAACTTGTAGTGCTTATTTAATAAATTTTCCCGCCTCTATCTACAGTGTAAAGAATGGCTTGAATAGAGAGTACAGTAGCGTAGCGTAATTTAACCGCCCGATGGGTGTCAGACCCATCAGTTGAGGTAACCATCGGCAAGCAAACTTTTGAAAAAGATACCAAGTGTTTGCAAAAGTTAAACACTCCGGCTGGGCAACCACATCCCAACCACAATGGACATGAACCATTTCTGAACGACCAGTAACGCCATTTACAGCTTGTGTCCAGCAGGCAAATGGACATAGAGAGAATGAATGCCAGTTGATGCAAAGATTTTACATACTTTTCACAAACTTATTAACCTACATATGTATGTAGATATATACATAGTGCAAATTCACAGATGCGCATTCTCTTTACATACTGATACATTGTTGAATGAATTAACCTCAATGCTGTTGGTTGGAAAATTTCTACACCCAGAGAGGGACACAACTAAATAATACAAAGGCAATTAAAAAAAATAGTAATTCAAAAAAGGAAAAACAATATAAGTCAGATGAAACAACAAAAATAAGCATATGAGTAATAAAAAGCGATTCGTCGTATCATATTGTTTAAGATTATTTTGCATCAGCCAGACTGGTGAACAATAGATCTGGAGTTTTGGCGCTGAACTGATATTCATGACGAGAAAAATGCCTTGGCTTTAACTAATTATTATTGACTTCTTTTAAGCTTCGCATTCGCTGCGATAGCAATGCCAAAAGCATATCCGTAGAGCCATGGGAGCTTACAGATATCTTAAAGGGGTTTTTAGCTATTAAAATATTGGTATTTCAGAAGACATTTACGCCCAAGTAAAATTGCACAATATTTTCTAATTCATTGTCAGCATTATGTCTTTGTCCACAAATTGAAGAAAAGTACAGTTTTATACCGCCTTGGCTGATAGGATTTGCTTATGATTTCACTCTCCATAGTAATGTGCATCGTTTTCGGGACCGACCGTAGTAGTTACACTCGAACCAATTCGTCTACGATGGCCGCCAGAGAGTAGCCCAAAAATGGATTTAAATCGTTGACGCTATAACCAACCACCTAAACGTCCAATCAGATCGTTGACGGGGGGCTTCGCTATTTCACACAATAAGCTCAATAGGAACTAATATGAGGTGATAAGAAGACTGGTTCCCTTATCAGCACCAGCGGCTTCGTTGTCCTCTCGCCGCGCAGGCTGACTGGTTTTGGAGCAAAGAAGTAGTGTTTCCCGTCGCAATTTTTGCAGCCTCAGAGCTCTCTGAGATAATATTTTGAAGTTATTTCTCAAGAGGATGTGCAAAAATAGGTCAATAGGTATCTACTAAACTAACTAACATTTTTCTGATTATTAATTGACGTTGTAACCATAGTACGATCGTTCGTGCCGCTTGCTACCTGGCGCTAATTGAAGGCATCACCTGAATTTCAGTTTTCCATTTTTAATTTGCCTAGACAACCGCTAGAGCCCAGTTATTAATTGAAGCCCGATATTTCCTGGTGTCAGAATTTTCAAACTTCATACCACTTTATGGATTGGAGATCTTCTTTAGGTTCTCGCCAAGGACAACCCTAGTGTATGTTGCTTATTGCGTGCCAGAGCTGGCCACTCACAAAGATATTGAAGAGTTGATTTTCTACTTATCCTGGAGATTTCTGCTTCAACATCGAGTTTTTCTTGTCGGCATGTTCACCAATCGGTCACTATCCCGTGATCGGGGATGTTAGTATGAATATATATTTTCTTGACCTACCTAGCATGTCTACCGTTCTTAGCTTGTCATAACTGCGCCAGATTTCTTTCACAATTTTGCAAGTTGCTAATCTCTCTTAATTACTCGTAGCGGCAGCGAATTGCTTCCATCTCAAATTCCTCATTAAAGGCTCCGGCGGGCGAGAATCTAGACGAGACGTAACGAGACAACTGAGTCTACCGCCAATCTTAACACCCCTTTACAGTCCTATTAGCGGGTACTGCATTACATGACTTCGGTAGTGTTGGCACTGAATGTCAATATCGTTATAAAGATGATACAACTGATGCAGATTTAAAATGAATATATGACAAAACACAACAAAAACTTATTTCTAAACTTACAAGACCGGGCTAATCAATTCTGGACACCTTTCCGAGAGCTGTTGGGCAAGTGTAGTGAAAATTACTAGTGTTGCGGAGGTTTAGAATGTATTTAGGGAGTTTCACATACTAAGCGGCTTAAATTCCGTAAGGCGCCTGAAACATCAAACCACAGAAACTCTTTCTTCTTAACAGCAATCGCCTGAGGGCATACAATGGAAAACTGAAGAGAGCTTTACATAACTTCATTTGCTAGTGGGAGTCAGTGTAAACCTATAGGTTCTCCCAAGGCAAGCCGCATCACAAATTATAGGAAGCCTTTTTCTAATAGTGGTCGATAGGAGAAGTTCGGCAAACAGCAAGTTATATGATGTAAGCGTCCATTTTTTTTATTATTCTACCGTAAAAGAATGGGCGCAACAATTTCGTTTGGTAAGAGAATGAAATTAAGGATGAAAAGCCAAGTTTAATTACAACATTACAAAGGGTGTGTTTCGCGGAGAAGAAGGTTTATAGCTACTTATATATTGAAAAGGGTAGGAGAAGGTCCATAGCTCGGGCACAGAGCTACCACCAGTTTGAAAATCTAATTTATGTAAATTAATTATACACAAGTTATATAAAATATCGAAAAGTGTTTGCCAAACGATTCGTACCAGCGAGGAGAATATTTATAGCTGTAGTTCAAAAAAGATTGCCACCTGTTTGAAAAGTTGAATTTAATTAAGCTATACTTAAGTTATATTCAGATATTATTTTTTGTGCCTGATTTTATTAAACGACAATATTAATTTTTGAGCTCAAGGCCAGTATAAGGAAAGTATTTTTGGAAAACCACAGGGTAGCCAGCTGTTTGAAAATTCGTATTTAATTAAATTACACACAAGTTATATGAAATATTAAAAAAATGGTCGTCAATGGGTTGGCTCTATTGAGGAGGTGTATAGCTTTATTTTGCACAGGGGTGCCACTTGTTTGAAAAGTAGAGTAAACAAAGTCATTAACTACAGTTGCTTTAAGTATTTAAATTACACCCACAACGAATTTGAGTTCAGTTCAGCAAATATTAGCTGGGTATGTTTACATATTTTTCTCCTCTATTAGCTTAGCAAAAAAAAAAAATACACAATGTATGTATGTAAATATCTTTCATACAACGAAAGAAAAATTCAAAGAATTCACTTGTATGAAGAGGGAGGCAGTTGCATGAAATGCGCACAAATTTGTATTTCGCCCTAAGCGCCTAGCAACTTTGTAAAAGCAAGTCTACAACATTCAGGTACATTTCTAAAAAAAAAATAACAACAAAAAAAAATAATGCAAGAGAAACGAAATTAATTTAGAAGAACATCCAACAATCTGATAATTTGCTATTTTTTTTGAATTGCTTGCAAAGTCCGAAACATCAGAAAAACCAATTAGCCAATTAAAGATGAAACCAAAATGAAAAAGCAACAAGAAAATTACTGTAAATTTGTATGACAAGACAGCTCGTTCGACGTACTTACAAATATCTATCTATTTGCATACAATCGTACGTGCGAATTTGTGTGTGTAGTAGTAGTACAGAAAAAAAGGCCAGCAGAGTAACTATTTCAGAACTAAGTATAGTTCGGTTTGTCTCGTTAAAAAATATACGAGTGGTATTTAAAAGTTTGCGATAGTCAGATGACAGTTTCGTATTCGGACAAAGTTTCGTTTCTACGTACAGGGAGGCTTCATCCAACCCGAATCAAAAAAATTTACCCCCGTCGGCTTTTAACTCATCAGCGGAAGTATTATTAAAACATTGCCACCTATTTCACATTTTTTTCGATGGATGACTGCAACTGGACTCCTTGAGTTTTCGATATGGATTTCAAGAAGATCAGCAAAGCAAAATAAAGCCCTAGCCGTACTTAGTTAGAAACAACTCGAAGTAGGTGCACAACTTTCTTCAACCGTAGATTTAATTAGAGATTGACCGAACACTAACTTTTCGGAACCAACCTACTGCAACGTAACTTAGGCCAATTTTGTCCGAAGCCGAACCGAACATTTGTAAGATCTAAACTAATAGATAACACGGGCACGCAAACCAAAATCTTCATTTCTAGGTTTTTGGGGTCGCTGAACACGAATATGACCGAAGAAAAAAAAAAGTTTAATGTCCCAGGGAATTGGTATTTAATTGTTCATGGAAAGTTGAGATCGATGTGTAGGTCTTCCTATATTTTTTGTGACGCTGAAACGAAAATTATTCCTTTGATCATAGAACTAAGCAACCTTGCGGGTATGGAGGTGTCAAGATAAATGCCAAGGTGGATCCATTGAAGGTGACAAAAAGGTGAACAAGGCGGATCCGTTGTATATTTTGTTTGTGTAATTTTGCGCGTGAAATCTCAAAATTTGAATTCGCCCAGTTTACTCATTTATTTTGTTCGTGTAAACAAAACAACCGAGCGAATTTGGAGGGAAGAACAAGCATTCAGCTCATGGGATGCTATCACTTTGTACGAATTCGCCTTGATAAAGGCACGAAAATTCGAAATAGAAGGTGATAGCAAGATAAACAAGGCGAATTCGCTGTATATTTTGTTTGTGTAATTTTGCGTGTGAAATGTCAAAATCTGAATTCGCCCAGTATTGCTCATGTATTTTGTTAGTGTAATCTTGCGAGTGTAATGTCAAAAACTGAATTCGCTCAGTGCGCTCATGTATTTTGTTTGTGTCAACAAAACAACCCAGCAAATTTGGAGGGAAGAACAAGCATTCAGCTCATGGGATGCTATCACCTTGTATGAATTCGCCTTGTGTGAAACCGTCAGAAAACCAAAACATATCAATCAAGGCGAATCCATAAAGGTGCACTCGATTCAGCTGCTGATTGAAATCGCTTGGTAAACTAAATGTCTCTTAGTGTATTTTTTTTGTTTTTGTACGTATAACACCACCTGATATGAATCCGCCTTGGTATCAACAATCAACGGCGTAACAGGAATAAACAAAACTGCTCAAAATGCCGTGTCTCTAATTGTTTCATATGACTGTATTTATGTAGGTACAAGAAGTTTGCGAATTCTTTCATCTTTTTTTGTTTTAGAAAAGGGCTGTCGCAAATACTTGTCATCACGCTTGCATATGTATATATAATGTCAATCAAAATGCATTGCCACATTTTTCGATGAGCAAAAATTGAAGGAGGAGAAATTGCAGCAATGTGCATAGACGCATTGCCTCTGAATGTGTACAAAATGTACTCCTACTTACGACAAGTTCAATCAAGCCTCTGCGCTGCTACCGTACTACACATTTGCCTACTGCTCTGAGCTGAGCTTGTTTATATTGTCCGCCATCCTTTTCCCCGCCCCCCGCTTCAATTTTCACTAACAACACTTTCTTTTGCAAACGTCTTTTCTCGCCCAGAACATTCGACATTCCATTTGCTCTGTACGCTTGTGCTCTACCAAGCTTCCTCAATCAGACCGCCTTTGCATTCACTGCCATGTGAGTGGGTGGTTCGTATTTTACTTTTGTGCGCTTTTGCCTAAGCTAAAATAATTCCTCTAATTTTTCCACTTTAATTTCAGAACTTTTACGAACTTCACCGCTTCAGTTACTCAATCTACGCTTTGGCTATGGCAAATGTGGCAACAGAATGAAAAATGACTTAAGTACGTAAGTAGTTAGTTAAGAAGTAGTGGTGGGTTGGCGCTATGAAGAATATAAGTAAAAAAAAAAAAAAATTGACGAGATTTTCAGCTCTAAATGCAGCTTTGCAAATTTTTTTATTTTATGCTCTTTTAAGTGCAGATTGCATGAATAAGTGGCAGACAGGAGCCAAAGGCACTGAGATATGAGGAGTTCCTTACGAATTTAAGTGTAGTATATTGAGCACTCTGTTCCAGGCGACTGGTAAGACTTTACAGCCGCATGAAAAATCGTTTTAAACGAATAAGCGAAGTGAAGAAGAAGCCACTTTATATAACTGATTCACAACAATAACGAGCGAGTTTATATGAGTTGCGGTACAATAGCCAAAGTTCATGGGCTTCTTATGCGCCGCGGCATGCTATTTACTATGATACAGGGTGCGCCATTTATTTTTCCGGTATTGAAACATTGAATAACTTCGACACTTGCCAACCGACAAACTTTCTTAAAGACGTTTTGGAAACTTCAAACCAGTACAATTCTAATCATGGACCGCTTCACACCGAAAGAACGCAAAAAAACAATCGGCCGAATGTTGGAAACCATGACGGACTTTCAGACACATGTACCCTCTCTGGCGGTGTTAATAAACCAAATTCTCGTATTTGGAACACAGACAATTCTCGCGAGGTTTAGAAAAACTATTACATAATCAAACAGTGACTGTTTGGGTCAAAGAGTGGGCCCATCATCTTCAAGGAAGGCGAAACAGTCGATGGTAAACGATATCAGTCAACGCGATACACAATAGAAAGTCTTAAAATAATGGAAAGAGAAAATACAATAAACAACAAAAACAAGACACAGCCAACATTGTGGCTGCCTATATTATGCTAATAAATGAAATTTTCAGTCTTGACAAAACAACAACAACAACAAGTATGGTATTGAAATATATTTTCAGTTTTTAAGCTTCTAACAATTCTAGTGTCTTAATGTCAAAATAATGTATGTACATAAGTCGATCTGTTTCCAATTCAAGATTTTTTGTTTGTCTTTTTTAGAATAATTATGTATATATGTTTGTTGTTAGGGTTAAAAAAATAAAACAGAACTTTTGAAGATGCTAAAAATATTTTTGCGAAACCTTGGGTTAAAAAGTGGAATAATTTATTTTTATTCGCACAAATAGATCAGACCAGCCGGTCAACACAAATTTAAATATCAGTGGATATTGCCACATTTTGTATGCCCAAAGATGCATGAAAAAGGTCTGGTTTCAACAAAAGAAAGGATGCCACGCAATACAGCAAACAATTACGTTTTTGCAACAAAAATTCCCCAGACGTGTGAGATCGAAAAGAGGCAATTTTGACTGGCCACTCTATATCCCCCGATTTAACTCTTTTCCCAGACTTCTCAAGAGAGAAATAACTGCCATTCCGATCGAGATGTTCGAAGAAGTAATTTGGAATGTCCGATACAGAGCATAGTTTGCGGCGGTAAATGAAGGTGGTCATTTAATTAATTTAATATTTTCTAAAAACTAGTGCACATAAATTTTAGACAATTGAACTATATAAAAAAACACCATTCTTTGCCATCTGTGGTTTCTTTCAAAAGTTATTCAACATTCTCACACCGAAGGAAATATTGGCGCACCCTCTATGTATTATATTTTTGTCTACCTACATACATATATAACATACATATATAAAGCTAAGCAAGCCAAATCTAAAAGCGGTGTCATTTGACGCGCCAGTTCAGCCAGAAGATAAATCGCTTTTATTACCGCAAATTCGATATAATAGTCGAAATATGCTGTTTTAGCTATTTAATAGCGGATACACACAACACGACTACTTAAATTCATACATATATGGGCTTACATAAATACGTTTGTATGTAAGTATATATGTACTTATAAATATGAACATCTTTTTTAAAGCTCTACGAAGCAGCAACGGGCTCGAAAAGAAAAGCAAAATAAGTAAATTAAGTTAAACAGTTGAATGCTCAACATGGTACATACATATTTCAACCGAGGTAGACATTAGATAATATTCTGGCTGACATAGCGAAAAAATCAGAGGCATTTCGCACTATTTAAATTGGCCAAAAACTACTTTTCCTCGACTTTTTTTTTTTTGCAAGTTATACAACATCGAAAATATTAGGTGTCTCAGCGTAGCTCCTGGTTTATCACACAATAGCTCGATAAATATTGGTTGTATTAAAGCACATCAAATAGGTTGCAGCATTAGATAAAATACAACCCTGGTATGTATTTTGTTTGTGCTGGTGGTCCATGAAGCTTCAAACGCCGTGTTGCAAGTAAATGAAGAAGAAGGCTATTTTATGTGCGTGTTGTAGTTTGACAGATTATGGACCCCTTTCGAATGAAAAAAAACACAAAAAATCAAACCTGTCGCTGTTTAATATGCCTTGCGTTGAAATTAGAATATTTTTATTGACAATGGGTGAGAGATGGTAAGAGATTTATACAAAATTTTTCAGTCCAGGTTTTCATGTTACTGTTATAGTGTCTTTTTTTGGTTACGTTATACATTAACTGACACCTTTTCATTGTAAAGAAAGAAATGGGTGAAACAAATACGATTGAGAAAATAATCAACGGATGATGGAGCGCGCCAAGGCAACCATCCAAAGAAATTACAAACGAAAACATCAAATGTATGGAGGATACAGTATTGGAAGCCAGACGGCATAAAACTAAAGAATTAACAACTACATATGATTAGACTTCCAAAAACAAAAGTGCTTAGCATCCTACAGTAAATTAGGGTACGTTGAGCTGGCCGGCCCTGGAAGGTCCCACATAGACCGAGTGCGTTAATAGTGTTGCCAGAGATTAAACGATCGTGGAATCTTCCTCAAGCACCACAACTATTAATGAACAACAACATAAGATTCAGATATTCTAGAAGAATATTTCTCGAAACATTTACTACTGTATTTCGTTATTTCGGTGTCGTTGCAGTTACAGGCGACGGAAAACGTCCTATTTCTATAAAGATTTTCTTCTCCTCTCTCTGAATCTGTCAGCGAAAGAAGGCTAGTTGGTTTTTTAGGAAAAATATATTTAATATTTTACGTAAATAAAAATTTCCGTACAATAATTACAAAAAAATTCTTTCTTTGACAGTTTGTTGGTGAAGTGATTTGTAAGTGCTGGTAGTTAGGTTTCATTAACCCATACGAAACAAATAACGTAAAAGTGCACAAGAATTTCATATGATACTTCAATAAAAAAAATTATAAAATAACATTAAAAAAAAATGATCATGAAATAAAACTCACTAACTTACATCGCTATTTATAACTATTTAGAGCAATATTTTTTATAATCTTTTTTTTTTAATACCTCATAACATTTAAGTACAAAAAAATACGAATTTCGCGGCATTTGTTTTTTCACTTTATTTTTTTTTTTTTTTTTTATATAGCAAAAAATAATCCTCTTCCGGTTTTACAATCGATAACTAATTTTATTCAGATTCACTGCGTTGGGGCTAAATTTCAACCAACACATCCAAATGAGTTATCAAATAAAGATGTTCAAAATTTTTTTTTTTGGCTACTTGGCTCACTGCTCACTGAATACACTGTGAAAAAAACACTATTTATTTAGATGCATAGATATTCAGACCACTCACTTTTCTCATTCCTTTTTTATTGTCAGTCAGATTTCGACAATTTCAGAAACTGATTTGAATTTTTATACAAAAATGCCTGAAACATTTCGGTATATTTTTGAGAATATTTTTTGCTGACTGTGTTAAATTTGGTTTTCCATATGTATATGAAAGGACATCCACAGCGGAAAGGAAATCTAAACATCTAATGTAGTTTTTAGCCACTTAAAACTTGCAATTAAATGAGCTATAAAACTCCCTACTCAACATTTTTCTAACAATTCTGTTTAAAAAAATTTACAATTTTGATGAAGATTTCTTGAATTGTTCCCTTTTTTGCCCCCTAATTTTCTATTAAAAGTTACAATTATTTTCATAAACATAAACGTTAATTCACTACATGAAAAAATTCTAAAATAGTTTGGGGGCCCTATTTCGGATTAGGTATTTTAATAATAAGATAATTTTAAGATAAAGCAGCGATTCTTAACCTCGGGTCGTGACCCAAATTCTGGTCGCGAGAGGTATTAGATTGGGTCGCGGAAATCCCCCAAACGACTTTAAAGAAGTGGTAAAACTTCACGTTTTCAATAGCGAATATTTTTATTTTGTTTTGGAAAGAAAAAGAAACACAAGCAAAGCGCATGAGACTTGATGTACCATCAAGTTCAGCAACCGTTTCGTTAGAAAAAACTACGTACGCTTCTTTCGAAGTAGCTTTAAATGTAAAAAACTCCATAGTATTGATTAGCAGTTGATTAAACCAGCTGCAATAGCTGCAAGAACTGTCTGTGGAGATGAAATTACGAAGAAGCTGGAAATGGTGCCAATTTCAAACGATACTGTGAAAAAGAGAATAGATTTAATGTCATTAGATATTTTAGAACAATTAATAACGGATCTCAAAAAAGCCATCAAATTTTCAAATCAAATCGACGAATCAGTTGATATTGAAGATAAAGAACTCCTCAAAATTTCAATGAAGAGTTCCTGTTTTGTGAAAAGCTCTCTGGAACTACAACTGGAGCTGATATATTTCTTTTAATAGACAAGTTCTTTGTGGAACACCAATTACTGTGGGACAATTGACTCGCAGTCTGTACAGATGGAGCACCGGCAATGATAGGGAGTCGCATCGGGTTTTGTGCCAAAGTCAATTAACGAAATCCAGACGTTGTTTTAATACACTGCTTTTTACATCGAGAAAACTTGGCTACACGTGATATGCAGCCAGATCTACATCAGGTGTTAAAGGACGTAATACAAATTATAAATTTCATAAAGGCACGCGCTATGAACTCTCGGATATTTCGATTGATGTGCGAAGAAATGGGTTCAGATCACCAGAATTTATTATGCCGCGGAAAGATTCTAGCTAGAGTTCTTTCTCTTAAAACAGAAATAGAAATATTTTTGACAGATAAGAGACATATTCGTGTCGCTTCAGTGACAACAAATGGATGGCTAAATTGGCATATTTAGGTGATATTTTCCACCACTTGAATCAGTTGAACACAGAAATGCAAGGTCAAAATCGCACTGTAGTAGACATTTATGAAAAAATTACTGTTTTTAAAAACAAAATAAAACTTTGGAAAAATAAAATTGCCAATGTCAATTGGCAGCGTTTCCAACATTAAATTTGTTTTTGGAAGATCTTAATCTTAATGGCAACCGTATTTTCGTGGTGACCATGCCTATTTTTTTTAGAACATTTGACAAAACTTGAAAACGAAATGGAAAGATATACATATTCCACAAAACGTCCATATCGTGAAATACAGTTGGGTAAGAAATCCATTTGAAGTAGATGTAATGGGCGTTGAAAACGATTTAGCTGGATTACAAGAAGAATTGCTCGAAATGCAAGGTGATGTAGTTTTAAAAGAGAGATTTGCCAGAACGAGTCTTACAAAATTTTGGGCGCAATTATCTGGGAAGCCTGTTCTGAGCAATGAAGCTGAAAAAGCCCTGCTACCTTTCCCAACTACTTATTTATGTGAAGCAGGATTTTCATGCCTTGCTGTTATGAAGAATAAGTACAGGAGTAGGTTGGATCCTCAGTATGACATGCGGTGTGCACTTGCTATAAACGTAACTCCACGTATACATGATCTTTGCTCAAAAATACAACACCAGTGTAGTCTCTAATTATTTTGCTGTAAATTTCGCGTACTCCAAATATATTCGAATATAAACGAATATAAACGAATGAAAGGAGTTTTAGTTTTTAGGGGTTATATTTACATGAAAAAAAGTTACATTTTACATATTATAGTTAAAATTTTTTTTATTTAAAAAGGCTTTTTAAAGGTTTTGGAACATATGCACATGTATATACATATTTAAATTATTTTTTAAAGCAAAGAATTTCATTGATTCCTTTTTTTCTTTTTAACTAAGCTCCATAAGCGATGCAAATATTCCCCGAAATAAAATATCTGATGAAACAGCGCTATGCCAAAAAATTGCAAAATAATATCAGTAATCTATTTTTTAATCACCAAATTGAACTAGCTTCTTTTTTGTATCATCGTATAACCCATATTATTATAAGAAGTTCACGAAAAAAATTTCAGCTGCAAAATATTACGTATATTGTAAAAGAAATCATTATATGTATAATTATTGCAGACAGTGTATTCACATATAATATGCAATTAGGTAAATATTTAAATAAAATTTTAATTATTAAAATATCCATTACTCTCGTTAACAGCCGCTCAGTTTCAGCATAAAAAAAGTGATTTAACTGCAGAGTACGAATAATCTTGACTCGTGAAAATTGGCGATATTGGTAAAATATTAAACTAGTACGTATGTGCATATATATGTATTAAAAAATCTCACTCACCTTTAATAAATTTGCTTGTACTCAGTTAACTCAAAGCGTATAGAAGAAATTCTCACGAGATTTTTAGTTATAAGCGGGGAAATGAATTATGACCTGGAACGGAGAAATATTAAATATTAAAATATTATTTGCCAACCATAGTAAAATTATGCTTCAGAAAATAAATATCTTAAAATTTGTACAGCATAAAGAGTCGTCATACAAAATGTTAAATTATTTTTGGTATTATATTTATATTGTATAACAAAAAATATAAAACAATAGATAAAAACATAATTCCAAACTTTTTGATATTTAAAGCGTTCTTTACACATTCCTTTTGATATTATTTTTCGCCCATAAGGTAACTTAATTTTAACCTTTTCGATATACCTTTTCGGATTATTTTAGCCTAAAGTAGCTTTTATATTTGCGGGTAGATATATAACTACAGTCAAAATAGAGTATGTTGGTTTATTGGTTACAGTGGCCTTAGGTCCAGCCTGTGGAATTTAAGAACTTAAGTACATAAATCTTTGAACCTAAGTTACCCAAGTCTTTCAGTAATTGCCAAGAAATCTCGTTCTAGTTCTGCAAAGACAAAAACAGCTGCAGAAGATATGTTTCACATTTTTTTCAGCATATGGGGTGTTGCAGCTACGGCAGTAGGCCTTGTGGTCCAATCCCATTCGGACAGCATGAGTACCCAGTACCCTGTGTCTTGTGAAAACAGCGGTTAGCATGTAAACCTCCGTCCGATTCATTTGAATGAGATTATAAGACCATTTGACATTGAAAGAGGGCCACAGGCTCTTGCATCCAGTGTTCTAAGATATCTAAAGCGTAAATGTTACGGTGCCCCAGCGATGACAGTGTGCGGATGAGCTAAGTTCGCAACGTACACTCTGCAGCGCTTCACTGGAGACAAGAGCCCCGATCGCTGTGTGACTATCTAAAAAATCGCGATACTAGACACAAATCGCTCTGACGCTAGAAAAGTGCTAAAAGCCTCCCATACGGGAAATACCTCTGACTGAAAAATACTCGTAGAATCCGGAAGATGCAGACATGTCCCTAATTGAGGGACGTCTATTCCACTAACAATTTTTGACGCAGATATTGCAAAGCGCTCTGTGAATGAGATATTATTCCATTCCCTTCTAGTGGGGAACAAGATGATAAAGCTTCTGAATAATAGAATTTCTGGGCATATAAATATAGTCCAATGTTTAGTGAATTTCCGGATCCCTAACGGACTGCAGTATGCGCCCATGACCAAACGCCTGTTCTTTCAACAGTCCCAATTTCCCTAGCCTTGGGATACTCTAAGAAGCGGACTCCTTGTTGTAAAGATATATCATGTGACAAATCATGTACAAGGCCTCCGTTGAAAACGATCTGAAAGCCCCAGTGACCGCAACGCAGGCCGACCGTTGTATCCCGCTTTTTGTTTCGTTGTGATATAGTTCACTTCAACGGCTTTTCAGAAAATTAGCGAACCGTCGGTTAAACTGGACGGATTATCGCTTTGTAGACCCCGGCTCAGTCCCCATTCCTTACCCATCATTCTTTTCACAAGAATAAAGAGCGGCGTACGCCTTTTTAACGCGTTGTTCGTATTTAATATCCAGTTTATCTCCCAATATGACTCTCAAGTATTTTAAACTAAACGAAAGAGTAAAACTTTTACCATTTAAAGAATGTAAGTGGGTTGAAGTTAGGAATTTTCTTCCTAGTGGTGAATTGAAGCACCTCAGCTTTTAAGGAGTTAATGTTGAGCCCACAGCTGCCCGACCACGAACTTAACTCCCATAGTGCTATTTGCGGAATATCGCTAATTACATTCTCTCTAGTTTCATGTCCACACGGCAATGAAAACAACTTCTTTTCAGGAGATATTTCAATATTGCACTTGACCGGCCAGACAGCATTCCTTTTTACTAAGTGAATTTCGATTTCTCTCCCCCCGATCTTCGAAATAAAAGCTTCACTCTGTGCACATCAAACAGTGCCACTTTTTTATAAATACTTCAGTTTTTCGCCAGCCAGATTTTTTTCTCATTATTGTTATTATTCATTTTTCCAAACTAGTGACGGCAAATCATTTCCTTTTTTTGGCAAACATTTTTCGGACACAGAGTTGCTTATGAAAACACAACGAATATTTTGATCTTTTCGAGATTCTCATGATTGGTTCGTAATAAAATTAGACGGTTTTGTTTCAGGGCGAAAACATTTACATATTTCATAGATTATCGCGAATAAGCCATAAACAACTGGATTTCGTTGTCGAGTGGACTTGGTATAAAGATGATGTTATTAATAAAACATAGTCATAGCAGAGGGGCCAAAATACCGCACTGCAGCGTCTCTCTGCTGGGTTGTCTAATAGCCTCGCTACTACTGAGCTTTGTGCTCATAATCATTGGGCGCTGAACTGACGAACTCCATTCTACTAAGAAATATTCAACCGTCAGGTTCATGCAGTATGGGCATTAATGAAGCAAAAAAAAAAAAAACTAATAGCATTTTTTAGTGATTCTTTATTACACTGCACCATAGGGCTTATGAGTATAATGTAAATATATACATATAATGTCCTTATACTTTTCACCTTAATAACGCACATTATAAATTCCTGCATACATACGAACATCATTTTTCCACTGCGAAGATTTGATTTGATTTCGCTCATAAGTCATCGAGCATTACTCGCATTAGTTTTTTTTTTTTTTGTTTATGTCAACTTTTTTGCGACAACGCGCAGCAGATAACAGCACTCGTGTCGTATAACAAGTCATTTACACAAAATTAATGACCATTTTGATGATATTCAAGAAATTAAATAATGCAGCAAAGAAATAGGAATTATACTCACTACTTACATTAGAAAAAGGAAACAAGGAAGCAAGGTAGGAAGTGGAAATAGTGCTGAATAAGAAAATATATGCGTAGAAAAGTTAAAGTAATGAAGCGAGAGTAGTAGTTCAGGGCAAACTGCTATCACGGATAACGAAAGTGACAGTGGGTTTAAAGGATTTAGTGGTATGAAGCCTAAATGCTTCATAGATATTTTTGCATATTAATTGAATACAGAGTTTTCACTCAGTCATTCGCAAGTGAGTAATGGTGTTTGAAAACCTCATTTTTGTATAGCATCAATTCCTCGAATTCGATTTTTTTTTTTTTAAATTACAGTCATTATAGCAGATGGGATTACCATACCATGTGGTAGCGAATGCTTCCCTACACATATTGTAGGAAATGTAACACCAACGGCTCCAATATCACCTGCAGTTACGAGAAAGTTAAAATTTATGAAAAATTCTGAATTTGACACTTCACCAAATGCACGAATGTCCCTTTGGATAACCATTTCGAACGCCAGTGAGACGGTGAAATGATGATTGATGAGCTTCTCATTGGCTTAGACATAATTCTGTGAATTAAGATTCAGCAGCTATGTTGGCTACGTCATATTGTGCAAAAGGGAAAAATTGCTACAGCCCTGAAAGTATTAAACGCGTTGCCCGCTAGTGGTGGCAGAGAAAGAGCAAGGCCTCTTCTCTGTTGGAAAGACTAGGTGGAGAAAGATTTGGCTTCACTTTCGCTCTCTAGATTTCGCCAGTTAGCCAGGCAAAGGAACGACTGGCATGGTAGATTGGATATGTACATAGGTCTATTGAATTCTCAAAAAAAATTATTAAAATGTGTTCAGAATAATACGGCATTTATCTTTTATTTAATAATAAGATCTGGCTAAATAGGGTGGTACAGTATTACTGGAGGAATATGGAAGTTAACCGATAGGCCAGATGAGCTATTCCAGAAATATCCGGAATGAGTTTCAAAATACTTATTAAAATTAACGGTGGCATACATTAAAGCTTTCAGCCAAACTTCGCTACCTGGAATCAAACCACTTAATTGACAACTCGCTAGGAAATCCAAAAATACGTTTCCTGATAGCACTAAAGAACCTGGCGGATCTTCAACTGAGCTATTGCCCAGTCAGACGTGTGTATGGCTGCGAATTAGGGTGGTCGAAAAAAATTCACGGGGAAAAAAGAAAAGTCGAAATTTTAATGCTCTCACCCCCTCGGAAGGCGGACAAAAAAAGACTCCTATTTAAAAACCAAAACAAAAAGGAAGAACAAAAATTAACATCCTTAAAGCGCTCATAGCTTCCCATGTAATTTAAATCTTTAAAATCAATATCTTTCAATTGGAATACTCTATTTCTCTTCCAGAGGTTATTGCGTTCGTCTTCAGATACAAACTTAGGCGCAAGGTACATTGAGATGCCGCATGGGGGTCAGCAATTCGCAGTTCCGCTAAAACCATTTTGAACTTTGCAGAAATTTTAAAAGAGCTCTCATTTCCACACATCTAAGATCCTCCAAGCTTTCGCATAATTGTCGACCAAAGGCCCATCCCTAAATTGGCGTGTCAAGCCTCCACGAACTGTCAAAATATCTTATGCGCATACACTTTATATAGAGCATCCCACAATACCGCGGCGCTAGCGCGTTGCGTACTGAAGTTGGGTACGGACAGAAGTGGAAAAGAAATTAAATAGAAAAGTAGAATAAAATATAGAAGTTTTGAGTTCGAGAGAATGAGAAAACGCGCGCTACCACTCGTTGCCTTTAGAAAAAGGCCTGATACTTCAATTTAAGTACCTTAATAAAATGTAGAATCTTCAGCTGGATAGAGCGGGGCACTGGCACAGAAGGTGCGGAATCGTTTCCTACTTTTCTTCGTCTTGACAACTGAAATCAGGCAGTCGTATACCAAAGCGATAGGGTCTTTAACTTTCAAACAGTGTCCTATTAAGACATATACAATCTTGTTGGTTTTATGCTTGTTTGGGTTTAAGAATACGCCTGTGCATTTGACACTTAGTCTCGGCTAAAATTGTTCGGCAGTTCTAAAACTGTTCTCATTCTGCCATCCGTCATTCGTTACTTTAAGAAACCTGTCGGAAACAAGTAGCTTGCAAGTTTGTAACGGTATAACTATTTCATCATTTATATCCTTGACAAAAAGTTTTGAACCGAGTCGCTCATGTTCATCGGTCTTACAATTCTCCTCTACCTCGCAGCGTCCTGAAACCCATACCACTTTGGAGTATCACACTTTACAAGTTTTGTGGAAGTTCCGAGTAAGTATCCAGCTATGACCATAATAAGTATTTCACAACTTGTTTATAGTGTTTTGTCGAATTGTCGAACCAACAGCGACCTATTTTCTTTGCAGGTCTGCTGGAAGTAAGTAGAGTAGGGCGTACTTCTGCTTTGTCCACCTTTCTGAAGTTTATCCCTTTCTCAAGGCTATAGTAAAGAATTGGCCTAACTACCGCCGAATAGAACCAGTTTATTATTTTGGGTTCCAATTGATCAGTTAATATTAAATACACAACTGGGTATTATCTAGAGAACAACCGAACACCAATTTTTAGAGCCGAACCGAACTTCGGCCAATATCTAAACCAAACCCAACTGAACTTTACTGGCCGAACATGGCCGAAGCAGAAGTTCGGTCATTCTCTAATATTATCTGAAATCTCCTAAAGAGAAAAAGAGTTGAAAAATATTGACTTTCATGGATTCCATATCATTTCTACGTAAAATTGTATTTTCTCTATATAAAATACATACGTGCATAGGGAAATGTGAGAACTTCTAAATATTTTTAGAATTTCAAGAGTAAACAATACCCCAGGCTTTTTTTATATAGAACAATCCAAAGGGCTAAGAGCATTAAAATTCCTACTTTAATTTTTTTGGTCCACCTTAATGTGCACACAAACGTCTATATTGGTGTTAAAATGTCACAAGTGCTACTTTTTAATAAATTTCACTTTAATAGCGCGACCTTAGCCTTCAGCGTTGAAACTTTTAATGAGAAAAATAAAGTAATCGCTGTTAAATAAAATTAACGCTTGATATACATAAAGTTAACAAATTTGACTTTGAAATGTGGACAAGAAGCTTTGCGCTTAATTTGGGACCACCGCAACGGGCACTTAAAACACTTTCAGTAAAGTAAGTTTTTGAAAAACTAAACAAACAAAAAAACCAAAAAAAAAAATTAAAACAACCAATTTTTAATTAAGCGCCACAGACGATGCCACAAATTGTTGAAGCTTTTAGCATACTCATTCGTGGCTTAAGACAAGTGCTTATAAAGTAAAGTGCTGGCAGCAATGCCACAGCGACGACGACGACGACGAGTTTGGCATTTTATACAGTTTTCGCTATTGCGTAACAACAACAACAACAACAATTGCATTTCAATGCTCCCGGTAAACGTACACGGGGGGCGCAAAATAACAAACTCAACTGAACTGAACTCAACTAACTAACTAACCAACTAACAAACTATGTATGTAAAATGTATGAGAAGAGTGTGCCACGAAACTTTATCCCAACCAAATGAAAGCAATGCTGCTGAAGAGGCAGGATCAGGGGAGCAGGGGAGCAGGTGGTAGAAGCAACACAATATGCCTATTCGCACATACAAGAATTTTGGCCTTGTTCAATTTCTCTATACGAAAGTGTACTATATATGAAATGGCCTGGCCAACACAAACTATGCTGCTCCAAACACCGAAGCACCAAAACAAAGAGAAAAAAGAAAGAACAAGCAAGCCCAAAAAAAAAAAAAAAAAAAAAAGCATGAAAAGCAAAATCGAGTAAAACTGAAATACCAAGTCGGGTCACATCATGCCGCCACTTCGTTGTTGAGTTCCGTTCAGGATTTTCACAACTTTTTGATGGTAGTCATCGAAAAGTTAATTTCCCAAAAACATGGCAATTAGTGCGAAAAATTCACAAACTACCAAATGTCCAGATAGTAGCAGCTCAGACACAACAACAACAACAACAACAACAACAATGGCGGCGGCGGTGGCAAGACACTATGATGCCGAAGCACTGACAAGCCGATAGGTTCTATCTATGTACATCCGTTTCATTCCATTCCGACCAACATCCATCAAACCACTCAGCATTTACCGCAACTACTCATCAATTGCCACAACAAAGCAGCTGCATAGACATGCTGTTGTTGGTGGATAGGGGGCAGTGAGTGGGAGAGAGGTAGAGAGGCAGAGTGAAGGATGGAAAGAGATAGCGTGGTGGAGAGGGCAAAGTTATTGCACATACCTTGTGCACACCTTCGGAAAGCCACAGGTATTTATTTAGGTTGTGGAAGTAAGCGCAGCAGGAGCTGCTCAATCAGCGGATAAGTAACTACAGGCCTGAACACGAATATATTTAAATACATACACACATACACACACATACCCGCATACCCGGCAAAAATCGCGAGTACTCCACGTACGCACGTAAAGAGTACTCCATAAGAGACAAAGAGTACTCCAAATGTAACCCAAATGTATGAAGATAAAGTGGCCCAATTAACATTGCGATGTCCTAGGGCAAGATCAAATACTCCACGTCTACATTGCATCAGAGTAACACACAACTGCTCTAGGATATAACTCCATGGAGTACCTACGGCAGGGCAGGTTAGTTTCGAAACGTAATAGTAGGTAGAGAATGAGAGAGCAAAGAAAAAATTTTAGAAAATAAGAGGAAGAAGCGAGCAAACAAAAAAATTAGTTTGTTCACGTAACAGATAGTTTGTAACAATTGTTACGATTATATATAATTCTGGGAAATACTGATACTAGATAACTTTTACTGGATTTTTACTTACTGGAAATTTTACTGATGAATAAAAACGAAGAATAAAAAGAAGAATAAGCTCAAGTTTACCATTGTATATTTTTACTGTCATAAAAAGTTTTTTATTATTATTTTCTTAAATTAAATAATTTTATTTTTCCTTCTTTGCAACACAATCAAATAAAAAATCACCGATCAGTAGTAGTAGTAGTAGTAACAGTAAGATGATTTCGTGGCAGGAATTGGTCCGCTACGGCATTACATAGGAGCATAATTGTAGTCACTACAATTTGGCAACAATGGACCACTTGGTCCGACGATTTATGCAGGGTAGCATGTACAGCGCCAACAAGTTGTTAATTTTAATATTTACCAGGTGCGTAGAAAATGTTAGTGGTCATATGATTATACTTATTTATTAAGAGGTAAGAAATTATGACGTAACCAAACTGATGGGCTTGTGGTTAACACCCGCCCATGCGGCGATGATGTTGCGCAATGCGATGCTCATGAAATATTGGAAGATGGGGAAATTGAATTATATTTTGTAATCTAGCAAATAAATAACCGGCGTACTTTGTTACGTCACAAGAAGCACAATGTATTAAATTTGTTGTATTTGTGTACTGAAACAATTCATTTAAAAGAACTTGCGCTCAACTAAAATAAATATCCACATGAAAATACATTAACGTACCTCGCCAAAAAACGTTGCATTTTTTGTACCGGAATTATAAAATTTATTTTGTCTTAAGACTTCCACTAAAATATTTCGAAAAATATAAAGATTTACATGAGCTGGATTGATTTGAAAATATGTATAAAAATGGAGCTTTTTATATTTAAAAATATATTTTTTTGCAAATCAAAAATATTAGGCCAAAAAATAATATATGTGTTAAAAATTTTTTTATAAAACCATATGAGATGATTAAACAGTGTAAGTTTAAAAGATCTGTCTAAAAATATTAAAAACAAATTTTTTAACGGAATCATAATAGTGAGATTTTCGCAACACAAAAAAAGCACAATTGCATTAACTTTTAAGTTTCAACTTTTTTATGAGCTGAGGCATTTTTCAAGCTATTTTTATTTATAAAAACAACCACCATTTAATAATTATAAATATAGGTAATTTAAATCGGTGCAGCTCAGCTAAATCTTAATATTATAGCGAAACTTAAATCGACTCGATTTGGAAAATGTTATTTCAAGATTTTTATAAAAAATAATAGTTGCTTTATCGATGCACATAAATAATAATAGGTTTGTTCCACTAGGTGATAGAGATCGAAAAAGGGGTACCCATCTTGGACTTTTTCCAGGCACAAATGAATAAAGTGACAAATTTTATATTAGCCCACAACAACCAAAACAAATGAAACAGCTGGATCCTTTATTCCCAATGGTTTTTGCACTCTTTACGCTCTAGGTATTGTTGGGAGTTTTTTGAGAACTTGTGAAAGAGTAAACTGTGCTGTTCTCTAGTTACCGGATACCGTCCGAATCATGTGCAGCGCACCTGATGATATTTCATAACTTTATAGTAAATGATTGGGTAAAATAAGCAACTATGCCCGAGTGCTTGAAGAATCGGTTTCGGATTGTGAATATTTTTGTAAAAAAATCACAATGGTGGCTAAAAACTGAAAATAGATTATTTTATTTCGTAAAAAGAAAATATATGCCGGAAAACATGGCAAATAACTAAAAAACCACCATTCACCCTCTTTGCTAAATAGAGACAGTAAGAGCATTCCCGGAGTGGATGAAGTTCGAATATCAATAACGCGGCTACGGAATAATAAAGCCGTGGACAGTGCGGATTTACCAGCTGAAGTATTCAAGAATAGTGCCGCAGAGCACGAATGCATGCCTCTCAATCAGAATTTAAGTGTGCTCTGCCCAATCTACAGGAAGGATGATGCGGTATATGCGTCAATATTTGGCGATATTGATTCCCACCGCCAACGAACTGATGATCAATTAGAAAATGTCCCATTTTGAACCCACAACTCATGCAACCTAAAGCCATACAGAGATTGGCGGCTCTACTCTAAAATATTCTGCAGGAATGGTTTACCGAGTAAATGTTCCGATTGTCTTCCCTGAGTCCGCGCCCTAGCAGTTGCGACAGAACCTGCTGAAGGGTAAGCCCATACTTTCGGCATGAACTCCTAAGGGCAAGTTCCTTGAGCAGACTGCCGTGAATTTATAGGAATTTTCTTTGGCCGTTCCTAAAAGACCCTGGTTCAAGGTGGGTCATGGGACACCACCTCTATTTAGCTTTCGAATAGTAAATTTCGGCAATTCTGCTGTTGATCCCCCTAAACGAGTTAGCTATGTCCGTGGGGCATGCTCATTGCAGAGTCGCACCTCGTCTTAGTTCCGTAAGTGACCCACGACATGGACCCATTTGCCCTATTTGCCAGAAAGCGAGGCCAGCTCTCTCCTATATTCATCCACAAGTTATGTTCTGATCCAGGTAGAAGAGAGTGCATGAATGGCCGCTTGGCTATCTGAGTCTCCGATTCTGAGATCCTGGCGTTCGTGCGTTTACATTCTGTCCAATGATGGTTCCTGAGACCAGTCCATACGGCTTAGGAATTTCGTGCGGAGTTTGTGGTTAAACGAAGTTTTTGTCAGGGTGCTGTCAGTAGGCAGAGCTTTAACCTTAGGTGGAAAAGCGTTGACGTTCCAGAAACTCAAGGCTCGCAGGCTGATAGCGCTGTTGAGATTTCGATAAAAATATCTGTCGGTAATAAATCGAGTAGATGTTAAATGACGTGGGCCAACACCACCAGCTCCGTCAGAATTGAGAAGAATCCGAAGTGAGATTTCAGACTTCTTTAATCTTACGTTGCAGAATTAAACCGGTCTATCGACATCTTTTATTAGTGTGTAACTCCCAGCGTATGCTGATGACATCGACGTGATTGACCTCAACCGCCGCGCCGTTAGTTCTATAATTTTCAAGCTAGATAAAGGCCTTCTTCGTCACATTCGCGTATGATCTTCTCTGCTGCTCACTCGCCATCGGATTAGGGGAAGTGGTAAGATAGGACAGAAAGCTGAGGAAAGTAGTGGCAATTCACGGTGCGGTACTCTCCATATGGGTTATTGGGAGAACACTACATCCACAGCTTCGCAATGAATGGGAAACCAAATTCCATCCGGAGGTTGCCTCTTGATACATGTTGGGTTAAAGCCCCCGTGGGAGACTGCAAATCACCACTTAAGCCTCATTCCTACGGCAAGGGTACCAATATGATGAGGTCGCGTGCATTAAACTCAATAAAAGTTTCAGCAGCAAAATCCAACGGAAATCTTTCTTTCCAACAACTGCTACTTTGGGCTGAGTTGGAAATATCGACGAACTTGTAGTTTTGGTCTCTATTATATGTAGCAGAAGCGTGGCTGTAGTAAACATCGGATGAGTTGTTCGAAAGAAAGAATCTCCTGTACATCTTAATGATGGCAAATGCCGCAGACGATGGAACGATGAGCTAAGATGGTTAAACCATACAATACAAATATGCTCCAGCTCTGAAGCCTCTTCGTTGAAAATACTAATTGAAGAAGGACTTGGCTTCACTCGGTGCCTCTAGTTCGTTGTTCGGTAAATAATTTTTGGATTTTTTTCATTATGCTGACATTCGTCGTCTTGGAGCACCTATTTTTTCTATAAGGACTACCAAACGCTAGTAACAAAAATAGCAACATCAGGAAACTATATCAATTTAAATCATTGAAAATTTTTACATATTCTTCTATGCACATTTTCGTCACTCAATCCGCATTTCTGAGTATATAATTAATTAACAACTAAAATTTATGGTGAAATTCTGCGCCTTACTCCGGCGTCGTGAAAATTACTTATTGCTATTTTAAGACTTTGTTACTGTTATTGTTCTATTTTGTTGTTTCAGTTGCAACCTGAACTATAAAAGTTCCACTTACAACGCGTTACCGCACCACATCCACCATTGGCGCCCCCATCCGGTTGCCACTTAATATCGTCATGACTTTTCCCACATCAATCAAAAGTTTGCCATCAACATCAACTAAAGTTATCCAACATTGCCATGGGCGAACGAACAGTGAACAAGAACGACGAGTGGGCCAAAGTGTTGGACGAAAGGTCGTAGAGTAGGTAGTTATGAAAGTGCGAATATCTATGTATGTAAATGTAGATATATAGTAAATGTAAAGAATGAGTGGGCAAACATTTCGAGGAAGTTGATCAGTGATGATAGTAGCCGGGGGTGAGGCAATTTTTGTATTAACACAAAGATGGACAAGGACATTGACGCTGAGGCTGACGATGACGACGATGCCGACGACGATGATGATGATGACAACGAGTAACAAGAGTACTACTTGTCAACATAGTTTTCAAAAGCATTTACATTCATGTTGTTATAAAAAGTATAAATACGTTGTATAGGAAGCTGTCAAAAAAAAAGAGTAATGAATGATGGAAATTGTAGTTGATTTTGATTAAGACATTCATTCGAAGGGTGATACGGATTAATGAGAAATTAGCTTGAAGCAAGTTGAGGTAGGTGAAATGGAGGAAAAAAAGACAATTCAATTCTATCAGGTAGGTTGTGGAATCCGAGTGAAAGCGAATATGAGAATTTATCTAAAATCCAGTGAATTTAATTTTGGTGTTCTGAAATCCGAATTTTTTGTTCATTTTAGAGCTCGTTTTTGATTCAGCTCCGTAATGAACTACACAGCTAACAGTTGTTAATTTATTCGAAGTTACTAATAGAGTAAAATGAATTTTTTATAAAAGCATAGCTTATTCTATAATATAAGCCATATAAATAAAAGTTTTAAACCTTACACGAAATTCACAAGAACTTAACAATTTTTAGAAAATCATCATCAAATTTTTTCGTCAGAATTTTTGGAAACTTTTCGGGTATGTAGTTTTGTAGTCAATACAATTTCAAATAATAAAGTTCCAATTTCAATTCCAATTTTTTTCTAACGGTGATATGCAATTTTCTCCATATAGCGAACGCTCACATTTTTTTTACCTTCCAGATACATTCTTTACGAGGTAACCATTTTTATTAAGCTCGGCTACTAAATCTTTCTGAAATGCGTATACTCTCGTCTTGTTAACTTTTCCTGGGCGAGATGGTTGTGTTTCCACATAAATTGAAGAATTGCTAATACAACGCAAGAATTGCTACCTGCGTTGTATTCCTTCTTCGTAATAGTATGAGCAATAATGGTCGTAATATTACGAACAATAAAGCACCCTAATGCACATATTCCTCGAAAAATTTATAATTATACCACCCTATTGTTTTTCGCAAATGTTTCATTAAAAAAAAAATTATTAAAATCGGTTCAGTACGTTGCGAGCCAAATCGTAACAAACATTCTCCTTATAATCAATTTTATACAATTAGTATAGATTAGCGTAATATTTATAGCTATATAATACTCATAAAAAATAAAATCGAATTGTAAGTTATCGATATCGCAATCGTTATCGCTAAGGTTATCGAAAAATCGGTTATTTTGTCGATACACATAAATAATTGTGTGTTCCACTCGAGGTCGCGGGATCCCAAGGGTGCCCAATACAGCGCTACTCAGCCAAGAAACAGTCTGATAAAGATCGAGGTGTATCCATCTCCTTCTTCGTACCGGAAAGCAGTTGAAATTGCATCTGAACTAGTATTTATTTCCTAATTCTTGTGAGATCATCTTCCTTCACAGCCAAACCGCTTCCTTTTGGGCGCCGAAAGGCAGGGGAGCAAAAGGAAGCGAATGGGCTAAAACCGAGATAAAATTCCTCATCAAAGTTGAACTCCCATCTATTAGTTGAGGTAAGTACTCAATCACACAGCAGAAATACGACTACTTATCAAAATAATAAAAACTGACAATGAATTGGCGTTTATGAAAAACTGACTTATTTTTGCGTAAAACTAAATATTTGGTTTAGGTATGTTTTCACGCTTTACTAGCTATAATCAGCGTCCGCAGCTACGCTTTAAGCATAGCACACAAAATCTCAAAAAATAACGATTATTATCTGAGCAATAAATAAAACTCAACAAATAACGATTAAAAAGCATTTTTTTAAAATAAAAGTTATAACTGTTACAGTCAAGGCGAATTTATATCAGGTGGCGTTATACGTACAAAAGCAAAAATGTACACCAACAAATTACATGCACAATGACATCATTTTGACTTAACGTTCAAAAAGCGAATTCAAACAGCTGCTTGAACAACTTCACCTTATATGAATTCGCCTCGGTTACGACCCATGGAAATTCCTCATATATTTCACGGGAGTACAATTTGTACAGATTTTGACAGCGATTTCATGCTTTAAAATGCATTTCCCATTTGTAAAAAGCGACAGCTCGCCATTTCAATTAAGGAACTGTTTTTATATTATTTGCTTATATTTGCTTTTAAGTTGCATCTTTTAGGCGAAATTTTACGGCTGTGAAGCTAGTACTAATCCAAGGCGAATTCATACAAGGTGATAGCATCCCATGAGCTGAATGCTTGTTCTTCTCTCCGAATTCGCTAGGTTGTTTTGTTTACACAAATAAAATCCATATGCAAACTGGGCGAATTTAGTTTTTGACATTCCACTCGCAAAATTACACTAACAAAATACACAGTGGGTTCGCCTTGTTTATCTTGCTATCTCCTTCTATGGATACACCTTGTACTAATCTTTAAAAAAAAAAACATCAACAAATAAACACCGGCAAAAGAAAATACTTCTAAGACATTTCTGTTAAACCATTTTCCCCTCATTTCAAATTTGGTAAAAATAAACCCTTTGTTATGTCCGAATGGATTTTCATGGTGATTTGACCAATCAACAACGTCATTGCCATTTTATTAAAAACGTATCAAGATCCGAGATTTTCTAAGTAATTCGCTTCTGGCGCCACCTAGCGCAATTATTTCCCAAAAGTGTTTTTTTTTATTTTACCAGCAGCATACCTTTCTAATATCATTGATATATTGGGCCATAAGTGCAGATTTTCTGAATATCTCGACTCATGCGCCACCTAACGGATTTATATATATATAGCCTATGTCCGTGCCACGTATATACGGAGTATACTATCCAAATTTGAAAGAAACCAGTTCATCAGTTTTTGAGGCAATTTGTAACAAAGAAAACGGCTGCATTTTTATATACATATTTATATATATATATATACAGTTTATAGATGAAGAAAATATTCCTCACGCCGGAGATCATTAAAAAAAATAGTCTCCACAGTCACTTGAAACTTTGATGAAAAACACAATTTACTAAAATGTGAAAAGGCAATGCCAAAATTAGCTCGCCAATTTTGTTAGTAATCTATCTATAAAGATAAAGTAGGTTCACTGCTCCGATTTGCTACGCGTACGCTCCGATGGTGCACTTCGACGCATATCAGTGCAGGTGCATATATATTTCCATTTATGTATGCACCTCCTTATCATCCATCCATCCAACCATCCAATACCGATGCTTGCCAACTATACCTAAGTACTCTGATCTATTGAAAGGCACTCAGGCTCAAAGGGCATTCAAGAAGCGCAAAAGGCATTGCAAGAGGAACAACAGCAACCTCTGAAGTACTTGAAGTAAATAGTAGAAAATGGAGTAGCAAACTCTCCATGACTATTGGCACATAAATGCAGAATGAAAACAATTCTTAGAATGTCTTTTCACTGAGAGTAACTCAGCTGTGCAAATGAATGCGTTGCTGGGCAGCAAAAGAATTTGTAATTTCTTTCATTAGCAACCAAGTAGTTACTTAAATCTATGTACATACTATATACTAGGCACATACATGCCTGCATAACTGCGTATGGATCTAAGTGAGCCAATGTTTGGCCGAACTTTTCCTACAATTTGTGGGTGTGCGGTCAGGGTCCGAACTGTAAACGAATGACTTCTGTGAAAAGTTGGAGGTTTGCCATTGCCTGACCGTTATTAAAAAAAAATTCTATATTTTCTGTTGTTACTTGCGCCGGGCAGGATTTGCACCCGGAACCGACCGAATGAAGTGCGCGCACGCGAACACTCGGCTACGGCGGTCGACTTACCTTACTAAAGAACTAATGATCCAAGTTTGTACGATTTATTAGCGACCATCTTCATTATTATGACATTATTATGATACATAAATCCATACACAGTGAAACTGTTCATTACCGACAGTCCTTATAACCGGGCAATTTTAATAGCCGGCCAAGTTTTGTATAGACAGACTTTTCATAAATTTTTCCATACAAATATCATCCTAATAACCAGACACTCTAATAACCGGCCGTGGACACTAAATTTAAAACTAAAGGGTTTTTCAATAGGGACGCTACAAAAGTAGACCGATAGTGACAGCAAACGACGCCATATTTTTCCCCGCTCTTTTGACATTTCTCTTCAGAAAGGTTTGTCATTTCATCATGGAAAGATATACGAGTCGAAATTATTAAAATTCTCTACCGAAATTTGCCGAGCGCTACGTCCAATTTATGGTCGTCGTCATTCAAAATTACGGTTTGGTGCGGTTTATGGGCCGGCGGCGTCATTGGGCCGTACTTCTTCCGTGATGATCAAGACCGGCACGTTACTGTGAATGGGAATCGCTACCGCTCAATGATAACCGAATATTTTTGGCCCGAATTGGATGATATGGACTTGGACAATATGTGGTTCCAACAGGACGGCGCCACAAGCCACACAGCGAATGTCACAATCGATTTATTGAAAACCAAGTTTGGTGAACGTGTTATCTCACGAAATGGCTCAGTCAATTGGCCGCCTCGGTCGTGCGATTTGACGCCGTTAGACTATTTTCTGTGGGGCTACGTCAAGTCTATGGTCTATGCCAACAAGCCAGCCTCGATTGATGAACTTCGTACGAATATCGAACGTGAAGTATCGGCCGATTTATGCTTGAAAACCGTCGAACATTGGGTTTAGCGTCTGGACTTCTGCAAGCGTGCCCGTGCTGTCCATGCAAAAGAAATCGAGTTCCATACATAATGGCATCGAATGTACTTTCACAGGAATAAAGAATTTAATTTATTTATTTTTGTAGTGCTTATGGATCAAATATTACACATTTGTAAATATTAGGTCTTGTAAACTGAAATCCATTATTTTTCTAATAGATGAGTTTAGTAATCTGTGTCTTGCAAAAAAACTTCTGAGACAGTTTTGTGATTGCTTGACTCAATATCACGCGCAATTTTGGTTCCGTTGATTCCAAAGAACGTAGATTACAAAGAAGTTGCATCACTGCCACCGTTTCTCTAACAGAAAGTCTCGACCGATTTCGCCATACCAGAACTTATTTGACTTTTGCTGATTGAAATTAGAATCGGATTCTATCCAATTGGTTTCTGTGTGTGGTATATCGGATAGGAGTTCATGTCATAGAAAACAACACGCCATACAACTTCTTTGTAATCTACGTTCTTAGTCAATTTTCGGTAGTTTTGATATCAAAGTTACGCCCAGGAACTAAACATTGCACAGGAAACCGTTTCGATCCATTTAAATAAGGCTGGATACTGACCAGCTTTGGGCAATAGGAGAGGAATTGTCATCCATCAGGACAACGCTAGGCCAGACACATCGGTAGTGACTCGCTAGAAGCTCCGGAAGTTTGATTGGGAGGTTCTCATGCAACCACCTTATAGTCTTGGCCCCAAGTGATTACTACCCATTGCTATCTAAGTATGTATGGCGAATGATTCTGCTGGTGAAAAATTCGCCTCAAAAGAAGCTTGTGAAAATCGACTGTGCTAGTTATTTGCCAATAGGGACGAGGGTTTCTATAAAAGTGGCATTATGAAGTTACCTTCTAAATGGCTAGGTGGATATTTGACCTAAATCGGATCATTCTAACTGTGCTAAATGAAACCTTCAATTTAATGCAAAAATTTAATGCATATTGGCCTTTTTTAAGTTATTTAAAAATTACATTATATTAATAAATAATGTTAATGAACAATTACCAGATAATTATTCAACGGAAAAGGTTTAAGAAAGCTTCATTTAAAAAATATTTTTGAAGATGGTTGCCACCTGTTTAAAAAATTAAATATGAAATACTGCTTTCGGGCATGTTCTGCATTTTACTACCGAGTTAATTTGCGCATTGACCCTATCTGAAACTGCCGGGTGAAGTGAAAATTCCCGAGAGATAGTAAGTTGTAGATCGTGTCCCTATATTGGTATAAAATGAAAAAGCTTGCAGAAGACCGAATTTCGAAAATATTTTTGAAGAGTGTTGCCAGTGGACAACAATGTATATTAAATTAAATTATTACTATTAATAAAATATACAATGTGGCTGTGAAATGACAGATCCTAAATGAATCTTTGTTCGGAAAATAGTTTTGGATAGCGCTGCCACCTGCTTAAAAGAGTTGATTCAATTAAATTAATGAGTTAATTGAAATATTACAATATTAGTGTGAAACGAATGAGATTTATACGAAAATTCTTTTCAAATGGGTTGCCAGTTATTTAAATGTAATTTTTCAATTCAACTAGTAATGTAACTGAAATAATAATACATCTGTTGGCGCCAAACTAAAAAGGATGAAGAAACTTACATATTATTTAAGAGGGTTGTCACCTACTTGAACAATTAAACTTAATTAAAATAATAAACACTGCGATAGGGGTGCCGAATGGAAAAGGTTTTTGAAAGTAGAGGGTTGCCACCCGATGGAAAAGTTACTGATGAGAAACGAAAGAGGTTTCGGAAAACTTAGTTTGGAAAATGTTTTTGAAGAGGGTTGCCAACTGTTTGAAAAACTAAATGCAAGAAAAGATTACTATGTTAGAAAATATGTTGCCACTCTTTTCTTTTCTGGAATTTTTTGTATGAAACTTCACTTGTGCCACGCATAGGGCATCTTATAACTGACATGCTAATAGCTGCAAACTTATCCCATGCTAAAAGCAATTTGACGTTAAAAAGATCCTAGCAGCCAAACGAAAGTACAACGTTACACCTGCTTTACTTAACATTATTAAACTTTACAGCAGTTACAACCTGGAAACAAAACCGCAAACGCTTCCACATTACAATCCACCCTGGGAACCAAGCAACCGCACATGTGATATCGCATTACATAGCCAAAAAAAAGATAACACCTCAAATCTAATATTTAAACAACTCTTCCTTGAGAAGATTAATGCTTACAAAATAACGGCTGGACCATCGTCTTTACTGACGGATCAAAAACGGAAGGCAACGTTGCTTTCAGCATAACATCCGAAGATGGCACATTTCTAAGCTTAAAAAGCATGTTCCCCTACTCCTCGATACTTTCGGCAGAAGCAGCAGCAATACACTAGGCCCTAACGTTATCTTTGCAGAAAAAGGAAAACCCAATAATATGCTCTGACGGCTTATCGGTGATCCAAGCGGTCAGCAATCCCACCTGCAACACTTGGGAAACAATAAACCGGATAAGAGACCTTCTAAAAAAAAACAGCAAAACTCTAAAGATACTGTGGGTTCCGGGACATACAGGTATCGAAGGAAACACACTTGCCGACAATGCAGCCAAATTTGCTTGCAACGCACCGACCATATGCAGTCCAATTTCAGAAAGACTAGACATAAAGAGACACATAAATTCATGCAACATAAGCAAACGGCGACAATCACTAAAATACTACAAATATGAACATTACTCCAGCATCAACAAGGATGGGAACTACCCAACAAATACACACGGTTTCAAAACCAGAATCTTTTCTCGCCTTCGTTTAGGGCACACAACTCAAACCCACGAATACATCTTAAAAAAAGAAAATCATCCCATATGCAACAACTGTAACACAAACCAGACACTAGGCCACATCCTCAACAAAATGCCATAAATACACCCACACAAAAAAAGAAATATTAAACTCCGAACCAATAAACGACATACTTGCCACACCGAGTCACTCAAACATCGAAAAAATATCCAAATTCATTAAAACCATACACATGACAATCTAACAAATAATCCAAACCCGACACACTACTCCGAGCTGATGGCCTTGGCAGCCAATGCTCAAAAACTTTTAGTACTGATATTAATACCAGTATCTAAATAATAATAATAATAAATTAAACTGTTTTCATTATTTAAATGAAAGTAAAGGGCATTAGCTGACCGGAAATTAAATATTTTTGATTTGTCTGGTAATGCATCAGATATAACAATAATAATAGACGCGTGCATATCTCATTTGCTCGGAGTTTAGTAGCGCCTCTCTTTCTTTGAGTGGTATGCGCTTCGAGGATAAAAATTCTACGGTTCTATGCCTATCGCCTTTCCTGTCGAGTGACGACCAGTATGAAAAAAACAAACCAGTCTGTAATCAGCACTTGAAACAGCAACCGTCGAAGTAAGCCGAACATTAGGCTACTATCAGTTCACATTTTCTAGTAGTTACTAATATTTTTACCTCCTTTTACATTTCTTAATTCCAATGAACTCACTAAACTAACTTACACAGAAAATGTATCATTATTTTCCTTTCCCCATGTCTATTCCATAAGAATATTGCAAGTCATATTTGATTTCTGTTCACTAATAACAACATCTAATCAAGTCAAAGGAATTTTAACAAACTTGTACCATGACAGTTCGTGTCTGCACGTACTAAGGTCTAAAAGTTTCTGTCCTACCCAAATTAGATTTTTCAGAGATAAATACATATATTGAATGTCATTTAATTAGTTGACTTTTCATTAGCTATCAACAAAAAATATTATAACATTTTATTTCTTTATTAAGATTAGATATTGACAATTCTAAATGTGCTAAATTGAGTACTGCGCTGTGCTTAAATTTTTGACAAAATAGTGGAAGAAGGAGAAGGGAATCAAACATCTTTTGAACGCTATATAAGGTCAATCCTCGACTTAGTATTCCATCGTAAAAGAATTATCGACATAATGTCGTGTTGGAAAAAAAGCAATTGAGGATGAACCGCGCTCAGAACGACTATCCCGGACTATTACGGATGAAAACATCAACTTTGTGGAGGAGATAATACTGGAAGTCAGGCGGATAAAAAATAAAGAATTAGCAGTTATAATTTTACTTTCAAGAAAAAAACAGCACTAATAATCCTACATGGGCATTACGGTATGAATAGCTCGGTGCAAGATGGGTCCTAAAACCTCATTCCCCTGTTCAAAATCAAGAATGAGTTAAGTGTTGCACTCCGCTTTTATCGCTTTGTGAAGGAGTGCATAAATTGTTGATTCAATTGTTACTGGCAACGAAACCATGGTACTTTGTCATTATCCTCTGTCAAAGCTGGAGTTGATAGAGGGGAGTTGTTTGAACTCTACGCGGTCAGAAAAGTAGAGCGACTCAAGCTTTGAAAAAAGGTATCGCTATAGTCGCTTGAAGTTTCGAAAGAATTGTACTGGAGGATTTCAATGATCGCAACTTAACTGTAACGGACGTTAATCATGATTTTTTCTAAATCCCAGAAAACTGGGCGAAAATTGTAGCTATGTAGGTGTTTTGTGGCTTAATGGCAACGCGGCCGATCACACTACGGTTGTTTCTAATTATATTGAAAAAATAATAATAGTGGTTTACGATTGACCCTTACATTTTTTATAGTTTAGGCCAGAAGCTTTTGGACCTTACCACGTACATCAACATTTAAGAGCAGCTAAGAAAAAAGGTAGCCTGCACAGACATAGAAAGGCAAACTGTTTGCTGTGGAGCAGCTCGTCGAACGCCAGTCGCAAGCACCTACCATCAGCACTTGGTAAACTAATCAAACTCGAGACGCCCACCTCACCTCCACCCATGTGCGCCAGCGGCCTTCGCTCTAATGATTGCATATTTACGCTACACCGCACAGCAAAAAAAAAATATATATGTACATATTTAAAAAACAAGGAAAATTCTATGTAAAAGGTAAAACTTTGCAAAAAAAAAAACAAGTTGTAAAAGGAAAAGGCCGTCTAAGAAATAGGCCAAAGCGTGAAGGTATGACATGAATGAATAAAATTGCTTTTGACAGTCAACACAACCCCAGCACCCCAGCGAGCTCAGTCTCTTTGCACTGTTATTGTCTGTTAGCTTGTCGACGCAATCATTAATGCGTCGACTGGCTTTTTTGAGTCACTTTGACGACGTTAAGCATCGTTGGCTGCGTATTCGTGTGCATTTGTGCCAATGGGTATGGATGTAGGTGATGTGCATGGCGAGTTGCTGATAAAAGACTTAAGGGTATGGGTTGCCACTTCTTACTTCCAACACACAGAGATCTTTATATTTGTACAATAGGCGCACATGTTATAATAATAATAATAATACTTTGGCGCATACTTTCTTTAAAATCCAACAACTAATATTTGGAGGAGCTCCTCTTTAATTTTTTGTGTGCGTCTTGAAGTTGTAACAGAAATGGATGGATTTATACCTTTATGCCCATTCTGTGGGGTAGCCAATTTTTGTGAGAAGCTTGTTCAACCCAGAAATACACTCGTGATATTTGCAAAAGTTTCTGCAGGTTCGATGGCGTTTTATAAGTTATTTTTTCTACCTCGGTCGAGATTTGATCTGGAACACTGGATGATTGCACTTATCGTCACATACTCGGAAGCGAAAGTGAACAGGACTCCGAGTACTCCAGTTTCCTTCGGCGCATGAGCTCTCCCCACAGTTCGCAGTAAAGCGAAAGGACCGACTTGATCAAAGATCGCTTCTATGAGCGCTTAGAGCCCACCAAACAGGTTACTTTAACGCCTGGGTGGACAAAGTTGCCAAGAGTCCTGCCTCGACGCGAAATCCCATCAATCCACCTTATACTGTAGCACCAGAAAACGCAAAACCAAATCGAGCATATTGTGGTAAACGAAAGGCACGCCTCTACGCCTTGGGTATAATTGTTCAGTGCAACAAAGGACGCGTTTTGAATACTCAAGCAAAGCTGGACACTGAAATTCCTTCGGCCCGTGAGGGAGCATTATAGTAAGTTTAGAAAGGCAGGGAGCAGTATTATTTCTAGAAAGAAGATGGAAGCCAAAATACTTGTGCACGAAGACTTTTGTCCATTCAGATGTAGCATAATAAACTACAAGTTGGCGAAGGCTAACACCCTGCGTTGATATTTAATAATTATCTTTACTGACAGTATTGCTAATTTTCTCCATATAACGCAAGGCGAATTCATATAAGGTGAAGTTGATCCAACAGCTGATTGAATTCGCTCGGTAAACGTAATGTCAAAATGATTTGTTTATTGTAAACCATAGTCATTGTGTGTATAATTTTTTAGTTTAAGCCACATGATGTGAATTCGCCTTGACACAACGAGTGCACGAATTTTTTTATGGAAGAAAAAAAAACTATGAAAAATCAATGGACATTTTAAGCGAATTGATTAATTATGCTTAGTTTGATAAAGTAGTTTCGGAGAATTGCTTTAATGTGAGAGGTGTCACGCCAATTTTCCACAATTTTGTTTCAACCCACGTTTTCTGATTTCCAACATAATCTTTACCATTTATCTATCTATCTATATCAGAGGTTGGCGCGTTTTTGTCTGATTTTTACAATTTTCAATACCAACCTACCTTGGGTTGAGGGCAATGTGCGCACAAGGTTTCGTTGAGAGATCTGAATATTTATTCATGTTATTCGATGAACGGATCAACGGAGGGACAGGCAGACACACTTCTGTAGGTTAATTGACTTATCTTTCCACTCTAAAAAAAAGTAAAGTTATAATAATCTGGACACTAGTGAACACAGGTATAAAAACAAGAATAACAGTATTTCACTCAGAATGTATGAACAGATTTTAAATAGAAAAAAAATTGTTGTGGTTGCCACTTTTCGAAAAATATACAAAGCTAGAAAACCAATATTTATTTAATAATTGCCCTTCGCGCGCGGGTTATGTCACATATAACAGGTGGCAACCGACTCAAAACCATTGGTATGCACCTTGTTCTTGCCGAGACACTCATATTTTAATATTTTATATACTTGTGTGTAATTAAATTTAATTTGATTTTTTTAAAAAGGTGGCAACCCTATTTAAAATATACCTATTGACTAACTTACAACTTAAACAAGTAGTTTGCTCCCCACATTTTTCTATTCGATATATGTAACTCATGTATAACTTAATTAAATTCGACTTTTCAAACAGGTGGCAACTCTCATGATTAGCTATGGACCTCCTCGTCGAGACGGATCGTTTGACAACCATAGTTTATAGCAGTTATTTATATTAAACTGTATTACATTTTTAATACAAAATTATAAAATATAGGCAACTATAAACCTTCTCCTTAGCGAAACGAACCGTTTGAGATTTACATTTTAAAATTTCATACAGCTTGTTTATAATTCAATTAAACAAGCAAATATCGTGACACGAGATTTTCACATATACATAAGTACAAGATAAGCTATTTAACTAAAAAAATAAAAAAATGGCGCTGCCAGATATCTAAGATCAAACAAAATTAATTTAAATGAAGGTCAATTATGGAATTTCACTGAGAATATATGAATAAATTTAAAATAGAAAAAAATTGGGGCAGCCTTATAAAGTATAAATTTTCAGATAAAATAACTGAACATTATAGCATTACGGCTATCTAACGGAACAGAGATCTTAATTAAATTACATAAGTCACAAATTATATGAAATATTAAAATATCGGTGTTAAAGGGTTCGTTTTGAGGTTAAGTCATTTTATTATCATTTTGCCATGAATAAAATAGTGTAAAAGAAAAATCAAATATCAATTAACTTACTGGTGACCTTCTCTAAGGTATTTGAAAAAATTAATGCTACCTGTTTTAGAGGACGGCAATATAATACCCGAACACCAGTTCGGGTTTCGAAGAGGTCATGGAACAGTAGAGCAATGTTACCGAATTATCAATCATATTACAGAGGCTCTGGAAAGTAAAAAGTACTGCACAGCAAGCTTTCGATCGAGTCTGGCATAAGGGAATATTATATAAAATTAAGAAAATACTTCCGGCTCCATACTACTTATTACTCAAATCATATTTAACCAACCGGAAATTTTATGTTGTAAATCAAGGCGTAACATCTAATATATACTCCATAAATTCTGGTGTGCCGCAGGGCAGCGTGCTGGGCCCGGTATTGTATACAATATTCACTGCTGATTTGCCCGTGATGGCAGATGTAAACATTGCCACGTATGCTGACGATACAGCTATAATTGCAACATCTCTGACACCAGGAGACGTGTCACTGAGTATACAGAAAGAGCTTAATGGAATAGAGAAATGGTTGCACAAATGGAAAATTAGAGTTAACCCCCAAAAATCTGCGCATGTAACTTTCACTCTTAGAAGAGACTGTCCTCCTGTTAATCTTTGTGGGACTCAAATACCACTAAATACGACAGTGAAATATCTTGGTGTACAGCTCGATAGGAGGTTGACCTGGAGACCGCATATAAATGCCAAAGTGAAGCAACTGAACCAAAAAACAAAAAAGATGTATTGGCTTTTTAGAAAAAAATCACAACTAAGCCTAGAAAATAAAGTAAGAATCTATAAAGCTATCCTTAAACCGGTTCGGACTTATGCATTACAACTCTGGGGAACGGCAAGTCACTCCAATGTGGAAATAGTTCAACGCTATCAGTCAAAAACATTAAGACTCATAACAGGTTCTCCTTGGTTTGTTAAAAATTAGGAAATACATAAAGACCTCAATATACCTTATGTTAAAGAAGAGACAATAAAATATAGCAAAAAGTATGTTATTCGACTCGACAAGCATTGTAATACTTTAGCCATAAATCTCCTAGATAATAGTCAAAGTACACGAAGACTGAAACGAGTCCATATATTAGATTTACCAGATAAATAGTATAAAAGATCCTAACATAAAATAGCATACAGATATAATGGTTAGGTTGACGGCAGAGTACACGCTATAAGCGGAGCGAAGATTGAAGCGATAATATTTCTTGCTATAATCAAAGCTATCACATGTCAGAGTGTATGCTAGTTTGCTTAATATAAATGTCAAGTTAATGTAATATAAATGTCATTTAGTTGCTAAAACATAATCAACATTCAGTTCCATCTTTTTTACTTTTCAATTTCCATAAACACATAATAATTTAAGAGCGAAACAGCTGTTAAAATGACAGAAAACAAGAAGAATATCAAAAATTCAAGCAAATTCATGCTATAAAGCAGTTCACAACATGCTTTGTAGCTTCACGCTTCATTTATAGCATGAATACGCTTTGCTCTTCGCTTACACTCTGACATGCATCAAGCAAACACATAAGAAAATACATGATGCTATTTATAGCACGATATAGCTTTACTGCTTTGCTCCGCTTATAGCGTGTACTCTGCCGTCAACCTTAGTCTCAGTGGAGACTAAACCATTCCTGTTAAGTACCTAGGTTAAGATTACAAAATTATACCATTTGCTTATTGTCGTAAAGATAGATTGCAAATAAAAGTATACAAAAAAAAAAATATCAATAATGGAACTGCGAATGTTTGTAAATTAAAAAAATATCGATATTATGAATCGACACACTTAATTCTTTGCATGTGCACCGATATAAACAAATTGTGGCAAATTGAATTATAAACTCCTAAAATAGCAACTCCAATTCTTATAAATACTTATTTCGAATAGTAATACTATGACATGAATCAGACTTTAAAGTGAGAGTTAATTATGTGATAAAGACTTTATATTCAAGTTGTTTCTCCTCGTCGGAGTGGAACCAAATGAAAGTAAAAATACATTGCAATCAGGATGTCGATACAATAAAACACATCTCTAGTTTCATTTTGTACGTTCATTGTTCATTGAGCTAATCTTCATTTAGTTAATTGAATCCCTTGATTTTTTATGTGGGTATTCTTTTTTTTATCTATTGCTGTTTTTAAAGGTGAAAAAGAAATTTCAATTTAAAGCCGGTAATCTGTTACTCAGTCTCATCTCAAGTCATTAAATTTGAGACTTTTAGTTAGAGCCATTTTTTTGTGACTTGAGACGATTTCAGGTAATACCGAAAAGTCTCAATTAGTAACTAGAGACTGCGTACAGAATATTGGGGTGAAATATCGATCGTTTCGGTATATTGATCGATTCAAAAAATCGATTATCGTACTATGAAATACCGATATTCGGGATATCGAAAATTTCTAATAAAAGCTTCAATCAATATTTACAAAAGCTTGTTTGCTCAAAATTTATTCGATTAAGAATTTTCCTTTTTTTTTGATAGCTGTTCAATCCAGACTAAATATTTTTAGAGTGTACAAAAGAATTACACGCATTTCAAAGTGATTTTGAAGGCGTCACATCATTGTCGTCGATTGAGAACAATTCAATTGCTTCTTATATTCGCTATTAGCTAGTCCAATGTGCGTGTATGTGTCAAAATTTGCAATCATATACTTATTACCTTTTATCCTTATTACTTTTTATGCACAGTCATTTCCCTACACATTTTGAATATTTTGTTTTGTGTTTTTCTTTTTTTTTTACTTTACCGATTCAATTATGACAAAGTGAAAGGTCAACAGTAACTGCCGTTACTGCTGTCGCAACAGAACTGAATTGCTGACACAGCGCCGGATAGCTTAGAGTTGTCATAACAGCAACGAGTTAACCAGCTTCATAAGTGTGGTGAGTATGTAGGTGTAGGTGTAGGTGTGTGCCGTTGGTCACACGTGTTGCTGCTTGGATTTTGCCGCTGCTGACACAGAATGAATTTTTTCTATGTAGTTTTCTTTTCCAAACATTACCTCTTTACGTCCATGCTTTTGCTTCTAAGGGGAACTTTGTTATTTTACACGTTTTTGCAATTCTCTTTGCTGTAATTTTCTAGGCAAACATTACCATGTAATTAAAGTTTTTGGTAATTTTTTTTTTTTTTTTTTTTTGTAAATTTACCAAAGAGTTCATTAACATTCTCTTGCCTGGGGTGTTTTTATGCTGTGCTTGTAGTAGTTTTGGGAATAAAAAAAAAATTACGTACCGTAGTAATCCCGTCAGCTATTTATTAACTGTTTTTGCCGTTACCGTTGACGTTCGCCTGTCTAATTAGTCTAACTGGTTTCGTGTTATTGCACTTTTCGTTTTTGAGCCGAAAAGTCGGCATAAAGTTAATTTTGAAAAATTTGCTAAAGAGAAGTCATTCATTTGTATATTAAGCTCTTTTGGCAAATTAAACTTTTGAGAGATGTTGGAGTGTGATTTAAAAAAAAAAAAAAGAAACAAAGCCAACATTAAGTCAAAGAATTTGAATAGCGAATGAGAAAATTGCATAGCGGCTTTGCCAAATTAGTGTAAATTAGGTTCAGGGAATAATTGCTCAAAGTAAGTCATTAAGTTTTGTTTAGGACGTATGCAGATTTGGGTGGTCCAAAAATAGTGAATATTAAAAAATGGTTTTCATTTAAATATTTGAGAAACTTGAGCGACTTTTAAATAAATATTTATTTATTGTACTAAAGAACTAATAAATTAAGGTAAGCACACTATTTTGGTTCTGCGTTCAAAATAGCTGAAGACATTAGGGTTGAACTTCAGCTACCGTGAACAGTACGTCGACGCCTCATAGAAGCAGGACTAGGTGCTTGTCGTCCCGCCAAAAATCAACTGTTGACAGTAAAAATGCGGTAAAAACATCTCTAAGTTCCAAAATGGGCAAAGCATAAACCAAAGGGGGCAGGAGAAAAGTGAAACTTTCAGACAGATTCAAAATTAATTTATTTATTTGCAAGAAGTCCGGTGAATGTTTCAATAATGAATGTGTCAGTAATACCGTTAGGCATTAGGGCCAGAATATTTTATTAGCAAAAGCTTTAACTCAAAAAATAACGATTTATTCTTAAGCAAAAAAATGGAACTCAAGAAATAACGCTTAAAAAGTATTTGTTTTAATAAAAGTTATAACTGTTACGGTCCCTGGTTTTAACATTGGATTGGTCTGGGAAGAATCTTGATCTAAATCCCTTAGATAGCATCTGGCACATTAGTTATAAAAATGCGGGTAACGAGTAAATGTATAAGGAATTCTGAGCTTCATCAAATTGAATTGAAGATGTTTGGTGTAACGGTATCTAGGTACACTAGCTTGTTAATTCTATGTCTCTAACGAACAAAAGGGGTTATAAGATTTTCTATTGTGTCTTGTATTGCCTTTTAAATAATATTAAGAGTTTTGCTATTGGAGTCTAATGCGTGTAATTGCATCAAAAAGCTGCAAATCCATATCAATGGTAAGTAATACAATAGAATGATTAGTATAAAATTTGTATATATGCTTACCTCCGATTTGCTCACTTTTTTGCAAAATATACTCTCAATTTCAATTGGATATTTACCTAAAAAGATATGTATTAAAATGCTGATTAGAAATTTTAAAAAATAAAAGATAAAAGTGGTTTAACTAAGGTAAAGTAAGGAATGATGTTTAAATGCTCAAAGAAGAATTAACGCAGGGGCCGAAAACAACCGTTATTTTGAATTGGGATGCTTTAGGAGCTTTTCGGTCGGTAATTATTAAAAGCAAACAAAAAGTTTCTTTTTTTCCTCCTACGCGTTTCGGCGTCTTCCGCGCCTTCATCAGGGAGTCTGCATTTTATTGTACATAAAACATAAAAACAAGTGTTAACAAAATAACAATATTTTTGCTTACAACAATAATTGCACTTACATTTTTAATTACATTGAAAACAGTAACAACATCAAAACAAATAAAAATATAAAAACAAAAATAAAAATAAAACTCCACATATTGAATTGTACACTACGTTTTTGTCTCTCTGTTTATCTATCACTCGTTATTGCTGTTCTGTATGCGCAGTTTATATTGTCTACGTCCTCCTTAAAATTCATAGTGTGTCGTATTTGTTGTTGTATTCTCAGCCCTTCTAATGTTAATCTTGTCCTCTCTTTTTTCTCCACGTCTAATATTTTTGTATTTTCGAAATCGGCTGAGTGTCCGCTATTCGTTAAATGTTGTGCCAATGCTGTTGTTGTCTTTTTGTTCTTCGCGTCCGTTTTATGTTCACTAATTCGAATTCCGAGTGATCGCTTTGTAGTGCCTATGTATACTTTATCGCAATGTTCACCCAATTTGCCATTGCACTTGATTTCATATACTACGTTGTGTTGTTGTTCCTTGTTAATTTTGTCTTTTGTTTTGGTAAACACCGAATTTAGCGTGCGATGGGTTTTATGTGCAAAGCATATTTTGTCTGTCTGTATACTTCTGCTTATTGTTTTTTTGTCCGTTAGTCCTGGTATGTATGTGATACCTGTGTATTTTTTGTTTTCATTTTTGTTTGTGGTTACAATATTTGTGTGCGCCAATGCCCTTTTGTTGTTTGCAGTTGCTAACAGACTCTCTATTGCTGCATTAGGGTATCCATTTTTGTACAATATATTTTTAATTTTTTTGGTGTTCTCATTTTTGAATTCTTGGTCACTTAAATCGTAAATTTTATTTATTAAATTGATAGCTGTGTTTCTTTTTTGTGTCCACGGGTGGTTTGAATGATAATTAATCATCCTTGACGATGCTATCGATTTTGTGTACCAGTTTGTTGTGATTTTATTGCCAATTCGCTGTATTTCTATGTCTAGGAAGGCTAACTTTTTCCCGTGTTCTGTTTCCGTAGTGAAATTTATTTTAGTATGTTGTGCATTTAGTGTTTTTAGTATGTCTTCCACGTCCTTGATCTTAACAATAGCGAATATATCATCTACATATTTGTTAATGTATTTGATATATATGTCCTTTTGTTTAAGTTCAGCGATGCTGTCGTCCAGTATTTTATCTAATACAATATCAGCTACGGTGGGTGACAGTGGGTTGCCCATTGGCATTCCTTGTATCTGTTGATAGTGAGTGTCGTCATATTTGAAATAGTTGTTTTCCCGTAGGCAGAATTGTAGTATTGTCAAAAATTGTTTCTTAGTGAGAGTGGTATGTTCTTCTAGGATGGTCCAATGTTGCATAATCGTGTGTATTGCTAGCTGTATCGGTATGTTCGTGAATAGGGAAACCACGTCAAATGAAATAAGAATTTCATCCTCTTCCATCGTTATATTTTGTAATCTTTCTTTGAGTTGGAAAGAATTGTTAATGTTGTAGTCCTTCGAAATTATCTGCCTCAGTATTTTTCCAATATGTTTCGAAAGATTGTAGCACGGTACACCAATTGAAGAGCAAATTGGTCTGAGAGGGGAGTTTTCCTTGTGTATTTTCGGAAGGCCATATAGTCTTGGTGCTGTAGCTGCATTGCATGTCAAGTAGTATTTAAGTTTTGCGTCAATTTTCTTTTGCTTGTAGATGTCATTAACTATGGTGTTGTTTTTTCTCTGTAGCTTTTGTGTTGGGTCAATACGGATGGTTTTATATGTAGTTTTGTCGCTTAGAAGATCCTTCATTTTTTGTCTGTATTCCACCTTGTTCATCATCACCGTTTTGTTACCTTTATCTGCGTTCGTTATTATTATTTGGTCCTTTTGTTGTGCTATAAACTTTTTTGTGTCTTCGTAAACTCTCAATATAAATTTGTCTTTTGGGGAATTTGTAAGTTTATTTTTATAATTATTAATTTTAGTCGCAATTTTACATCTCGTAGTGTCCTTGTCTTTTTCGTCTTCCAAAGTTTGAATTCCTTGCTCTATGTCGGCGATCAAATGTATGGGCGAGAACGTTTTCCTCGTTACTGGTAACGCAAATTTATTCCCCAAAGAAAGAAGCCATTTACATTCTTGGGGTACCTCAATATTTGTTTTATTTACGAACCAATCTTCGTTCGTTCTAAAACCAAATTTGTCGAAATTGTTGGTGATTTGTGTTCTCAGTTTTGTACTTAGTCGTTCTTCTGTGGTGGTCGTGTAGTATTTTATGAATTGTTTTTGATTTTCTTCAATCATCTTGTAGTCTGTTTCATCCAGTTTATTGTGTAGTACATCCCTAATGTGTCCAATATTTGTACCAATGATTTTCATTTGTATGTTTACTTCTTTAATTTCTAAGTTTAACACTTTCATGATAAATTGCTCTTCAATCTTGTGTAGTTCTTTCTTTGTTATGTCAAGTTCAAATCCTTTATATATATTTTTAATCCTTCCTTTTAAATGTGGTGGTGTTACTCCAAAATCTTTACATTTCAATAGAAATTTTAGTCTCTGTTGTTGTTTTATAAGTTTATTGTTGTTTCTGTTATATTGTTTGATGATGTAGCAGGTTTCTTGGTCATACTTAAACCTGATATGCTGAAAAAAGTGCTTCATGTTGTGTAATTTATGTTTTTAGTACTTGTGTGTATCGGTTTATTTTTGCTCTCCGAATAATGTAATTTGTATTTTTCTTGGGACCAAAGTTGAATTTCCAATTGGGATGCTTTAGGAGCTTTTCGGTCGGTAATTATTAAAAGCAAACAAAAAGTTTCTTTTTTTCTCCTACGCGTTTCGGCGTCTTCCGCGCCTTCATCAGGGAGTCTGCATTTTATTGTACATAAAACATAAAAACAAGTGTTAACAAAATAACAATATTTTTGCTTACAACAATAATTGCACTTACATTTTTAATTACATTGAAAACAGTAACAACATCAAAACAAATAAAAATATAAAAACAAAAATAAAAATAAAACTCCACATATTGAATTGTACACTACGTTTTTGTCTCTCTGTTTATCTATCACTCGTTATTGCTGTTCTGTATGCGCAGTTTATATTGTCTACGTCCTCCTTAAAATTCATAGTGTGTCGTATTTGTTGTTGTATTCTCAGCCCTTCTAATGTTAATCTTGTCCTCTCTTTTTTCTCCACGTCTAATATTTTTGTATTTTCGAAATCGGCTGAGTGTCCGCTATTCGTTAAATGTTGTGCCAATGCTGTTGTTGTCTTTTTGTTCTTCGCGTCCGTTTTATGTTCACTAATTCGAATTCCGAGTGATCGCTTTGTAGTGCCTATGTATACTTTATCGCAATGTTCACCCAATTTGCCATTGCACTTGATTTCATATACTACGTTGTGTTGTTGTTCCTTGTTAATTTTGTCTTTTGTTTTGGTAAACACCGAATTTAGCGTGCGATGGGTTTTATGTGCAAAGCATATTTTGTCTGTCTGTATACTTCTGCTTATTGTTTTTTTGTCCGTTAGTCCTGGTATGTATGTGATACCTGTGTATTTTTTGTTTTCATTTTTGTTTGTGGTTACAATATTTGTGTGCGCCAATGCCCTTTTGTTGTTTGCAGTTGCTAACAGACTCTCTATTGCTGCATTAGGGTATCCATTTTTGTACAATATATTTTTAATTTTTTTGGTGTTCTCATTTTTGAATTCTTGGTCACTTAAATCGTAAATTTTATTTATTAAATTGATAGCTGTGTTTCTTTTTTGTGTCCACGGGTGGTTTGAATGATAATTAATCATCCTTGACGATGCTATCGATTTTGTGTACCAGTTTGTTGTGATTTTATTGCCAATTCGCTGTATTTCTATGTCTAGGAAGGCTAACTTTTTCCCGTGTTCTGTTTCCGTAGTGAAATTTATTTTAGTATGTTGTGCATTTAGTGTTTTTAGTATGTCTTCCACGTCCTTGATCTTAACAATAGCGAATATATCATCTACATATTCGTTATTTTGATTTCTCGGATCAAAAAATCATAGACCAAAATTCTTTGAAAACAACCCTCGATTATATCAATCTAATCCTTATGCCATATGCTATACAAATATGACACTCTTTTTATTTACTTTTTCGATCAAAAATAATCATTATTTATGGATTTTTTTTTCTATCAAGTTTGATCTTTATTTTGTAATTTTTTTTAATCAAAAATAATAGTTACTTTGGATGAGATAATCATTATTCTTGGATTTACAATTTTTCGATCATAATATACACAAACAACGATTATTTTTGATCAAAGATGCAATGGTTGGAAATATGTAGATTTCCTGACTCTATGCATAGATAACCCTATTTCGTTTACAAACGGGTTCCCATGGCTTGACTTCAAAGCTATATATTAGTGTATTGACGGGTCAAAGATGGGTGTGGGGGTAGTGGCAATCTCGACCTGCGCCAGTCTGAATTTCCAAAAAAGCTATGAACTATTTTTCTGCTTTATAAGGTCATGCTCCAATAAATGATGAATTACTGAGTGGGTAAACTCGGAGCGGATTAGGCACTGGAAGGCTGGGGAAGGACTTAAGTAGATAAAGCTTTTCGGCTATCCCTTCGGTGGAAGAGTTGTCGATTTTTGCTAGCTAGCTAACCGGGTTTCAGGTCGCAGTGTCCCTTCGTTTTTATTTTTTCCCTAGTAGCTATCTATCTATGTATGGCGGAAACATCGGAAACGGCTTAACCGATTTTTCTGAAATTTTGTATGTATATTTAGTAGGTAAGAGAATAGGTCGTAAATTATATTTTACGCTTGGGACAACCCTCTCCCACTTCTTTGAAAAGCCAAATTTTAACATATACACAAGTTATATGAAATATTAAAATATATGGGTGGCAAATGGTTCGTTTCGAAAAGAAGGTTCGTAGTTAATTTTTTTGAGGGTTGCCAACTGTTTGCAAAGTCGAATTTAAATAAAATACACTCAAGTTATATCAAATATTAAAATATGGTTGCCAAACGGTTCGCTTCGGTAAGGAGAAGGTGTATACATATATTTTTTAGAGAGAGAGATGCCACCTGTTTGGAACGTCGTCAAATTTTATTAAATTATACACAAACATACAAACATTAAAATATGAGTATCAAACTGTTCGTTTAACTTATGAAAAGGTTTATAGCTGGCTATATTTTTAGGGGCGTTGCCATCTGCTTGAAAAGTCGAATGCAATTAAATTATACAAGAGAAATATTAATTATTATTGAAATATTAAAATATGGGTGTGAAACGGTTTGTATTGACATACTTATTTTTTCGAGAGGGTTGCCACCTTATTATTAGATATAATATAATATTATTAAATATAAGGCGAATTTAATTAAATTATACACAAATTATATGAAATATTAAAATATTGTTGTCAAACGGATCGTCTTGGAAAGAAAGTTCGTAGCTAACTGTATCAGGGTTGCCATCTGTTTGAAAAGTCGAATTTAATTATATTATACAAAAGTTAAATGAAATAAGAAAAATTGGTGCCAAACTGTTCTTTTTCGCTGTGGAGTAGGTTAATATTATATAAAAGGCTACCAGCTGCTAGAAAAGATGAATTTTATAAAAATATATATGCCATACGAAATAGTAAAATATGGATGTCAAACGATTCGTTTTGCTGAAGAGAAGGTTTAAAGCTAGCTATGTATATTTTAAACTTTTACACAAGGATATTAAATATTAAAATATGAGTGTCATATATTTTTGAGAGGGGTTGCCACCTGTTATATGAGATAGAAAACGAAATGCGTTATCTGGTCACATATACAAAGGGTAATTAATAAATGAATATAGGCAAAACAACGTCTGTTAGGCGTTTTAATATTGACTTTTAGTTTTTTGGCTTTTTTTTATGAAAAGATTTAACTTCGTATATTTACATTAAGTTTTCTTTGGTGATGTTATCTTTTATTATGACATGTTTTTTTTTTTGTTTTTGATAACAAAGTTGTTGAAGAGTAAATAATTTTTTGATTATCATTAGATTTATATTTCGTGTTTTTGTTAGTAGTAGTAACTAATGTAAATAGTATGCTAACTAATAAAGTCGATTTCAAGCCAACTTAAAACATTAATTTATAGTTATTTATAAATAAGATGAATTTTAGGTAACTTCAATTCAAATAACTTAAGTCATGACTGCCGCCTAGGAATCGCTATGCTAAAATAGTCAGTTAGCTTCATTAGAAATAATCCAAGTATCACCCACAACTTGTTGCGAAAGAGTTATAATTAAATGCATTAAAAGTTATCGCTAAAACCTTCTCAAAGTAAGCTTTCACACTATGTGGGGGGGATTGGGAGGTAATCACTAACTTTGCTTGGCGACCCGGTCTAATGTTTACCCAATCAATGCTATTTACTAGACGTTGCCCTTTGCGGTAATAAGTAGAATTTATACTTCTATTTCCTGCTAAACTTCAAATCGCATAATGAAAGATAAATCACATTGGCTCTGTTGCGCCTGAAACCGTAATACTACTATATAGGAGTATTGTGCTAACTATCTGTATCTAAAACTAGCTAGCGTGGAAGTAAGCAAAGTATCGCACATTACGAACACACAAATTGTAGCTAAACACTTTGGTGCTACCTAATACAATGCAATAATGTAGATTTCAGATTTCAACCACAAAAACAGATTAGAGTATTCAACAGAGCGAGGTGCGGTATTTTTGTCGTCCCTTGGCTATCGCCTTAAGTGGCTTAAATCAAGATTTGTGCATTGCATCGGAGTCAAACAGTTCGAAAATGTTTATCGGCAAATGCAGTTGCAGACAAACAATTAGTAACAGTAGCACCAGCAACAGCAACAGCAACAACAACTCAGTATAATAACCTAATACTTGTGCTGATGTCCCTCGTATCCTTGTTGCAAATCTACATACACACATACATACTAAACAAATTTGCATATGTATTAAAATTTGCATGCACAAATGTGCGTTTGTGTTGGTGTTGCGATAAGCATTGTATCTACTATGTCCATGTCTATATGTACATATGTATATGTATATGTTGTGGTAGATGCGAGTATACTCGAATGTTTCTAAACCTGTGTTTAATTACATTAAGCCATAAATCGATTTACTGATAGTAAGCAGCTCAGGTCACAGCTGCACTTCCGACTAAGCAATCATGCATAAATTACCCAAAACAACAACAACAACAACAACAACAACAACATGGGAAGCAACAGTTAAAGCGAAATGGAAGAACAATGTACGCAAGAGAAAATTGAAGATATGCCGAAGGGAAGTACGCGAAAATGAAATTCAATATAAAAACATATAAGGAAGTGTCTAATTTCGGGTGAAACTGAAAATAAAAAGTGCTTGTTGAAGCAATAAAAGCAGTTAATAATAATAATTATACCTTTCGTTACCAAAATTGAAAATTAAAAATCAAATTAAATTTTCAAAATTTTTACATTCTCGTATTTCTCTCGCTTATTAAGGGGGGAATTTAAAAAAAAATCGATTTTTTTAATGTTTTAATCAATAGGTATGTCTATCGCCTTAGAATATAATTTCCTCATAGTTTCAACACCTAATTCTGGAAATTGTGGAAGAGATGCTTCTCGGAAGTGGCTTTAACTTTAAATGGGGTTGTCTCGAAACCATCTTTTTCAAAATTGTGTAAGTGATCGTGCACATATTACGTAACGCGATTTTGGATCATTTAGACCCCCCATGTCACACTTTCAGAAAAATTGGTTTTTATTAATCGTAGAATAAAATCCAATGTTAATTGATATACATATGTTATATATTAGGCAAAGGGAAATCACATGTCACACTTCGTCACAAATCGCAAACCAACCGCCCCCGCCCCCTAGCGCGTTACGTAATATGTGCACGACCCCTAAGTGATAATAAAAAAAAATAGTGTACCAATTTTTATCATCTAACATTAATTTTAAAGAACAAAACATTTTTAGACGCTTCACTTTTGTAAAAAAAATACCCATTTTCCAAAATTTCTCTTCTCTCTTTCTTTACGCATTTCTCTACTAATTCTTCGTACCAAATTTACGAATTTGCTATATTATTTATTAAAATATCGAGTTTTTTTAAAATTTTTTTTTATAAAATACCGGAGAGAGGATTCTATAATTTTCGAAATTGTGTCTACTGAATTAAAATGTTGAATTAAAATGTGTGCGCATCAAAATAGGTAAAATTAGATAAAGTAGTACGTACTTATTTACCATAAAGTGGGTGGTGGCCACTCCCATTTTCCGAAATAATGATTCCATATATTTCCTTCGCCAGCCCAATCGAGTTTTTCAAATTTGAGCAAAACCCATTTTACTAAAATCACGATTTTTTGCATATTTCTAAATTACCATTATAAGAGGTGAGGGTATGCCTTTTCACCGATTTTTTCAAATATGGAACTTATTCTCACTCACTTGAAATGCGGAGCATTTACTAAATTAGGTATTTTCGAAAAATTTTAATTCCGTGTATTTCATTGCCAATCCTTTAAGCCTAAAGGAGTAACAATTTTGTATTATATAATATAAATAACTACGGCGGTGTACATTTAAAGAAACTGTTTTTAGGATCTTTCCACAAAAAAATCATCGCTTGCGAAGGAATTGCAATGCTAGGTTTTCTTTTACCATATTTTCAAAATTTGTTTTAACCTTAGCTTAGAATCTACTATAATTCCTAGATACCTTGCTAGATTGGGATAACTAAAGTGATGGAACATTCAGCTTTGTTCATTCACGCCTGAGAGTTTTCATAGTGGCTGTGAATAACATAAGAACAGTTTTATCTGTGTTAAACCCTAAAACACCAGAGAGGGTTCAATGACCTCAGGTGCCGATTGCAGTCCTAATAAGAATAATAAACAGGAAAATTTAACTGCACCACCTTCGGAAATCAGCTCAACGATGAATGTAGAATTCCAATATAGACAGCATGTAGAGCTCCAATATAGATAGTTTTCCGTGGACACTTTCTATTCATAATAAGTGCCAGAAGTGGCAAAGTTCATGTCCTTAGCTGCTTTAGAGTAGGAACTGTAATGGAAAACCTTATATCTGAACAATCGGTCGTAAAGCTGTCATATAATGTGACCGGTCTGACCGGTTCCGAGATATGATTAAGGCATTATATAAATACATCTGCCTATCAAAATAACCCCTAACCCACAATTTGGTCCTATTGACCCAGCTTGTTTAGGGCACTCTTCATGATATAGCTCCCCACGGAGTGAAATAGCCCATTTACAGCCCAATTATGCCTGTGTCGTAGGATTGGAATTAACCAGAAAGTAATACATTCCGCGTCAGATTACAAATAGCTTTCGTACGTACATTATTGAAGGAGGCGCGTCGAGCACAACGGTCAATGTTTATTGCCTAAATTACTGTGACCTTTAAACAGGTCTGACAACCTCCTAAACAAACAACTCCGTGGATCTTCCTGTCAGGTACGCATGCCGTAATTTCTGAGGCAAACTACTTCCCCTCGGAACAACTCACGGATAAATGCATCCAGAATTATCTCAAAAGTTTTGAGAAGGCCATTCTGATTGGGCGGAAGTCTTTAGAAACAATATGGTCCCGCCGAATAAATGCTGTTCTTACTTACCTCCATGCAGAGGAACCTAGTTAAGGGCTATACAACTTTGGATAAAAACCATGGCATGATAACATCCTTTACGGCCTGTGGTATGATCAAAAACTATCATCCGAATCAGGGCTTTTGTAAGGCGAACAAAATTTCATCGTCCATAAAATTTTGCTTGCTGTGAATATGGATTTAGCGATTTGTCGGACTCCGGCACAGACTTGCCCGTAAAGTTTGTATCGATAAGCAGCTTGCGCGAGTTTTCCATTGACTCAGTGGATATATTGTGCATATTGTAATTATAACTTCTTACCACTTCAATATAAAATCAGACACAGTTGCATTTATTTCTGACGTCCTCAATCCTCAAATTATCAACTGACTCGTGCCTCTTCATCTTGTCACTTCACAGATTGACTTTTGGTGTTGGTCTCAGGGTTGCCGTCTCTTACATTATGAGCGATCCACAGAAATACCAAAGAACATAAAACTATAAGAAGGGACAATACGTTACTTTTGCTTTTCTCGTTGGCCAACAGGATATCTCCTTCTCTTTTCATTGAATCATTTATGCATGTGATCGAAAGGATACGCGCTACCCTGTTGATTAACGAGTCAAGCAAAAGTAGCGTGTTGTCTATTCTTATAGTTTCATGTTCTTTGCGAATGCCAAAAACTTGCTCAGAGTGGTTGTGCCTTAATTCGCTGCAGAGACTCGCAGTGACTCTTTCAAGCTGAATTATTGTCAAAGAATATTTTCAAATATTGGCCGTAGTTGTGGCAACATGCTACATTATACACATTAAATTTACAAAGATGCGTTGGAACATTTCGAGTGGTATATAACGAATGGCGAGAGAAATGTTGCCTCCTAATTCTTAAATCATTGCTGACTTATCCAAGTAGACTTTGAGCAAAAAATTAATTATTCTCTCAATAAAGCCATTCATGCGCTGTATGGCAAGTACGGCTTTCTTGTTGGAACCAAATATCGTGGAGATTAGTGGCTTACATTTCTGGCGGCAAATAGGATGGCATCGTTACGCGATAAAAGGCGCTATTCACAGTTACTCCTTGCCCGGCGTAATTGTTTAAGAAATTTGGGCCGAAGAAACCACCAGTTGATAAACTATAGCATACCGTTCCGTTGTTTTGCCTGGAGGTGATGGATTTGCTTTGGGTTGTTTTTTTTTTAGCCAAAATGCGGCAAATTTTGCATGGACAAACCTTTAGTCGAAAACAATGACTGTTAAAAATAGTGAACGAAAATAGCATGACAATACGACTGATCTGTCATAAAATTTCTGCTTAAAAAAAGTACCTCTAAATGAATCACCCCATATGCAAAAGCCACTATTCCGAACCAGCGATTACTTAACAATTTTATCCACACCATATTTAATAATATTAATAAATATGTGAGTGTAATTTTATTGTCGTCAAATAATTTATATTGGCGTCAGTAATACAGTTGCCACATCCCTATACTGTATTTTTCAATTTCACAATTTTCTTCCGCCCTTTTGTTTCTATTACTTCACCGACATGGCATATCGCAGCAATTCCTTTATGCTTCATACCACCACTTTATTTAGATGCTCCGCATTTTCCATTTTATGCAATTTTATATAAGCAACGTGGTTTTGGCGGCTGCCGCTGCCACTGGCACCACGTTGGTCCCGCAGGAGCAGCCATATCTGCTAATATTGCCATATATGTAAGAGGTTGCAACATTTTTGTTTTGCGCTCAATATATTTATTTCGATTTTTTTTTAGTTTTTTTTTTTTTTGGTTCCAATATTATGCTACGTGGTGTTATTAGAATTATTATTTTTTCTTCTTTTTTTTTTTGAAAGCATTTTCAACGCTACAATACAGTATGCGGATGAGTGAGCCAAAGCAGCTGCAATAAAAAGGGTTGGCAGGGCAAAAGGGCAAATACCAAGCAGACACACTGTCGCCATGGCTGGCTCTATGATTGAATGAAGGGGGGGACGACTGCGCGCTTTGTTTGGGTGGAAGCCAAAAATTGAGCATTGCAGCAAAAAAATAAAACGAAAAGAAAAAACATTGGCGACAGCAAGCAAATATTATACGAGTATGTATGTGGCAACACAGCAACCGACAGCCAAGCAACCAAATAGCCAGACAGACAGGCAGTCAGCAGCCAGTTGCTTGAGTGGAATTTCGCTGCATTGCAAGAGTTTAGAACTCTTAGTTGCTGCGAAAGCGAACATTAACTGCGAACATTGCACATACACACATAGATAGCCACGAGTATTTGGTAAAGAAATTCAAATTGCTTCTACGTGCTTTGCTTTGTGTTTTACAGAAGCAGCAGCAGCAGTAGCAGCAGTAGCAGCGCTTCTAGGGACCAACTGGACAGTACACGCACATGCACACAAATATACAAATACATATGTATGTATATGTAAAGTCTTGAACGCCGTTGGCATTCCCGGTCGCTGCTGCTTTCACTGCCTTTGCTGATATGTCCTTTGCTGCTGTTGGAGTCATAAAAACAATAACAATATGCAATAAGTGACACTGATGTTCTACATCCAATGATGTCATCTGCCAGCAGACGCAGCATAGAGTTTTCTAAATTCTCATGGATTGGTACATTAACTACTACGTAAATATATGAACAGGGTGGTCCTGAACCAAATTTAATTTTGAGCCTGAGACTACTTTGACACTCAGGTCAGCTCAGCAAATTGTCGCGAGTTGACTCAATGACACCAGCTCATTTTAGGCAGTCGACTGAGTGAAGTGCACAATTGAGTTCTATTCGGTTCGGTTCGGCGGGGAGGCAGACTTAGCCCAGTTAGTTATTTGAGGCCCAGTTAGTTATTTGAGGGAGCTCCCGTGTTTCATTCCGTTTGAGAGAAGCATTAGATCGTATTTTTTGCACAGTGGGGTAGTGCCAAAGTTTATGTTTATGTAATACTACCGCAACCCGATAGAGCTTGGTGACTAAGAAGTTCAGGAGCATTAACATAACTCCCAGAGTTTCAACTATAAGCAGATCAGTCCCTGCCCTTGTGAGCACGTATGCTACGCAGCTTCGAGGAATATCGATGTGCCTCGTACCCACCCAATCACGTTAATGGTAATTATTGCGCCTAACTCGTTTGGTCTTCCCATTTTCGACCGTTTCATTCAAGGGGGTGCTTTGGCACTATATTAATCTGATCGCAACTTGGGTTTCGGAGTAAATAGTAATGAACTATAAATAACTAAGTCTCTCAATAATCAAAGAGCAGTCCTACAATAGTCGGAAGCAGCAGGCTGATGTTTATTGAGCGACCTTTGGTGTGGATTCCTTTACTATCCTAGTTATGGAACTTAGACCAATTCGTAAAAATAGCAGTGGACTCTGGGTGTAAGCCCCAGCGTCGTATACAATCGCTTCTGTCTTGAATTTTTGTTGAAAATTTGTTTACGTATTAGAACATTGTGCTGGTGTAGTCCAATTCCCGAGTTCGAGTGACCAAACCTAAGGTATTTCCATGTGACAGATGCTTTCAATCTTATTGCGTTTCATTTGGCGAGATACCTACCGTAAAGATCATTATGAAGAAGATATAGTAGAGTTTCTACGGCCTTGCTGGTGGTAGATTGCAGGGCTCCTGTGATTATCATACAGCCAACCCTCTGTGCCTTACCTAATTTACTGTTATAGGTTTGCTAAAGCTGGCCTTAGAAATGGGTCGAACAACCGCAATATACATAGCTTCCCACCGCTGCTTTTCAAGCGTTAAGGGTGGGTATGGCCTTCCTGACCCGTTTCTTATTCGCTTGGCAAATGTCTCTCTGCAAATGCCGTATATGGTCAGTCTGTTCCCACTTGAGTCAGGATCTTGTCCGCCTGTTCGAGAAGATATCTCAAGACGTGCACTGTAGGGATGGTCTTGGTGATGGCATTCGACGAGTACTTGCTGTGCATAAAGTTATATTCCTTCAACAGGAGCATGCAGACCTACTGGTATAATTGGTGTTCACGCTACACGAACGGTATCCCGTAACCATTGACCAGCTAGACCACCTTCGTCCTAAGTTGTAAAAAGAGTGAACTTTGTGACAAAAGGGCAAGGTTTCAGTCAGTGAAGAAATTAGCAAGGTTAGAGAGAACGCAGTTCATAAATTACATTACCGAGGCTGGAGAAGTAGTCACCCTGTGGGAACCTTTATTTAAGCCTGCTCGGTTTAAATCACCGATACAGGTTAACCGGGCTCGGATTGGCGAGGGTGGTTGCGCTCGTTAACTAAGACTGTGGCTTCCGTTCGAAGGTTCTCACGAATTTTCCAGATCTACCCAACACGAAGGAAGCGATTAACATCGAACCTTCATATATCAGAAGGACTTGTGATTTGGCATGTCGTGGCTTTTGTGCAGTTCTCGCTGCGGTGGGATTTAAGCCACAGTCCGTGAACAGCCACAGAAGCCACTATACTCGCTAAGAAGGAGAAAGAGCCCTGAAATAATAGCCAGATTATAGGATCGTAAATTATTGGCATATCGTTGTGACCCAGCACCCCTTTTACCGAGACAGAGGTCAGGTGTTCTTCTGACTAAAATGTCCGCATAATCAATGGCTACTTTTTTGATGTCAAAATCTTTTTGAAATATACTGCAGCAAGAAGAAAGCTGTTGTTTGGATTTGCTAACGGAAGTCACCTACTTCAGATCACGAGCCTTCATTACCAGGCATAAGGATGTTGGGATTGGAAGCTTTCAACAAATTTTGAGTTGCCTGTGCAATTATTCCCTGCGAGACGATTAAACGGATGTTTTGGAGAAGGTTATGGGGTGTTTTAGCACTGCGAATGATGCGTGGGTTTAAAAGTTACCGGCTGAAAATGATGTCTGCAAATTATTGGGCATTTGGTAGCCAAAAACCAAATATATTAAACTACAAACTATGGTCCATTCTGACTTGCAGCACTCGGTCGTGTAATGGACAGTTTTCTAGCGCAAGATATCCGTAATAAAATCTATGAGAAGCCACACCAACTTTGCCGCTGCTGGGAAACAAATAAAATTCAGCAATAATGGTTGTGTAACTTTTAGATATTGGATAGCTCAAAAAGTATTTAGAATACCCTAAAGCTTGTACTATATTACTATGTAATTTCGATCGAACTTCAATTCTCTAGTTGCTAAATATTAACATATATTTGGATCACCCTTTTCTACGCGAGTATTCATGCATGTTCACCGCTCAAAGTACAATAATGCATACAATAGTTATGCCACTAGGTAGGTGTTGCTGACGGCAGCTGTCGCTACAAAGAAATCGTGGAATTTGCTGCGAGCTAAGCAAATGCGATAGCAAATTCTAGAAGGAGAACGGGGCAGCACGAGTGGAAGTAACAGCAGTTTAATGACCCCGCGCCGGTGTTGTGATATCTTTAGTTTTTTTTTTGTTTAAAGTATTGCAAACTGAAGAATTCAAACGAAAAGATCAGCTTCCAGGATTCACTTGAAAACAAAAAATCACAATTAAGCAGCAATCGAAATGAGTTTGCAACACCTGAAATGAATTGAAATACAAGAAAATAAATGCATAATAAAATTTTAAAGAGATACAAGAATTCAGTTCTCGTAGAAGCAATCGGTGAAAGTAGTAAAAACTTACTAAAAATATAGTACTACTCGTATACTCTTACTACACTACTTCACAACATACCTCCTCCGTTTATTCTTGCATTCCTTCCACGCGCCGTCTTCTTTCTTCTACTTTACTTTTGTTTACAGTAGAATAATGAAATTCTATCACTCCTTGAAGTTGTCAGATGAGATAACTGCAACTGCATACAATAGTAGAGAAAACGAAATGGCAGAGGTGGGCATCAGGAGCATCAGCAAGAGGGTGTGTGTGTGTGTGTGTGTGTGTGTGCGTGTTTGTGCAGGTGCCGTTGATGGCTTCAGGCTCGTTAAAATTTCAACAATGAAATGCAACAACGTGTCAACAGTGCAGATGTGCCAGCTGTGCTAGACACGCAACAAATAGTGCGAACAGAGAGCAGTTAAGAAAATTCGTTTGTGTGAGACGAGTGAATTAGTGTAGAGGCAGGGGTGGGTACTCAAATTTAAAATCAATAGGGTTTGAATAGAATGTTTTGGAATTAAAATATTTAGGAAAATTGTTCATGGGTATTAACCTGTCAGAGGGCAGAGAAAACTTTTTCGACTACGGTTCAAGCAGTCACAATTGTCAGCCAACACTCGGTAATGTAGAATACGAACTTTGGTGAGAATACTTGAAGGTATTCCGTTAAAGAGCTATTCAGGAACTGCAGTGGCTACGAGCCAGTAGATGCAAATGCAAGCAGTACCCTTTTTAGAGTAGTCTCTCTCTCTTTCCAGCCACAAAAGTGATTTTCAATCTCCCCTACACCATATCAAATGATTGCCTTACGCCATCCATCGGACCTTTTTGGTGAGAATCTTCCCCGATTTTTAATCTAAAGTTTTTTTGTTTTTATTGGAAGGTGTTTCGAAGTCGCGGCTTAAAAGGTTGGTTTGACCGATGGTTAAAATAAGGCTTAGTCAATCCAAATACATATGGTGAAAAAGGAGTAGTAAGAGTACTAGTAGCCAGAGCAATGGTGGGTGTTGTTAATCGTGACGACAGGAATACTGTCAATGTGGACAGTAAATGGTTTAGAGCCAATGCGTCGGCAGTGGGACTTATGGTGGGCTGAACTTTGCCAATGACGTGTAGCGGTGTACATAACTCTGGTAGTGTAGTTGAGAACTGGTGACCTGGCGAATTGTGATCCGCTTCGTTGAATACAGTTGCTGCTCGCTTATCTTCTGATCATCCCCGTCTATACCTCTAATTTTTGTATAACATCCTTTACCACAGTTTGTGAAGTCTTCTAAGACTGCTGGCCTTCCAAGTCTACTCGGTCTGTTGCTTCCTCTATCACTGACTTTATTGCGTTGTGAGTCTCGGTATGTGATATCCTCCGTAGCTGATCATCTGGTCTCGGTATGTTGCCTCCACTGTCACTACTTGTAATGAGTTATGGACAAAGGACTCGTTTTTCCTTTCTCAAATTGCGATCACCTCTATCGCTGGACTTGCCTGAACTGCCATAATGTTTCAATTTCGCCTAAGTACTCCAATAAGGGTTTCTTCTAAATTAATAAAGTAGTAAATATTTACGCTTACTTGATTGAGTTCAAGACTAAAGGGATATAAAATCTGACCAACTGATCAGGGCAGTTGCAGGGCATGATATTGACGACAACAATTTAAGTAGATACAGATGAAGAAAATGGTCATATAAAGCAAAAAAAAAGCGCAGAAAGTATAACCTAATAGGCATGCAGTGTGATGACTGATTTTATGAGTCTAGGGTTATAACTGAAGAAATATTTGAGCACACTCTGTGAGGGACTCAATCCTGTTGTTTATCCTGATTAGGATACACGACTCTCTCGCGGTAACTCTTTTTCTTTTTCAAAACTGATGAGTAAGATGAATGAATGGATTCGCTGATACCGAAAACTAGAATTGAGGCAAAGCATCACTTTTCTACATTCTAACCGGTATTGGCGACCATCGTAGACGAGTGTGTAGCGTGCGCGCGTTTCTTTCAGTGTGCCTCGGTTTCGAAACTTCTAACAAAAATCATATTTGAGTCACTCCTTTATCGGACACACAGACAGACTCAAGAATTCAAGAACGTCCACTGAGCTTTTCCGAAGGCTGCAAGTTTAAAGGTATTGTGGAGCAGTTTACTAACAATATATTTTTTAAATTAACTTTACCATTTAAATTTCAAAAATAAAGCATGCGAGCGTAAAAATAAAGCTCTCGAGCTTAACTTTATTCTTCGGTCGGTCACTTCGGAGTCATAATTTTGCAACATGCTTTTTATGTCACTGGACATTAAAAACTAAAACTCGCGAGCTAAAATAAAACAAGCGAGTTTAAAATAAAACCATACGCTTCATGTTTTCAAGCTAGTACTCGGGGTTCGAAAAACATTTAAAAGGGTTTTTATTCTCACTCGATGTGTAAAAAAAAAAACATTTCGTATTTTAATCTATACCTTCTTCATCCAAGTGCAGCTCGCGAGCCAAAAAATAACTTAACTCGCGAGCTAAAACTCGGGGTTAAAAAAAAATTTAAATGGGGGTTTATTCTCACGCGATGTGTAAAAAAAAAATAGTCGTATTTTAATCTTTGCGTTATTCTTCTAAATGCAGCTCGTGGGCCAAAAAAAAAATAGATAAACTCGCGAGCTTTTCCACCACCATATTAAATCCTATACTAAACCCTCTTTTTATTTAAAGCTCAGCCGCCGTGAAATTATCAGCTGTGCGTAAGGAAATTTGTAGCTTCTCAATATGTCCATTTAAACTGAAACTTTTCTTTTCTCATTTAACTACTACGACACATTCGCTGCTGTCGGTCGGTGCTTCGACCAGCTTGCAGTGCATTCCCGCAGGCACACAGAGCGATGAGGCAATGTTCTACATTCTACTCCTACTAAAGAAGCAGGTGATGCCAACGCTGTCATCTGATTGCGTGGGTGATGTAGTGCTATTCACTATTATTGTTGTTGCTGTTGTAGCTCCTGCTGTGACACTCTACCACCACAACATGCACTCGTGCATGGCCCATCATTTAGAACATGCACGCACACACACACACACACACACATAAAGGCATGATTACAAACATACATACATGCATCCACGTTCCTACTTGACGTGCTAAAAGTGTCAACGTCCTAACAAGCAGCAATACTAAATGGGCGTAACGATGCTGGAAGGTCCCTTCAGGGATGGAGGAGAGCAATGCAGAAGCGCAGGAAGTGGACGACAAGGCGGGATGTAACATGTACTGTTTTGTATTTTGTGGAGCAATAAGTGCTTTCAATGGCCACTAACAAACAGTGGTAGACATCGAAATGGGAACACCTAGAAGCAACTTTTTTACAACTTCTTCTTCACTAGGTTCACTACATTACTAAAGAAAATAACTCTGGTAAAATATTTTGGCCCGTTTCTTTGTACTCGACTTGCAAAAGAACGCTCCAACTCGGATAAAATTTTCTTCAATTGCAAAAGCAACCCTGTTAGCATCTTTCATAAAGCATTTGATATGATTAGTGCTATTTAAGTTATATATTTAAAAATACTGAGTAAATAAAAACGGATTAGGTACGAAATTTAAATTTCGCATATATTTTATTTGGAATCATTCACAATAGCGCATTTATTCACTTTCAAACACTACATTACAGGTCGGATATCATTTTACCGAGTATATTCAACTCACATATTTATTTTTTCGAGTTTGAAACGGGCCTATTATAAAATATTTCGTTTTGAACTACTTTTCATCTTTACGCGGTGAAAAAGCAAATAATAAGCATTCGAAAAATACGACTGCTAATATTTTGGGGTGTTTTTTGACTTCAAGAAGTTCCAGTTACTGTAAAAATTGGGTCGTTTTCCTAGCTCTTTAACAGCCTATTGTTTTAAACTTAACATGACGAAGAATTTACCACGGTGTAAAAAGAATATAGAAGGTGGCACATATTGTGGTACCACTAACCAGCTCTTGGAAATTTTAACAGAATTTCTACTTCACAACAGATTGTGTTTACAAAAACCGTGTATGTATGTATGTAAGCTCGCAGTCGTGTGTATTCTTTCCAATGTGCTCAACCATTTTAGTGTGTATTCGTTCTAACATGTACCCTGACGTGTTTTCTCTCATTTCTCTCCACTGGTAAATCTGGTATAACGTCACAGCGAAGTTACTTACAGAATTTCAAATCAATCAGCGCAATCTTATATTCTATTATTCTTGAAAAGTTACAATATACAGAAGCTCTTAGCGAAAAATCTCCTGAATTGAAAATAAAAAAAAAAGCTATAATTGTACAGATTTATATTCGCTTAGCCTCACTATATAAACTCAGACTCCGACATGAATAATAAGCAAACGTTTACCAAAAAAAAAAAAAAATACGATGACAAACAAAATTCAATGTAATCAATATAATCTTATGAAGCGCATTAAACTTAAAGGCCGTAAAAAACTACAAAAAAAAAAAAAACAAACAAAAAAACAACAAATTACGAGGGAAAAGTGCAAAAGCAATGCGATGTTAGAGCATCAAAACAACAAAAGACTGAAATCGAAAGCTTAAAATAACAACAACTGTATTTATGTGCGGAAATTTGTATACACCGATTGGAAGTGTAATTTTCAACCAACTTTGAAACCACAAAATATGGCATATGATCCATGTATGTAGATATCGTTAATAAAGTATTCTCAAAAACTTATTTCGATTCCCACATTGAAATATTATAGTTGCTTACCTTTTTTTTCGTTTAATTTTTTTTTCTTTTAGTTAAGTTGCAATCATTTCACTTGGATTTTATTTTGCAAGCCTGTTCGGGAATACCACATAGCCAAAATATTTGCTAAAGTTTTTATTTTACACAATCAAGACACTCTATTCAAGAATACCTTTCGTTTGATAATTTGCTCATGTTTTACTTAAATATTTTTTGAAGATATTTGTATTCACCTTTTTATAGATGGAAACCCTGTTCAAGAATATATCGCGTCTAGAAAATTTACAATGGCCTCTCGTATCAAACGCATATTGCAAAAAGATATGCTAGATAGAAAGCTTGCTTCGCTTTGCGTGACAGTTTTGCTCCTCTGGTCCCTCCACTCATCATTTTATGCCCTTTGTTATCAACTGATTTTCACGTTTTTTTTATTACTCCCATTCGCTTAGAACCAGGCGTTACACTTAAATTTTCTACGAAAAAAACAATTTAAACTTAAAGATTAAACAAAATAAATACTGGCCTTTCCCAATAAATAAATAAGTGTTGTCAAAGTGTTGCGTTTATTCCGGCATCCCTTTTGCGTTTTTCGCATTCCGGACAATGCTGCAAATGTCACGTAAAGCCAAAGCATTTTATGTGGCATCTCTTTAACGATGTCCCAGACGTCTTTGTAGGTGCTGAGCTATGTCGATATTAGGGTAGTCAAAGCGTCTCAAATATTTAGAGTCACGTTTTTAGGGCAGTGTTGAGGAATTTTATTATTGTCACATGTGTATGTATGTACAACAAATTGAAACTATTTTTAAGTTTGCAAATTTTGTAATTATAAAAAAGTTACAATTCCGACTGGCAACCACAAAAACGCTCCTGCAGAATCGCAAGGAACTCAAGCATGTCTCTAGCAATTGGAATGGTCAGAGAAACTAGCAGATGTTTTCCAAGTCCGTCAGCCGTATCCAATGAAACCTGTCGCTGCCATATGGTGTATGCCCGTATAGTTAATTAGCATGAATCGATTTTGCAGATGCAGGAATCCCGAACAGTTCTGTGCAGAAAAAGGTTAGCGCACCATTCTATTTTACAAAAAACAAATGTAAGCAATACAAAATTCCAGAGGTGGATACGGCTTGCATTTATACCATTTCAATCGATATTATTAGCGCTCGCACGAAAAATAATCACCGCTATTCTGAATCGAAACTCTCGGAGAATTTCTTTCCTTCTTCCATAGATTTAACATGGGAAAGGGAGAAAAATACCCCGGGAATTTATATTCGGAATAGGGCTGAATAATTCCGGTCAAAACATAGCAAAAACAAATGTGACTTGACACTCCGAATAGCAATTGGACTGTTCGGAAAAATTATTAGAATAAATATTTATTTATCGGGCGGAAAATAATTCGTTACTATTCGAAAGTGAATAATTGGCAAAGAAGTTATTTCGACGTCGCTCAGAATTGCTCAGAACAACTAATTCGTGGAATAAAGGGAAATTGTAAAGAACGTAATATGGCCGCAAGACGCTGAAATCTCATTTAAACGTTTCACAGAACTAATCAAATCGTACCAATAAATAAAAACGGAAAAATGTATGCAAAGTTCGATAGTTCAGCACACTGATGAGAATGTGGCCATCTTAGCTGAGAGTGTGCGACTCAGTCCTGGAACATCGTCTCGTCGTCGATCTCAATAATTCAACATTTTACACACCATCCTATTGCGATTTCCACAAGATTGATAGAAAACAAGATTACGACAACGCCGGCAGCGCACAGGTCACTTTTTGTAAAAATCACTCAAAACGCAGAAAAATCAACTTTTTAAGAGCCATCTGTGACGTCAATCCGTACGAAGTAACGGAAGTACTTTTGTCGTCACCTTCTTTTCTCTGCATCGTGCGATATCTCATAATCGCTTCGCAGTTAAGATGCTCGAGCAGCTCGAAATGGACAACGATTTTGCTGGAAAAATATTATTTTCTAAACTAATATTATTTTCTGACGAAACGCATTTTTATCTCGCAGCGATTTAAACCATCAGTACTGCCGCATTTGGGGATCGGAAAATCCGCACGTGATCGTCCAGAAGCCAATGCATCCTCAGAGTGGTTGGGGATGGTTGCATCCTTGGCTCATTTTCCTCTGAAAATTCTGCTGAAAATGCCAAAGTAAGAGAATTAGAGAGCAAATAACAACAAGATTGCGGTGAGAGCTACTAGAAGTGACGTAATAAAAGCAAGAGAATTAGAGAGCAAATAAAAATATCTAAACAAAGAATAGAAAGAAGCGCAGAAGAGCCTATCTCAAATGGCAGAACGATTGAAAGTTTTGTTATTATTGTTTGGGTAAAATAAAAAAAAAATACTCTTATTCCAACAGTGAATGTTCTGACAGCATTCGCCAAACAAAGAACTAGCGGTCCGTGGAAGACACAATCTTGTATTCTCTCATTCATGCTTGCAGACTACTACTGTATTTATTGCAATGCCCTCAACTATTCTTGTTAAATACATACATACATACTGCAATACAAATCTCTACTTCAAACATAAATGTATATGTAAGAGTACTGTGTGTGTACATCCTTTAATGAAAGTGTAGAGTTAATGCAAATAACTACTCGTCCATTTGACTCCCGCTGTTTCACTTGATAGATGACGCCATTCACTCAACGCTAGTGCGCGTAAATAATTTACACTCAAGCACTCAAATGAAATCTGAGGCATCTAAACTTCGAGTTGTGCAGAGTGTATTTCGAATTATTCCTTATGCGCGCATAGCGACGGATATAATCGACCAGCAGTAAAAGTGCCACAGCAAATACAGAGATTCTGGTGAAAATTTGATGAAATTGCAGAAGCAATGGAAATATTTAAATCTCAAACTATACAATTCCCAAGCGAGATAACAAACCCTGCTCTACCTTATGACTTCTATCCACATTTCTATGCACATAAAGTGTATGTGGGTATTGAGTTGGCAGTGGTCGCTAGAAGCAATTAGCTTTCGGTTGTCAAGCGATTAGACCAATCCGGCAAACACTTTACTCTCCACTTAGCATTCGATATGGATTATGCAACCTCTCTACCACCACCAACCACAGTAACGATCCCCTCCCACCCCACTCGATGGAGGCTGTTATCTCGAGCGCTTCTACTCTTTAGCAGTAGACATGTTAAATATATCGTGGTTTGTATGAATGGTGTGGATGATGTGTAGTTGGGTTTGGGAATGGATGGGTGCGAGCGAAGTGTATTGATTTTTTAGTTCGCAATTGAAAAGCGTATGTTTCGTGCTAAACACTTGTGTCTTGCCTGTCTGCGTTGTTTTGCTAGCAAACAATGGGGAAAACACATGCGAATGTATTGCAATTGTGGTACATAAAAGGTGGCAATTACTTAGTGGAGTTTATTGCTGTCTCCGCCATGCAAGCAGTGAGCTATCTATTATTTTGTAGTTGCGATGCGGATAGTTTAGACAATCAACTGTCTGTTGCCGGCGACAGTTTTCATTTCAACACTAAAAAAAAATCACACAATCTTTTTTTAACTGATGCTCGGAAAGCACTCTGCTGTACTCGCCACGATATCGATTTTTTTAGTTACTACTCGTTCGATTGCTTTCAGAATTGGAGTCTGTTATGAGAGTTTCTCCAAGACGAGATAGTTGCGGTAAAAACGTAAAAATGCATGCACTGTTATTCATATGAAAAACGATATGAACAATGAACATGATAAGCAAAACGATAGCGGTCCCTAAAAGGGAACAACGATAACGACGACAATATCAATAACGTTAAAAAATATCGATAATGATACATATTTATAAGTATATTATACATCTATGTGTCTAAGATAAATACAATATGTATCTATAAAGGTAACAGTAGCGAAAACGATAACGCTAACGATAGGGCGAAAAATAAAAATAACCATGCTTATACCGATAGCTGCATAAGGTTAGCGATTACGATAACAATATCGATAACTATAACGGCAGCAGTATGAATGACGATTATATCGAAAAATAATCATTAGAATACGGACATAACTTTTATAATAGATAATAATAAAAGTAAATCAATAGTTATTATAGCAGGATAAAAAAAATTTAAGTTATCGATTTCTATTGCTTTGAGACTGTCAATACAAAAGTCTTTTGGTACTTATTATGACTGAGATAATTTTTTTAAGTCACCGCTAGCGCGCTTCCAACTATTACTTTAAGTATTTCCATTGATTATCAGTGAGATACACTTTTTAAGTCATCGATAACTAAAACTTTTGAGGCTAACATAAAAATCTTTTTATAATGAGTGAGGAAAAACGGAACTATTTCGCACTCAGTCTGTAAATGGCCGCTAACTAGTGCCGAACTTTTTCCGAAATGGGTCGGAAATAAACCCGAAATGTTTCCGAACTAAGCCTGAAATGATTTCGAAATTGTTACGTAATTCAAGCTTTAGAAAATTATTTTTCACTGATAACTAATTTCAAAAAAAAACTTTTATAGTATAAGTCTCAAGATGAAAGTCTATTGAAGTCTTACAATTTTTCTCGCTTATAATTATTATGAAAGAACTTTTCTAATATTCATAAGTCTCAAAACATTAGTTATCGATGACTTAAAGGTGTTTATTTTGAGTTCGACTTATTATCAAAATACTTACAATTCCTATGCAGATTTGATTGGCTATTTTAAAATTCAACCCTCAAATAATTATTATTCTGGGTATATGCATTAAAATCATAATAGCGTTAATAAATCCGATTACAATACCGTTGGCGATAACGATAATAGCCCGATAAAGACAAGAGCAATGACAACATAGTTGAAGGGAACTATTATAAAATTAACGATAGAAAAATCGACAGCGTTAAAAAACGGATAACGATAGAAACGAATAAAATGATTTTGACGACGGATATCGAATAGATATGCAAGAAACTCGATTAATCCCGAAATTAGTCAGTTCTACACCTTTTATCTCTTTGTATGGAATGTAGAGTTTTATTTCGTTCGAGTGTGTCGTTTTAAGAAAGTAACTGTACCCTTTTATATTTTAGTAGATACGAGTATATTTTAACAAAGGTCTTTTATTTCCGCCTTTTATATTTTATATAATACTACAATTCGCTCTACAAATCTGATATTATTCCCATGCTTTTATATGAGATGATGTCAAACAAAGATGAAAGCTTTGAGAACCCTCAATATAACGACTCAGCGTAAGATCTATGGTCGCGCCGGCGGATGGTGACAGGTACCGAAGAAGAGCGAATGTTGAACTGTACGAACTATTTAAAGTCGGGCCCATGAATGCCGTTACTCCGCTGCAAATGTCCTTCAACTCGGCACCGAAATTATAGAAAAGCCAAGCACAGCAGGACTTATCTACACTTGGTGTGACACACAGCTGTGATGCCAAATAAGAAGAATAAGAAATGTATTCTTAAATTATCAGTTTTTGGCCACTTATTCTCCAATTATAACCAATAAAAAATTGTTGTGGGTACTAATTTATACCAAATAGTACCGAATGGAATCTAATCTACCACTAGCTATGCGCTAGTCTCACTTTACTATGTATTCTTCCAATAAGGAATAGCTCCTTTTAACAAATTATTCTGAGATAGTTTCATTTCATTACTGTCCAAGCAATGCTTTGGCTACTAACCAAAAATAAGGGTTGCGGTTTCGAGAAAGTCCTAAAAGCTCCTTCACTCGCCTACGCTAAACACGTGCTCAGAAGAATTTTGCATGCGTTGGTCTAATTCAACATCGACATGTGAAAGAATACTTCTGATCGCGGTTAATCTTCAATAAACTCATCTCATCGCCAGAAAAATTTCGCCCACACACTGCCCAGGTGATAGAGCTAAAGAGTGAAAATATAATCCAACGGCTTCGTCGAAGGGGAAAACTTGAGATGATCAACCACGCCGATACCAATGGATAAGGAGGAAAGACGCCAGGAATGAGGTCTTGCAATATTTAGGTAATAGATAAAGCGATCTTCGTTTCATCAGTGTGGAACAATCTATAGGTATGCTAGATTGCGACCTTACGTATTGATGTTATCAGTGCATTATCGCCTCAATGAAAGTCAATTTCTACCATTGAAAGAGCCCATCTGATTATGAAAACTTTTCCACTTTGATGGGCCATAAGTAGCGAAATTGTAAGCACAACAATCAGCTCGTAGGTTGCCCCTCATCGCTCGATGCTAAGGATGCTGCACTCCCAGCGTTAAACAAAGTGCAAACTAGCCGTCTGAAATATATCAGCAAGCGGGCAGTGGCTATCATCTATTCCCCTTTAAATCCAACTCAGCCTGATACTCGTACCGGAGATGCTTCCGACTTTGCGACCAATAACAAAATAAGCAGAATTATGTTGGCAGCGTCAGCTTCCCTGAGTCGGAGGTACAAAATAATACGTAATCATACAAGAGAACTGCTGCCACAACAACAAAATGTGAACTTCGAACCCTCCGTCTGTTCTCAGATATAAAATTTCTTTTTCAAACGAATTTTTCTGCAGAATGTATGGCATTCCTTTTGCTTGGCAATGCGGGTGGTGGTAAGCTTTAAGTAATCCTTTAATACAGCGTAAAATAACGCAAAATTTAAAGAGAAGAACGAAATATATACCCACAACTAAATCCATGGCACCTACATGCTGCCCCACACCTTTCGACAGCTTTTAAAGGTCGCCCCATTCGCACAAAGGAAGTAAGGACAATGCGCGAACGAAAGTGTCGTATCCTACTGTATGCACTCAAAAATTATTGCACATCCTGGCAGCATTCCCAATTGTGTGCGCAGTTGAGGCATCATTCCTAGCGACTAGGCGGCGCCGAAATCAAGCGACAAAGGCGGCTAAAATAAAGCAAAAAAAACCCCAACAAAAAAGTCACAGACACACACACACACATACCGAGAACAACTGCAATGTGGCGCACAGAAAAATGCAAATGTATGCATCACATTGCATTGCATCCTCTTCGCTCGCTGCACGCGGCATAGTACGATGCATAATGCGCGTTGCGGATGTTCTATCTAGTCGTTTTTATTTGTGAGCTTCTTGTTTAGCCATTCCACTTTGTTTTTGTGCATCTCGTATGCTATTTTGCATGTGACACATTTTTACAGCGGCAGTCTGTTGCAGAGTAGAATGCTTTGTTTTGTTTCGACTTGAACAAATTTGCTGAATGCAAATTGCCGGTGAACTGACATTTGCCACTATGCCATAACCCTGTACTGGTTACTTGGAAGGTCCTTCTTTGTGTGGGTGTGGGTATGTTTGGTGTGGGTGTGTTTCGAGTCGGAGCTTATAAGCAAATGTGTACAAATGAAATGGTTTGTATTAATGCACGTATGCACAGTTGCACTGCAGTAATCTACACACACATTCACATAGTACATATGTACATAGTAAGTGCATGCATTCAAGCTTCCGCGAATTAGATAATTTGTTTATTTTGACATGCTCTTGTTCCGGCACTTTAACCCATAAATGGTTACATTAACGCACACTTAACTCTTTCCTCCTTCATACGCCGTCGTTTCAGTGCCCGAAACGTCACGAATGCGTTATATGCTGCTGTCACGTTGCACAGTGTGGGGTTTTACAAATATAAGAGTTTAATTTTTTAATTATTTCCATCTATGTATATTTTGAAGTAAAACTTCTTTAGCGGCATGAGTGATTTTTTTTACATCGCCAAACGAAGGTCGCGTCGTTATCGTGTCACGAAGTCAACGACATGACACTTACATATATGAGAAAAAACAAGCGTACTTACTGCGGTAGCGACATATCAATGTGTGTATATGTACATATATATTTTCTATGTATGACTCTCAGGGATCGTTTCGGCAGTATTTTCGGATTAGATATTTCGCGACCAGTTTAGGTCCTTTCAGCAGTTGTGGACTAATTCGCCACTACAACTACTACTACTAATTACTACTACTTATTAATAATTTCTATTACTAGTTATTTGTAGTAATGCTACTACTAAAAGCTTCTACCAGTTTTACTAATTTCTACTACTATTTTTACTACTTTCTACTAATATTTTTACTATAGTATTACTAATTACTACTACTATTTTTACAAATTTCTACTACTATTTTGACTAATGCTACTACTAATTACTACTACTACTTTCACTAATACTACTACTAAGTACTACTAACTACTACTATTATTACTCTACACCCACAACTATTACTACTACTACTTGCTACTAATAACCTGTACTACTCCCATATTTAGGTCGCTATCTCTGTATGAAGTAGGCTAAGAAGTTTTTCTTTTAGGCGCATGAGTGTTGTAAAAACACATACATATTTTCAACGAACGAACGAGACCCTTCGCTGTCTATTTCTCGCCTAACCGGCCGATAGGCGCGTCTGAAGAGCTGGTTTGTTCAGCAGACCAATGCCTGAAAACAGCAAAAGTTTAGGCTGTTCTGCCACGAAAAGAAGGCGCGAAAGACTGCTTGTTTCATAAAATAAACAATTACTAATACAAATCATTAATCGTCTTCAAAGAAAGGAGTTTTAGAATATCATACTCGAAATAATGACTGGGACGATGAGAAGTGTCGCGCCGCTACGGAAAGTAAAGATGCTCTACCCACAGGGCCACGTTGCTCTACTGGTGAGTGACAAAATAACAGAGATATATATTCCTCGTAAAACGAACAGGAAAAACGTCTCAAAATATTTATCAAAAGGTGCGGCGGCTTACGGAAGGTTTTAAGACCAGGGTGAATTTTAGTAAAAATAAGAACGGCGACTTGATGACTGATGTCCAAAGCCCACTTAAATTGTTGTGGGAACATTTCTCCACTTTGCTAAATGAAGATTCCAAACCACAAAGCGCTGATCGACGAAGCTATTCAAGCACGGTAGCGAAGAGCTGGTACACCACCTTATTTGCAGAAAATTACCAAACGTATGCATGCCCGCCAATTGAAGAAAGCTGATCCTGCAATATGCGCTAAATACCTTAATATTTCCCAAACGGTTCTGACGAGCGTATTGTGCAAGACTAAAGCCAGCCGTCAAACATCTGGTTGGACCCTATCAGTGCGGCTTTAGACCAAGCCCCAAGTCCACCATCAACCAGATACTCATGACAAGCCAAACATTGGAAAGGAACCGTCAAATGAGGGTTGACACTGTCTTTGTCGACTTTAAATCAACTTTCGACAGTACGAGGAGAAAACTCGCTGACCAACACCACCAGCTCTGGTAGAGTTGGGAATGACTTCTACGAGCCGTTTAATACCAAAGGAGATTTCAGGCAGAGCTGTTCCCTATCGTGGGACTCCTCTAGCCAAGAAGTACTACTTAAGGCTGAGTAGGCAATTGAGTAGTAAATCCCTCTCTCGACTAATCAAAACTGTTCTATAAATCTCTCATGATGCCCGTGCTATTGTATAAACTTTTTTCGTTCATATGTGGGCCTACCCGGTCTAGCTCCTCCACTGGTTTTGCAAGTCCAGTCATAACTTCTGATTCTTTTGTTTTTATACGCGTGGCCATTGTATGGTCGACTTGGGCAGGTTACGTCATCAATTGGTTATCTTCCCAAATGAAATTATGGTATTTCGCCCATTCGTTTACACCCAATACGAAAGGAAGAAACCCCGTCCACAGCATCCAAACAAGTGTAAAACATTATATTTATAATGACATTATGGGCATTTGATATAAATTGTAATAATTTTGTTTGAATTAAGCTTCCACGATTTGAAGCACTAAGTGTCCAGAGTAGCCTAACTGAAATTTCAAAAATCCCAGATGCTGTCTAAAATAAAAATAAAAAGTTATTGATAATAAGCAGAGTTATATCTCATGCTAAAAGTATTAGGTACCAACCAATAACTACTATGAAATTTTAGTAATAAACAAACACGTTATATTTAAGTCACTCTTTCTCTTTTAACTCAAAAAGAATATTTGTTAAGAGACTGCTTTAGTTCTCATGGCCTTAATTGCTAAATTCGACACTGTGCGTTGGCAACGCGGCCATGTGTGGAATTTGCACAGCTTTATTATTATTATATTTTTTCGTTTTTATGTCAACCACAAACCACATCCTCCCTCACGTAATTTGCATGTGTTAGGAAGTCTAATGTTCGCTCTATGCTCGTCAGTTATTTGCATTTAAATTGTCGGTAATTGTCCAAAATTATGGCACACAGCCGTGCTTTTGGAATCATTTAATGTTGGCGCAGACAGAGTTTAAAAGGAAATTTCTGTAGTCAATGTTTTTTACAGCAATTTGTGATTTAATTTAATGAGAAAAACTAAGAAAATATTAACATGTGAAAAATTTTGCAACGAAAGCTATATTTGGACTTTCTTATATAATAGTAGAAACGCGATTGCGTATTACAATGGATATTTTATTATATTAATTTAGAAGAACAATCATGCACGATTCGAACTGATTAAATGACTTCGAATTTGAATACACTAATAGAAAAAGCTATACCTTAAGTTTAGGGAAGGCTTTAAAGCAGTGACGGAGATTTTTGGTCATCCTATTCAAGCGAGAATAGATTTCCTTTCGCTGTCAACGTCACAGCGTACGAGCAGTGACAATGATAACTATAAAGATTGAAATATTGAAAACTATATCGAATATAATGAAAAATATGCTTGAATAGAGATCCTTCTCGTCAAACAAAGATCAGTACATCGAAAACCAAAATCCAATCAAACAAGTTAAACAGAGCTAAAAAGTTCACATGTAATTAAAGAGATCGACTTTTAAAATAGCTTGAAGGCTAAGGAGAGCGAGAGGGGCAATATTGAAGAAATTTTTGCTAGAACATCTGCTTAATTTTAATTTGAATTTCTTTTAAAATCAAGAAAATAAATTCGTATTTATTAATTTTTATGAAATTTTTTCCAAAAATATTCAATTTTAAGAAAAAATCTCCTTGTTTTTATGCTAAAAATCATATAAAGTAAATTAGTTAGGAGATTCTCTAACTTTTACTAAAATCTTATTGAATTTATTAGTAAGGAAAACTATTTATTTTTAAAGAGCAATTTTTAGTTCAAATTTAGCTTTTAACGTCTTAACACACATATGTACTTTATGAATAATCTATTTTATATTGTTTTTAGTTTAATACGAGTATTATGAATGCTGTTCTTTGAAATCAAAACTGTGCGAAATAAAAAATCAAGAGACTGCAGAGTATCTAAGAAATCTAGATCCCTATACAAATAACCCTGAACATAACCTATGGAAGGCAACCAGATATTTAAAGAGGCCTACTAGGAGAAACACGATCATAGAAGATAGTAACGGTCACCGTTGCAGAGGCAATGAAGAGAAAGCCGAAGCATTTGCCCAACATCTGCATTCAGTTTTTCAACCGAATTTCATTCCTGATGACGAAAGCGTCACTGCGGTGCAAAACTTTTTAGAATCGCCATGCCAGATGAGCTTGCCAATTCGCAAAATTTCTGTTAGAGAAGTAACGGCTGAGATTAAGAATGTAAAACTTAAGAAATCGCCTGGGTTTGATAAAATTTATGGATTTACTATTAGAAACCTAACTCCAAAATGTATCAGACTACTTACTTATTTCTACAATGCTATGCTTAGACTCGACCACTACCCAAGTCAATGGAAATGCGCTGAAGTAATCATGATACCGAAACCTAACAAACCAGATCACTGCACTTCTTCATACCGTCCAATTAACTTACTGGTGACCTTCTCTAAGGTATTTGAAAAAATGAATGTTACCTGTTTTAGAGGACGGCAATATAATACCCGAACACCAGTTTGGGTTCAGAAGGGGCATGGAACTCCTGAGCAATGCCACCGAATTATTGTTAAAATTATTATGAACGCTTTCGAATGCAAGCAGTACTGTGCAGCCGTCTTTCTAGATGTTAAGCAAGCTTTCGGTAAAGTATGGCATCCAGGGATACTCTACAAAATAAAGAAACGACTTCCGGCACCTTACTTTTTACTTCTAAAGTCATATCTGAGTGACCGTAAGTTTAATGTAAATGAAAAAGATGAATCTTCAATGTTGTATTCGATTGATGCTGGAGTTCCCCAAGGGAGCGTATTGGGCCCAGTCTTATATACAATTTTTACAGCTGACTTGCCGGTATCTAAGCAACATCGAAATTCACAAAGACTTAGATGTACCTTATGTTAGAGACGAAATCAGCAAAGCGTCTCGAAGATACCTAGATAGACTGTCTTACCATGAAAACTTACTGGAAATCAATTTACTAGACAATAATAGTATTAGACGCCTGAAAAGATTTCGTATTTTGGACCTTTCAACTAGATTTGAAGAAGTATAATTAACTTGATTTATAGCAAAATAAAAAAAAAATGTTTGTACTATATGTTGATTGGTCTCAATGGGGCACCATCAATCCTGCAATGATTTTTGTATTTATAAAATTTGCTGGTTGTCAACTGATAGATTGCAAATAAAATATATTTCTAAAAAAAATAAAAAATATATAGAAATCCACTAAATTTTGTTCTGATTTATAGGGCATTTTAGGTGGTATTTTCGCTCTGTTACTTACTTACTTACTTACTTAATTGGCGCCATAACCGCTTAAGCGATTTTGGTCGAACTTATCCTTTAATTTGTGGTGTGCGTCTTGATGTTGTAACACAAACTGAGGGACCTACAGTTTTACGCCGACTCCGAACGGCGAATGTTTTTTGTGAGAAGTTTTTTCATGGCATAGTTTAGATGAATCAATACTTTATTTAAACATTATAACTAAAATGTTTAAAAAGATTAATTTTAAAAATAATTTAATACATTAAAATATGAAGTTAAATGAAAAATTACGGCATGGATTTATCATGAAAATGTTTTTAAAGAGGAAAAAGTTAACTGAGATCTTACAACAGAAGAGCATACTATATGAAAATATTTTTAAAGGATGTTGCCGCCTGCTCAAAAGAATTAGTTAAATAATATGGACAAGTTAACAGCAACGGTAATACTTACCAAACGAAGGCTTAATTTTGAAAAAAAAAAAATAATAACTAGGGCTGCTATGTGTTGCAACAAGTAAATTAAATTAATCAGTTATATTAAAAATTAAAGCTCAGTTGTAAACGAAAGACGTTTCAGAAAGCTAAATTAAAAAGAAATATATTAACGGAGGGATTGCCACCTGTTTAAGTGATTAATTGAATTTAACTTAACTTTTTTTCTTGTTATTTATTTATTTTTTTTAATTTATTCAATTTAACTTTTTGAATGGATGGCAACCCTATTCTTGAATATGTCGTCACTAAAAAATACTCAACAGTTTTTCGTTTGATACCAATTTTACCCAAACAAGATACTGTATTTTTTTGATTTTTTTTTTAAATAGATGGCAACTCTACCCGACTAAAATAATTTCTATAAGCTTTGGTTTGAAGCCCATCACTATATTTTACTAACCTTACACCACACCGGTTATCGACTAACATTTTTAATAGATGGCAACCCTGTAATTTCGTACTAATTTTGAAATCAAGAAAATCAAGAAGAACTAACTAACTAACTAACTAACGCAATTCTGAGAAACACATGCGTTGTGTATTATAAATTTTGGTTTCGCGTGACGTTTGACACTTCTCCACTTGAATTTTATTTGAGTTTTTAATTAATTTCAAATCTCATTATACGCTTCCTCCGTTCATTGTCCATAAACATACACGTATAACTCCAATGTGTATGTATGTGTGTGTGTGTGGGTGTGCCTTCATTTATACTTTCCTCAACCACCTGTTGCCGGCCACTAACTCTTCGCCAATGCGAAATTGCATAATACAATGAATGCAATCCTATGCAGCCACACTTAAACCATTTAATTGCAAAAGTTTGACATTGTTTAGCGACAGCGTGATAGAAACAGACCTGCCCTAGTCGGCAACAAGTAGATGGAGCGCCAAGAGCTCTGCGAAAACGAATAGGCCAACACTGCGGCGCTGGCCGGAACAAAAACTGCGCTTTCATTGCTTTCATTGCTTTTTTTGTTTTTTGTTTTTTTTTTCGCTTTTTTGCTGCATACAATTAAAATTTGTGCGCATCAAAGTCGTAGCTGGTTTTGTGCTTTTTGATTTTGTTGTTATTGTTGTTGTTGTTGTCACGCAGAGCAACATTTAATTGCACGCAAACGCGGTAAACAATACACAATTAAGGGCAGTAGTGCTCGTTGTAGTTGTAGTAGTATTAGAATTGAATTTAAGTGGACGATGTTACATAAGTGGTAAAGTGTAAGAGGCTGATGGGCAGGTAGGGGGTGGTGCTGTGTTTTTGCGGGCTAAGTAAAATTTGCCTTTTTTATTTATTTATGTTTATTGTTCGGTTAGTAGTGGGTGTAAGCTTTTGCGGTCGCGCTGAAAATGACATTTAATCACAACAAAAGAGGGCCAACTGGATTTCATTCATCAAGCTGCATGAATTATAGCAAATGAAAATTGCCATAATTAAAGCAATAAATGAATGCTATTAGATTAATGGCATTTCAAATGTTGTTTTTTCTGTTTTCTGTATTGTTTTGTATTTATTTTTATTTCATTTTTTTTTTTTGGCAATACGTTACACGTAATTATAACTGTGCAATCGGTAATTATTGCTATTTGTTATTATAATTATTACTACTTATCTGTTGTATCAAAAAGCCAGTGGTTTGCAGTCAATTTAAATGCATTAATATTAAATTAAATAAAAAATGTGGTGCGAAAAGCATTTCTCAATTGAATTTATGAACTCGTATGTGTTAATGCTGTGATGAATTCAGACTTAATTTGCAATATTTAATTTGATAAATTGCGGACAGCGCATGTAGAGTAGGTACGAAGTGTGAAAATGATAAAAACAATTTTTGATGCTAAACGACTTTGATTCCATCAGCGTAAAACTTTTCTGTGTTATTAACGATTTTAATTGTATAGCTGAAAAATTAGTCGCTCGGTATATGCGAAAGATGCGTGATATCGAAAACGAGGTACAGTGCGATCATGCAAGCGATCACAAAACGATAGCAATGATAAATACATTATATAAGTATGTATGTATGTATATTCATAATTGCTGCATACATACATATGTACATAACGAAATCAATATCGATAGCGATACCAATATAAAAAACGATAACAATATCGTGACCAATACCTTATACGCAACGATGGCATTATCGATATATGTATTTATATGTAGAAAACGATAATACGATTTATGACGATAACAATATCGATAATAAAAAAATTTGCGATAACACTACCCATAACGATAACTATATCGATATCGATAACGATATCAATATGCATATAGGTAACACGATAATACATGTGAAAATGATTACAATATCGATAACGATGAAAAATTTATAACGATAACAGTATCGATAAAAATTAAAAATGCATAACGATAACAGTACTGATAACGATAACTATAACTACATCGATAACGATATCACATGTGATAATGATTACAATATCGATCATGATGAAATATTGATAACGCTAACAATACTGATAATGACAAAAAATTGATAGCAATAGCATTACCGAAAATGATTACAGTATCAATACTAATAGAAATCTTGCGAACAATATCGATTAAGAAAACTAACAATCGGAATTTTGAGTCAACGTAAGCCAATTTGTACCAACAACAAAACAAAGAATGTTTAATGTTAAAACTGGTTTTATCAACAGGAGTTCAACTAAAAAACATTTCCATTTACCACAAAGCCATAATATTTAGAACTTTCTTAAGTATTTTTCTAATCATTGCGGTTCTGAGCTCCTCTTGGCGAGTTATCTATTGTAGAAATATTGTCTTTCGATTAGACACTCGTAGTTATTCAACAAAATATGTACAAAGAACAATGAATTTCGAATTATTAGCGAGTTGATTACGACTCGTTTAAAAAATGTCCGAAAATGGGATCGATTTCCTTGCGAATTCTCTACCCTGTAGTATGGAAGTATTTACAAGATTTCTTAAACATTTCATACAATTTCTTCAGATTTCTTAACGCATCCGTTGTAGCATATTGAAAGGCTTTTGGCATACAGTTGTGTTCACAAAAATAGCAGGAAAATGTTTTCCTTATTTAATAGTTTATTATTTTTACAAAAATTTAGGTAATTCTATATAAAAAAAACTATGAAAGTGGAAATTTCAAATTTTCCAGAAAATTTTAAAAAACGCAACGAATTGAAATTGCAGTTGTGTAGCCCATTTAATTTCGCTAACGCAAGTTTCAAGTAGCTAAAATAACTTGTTGATTTTTGGTATTTTTTTTTTGCTCACGGTTCCTCCATATAACCCATGGACGAAATTTACTTGAAGAAAATGCTTGATATTTTTGTAAAACTTATTGTTTTATAATGTTATTTATTTAACTTGGTAGGTTCGGATTTTGGGACAAAGGTAGTTTTCCCCCGATGAGAAAATTTACATGGTGTCAGTATGTCAGTAGAGCATATGCTAATTGCAAAACGACCTCCAAATATGTAGGTTATAAGCAAGTATGATAAAAAAAATGCCAGATTGCGTACCACATCACAGCTTCAGCGAAGCAAAACAGACGAAAGAAATGGAAACTCTCAAAAAAAGTATCCGTTTCCACTCTATCTATAGTTTGAATTGAATACACAAAAAATGTATAGGCTGTAGCTGGATATTTGTTTATTTCCAGCTGTGACGTCACAAAAAGTGCTGATTCTGTCAAACTCACCACGTGCGAAGTAACGGAATAAACGTCGTCAAGCAACTCGAGTTTTCACTCAGGAATTCAACATATCAAACATATTTTCATATGAGAAGTAGCGTCATAATCACAAAACAAATCATCACATTTTCAATAAAATTAAATCACCGAAATGCATTCGGGTGCTTCGTACGACTTGCCACAACTCACTGTGTGCATCAAATTAGCAACCAACCTGGAAGCAGTGCACAAGATTCAAATTTGTTTAGTTAATTACATCAAGTATCTTTGAATCGAATTTTAGTAAACCCGTTTCTTACCTCTTTTGAAATAATTGAATGCTCGATTAGTGAGGAGTTAACAAGAATACAGCTCCATATACCAAGTACAACAGTTATTTACATTTCGCGACAATCACTTTATTCAACATTTAGTACAAACACAGCGGGTATAACCTTGGCGAACCTGGAAGAAATTGAATGGAGAAGAGTATACATTAGATGAGTTGTAAAAGTCAAAAAATGTTCGTCATTCACAATCTACTATATAGAACTCTGAAATATTGTACCTATAAAAATATAAAAATATATCAATATATTGGGACTAAAATTAAGTGTGGAAATGTTAGGTTACAAAAATGTAAAATTATCTCTATCGCGGATATCGCAAAAAGTTGTATAAAATATGTAGTGTGTTTTTATTTTTTATTCATACAGCCCATTGTTTTTAAATTAATCAAAGCTGAATTGTTAGCTTTCAAAATCTGCTGCAAATATATGGAAAAGTAGTAATTAACTAGTGTTATATAAAAATATGTAAAAAATTATAAATAAGTATCCTAACTTTACAGAAATATTTTGCCCTTTCTGAAATATTTTATGAAAAGATATAATATATGTGATGTGGAATGACAAAATCGACCTTACGACTGAAAAATCGATTTACTGGTTTTCATTGATTCTGATAAAAGAAGATATGCTCTATCGTTTGAAATTATGCTCCAATTTGTATCTATGAAATTACGCTTTGTATTGAAGTTCAAAGTTGGGCGTGCTTCGTACTTAGCGCTGCACTACTACAAGCGTGCCCGTGCTTCCCATGCAAAAGAAATCGAAAAGAAAAAGAAAACAATAAGGCTATACAGCCAGGTGTCTAATACTAATTCCTTTATGAAGTAAGTAAATTTACATATATTAATTTTTCGGCCTATTTATTTGTATCACCAATATCTTTTACAATATAAGCTCAAGGCCAATGGCCTAATCATAAATATCTGAATACTTGAATATAGTATTTCGTCTTTTAAAAATGCTGTATCAAAAATATCTAATTAGTGCTATTTATTGGGTTGTCACTTCTATGTGTACAGAGAGCAATGACTTGGAAGAAAAAATACTATTTCGCTAACCTCCAAAGCTTTCGATATTCCATAAGAGAAATATTTCGGAAGTGACATATTTGCCTATTTCCTTCTCTTAAACACTGATGAGGGAAATTTTTTATGGAATAAAATGCAAAATGACATGGATAAAAAGTATTCATGATACATTTGAGGAGGAATCCAGCTTCATAAAGAGAAGGAGCAATTTATTTACACAGAGAAATTAATGGAGGTTAACACCAGAGTGTATTTCTTATCTCCGAAAATCCAATATATACAACGATAACAGTATTGTAAACAATCGTATTATATACAACTATGACCATATCGATAACGATATCAATATATGAAGAAAACGATAATACGTGTGCTAACGATAACAACATCGATATGACAAACAAATTTATAGCGATAACAATATCGATAACGATCAAAAATGTATAGCGAGAACAATACCGATAATGACTACAGTATCAATAATCTGAGAAAACGTGAGAACGATATCGATTCTGATAACAAGCGCTAGAATTTTGAGTCAATGTAAACCCTATGTATACGAAATATACATTTTTATTCTAATATCAAACGTCAGAGGTGGTAACGGCAATTAGTACCAACAACGAAACAAATAATGTTTATTTTAAAAAATGGTTTAGAACTTTCTTTCGGCTAAATGGCATAACTGCAGAGCCTTCATGATCTTTATGAAGACAAATCCTACTACGAAAAGAGAATGCGCAATTTCTCTAAAAATGAACGAACAATAATTGTCGAGCTTAAGGCCAATTTTTATTTGGAACTGAATGGAAAAAAGCGATAAACGTTATAGCTGTCATTTATATCACCACATCTAATCATTAGATTTCGTGCAAGCACGCTATCCGCCCTATCAAGCCGTCGTGTGGAAATTTATTTCGCTAGTATTGGCATGCCTACCACATACGTGCTGTTAAAAAATTTAAATAATATTTAGCTGCATGGCTCTACCAAAGTATATTCTAGCTTTATGGAATGGAAAGTCATTACAGCTAGCGCGTACATCTTTTGCCTATCTTTTGAAGGCTTTAATTATAGTTCTGCAATTATGATCTTATGAAACTAATAAGTTTTAATTAAATCCTCGGGCTAGCAAAAATAGTATTATTATCAAAACGTTGATATTTATTTTACTGTAATATTACTCATATTTACTCTGCAAATCGTTTAATTGACCATTCCGCGATACACCAGTGCGTATGAGTAATCTGAATTGCAAGCAAATAGAAATTTTATGTTTGCTTATTTTTTTTTTTTTTTGTATTAGTTTACTTCCTATTTCATTATATAGCACCATTCAGTCAATTTTACACCAATTAAATAATATTGATTTTAGGCAAACTATAGTATCATACTTTAAAGGCGTTTGTGAAACGAAAATTTGCAAATTCACCAACTAATTCGAATAAACAGTTTTACAAAGCGATTTGCATGATGAATAAACAATATAATAAATATGCAAATACATAATACATATACACAAATGAAAAATGTTGTGTAAATTATTCATTTTAATTGAACGCTCTATAGTAAAAGCTATTATGTATTTATAAATTCATAAACAAATATGTCGGTGCGTGTAAGTATGCGTGTTATTTATGTAGATATTTAAAATATTTGCATCGATGACATCTAATCCTCGTCAGTTCATTGGCCACAGAGAATATGTGTGCTTAATTGAAAATATCGTACTTTTATTTATTCTAATACATCGATAAGTTTACACTCTGTCTGTGTTTGTAAATTAGGTGGGTTCAAAAATACATGGGGGCCAAGTAGAGTTCGAATTTTAAAACTCACTGCTTTAAGTCGAAGAAAATACACTCAAAAAAAAAAAGTATCACTATTAATTTAATACGCGTTGTGTTAAAATAAAACTTTAAACAGTATCATTTTTTCGGTATCAATGTAACCATATCTAATATCAAAAGTATATTGAAGAATATTAGATTTGTATTTTGGTTATTAATTTGATGAGGAAAAACATACATTTTACCCTTAACAATATCAAATTGAGACCTGTTTATTTTTCCTGGTTTCAATATAGCAACGAAAAATATTAAATTTCTATTAAGCATATTTATTTGAAAACTAAATTGATCAATTCTATCCTCAAAAATATCAAACTAATATACATGAAATTAATTTCATAAGCGACAGTATCAAATTGAAACTGTAAACGTATCATTATTCAAGAATGTAAGTATATTCGAAAATTGGAAGAGGGCTGCTAGTGCGTAAGACGATAGCTATTGGTGTTTAATTATTTGTCGTTTTGTGCCGCGATCAGTTCGTATTTAACAACACGAGAATGGTTTTCCAAATACATATGAGATACAGAAGACAGTATTTTGTAATATAGAAACTTCAGATTTTGCATATGCACTGTCCAATTTAAATGAAAACTTTCAAAATATTATAATAGAAAAATTAATTTACAATGGATTGATTTATAAAAAAAGATTACTTTTTGACTCTTAGAACAAGTGTTTTAACTTTACACAAAATCAAACATATTCTCGTAAGCCATCGCAATGAATTCTATATTTTAAGTGAGTGCTATAATATAAAATCTTTTAATGAGCACTACCAATGCTATGAAGTTGACGTCAAAGAAAACATCTTACAAATTAACAATGTAATTAATTTCGAAGGACCGCCTATTCACATGTACCATAATGTAAAAGGATTTTGCCTTATACGAATAAAAAAATTTTAGAATTGAAAAGAAAGTATTTAACGCCTTATTTTTTGGGAGAGGGGTGAAACTTTTGTGGATAAATATCAAATTGATACTAAAAACTGGTGTCAATTTTATAATAGCGAGTATCAAATTAATATTCAAAATAATATCAATTTGAATGAAATTAAAGATCAAATTGATACTGAAAATTGTTTATTATCGAGTATCAATTTGATAAAAATTAGTATCAAAAAGATACCAAGTTTTGATAATAATAAGTATCCGTTCGATAAGAGGGAGCATCAAATTGATAACACAAAAAAAACTAAATTGATATGAGCCAGTATCAAACTGAAAACTTCGAAAATATCACTTTGACAATTTCGAAAATATCATTTATATAAGATGATTAATGAGGAAAAATAGACACTCCAAAGTTTCATATTGATGGCTAAATAGCATCGTTTTGATGACAACTTTGTTTGAGTGTGGAATCACATATTCCTAGAAGACGACTAGAAAAATGTTGATAAGATTTAGCAAATATGTATATAGTCTATTTAATGGTTCCTTAGAGAAAATTTTACAATATGTGTATCAAACTAAAAGTTTCTAGAAAGCTTACTTTCAAAAATTATGTTGACAGGTTGCCACCTGTTAAAAAAAATTCACTCATAGTCATCTGCTTAAAAAGTAAATTAAATTTAATTACTAAGTTTAAGGAAATATTGGGGCATGGAATTCAAAGGAAGTAGGCTTAGGAAAGCGTAATTGTGAAAATGTATTTAAAGAGCCATCTATTTTAGTTTTTAAGCTTACTGAAATTAAACTATTTAAACGAATACATTTTTGAAGAAAATTGCCCTCTTTTTATCGAATTGATTCAATTTAGTAGGCAAGGTAACGAAAGTTCTGCTACGCTGATGTCAAACGTAAAGGTTTAAAGAAGATTAATGTGAGAAACATATTTGGAAAGGGTTGCCACTGGTTTGAACTGATAGAAGTTTGGAAAATTTAATTGCCAAAAGGGCTGTTTGAAAATTTAGCACAAATTTATTAATACCGTAAGAAAATGAAAATATTTACACAATAGCTTCTTGTTCATAAAAGAGTTGCCACTTTTTCAAAATTCAACGCACTTTTGCTTAAGTGATATAAAATACTTATATATATAATGAAATGAAAAAAAAATTTAGTATTTGCATTTTTTGCAAAACAAATTTTTGGATAGAATATTCAAAATTTAAAAAAATCTATATATGTTTACTATAAAAAGGATAACGCGAAAGACAAGTTCTTCCTTAACTCCGCAAAATCAGCTTTATTAGTAGATATAACCATCTGAATGATCAGCAAATATCTTTAGCATTCTTTATACCAGATTGAGGTTCGACTGTTCAATACTAGACGACGATAATGAGGCTTCCAAATTTCACTATCGTTTGATTAAGTTGTATATTTCTAACTATAAACTGGGTTGCACTAAACCCGAATGGCAGACTGCGCAGTTGACAAGGACAAAAAAGTTTCCGCCACCAACCATAATCGGCAATTATGAAGTAGAGTTCTATTTATTCTTGATAATTTGTTACATTCGAATTCATATCGTTGATTCGAATACGCTGCGTACGAAGCCGGGGGTAAAAGCGTAGCGCACGACACTAGAAAGGCTATTTTCCCAACCAGGGAAGGCAACCAGGAAAAGCTGGATGGCTGTCAGACAACAAAAAATCGATCATTTGGAAGCTGAATCAAAAACAGAGGACTCCTATTACGGCCCTGGAATAGACGATGACTTGCAAGTTCACCTGATTGACCGCTACACTAGACAAAAGTGTACTTGAAACTTTAAACGCGATTATCTCGAAATCATGTTTTTCCGAAAACGTCGTTGTGGCGACTTGGATTTTCAAACGATTTCAAATTTTTTTTTTAAATGGTTCGTAATTTATTTGCCGTGTCCTTGAACGATTTCATTTTTCCGTTTAAATTTTCATATCAATCTTATGAATTTTTCAATACATTTCATCCGATGAAAAAGTAGCCCTTTTGAGAAAATCGTCCTCGTTTGCAGACAAATTTTTTCCCATTTCAATGAATCGTTCAAGGAGACACCACAAGTTCTCATGCTAACGAAATTTGTTTAGTTTTATGCTTTCAGTTGAGCTGATGGACTGGAATCGTAGTCACGGCAAGCCTCTTTGAAAAAAAACGCGTTTTGCCTAAAATGTCATAACTTTGACAATTATTAGTATTTTTTTATTTTCTTGAGCTGAATTTACAAATTAGACATTGTACTACGAAAAACGTATAACAAGTATTTAATAAAAATATGGCTACATACCTCTACAAAAATTCAAAATTTTACCCATTTTCCCGCACCTCAACATAAATAACCCCTTAAACAGTTGGTTATTATTAATTAAAGCCTCCTCATAAGAAACACAGATCGTCGATATGGAAAATATTGATTTTCAAGAATTTTTTACTATATTTACTTAAAACCGCAGAAAACTTTGAGCTGTTTAAGCCCCTAGTAAAGAGTTATCCAATAAAAAACAAATAGCAGTATTGTTTTCTTCGATACAGAATGAGAGAGAGAATGAGAGCATTAAAATTCCGACTTTACTTTCATTGGACCACACAAAAGTAATTTAGACGGCGTCGGTATTCATATGAAAAAATAACTCAAATTAACCCTCTCCCTTAGTTTGAAAAAAAAAATAGCCAAAATCTTCATAACTGTTACTCAATTCCACAATGTGATATATGTATCATTGATAAGATAATTTTGAGTACTTTATAACTTTTTTTGAATTCTTTTAATCAGGAACGCCTCCTTAGCCCTCCTTCTCAATATGACAATAAAGTACTCAAAATTATATTTTCAATGATATATCACACTTTGGAATCGTTTAATATATAAAAAAGTTATCAAGCAAATGATGTTGGCTTTTTAAAGACACGCCAAATACGAAAATTTGCATGACCCGATAATTCTCTCAAAGCGGTCTTTCAAACCAGAGGCGGGGAGGGGGTTAATTGGTATTATTTTCAACCTTAAAACTCTCTCAAAGTAAGCTTTCAAACTATAGGGGGATCATTACAAACTTTTTCCTGCGTTAAGCGACCGATCCGGTCAAAGACCCAATTTTTATTCGCGACCCAGTCTAATGTACTATGTTTTTCTTCTTGTGTGTTTCAATGAAATTTTATGAAATGAAATTTGCAAATATCCACACACAAATACGGTAATTAAATTGATACCAATTTTTTTGCAACCAAAGAATTTTATGCTTATATTTATAAGCCTAATTTTTTTTTGGATAGTTGCCGTTAATTTGATAGCGCAAAATTTGCATATTTTTGTTAAATTACTTAATTAAATGCGACTCGTAAACATTTGGCAAACATGGTATGCTTTTCACATAATTATGTACTTACATACATACATACCCACATACAGCATATATGCATACATACATACATATATAGTTCACAAATACTTAAGTATATAAGTATATTTACTTGCAACTTAGCTAATAAATTTCCCATTTAGTTGGCTTATTTCGCTTGCACTTTAGCAATGCTCGTATAATTATGCCTTAATGTTTGCAAATTAAATTGAACAGCATTAAAAGCTACAACAGGAACGAAAAGTATAATTTATTGCCACTGTTATTGGACCTTCTCGCCCCAACACGTCTGAGTGGCCAACGTTGTGTGGGTGGGGCAAACGAGTATTTACTACTTGGGGTTACTCGTACAACCGTTTGGGTGGGTGGGAATAGTAAGCTGAGAAGCAAAATGTGTTGCAATGAAAAGTAAGCAAAGTGCTTGCGACGAAACTAAATATATTAAGTTTTCCATACTGTTGTTCCTCAACATTTTTAGAAAGACCAAAGTGCGCTTGGAACTTGTACAGGATATAAAGGGCATGATATCAGTAATGAGCAAAATCATTAGGCTAGGTAGATGTTTTTCAAAATTACTTCGGTGGGATATCTGCGTACTAACTTTTAAACGCGGCTACACTCGCACTACTTTCGATTTACAGTTATTTCTTCCAATGTTATAGAAAAGGAAATACCTTATACAAAAATTTCTACAATTTGGAAAGTGGCACCTTTTTTATGAACTGCTTTAAAACTCTTTTGTGTAGATAAATAAAATAAAATCTAACTATTGTATTTAATTTTTAAACAGTTGGCAACTCTAAAAGTTTTTTTAGACAGTATGTTTTCCAAACCTCTTATCAGTTCAAACCAGTGGCAAGCAACTCCAAATTTATTTCTCGAATAGAGCTTCCTTACCCCCTTTTCGTTTAACACTAGTGAAGTAGAATATTGTAAAAAATTATTTGATTTTTTAATTTAAAATAACCTAACTTTGAACCTTATCTCAATGGGAATACCCAATTTCATTTACTCTTTTAACTGAATGTAACTTTTTAAAGAGATGGCGATTCCTTTAAAAAAAATGGATCTATGTTAACCCCTACAACGGACACACGGTTTCAAATTGGTACTCGCAATGGACTTGAAACACAGGAAAGGAAGATGGAGAACGAATATGAAATCTCAATATAAAATAGTATAACAATTTTTGAGATCTGAAAAAAAGTCACTTAATTGTAGTTAGCTCCGAAGATAATTGACCGAATTGAAACTTATTTTCATTTGTGTAAAACTAAAATAAAATTTCTATATAAATTTTTTGGCCAACATTTTCTAAGCGGATTATTGATTTAGGAGCTATTCAGGGTTTATCGACAATTTTGCCCAATTTTCTATTATAATTTTAGAAAAAAATTTATTTTCGATGTCAATATCAACATAAAGGAATGGATTCACTTCCAGTTTTTTTTTTTCTTTTTTGACGCAAAGAATGATTTTTAGCAAAGGCAGCAATAATAATGAATTTTAAAATTCTAGAAACAAAGCAATAAAAGGAAGTTCGAAATGGGTCCCCCACATATAATCAGAATGAAATTCAATTATAAGACTTATGTTTTTTCAAATCTGAAAAAATAGTAAAAATCGGTTACTAAGATAGAAAAACTTTCCAAACGATACTTGAGATTTCATCATTTAATGAGCAAATCTGTTGTTGTAAGCATTTATTTATTTATTATTTATTTATTATTTATCCGCCCTAATTAAATGCTGCGCACAAAAATTGATAAAAGTGACAGGTTCAAATATTCAAATAAAAATACTTATTAAATACTAATGGGCTAACAAAAGTCCGCTTAATTGACCAGTAAATAAAACGAAAAAAAATGTATCCTATTTATTTTTAATTTTCCTTTTTTAATATTTTCTACATAATTGCCATTGATTTCAATACATTTCTCAATCCACTTCAATACTTTTCTCAAAAAAGCTTTCAAAATCTTTTTTTTTAGCTTATCAAGTTAAGCATTAACCGCTTCAATTATCTCTGTTAAACCCCTTTCCTCTCAAATTTCTTTTAATTTTTGAAAATATCTAGAATTCACAGAAAGCTAGATTCGGGGTAGAGGGTATTTCTCACAAATCCTCTTCCGGTTTTCTAAAAAAAAATTTTGAAAGCTATTGGTAAACATTCTTCGGTTTACCATTTCGCTGTTATGGTTTGACTTTTTTCCAGGGAAATAGCAGCTACGATTTTTGATCAGGGATTTAAACTGGCATCACTGCTTTTGTTGCTGATTTTGCTCCTGTCGACTTTACTAAAGTAGCTATTTAGACAGCCAATTTTCGAATTTATTTAGAAGAAATTGAACAAAATGCATTCCAGCCGCTTTTTAGGGTTCATATAAATTCTTGGAACCTATCGAATAAATTTATTCGTGTATTCCAGATGATTACTGAATATTCGCAAAACAGCCATGGTATTTATATATCAGCAATCATCCCTTATGTCAACTGTGAGCCAACTATGGACTTCACTTTCAAAAAGAAATATAGGGCATATAATATAATGTTATGGCCATGAATTTAGCTTTATTATAAAGACAAGGATTTGTTTTAAAAATGATTTCAGGCAAATGACCGTCGCGGAGGGCTCGAATAAATACCAGCCGAGGCAACACTCCAAGTAGGACAATTTTGTTTATTAACGTACCTATTCAACAAAAATTGAGCTTCATCGCTGAACAAAATTTTTTTGTGAAAATCGGAATGGTGGCCATCTCGTTTTGGTCACCGAACGTGCCATGCGCTTGATGTTCGTTAGGTTTCAATTCTTGCACAAGTTGGATTTTGTAAGCCCGCAACCCAAGATCCTACCGCAAAATCTTCCTTAAAGTGTATAGGTAAAGCTCCAATTGTTGGGTGCGATGCCGGATGGACTCATTCGGGTCTTCTTCAATACTCTGCGCCACAGCAGCAATAGCGTCTTCGGTGCGCACTGTACGGCGTCTCTGAGGATGCGCATTATCCACTAGAGTAAACGTGGTGCTAAACCGATCCATGGTTACTCGAATTACCGGCTCTGCTTGACGATTATGTCGACCGAATATTTGACCCAGCGATGCGGCGCGCGAACCGAACCATTATTTTTGTAATAAATTTGCACGATTTGCAAACGCTGTTCCGATGCAAGTCTGTTCATTATGAAATGGCAAACCGAACTGAGTATAAATCAAGTAACAGCTGTCGAAAAGGCCAACTCCGAAAATAGTATTACCTCATTGAAAGCCACAAGCCTAAACCATTTATAATAATAAAATAATTTGGCGCTTACATAATACCTTGATGTTTGGCCGAACTGCTCCTATAATTTGTCGTGTGTGTCTTGATGTTGTAACACAAATTGAGGGGCCTACGCCGACTCTGAAAGGTAAATGAGTTTTGTGCGAAGTTTTCTCCTGGCAGAAATACACTCGGAGGGTTGCCATTACCTGCCGAAGGACGGCTGTAATTGGAAAAAACTTTTCTTTGAATATTGATGTTATTTGCTCCGGCCAGAATTTGAACCTGGCATCCACAGAATGAAGTGCCGTAACTACGACTACTACTGGTACTACTACTAATTACTTCAATTAATATTTATAAATTTTGCAGAAAGTTTGAAACTTCGACTTACATGGGTTTTATTACAGATTTATCTATATTTTTATAAAACATAATTCAAATTAAATAAGGAAACACATATGCATATGTACAGTGTGTTATTTTAGATCGATATTTTCTGCATCGACTTTAATTAGACCGCTATCAAAGAAATATATTAGTGACAACTGAAGGTAAATGCAAGGTTTCAAGCTAAATACTACATCAAGCCATTTTGGTATAGAATGAAAATTAATTTTACATGAAATTGTGAAAATATTAAAACATAATTATTCACTTAATTAGCACTGCTTCATAATCTGCAGTTTTTCAGCAAAATTATTTCAATTTGTTTTAATAAAATTCAAAATATCATAGAAAATGTCTATTCAATCTGGATCAACATGGCTTGATGGATGGATAGCTATTGTGTTTTCGCGTCATAACCAAATTCGATTATATAAATATACAAATACATATGTACATACATACATATGTCTCTATGCGCCAAACTGAAAATGACAAAAATCCATTTGAAAAATTAAGCCACCTCATGCAGACAGAAGTATTAGGTAGATGAAACTATAAAAGTTGACTACGCAAATTTGCACACACACACCCACATACACACACATACATGCATACATATATATATATATATATAAAAGTTGACTACGCAAATATGCACACACACACCCACATACACACACACACATGCATCCATATATATATACATATATGTATACTTATATATGTGGTACGTAAAATTTGTAGCTAAAATCATACACATTCATTTATCTCTGCATATGTATGTGGTAGATAAGTACGCTTGACAATTTCACCAAACAAAACTACAAAACTTGACATTTATTTATGCAACATGCCAGTGAATTGCACAAATATCACGTTTGTTTATCTGTTATGAATTGCTTGGACAATGAAATTTAGTTATTTGTTATTGTCATAGCGCGGGAAAGTTTTGTCAGCAAAACGATCTCTTGATTTTATGATGTCGCATCGAGATATGGTTTAGTATTTTGAAAATATGAGCTAATAGAAATAAAACTTTCAAAATCATAATATTTAAGTACTGCATGTGCAGTAGATAACGGTAGATATGGTAGATATATAGTATCTATTGTTATTTATTTGCAAATATGAACGAAGCTCTGAATGGCAGGTGGTTTACAGCTAATAAAAAAAAAATATCATAAATAGTTTGATATCTATAACTTCTATATTTTTATGACTGCAACTCGATTAAAATGGAAGTGAAAATAAGTAAAGAAAATGCTGACTTCGGCGCTGTGGCAGGCGTTATAAAAAAGATAAAACTTGCGTGAATTGATTATTGCATTTTTAGCGTAAATATAGTCGATTTTAAAATACTATTTATTTTCTAATACAGCAGAAAAAATTCATTTACATAAATAAAGAGGCATCTACAATAATTTAAGAGCCCAAGGCCTACTCAAAAATATTAATGTTGATATTAATAAATTATGTCGGAAAATTCATATACAGTCGAACTCCTCTATAACGAACTCCTCTATAACGAAAACCTCTCTCTAACGAATTTTTTTTTGAAACACTACGATTTTCACAATTTATTTATATATTTAGACCTCTCTATAACGAACTTCTCTATAGCGAATTCCTCTCTGTAACGAATTCTTTTGTCATACATAAATGGAATTTTCCATAGCAAATAACTCCTCTATAACGAATTTAGCGAAGAGTTAAAAAGTAGTTGTTATAATACACAAAACTACACACAATCACATGTTTTTACATACTATTTCCTAGAATAGGCAAAAACTAAATACATATGTACGTAGGCGCCAGACAAAATAACGGTAATTTGGCCGATATTGAAACTGTTCTATCAATCTACTAGTTTACTAAGCATTTTTGATTATTACAGATTCAGATGAAGACGAAGAGGCTGAATTTGAAGTGGAAGAATATATTAGAGTACCATCATTCTCTGAAACGCGTGCAGCATTACAAACTCTATTAACATTTGTTGAATCACGGAGCGATGTACCCGACATTATATTTAATAAAATTAATTCCTTAGAAGCATTTATTGATAAGGAAAAGGCTCAAACAGCTAAACAAACTACAGTCGACAATTTTTTCATACCTGGATAATCCTAATAATCTTTTTGACTCTTTATTAAGGTCTTCTTTTTAAAATGTAAGAAATAAAAACAAATAAAATGAATCAATGTTTCATTAAATAGGCCTTGAACATAAAGACATGAAATTTCGTATGACCTCTCTATAACGAAGCCCTTTCTATAACGAACTTTTTCACCGGTCCCGACGACTTCGTTATAGAGGAGTTCGACTGTATGTACGCATGTAATTGACCATAACAAATTCTTGCAATTATAAAATAGATTTGTCACAACCAACAGCAACTACACGTTCATTGCAATAGCGGTAGATTGCCGTACTTGAATTGTGTTGGTATGTAAGGAAAAGGGAAAAATCAACATCAACTCACATGGCAACTCAGCAGTGTCTCACATGAAATCCAATGAGGAGATGTGGTGATCTATCGCTCTGACTGTTGTTAGCTTTTTCCAATACTTTCCTAATAAAAATAGGTCTTGAGCTCACAAATTGTTGTCGATATAAATAAATTGGACCGAAAAATTAATGTTAATAAATACATAGGTTTAAAGAAAAGCTGACATCTGAACAATCTGAGGCATGGGGAGCTATACCTTATAGAGCACCGATATTGATGACTGTGTTAGTGTAGTCAACTAGCATGATTGATGGGTAAATAGCTCCCCGAATTTAACAGTTTTAGCTTTCTAAATGAAAGTGTTTGAATACAAAACCTCATATCCGAACGAGCGGGAGAGAGTCAAGTGTTACGTGACCAACGAAAAGGGGCGGGGTGATGTGAATAATGGTTATGGCAGCAATATTCATTTATTCTGATTTCTCTGTCAAATTTAGTAGATTGTAAATTCAATACTTCCATCTGTCCCCCTATTAAAAATATCATTCAATACACTGTGCTAAGAAATTCCACTATTTTTGTCACAGATGAGAAAATCGCGTGAAATTGGAGCACAAATATAATAAATTTGTGTCTTTAGTTTCTTCATAGAACGCCAATATTTGGTTTTAAATGAGCCTAAAAATTTCAACAATGGATAGTGATAAGTTTGGTCGCTATTTTGTGATATTTTTTTCGATCGCAAAACATATTATTATCAGCGCCGACAAATTTGTTTATGTACTTAGATATTATGAGCAAAAATAGTAACTACAAGATTGATATTTTTATTTCGGAAAAAAATTTACAAAATAAAAAATAAAAATTCAAGAATAATGATTTTTTTTGTATCGAAGAAAAACACAAAATAAGATTATACAATGATTTAAAACAAAAAGTTTTCAAAATAAGAAAGGGGAGCAGATTTGTATAGCATATGGCATAAGGATTAAACGAGATATTCGAGTTTTCTTATGAACGAGTTCTTGGCAATAATTTGTTGATCTGAAAAAATCAAAATAACGGTTATTTTCGGTCCCTGAAAAAATAGTATATACCTAAATTTATGCAAAGTATGGAAATATGGGTATTAAATGGAAGAGAACAGTGCACACAATCCTAAGAATTTATAGTTATCCTGTGGCAAAATAAGTGAAAAATAGGTTTTAAAGTTTTTATTACTGAATATCCTTGATAATTTTCATTCAAATCCCTTACCAAAAATATTATATGTATCATTCCCGTATTTTTATATAGCGTAGAAGCGTTTACGATGTCGTGTGATGACATTGGGAGCCTTCGAGGGAACTATACTATGTAAGATTTATGGCCATGTCCGCGAGGACGAGAAGTTCCGAAGAAAATAAAGTGACGTGGTACGTCTAAATGATGATATTCCGGTGAAAAGATCCTTCGATTCGGCATCCATGGGTGGACAACGAAAGCAAGGGCGCCCACAAATATAATGTACGGGTCAAGGGCAGAAGGCCATGGTTTGAATAATTGGTACAACTCCGCAAAGAAAAGAGGTGATTGGCGAAGCTTGTTGGGCTCGGGCACAAAAGTTCAATAAAGGTAAAAAAAACTGAAGAAATAAACATTAAAACCGCCAGCAATTCTGGTTTACTGTACCTTGCAACAGCATTTATTCCATATATTTAACGCAAACGCAGAATAGGCTTTGTGGGTTTAGACTCGATTTTTGGTTGATTTCAGTTGAAGTTAAAAATTGAACACAACAAGTAGATAAAAACCAAGTTTTCCTCAATGTTTCCGCAGACTAATCGAAGCAGTAGCTGGACCCTGTGAGAGCGAGGAGGGAGTGAACATTATCACTGTCGCTGTCCCGCTCTGGCCAGGACGTGCAACCAATTTTGCTGTATGTACTTTTGTAATCGTTCAGCCGACCTGATTTCATCGAACACTGTCAACTTTCTGTGCTCCCTCTAAGAGTAGAAAGGACATAATTCGCTTGCGGCAGAGGTAATACAACGGGCTTTTGCTTTTTTTTATCCTAGTTGTGCTTTCGTATCCTTGCACGGCGGTTGCCGCCCTAACCTAACATTAATTTCTGAGGTCAAAAAGTTACCACAAGAAACGATTGTCTATTTTTTGCTGCTCCTTTCCTAAAAATCCTTTTCTAAAAATGGTTTTTGTTTGTTGGTTAAAAAAATAAATAAAATAATTCAACCCCGTTTACCTTTTGTCTTCAAATACTCTTTAATATTATAAACTAGTATTTTAGAATGTCACTAGTTTTAGCAAGGAAGAAAACATTGAGTTTATTTGTACTGAATTTAAGAAAATGATATCCCGAGATCCCGTTATTACATAAAAAAAATATTCCATCATCCAGGGTTTGCACCTCTACCAAATATTGGCATCACTAGTGCACACACACACTCATAATAAGTACGAATATCCTAAACTCAAATTCAATCAGTCACTCGGTCACTGTACCATCACTCAATACACAAAATCATTTGCAGATTCAAATCTATTTGGAAATTTGCATTGCAGCTTAGCTGTAACCACACAATGTGAAATTATACAAAGCATGCAAATTTTTCAAATGTGGTTGTGTAAATTATGTGCAAGTTAATTTACAACAGTTACCGCAGCGATAACCAAAACAACAATAAATAGAATACATTAGTTATATGTACAATATGTAGATGCCAATGTAAGGATTCATGTATGTACATAAATATGTTCAGTACACATTAAAATACTAGATAAGCAAAATCATTTCAAATCACATTATTCACCTCAATAACATCAAACTGACCATGTGAATAAATAAACAAATTTATAAGTAGACACACAAATGCAGGCACATATCATACATATTTACTTTGTATGTAGGTAAATTAATTTTGTTTCGTAGCATCTTGTTCAATGGACCATGTTTTGATATTTAAAATCAAAAGAAAAAAAACAATAAAATTAAAATGCCAGTTTCATTATTTAAGAGCAAAAAATCGATAAAAATTAAATATTTAAATAAAGAAATAATTCTTAAATATCACTTGGAGAAGTCTGGCGTTGTTATGTTGCTAATGTTGCTATTTCTCGCTATGTACTTAAATAGTTAGCAAAAAAATGTGTCCGAAATGGTATAGATGCTCAAAAATCTTATATATTATTTCTCATCGGTATTTTTTGTGTTATTATCCCTTTTTGTGCTCTGCTTTTGAACCAAAATCAATAAATAAGATATTGTTGGCACTATTGTGACCATCGGCATGGAATGGTTTGCCTAAAACTATGCTCAAATACGGGCAAAGACATCGAGTACTGGGGCGACACCTTTGGCATTATTCATATAACTGCACATCAACTGAAATCAGCTACACTTGATATGATGTCCTACCTACATGGTATGTTTTGTAATACAATATTAAAATTCACGCTTTAAGAAGTTTAATTGTATTTTACTGGTTAGATGGACGTTTGGAAACCAGTGCGGTAAACTTCTGTATGCGTTCTGCTGCATACTTTATGGCGCTATGTCGCCAAATATGTACAAATGGTACAGGGTGAACTTATTAAAATACTCATACATATTTCCTCTGCGCGCGAACTGAATTTGTCCATTTTAAATGTATCAATGTATTACTTTAAAAATTAAAACTATAATTCGAACGACCTAAACAAGTTCTTCATTTAATTAGCTGAATAGCACGGCATGAGTGAGGAATTCGAGAGGCCATTTTTGTGCTGGCATTTATGCCCATATTCGAAATTTCAGCCTCAACTGAAGCCTCTAAATTTAAGACTTTCAATCAGAGAAATATTTAGTGGATTTTGTTATTCAGTAAGTGAAGAGCCTAAAAAAAATTTCACCAAGGACCATCGTAAAAACAGCAGAGACGATCAGCTGAATGTATGCTCCCGGTAGAGATAAATAATCTCACTCCATGAAGATGTATTAATCGATTGCATAGAATATATTTTTCTTAATTTTTTGTCAACAACATTATTGCTCTTGAATAATTAAAACAATATGGTTACTTTAGAAACATTGAAATTACCCTACGAGGATTCTTATTGTTGTATTTTGTATCACTGATTATTTAAAATAGTTTAAAAAAATAAGAACTATAAACAATCGGTAAATACAGCTACTCATCCAAAGGCGCATTCGATCAAAATGACAGAAAAAGTAAATAAATGTCAACAAATAGTTTTTTCCTACTACGTTTATTTTCTTGAATTATTATTATTTTCTACAGAATTAAGAAAAACATATTTTCCTCAATTTCTTCTTTTTTTGTAATCTGCTCATAACCAGCTGACAAATTAGTAACTTTACTTTGAGTTTAGATACTTGAGACAACTTACTGAATACCGAATAGGAAAGAAGGTAGATATCAAAAAAGTTGGATCACACCCAGCATTCCTCTAACCGATAATTGTGCCTTATTTCACCATAACAGAACAAATGTGACTTCTGCTGTTTGATATTAGAATCTGTTTTGAGTCGATTGGCTTTTGGTGTGGTGAAATAAGACAACATTTCTTACCACATGCAACCAAATGCCATGCAACTTCTTTGTAACCTACGTAGTTTGCGAATAGTCTCAAAATCGAACTCACCACTGTAAAATCTCATTTAGTGTCTAGAGACTGCTTACAGAATACCGGCATTATCTATGAAGAAAGAAATTTTCTTTAAAAGTGCCTTTCGCTATGAGAATTAACAAAGCCCAAGGCCAAGGCAACGACGATTCGAAGATATTACTTTTTCAGTCCAATAGACAAATTGCATTTAAAGATGTGATGTAAAAAATTTTAAGTTAATAATTATGTAGCTAGGAATTTTTATTTTCCGTATGCAAATTTCATTACACATATTTGAAAAAAATAAATATGTAGCATTGGTGTAAACCGCAACTAAGTTTTCTATTTTGTTGCGCAAGAATAAATGATTTCTCCAAAGGTACTAGCTTTTAATTCATTTTTATTTTTTATTTTTAATTTTTTCTAAATCGGTTCTGTGGTTGTAATTGCCAATTATGGTTGGTTGCTGAAGATGTTTCGTCATTTATACCAAGTCCACACCAAATGTTAATCATCATAAATTAAAGTTAACCCACATTACTAACTTTTGTTGTCCATAATTACGTCTTTAGATTTTGAATTGCTTTAAAAATATCTGAGAAATCTAATCGAAAAAATGCAAATTTAGAAGAGTTTATTTTGTTCTCACAGACCTAATTTCGAAGTATTTATTTAACCCGTTTTAAAATCGTTTGAATTACAAATATTTTTTATGCATTTATTGAGCATCACTTCAGACCATAGCAATGTTTTATGTAATAATCCGCTTTAAAACTCCTTCCACCCGCACCAACAGTATTCAAGTACAAAATATACGAGAAATTTCAAACTAAATATTTTATTTGCTAAACGATTATTACGACTTCAGAAATAAAACGTTTTTCTTTTATTATTTGAGTAACTCCATCAAACGAAACGAATACTTACAGATTATTGCTTTAGAAACAAGAAATGAGCATTACTATGGCATGTTCAGAGTATTTTTATTTAATCTTTTTCTTTTACATTTCTGTTATTTGAGCTAAACAAGTTTAGGTGAACGAAGAAGTGAAAAGCTAAGATACGCGAAGCTATGAAACCACAAAAAAGTGCAAGGAAAATATTTACCAAGTACGAATATACTAAGCAAAAACAACAGCCAAAGAAAGAAGTAACATAACAAAAAAAAAAACAAAACCGAAACACAGACGAGCAAAAATAAGCGCAAAGTAATCAGAAATACAAGCAGCATCAGCATCAGCAGCTAGAAAAACCGGTCGCAAAAATATTACAAGCAAGTTCACTTATTGCGGTTGATTTGGAGTGGATTGTTGTTATTGCTGCGAAAATATGCGAAAATATGCGAAAATCACGTCAGAGACGCACCTCTTTTTTCGTGCACTAACATTTTACGGATTGCGTTGGTGCTGACGTTGCACAGTGGGCTCGAATGGCCGGAAAGTGGCAGGAAAAAAAGGATTTTAGTCTGGGGCAAGTGAAATAGTGTGTCAAATTTTGTAGCAATTGCTTATGTATTTTGTTATTTGCAGGGTAATAAGTCTGTATAGCGTTTTATAGTGACTATAAAAAATAAACATTGATCTCTTCCGGAATACATGCCCCGTCAGAAATCCTTGAAACAAATTTATTAATAGTGAAGGCGATGATAACCGATAAAATCAAAAATTTTATTCGACTTTGGATAATTCTGTCAACTGAAGAGTAAAGCCTTTTTTAATTTAAATGAATATCTAGCATTGAAATTAGTTTTTTTTTTCTTTAAATTACCTTTAATTTCCTCAATAGGCATATTAAAGAACAAATACAACACGAGAAGCCGGAAAAAAACATAAAATAAATAAATAAAATTTAAAAAAATCCGAAAACATTTATGTAACATGAAAAACTTGCCGAAAAACACAAAACAAAAAAACATATAGAATATCTGAAGTCTATAACCCAGAGATTTTAAATTTCCGTTATGATTAGTAATCATTTGATTTTGGATATTTTTTAATTTTAATGATTGTTTCGATTTTCTTACATTACCTAGTATTAAATATTTAATTGTAATTAATGATTAATTGTAATGGAAAATAATCATGACTATTTATATTGCAAAATAATCAAATAATCAAGCATCAAATAATCATGGTTATTTTTGATTACAATTATATATTAATCATAAAAAAAAGATACATAAAAAAGAAAAAATTATGAAATAAAAATTGAAAAATTCAAAAAAAATTTCTATAAAAAAGTTACCAAAAACAGCAAAATATTCTAGAAACTAAATAGAAATAATCATTTGAAAGAGCTGTTAATCTTCCATTGAGATTAGTAATTATTAAGTTTTTTGTCCTTTTAAATTTTAATGTTCATTTTATTTATCATAACACAGCAATTAATAATTAATTATAATTAAAAAATAAGCATGGATATTTCCCATTAAAAAAACATTTTCAAAAATTGTTTAAAAAACATAATACATTATTTTAATTTAAACTAATCTAATTATTTTTTTTCAATTAATTTAATTGATTGTTTTTAATTAGATAAAACAGATGCAGAAAAAACAGCAATAAAACCTGTATGTCCTTTTTCATTTTAATTATTATTTTAATTTCTGTGAATATTTGTAATCATGATGTAATGTAAAAACTTTACAAAAAAAATTTAAAGTGTGAAAAACACCGTATAGCAGCGAAATTTATACCCCAGAGATTCCATTAAGTTTTCTAGTGATTGATTTTTGGGGCTTTTTAAATTTTAGTGATTATTTTAATTTCTTACATAGCCCAACAGTTAATAATTAACTGTCATTAAAAATAATCAAAAATAATCATGATTAATTGCCATTGAAAAAAATAATCCGAAATAATCTAAAAATTAACACATCATTGTAATTAAAAATAAACATAAATACTCAAATTGTTCTTTCAATTATTTGATTATTTGTTATCATTTGATTGTTTATAAATATGTATTTAATTAGCTATAATTATTTTTCTAAATAGATGAAATTGTATTGGGCAGACAAATTATGACAAGCTAGTTATGGATAAATCAAATTTATTTATTTATTTATTTGAATCAAATTCACTATACCAGTAACTACTTGTACTGTAATAAATCAGTAAATGAGTTCCTACGTGCTTGTAGAGTTAATCATTATAAGGACAATTTGTTTTGACATAAATCACGAAGTCAAAAAAAAGGCTAAGATAATTGAAAATAATATAATCATGTAACTAAAAAAGAAAGTAATTGAAAATCATCAAATAATTATATTAATTATTTAAATAAAAAATAATTAAATATAATCAAAAATAGCAAAATAATTGTATATTTTAATCATGTAATTAGAAACAAAATTAGTTAATTTAAAAACAAATATCTATAAGTTACTAATTATTAATCATTAAAAAGTTGCAATGGTATTTAATCATTAAACGGTTACTTCAAAAAACCCTTTATTTAATAATCATTATGAAACTGCAGATATTTCCCAAAATATGTCTGAACAGGTTTGGTCGCCATATTAAATTTAAAAAATGTTAGTACAAATTCAGGGAAACAATTTCTATTTATGACCACTTTATCTTAATCCTAGCCCATAGTGCGCTGTAGCTGGCGCTGGCGCTGCTGTGGTGCAGGTGGCGAAGCAGCGGGGCGACGGCAACACAATCGATATTTTAATCGCACAAATTCATACAATTACAACAACTACATATACAAATATTCATACACATATTTGTAGTAATATTCATGTAGATCTATACGTATAGTCATTCAATCGGTTATGCAGCACAGCGCGAAGACTTTGGCGCCAGTAGCTTTTGTGGCAAATAAAAGCAATTGTACGTTATAGTAAATGCCACAACATCGATACAAAAACAAACAGCAACGTAATGCAGCTGCAGCTATAATAATTGCAGTCAGTACATGCCGCAAAGATTTGCACCAACTGCAACTCCTCTCTACCCACCGCCCTTGCCCCTCTCAAGGCAGTTGGGCCCACACGCTGGTGTGTAACGCGGAAATGCGCTGAGGCAAAGGCAAAGTTACCAGTTGAAAATTTGCCACAAATCGGCACAAAGCCACAAACTCCCATACAATCACACACACTCGCACACACGCGTACGCATACGGGGTAGTACAGAAGTTGGGTCCAATCTGCTGACAACTACTGGCAATAATGGCTTAAAATCTCGCTGGCATTTGAGTGGCAGCAAATCCAGTTGCTGTGGCAACATTGTCACAACGCGCAGCAACATGAAATTTGTAATTGTAATTGCTCGTTGCTATTGCTGCTATTTCTGCTGCTGCTGCAGAGATTAGTTGGTTGGTTGGTTGGTTGGTTGGTTAGTGGATTCCGCTGTTGCAGCAATCCACAAATGCATGTTGCATAACAACCATAAACACGATCGCAAGCAAAGGAAGTAGCTGGTAAGTGGCGAAAAAGGAATTTTCAGTGCATACTTGGTAGCCTACTTGCCTGCCTGGCTGACTCCTGATATTGCTGCTCCTAAATGCAGCAATGAATGAATGCACAGATTCGCGTCGCCAAACGATTTGCGGAAAAACAGAAAATTTGATTTTGAAAACCACAAGCCACTTACTATGGTTACTTGGTTGTTGCACACGCATTTCCGTTTAGCATAGCTTAACTGTTATTAGCAAGCCATTCGGCCGAAGCAATGGAAGTGACTGAAATAACTGGAGGTCAGCCAAAAGCTGTTGCCGCTGCATGAAACATTCAAACATTCAAACATTCAAACATTCACATCATCGTCCATGCATTGTTTTGCCCTTCAAGGCGAAATGATTGCTGCTAGTTATGTAAGTAACAATATTGTGGTTATTAAATTTTCTATACCATTAAAATGTTTTGGTGAATTAAGAGTAAGCAAAGCAATTGATTTTCGCTAGCATCGCAAGCGGCAATAAGGCGGCGAAACGAGGTCAAGTATCTGCTTAAATTTGTATTTTGAGATCAGCGAAGCTAAACCAAGTAAAGTGTTATGAATGTATGTACATACATTAGACCGCATCACGATGTATTAAGTAAAAAAAAAATTTAAAATGGGCTTCTCAGGTTTGAATACTTAACTTGTGACATTTTTTCCCAATTTGTTTTTTTTTAAACACCGTTATTTTCGTATTTTTCTACCGATTTCAAAAGCAAGCTCAACTTTATAATGTATAATTTGCATAATAATCCAATAAGTCCAATGAACCGCGTTTCAAAACATTTTGATATTTTCCAACCGGTTGGAAAACAGTCGCGTTTTCAAAAGAGTAGTGTAACAAATACGACAGTACCTACAAATCATACTAAGCTATTTCTTGGGGGAAATGTCGCCCAGCGTGGATCTAAAACCCAATTAATTTTTAGCCAGTCTGATTATTTTGGCGGAGCTGTTGTTTTCACGTTTCATTTGATATCGAGCTCTGAAGAAGATTTTGGGTATTGTTCGGTATAAAGAACTGGTTGACATATATATTTTGAAAGCCGTTTTTTCCGTTCGTAAAGTTCACAAATTTTGGCTCTTCTTCTTAATTGGCGCTTAGACGATTTCATCCGACTCTTACATACTAGAACGTTAGGCGTTCCTTTGCTTTGCTAACTGGCGCCATATAGATACCCTAAGTTCAACCAAGCGCTTTACCGCCTGGTCTTTCTAACCTCCTCTGCGTTCCTCTATTTTTACCACCTCCAGCGAGTACCATGATGAATAGTTCCATACGTCTATCACCTAACCAGCGCACCCGCTGAATTTTAATTGGCAGAACTACATATACTATCTAAGTCGGCCGACGTGGCCGAGTGTGTGTGCGCGCTTCATACGGTATATCTCGGGTAGAAATTCTAGGCAATCTTTTTTCACTCGGTATTCAATGGAGGTTTGCCATTTCGAGCATATTTCTGTCATAAAAAAAACTTCTCACAAAAATCATTTGCAGTTTGGAATCGGCGTAAAACTCTAGGCCCCTCAATTTCTATTAGAACAACAATGCACACATCACAAATGGTAGAAGTTCAGCCAAACATCAAGCTAGCGCGAAATTATTATATTATATCTATAGCGCTATAAAGGTCACACAGCTCATTGTCTACGGTATTCGCCGTCGCAAAGGCTTTAAGGTCCAAAAATCTTTCATAGGATCTTTCTCTCGAACACTCCAAGGGACATCACATCCAATGTTGATAGCGTCAATGCTTCTGCGCCATACAATAGCACAGGCGTGATTAGAGACTTAAGGGGGTGGTGATCGTTCGTCGAGGGGGGCTTTACTGCTCTATTGACTACTTAGCCTAGAGTAAGACTTTTTGGCAAGATAGATTCGGTCTCAACGATAAACAAAGTAGTCTATTTTTTCAAAATTGTCAATGTTCTATTGGAGCCAAGACGCGAATACGCTGGCTGTTTGTTGGATGACCGGACATACTTCTTTTTGCCCACGTACACCTCTTGACCTATTCGCTTCGCTTTTTTATGTTTATCTAGCTTGGAAAAGGCAGAAGTAACTGAGCGGTTTTTACGTTCTTTGATGTCGAGGTCATTGCCAGCAATTACACGCTCTTATATAATATGATGGTTGACCGGTTTAATTCTGCAGCTTCAATTATCTTTTGCATATTCCAATGTTAAAGAAGTCGTAAGAGGTACTCTGTCTGAACCCTTGTTTGATATCGAACGGCTCGGAGAGATCCTTCTCATTTCTGACGGAGCTGGTGGAATACCAAATACAGACATAACGGTATATGGGCATCTTCTTCTCGCGCTGTCAAAATCGACAAAGATATGGTGTGTCGATCCTCTTCTCTCTAGCCTTTTCTAATATTTAACGTATCGCAAATATCTGGTCAATAGTAAATTTGCCAGGTCTAATACCATATTGATAACGCCTAATCAGTTCGTTAACGGTGTGCTTTAATATTTTTCACAATTCGCTCGATAGAACCTTATTGGAATTGATTTCGATGTAGTTAGCCCATATTTCAAGATAACACTTTTCTTGTGGATTGGGCAGAGCAAACTTACATTCCAATCAGCGAGCTGGTGCGTTATTGCTATTCGAACTTGAAACAAATAAAGCTTTATTGTACCTTTTTTGCTTACCATACACATTGCGATATTTAATTAACTTACTACATAATTTAATTAAACTAGACTTTTAAACAGGTGGCAACACTCTTCAGACATATTTTCTAAATTAAGATTTCTTAACATTTTTCGTTTGACGCCTACATACATATATTTATACAAAATTATTAACTTAATTGCATTTAGCTTTTTAAACAGGTGGCAACGCTCTTCAAATATGTATATTTTAGAAATTAAGTTTGTGAACATTTTTTTTGTTTTACACCAATATTTATCTTATTCGTTTAATTGAATTTAACCAGGTGGCAACCCTGTTCAAAAATATTTTCGAAACAAAGTATTTTTAAAACAAATATAACGCTTTTAAACAGGGGTTAACCATCAAAAAATATTTCCTTATAAAATTCACACATAATAATTAGCATGCATGTATGTATTTAGTTTTTTAAATATGTGGCATCGCTCTAAAAAATATTTTCGAAATTAATAAGAAATATTAAGAAATTAACCAGCAATAGGAGCATTTAATTAAATTAAACAGCTGGCAATCCTCTTCAAACATACTTTCTAAATTAATCTGAAACCTTTTGTGTTTGACAACCATCCATATTGCAATACTTGATTTATGCTATTGATTTAATTTAATTAAAATTTTAAAACAGATGTCAGCTCTCTTTGAAAAAAATACCCTGTACTTAACCTACGAGTATAAGCTCTTCATGTGCCAAATGGTATCCAAATCCATCCCGCCGACTTACTCCACCGTCTCTGCAGTACCATGAGAATTTTTACTTAAAAAAACAACTGAAGCGTTCTCATGCACTTTCAGCTGACGCGATGAAATTTATGAATTACGTTTGTACATACTTACTATACTGTTTATGTTGTGAGAATTCTTCCATTGTCATAAATGTGAAACCTGAAAGTCAATGTGGTTTTGCAATTCAACAAAGTTTTAGCAGCAGCTGCAACAGACAACAATACATATGTACATACATACATACTTAGCCACACGTAGGTGTGCATTGGGTTTGTGTAGGTGAGTACTTTGGGCTAAGTAATACTTTGTTAATTTTCGTTTTAAGAAATTTCCAGCCAACCTAACCGGAAGTACTACATACGATTTCAAATTTTAAGAACTCACTACGCTCTAAGCAATCACTTTCCATCCAAAACAAAACAAAAAAAAAACTCCAACTTGCTTCTTGTTACTAATTGCTTTTTAGGATTTTTAAGAACTTTTATAATTTCGTTAGTGTCAGTGAGTGAATTTAAGTCACACCAACTGCTACATGGAGTTACATTTTCTTTAACCCTTGCAATGGTATAAAAAATAAATTTAAAAATTTATATTTTTTATAGGAGTTGGGGTGGAAAAACAAAAAGATATTTACAGTTCTGATAAACAATTGAGCTTTGGCTTTATGTTCTTAGAAATGAATTCAGGCCAATTTAACTCACTAAGGGCCGGTTTTTCAGTAGCAGCTTAACTTTGTTTTCCATTTAAGCTAAATTTAAACCCGCTTTTCCGTTTAAGCCGGCCTTGAACTCTCACTGACAAATAGCTCAGTAGTTTAAACTAAGTTTAAATTTAAACCGAGTTAAAGTAATCCGAGTTTAAGCTGAGCTTAAAGTAGCACTGGGCAACTGACTCTAAATTTGCCAATTACACCGTGCTACAAAAAAGGCCTGTACTTTTTATGTCATATAGTAGAGGTGTTATAAAAGGTCCAAAAAAAAGCAATTTTGGCAAAATTTCAAATACCCCCACAAAATCTAAAGTTATGATCATAAAACGGCAAATAGGGATTGGATTGGAGCAAAACAGATGGCAGCTCTCTTTAAAAAAAAATACCCTGTACTTAATCCAGACAGTTTTCAATGGATTCTGAAAATCTTATGTTTGTTGAAAAGAGGAAAAATTGTGCCTTTCTATAGTTTTTCAAAACTTTAAGTGAAGTTGAATGCTATTGACATTGTAATCAAAAAAAAAACCTGAAAAAATCCGGAAAAAAACATTAATGGTGATCTTAGGTAAAAATTAGAACCTTTACTTGTATTAAGCCAATTCTTAATGCTTGAGCTAAAAATGATCTAAATTGTACAAAAATTCCCACTCCTTGCTAAATTCATAAAACTTTACTCTAGATTTTAAAATTATTAATTAGAATTTTTTTTAAGATTTGGGTATGCAGTTTTAAAGCTCATTCAATTTTACTGTCAGTTTTAAGTGGCTACAAATTATCGTTGACTTTTGGCAACTTTTTTCCGACTTCATATTCTTATTCAGCAGAAAATTTGCTTATGAAATAATAATTGGACATCATAGGCAGGTTTCTTGTCGGCTAGTGTTATCATTTAGGAATAACATCTATGGAATTATTTAAGATAGGCCGGAAACTTGAAAAAGGGTTTTCCTAACACTCAGACTTAGTTGGCTATTGTAATTAAGGACTGGGGAAAAAATTAAGGAAAACGGTGGGGAATTAGCTTCATTGATCCTCCAAAAGTATTTCAGACTCAGATCGTAGCACAGCCAAAGCATGACAGATAAAGAGCAAGTGCTCTTGTAAATCCCCATCCACCGGGAAAGACAAAAGCACACATCGGATCATGAGGATGCCTGTAGTTACTATATGCTAACCCTATGGATTTTACTCTAAATCAATTCCGTTCGCAACTACTTCCTTATCTGTCTAAGCAAGAATTTCGCTACCACCTTCTCCGGTATTGGCAGGCGTCGGTAGTGCCCGAACGGTTCTCATATGTCTTGTTTATAACATCCCTGATATGCGTAGCTGAAAACCTCTGCTATGCTTGGTCCCATACCACTGTGTGTCTTCTGAGATAAAATCTACGTGCAATTAAAGTCGAACTCTACAATAATAAAAATAACAAATAGTTTAATATACAAATTGGATACCAGCTCTAAATATTAACTTACAATGTTAATGTCACTTAAGGAGAGCATAAAAAATATAGCATGGGTCAAGTTTTGGGCTTTTATGTACTGCAGACTTACGTTCATTCAATAAAGGTTTTGCCTGAGGAGTCTCCTAGTAAAATTGCCCGAAGAATAATTTTCTAAAACAATTTACTCCTCTAACGACTTTTTAAATTTGTTCTTTTTAGAACTTTCTTGAAGTAATGGTCGAAAAGATACTTTGAAGTGGTAGGTAATTGATTAAAATTCTCTACGCAAATGATTCCCGTTAAATTTTACTGTATATGTATAACGTATATTTTTACCATTTTTTCCACTTTTTTGTAAAGAACTTAGGCCGGGGCATAAAAACTTTAAAAGATCATAATAAAAATTCGAGTTAAGTTCTGCAAATCCAACGAGTGTTTTATTACTGTATAGGTATAATTTAAAAAAAAATACTAACAAAGTCCGGGCTGGTTTCGATTGCTTCACCATAGTGTCCTGTCCCAGCACTCACTTAAATTCAAACTGATTCCATTTATCAGCAGAGTTCATCTTCAACTTAGTTTCTTAGACAATTCTTGAAGATTTACGAGCGATTTCCAAACCTTTAAGCTAGAACCACACTCAGGCGTTGTGGTTTTCGAAGTTCTACAAGGTATTGAGAAAGCAAACAGGGATGATGAGAAAGCAAACAATTTTCATACTATTCGCGTGGCCCAACGTAGTTGAATGTTGGCCTTAAAATCTATGGGCCTTGGTTCAAACATTGGTAAACTGTGTAAAGAAAGAAGTCTGATGGGGAGATGTGGTGATGTGGTTATCTCCGAAATAGCAGATATCAGCTTTTTCATAATACTCTCTATTACAAAATTGGCATTGAATTGAGCTCAATAAAATTCAAATTTCCAAATATATGTTAGGCCGAAAATGATATAATAAATAGTTTTTTTTTAATATTTTTTTAACCCACCTGTGATGTTAAAACAGTATATGCTTAAAAATAGTTTTGATAAAAATATCTTCAAAAGAATCATAATAATTATATTTGGGGAAAAAATTGGATCTGAATGGGCCTATTACTAAAGAATAAGAAAATACTTTTCCAATGATCAAGTTTTGGCGAAGAAAGCAAGGTCGAAAACGGCACCAAAAAACTAATTATTGATTCCTTTGAAAAAAAACTTTTAAATCTTTTTATGCAGACCTTTTAAGCCTAAACGATTTTATGATCTGGAGTGATTTTTCTGAAAAAAATCCATTTTTGGCCGTATTTTCAAACCAGTGCAGCTCACGTACATCTTAATATTTTTCCGAAATATTTTGGGCGCTGTCTTAAAATACAATGAATTTTATAATTTCGATGGAAACAATAGGACCAATTTTTTTGTTTGTATTTGGAAGGATGCAGCCTAATTCAGGGATGCATTTTTATCGTTTTATTCACACTCAAGTAAATAATATAAAACTTTAATTGGTCTTAAAATTTTTTATTTATTTTGTTATCATTATCGTAATTGTTACCTATATAAAATTACAAAATTTTTGTTTATACAAAAATTACAAAAAAAATATTTACTCCATAATGGAAGAAGAAGTTTGTCCTTTTCAGAAAATATAAACTTACTTAATTTCGGAAAGTATGAGTTTACAAATTTCTCGTTTTATTAATGTATGTCATTTCCATACCCCAATAACATGAAATTGGAATATATGGTAAAAAAAATAAATGTTAGGTTACCTTTTATTTTAATAATAACGAAAGCCATTCAAAAGAGATACAGTTAAATTAATTCCTACAATAATTTTGCAATCGCAATTTGACCTTTTTTGGTTGTAACGATTTGTAAGCTTTTAACACGTTTGCAAAATATGGTAGGATGTGTGTTCGTTCGGACATCACCAAGTTGCCCAGCAGGGAAAAGTCAAACTAGGCAACAAATATTTTGGTTCATGGACTGGTATTATACATATGTATGAGTTTTTAACAGTTTGAGAGTAACTTTGGCTTAGCGACATCTGTCTTCGAAATGTGGAAGTTTCAAGTTTCAAGCCTGTAAAAAAGAGCAGAACACACAAATGACACAGTTTCAGAAAATTTCATTGATGTTTTCGATGATTAAATGGCCACATCAGAAAAAAATATCCATAAAATGCGATAAAACGAACGGTGTTTATGAAATGAAATTTAGAAAATACCCAAACTGGTTTGGTCCCTGAGAAGAAGTAATAAACTTTAGGACATTAGAAAACCAAGAAAAAGTATTAGGATTCTTTTTAATGTATGTAATATATTTCTTTAAGAAATCGTTAGATTTTAATTTTATATGATTGTTTTTCTTCTTAGCTAGCGCTATAAGGTCTTAGGCGATTTTGAAATATTTAATATGTTACACAAACATTTGTATTTTGTTATTTAAAGCGATGTATAATTATTTGGAAAATTTTTAAATTTAAGTCAAAATTGCATTGCTTTTTTACTACAACTAAAGATGTTTCAAGAGATTTTATTGAACACTTTTGCATTTGTAGAAAAATTGAATACGTACTAGTTGGGCTGCAAAACAAACTGGTACGATAGTAAGCTATTATGATACTAGTGAATTTGACTACAGCCCAGAGACTTAGTGGTTTTGCTTACATTCTTATTCGTGTACCTTTTGCTAAATTGTGCAAAAAGGCGGATTGCAGAAGCACTCGCTCAATTAAAGATTATAAGGGTTAGATGTTTATATGTATAACAGCAAAGCTATTTTCAGAAATGGTAGTTTACTCAATTTTGGCAGTGATCTTTTGATTTTATTTGTGGAACTTTTAGGTGTCCATAAAAGGCACTACAGACGAATAGAGTTAATTGGCATTAGTTAACACAAATGCACATTTAGCTATAATCATAATATACGACAATCTTGTGCATTTAAATTGGTCCCAAGCAAACCCAAACGCACACACACAAAGAAGCGCTGTAAATTTCACTCGCCCAAAAATAGTTCAATTTCCAAACAACGGCTTTAACTGTCGGCGAGCTAATGCACATTAATATGAAGATAATTCTTGACTTAATGCAAATTAGGCAATCATATTTATTGCCTATAAAACACGTGATCTTCTTTACGACACTGTTTAGGCTCCGACGAGCTAGACCAGAATGACTCTGGCGAGGATATTTCCGTGGCATAAAACTTCTTATAACGCAGCAGATACAGTATACAATTTCGGGGGAGGAATAGCTAAAATAAAGTACAACACCTGAAAATGTATATTAGACAGATTCCCTGTATTTCGCTCTCATTCAAAAATTTCGTGACTTTTTACTACTCAAAAACTATAAGCCATAAAAAACTATTGACACAGTACTTTTTTATAGAATTCACAATTTTTTTCATGTTAAAACTTGTTCATTAATTTTGTATCAAAATATAGCACATTTTACATATAACAAATCCCATATAAGTCCAAAATTCACACTTTGTACAAACTTCGCGAACAATTAACTCAGTTAAAAAAAAATTATTATCAAAATCTCGAACTTATTGGTTCGAATTTAAACAAAATGTAGGTTGTGCAATTTTATAGTTTGGATTTTCGATCATTTGATAAAAACTCAATGAAAGTATTTAGAAACTTGAAAATTGCACTTTATTGTACTAGAACATAATGAGCTGCATATCCGAAAATTCTGATTAAAAAATTTTAAATTTGGAAGACATTTTTTTTTTAATTTTCTGAGTGCATTTTGCACAAAATTTGAAATTTGAACTATGTGGTTTTTGATATAGAATGAAATATATTTTTTCTTCAAACTAACAAGGCGAAAATTGTTATGCCAATACTTTTTTCCGGCACTGTTTGTAAAAGCTACCGCGAAAACATTAGCCCAAAAAGGAGAGGGAGACAACTGCGGAAGTTTTTTGGTATCGGAAAATACGAGTAAGACAGATTGAGAAATAAAATCTACGCACAAAAAGAACGTCCTCTGAATTGACAGTTAAAAATATCTTCTTTTTTTTAATGTGTCGATATTTCTTGCGACTAAGTGGATATTGAGCTTAGGAAAAAGCATACTGAGTTTGAGTCATTTCAGGACGTCTTTGGAAAACTGCATTTTCAAAATATCTGCGACCATTTCGTGTTATGGTAAATATGTAGAAACTCTTCACAGCCTTGATATGGAGAATTGTTTCGATTACATTGGCGACTATAATTTCTGAGCTTTCCTACTTCAATGTCTAATTCTTCACGCAACTGTGTGGCATTTAAAAAATTTAATCAAATGGATTTTAAACATGGACTTATTCAGTGTTACAATCGAAATTGTTACGAATTCATTACATATTCAGAAGGTCGATACTTATTTTCTTTCAAATCACATTCACTAAATGCGTTAATGATATAATATTCCTATCATTGGGAGCATGAGTTATTTAAAATTGTAAAGTTACCATTCACTTATCTTCAACTATTTACGAATTTTTGAAGGACCGACTGTAAATTGTAGCTCTGAGATATTGAATAATATTGACAAATTTTTTTTTGAGGTAAAACCACATTACGCTTAGGTTTTAAAACTTGAAAAAAAAACGATGTGACTTCTCTTCTAATCTCTCCTTATATATAATTGTGAATCCCTGTTTGGTCTAGCAGTATCTTGTCTGAACGGACGGAGACGTGAAAGATTACTTTTCATAATGGAATATTGGAATTTGTTAGAGATTTATATGCAATCAGTTACATGTTCGTGCAGAAAATTAAACGTCATTGGTTGGAAAAGTGTGCGTAGTAACTCCAATACAAAATTTTCATAATTTATGAAAGTTTTTGCAACTGATTACTGGAATTTGGTACGGATATCCTTTATCTTATTATCTTAGTCACGCTAAAACTAGAAACGTCTTGACCGATTTGAATAATTTTCTTTTCAAAATTTGTAAATGATGAAATAATTCACAACATACCAATAGATAGGCAACATCCCACTGCATTTTTGGATTTGGGGTAATTACCTGGATTAGCAAAAAGTGGGCTCAGTCGTTAGCATGTACTCCCACTATGCAATAGAACGGAAGGGAAAAACAAAAGAGAGGATATTTTAATTCCGCGTATACCGATGATATTAACGAACTTGTCTCTTGATTTTAAACGTCTGCAATTTCCTGTACAATTAGCTTTTTCGATTATCACAAATTACAAAGACAGTCGATGTATGAAAATCTATATTCGTCACACAAAATACATTCTTCTATTTGATGTAGGACAATTTTTTCGTAATTAAAAGTTACTTGAATAACGAACGTAAGCTTATAACCTTCAATAATTCAGTTTTCTGATAACGCCTATACTCAAATTGTAGATGAGATGAAGTTCAGCAGGTTATCTTCTAATATTTGCTATCTTTCAGATAAGTAGAAATATAAGTCATTTTGAAATGCAATGTTGTCAACTTCCGATAAAAAAATGGCGTCTTCAATGTTTGTTTTTCTAGTTTTTGTATTTTCTTGATGCCGCTACAGACTCCCAACGTTACACTACATTCAGCATAGCCCTTTCATGTAGCTCTAGCAAACGAAGTATGCCCGTAAGTAGTTTCATTACTATGTAAGTTCGAAAACTTTTTGAGATGCATTCTTCCCTAATTCGTAGCACCCAAACACTACCACATATCTACCCACGGGTCTAAGTGAACTTAATTCTGTTGGACCACTGAATTTGCCAATATTTTAAAAGACTACGGGTTAAATCCAACTTATTGGGCTTTCATATAGGTCAACTTAAATAAATACATAAACCTATTAGCCCTATTCCTGTGACCATAAATGTCCAGAGAACCCCGAGTTTTCGGTCGCACTCTAAGTTACAGCGGAACTTTTTTTTACTTGTCCTAGCTGGACGAACACGATTTGATGTCTTTACATCTATAATATGTGAAAGAGTTTCAATTTTTTTTTATTAAATTCACTAAAGGCGGTCGAAAAACCGCTCAATGACCAAATGCAGTCCATAAATTTGGGAACCTTCTATGCAAAATTTTCACCTTGTTGTAAGCTTGCATGTTTTCTGTGCATGGTACAAGAATTTATCGATTCATTTTTGAAAAGCTCCTAGTTTTTTACATATCCAGCGGCATGTCACTGCCCGTTGCTGAAGTTGATAGTTTTTGTTCTTGTTTTAAAATCGTTTTTAGTTGTCTTCATATAGAAGATTCAATATTCAAAATAGGAGTCCAAAGATAGTAAAGGTCCTCTATTATTTAAGCGATATGGAAATTCCGGAGTTGGAACCAAAGTTTAATGAATTGTAAGAGAACGACAGCTAGCTTTAAAATGACGAAAATAAAGGCTTCGGAGCTAACCTATCAACACTGAGTGGTATCACTACAGAATTTCTTTGTAAGTGATTTAGCAAACAAGGTGGAATCTTTGTTTTATTACTCATTTTTTAGTTCAAAATCTAGAAAACTCTTATTCTAATAATTCTACTCATTTAGAAAAGTCATCAAATATAAATGTCTCCGAAGGCCATGGCCAGTCACATGAGGGTTAAGATGGCAGACACTTTGCTGTTGGCGGCAATTCGAAAAGTTACTGCTGACAATTAGCTAAAAAGTTTGTGAACCATCTGTGCGCAGTAACAAAGTATTTCATTGATGATTTTAGATGGCTTATTTTTGGTAACTTTTCGTATACAACACTAATGAATTCTCAATATTTTACTTTCTTACAATTTCTTTAGCATTTCGCAGTTGAGAGACTTTAGCTGTGTGTGCTGATGTAAAGAGCGAAAGGTGGAATTTTCGTTCGTTGGAAATATTTACCTTCTATGCAACATACATACATATCTATGTATATTTCAAACACACATATATATGTACATGCATATATATTATATATACATACAAATGTAGGTATATACATAGACACAAGGTGCGGTGCGTTGATTGGACCATAAATTTTGCGTCAGTCGGCGGGGTAGACTTTCAAACTATACCTAACTGTAATTAATTTGCCCAGACATACCTAGATTTGGATGCCTTGCGCCTAGGATATTAATGGTAACAGCAAAGCTGGGAAACCTCTAAAGATTTTCTAGTTCACCAACTTTCGGTTGCGATTGCGGGTGTGTGGGTGTGTGGGTGTGTGAGTGTGACTGTGTTCGTGGCGCCTAAAGGTGCAACTTTGGTGCGAATTAAAGTAAATTCGGTATTATTCCAAATTAATTCAAACAGAATGCTTTGGGTCACCTGCAAGAACCGAAAAATAAAACGCAAACAATGTCAGTACCGCCTCTACAGCTGGGCATGATCGTTAAAAGTGGCAAAAGTTCATAGAAATGTGGAGTAAACGAGCGAAAAGCGTAGGAGAAGAGAGGGAGAGAAAGATGCTGGTGTGTAGTAACTGGAAGAAAATAGTTTACAACTACATACACACACACATACATACATACATACATACATGTGTACACATGGTATATTCGAATATGCTATAAAAAATTTCAATTTAGTTCCTTTTCACCGCATGCACGCACACAAGTGCACATTTGAGAGAAGATTGGGAATAAGCTGACTCTAACTGAATTTATAGTATTAGTTTCACAAGTTTGCGAAGAAAATATACGAAATATACGAGTGCGAGCGAGTGCATTTGTTGAAAGAAAAGTGAATTATATCAATTGTTGTGTGAATTGCATTGCGGTCAATTATTTTGGAGAACAAATTAAAAAATACGTACAAATGTTTGTATGTATTATCTATGTACATTTGTACTATGCTCAATTGTAGCAAATGCCACAGCAATCGAAAAGCCAAACACCGGGAGTCAATGGGAAAAATTTCAGCGAAAACGAAACTGTGAAACGCGCGCGGCAGTGTTGGCAGAAAAATTCCAATGCTATGGATTATTTATTAAAAAAAAAAAGCACTAACGCAGCAAAAAAATTAAGCTTTAGCGGAACAAGTGAAGGGCAGTCTAAGTTCGGGTGTAACGAACTTCAAATACACGGCGCATGTTGTTGTCGAAAATAAAGCAGGTGTCGAAAATAAACCTTATTATGAAAGATTTTTTTTTCAGAATTTTATCATATTTTTTTTTATTTATAGGCATATGATTGTTATTATATGACTTCTTTTTTTTTTTTGATAAATAATAATAGTTGCTCTTAAATGATCGAAAAAATTTAAATCACATAATTTTGTTTTTATTATAAAAATTATAATGGTAACCGTTTCTACCAAAAACAACACTTGTTGTATGCAATAAAACCAGTTTATATAATACTCTATATTTTGAAAATTTCAACGATTTTTATTTATCGAAATGAAAGCAAAAAGAAATTTGTATGTTTTAAACGTAGCACCCTTATTTTTTTGTAGAAATTAATTAAATTCTTTTTATCAAATTTGAATAAACTTGCTACTTTACTTATTAAAATATCGAATTATCAGAGGAGAAGGCATAGTTTCTGACCGATTCCTATTTTCCAAATATCCTTAATAATAATAATAATAATAATAATAATAATAATAATAATAATAATAATAATAATAATAATACCAATGATAATACTAATAATAATAAATAATAATAATAATAATTCAACGCTTACATAACATATATGTAGCTCGTCTTGTTGTTGTACCACAAATTGAGTGTTTTTACATAGCAGAAATACATAAGGGGTGCTAGTCATTGCCCCCTGAGTGGCGACTGCTATTGGAAAAAAAACGTTTCTATAATATTTATTTGTCCCAGGCACTCTAAATGAACTTTTCGAAATTGTGCCAAATGTTAGAAAAAAATTTACCAAATCCAACAAAAACTTTCTAAAATTTTTATATAATTATCAGTAAAAAGTATTTATTTGTAAATTGGGGTATAGATAAATACTAATAAAAAAAACGAATTAAAAATAGCAATAAAAATCAAAGTTTAGAAAAGTTGATCAAAATAAAAATTTCTGGGAAATTTTCCCGGAGGAATTTCGAAATTCGTTTCAACTAGTGTCCCAAATAGTTAATATACTCCTTATGAATCATAATATATTTACATATGTCTGCTATTCATTATACCTACTTTCTTCACCTTCGAAGTTCGAATGTGACAGGAGTAAAGAGGAAAAGATCTTTCCAATTGTTATATTCATGATATGAGAAATGAGAAAACGGAGAAAATTCACTGGAAGTTTTTACTCAGAATCGGATTGCTATTATTTTATTTTTATTAATCGGATTCTTTATTTTCCAATTTATCAAATTGAAAAGACACGATCAACATTCACAGTCTACGTTAACTCTTTATTTCAAGGACAGAAACTAATCGTTATTTTGATTTCTTCGGATCCAAAAATCATTGGCAAGAGTTCGTTCAAAACAAAACTCCAATATTTCGATTTAATCCTTATGATATATGCTATACAAATTTGACCGGGTTTTTATTTAGAAGATTTTTTGTTTTAATTCATTGCATAGTTAATATTTTGAGATTTTTTTTGATAAAGAAAAAATCGTCATTCTTGGATTATTTTTCGATCAAGTTTTATAGTTATTTTTTCGTTCAAAAATTATCGTTCTTCTAGTATTGAAATTTTGCCGATCATATTTGGTCGATATTTTGTAATTTTTATTTTTTCGATAAAAAATAATCGTCATTTTTGTTATTTATAATTATTCGATCATAATAAACGCAAACAAATTTGTCGGCGATGACAATTGTGTGTTTTATGATCGAAAAAAGATATCGCAAAATATGGATCAAATACGATCGGAAAACTTTATATCGAAAAATAATGATAATTTTTGTTTGAAATAAAAAATAAAAATTAAAAAATAACGATAGAACTTGATACAAAAATAAAAATCCAAGAATAACGATTATTTTTAATCGAAAAAATAAAAGTTGCCAAATAACGATTAAATCACAAGTACTGGAACCAATTCCTATACATTTTTTAATATTGAACGAACCTAATATGGAATTAATTCAACTGACATCTGAACATTTTTTTTCATTAGTTTGCAGGTAAAAATAGCTAACAGAATTTAAAAAAAAAAAACCTAAAAAATTAGAATAGCGAAAAAACAATTTTCTTAGCTAAAGTCAGAAGAAAGTAGCTAAACTGGCAATGGGTGCGCGCACCCTACAGGCAAGAAAACAAATCCACACTACACCTACGCTTAGCATAAAAGAAAAAATATTCACAGCATATTGCTTACATAAAAAAGTTGCGTGCAATTCATGGCATATGACTTATTTTTTGCCTTATTGACTGCCCACTGCAAGCAGGTAATTCAATTCTATTGTTTATTTTGTAGTTGGCATTTTAGCTTTTATATTTTGGTGTGAAGTAAACCACAGCCAAGGGACAACAAAAAATTTTTCACAGCAGCTATGAAGTAGAATAAAAAAAAAATGGTAGAGGAGTTTTTAAAGCAAACATATTTGTGAATATGTATATGCGTATGTGTGTGTGTGTGTGTGTATTTATGAGTATGAGTTATTTTGTATATTTGTATGTAGATATTCCCACGTCAATTGGGTCTACGGCAGTGGTTTAAGCTCCATTCGGTAAATTGAAGGAAAGTAAAAGGGGATTGGAAATTTGAAATAGTGTACGTAGCACCTTATTCAAAAGATGGTTAATTAGAAAGGTTTAAATTAAGTAGTATGTGATTTTTCTACATTTTCAAGATTATGAATAACTGAGTATGTTTGTAAGTTGATCACGCCCAAACAGTTGGGCAGGTTTAAATAAAATTTCGCATATTATAACTTGGGTTAAAATATAGTAAATTTAATTAATAATTTAATTCACATATTTCTTTAGGAAAACCGGACAGATAACGATAAGATTTGGTATAAATAAGTCCGTTATGTATATGGGATTAGAAAACTTCAGAACTTCGGTTTTGGCTATGTTCGGTCATAAAAGTTCGGTTTTTTTTCGGTTCGGCCTCGGCAAAAAGCAACCGAACTTTGGACGAACATTTTTGAATTTGTATTCATTTAAGAATTGCATAAATTTTTAATGCATGTTTGAATTTGGAAAAAACTCAAAGCAGCCTTGTTGGATTTACATGATAGCGACAACTATGAACATTGTTTCATATTTTCTGTTGGAAAAAAATGCTTCAAAATATTTGTCGGCTTCTCCATCGAGTGTATTTATCTAGTGCAGAATTATTCAGTGTTCGAAGCCAGATTTGTAGCAATAGGCAGAGCCCAATTGCAATGTGGAATGCAGAGAGGCTATTATTTTTACATTACAATATAAAATTATTAAATTTCGAGCATTCAAAATATAAGTTGTCTAATGTTATTTTTACAAAAAATATTTATGTTTATTAAATGAATGTGATTTAAACTATTGTGCATAGACCTCGAGAATGTTCGCCTCGGCTCTAAAAATCGAAATTCAGTCCTCATCTACTTACCATAAATAAATTTTTTTTTAGAGTTGCCACCTGTTCAAAAGTTTAAATTTAATTAAAACAGTGAATAAAATCAAACACTTCAATGGGTATTAAAAGAAAAAAGCTTAATAAAATTTCATTTCCCAAATGGTTCGAAGGTAGCTTGCCACCTCTTCAAAGGTAAATTAAGTTGAATTAATAAATTAAATTTAATTGTATAATATACTAAGTGTCAAATTAAAAGTTGAAAAAATTCTTAATTTCAAAAATGTTTTTGGAGAGGGTTGCCACCTGTTTTCAAAATTAATTTAAATTATAATAACTTAAATCAAATACGGAAACAGGGGTGTCGATTTAGCGGGGTTTATGCAAGGCTTTCAAAATACTCTTGAAGAGGGTCGCCACCTGCTTAAAAAATGAAATGAAATCACATTGTAGTTCTACAAAAATCATGCAGATAAATAGAAGATGTTCCACCGTTTTTTCCGCAGTTAATAAGTTCCAGACGCGACAACAGGTGTTGTGTTCCAATCCGATTCGCACAACAGGAGTGGTCAGTAAACAGCACCCAGTGTCCTGTAAAAACAGAACTTAGCTCTGAAATATCCGTCCTACCTGTTCATTTTAAAGGTAGTAGCCGATATGTTGGCATTAAAAGAAGGCCGCAGATTGTATATTCCGCTACTTGCAGTTGGCCAAGTTGAGGCAGCCAAAGGAAGATCCCTCAGTCTAATCATTACGAAACTACGTCTGGTGGCAGGTATCATAGCATTAAATGAATGGGATGTTTGTCGCTTTGGAAAGCATTGAACATTACTTTTGCTACTGTCCTGCTTCAGCAAGGTAGGAAGGAGATGCCAATACCAACATCAACTCTTCTTCCTCGACTGCCTGGCTGATTGGAGATCAGCCGACGTTAACAATTAACTGCGTTTCATTAGTCAATCTAATTGGATCCTTTTTAGAGGAACAAACGACACATATTGGCCAACTGGTATCACAATGAGCCCATGAAGATCTATCGGATCACTTTCGAAGCCTCCAGAGGCCAGTCCTCGAAACGCAGACCCTAAGTAATATATATCTAATTCCCATTCATTGCTTTTCTGACACCATAACAGAGCACCAAATTAAAGTGTATGCCGATTTTTTTCGGGAAACCACCTTAACTAACCTAGCCTGATTTAGGAAATCCCATAAGCTTTTTATTTGCTCGTTCTTTCAATTTCAATTTAAATGAGATATCGAATTATGTTGCATTGATTTCACAGCGTCTAAAGTTTTTTTTTACTTAAAAACTCAGTAAATTGGAAGCAGGAAATGTGTTGGACTATTAGGTCAGTGAGAATAAGAGGAAGGTATCTGGGTGAGTATGTATACTGACTTTTGAAATAAAACAGCATGAAATATAGACCCTCTATATTATATGTCTATATTTCATGCTGCCCAAAAGCAGTTTCAAAAATCAAATCATACCCAAATGGACAGTGTATCAGGTATCTACGAGTTGGTACAATTTAACGCACAGCTGCCATATTAAGGCTACTAATAAAAGGAAATTCCATTACCACGAATATAAAATTGCTATGTTCAACAAACAAGTTTTTATACGAATAGCTGTTTTTTATTACGAATTTATTTGTATGTGCGTATGTATGTACCTAGACCACATCCGTGTTCTGTAAAAGTAATTGAGTCAAGAATGAGGCGAACTCAGAAGCACAAGAAAAACTCACAACAATTTTTGTATTAAAAGTTAGAGCAAAAACAGCTTGAAGTTGTTCTTTGTGGTTTTCTTTACTTTCCTCTTTTTTTGTGGATTTTATTGAACACAGAATTTTTTTTCAAACTTAAACTGAGTCATTACATGGCCCAGTGAAAGATGAGAATGAGGATGCCAACTTCTATACGAACCGAAGTGCATTCTTATATTTTAGTTAACACATATCTACTATATATACGTAAATGTGAATGTAGGTTTGTATTTACAGTGGTGGTCACGAATTAAGCTTCGGTAAAAGTTAATTTTTTATATTACTTACTACATTAAATCACAATTTTAGAAATACTTTGGGCATGCAGATTTTAAGGTAATTTAATTTCACAACAATAAAACGCTAGTGGCTAGCGGGCCGATTGTGATCCGCAGAAAATGGTTTCTCGAAGCCTATGGTTTCTTCCAGACAACAGCGCGGCAGTGCATAAATTGTCCAGATCTTCAAAGAAAGTGTTTTCAGAAATCTGTAGCTCATTTTTCGTAGTACAGGATGCTTCGCCCTTACTGTATCTAATGAACTCTACCTCTTCCACAGCCCTACAGCTTCTACAGAACTCGATCTGCGGTCCCCAAACGAGGTAGTCATATGGCCAGTGTCCCGTTAGTTTTCCCGGGAGAAGCTTATTTTAGCATGGGTTCCGTAAAGTTAAGATATCATAGTGCAGACTTGATCCAAGTTTTCTGAAAACGCTCTATTCTATTTACAGGCGTATAGTGAAAAGGTCGCCAAATAATTGAGGCATATTCCAAACGAGACCTAGCAAAAGCAATATAAAGTTTTTTGAGGGTGTATGGATCAGAAAAACAGAACTCTTACGACGGACCCAATGTGAGCTTGGCGTATTCGTTTGCAACAATACAATCAAATAAACTTTTATATCCTCAGCCTACAAAAGAAATTTCGAAAATAAGAAGCACGATCTTTATAAAGATTATAAATAAAATAGGTGCAAGTATACTATTCTGGGAAACCATACAGTGCCTTCCCTTTAGATAGGATGTTATCCATTTCAGGAACGCGGATTGAAATGCCATGAATTCTACACCTTGGCATAATCCTCAGTCTCAAAACCTATAATGCAATCAACTGTAAATATGTTTCTTTTTAGTAACCAATGGTTTGCCTGGGTTCCAGCTTTCGACTGCGATGTCTCTCTTAAACGAACTCCGTTGCTACACGGAGTCTTATATTGTCCTGTCAGAACCAATGGCCATAAATTTAAATTTGCAGATCATACTAGACCTCTGCATCTTGGGGAGTAGTTTCAGGTTAACTGACTTACTTAGTGCAAGCCACCAAACTATCACTTAAGTAATAAAGGAGAATGGGGTCAACTACTGCTGTATATATCCAATGACAGATGCTGGAATTCCAAGCACATTTTTTGCATATGGCTCTTTTTCATGTATACAGGACCACATACTTAAATATTTTCATATCGCTGAACTATATTTGAAGCAAGTATTAAATTTTTGTTAATCCTATTACTACTAACATTCTATCAGCAAAACATGCAACTAGTGTTGCCAGAACTTTTCAAAACAAGAGGCTATATAGGCAAAATAAAAAGGCTGAAAAATGATAAATTGACCAGATAAGAAAGGATTCAGAAATGCAAAACATATAAACAATTTAATCGTATTATGATTACAAAACCAATTTTTTACGCGCATCTCACATAAGTATTTATATTGGCTTTATAAGCTTCAAAAATAATTAATTTTTAAGGTACAAGGTAATTTCTGCTCATATTACATATCTTCATCTTCAGATAAATTTGTGCATATATTTTTAATGGCCGTCATTTGAATTAGATCTCTTTAAATTACGAAATCAGGACAACACTTTTCTTCTTTCAAGTCATATCTAATATTGAAAATTGCATTTAACATTTTAACATCAAATAATTATATTTCTTAATTTTATTTCGACAATATTCATGGTGTTTTTTACATTCACGAACCTCTGCCTAAAATTCTACAGCAGATTGCAGATTTTTCCACTGATATAAGTGTAATTTTTTTCACTACATTTCGATGACATTTAAGTATTTCATTAGTATCAAATTTACACTTTCAAGAAATTACTAAAAAAAAAAAGGCTTGAGACTTAATTAAAATTTTTCAGCTAAAAGAAAATAAAAAAGCCAGATCTAGCCGGAATGCATGCTGCGACATTTGAAATCAAAAATATAAACTTGCAAAGTAATTGATATGTGAGTGTGCTAACATCGTGACCACCACTGTATGGGTGTATGTGTGGATCTAAACAAACATTATACTCCATGTGTGAATTGGTGCAATGAGTTCAACTGCAGCAGCACTGCAAGAACAATGCTCTCTTTTTTTATAGATTCAACATCAATATGTTTGCATTTACTTCATACGTACGTATGTATGTATGCATGTGTGAATGTACGTATGGATGTGCTATATAAATTCAAGTGGCGTGGAGGTGAAGTGCCAGGCACTGTTATGATTCCACTACACGCTACTCACTCACAGTTTTTACTTTTAGCTTTTTACTTACTTTGTTTTCTGTTTTCTGTAGTTTGTTGTTTTTGCTTTTTTATTCCGCTGCCACATTTGTTTGTGCAGCACCGAAGTTGCGGAATCACACGCCGGTTTGGGTGGTGTTGAGTGTGGGAAATATGTTTTTACATTTTTTTTTTTCTTACTCAAATATAGTGCTATTGTTAGGATTTAGTAAAGCACTAAAGTCGTATACATAAATACATAGATATTATTTGGTTTTTCTTTTTTACAAAATTAAATGTAAACAACTATATGCATACATACATACATACATATGTATATGCATATATATGTAATGCGATCAGTTGGTCAAAGAGCTGTTCTAGAATTTGGTTATCAGTTTACCAAAGTTGGAACTTTTATAGATCTTAAAGCCCGGTCACACTATCTTAATTTATGGCTCATTCTTAATTTATGTGCAAATAGCAATGAATTTAAGTAATTTTGCCTTGTAAAATCTCTCAATAAATTTAGATGAAATGAGGTATCTACATATATACAGTTCCGGACAATAAAATTGGAACACGACACTTTTACAAAGTTTGACTATTTTTCTTTTGTTTGTTTAATGTTTGTTATTATTTTTTATAAAACTATAACTCATTATCACATTTGAAAATTTGCAAAAAAAAAAAATAGAAAAATTAAAAAAAAAAGAAAAATTCAAATTTTCTAACTTTTTAATTAGAATCTTTATACAAATTCTAAGTATGCAGTTTCATTTTCATTTCCGCTAATTTGTGACAATTTTTTTGCTGACGGTGCCAGTAATTTTTCCCATAAAAAAATAGTCGTACGTACGTACTTTGTATGGAAGAAGTAGAAAGTACGTACGTAAATGAAGCCAGTTTCTTTGTTACAACTTGGCTCAAAAACCGATGAACGGATTTCAATCAAACTTGGGCAATATATTCCTAAGAGCCGTGGCTCGGACGTAGGCTATAGGCTAATCCGTCTAATAGGTGGCGCATAAGTCAAAACATTAACAAAATCCACAATTATGGTCCGATATTGTTGATATTAGAAAGGTAAGGTGCAATTAAAAATTTATATGAAATATATAAATGCGCTAGGTGGCGCTAGAGGCGACGAGAAACAATTTAACGAAAAATATATAACCTAGGTGGCACTAGAAACGAGTTGTTCGGAAAATCCGTAATTATGGTCCGATATATAAAAAATACTTATATGGAAAATAGATGCGAAAAGTGGCTATAGTGAGTTATTCCAAAAATCTCTGTTTTTGATGCGATTTTGATTAAATTAGAAACGCATATAGGGGATAGGACGAGAAGTACTTTTACGAAAAACCCTTCCGCCAGATGGATAAAGTGCAATTAGAAATGCTTTTATAATGCGACATAGATGACATTGAAAACATGCATATTCATTACATGGTTATGTAGTCAAGATTTCCAGAAAGTCCATATTTATGGTTATTAGTCATAGTCGGGATAAAATTGCTCCTTAAATTAGTTGCAACTTTTATGTCAAACATTTTCTAAATTCAAAGTCGACTTTATATTTACTATGACTACGTGACATTGTTTTTAAATTCAACTAGGCTGCATTTTTAGTTTAGAAATTCTGCAAATTTTATCATAAATCAAATCGATAATAATCGCAAAATGTTTTCTATCATAACCAAACTGGACGAGCAATTTTAAAATATTAGCATTTCACTCAACTGCGCTCGGAAGTTTGTCATCGCCTGCCGAGGGGTGGCCGCTATTAGAAAAAGTTTTTCTATAAATTTGATATAGGAATTAAGGAATGATTTAGAAATATGTATATGAATTAATTTTAAGTATGAACAAACTACGTCGTACTTTAAAATATACCTTCCTTGAAACGTATAAAGTCAATATAAAATATGTAAACCGTATAAAAGTTGTTATAAAATTGAAATATGTACATATACAATGTTTGAATTTTTGATTTATATGTTTAGCCTTAAAAAAATTTGATTTAGCCTTTTTCAGCCTTTCTAGTTTCTCTATTTTAGCTATTTCCGTCGTTGTACTTTGCCTATTTAGCCTTTTTTCAAAAATATCTGGCAACACTGATTATAATCTACATTTCCTGCAACATACTCGACTGCATCGGCCGTCTTAATTGAAATATACGTACAAAAGTATGTCACAAATAACACTACTCGACAAATTTTGATCAACTTTAGTCTCCAAGAATAAAATAGTCCTTTCCTAAAGTGAAATTTTCTCCTGATTCCGAATATGACTTCCATTTTCTTGTGGCAGATCTAGTTTCCGAGATATCGGCGAAAATATGAAAATTCCCATTTTTGCAGAACACTACTTCATATAGGTACGGCAAAAATTTGCATTTTTCATTTTTTCGTTTTTAACTGTTGAATTATGCATTATACTAATTCCCATAAAAATGTCTTGCCTTCACCTCCCTCAAGTATCTTCAGTAGTTTGGCCACTATGCCAAAAAACGTTCAAAAAATGTTGAAAAAAAAACGAAATTTTTTACACAATTTCAGATTTAACCACTTTAAAATCGGAAAAATTCTATTGACGAAAAAAAGTTAGCCCTCCTATGTTGTAGGTAATTTAACTACGAAAATTTTAAGCATACCAGCACAACAATCGGACGTGCCATTGAAACTATAGCCCCGTTAACTTGCAAGCGTCTATCCTACAATTTTAGTATTACTCTGATAAAATTGGCGAGACATTTCATTTGGTCACTCTACCTTAGGGTCTAATAAATTTAAAAAGACATCAAGCATTTAATTGTCACTACTGTTTGTTGTAAATTTTGTTTTGCAAATTGTAGTGCAAATTTATACATACTATATCGGTGGATGTGTTTACGAAATGGCTTGTTGCAAAAGAGATTTTAAATGTAAAAATAATCCGGATGATTTTTGCTTTATTTGCGGACATTATATTTTCGGAAACTCAGCTCGGAAAATAACTAATTCTGTCAGAGATGCCTACTTTCATTATTTCGGTTTCCGTGTAAAAAATCTCGATAAATCTTGGACACCTAATTTTATTTGCGCCTCCTGTAGATTAACTTTAATGAGATGGGTATCGGGTAAAGGTCATAACATGAAGTTTGGTGTTCCAATGATGTGGACTGAACCCTTTAACCACGACCAGTGCTATTTTTGCGTGATAGACCTTAAAGGTAAAACCAGAAAAAAGAGGAAATTAATAAGTTATCCAAATGTGGCATCAGCTAAAAAACCAAAACTACATGACCATACCTTACCCATACCTAGACCGCCTATAAGTTTTGAAGCCTCAAGCGAAAGTGACTCCGAAGCAGATAATTCAGAAAGTGGACAAGAAGGAGAGATCCCACATCGAGTCTCACAAGCCGAACTTAATGACTTGGTCAGAGATTTGAAATTATCGAAATTTGATAGCGAAGTTCTAGGATCTCGTTTGCAGCAATGGGGCAGCCTGGGCCCTTCGACAAGTACTTCCAAATTTCGAAATAGACACAAGACTTTCTCTTCTTTTTTTACTAAAAGTGAAAATATTTGCTACTGCAATGATGTTCCAAGTTTATTTGAAGCACTAAAATTAGAAAATAAAGTGGATGATTGGCGCTTGTTTATAGACAGTTCAAAGCATAGTTTAAAAGCAGCATTACTCCATAAAGGAAATTCGTTACCGTCAATACCAGTGGCACATTCTGAGAATACTAAAGAAACTTATTTAAGCATATCAAATTTACTTGAGCTCATTCAATATAAACAATTTAATTGGAAAATTTGGGCGGACTTAAAGGTAAGCAGTTTCGGTGGTACAGTTTAAAATAAATAGTATATGAAATACATCCTAGGTTGTAGCTATAGTTCTCGGACTTCAAGGAGGTTTCACTAAATATTGCTGTTTTCTCTGTCTTTGGGACAGCCGTGCTAGAGAAACCCATTATATTCAGGAAAACTGGCCACCAAGAGCTGAGTACGAACCAGGTGCCTTCAATATCGCAAACCCGCCTTTAGTAAATCCCGAACGAGTTATTTTGCCAGCACTTCACATCAAATTAGGATTAATGAAAAATTTTGTAAAGGCTTTAAATAAGGACGCGCCATCCTTCCAGTACCTAACGAAATTTTTCCCTAAAATAACTCAAGCCAAATTAAAAGAAGGTATATTTGTTGGTCCGCAAATTAGAAAGTTGCTGAAAGACGAAAATTTTGCGAATCATTTATCATCAGTAGAAGCAGCGGCTTGGGACAGCTTTAAGCAAGTCGTTAGTGGGTTTCTTGGCAACAACAAAGATCCCAACTATAGAGAGATGGTCAAAGCCTTGTTGAAAAACTACAGTGCTATGAAATGCAACATGTCCCTCAAAATGCATTTTTTGCATTCACATTTGGATAATTTTCCCGCAAACCTAGGTGCTGAAAGTGATGAACAGGGTGAAAGGTTTCACCAAGACCTCATGATTTTTGAAAAACGTTACCAAGGTTTTTGGAATGAAGAAATGATGGGAGATTATTGCTGGACAATAATACGGGAGACAAACCCAGAAAATTATAAACGGGTAGTTAGAAGTACCCACGTCCCTCACTATTGACCACCACGGTAAAATCGCTCAATTTGACTTTTTTAGATGTAGATATGTATGTATTTAATGTTGTTGTCGTTGTTGTTTTTTACTGAATTGCTGATTTATACTCATATTACTCAATTGAATACAGTTTAACGTGCAAACATATGTCTATAATAAAACGTTATAAAAAAATAAAAACCTAGTTTGAATAAAAATTTTCTCTATAAAAAAATTGTAGGATAGACGCTTGCAAGTTAACGGGGCTATAGTTTCAATGGCACGTCCGATTGTTGTGCTGGTATGCTTAAAATTTTCGTAGTTAAATTACCTACAACATAGGAGGGCTAACTTTTTTTCGTCAATAGAATTTTTCCGATTTTAAAGTGGTTAAATCTGAAATTGTGTAAAAAATTTCGTTTTTTTTTCAACATTTTTTGAACGTTTTTTGGCATAGTGGCCAAACTACTGAAGATACTTGAGGGAGGTGAAGGCAAGACATTTTTATGGGAATTAGTATAATGCATAATTCAACAGTTAAAAACGAAAAAATGAAAAATGCAAATTTTTGCCGTACCTATATGAAGTAGTGTTCTGCAAAAATGGGAATTTTCATATTTTCGCCGATATCTCGGAAACTAGATCTGCCACAAGAAAATGGAAGTCATATTCGGAATCAGGAGAAAATTTCACTTTAGGAAAGGCCTATTTTATTCTTGGAGATTTTTTTTGTCGAGTAGTGTAATTAGTGGCAATGCTATTGGAAATCATATAAAATTTATCCAGGGACCAAAAAATAACTGTCATCCTAAATTTAAAAACTAGAAACAATGTCTGAATTTTTAAATCTAATGAGCAAGTTTTTTCATGTCAGTTATTAGATGAGCAATAATTGTTCTGTTAACAATTATTGGCAAAAAAAGTTCCCAAGACCAAAATTGCAATAAAATTTTCAAAAAACAACCAGAATATTGAAACACTTCCGAATTGCATATGCGTTATGCTTAAAATAAAGTTGAAATTTTGATTTATATGCTTTTGGTTATATAACGAACTAAAAACTTTTATACAATTTTTGGAAAAAAATCTTCAAAAAAATTGGGAATATTATAAAAAACTGTCAGTCATTTTCTCCCATACAAAAAAAATATGAAACGTACTTTGTACGGAAGAAAATGCGTGACACCGGCAGCAAAAAAATTATCAAAAATAAAATTTATTGGGCAATAATTCTGAAAAATTTTCTCAAAATTCTAATTAAAAAGTTTGAGAAATGTATTCCATTTTATTGAATTTTGCAATTTTTTCTACGAAGTTTGAAATGTGGGTTTGTGCTGGTGGTGGTTATATAATGAGCTACAATTTTATAAAAAAATTAATAAACATTATACAAAAGAAAAATAGTAAAACTTATAAAAATTTCGCCTCTCGATTTTATTGCCTAACCCGCCATTTTTTAAACCTCTTTCATTTGCGACCCATATCTCAATATTTGATTTTACTTATTATAGCGTTAATTAATTTTTAAACAGGTGGCAAGCTTGTACAACAACATTTTCAAAACGAGACTTTCTTAAAATTTTTACTTTGACGTTCATATTGTAAATTAGTTTTGAACTTAATTTATTAATTTACCTTTAAACGGATGGCAACCTTCTTTTAAAACATTTTGATTAAATAAAGTTGTTTCGTTTGTGCCCATATTGCAATATTTAATATCACTCATTGTATAAATTGAATTTAATCTTTTTAACAGGTGGCAAGTCTATTTAAAAAATTACTTCTGTGATAAACCATATAACGGACTACATACTTATATACGAGTATATACGCACCAAATCTTTCTTTACCAAATCTGTATTTTACAATTGAATATTTTTACATTAACAATGCAGTAATAAATTACAATTAAATTTTGTTTTTGTATTCATGAAAGGTTTGAAACCGAAGACAGCACTGTCTTTATTTGTTTAGTTTATATTTAAGGCTTTGTTAGGCGCAGAAGATCTCTATTATTACCTTACTAAATAAATGATTAAAAAAGTTGCCTGTAAATCTGTTGGTATGTTAGTATGAAGTCTATGTAAATTTGAAAAACTAAAATAAAATCCAAATGACATATTTAATTGACATAACAAATGCATTCGATCAATATCAATTGAAAGCTCATAATTAATTTAATTAAAAACACACAGTCTTACATGCAATATGCACAAATTTATGCATGTGTGTGTGTGTGAATGTACGGACAGTTTGTTTGCTAGAAGAGTGCGTTATTTTAAAAATTAAATTTTTTGGAAACAACCACCCGTTCTTCTTTTATGGTGTGTAAAATAAGTAAAGCGGAACGTCGATATTTCGATCTCAATTTGAGGTAATCTACTAGAACTCTTGGCCTATGCCCGTTAGTCGAATTAAATTAATAATTAAATTTTTGTTTTATTAAAACTCAGCCTTGAGCTCGAGAAAGTGAATTATAGCATCTGGGGGTCACAAAAATAATTTATGTACAATCATTTATTTATTTTTTGTGAAACTTAAAGTCTTCATATTTTTTCCACCAAGATATCACCGGAAAAACTAGCAGTGATTTCTCACTTTTCTAGTAAGAGACTTTTCTTCAGTCAACTTCTTTATTTCGCCACTGATTTTAAGCAATATTTGGGTAATACTTCTAACATTTCGTATATGTATGTATGTATGTACCTATAGAAATACATAATATGTGTAAGAAGAATGGACATTTCTATGAACACGTGGGTGTCGAATACAAGGTGTCGTGATAGAACCAACATCATCACACTATCAGTGAACAAAATTTAAACATTCTCATTATAAAAAAAACTTAATTATGTTATCGGTTTGACATCCCTGATTCCTACATAAAAAGTTTTTTTATATTTTCACAAAATTTTAAGTTGTTGCCCTAGTGTCCAATGTATTATAACTTTGTGAAGCATAAAGTAAACGAGATAAATATAGACTATCGATTTTACATATATGAATACCAATGTTCAGAATGAAAAACAAAAATCGTTTAAGCAATGTCTGCTTGCCCTGAACGAAACTTGGCCTCAAAAGTAGGCGAAAGCGGCTTATAGCATCTCGCAACAATTAGATAAGATGTAATTAAGGAGAGAACTGCGTAAAACCCAAAATTTTGGAAAATGGGTGTGGTACGTTAAAAACATTTAATTTTCTTATTTGATATTAAAAAAAAATAATTTCAGTTTTCAAAATCAAGACTACTGTATCACCTAGTTTTATTGCATCCAACAAATACTTTTTATTGGAACTTATAATCCTCTTTAGTTGTTTTTGTTTTATGGGCATTCTTCATTTGAACTATAAGTCTCTGACTTAGCCTATAAAATGTAGGCTAAATCTGAAACTACTATGATTATTTTCCTATATTATCTATAAGTACAAAAAGTTTTGTTTCCCACCCTGAAACCAAAGATACATAAGTCTGCAATCGGGATCACACCGTGGTGAGATTGAAAAAAATCGTGCTTTTGAGTTTTTAAGGACGAACCTAATTTCTTTTATCACAGTTCATTCTCTCATTCTCTAACATAAACCATAATTTTAAGCAAAGTTTGAAACTTGGGGTATTGTTGGAGGATGGAATGTTGTCAATCGTAGGATAATCATGAAACTGTTCTTCTGTCAGAAAATTCCGAAAAAGTATTGATTCAGATTGTGTTTAAAAATTAATATGGGCACCTTAATACTGTCGGCGTATGATATCCAAAAAAAAAAAACAACACACTGTAGCCGAGTGTGTAGCTTGTGCGCGTTTCATTCGAAGGGTCCCGGCTTCAAATCCTAGTCAGGCAAGTAGCATTAAAAAATATATAGAAAACCCTTTTCTAATAGCGGTCGGCCCTCGGCAGGCAATGGCAAACCTCCGAGTGTATTACTGTCATGAAAAAACGTCTCACAAAAATCATTTGCCGTTCGGAGTCATAGCAACCCTCTTCAAAATATATCAATAAGCTCTCTTCCGGCAAAACAAATATGATTTATGTATAATTCGTAAAACCTTTTAATCGTTGTTTGTTGAGTTTTATTTTTTGCTCAGAAAATAAAACTTAATTTATTTTTTGAAAACCCCTACAAATTAAATTCTGAGCGATAAATAAGGCCCAAGAAATAAAGATTATTTTCGAAGCAAAAAGTAGAGCTCAAAAATAGCGATTAAACTCAATTTTTTTTTTAACAAAACTCAAAAAATTAAAATCAATGTCGCGTAAGGTAGGTATTTGAACCTTCTCCTGGCCGAGATGAACCGTTTGACGCCCGTATTTTAACATTTCATATAACTAGTGTATAATTCAATTAAATTCTAATTTTCAAACATCTGGCAACCCTCATAAAAATTAGCTATGAACTTTCTTTCCGAGGCAAACCGCTTAACACCCATAATTGAATATTTCATGTAGCCTTTGTATATTTTAATTATATTTGACTTTTCAAACAGGTGGCATCCCTCTCACAATCATAAAATTTGCATACAAAATTTAATAAAAATCGGAGGAGTTCGACCACAAACACCGAGGTACATATACATATGTAGATATAACAAATTTTGAGTTAACGCACTTTAGAAGCACCTGTAAAATATACATATGTACATACATATGTGATCTGAGTATGTACATATGTACTTGGTATGTACATACATATGTACATATTTAGTTGTTCCACAACCAAAATAGCAACACATTAAAATGTGCTTAGAGTAGATGCCGAATGTAAACAAAAACACACAAGAGAGTAGAATTGAGAAAAGCCAAAACAAAAGAAGGAAAGAGAAAACAGCAGTACAGCTACTTGAATCGCAATAACAATTGCTGTGAATGTAAAACTGCTAACTTACAGCGCGCTGTGGCCGGCTCTGTTAAAGTTGTGATGACTTCACTGCGCTGCTCAGCTCTGTTAGTAAATTTAACAGCAGAACACGGGTAACTTCTCAATGCACTGCACTCTGCTTAGAGTGACCAAAATGGTTACGCATTAATGCACAACGTATACCAACATAGCAAAAATTATTTTCCTACTTTATGGTTTTTATTTAGTTATTCTGTTTGTTTGTTTGCTTGTTTGCTGGTATTCACCAATAGTGCTGGCGGAATGAGTTTTGGAAATTTGGGTGTAAAATAATTTATTTAGCAAATAATATGGTAAACGGTGTTGTGCATATCGCAAGCAACAAAGTTCAATGTATGATACATTTGGTAACTTATTTTCATTAAATTATTTTTAATAATTTTTTATAAAAAAATATAACTGATGCCATAACATAAGCTATATAAATAAACGTTTTAAACTTTTTAGAAAATTTATAAAAATTCGACAAATTTAAAAAAAAGGTCGTCAAAATTTTCAACTTTTTAACCCCTGTTTTAAAAAAATTTGAAGTATACAGTTTTGTAGCCATTTATTTTTAGTGCAAGAAAGATCAAATTTCAAATCACTTAAACTTCGCGTTGATTTATGATAATTTTTGTGTCGGGCATTTTCTTCTATCCAGAAGTAAATTTGCCTTATGCGTAATATTGAGGAAAATGCCAAAGAATATTTAACAAAATAAATATTATTTTTGAACGATAAATAAAACTTACAAAGTGGTGAGTTCGATTTTACAAAAGAAAATTAAAACTTACGGCAAGTTTTATTTCTTGAGCGAAAATAAAACCTCATTTCATAAGTGTTATTTATTGAAAGAAAAATAAAACTCAACAAATAAGAATTATTTTACTAGCAAATGTAAAAACTATAATGAAATAATTCTTAAGTTTGATGAAAAAGATAGAAATCAAAACAAAAGAATTAAATAATTATATTTCCTATATCGCTTATAACAATTACGGTCCCTACTTAAAATAATTATTCAAAAAACATCGAATGCTATCACAGTGTACTGAATACAAAAGGTGACGCCTTCAGAGGCACCGCTACTTTGGTTTTGCTGAGTTTGAAAATTCTCAACTGCAACTAGACGAAGCTTTTTTAGTTTTTTAGATTGATTTATTAAATATCTGTTCTTTAAATCATATTTTTACAATTTAGGACAATTAAAACACGGTTCTTACTGAAATATTGGAAATTATTCAGTTTTCCCTCTACCGCATTCTTGTTTACTAATGGCGAGATCTGGCACTTCGCCACGGGAAGGCGCAATCTTGTATTCTATCATTATTGGAATGCTTTATTCCTCCAGGCAGTTTGATGGAAGTTGATCTGAATTACCATAGGTTCCTTGGTTATATCTCCAACACTTCTTGTGATAAGTTCTGTATTTTAAAAAATTACATAGCCTTATAGTACATACTATATTTTGGGCCCCAAGTAACTTGTGCGTTTGCGCATATGTAATACATACGTATGTATATATGTATGTATGTACGTACATAAAATATATTTGTATTTGAAATCAGAACTTTTCAATAAAATCCGCACTCCGGTAAATTTGCATTGCATTCGCCCCAAAACCCCTAAAGCTTCACGAGCTGTAGTACACTGGCCAACGGGCTTTGACTTTGATCATGGTATTGAAAATTGTAATTTAAATCCATCATAGATATTGTGTGCAGTCAGTCCATCAGTCAACCTTTCCGCCCACTACCACACTAACACAAATATATGTACGTATGCATCTCTGTCTGTATTTATTTATTCGTGTGCGCTAACCTTTTAACCTCAAATTGAATGATTTAATTAAACGCGTACAACGAAAACCGTATTCGAAAGCAAAGAGTAGTTGTCATGCTCGTACTACAAAAATAGCCAAATTAAAATAATGTTATTAAATTGAGAAGTGAATTTATTTTTCATCGTTTTTATTTCAATAGTAAAACGAGAGCAAATTTAAATATTTAAGCAGCGGACGGTTGTTTGTGACATCACAAGTAAAAATTTAAATTAATTTTAAATTTGGAAAATCGAATACTTAATCAGAAACGCATAACAAGTTTTAGTGTAAGATATAGTGAAAAGAAGTATTTTGTCTATACGATTTTTCTATTCTGTAAAAGTAAGACGAAAGGTATTGTTGCAATGCATGCTTGCTTTGAGGATTCCGAAGCCGAGGCGCTTCAAAGTTTCGAAAAGCGCGAAATTCTATTTAACAGCGATTTATTGGCTTTGATAAAACGTGTTGTATTCGATACTTCAAACGAATTCTAAATAAATAAAACGATTTTCGTCAACGGCAAAAAGTTGACTGCTAGGCGAAAAAATAAAGTCTTCCTTAGAAATAATAAAGAGTTTTGCAAATTTCCTCGGATATATGTAATGGCATATATGTATTTTGAACAAATTCTTACAACTTATGTTGTCAAACCGCGTGGGGTGATCCAAAATTGGTGATAGTCTTAATGTTAATCAGTCCAAACTTTATTTTTAATATAATATTCTGAACTGTATACATTTAGTCTATCTTCTCTTCTACTCTTTAAGACGGGGAAAAAGTTACAAGTCCACTGAGGCTAGATCTGGTTAACACGAGTAAGCTAAGTGCTACAGCAATTTGAAACCCACTTCTCGATTGGCAACCTTCACATCTTCACTCTTTGGTCAGCATTTTCTCCGGCTTAGTTATTGCTAAGATTTTTCGGTGTCTTTCTCGGGTTCTTATGTTTTTCTCTCTCTCCTAAACATCGAAAATCTAAATGTATAGTCTATCGAGTAGCATAAATATTATAGAGCTTGTCAGCTTCATAATTTGTTAAGCAATAAGCCAATTTGGAAAATAGTTAAAATACTTGATCGATTCAATCGAAGATTGATTAGCCGCTAAATTTTTCATTTACTTATGATTTATTCAGCCCTGTGCGATCGATTTATTCCTGCCTATTTTCGTTTGAATCGGTTTCAACCAATACAAAAATCAATTATTTGCATGTCTTTGATCTGTCAGCTCTAGATTTTTTTGTATTGTAGAGTAAAGTTCTTTCATACAAGGTGGCCCCCGAAATAAATTATCAAATGTCCTTTGTATATATCTCCAATACTTCTTGTGATAAGTTCTGAATTTGTTTATCTGTCGTTCTCTAGAGGGCTTTCTCTGGCTATTCGGCAATTAACTTCTGTATAAAATTAGTTAGTTATATGGTTGCTTATGTGTAATTGCACATTCTGATGTGGAATGTGCGCAAAGTATCAGATTTGTTGGGAGCAGTGCATAGAATTTTCTGAGGAGAATGGGCTTATATTGCGGAGGAAACTGTGATCTACACACATAACCCAAATAAATTATATTGACGCCGACTAACCACCGATCAGTGCAGTGTCGCGAGACAGAAGCAAACTGAGGGAAAAATTGTCGACCCCAGTAACAAATGGACGAGAGCAAGTTTAGGAAGCGGCTCTATTTAGGGAGGAGAGTTGAGGGTCACTGGGTTCTCGGCATGATAGAGGACGGAAGTGACGATATCCGATTAGAATTGTCCCCGAAGAAAGTGTGGTATGTTGCGTACATATGTTTACAAAATTTTGGGTATGAGTACCAAGAGGTTATCCACAGTGATCCGTACAATCCCTTTGTTGCGCCAGACGGGACTCAGGCACAAAACACATCGTTGTTTTCTAATAATTTTTTTTTATCGACGGTGTCATGCATTTTTGGAAAACTTTCCAATAATATAGCACGCTTTGAAAAAAGAGACTTATAAGGGGGGGTAGAGTGAGTCCTCCTGATTATATAACTGTAAGCCCCCGGCTCCGGAGGCTTATAGTTTTAAGTTATTCGTTGTTAAAGTCAAATTTAACCTCACTTTTTCCATTGTAGTTGAATTGAACTGAAGTTGGTGCTGCCACACAGTAAAAAAAATATCCAACAGTATTTCTGTACAGAACACCTTTTTGCGTTGGCGGCCTTGGGCCGCGCTTATAAAAAATAACCCGGGCCGGACCAACTTCGGCTACGCCATTCACAGTATTTTTGTACAGACATCTTTCTGTGTTGGCGGCCTTCGGCAGCGATTATAAAAATTAACCTTGGCCGGTCCAACTCCGGCTACGCCATCCACAGTATATTTGTACTGAATACCTTTCTGCGTTGGCGGCCTACGGGCGCGCTTATAAAAAATAACCCGATTTGCTTACGCCACTCACGTTTTAGAGGCAAAAACATATTTCAATTTGGAAGGATCTGTCATCACCAGCAATGAAGTATTGGAGTCATCTTTGAACATTTGTGTGTTAACAATTATAAGAAAATAGCGATAGATTTGGAAAATAGTGTTAAAAGTATTAATTCTTACACATTTTGTAAGAAAATATGTGTGAATTAAAATGCATGCGCATGAAAGGTTATGCACAAGTAAAAATAAACGTCAATAGTGCAGTGTTTATATTAAAATTTCGTAAAGTAAATCTATAGACTTTAACAACAAATAACTTTAAAACTATTATAATTTTTGACCAAAGTGTTATAAATATTGGTCAACGAGCACCTACATACCAGTCCCTCTGAATTTCATTAAAAAATTCCACGTAGTTTGGCTAAAACAGCCAATGCTATATTATTGGAAAACCGACCCTGCATTTTTTCCATACTTCAACGGAAATTAGCTAAAAAAAGTATTTGCAGGTCTTTTTGCAGGTCGCCAACCTTGCATAACAACATTTATGTATACCCCTCGCACCAATTACCGTATTTATCAACAAGGCCTCGTATAAGAATTCCAAGCACACACACAGATTTAATGGAAAACAATTGGATCAAATAAATTTTGCACATTCAAATTTCGATCACGGTTGGTAGTAAAATCTTTGATTTATTTTTACATTTCACACACATTTGCATACAAACATACGTATGTACATACATATGTATGTATGTATGCTTATATGTATTTGACTTTGCACTTCAAAGAATATTTAGAAATAATCTCAAGTGCTTCTTTTATTGAACTAATTTTATTATTACACTCCGCTTACAGCAAAGTTCAGAGGGCAACCGAAAATAAAAACAAACACAAATTGAGTAACATTATTTCCACTTGCTTCCGTGCGCCATTCCAAACATTTCACACATGCATACCATGCCTTAGAAGAGTAGATGGCGGTAGCAGCGCTGCTAGTATTTGCGTTAACAGCGCAGTAATCGTTACAGCTGCCGCCGCCGCTGCCAGTAAACACCACACAAAACTCTACGTTGTTAGCGAGAGAAGTTGCCAAACGGCTTTGCATCCACCAAAACACAAACACACACTTAAAATATGCTATGGGCGCATACACATATACATACCTAAATAATTCCATATGTAATTCACATAAACAGAAATATTCTTTGCTTTTCTTATTATTTATTCTTCGTCTTCAGATTTCTCGCAAACAATTTTTGTTGTCTGTTGCCTTGCCTGTTTCTATGGTCATTCGGCGGCTGACACGACGCTGCGTCACGGTTCAGCTTCCACTTGAAAAACCTGATTTACTTCTACTACCAAGTATATTCACTGCGACACACTGACATCACACTTTCCATATGAATTTCGGTGATATTTGAGACTTTACACCTGCATTCACATACTCACAAACACATGAATTGGATACCTCTTTGGCTACACTTTTTGAGAACTTTTCGTTTGCTATTTAACTTTTTCGTAATTCTAGTTACACATATACTATATTTCTCTATTTATTCACTTCATATTACTTTGTATTGCAATATTCACTTGCTTATGATTCTTATTTAAAAAATAAATAACTAGCAAAGCATTCTCACATTCGCTTATTAACAGGCAAAATTAGCACATACATATCTACCTACTATTCAAATTTAAAACTTCTTCCGTGGAATAGCAGCAGCCAACTGCAGAATCAACAGCCCTTTATTTACTTCACTTCCACTATGTGTGCTGCTGCTGCTGCTAGTGCTGCTGCTGCTTGCGTCACTGTTACCACTAGCAACACTGCCTCTGCTGTTTTGTCACGCAAAACAAGAATATCGCTGTTTCTGTTATTTTTACATCTGCACCGACGTCAACGCAGGCGTCTCAGTGTTAATCATACGCTTTCTTTCAACTCCCAACGCTAATAACTACTGTAAACTATTAAACACTTTGGAAATGTGTGCCCGACGGCAGTAAATGCCACAATAACCGGTGGAACGAAATTTATTCCGTAACAAACAAAACGTCTGCATTGAACGACGGCCACTCACTGTTGGGGCAATTTTTTGAAGCCCCAATCAAATGCTCCAACTTGCTTGCTCGTTTCACTTCTCACTTAACGGGGTTGCATGCGACTAAATTAGAAAAGTAGTAGAAAATAAGCAATGCAACAGTTGGACTCGTGTGTTACTTGAATTTAATGTAATTTAGTATTATTCAATTTAATACGTAATAATTTCAGTATTTGGAAATTAATTATGATAGCAACCATAGGGACAGTCTATTGTCATTTATTTAAATAAATTTGCCTTTTTAAAGGTATGAAAAATGAACTAATTAAAAACAGTTCAAAAATCAGAGTTTTAGTTTTTAACTATGTATTTGGGGTTCGTCAAAATGTTATAGCGATAAAATAGAAAATCCGTGAACACAGAATCCATCTGAGTGATTATTTATTTTATTAATTACAACTCTTATTAAAGATTTTTATGTATAAGTCTCCACGAAAAATTAAACAATTGCATTTTTATAAAACTCATTATTAAAAGTAAATATATTCCTACTTAAATCTCTCCTTGAATTAATGAAAATGGCATATTTTGAGCTTGGACTATATTTCAGTTAATAGTTAATAAATTAAATTAATTTAGAATTAACCAAATCCAAGCTTTTTTTCTTTTTGAAATAGATTTTCACAAAGGTGCATTTATTCAGAAAAATTGTTATAATTATCGAAATATTTCTGACTTTGAGACTCATTATAAATTTAAAAAAAGTGTTCGTATTCTTGCAACTGTTACTCGAATGAAAAATTTTAAATGCTCTGTGCCGACACTGCAACCCTGTATGACATTACATTCTCGCTCGGTTTATGTATATACCTCTCTCTGGCGCTCTCTTCACATTTTTTAACAATGCTAACATTACGCTCTCTACCTGTTGCATTTTGTTTGTTTACAAATGAACCAGAGTGGTAGTGCTGTAAATTCTCTTGCTGTAACAGTTAGTACTTTTTAAGGTCATTTGTTGTAAATTAATGACAGTGATGTCATTTTGTATTTTAACTGTAAAGTTGAGGTTCCAAATTAACAAATATTTTGTTGTATTAGGATACAGTTAATTTCAGAATTGCCAACTCATGTGCTCATTAGATAATTATGTATGTTTGCATATTAGGGTGAATCAATTTCTTTTTATAATATGCGAATTTGCCTCAGAAACGATAGGTCTAAAATCAATTTTGTAGGGTTTTATTTTGTTGTAAAGAAGTTTTTAATTTCTAATAAAATATTCTATAACGTGGGTTTTCGTATGAGGAATACATTGCAGGGCTAATATTTTCTTAACACATTCGTTGCTGCAAAACAACAGAGAAGAGTTTTCACATATTCTTAAGACTTAAGCTAAGTGCGCTGTGGAAAACAACCACAGAAATTGTATTGAAAATAAAAAAATAATCAGGAATAATTTTTAAAGTAATTTCATACTGTTTTTTGAGATTTTTTATCATATACTTTCTACAGCTAAAGAAAAAAACACATATATTTTAGAATGTATCTTTAGAAGGTAAAGGAGATCTAGAACCGCACTATGAGTGAAATCAGTAGATTAACCCATAAATCCCAGATTTTTGATAAACAGACTTAAACCGGAGCATTGATAGAGAAGCTCAATTGGTGATATAAGGAGTCATGTTGCTTTCACCTTCCTTTGTTCGTATGATGAGCCCATAAATCAAATCAAATTATCACCAAGAGATGATGTCCACTTCTACTCCCAAAGTTAGTGGCTGAGCTTAGTGGATTGTTTTTTTTTTAACTTGGATCAAAAAGAGTTGATACTCCGCTCAGCAACGGATGCTCCATTTCTACAAAGCGACAATCGACTGATACAAAATCTCGGTTTTTAGTTTTCGCAACTAGAGATATGCAGCTATCTTTTAACATAATAATAATTTAAATGAGCAAGACGAATAAATTGGCTTAATGTGTCGTACTTTTCTCCACTTATTTGTGTAGTCATAGTTTCCAACGATCTTAATAAAGAATTTATTTCTATAAATTCCGCTTTGTTTTTAGTTGTTATGATAGGTTTATCAAAATTTGTTCTATAGATGGGATTGATTTGATGAAGCGATCAAACATTTAGTAACTGGAGTTCCACTTTGTCTTGATGTCTAAAATAAATTTCAACATTTAGCAGTGATGCACGGGTTTTGATCAAATTTTAACCATATATCTCTTAGACAAATGAGTCGGACGTAGGCCATAGTTTAATCCATGTGCTGGCGCATTAGTCGAGAAATTGATGCCCCTATGATATTAGAAAGGTATGGTGCTGACGCTTAAATCGAGTTATACAGAAAATCTGTATTTATTGTCCGATATTGATAATATTAGAAAGGTATGGTGCTGGTGTAATAAAACCCTCTTTTAAATAAATGCGCTATGTGGCGCTGGAGGCGATTTATTCGGAACATCTGTATTTATGATCCGATTTTGATGAAATGAAAAACCTGAAGGTGAGACTTTTATGAAAAATAGATTCGCTAAATGGGGCTAGAATAAAAAAAATATAAAATCCATATTTTTGATCAGATATTAATATTATTAGAAAAGTGTGCTATATATAAGTATACATAACTTTGTATGATCTATATGTTAAATATATTTGCAAAAAACAACAAATATGTATAAACATTCATTAGTTGGCGCCGTAGTTGAGATTTCCACAAAATCCACATTTATGGTTCGTATTGGTTCAAATCTAAAAAGCTTTATGCAATTAATATGTATGCCTTTTAGCCATAAGCGAGATAAAGTTCATCCTGCAGTTAGTTGTATTTAGCTGTATTTAGCGGGGCAATTTTTTTTAATTCATCGAAGCTCCAATTTTAGGTGGGTATCAACTAGTTTTTTTATTAAAAAAAAGTTTTTACACAGAGCGAAAATACCACCTACAATGCCCTTTAAACCAGAACAAACTTTAGCAGATCTCCCTATATGAATTTTGTTTACAATAAGAATCCCTTCTTGTTATGACTGGGTATGTTTTTTCAATAAAATCAAAAAGGTAATCTGTAAAACTAAGATGAAAACTTGAAAAGAAGGCGGCCCGTAGAGTTAAGATGAAAACCTGTTCAACTAAATCTAGTAGATAGCCTATAACGCTTAGATGAAAACTTCTCAATGTAATTAAGGAGGGAAACCTGGTTTTCATTAGAATCTCCTCTTGCCACTTCAATTTTTTTTAAGTAACGGACGTTTTTTCTAGATTGATAGAATTTTAAATTGAAATAAAACACATAACAAATTAAGTATGATGCCAATTTTTTCTTTTTTTTTTGAAAGATTTTTTCATGACATTTAATATTTAAAAACGATTTCTGGCTTTGGTGAATCAGATGCGATCAGTCTTATTTTGAATCACTGCAAAATTCCCATGTTGTGGATGGACAAAGTCCAACTTGGTGAGCACGGCGGCGAATAGAAAAATTTGGATCATCTCCAATACTATCACTTACAGCACCAATATTTTCTTCTGTACGGACAGTTATTTATCTTGTTGTTGGTTTTTCATCGAGTAGAGTAAATGTTGTTCGAAATTTATCAACAGTTCGACGAATAAGCTGCTCTGATGCTCGATTATGTGGACCATAAAATTCACGAAGTGCTCTATAAGTTTGGCGAACAGAACACTGATTTTTAAAGTAAATTTCCACAATTTGTAAACGTTGTTGCGGCGTCTTTCTTTCCATGATGATTTGTCAATGCTTACTGAGCAGAAGTGTCAAAACGAAATGTCATTTACCAGCTGTCAAGTGACAGCTACCCCTGTCGAAAATTCTATCAGTCTAAAAAAACACCCGTTAGATTATTTTCTGAAAATAAATATGATAGTGTTTTTTTAACTCCTTTTATTTTAAGGTATAGTACTTACATGTATATAACTTAAAATAACACGTTTAACATATTTTACTATAGTTTTTAGTATTCATATTCTTATACAACTTGTACTTATAGTTCTTACTTTTATAAATATTACAATTCTTCTAATTGTAAAGTGTCTGTTTTCTAAAATATGTTGGTTCTTTTAACTCTAAGGCCAATAGTTAAAATGTAAAAATATATAGGCGGACCATCTAATGAATCAAATTTGGTGATAGTGTAGTGTAGTGTGGCTTACTCCCAACCAAATACGGTTGAAATCTTTCAGAAAAAATAATTATAACTTTATTCATTAAAAACTTCTGGAAAAAAAGTAAGTCAAAGAATTTAATTTTTAAAATACAAAAATCCAAAGAACAATATTCAAAATACTAAAGTAAAAACAGCAAAAGTAGATTATTCACAAAGTAAATAAACCCCACAGTCACTGTCGCCAACTGAAATGGCTCATAAAAAAAAGTTGACTGAATTATGATTGTGATTTATATAACAATTTTAATTAAAAAAAGGTGTTTAAAAAATTTCTTTATTAATAAATTCAATAAGATTCTAGTAAAAATCGGATGTCTCCTTAGTAATTTACTTTGCATGATTTTTAACATAAAAACAAAGATTTCTTTTTATAATTCATTATTTTTGGACAACATTCCATAAAAATGAATGAATAAACAACAAGTTATGTTTTGCTTTCAGCCGTTTTCCTTTTCATTAAATTAAAAAAAAAAATTCAAAATAAAACAAAGGAGATTTTCTAGCAAGAATTTCTTCAATCTTATACTCTCTCGCTCTCCTTTGCCGCGTAGCTATTTTAGACGTCGATCTCTTTAATTATAGGTCAACTTTTTAGCGGCCGCCGTAGCCGAGTGTATAGCATGAGCGCGCTTTATTCGGAGGGTCCCGGGTTCAAATCCTGGCCGGGGCAAGTAACATCAAAAAATGATAGAAAAAGTGTTTTCTAATAGCGGTCGCCCCTCGACAGGCAGTGGCAAACCTATGAGTGGATTTCTGCCATGAAAAAACTTCTCCCAAAAAACATTCCCCGTTAGGAGTCGGAGAAAACTGTAGGTTCCTCAGTGGAGTAAAACTGTAGGTCCCTCAATTTGTGCTACAACATCAAGACGCACTCCACACATTGTAATGGAGAAATTCGGCCAAAATCGCTTAAGCGGTAATAGTGCCAATTAAGTAAGTAATTAAGAACTTTTTAGGACTGTGCAGAACTATTCTAATTATGCAGTTTTATAGCCCGTCAAATTATTATATAATAATAAGGTGAAAGTTTTAACTAGCCGAAAATTGCCGTTGGTTTTTGATAAGTTATTTGCTGAAAGTGCAGATATTTTCTTCCGTACAAAAAAAATTGCCGAACGTACTTTGCGTTATTGGGTTAGTAGAGTGGTAAGTTTTTGATGGTGTGTTTGCGATTATTTTGAAAATTTTTGAGCTCGGTTACTCTGCCTTTTTTAACCGTTAATCGAAGGAAAATAACCGATAATAACTGATTTTTCGATTAATCAAGCCATCACAATATTCTCCATGCGCTAATTGGATACAAAGCGGTGACTTAGGCAACCAACCAACCAACCAACCAACCATATGCCACAGCAGAGATGCCAACAGAATGGTACCTCAAACATTTCAAATAACTATTGTAAATATGAGTACATAATATTTTATATGTATGTATATGTAGGTGAGTATCTACTACTAGAGGTAAGCCATAAATGTCGTCAACGATATGTAGATGTACATTCTATATATTTTCAATCAATATCTAACACATTTAATGAGCAACGCAGCTGTGTCACATATCCTGCTAATGAAATAGAAAGAAAATTGAATTCAGGAGCTGGAAGTAGTCGCACATACTGCTCGTTTGGGTAAATTGATATGTTTTATAAATATGTCCATGTATTTATAAGCACGTGCCGCTATGCTATATTTTTTTGTAAACATACGGGCACGCATTTATGTGTGTGTGTGTGTGCGTGTGTGTGTGTGTGCATATATTTGCGTGCTCAAGTGCGAAATTCCAAACTCACCACCACCTACTAAATACCTATGTAGTACGTAGATTGGTTGCCTTGCAGCGCGCGTAATTTGTAGGCATATAGACAGGGCGTATGAGTTACGTGTCATACGAAATGTCATTAGAGGAGGATAGCAACCGGAAGTAAGGCAGCAGGTGTGAACAATGCGGTTAAAGCTTATAACACTTTGTGTCAATGAAATTTTATAAGTGTTGGTGCATTCGAGGTTTACTAGTATACCGTTACGCTGCACTGCACGTAAATGCGTTGTATTAAGTGTGTGGGAAATCTGAGAGTGTATGGCGTTGCACTTTTGCAATTAAAATTACAAATTTGGTTTTCGCTATGTAACTACAATATTTACCATTGACGATCAATATGGCTTGGAAGGCCATTATCAGTCAGTTTCGCAAACACTATTATATATTACAGATTTGCAAACAATTGTTTTTACTACAATAAATGCGAAATAGCGCAACGGCGTACAGTGTGTAACTTTTTGAATCTAGCGAAACTATTGTATATAAATAAATTTTTTCACCCCAGCGATATAATTAGGTATATGTATATATTATTCCAAAAAAAAATAGGAGTCAATTCAAAAATAATATTTGTACAGAGATTTATAAAAAATTACCTCAAATCAACCGGAATTTTTAGTCACTGCAGATTTGAACAATATTTTGCTGAAATTGAATGAGCTTGTTGAAATTTTGTAGAAATTTTTAAACTCGGATTTAAATTTCTTTTGTTATATTACAAACTAAATTTATATAAAAAATTAACGTAAGAAATATTTTAAGGTATTGAAGTATAAAATCAACATGAGGTCAATTGTTTGAGTCACTGTAGATTGTGGTTGGCCGAAAATTGGTTTAATTAGAGTTTTTATTGCTAATAGAAAAAAAGCACCAGCTATAAAAAATAAATTAGATAAAACTTTTCGGCCAACATCTTAGTTCATCCAGGTTACAGTGTTTAACAAATTTTTTTCTTAGCTCACTTCGATTGATCGCCAATTTTATTCTCTGCAAAAATGTTGCCAAATTATTTTAGATTAAAAGTTTCGGGCATAATTGTTTTGATATTAATATAATATTTATCTGTGAAAAACTATCGCCAAGTTGCTCATTTTAAAGAAAAATTAAATTCCTACAAAAAAAGTGTCTTTAAAAAATTATTTGCGATTAATAATTTCTGAGATAATCGCGATTTTTATAAAAAAAAGGCTGTAGAAAAGAGTAAAGTTAATCAACGGTTGTTGTAATAAGATCCAAATTTTTGAGTTAATCTGTAGCTATTATTCAAAAGCATATATTTACTTTAAAAGTATTTTCGTAAAAATTATCAGCGAGATATATTTCTTTAAGTGATATTGCTTATAATTATGAATAAGGAAAAGTTGAAGTCTTGAAGAACGGGACGTTTTTAGCACAATTTCGAGACTAGTTCGGAACTGATTCGGGACCATATAACGGGTTTTTCAATAGGGGCGCTACAAAAATAGACCGATAGTGACAGCAAACGACGCCATATTTTTCCCCGCTCTTTTGACATTTCTCTTCAGTAAGGTTTACCATTTCATCATGGAAAGATATACGATCCAACAACGAGTCGAAATTATTAAAATTTACTACCGAAATTCGGAGTCAATGGCCTCAACTTTAAGAGCGCTACGTCCAATTTATGGTCGTCGTCATATCTGGCCGAATGGCTTCGTCAATAAGCAAAATATGCGCCATTGGACAAGCAGCAATCCACACGTACTCCATGAGTCAACATTGCATCCCGAAAAAATTACGGTTTGGTGCGGCTTATGGGCCGACGGCGTCATTGGACCGTACTTCTTCCGTGATGATCAAGACCGGCACGTTACTGTGAATGGGAACCGCTGCCGCTTAATGATAACCTAATATTTTTGACCCGAATTGGATGATATGGACTTGGAAAATATGTGGATCCAACAGGACGGCGCCACAAGCCACACAGCGAATATCACAATCGATTAATTGAAAACCAAGTTTGGTGCACGTGTTATCTCACGAAATGGCCCAGTCAATTGTTCAACCGTTTTTGTTTTATTTAAAAAAGCTTTTGTAGCGTTCCTATTGAAAAACTCTGTACTTTGAAATCAGCGTTCAGCTTAATATCATTTAATTTTTGGAATATAGGATTTAGCATACAATTATTGTTTATATTAAAAAATATTTTAAATTTACGTATATACATATATATTCATATATTCTGTACTATATATTTAAATAAATAAACTTCTATCATGGCATTATAAGTTCTTGAAGACTGTTAGATTTCTTTGATATTTTTTATACTTTTTATAGCATTTTTATTTATTTAATTTCAACGGAAGCTGCAAAATCTCCTTAAAATGCTTTTAAAATTCCCAAATTGGATGTTTTCCATAGTGGCACCATTCAGAAAAAATTTAAAATGCGCATTTTGACAATACAATTTTATTATTCATGGGTGTTTGCGAAGATTGATGGAATACAAGATTACGCCTTCCGTGCTGAGGGCAGCTAAGAGCAATGACGTAATAAAAGGTAGAGAATGATAGAGAGAAGAGCAAGTTCGAAAGAAGAAGAAAAAAAAGCGAATAAATGACAGAAAGATCGAAAGTTTTGTTAGCGGTTTTGTGTAACAAAAAAATGCCAGCATAATAGAAAAATCCTCTTATTCCGTCAGCGAATTGGTGAATGCTGTCAAATCAACAAACATAGGATAAACGGCTTGCGGAAAGCGCAAATTGTTTTCCATAATTCATGTGCGCCACTCATCCATATTAGCAAGCAGTTAGTTGAGGTGTGATAGGCGACGACGACTAATAAACGCGTGAAAATTGTCACGAAGTTATTTTAGTATTTATTTTGCTACTTCGTACGTTTGGCACTTTAACCAGAAAAGTTTTGCTAACTTTCTCTTATTTTAAGAAGCAGCAGATGGCATTAACTCGCAGGCCACAAGCTTTTCATATAATCATCCCATAGTAAAATTCTGCTATACTGATTTGGAAAGAGAAACTCAAAGCTGTGGGGAAAAAAACACAGCAGCGCGAAAAATCTTAAAATTCATAATTAAAACCATAATGCACAGCAAACAGCAACTGTTGAAAAGTGATGAACGAATGAAAGCGCGAAAGTGTACGAACGGATGTACATAAATTTAGAGCAACTTCATCAAGAAAATGAAGGGGTGAGAATATGCGGTTAAATCTGTAGAGTACTAAAAACTCATTGTGGACTAACTAATAAATTAATTAAACATAAGGAAAAGTCATACGACGAGTCATCATACTTCTGCGGTATATCTACGACAATACCGCACCAACTCTATGACGAAGAGGGATGCAAGAGCATAATGCTTTCTCCTTACAGCACTTATTGTTTCTTAATCGCATTTTCTTTGTCACGCAGACAACGCAGCAGCAATAAAATACAGACGAAAAAAACTCCAAAGTGCGCATTATTGTAGCAGCCATGGGAATTAGGAATGGCTCATCAAAAGCACTAAAGTGTGTCATTAACTATCCTAGACCGGCGTCACACAAGCTGGTGAGACAGTGCAGAGTTTTTTGAAAATGCCAAGTGAGAGAAGAGGGGAAACTAGCAGACGCACAGCGTAAAAAATCACATGAAATGTGAACTCAACTGAGGGAGCAGAAGCAGAAGGACAGACGTTGACTGGGACTATTGGGCTGTGGGCTGAATTTTGTAAGAGCAGACAATAGTGACAAAAATTGCTTGATTATAGAGGAGTATTGTAGCCTAGCAGCAAGAAGCAGTAGTTTGTGTTTTTTTTCTGTCAAAAGAACATACTTAGCAAAATTAGAAGAGCCCTCGGGAGCAGTGAATTGTTAATGTGTAGTACGTTCAGCTTCTTAGCTAGTTCTCCTTAGGATTGCTCTTCTACTAAATATATATTATGGTAAATAGATAGCGGCCACTTGAGCTGATTCAGCTTCAGTTTAATTTCTACGCGCAATTTTGTTTTAGCACTAATACCACGAAGCGATCATAACGAATTCCATAAACAACGGAGAACTGTTGTATGGAAGTTTTAACCGGTAGTCTCTAGTATGGCCGCAAATTTTACAAAAAATAAATCACAACACGTATTGAAGTTAAAGTATATCCATAACCGAGATATCCTAAAATGGATTAAATGGATCAAACTTACTATTTTAATTAGCTATAAGAATCTTTGAACCATGTGAGCCAATCGAAAATATTCCATATAAGGGGAATTTGTAGAGTGATAAATCGAGTTGATCTAACACGAAGTTTGCATATTTAAAAATCTCATATAGTGGAAAGTAAATCAAGTTAATTATAGGCAAGTTTTTTGAAATTATTCGACTTTTAACCTACTGCGACCGGTGAATTGGAGGCGCCTGCGAATCTACTCAACGATGTCCTTTTGTATTCCTTCCATGACAGCATAGTTGTTTTCTCCACTCTGATGCAACATTGGGTCCCTTAGAAGAAAGAAAAAATGGATGCTAATCGTAGACTTCTCAGAAAACTTTTTAACAGGACAAATCGGTCAATCAACTAGCTTACTGCACCAAACTTAACACACGTTCCAAGAGAGTACATTGAGAGCGTATAAAATTCCAACAAAGGCGTCATCTAATGGTGTAAGTGTGATAAGGGAACAAGATGGCGCATTTATTAACAACAACAGCGATACTCGAAGACATCTCGCTCGAAGTACACTCTCCAGGGTTCACGTTGGAATCTGATCTGTCCACCTCTTTCCCTTACAAACATAGATTCCTCTGAATCTTTGAAAACTACAGGTAGTTATGAAATATTTTCAACACTAATCCGAAGATGCATCGATATTATCATCGAACCGCTGATCTGTATTTTTTGGTATAATAATAACTAGGCATATGTAACAAGTATTTGAAGGAAAGTATACGTTATTTTCATTTCTATATTTTGACTTCCCTATTTTTTCCTCCATTCTCTTACACCGTACCGTACAGTGTTATAGCACTGGATTAGAAAGATCGAAAATGCTTACGAGTCTAGGGAGATTGCTCTGTGTGTTTTCCCGACATTCAAGAAACTTTTAATAATATTGCCTACGGATTTATCTCTAAGACATTGGTCCAAAGTGGAAGAGACCATTCTCCTTACGGCTGTATTAACAGTATGCTGATCGATCGCTACATTCATTATTTCTTGGGCAATGCTTCCGTGAGTTTTAGAGCCTATCCACAGAGAGATGTCCTGTTCACATTGTTGAGAGCAATCATAGAAGGCGAACTTCTAATCAGACTACATGAGTGTGCTAACGATGATGTAGGCTATGCAGACGATCCGGTAATTCCTGTCACGTCAGAATTGTCTCCGACATTTTGAGTACGTTTGGTTATAAATTGGTGAGCCAATGAGGATGTCAATGAAAGCCCGCAAAGAGCCATTCTCGTGCTCAGATACAAACCGCGCCTTGGAATCACTCCCGAAGGAAGGTTTATTTGCGCAAAACTCTTAATAAGACACGGAATATGTGAGCTTGTAGAATGCTGTTTCATCGAGCATGGAGTCTGATCATTCGGCCGAATGTAGCCTATGTTTCCGTGGTCTGATTGGAATCTGTTTTAAGCTGGACTTCTCTCTACCTTTTTATACATCCAGCAGCGACATCAAGAGAGCTACAGCTTCATATATCTGAAGGGGTATCGGTTGAGTCTGTCAACTGGCATAGAATGCCTGCTATGTCTTGAAGATGATGAGGGCTCGGGGCATATTTTTTGTACATACCCGGTATTGGTCAAACAGAGATTGATGTACTCCAAAAAGGTGCATAGTCGATCGCATACTAAGGCATTCATTAGGAAAGCCGGAGTCATACTGAGAAATCAGGACTAGAAGCTTGCTGCAGGTCGCAAGCACTGAAGGTAATGAAGAAGTATTTAAATTATTTCGGTGATTTCCAGAGTTTCATTTTAATTAAATTATATTGGCTTGCATATTTAAATACAATTTTTGCTATCCAAATTTCGTCAAAAGGAAGCTATTGACCCATTCTATTACAAAATTCGGCTACCCAAGAAATATAAACTTATTTCATTAGTGTCAAATGTGGTTTAAGTAGTCGTGGCACGAAATCGCGGTTATAATCGGAAAGTATTTTTTTCTACGAGGATACTATCGCGGTAAAACGAAATAGACCTACAACGAAACACTTGTCTTAAATTCTGCTCTTTAGAACTGATTTTTTTATTGCTTTTGAAATAGACTTTTTTGAATAGAAAAAGATTGTGCAGAGCAATTTTGCAAGGTATTTTTCTGAAAGCGGGCAACCAATAGATAATTTTTGCTGAAGAAACTTATAGTACACCAAATCTGAGTTTTTTTTCACTTAAAGGTTAAGGGCATAACAATTTCAGTCCTGATAAAAGGGGAAACATTTCATATCTACACTTTGACCCGCTGCCATCCCTCCTTCCAGAATTTAGTCATTATTATAATCGAATTTCCACAAAAAACACCAAAAGAAAAATATTTCTAACAACTTTATAATGACTTTGGAAATACATAACTTGGAAAAAATGGAAGAAGGGTTAAAGTATAGATATGAAATGTTTAACTTCTTATAAAGACAACATTTCCCTATGCATCAAAAATGTAACGCTTTATTTTATTTTTATTTATTTATTTATTTATTTATTTAAATTAATTACAATTAAAATTATAATTAATTAAGCACTAGCTGCCAGGGCTATCGGCTTAAGGTGTATAAAAGTTTAAATTAAGTTATCAATATGTATTGTTTTACAAAATTCAAATAACAGTTTAATATTTTTCTCACTTGGAGTACTTAGCAAGTCTAATGGGTTGGGGTTCGGAAAAATGAAAGATCTGTAATGTGTCAGATGAGAATAGTCTTTGAGGATATGGGAAATGGTTAGGGGAGCATTGCGACAAAATTGACAGGCTGGTTGAGACTCGTTTTCCAGTAGATGAGCGTGAGTTAGACTAGTGTGCCCTAACCTGAGGCGGATGAAGCATTTGTTCATGTGTGTTGTAGTTGTCGTGGGGAGCCTGATCCTCGATCTGTTTGGATTATAGGTCTTATACGTGTGGGAATAATTTGCCCATTTGATAGCACATCGTTGGTACGCTGGAAGCTTTTGTGGCTGATTTGGCAGCTCTATCTGCATGCTCATTTCCATTGATTCCGGCGTGACCAGGAACCCACATCAGTTTGACTCTTTTCTCTAGTTGAATGATGAGTTCCTGTATGGCGGCAATTGGTTCCGCAGAGTTCCGTGCCGATATGGTGGCTTCAAACGCCGAAAGGCTGTCTGTGCATATAATAAATTTGCTTTTAGAAGCTCTAACTAGAAGAAGAGCAGACAGTATGCCCTGCACTTCTACGTCAAAAACTGTTGCAACCATTGGTAAGATTCCTTGTGCTAATAAGATTCCGTTAGCGTTAACGACTGCAAAACCGGTTCCGTCTGTTGATTTTGAACCATCTGTGAAAAGAAGTATCCAGTTTTCCTTCAAGAATCGGTCAGTAATTTCGTAGAACATTTGCTTATAGGTAACTACGCTGGTTTTTTGCTTCCTATGAACTGTAAGACCGTCGAGGAAGGACTTGTTTTGCAAATGCCATGTTGGCTGATTCCAAGTTGGAGGTGGAGCCGGATGGATTTCACTTGACGATGCTATATTAAGCATACATGAAAGAGCGGATGAAAATTTCATCTTGCGTTTTCGCTGTTTTAGTAACTTGATCTCACTATACATGACCGAGTTGTTTGACGAGTAAATGATTCGGATTTGACGGCATCGTACATATTGAATTCGGTCTTCAATAGTGAGGAAGCCGCTTTCGGCCAGTAGATTTTCAGTTCGCGTTGTTGTTTATTCAGCAAACATCATCTAAACGCTTTCCTCTTTCAGCAAAATACCATGGTTTCGCTGTCATAAAAAAATAACAAAATTTGTTGCACTGTGCTATTAACCGATTAATCGGTTTAACAGAGATTTCATCATATTTTCGAGGAAAACTTTTTGTTATTTTATTGTCTGTATGATTCTGCTTTTATACACATATATTTGGTCGAAGACGACTACTCGTGAAATTTTTTTTTATGAAATAATATCTTAATCCACTGCTGACCTTGCAAATTTTTATTACTATTTACGACGCTTCGGCGACATCACGGAGTTAATGGCGCCAACAACTCTATGAAGTAACGGAGTTAAAACGCACCAATAACAACAGCAATAACAACTGCGAGTGTATTACTTTTGAATGCCAACCATTTGCTATCGTTTACCATTTACTAACTACATATGTACATTTACTTAAAACCACATCGCACAGACACAAACACATTTACCAACACACACACACACACACACACACACAAACCAATACTACTACGATGCCACATATGTTAACTACTAATGGCGCTACTCATATTTTACACCACTGCTACTTTCACAGCTTTCATTTGCCTTGTCTGATTTTATGTGGAGAGGGGTATGTATGATGAGCTAGTTGTTGGTGAAATGGCCAAAAAAATCAAATTAGCTGAAAAAATTCTTGCCAGCTCTGGGAATTGCCAAAAACACCAAAAACGGAACGAACGTAGAAATGTGATAACTGCAATTGGAATTGGGTTGGAAAAAAAATATATGCTAAATTGTGTACGAAAGCGCCTGGTCGCAGATAAAATTTTGCACAATTTTCCACTTCGTAAAATCGCTGCCAGTCAATCCACCGGAGTGTAGAATATTTACACGAATGTTAAACATTCAGTGAGGTTTCAGGAAAAGTGTGATTCTAACTATTAAATAAAAGTTTAAGAATTATTGAAATTGTACTGTATATTTATATTAAGTTCAGATGCAGTTTTAAAGTGAAAATTATGAGCGCCAAGACTGCTGTGTTTCGACTATGAACATCAAACTGAAAAAGCGTGCTGATTATTTTTAAATTGCATTGGTGCTGATTGCAAAAAGGCAATGCAACAAATAGCTACAATTGTGTAAATTTTTGCTGATTTTATTTTGTGCAGAGATGCCACTGTATGTTTGTGCACACGTGCTTATACCAAGCCAAGCTCGACATGCTCGCTTTGACTACAGATAAATGCTGCCGCTTCTTAAGAAATTGTGCGAAAAATTTGCATCCTGATAGAATGCATTGATATCTAAAAAAAAAAAAACAAAAAAAAAAAGTAAAAACAGTAGATAAGGATGTTAGTGTCCTTATTTGAAGGAGAAATTAGGTAATCATATAAGTTTGTTCACCTATTGGTTGTCCGATATGGATATAGACACAGACATAGATATATGTACTTAGTATATAGTACTATTTATACCCGCCACTTCGTCTGCATTTTTTACTATTTGCGTACTACATTCTTACTACTGACGGAGATTTTTTAAAACTAAAAAAGCAGCTTCGATCAATTTAAAATCATTGTCCGTAGTCACAGTAAAGATTAAGTCAACTCTAAAGTAAGAAGCAGTTTTTTGAAATAATTTTCTGCCAAAACTAAATGCATGTAACTTAAAAGTCAATTTTATCACAACTAAGGCTAAGAGGATTTTAATTGCATAAAGCTTTTTAGATTTTAACTAAGTCGAAGGATAAATTTGCATTTTTTGGAGATCTCGACTACAGAGCTATCCAATAACTTTTCATAACTTGGTTTTTTTTTTCAAAAATATAGTATACGTGTATTGAATACATACTTATTTATGTTTTGAATCATTTCCAATCATACCTGCTACCTACTTTAAGATCGAACCATAAATACGGATTTTCTATTCTAGCGCCATCTACCAGATACAGGTTTCGTGAAAGTACTTCTAGTCCCACCCACAAAAATTAGAGAATTTTGTCATAAAAGTATTTTTTAATACACCAGCACCATACCTTTATAATATCTTCAATATTGGCAATAAATATGGATTTTCTGAAAAACTCCATTTTAGCGCCACCTAGCGGAATCATTTTTTATAAAGGTATTTCTCATCGCACATTCGGCCATTATACGTTTGCAATTTTATCAAAACGGGATCACAAATAAAGATTTTCTGAATGATTCGCCTCCATCGCCACCTAGCGCATTTATTTTTCCTAAAAGTTTTGTTTATTGTACCAGCAGCATAGCTTTTAATATCATCAACATCGGTCTTAAATACGTATGTTCTGAATATCTCAGCACATCCGCCACCTATCGGATATAGCCTATGTCCGTGCCATGAGTTTTATGAAATTCGTTCATCAATTTTTGAAGCAAGTTGGAACAAAGAAAACGGCTACATTTTTATGTGAAGTATATAGTACGAAAATTTTCAAAATGAACAGCGAAATCGATTAAGCCATGTCTGCCCGTCAATCCGTCCCCCGTGCATACGATACCTAGCGTAAATATTGAGATATTCAAAGAAACTTGTTACACAATTTACCCTCGGCTCAATGTTGGTTTTGAAAACGAATGAAATCGGAAAGTGACCACGCCCATATAACGGTGTTTTGTGAAAACCAAAAGAGTGCCATATTTCAGTAACTATAAACTTGGAGAAAGGAATAAGTGGGTAAATTTTTGTTTTGAGGAAAAATGGACTTAGCACCACCCACTTAAGGGCATATAGCTAAACCTCGGAAGCTTCTTCGCCAAATTTCGTACACACCTTACATTTTAGCTCAGTAGGTCTAATTTCGATAATAATGGAAATCGGACAAAAACGTCGCCCACCTCTCATATAACGATAATTTGGAAAACTTTAATTAACGCAAAAATTCATTAATGCCAACTGTTGTCAATACGGATTTCTCTATGATTGTGAAATATTCCCATTAAATTTTTTTATTAAACTATTTTTTCATCGCATCGTTATATTTAGTTCTCGTTATTGTATATTCTTGGCATTACCGTTTTGCCGTTTTAGTTTCTAATTCATAGTCGTCCTACTTTAAAATTAGTAAAGAATTAAATATCCGTTGTAATGGATATCGAAAAAAAACCGATAATTTTATCTTTGTCATGAATATCATTATGGTTTTCTTATCTTCATTTCATCGTAATTAATATTTTCATAGTTATCGAATTAATTATCGTAATTGACATTGTCACGATTAAAGTAGTTATCAATAAATATCCTTTCTTGTTGCTGTAGCGGTTAGTCACGCCCCGTGAAGAACGGATTCACGCATGCTCGTTGTCGTCAAACTCATCTAGGGGGAGGCCCAGAAAACGTGAGGGAGAGGGGAGTTAAATGAGTAGGTTTGAGAGTGCATGTGAACAGGTGGTTAGTATCGTATGAAGACTCTCCACATGCCGGAATTGTCTTGAATATGTCAGGAGCACATTCACCTCTTGATGTAAATGTTCCTCAGGCGAAATCAGCAGGCATCTCGTCCCCGTGCGGCGTTCTGATAGGTATGCAGCTTCCTCCACTGTGGATCGCCGAGGTCTTAGTAGGGGACAACGCCAGGTTTCTGCCTGTGCAGAAACGGGCAAGGTCGGAGAGATATCCGTTCACTTTCGAACACAGGTCATCAAACACATTGCCGGTAGCCATTATCGAGCAATCATCGGCATATGAGACTATGGAGACTCCCTCTGGCGGTTGAGGGAGCTTGGAGATATATCCTTTCTCGACGTTATTACTTTGTATTCTTGTTGCCCCCATTGACACCGTTATCGACACCAAAAGATTCAGTATTTTTTTGTATTTCCGTAAAAAATTAATTGGTTTTTGTGTACTGTGATGCCTGAAATTTGTATTGGTAATAGCTTTCTATTTCCAATATAACCAAAAGCGGATTTTTTTTTAAATCGCTCGCTTCTATCGTTCACGTACGCGAGTTTCAATTTTCAAACAATCTCCTATTATGGCCAAAATTGCTTCGTCAGTTGTCAGATGCAAACAGGTGGTTCCAATTATTCTACTAGTTGTTTTTTGTACATACTTATGTAGCTCGTACTCGTACATACATACTTATGTAGTTGTGTCAATAAAAAAATAGCATGCAACTAATACCGTAAGCTTAAATCTAAAGCTAAAAACTGTTATGAAAACATTTTAGAGAAAAAAACTTTAACTTTATTTTTTTTTAATTGTACTCAACTCGTAGTTGATTAACGCTTCAGTTCGTGGAAAATGTATTCTATTTATTTTTTTCACAGAATATTACTTTACTCAGCTCGTAACTAAAATTGGATACTTTTTCCCGGAAACTTATCTACTGACATGCGTTAGCTATGTTGTGGTAAATTTCTGGAAAATTAAAATGTCGAAACCTGAATGAAAGTTTGACTACAAATGTATGTATGTATATATGGTACATGCAAATACGCTCTGCCAAACATAAATATCAAATTAAAATGCAAAACTTTCATTAGCATTAAAGAAGTGTAAGAAGGATTTGAACGAGATGAAAATACACGCATTTCCATAACTCCCACACACTACTTTTTTATTTATGTAAATACGGAAATATTGATCCCAAAGCACATACTATATGTATGTATGTTAGTATTTGTGTAGTGTATCAGTGTGTACATATATGTACATTGATGAAAAAAGTTGATTGCCAAAAAAAAAAAACAAATATTGTACATCAGCGAACTAAGTAATCTAGCATGAACGCTGCTGGAATGGATAAACAATAAACAACAACATAACTGCAGTGGGTTACCATAGTGAAGTATAAAGGGTGAGCCATTGCAAATAAAAGGAAGGAATATGCGAAATATAAATATACAAACATATATGAAATGAAATTGGATGAAGAAGAAAAAATTTAAAAAAAAACCGAAATTAAATGAAAAAAAACATAAAATTGTTAAGCGTAAAGAAATTAAGAGTACATAAAAGAAGGAAAAAGAAATGGAAATAAAGCAAAATGAAAGATATGAAAAGAAAAAACAAATCAAACATAATGAAATAATATAATAGAATAGAAGAGAAAAAGACAATTTAATAAATTTAAATTAAATAAACAAATAATAATGGCATAAAATGTAATGACATAAAATAAAATAGAAATGAAAAGAAATGAAAATAAAATAAATAAAAAGGAACGGAAAGAAAAATAGAAGATAAGAAAAGAAAATTGAGTTCAAGAACTGATAAAAAATAAAAGAACAAAAATTAGGAGGACAGAAAAATCTAAAAGAGAACAAAGAAAGGAAATGAAAATCAAATGAAAGGTTGAAAAGTGGAAATAAATAAATAGAAGAAAAAATAGAGAATGAAATATAATAAAACAAATGAAAAGAAAAGAAAAAGGAGAGCTAAAATATAAAATAAAATTAAAATTAAACATATACAAAAAAATATGTATAATATAATTAAATCAAAATGATCAAAATTAAAGATAATAAAAGAATAGAAAGAGGCGGAAACTAAATAACATAAAATAAAAGAAAAGAAAAAATACAGTAACTTCATGTAAAATAAAAGAAAAAAAGATATAGAAGTGAAAAAAAGAAAAAAATAGAACAGAAAAGAAACGAAAAAGAAATATACTATTATTAAAAGAAAAAAAAATGAAATACAATAAAACAAAATAAAATAAATTTAAATGCCAGTTAAGAAAAGAAAATATAACGAAATGCAATAAAAGAAAATAATATAAAATAAAGGGTAAAAAATAAAATAAAAAAGAGGAAAAAATAGAAATAAAAAGGAAATAATATAAAATTTAATACAATAAAAAAACAAAGGGAAATAAAATGGAGAAATGAAAAGGAAATCAAATATTAAGAAACGAAAAAAGAAATAAAGAAAATATAATAAAACGAAACGAACCGAAATGAAATACAATACAACAAAATGAAAGTAAAGGAAAGAAAATACAATTAAATAAAACGAAAAAAATATATAGAAAAAAAAAACAACATGAAATACTATGAAATAATAAGATACAATCAATAAAATAAAATAAAACAAATGGAAATAAAAGTGAAGAGAAAAAAATTGAATAGAAAAGAAACGAAAAGGAAATAACATGTGAAGAAAAGAAAATAATTAGAATCAAATATATTAAAACGAAACAAACCGAAATGAAATACAATAAAATAAAATAAAAGTACAGAAAATACAGTAAAACGAGATGCAACAAAGGAAAATAAAACGAAAAAAAAATTTAATAAAAATAAGAAAACAAAATAACACGAAAGCGAAAAAAATAAGAGACTATACAAAAATTTAAGGAAGGAAAATAAAAATAAAAAAATAATAGGAAAAACAATAAACAAATCCATTTCTGTTAAGAGGCTGCAAATCCGTATAATAATTTCAGCGACGATATATTCATATTTCAAAGAATTAAAAATTAGCTGAAGTTTTGTCTGTTCTAACATATGTATATATTCCGCATGGGGAAATAGTCTGATGTAAGGGCATTCACTAAGGATCGTACAATTTTAAATTGATGCGATTTGTTAAATACTTTTACATATTCAGAATAACTCGGTAATTTTAAAATATGTGTTAGCTATAAAAAATATGTCTTTAAAATTAAAATGCCATCATATTAATAACTAAAAGGTAATGTGTGAGTTAAGAAAGCTTTATTTCGAAATATATTTTTGGAGAGGGTTGTTACCTACTAAGAAAATTATTAAGTTAAACGAAATACTACGACAAGGGATTCAAGCGAAATGGGCTTCAGAAGGCTTAATAATAAAAGTATATTTAAAGAGGGTTACCACCTGTTTAAAAATATAAATTGAATTTATTTATTAACCTAACTGGGATATTAGAATATTGGTGTGTAACGAAGAAATTATGCGAACGCTCTCTTAAAGAAAGTTGTAACTTGCCTGAAAGAGTTAATTATATTTGACTGCCAAGTAAACTGATATACTACAATAATATTACTGATACCACACGAAAAAAGTATAAGAAAGCTTAATTTCAAAACTATTTTCAAAAATAGTTAATATAAATTAATAAGCTAAATGAAATATTAACTCATAGGCGTATGTCAAAGGAATTTAAGGCAACTTCATTTCAAAAATATGTTTCGGGAACGGTTGCCACATGTGGAAAGGGAATAAATAAATTCAATTTATACCCAATAATAAAATATAATAGTATTAGTGTTAAATGGAAAAGTTTATAGAAAGCATTTCTGAGAAGGTTTGCCACCTTTCTTAAAATATTGCTTTAATTTAATTGGTAAGGTATTTAATTTTCTACATCACTAAATATCAATAGTGGTGTGAAAATGTGTTGCCTTATCACTAGCTATTAATGGAAACTTAAAATATTAATGAACTATCTTCAGCTATTCAAACACATCATAAAATAAAAGAAATGCCTACATTCCTCAGAAATAGCTTATGAATATATACGTATATATTATGTTATATTTTCTAAAATATTGACCTGTATTGTCCTTTTTGTAAAAAAAACACACAAATAAATTAAGCGTTACTCTCATTAGAATCATTGAGGCACTTTCGAATGCACGTACTCTAACGTTTAACGCTATGCTAAATGTGGTGTCTGTGGTCATTGCCAGCAAAATTGCTGCATCTCGCGCTGCGGTCAGATTACGAATCACTTGCTGTAGTAGACTCAGCACAGTTTATGGGTTGTCTAAATTTCTTGAATACCTCGACTTTGATAAACTTCTTCCCGCTCGGGTCGAAGCTGGACGGAAAGGTTGGTGCAGGTGTTTTTTGTGAGGAGCGCTCCGTAAGCCAAAAATTGATGCTTCCGTATGATTGCAGCGTATTTCAGGTAGTCCTTATAAAAGGGGCATTCTCCAGAGTAATACCTTTAAGATATGTCAACATTTATTCTGATAGCCCGGCGGCAATCAATGGCTTAGTTTGAAATCCTTTGGGGAGTGTCTGACCTCTCTTTCGGCCGTTTTTGAATATTTCCTTATCAGACTGACTTGGATCTCCGGCCATAGTGTCAAAGGAGGAAACTGCATTGCTAATAATCTTGTTCAACAGAGCATCCTTGAGGTAATGGCTCCGAGCAGGGATAGGATGGGAGTTTTTTGGCCTCCTACTGACTTCTATTAGACAGATGGGCTCTATGCAGAACTGCAACGACCCTTTGTCGTTGGCGGACTGTAAGCGGGTCAGCGAATTTGGTGCGCTAAAAACCCGACAATTCTATTGACAGGGCATTGTGCGATATATATTCTTGCGGTTAGTCTTAATATTACTCCTGCTCACATTTGTCACAGCTGTTAGGTGGACAACGAGGTGAAATAATCTTTTTATATTCTCCTCAGCTGCCCTGCTGACGCGAGGCTAAGGTCCAAGCACTTTAGGGTTGGAAATTAGTTGCATGCGTATTTATGTAGATTACGATAACGAAGCGTTTGTCCTAGTAACTTTTCGTTTATTGTATTATACGTCGCCTATTAAAATAATATGTGGTATCGCAATGGATCAGGAATGGGCGTTTCTAAGTGGATTTCTATTTTTAAATGAAGATCAAATTTTCATTCATTATTGAATCAATTTTGCATGGCGAATAAATTTTCACTCACAATTCATTAAATATTTTTGTATAACGAGCAAATTTTAATCGTCCGATTAATTTTGAATAATGGCTAAATTTTCAATACTTTCACGATGACTTCGCCACGCGATATTGGTTGCGGCCTATGTATGGAAGTTGAAAATATATATGTACATACCAAACGTGAAAAACGACAAATAAAAACTTATTAATTATTTAAAATCATTGAAATGATGAATGAAAATGTATTCGCCATTTCACTTTGCTTAAATAACGAATCGAAATGCATTCTTATTTATTTTAATTATTTACTTTAGTATTATTTTTCTGAAACTTCCATCCCCACTTTCTACATGCCTAAGTGAGTTTTCCTGCCGAGACTACCACATCAATTTAACCTAACTTAATGTGTCTACATTAAAAACGTGAAACTTTAAGTAACTTGTAACAAATTTAAGCTGACAAGACTGCGGTTAACAATTTTCAAAATATAAATATTAAACTATATTTATATTTATATGTCCAATATGTGCACTTTTACTTACATATGTACGCAAGCGCGTACATATACAATCTAATACATGTGTATATTAAAACATAATAACTTGCCATGTCCTTGTCAACAGCGGCTATTAAAATGAATTCCGTCCATTCTAAGCAATTTTAACAATATGTTACTCAAGCCATAAAACATTGGAAAGCCAAAGGAAGTCATGTCAATATAACTTGTGCATACAAACATAAATACATACATACATATACTATATACACACGGAAATAATAGGAACAAAATAAGGCGTTGTTAAAGTATTAAGGCAAACTTTCTCAACATTCCGCTCCACACTGTCCTTCTGTGCTTCGCTTTAGACGTTGAGTAACAAAATGTCATAAAATCTCGCAAATCTTCCAATCCATCAGTAGTGATTTAATATAAATTGATGTTGGATGGATGGGTAGATGGGCATTCGTGTACACCTCTTCGCGACGAAGGTCACCAGGAGTCATTTGATAGAGCGAGTGGCGTACTACTTGAGGCAAATACTCACTCGTACAGTGATTGCCAGTTATGAGTTTGTTGAACCGCGCAATAGTACAATTTTAGGTCAGCGATATGTCGATGGTTGGCAGTAAATTAAAATTATTTAAAATTATAATAAATTAAATCAAATAATAAAATATCGATTTCTAATAGAGAAGGTTTATTTTGAAAATAATTTCAGAGTGAATTGCCACCAGCCTAAAAAATTAAATTAAACGAAATTATTAAGTTAAAGAAAATAAATCGGCTTAGGATTGTACAGATGTTAATTTAATTCAATGTGTAACCTTAGTGAAATATAACAGTAAAAAGTTTAAGAAAGCTTTATTCGAGAAATATATTTAAAGAGTGTTGCCACATGTTTAAAAATTTTGGTATGAACAGAATTTATTATATATGTAAAGCATTACAATACTGCTAGAGCTTGTGGAAAACATAGTTTCGAATAAATATTGAGGGGTTGCCAACTATTTGAAAATTAAATACAATTTTTTTTTGTAACGTAAGTGAAATCAAGACTACTCTCTTGTCTAAATTTATTAAAAAATGATTAAGGTAAATGAAGTACAATAAAATTATATTGTTATGAAAAACACGTCTTGTTCAAGACACATTTTTGAATAGAATTGTTTGTATGTATATGAAATGCAAGTTCTTTCTCATAATTCTGCATACATTGTCAATATCTGGGAATATAGTTTTTTAAACTTCATTTACCTTGAAATACTGCCGTTATTTATATAACCGCAAGCGCATTAGGTTGATTAGGAAATAGTACCTGTGACATTTTGTATGTTAGATAGTGGTTCTGCTTTTCAACGCTAGTAGGCGAAAAGATACTTCTCGAATATGGACGTCATGTTCAGATTGTAGTTGTTATTTGTAAAAAATGACGATTTTGAACAAGGTGCTTTTCATTAATTGGGGTAAATTTCGAGACATAAAAAGAAATATTCTGCTATATAAGTTTAATATAAATTTTGTAAACATCGATCTCTTAAGGCCAAAAACTGTTGCAAAAATGTATTCTTTTTTGTTAACAAAAATGATTTTGATTTATTTTTTTATCAAAAATTCAAGATATTGTCTTGCGTTAGGTATATGGTAGGTATTGGTTGATATTTTCTAAGTATGTTTATTTGATTAAAATATGGGCATAATCATTTTCAGCCACCATTTTGCAAGATTGGATTTGATAGTATACTGCGCAATAGCAGTAGGACTATTGATTGTCGTTACTATGTACATAATGTATATACTTATATGTATGTATATTCAATAAATAATGATAACAGGAGGCTAAAATTCATATACCATATGTTGGTAAATAATTGTATTATTTTATAATAAATGGCGCTGGTCAAATATTATGGCAAATATTTATTATCTGATGACACATATGACTGAAGTTAATGCGGGTCTGCTTTTCTATTGCCAATTATTATTAATTATTAATAGTTTTGCTATTATAGCGTTCCTGTACCCAAAATTCTAGGAGGAGAAAGTAAACAAAAAAAGTTGGTTTCAGTTATTAAAATTTCACCTAGCAGAAATCAGCTGCTATTATCGAATAAAACAGATATGTATTTCAATTATTTTATTTACTTACTTTCACACATTTATGTCAATTTTGAAGCAGAAATTTTGAAATTTTGCAAAATACATGTAATAAAAACATTTGCATTGAAAAATTGATTAAATGCAATGGTTAGCTGTTTAATGCTACTAATTTCAGCTATCATTTTTAGCTTCAATCTTTCAGAAGAGTAAGGCTCATACCTCAATTAGCACGTTAAGCGTCAACGAACTGTCAAAATTTCTCATCCCCATAAATGTCATATCAAAATAACGGGGTGCTATCACTGAGCAAATGAAATTTTCAATTTTGACGGCTCATTGCGTCCTCTGACGCTGGGTGCGGCAGACAGAAATGAAAAAGGAAGATAGAATAAAACACCAAGAAACCATGATGAAGAGAAAAGAAGATGACGGCAAAAGCACTTCCGTTACTTCATACTTGCCTGGTTTGAAGGATTGACGTCATTAAGGTCTTTTAAAATGTTGATTTCTGTGAGTTTTAGTGCATTTTACATTCAGTTAAATACAGTATAATAAATATGAAGTGCCGAGCTTTGTATTGTTGCTATTGCAGCGAATATAAGATCCCCAAGTGCAGTTATCACCTTCGTTTTCTTCTTATTATTCCTGTGGCAGGGACCACTGTGACGTTTACGCTGTCAGCGTTGTCAGAATCTGGTATTCTAACATTATTGCCAACCAACTAATTTAGAGAGAATGAGAAAATGTAAAAAAAATTACGCGGTTATTTGGGTATAGCGCGATTGACGCGCCAATTTAGTTACCATACTAAAAAAATAAAATTAATTTAATAAAAACAAAACGAATATTTCACATATAAATACTTATATATGATATATAACATATTTAAAGTATATACGCTAGGGTGTCCCTTATATGACGAAAAAATTTTTTTTTAGAAATTCAAAACGCATACCCTATATATTTTTTATAAATGTAAATATATACTCAAATATAAATTTTCATCTTTCTACGACGAGTGCAACTCGTGCCGACCAACCCCCCAAAGTTTTCTTTGTCTTAGTATATAGCCATTATTCTGAGATATAGCCTATCTATTATTTGTGTTACTGTAAAATTGATTAAAACGCTATTAAATAAAAAAAAGTGGTTAGGTTAGACAAATATTTATTAAAAGAACCTTAAAATTAAGCAGGATAACTTCTTTTTAGAGTATTTTTTTTACAATCTGGATATAAGTGCCTATGTTCCTGGACACATCGTAATAAAAATTGTTTTTGCTCTTCTTCGGCTGTGATTAGTCCGTTAAAGTCTTGCATTAATTTAACTGCCCTTTCAGCAGTGTCATTTACGACTTTTAACTGGCTTACTTTTCGTAAAGCATCCTGAAAGGCAGCATTACCTTCCCAAGCAGATACATCGACGTGGAGAAAGCTTGAATCTATTTGAAATTTTGAAAAAAAATTGATGTTCCGCATAGAAACAAAATCATCCAGAGTTTTATCTGAAACAAAACAAAAATATATTAAATTTTAAATAACAAAAATAATATACATAAGATCTATAAAAATTAGACTTACCAAACAACGTATTAGACATTTCTAGCGTCGATGGAATGTAGCGCTTTCCAATATTCGGACTTTCCTCTCTGTTTAAGTTGGCAATAATTTTCATTTTAGTCTCATTATCAACTTTATTATCAAAAAGTGATATACTAACAGTTTCTTCACAAAGGTACCATAAATGCTGACTAAACTTGCTTATGGAAGCTTAAAATATACTTAGCTGCATCAACTTTTTCATACGCTTTCAATGCTTTCAAAAAGCACAAATCTTGGTTTGGTGCTTTAGTCGCCACCGAGCATTGAAGCCATGGTTTAACATACAATGTTACAATAAACAAACAAACATCTTGCAGAGCCTTTTTATCATTAGCGTTCATACGAAATTGAGACTGCAGTAAACATATTTTCAATGAATATATTGCTCTTGACATCCATCTTGCCTGGTGCATAGCTCCAGGAGGTCTGATTTTTATTTTACGTTATTTATCTCCTCCCAAAAATACTACACATAGCTCTACCAATTCCCGATAGTCATCTCTTACAAAAGATTTGTCTAGTTCTGCCTTATAATACATCAACAAGGATGTAATATCAGTCTCAGCAGTATAATTCTGTATGAAATCAAGGCAGAGTTCAATATTATTAGAATCGATGTTTTTCCAATTGTCTCTAAACTTTTTGAAGAAGGGAATGTCAGGACTATTAGTTACTTGTTTCAGTTTGATTTCAAAGACAGATTTTAGGACCAGCTCATAAATATGATGGCGACAAGCCAATAGCAGCAACTCTCTCTCTAAAATCTGCTCTAGAAGAACACAAGCTCCACTGAAACGGCCGGTATTAGAAGCAGTTGTATCGCAGCACATTATCTGTACTTTTTCTTTAAGATTCCAATCGGAGAGGGCGATTGAAACGGCATTGGCTTGATCCTTACCAGAAGAACTGTCTAGTTTTGGTACTGCGAGAAGCTGTTCTCTATTGTCAAATGAAGCAATAATTGGTAAACGTTCTTCTTTTGAACTTCGCACGTCCAACCCAGGTAAAAGTTTCCCATCCCAATGAACTGTTACTACATCAGGTATATTGTTCTGAAAGTCAGCTTTTATTGCTTCTGCTCTGGATTTTCTAGTTTGAGGGAATTCTTGCCTTTTCCCAATATATGATACACTCCCTAATCACTAAATTTGCACTTTCACTGACAATCAATTTTACTTCTCGAATATTATAAAACAGTACAGCGAGAACTTGTCGATTTGATGGTAATTTTGCACCACTAATTTGATGGCTAGGCAAACCGATAAGGAAAATATTTTGTTTATCATTTCGTAATTCAACCGACATCTTTATGCTTTAAACAATTGCACTCTAATGACCTGAAACATAAATACGAAATGGCAATTGCAACCCGTCGCTACGGGTTGCAGCGCTCAGTTGCGCGGTTCTTGTATGAACAAGTTTCAATCGCAAGTCGGCACGGGTTATCGTTGATAAAACGAGCTGATATTTTTTTTTAAATAGTATTATGCTAAAACAAAACTTTTAAGAAGGTATGCATAAAAAATTAAACACTTCGAAATTTAAGGGACACCCTAATATACGCGCATAGGTGTTGCGCGACATTGTTATCTACTTAATTTTTTTTTTATTTATTGATATCAGCGCGGCTAACATTTCCGATATCCTGGCCATTCGAAACTACTTATGATACTTTGGAGACGGTTGCGGTAAACATTCACTACTACGGTGGAAGGCGAATATGGTAATTGCGTGAACAGAAATTGCGTTGAAAGTTTAGCAGCAGTAACGCTGCGTTTACCCGACATAATTGAGAATTAATTAATAAGAAAGACAATGCACTTTTAGGCAACACCCGCACAGTGTGTAATTTGAGCGATTTGTGGGAAAGAAATTATTTAAGGTCCGATTTCGTAAAAATTTTAGAAACGATTTACACAGATATAAAAGATAACCCTGCTAGATGGCGCACAATTAAAAATGATCGAAATCCCAATGAGTAAATTTGTTACACCAAAAATACATAAAAACACAGGTACCTCAATTTCTACTAATTTTCTTACAAATTTTACTGTTGTCCTTTGGCCTACAGATGTTTCGTGAAAGCAGATCCGATTGATACACAATTGGAATGTTTACATTAAAAAAATGAAATCCCACTTATGATTCATTAAGTTTAGAATGTGTAAAATGAAAAGTATGTATACATGTTTGTACCACCACAGCATTCCTCCAATCTTCAAACAATCGGAGACAAATTTTCTTTTATATCGAACATCAATATGTAGGTACATACATATATCGTATCTAAATTTGTTCACCAAACTTCCAACACACAGTATAACGAAATGTCACCGAATTGGCCGCTTACCTGAATTAAATAATATATGTAAATTGAAATAAGTAATAAGTTAAATGAAATATTGCAGTATGGGTGTTAAACGGAAAAGGTTTAGAAACCCTAATTTCCAAAATATTACATTACCACCTGCTTAAAAACGTTATATTAAACTTACCACTTATTTAAATTTTGCTAAACAATGAGAGAAAAGAAAAAGAAAAAATTGCTCACACTTTCCTACGTGTTGTCAAAGGATTTGAATTGCAAATTGTAAGGAAAAGGGAATTTTTTGTATTATTATACAAATAACGCTAAAAGTAGTTAGTGAATAAATAATGTTTTAATTTAATTTAAATCACTTTAATTTATTTCTTAAATTTCTTATTATCATCTTATGTAGAATTAAAGCAAAAACATTGTACGCTCCCTTGTCATTCCTAATGAGTAAAAAATCTACCTATTATTACCGTGGGTTACTATGACTTTATCGCGGGAAATTGCGTATCGATTGAACACGTTCCCAGCTAGGCGATAAGCGTAGGCATCACTGATTCTCTGCCAAAACATTGCGGCATACATATATCGTCGCGTTTCTGCTTTAGCCTCGTATCTACTATAGAGTAGTTCTGCAGAAAAAAAAGTTTATTTTCTTTTAGTTTTTACAATTATCGTATTATTATCATCGGCCTTGTATTCTTACAGAATGTTTTTGTAATTTTATTGAGCTCGAGGTCAGTTTTTGTTAGGGAATAATATGAGAAAGCAACAACATTTCGGAGATCACCACATCTCTTCATCAGGCTTCTCTTTTTTTCTAGACTTTACAGGGATCGATCCATGGTACACTGAGTTGCTACGCCAGCATTCAACCACTGAGCCACGTTAAGTAAGTTTTTACTATAAGAAAAAGTATGAATGTAGGTACGCTGAAAAAGAATGAATATATGTTATTTTATTTTATTGGAATTATCACCCTACATTTGCTGATAGCTTTTCAGGGTTGCTGCTTAAAAAACGGATTGTCTAAAAAACAAAACGTAGCTCCGCGGTTAAGGCAGAAAGGGGACCATACACTATATAGGGCTTATTGCATATGCACACAAAGTTTATAATGTAATACAAGAAATCTGGAAGGAATGCTCTATGTATGGAACAATCCTAAACTAACACCTGATTTCGCTGTGTTGATATCATAATTTCATAAGGTTTGATCTCCCTCTCTTTCTCTGGTGTAAAATGAAATTAACTGAAGAATATTATTGCACTATTACAGTACATATGTATTTTGTTAAATAAGTATTTAATAAAGCTTTATTTGAAATATATATCGCGATAGGGTTGCCACCTTTTTAAACCCTCAAATAGAAGTACGTTAAACTAAATATTATTGTATAATATTTTCCAATGACTCTAGCATACGCATTATGGATATAATAAAGTACATTATGCATCATTGTCACTGGAAGGGGCAAGGGAGGATCGGTGTTGATTCCACTAAATCCTATAATTCCCGTCAACTTACCGTTTCATTTCAAACGTCTGCAATTCCCATTTAAAATAGCCTTCTCGATCAATTTAAATAACAGTCAAGGGAAAGCTCTGAAATATTCAGGTAAACCACTGAGCATTCCATGTGTTACCTATAAAATTTTATTTATCCACACGTACAGACTTCACGCATCCATATGGTTTAATATTAGTTCGCGTTGATATGCAATCACACAACAAAGTTTAAAGTGATATCGAAATAAATACGGGTATACCGTTGCTAAGCATTTCGTATGAATATTTCTTAAATTTTGCTGTTCTACAAAATAAATTGAATTACCATTTAGGGCCTTTTGTAATCCTAAAGACGATGTGGTTACTTCTACATATATTTTTTTTATTTTTTGTTCACACTGTAAGTATTTACTTTTCAAGTAAGGCAGTCGTATTTGGCCAGCGAAATTTTGCACACTTCCTTTACAACAAATGACACTTCTCCTCAACTACCAAGTAATTTCTATCACAACTAGCATTATTCTCTAATTAACTGACAACAAATACATTCACAGTGATATTTGTGTTAGTAGTGGTTAGATTTGATGCTGTCTTCCTGTTGTTATTTTTGCTTCAACTGTAGTTTTACCCTTCCATTGTACTCTACATCCTTCATTTAATGCTGCTCAAAGTTTCCCACATCAATCACCAGATTTCAATCAACGTCACTAAAGTTCTACGCCATTGTCTGCGACTTACAGGAGTTAATACGTAACGGTGAAGACCAAAAAGTGCAGGCAGACAAGCACAGAAAGTATGATAAGAGACAAGAACAACAAACTTGAAGCAAATATAGGAAGTGGGGGGCAAACAATTAAATGGAGAATGCGGTTGTGGCGGTACCAAAATTAAAGTAAGGAAGAGGTAGATGATTGAATAAATATACATACATACTATACATAAGTATATACATACGTATGTAATGTAATGAATGTAATGTAAATTGTCTACGTACATATACCCGAACCATTAGAAGCCTTTGGAATGATTCTTAAAGAAAAGAGAAACAGACGCTATTGGTTTTGGATACAAGGATATCGCTGCTTTAATTTTTCAATTGCGATAAATAATTTTATATATAGTTATGTAATTTGTTATATATTTTATTTTTTCGATTGTTTTATTTATGTCAACAATAAACATTAGAGTTTGAGGGCAGTTTTCAGTTCGGAAAATTTGAAACCGAACTTAAAATATTTGGCGCACTTTCTTATTTCAAATAAACAGTAATTATTTGTGAACTACCGTTATTGAAGGGAAAGGTCTGGAAATTATATAATATTCGAAATTAGGTTTATTGAGTTGAAATCCAAAGTATGCACCAAATTGGGTTTTAATTTTTACGCATTTTTCTCCCTAATTAAATAATTCCTGCAAGAATGAAGCGAATTTGCATCATGATTTTGTAAATTTTTAGATATGTGAGAGGTGGCCGTCGCTTTTATTTTTATATTAAAATATCGAGCTTTTTGATTTTATAGAAACTAAACACGTTCCTATTTCCATGATTTTTTAAATTGTACTTCCATTGTTAAAAGGGAAGTATGTACCAAATTTGGTAAAGTTTTATAAAGCAGTTTCGGAGATACACCATGTTACTCTAAAGTGGACGGTGCTCTGCTCATTTTTTAAAATTTTTGATTCCATGTATTTCCTTCTCCAACCGAATATTGTTGTGAATACCGCATTTTTTTTAAGCAAATTACCTTTATATGAGAGTTGGGTGCGGTTTTTGTCATATAATTTTCGAAATTACCACTATTGACTTGAAATTCCAACTTAGTAGAGTTTGAAGTAGTTTATAGTAGCTTAAGATATAAATGTATCTATTTGCTCTGAAATGGGCATTTCACTTTTCAACCCTATTCTGCGTATCAAATTTGAGCAAGCTATCTTTTATAGTTACCGATTTTTTTGATTTTCGAAAAATGCCGCTATGTGTGTGGGGGATTATTATTCCAGTTATTCCATTTTCAATAAGAATTTAGATATTTAATTATTTATTTGAGTTATCCGATGAACGGAGGGACAGACAGGCAGACATAGCTTAATGGATTTCTGGATTTTCATTTTGATCATTTTGGTGTAAATAGTATATTTGCATATATATCGCGGTGTTTTAGGTTTTTACAAACAACCGTTATATTAACAAAGTTATAATACTCTGGGCACTAGTGCATACGGATCTTTTCTCAATCTGCATTTCTCCTCTTAAGATAATGCTTAAATTCGACATTGCGTATGTATAATATGTGCCATATGTACCTAGATACACATACACATATATATCGATAAGTATCTGTATATAGAAGTTTGTTCAATAACATTAAGATAGCTTTCCATCGAATCATGAATACATATATAATTTAAGTATAATGACCGCGACTTGAGTAACCATAACTATAACACTGTAAATGTGTGCTGAACGTAATTGTTACATTTTATATGCGAATTCTGCTTAATTTTAATGTGAACTAAAATTCCGAACAATTACCGAGAATTGCTTTAGTGGTTAAACTTTCATAGACCACTAAAACTTAGATATATTCTATTCCATGCATCAAAACAATTTAGTAATACATACATACATACATACATACATATATGAAAAAAGTTCAAACCTTAAAACACTCAAAAAAAACAAAACGTGAGGTAGCTAGCTAAAAGCAGATGTAGTAGTTTTAAAAAGTTTCCAAGGAAAAAAATAAGTACGTAGTATATACTTACATACATAGATGCATTATAGTCCAGGTATCGATTTCATTTAAGCGCCAATTGGAATTCGCTGCAACTCTATTAGGAAATTTACTACAAATGCGTTGCTCCACTAGAAAATATGACAACATACCGCCTATGAGTAATGAAAATATGTTCTCGATTCCGATATTTTAAAAGATATTATACCAAGAAACATTAACCTGGCCGTGATGTGTGTACCTTTGGAATTTATGTAAAAAGGGTGGAGGAAAACAGGGCGTATGAGTTACTAAAGATTCCTATCAGCCAACTAGAAAAAAATGTCCGTTTCATATAGTATGGATAATTTTAGAAGCGATGTGCAATGTGCAATGTTTCTTAGAGTATTTCTTATAGAGGACACCGTTATGGCAATATTTAGTTTATTGATTTGTAAACAATGTTCCGTTGGTTATTACAATTTGTGGTTTGAAGGTTATAAAAAATAGAGAAAAAATATAAAAAACAAACTAGTTTACACGAAAAAGTACTTCATTCAAATTGTGTTTTTAGAATCACTGAACATAGAAATGACTTTCATGAATTTTTCGAAAGAAATGTTTTCGAGATATATTTGCAGTTATTGCCAAAAAAAAAAACTCCAGCACAGCAAATAAACCTAACAATCAAAAAAAAAACTAAGGACATTTTAGAGCCTTTTCGAAAATTGTTGATTTTTATCCACTCATTTTAGTGAATAAACTTTCTAAAAATAAATTACTAAAAATGTATTGTTGAAAGAGTATTGCATTACAAAAATGTGGAGCATAAGAATGCTTAAATGCAAAACGTTATTGCAAATTAAATAAAAGCGGTCAATTAAAATTTTTGCTACATTCATTTTTTCTGTTGAAAATCTGGCAAAAATTTTTACTTTCACGGTGCAACTGTTAGAGCCAGTTTTCACCAAAAAAAAAAGATCCGGTTAATATTCGTATATTCGGATATCCAAAAAAAAAATCAACGAATTGATCAATAACGATGTGTACTATGCCACGACCGCAGCCCATATACCGTTAGTGAACGAATGGCATAAGGCAACTCGTAAATGATGTTTGGGTTAGCGACTTGTAGAATTCTTAGTTAATTCTTGAATAGTTGCATGTCCTATTATTGCATTCACCTATATTTACAAAGGTACAAATTTTTGCAAGACATGATACGCCCGTTTATTTAACCAGCGGGCCCAAATCTTTTTGCGTTTCCTATTACGCATTTATTTATTTGCCCTATATTGCCTTTCATTAATTTTTGATCTTTGGATATCAAAATATTATATTGATATTATAATGATGTCCAGAACTTTCGTTTAAGTATCCGAATATTCGGATTATCCGGATAGCTAAAAAATGCGGATGGAATTCCCAGATCTAGAATTCCCAAAATATTCAACAAAAATCTGTCTGCTCCTCCATCGAGTGTGTCTTGTGAGCAAAAAGTCAGTGCCGCGGATTAGATTAACACCGGCAGACGGACTTGGTTGCAAGGTGAAAATGCTGATATGTTTTTTTACATTACAAAATATAATAGTTTTGTTATTATTATTCTTGCCAGCATTTTACTTCGCCTTCAGTAAATAGATATTAGTAAGTTTTATTTTCATAAAATGGCAAAGATCCGGTTCATTTCATTTCATTTATTTCAATTTGCTATAACAAAACTATTATATTGGATTTAGCGGAACATTTTTCATTAAACTGCTGTATCAAGTGCAGCACAATAAATAAAAAGTAGTCAGAATTCAAATATTAAATCTGCTTTTGAATGACACTGAATCAACTAGATTAATACAAAAATAGAAATAACGGTAGTTTTTTTAGTTATAGACCATAATAATGCAGAGCCAAATTAATCAATAGTTATTTTTGTGCTATGCAAATTGATTTATGAAGAAAAAATATACACTAAAGGAAAGGACCGTAGCAAATTTTTCTTTATTTTGATATTGTATTTTTTTCTTAAAATTGGGTTATTTTCTCCCGACGGAGTAAAGGTACCCTCAATATGAATAAAAAGCTACATAACACGAAATCTGTTTGCTCCAAAAGTAGTAAATTTTTCTTAAGCGCCAATTGATTTCTATTTTCTTTCTTTTGATAGCTGTTTTTGAAATGCAAAGCATTTTTTCCACCATCAGATTGAAGAAACCTCGTTGGTGCCGAACGGCTAGGAGAGGTCCTTCCCAATTTGGACAGAGAGCTAAAAGTTGTGCTCAACATCACTCTACACAGGCGTTGTAGAGACAGCTTCTCTTCATGCTATCAAAATCGACTCAAAAGTCGACAAAAGGATAGTGTGGGTCGATTTTTCTTTCTAGGGTATTTTCCAATATTTGACGCAATGCGAATATCGGGTCAATGGTCGATTTGCCAGGTCTTAAGTCGCAATGATAAACTCAAATTATTTGGTTTTTATTATTTCTCAAAACAGGCTTATACCGCGATAATTGACGTAAACATCAGATCACCCTTATTGCGACGTGAGTAAAATACACTCAGAATCAGTTTTTCCTGCGTGTCTCCATCAGACTACATTTTGGTTAACACTTGTTACGAGTACATGCGACCTGTCAGCTCTTCGCCGGCAACTTTCAACAACTCATCCGGTATACCGTCGAGGAGTGAGATGTAGATATCTTCCGTAAATAATGGTCATTGTTCTTCTTGATCAAATGCGCCAACATTGTTGCAATTCAAAAATGTTCAGAAGTCTTCCCTCCATATCTCAAATATACTCTGAACAGGAGCTGACCTGGCTTCGAAACCGTATGAGTGTTGTCTTATTTTCTGATAAAATAACTGGACTGCGTTCCTACCGACAGCAGCTCCAGCTCTTTGCACTCACCTCTTCAAGTGTCTTTTTTCTCCTCCCTCCTCTTCTCTCGGTATCGCCCTCTTATTGCTCGCGTAGTATAATATATTAAATTATTTTATATTTTATTTATAGTTCTATCATACACAATCTAAATTGTACACCACACTTTTATTTTCAAATCAACTCCACGAAAATTTCAACCTTACTTATTAAGCATCACTTCCGCTGACGATTGTTGGCTGTTTCTCGCGCCATTTTCCGCTCCGCTTCAGTAGATCAACTAAATACACATTTTAGGAATTTATAAGCCAATGTCCGCAGTAGCCAATATTTTATGATAACATAAAGACACACATATGTGCATACATATGTTTGTTCATATGTAAATGGATATTTGTTGCTAAAGTCCTAAAACTGCGTATATTTAATGGCGCAGGCCAAAGGGCATTTAACTTTTGTTATCCTCTACAATTCCCCAACGGCAATGAAAATTAAGCTTTCAATACTCTTTCGGGCTTGAGGCTGATATCATTTTTTTTCTGGTTGGAATAATGCATGGTAACATAAGCCTGTCTGACTGTAGCACACTTCCGGATTGAAGTTACAAATTTTAATTTGAAAAACTCAAATATTATGAAATGTATGAAAGTGCCAACATACAGCGAGTGGCCCTAGCCGGCTTTGCCGAAACAATAAAAAAAAGTTGGAGAGTGTGTTGAAGGGAGATAGTAACTGTAAATAGGATTTGCCATTTTCGTATTGGTCTTTCCACACAGTGAGTTAAAGTAAGTTTCGTATATCGTAACAACTTAATTTAAAAAAATAAATAAACAAAAATATTAAAGTTATAAAGAGATTGAGAAAAATGCAATATTTACATATTTCAAAAAGAGCTTTTTCGAAGTATCATACGAATATTACGGGTTTTAATTCTGTCTCTATTTAAAAAAAATGGTTTACTAATTGCCGTAATCTAGTTGGATATTCGAGTTAATCACACCATGTTTAGTTGCGCAAAAATTAAAAACAAATTCGGTGCGTGGCAGTGTGGGAAATTTTTGGCAGATTTTGTTCAAATTGTGCTGGAGTTGTCAATTTTTGAGTAATCCGGAACATATTTTACAAAAGATTTTCTAAGCTTGAATTTAAACAAATATTGCTGTATATGGGGAATAGCCACACAAGCTCATAAAACTAGCAGATAAAGGGTGAACACACCAAAATTGCGACACTTTGGAAAACTTATAACTTACCCAAAAATATTTAAATATTTTGAAATTCAAATACTATGAGTAAACCTTAATTACACATAGGAGAAATCTTATTTGGATTTGATTTATAGCTTAGTTCAGTTTCCAGAGTGTTGAATCGATACAAAGAAGGACTGACAGTCACAAGAAAGCCTGGGCGCGGAGGTGAAAATGGTCAAAGCGATCAAAGCAGCGCTCGAAAGGTTCTCAGGGCATTTTTGCAAGATCCAAAGATCTCATCGAGTACTGTTAAAAAATCTGAACAAAAAATTAAGCGGCAAGCTTTCTTGAGAAATTTCAAAGCTCAAACAGTGTCTGATCGAGACGCAAAGCAAAATCAAGTAGCCGTAGCTGTATGAATCGCAAATTACAAAATGCTAATGCATTGTTATGGACGACGAAACCTACTGGTCAAGATTTTTATACTGCTGCAAGTCGCCAAGCTGCTCTTGAAAGCTGTAAATTGAAAATGAAGTCCAAGTCAAAAAAAAAAATACATGGTTTGGCAAGCCTTTGGTTCCTGTGTCCGTAAAAGCAGCCCTTGTATCACAGTCGGTACGATGAACGCCCAAATTTATAATAAGTCTTCTACCATTTATTAACAGCTGCCACTATGTCAAGGACACATTGCAGTAGAACAATGCAAATAACAAAGATTTTCTACCTCGCGACTGCAATCCACCAAATAGCCCAGAGCTGCGTCCTATTGAGGAACATTGGTCAATCGTGAAGGAAATATTGAAGAAGACAGGTGATCTGGTAAATATATATTGGAGAATTTAAAACAAAGTGGATGTGGGCGTCACGCAAAGTCGACGATGCACTCAGGCAAAAGATGATGGCGCGCGTGCATATGGATAATATTTTAACATTTCAATTATGTGTAAGCCCCAAAGTATAATACTTAATTCAAACAAATTTGATTTCAATGCCTGCTAGTTTTTTTCTAGTGCAATAGTAATTTCTAAGTGTCGCAGTTTTAGTGTGTTCACCCTTTATTATTTTTCTTGGAGCCAAATTTAAGATTTTAATGGCGTTTTCGAGATGTCGGTGATAACGATTCTGATCCTAGAATTGTGAATGTCAAAATAAACTTGCAAATAGTTCGCCCACAATAACGCATAAGATATGAGTTTTGGGATAATAGCCGCCAACCGAAATCCTACTTTTCACCTTATGCTAATAAAAATATCTCTCTTTTAATTCGGCCTTAAATGATCTTTTCTGCAAACCTTTCCGATTATATAAAAAAAATTGTAATAAAAGCAAAACTAGTCGAAAATTTACTACTTTGCAGCGGGTTCCTTCGCGCGAAAGAAATGAAACTTTATAGGAAAATTTTCAAAAAATATAATTATATATTAATATTAGTATTTCCGATTTTGCGTCAGCCATTGCCAAACTTGTAACATATCACGCTTCGTTCGCTATGAAGATGACACAAAATCGAAAACGGGTTTTCTTCAAAATAATTTTTACGGAAAATCGTTCCCAAAGGGATTATTTTCTTTTAAATTCCTTGTAAAAATTTCAAAAACTAGCTGCGAAAGTTCACAAAAATTTTGCTTAAATAATTGTTAACTTTGTATTTTGTGTACATTGTACAACTGATATAAAATAATTTGAAAAAAAACTACAAATCTAAACCGCAATAGTTATAGTAATCTCAGACATTATATATACGATTTTTAGAACAAAAAATGTTGGTATTTTTTTAATAGAATCTTTTAATGTAGAAAATATTTGGCAACCGTTCTCTTTCTGTTCACGCATTCACCATATTCCCCACCACAGTGTTGGTGTTGAACATTTAACGCAACAGATAAGTGTCCGATATTTTTTGTCAAACACTGTGTGATTGTAGGCTTTAAGCCTTTTAGTGATAACATAGCCACATGCAAGGTCTCATTGTTCATGCTTTGCATTAACAAAAAAGGAAAAATTTGCAACATATTGACAGGTCATAAAATATACTTCCGCTTCTCCTTTAAATCAACTCCAACTGACCAAAAGCACTACTGCTGCGCTTAATGGGTTCGGCCTTTTTGCAATAACGCAGCTAGACCCCTTTGGTTCAGAGTTTGTTTGGGTTTATTGAGCGGGCTTACTTTTATTATTATTTTTTTAACATTTTTATTTTTAGATTTGAATGTAAAAATATAGTGTTAAGAGAGATGGACGTGCATTCATTGTGTGTGTAAATGAGTGTACATATGTCTATTTAGGTTTTATATTTATTGCTATATTTTTCAGTATAGCATTCAATATAAAATTTTATTTCATGTAGTTTATGAACCGTTGAAAACAATATAAAAACATATGTGTAAGATACCTTATCATACACGTACTACATGTACAAACATACATACAGATATACTCGTAGTGCAAAATGCACGTACATAAAATTTACAAAACTCAACGAACATAAAAATATTGCATTTATTCCAGCGATTTCATTTGAGTGAATGCAAACACCTACTATTTCTCACATCGAAAACCACAGGTTTTCAAACATAAATATTTTGATACAAACACACATTCATACGTATTACGTATGTATTTTCAAATGTAATTGCAAAAAATTTTACAAGGATCTGTTCAAAAATCATTAAGTCCTGCTTGCGTATTGTGCAAATGCCGTAAAACCGCCATCGTTAAAACAATGTCGAGCGTACGCGAAAGGGGAGGAGTGCAGCAATCATTTCACAGCAGTTAAGTTAAGTTATTTTGCGCTATTCTCCGGATTCATAAATATCAGTTGAGTTTGACGAATATATGTTAAGCGCTTTTGGCAGTGATGAAATACAATAATATCACTTCAAAAGTGGTTGATAACTATTTTGTGAACTTATTGCAAAAATAATAATAATACATGACGATGATAATTTATTGAATACTCAAAGTTATTCCCCTAATTAGTTTCCTTATGATGAAGGTTTTTTGAGCTCACTGCAATTTAATTTGCTATTTCATATGTTTGAACTTTACCAAAGAGAACAGCTTTATAGTGATTTTTCCAGTACGCAAATGGATAGTTTTCGTATAAATTAACGAATTTACAAAATTGAAGCTTAACAAAGGGATTTTAGTAAATTAAATTTGAAAGTTAAACACGTAAAGAAGAGTTTGAGTTCGAGTGAAACCGTTTTTGTTTCGAATAAAGAGTACTTCAATCGTTTTGGAAACTTAAACTTATATTATTTATTTAAAACTAACTATGCCAAGCAGATGCCGCTAACGCTTTAATAAAAATCAAACACAAAAAATAAATATCGCCAAACGTTGTTTCAAAATAAAAGGATTTTAAGCCATTTTTAAAAAAAAGTTTTTTTCCACATTTAGTATTTTGATAAAATATACCCTATGCTATGGCCGTGATCAGGTTTTAGTCACCGATTAAACCCACATGAAAATCCATGCAGTAGTCTAGGAGATTGCTGAGTGCAAATAGGCAAAGAGACAGACTAGTATCCTAAAAATGGTACAAATGTATTCCTATTGCATTCCCTGCATCACCTTCCGTCATTCTTTTAAATACATTTTCAATGTATAGACACAACTTTTCTATAGTCTTGTTATAGTGTTTATTATTATTGGATTTTGATTTTTACATATTTCTCTTTCGATTTTGTAAAATATTGAATATTTCTTCTTTTTTTAGAAACTGCCGTTATTAGCGCGGTGTTTGTCTAATTCCTATAGTTTTCAAAATTATGCTTAGAGAGTCTGGATGCCTCGCCTATTTTCCAAAAGCAATCTTAGCCCGTATTCCATTCTCCAGGCAATCCTGTAAACCAAATTTTCGCAATTTACCTTTCACAGTTACTGAAATGGACCACTTTTATGAATTACTGTTATATGAGAGGTAGGCGTGGTTTTTTTTTAATTGTGCCTACTGAGTTGAAATGAAAAGTCTGTAACAAATTTGGTAGAGTTTGTTTAGGTATTTTTGGAGATGTATTTGTTCTAACGCCACACGTGCGATCGGGTATCATGAAGGCCTAGCAGTTTGTAATAATATTGGTTAAATAATTTATTTCAATGTTTTTAAAAAACAAACAATGTACTATTGGGCGTTGTTTGGTATCGAAAAATATGATGATACATTAATCGATTTTTTACAACGAAGATAACGAAATCGTAGAACATGTTGGTCCCAATTCTTTTAATCGAACTATAGTAGAACGAAGCGAAACTAGGCATGAGTTATTTGTTGCAAGACAATGTCTGGGTTACAAATGAAACTCTGGAGTTACATACTTATCACTTTATTTATAAATTTAACTCTGAATGTTCTGCAAGTGAACCTTATAAAATTAAGTTTTATCTCAACATACCTAGTAGGTTCTCATTTTATCAACTACATAGATGACTCTGGAAGAAAAATATTTTTGAAACCCTTACATATTTATAATCCGATTTAATTCAAGTTCAGAATGTACATATATTAATTACGTAATTAAAATGGCGTGAAAATATGGAACCACTAGGTAACGCTGCAGTCAATATTTAGAAAACCCTTATTTATTCAAATTCAGAATATATATTAACTTCATAAGGCTAACTTCTCGAATGTAGCAAAATTAACTTTTTTAAATACGACTATCTATTTAACTGACTAGGTATAAGAACTGTAATACTACATTTAAAAAGTATCTATTCCAATTTTTGAAGGAGCTTAATCCTTTTCTTTAAATTAGCCTAAGCTTTATAAAATTACTTCAAATAAAGCGGAAAATAATTTCTCATTTCCACAAGTTGCCCCAAAATCAGTTTTCCTCAGCGAACTAAACACAATTAAGATTCTAGAGGTTCTAATTCTATAAAAATGTGTGAGTATTTCTTGAACTCTAATTTTCACAGAAAAATAAACAACTGATGTGGCGCCGCAAATAGCAGGTATTAGTTAATTTTCTTAGAAATTAGTTTAGATATTATGTAAATTCAATACCCACTAAAATGTTAAAACTGTGGAAACCTAAATCTCCATACCAAGCATTCAGCAATTTTAACGGTGTCAGCAGAAGCATTGTAAGAAATTTCGAATATCAGTCACATTTGTTGCAAAATCGAACAATAGGGATGCGCCTCATCACTCTTACGTGTATGTATTTCACTCATTCATCACTTTTTACAATTTTCGGGTATAAATAGCCTCCAGTTGATACTTACGTTAAATGGGGTCCTGTGCTTTCTTTGCCCAATGAGTATAGCCCTGCTGCTAACTAAACGGCTACTGGTTAAATGGCACATGGGATTATCGCTTAGCTCTACCGTAAGTTTTTATTAATGTCTTAAAAGAAATGTGAAAATTATATCACCTACCTTTAACTGACTGCATTAACATAAAACTTGAATTGTAGAATGGCATGCGTACTTGTTAGTGTTTTTTTTTTTAATATCCCTACCATAACCAGCTACCCATACTCCACATTTGATTTTAAAATTTATGTTTAATTTAAAAGCAGTCGTACAAATTCAATAGAAGTGTACAAAAACTTGTACAAATATAAAAGCCGACTACAGTAGAATATAATAGAATTTTCAAATTTCTATTCAGAAATTTAAACAGACTTTATTCCAAGGCGAATCCATACAAGGTGGTGTTATAAATACAACTACAAAATTCCTATGTATTTTATTTTTGTTTCTGCGTAAGAGTTTTCAAAATTTAAATACATTTTGTTTTTGCTTTTACGGCTTTTGAAAGCTCATACGCAAAAGCAAAAACAAAATACATGTAGGTGAATAAAAAAAATCAAATCAGCTGCTCTTATGCCATCACCTTCTATAAATTCGCCTTGCTTTATTCGTTACAGACGGCGGCACTCTGGGATAAGTCATTAATAATTTAACCAGCAGCTGTCTAACAGGGATTGCATGGATATTGGCGTATGCGGTAGGTAATTCTGTTGGGAATTAGATGCTTTAAAATAATATTTAACATATCTATGTATATATGTGCATACATAAATACATGTCGTTATTACTTTTATCAAACCACATGAATGTGTGTACGAGTATTCGTGTTAGCCTTCGCTTAGTCAACTCACTAACTTACTCCATCCAAGAAAGCAACGTGTTCTGTCAACTTCAGTGACTAGGCAATTAATTAGTCCTTCTATTTACACAAAAGGTTTAGTTCCATTGTGTTTATTTAATTTATGAGAATTTAATTATGTAAAAGATATGTAAGAATACAAATACATGCAGTCTATAATTTATAGAGTACCAGAAATAAAATGAATAGCAAGAAATGATATCATTGCTTAATTTTCAAAAATAGGAGAAAGTGAAAAATATGTAGTATTTGTTAACCCCCATCGACGAACAGATGAAGCCAACTAAAAGGTGGTCACAGTGGGCAAACCAAGTGTAATTATTTCGTGAATAGTTGCTCAATTTAAACTTTGCAATAGAAGAACTTGATGCGTCACAAAAAATGGAGACTATTTAAACGAATCAAACCTTTAATCCTACTCATATTATAAATGTGAAAGTTTGGGAGAGAGTGTGGGAGTATGTTTGTTACGTTTTGTCGCCAAAACGACTTGAAGGGATTTGTATAAGATTTGGCGCATATACTTATAGCAATAGCAATCTGAAATGACATAAAGCGTATATTTTAAAAAGAATATTCATCTATTTAAAAAGTTATATTCAATTAAATGAATAAGTTAAATCACATATTTCAATACTTCGGATGTGGATAAGAATTGGTACATATAATATAGTCCATAATCCATATGGTAATTTGCTATTTTAAAAAGAGATATCACGTGATAAAAGGTTGAATACAATTATTGAAGTATGGGTGTTAAACAAAAGGAGTTCGCTAAAGCATGTTTTGAAAGAAGCCATCTGTTTAAAGGTTAATTAAGTTAAATTAATGAGTTAAACTAAATTTAATAATGTGGGTGTCAAACTAAAAAGTTTATGCAAGATTAATTTAAAAAAATCTGTGTCTTTGACAGGTTTGCCACCTATTTCAAAAGTTAAATACAATAATATTCAAAACTAAATCAAATATTCCAATATAAAGGGTGGTTAAATTTTGAGGGCCGATGTTGATTTTGAATAAAACACAAATTTTTTTGGAAATTATTGTAATTTCTTTTTATTATGATAATATAGTGTGGTTCAATTATGTATGGAACAAAATATTGGCCAAATGTCCGCCGCGACCTCGGCGGCACACCTCCATCCGATGGTCCAAATTTTCGATGACGCTGAGGCATCAGGCCACAGTCACTCTTTGTGGGTGCATTGGTTTTTCGACAATCACTCTAGGATTATCATTCTCCCAAATGCGGCAATTCTGCTTATTGACGAATCCACTGAGGTGAAAATGTCCCTCATCACTGAAGAATTGAACTGACTGATTTGAACACCCATTTTCATAATATGCCTGAATAACTTTAACACGTTGCTCGATTGTGTATCTTTCCATGTTCAAATTGAGTTAGTCTGAAATTGAGAAATGTCAAATGAAATGCAGAAAAAAACTTGACGTTTAGGTGTGGTTCACATTCAACATCGGCCCTTAAAATTTAACCACCCTTTATATAGGTGTCAAGCGGAAGATGTTTAAAAGAGCTTAATTCTGAAAATATTTTTAAAAAGGGTTGCCAGCCTACCTAGAAAAGTAAATTAAATTATTAAGATAATTGATATATTAGAGTGTGAGATTCAAACGAAGTAGGCTTATGGAGGCTTAGTTATGACAATAAGTTTAAATATTATTGCCACCTGTTTAAAAAAAATTAGTTAAAGATATCAATTTATAAGCTAATTGAAATATAAAAGCATTGTTGTGCAGCAAAAGGCTTTAACGAAAACATTTTTGAAATGTGTGGCAACCATAGTCGAAAGTAATTATTTCTGTTTCTGTTGCTGATGAACCAGAATCGAAAAATTCTGTTACCATTTCTATCGCTGTAAAAAATGTACTGAATTCTGCTTCGGTTCCTGTTTCTGTTTCGGTTTTTTGCGACACCGCGCCTTAAGGGTTTTTACAAATTTCTGGGTATTTTAAGCAGAGTTTTTATCACTTATAATCGATGGAATTGTCGATGGTAGAGTCATTTCAGAAAATTATTAATTGACATTTTTATCTCTCAGTTTTCTTAATGTTAGTGACCACCAGATTTTATACAAGGTTACATCAAACTTATTCTGTGATGACAGTTAAAGAATATGATGAAGATAATGATATATGTCATTATGTACGCCCTGAAAAAATAGCTTCAACGCGAGTGGAATAAAATACCTGCAAATCACAGTCCGGCAGAATGTAACTAATTTTCTTAACTTCCAATAACCATAGACAATACAAAAGGTGGTCGCATCGAGCTGAAGTAAATGAATTCCAGATTTATGTATTACACTGCGTAACAAAAATTAAAAAAAAAAACCTGCGGTCATGATTTTGTTAATAGTTTTTATTAACATTAGTAGCAGGCTTACGAACTGTGTCTTTACTTTTTTTGGATTGGCTCTAGTTCTTGAGATAAACGCAACTTAAGAAATTAATGAAAACAATTATATGACTCAGTTCCAGTTGTATTAATTTAATTATTCCTCAATAAGTTTTGTTATATAAATTATTAAAACAAGTAGTTCGTTATTTCCCTTACAAGAGAGCAAGGGCAGCCGGTTAAGTCGGGTGAGTTAATACAGCTGAACATTAATTCGACAACTTCGACCAACTGATAAGCCGAGAAAAAATCATTCTTCCACCACTTCACATCAAGCTTGGGCTAATGAAACAGTTCATCAAAGCCCTTGATAAGACAGGTGACTGTTTCGAATATGTGTGCAAAAAATGTCCAGTCCTTAGTATGGAAAATATAAAAGAAGGAGTCTTCGATGGTCCTCAAATTCGTACCCTTCTAAAAGGCACTGAATTCTTAAACCATATGTCACAAATTGAATCTGAAACCTGGCTAAGCTTCGTTAATGTAGTCAAACATTTTTTGGGAAATCATAAATCACCAGACTATACAAAACTAGTTGCTGATATGCTTCTCATTTTTCGCAAACTAGGAGCTAAAATGAGCATTAAATTATATTATTTACATAGTCATTTGGACGAATTCCCGGACAACCTAGGCGATTACAGTGAGGAACAAGGTGAACGGTGCCACCAGAACATAAAAATAATGGAAGAAAGATACCAAGGTCGATAGGACGACCACATGATGGCACACTACTGCTGGAACTTAATACGGGATTGTCCTGAGCAACGACATCATAGAAGGTCCTACAGAAAAAGTTTTTTGTAATTTTTTTTTAAATTAATTAACCGTAGAACAGTCTTGGGGTCGTTTTCGATCAAACTTACATTTTAAGCTACAAACTAACTACTTCAGATTTAATATATTTATCCAATACTCTGTGACTTTGTTGCTGGGTGGGTAAAGCATTGAAAAAGTTTAATAAAAGCAATATTTTGACAAAATATTTTAACTAAATATTGACTTGAGCTCTATCGATCTTAGGGTCGTTTTCGACCGACAATAGTTTTTATATGTATACATATGATCATGGTATGTTTTATGTATTATAGATGATAGCCTGATATTTTCAAAATGGAAAAATATAATAGGGGTTTTCACACGCAACTTTGTTATTTGGTATTCGTTATTCGTTAAATTTTTACACGTATTTGTTTGTATAATGCCGGCATTCTGTAAAATTTACAAAACCAAATTTCGTAACGATACCGTGTTCCAAATTTCGTAACGATGTACGTGTGGAAGATTTGTTTGATGAAGATTATGGTCGGCCGATATTTAGAAGTATTATGTCCCTACGCACATTTCTGTATGTAACAAAAGTCCTTAGGTTTGACGACACAGCTAATCGCAGAAGAAATCAACTCTCATCAAATGCTAAATTCGCACCGACTCGTGAATTGTGGGAGAAATGGGTTGATTTGCTTCCAAATTTTTATAACCCTGGTGAATGCGTCACTATTGATGAACAATTGTTGGGTTTTCATGGCCGTTGCGCATTTAGGCAGTACATGCCGAGCAAACCAGAAAGGTATGGATTAAAATTTTGGATGCTTGCGTGTGCTAAAACTTCTTACGTATGGAACATACAGCCCTACTTGGGAAGATCGACGGGTGCTTTACCGGACCGTAACCAGGGCCAACGCGTAGTATTAGATTTGATTCGGGATTTAAAAGGCCACAATATAACGATGGACAATTTCTTTTCGTCATATGAATTAGGTCAAAAACTGTTGGAAAAAAAAATTGACAATGGTTGGAACGTTGCGAAAAAATAAGAGGAGTATTCCACCTAAACTCTTGTTGGAAAAGAAGCAACCTCTTTTTCCTCCTCTTTTGCCTTTGCAACAAACACTACATTGGTTTCGTATATCAGCCATAAAAATAAATGCACAATTGTTCAGAGTACATTACACCATTCACCTGATGTTGGGCCTGAACCCAAAAAGCTTCCAGCAATAATAAAATATTACAACGAAACGAAGGGCGGTGTTGATAATGCTGACAAAATGTTATCAGGTTACAGTTGCAAACGAAAAACAAAACGCTGGCCGATGTGTGTTTTTGCCAACATAGTGGATATTTCTGCGCTCAATGCTTATATTATATATAAAGAATATAATCATGAATTTTTAGATAAGCATGGCAAACAATCGCGTTAAAAGTATTTGCATAATCTTGGTATAAATTTAGCAGTGGAATATATGAAGCATAGACCAAGAGGCACACGAAATAAGTTTTCTCAGTCACTTAAACGAAAAATAATTGATGCCGACTCACCAGCCGTAAATTTTTCTGCTGGCCCATCATCTAGACAACCTTTAACAATACCACCACAAATTAAAAAACGTGGAAGATGTACAATGTGTGTCCAAGAAAAAGCGGACACAAAAGAAAACAAGTTTGAATTAGTCTGCTGCATATGCGAACAAAATGTTTGCAAAAATGTTCACAATAGAAATATTTGTGTACAGTGTTTAAAAAATTATTAAAAAATTGTTTCCCTTATTATTGAAGAAAAATATGAGTTTTAAACTTTTCTTTTATAAATAAAACTTTGTATGATTTTTGCATTCATAATAAAATAGTCAGGGTCAAAAACGACCCTAAGGTTGTTTACGTCGTAAAAATTAAAGACTGTTCTACGGTTAATGAAAAGAATATATTTTTTTTATTTTTGTATTATTTTTATACATACAGGCGCGCAATAAAAATATAATTTTAATCCATATTGGTATTTTTAATTAGGTTTTTTCGTGAAATATTTAAAAGGCTTTGTCTGAAAAACTAGAACCAATTCGACAATATTATTTTCGCAATCAGCGCTCCCAAATTACCCTGAATCGACATAAAAGTCTCCGACCGCAAAATTTTGTGCCGCAGTGTTATTCGCACAAATTTTTGTTTTTCAAATCCATAAAAAATATTTTCACACAAAAAAGGTATGGGCCGCTGAGTAGGTAATACTTCATCTGCCTAACCCTGTATTTACCTATTCCTTTTTGTAAACTGTTTGGGGTGCCAAAGAGTTTGCAGTTTAACGAAATATATGGAAACCAGAAGCTGCAATCCGCTTCCAGAAATCGTTGTGCCTCAGTACAGTGCTGTGAACAACTTAGAAAAAAAAACTTGCCCGGTACAAGAACTAATTCAAGAAACTCTCTGCACAGTGGTTTGGTTCGGTTTAAATCTTGTGTATACTAAATGATGAAACTATCTCAAAAATATAACAACCGCTATATATGTAAGTATATTTAAAAACAATAAGTTTGGTTTTTGAGATAAAATTCAAAAATTTATGGATAATATTTATCAAAGCTTTACTGGTATCCATGGAATGATATCCACAATTGAAGAAGTGAAGTGTACTACATATATTTACATGGTTTGTAATAATTATATGAATGCTGAAAAATGCTGTAGTTTATTTTCTTTTTTAACCAAATTTAAGTTAATAGCGTCAAGTTCAACAAATGCGATTGCAATGAAATGACATTTGCATATAAACTGGCATTTAACTTTAAATATAATTATTATTATACTTTAAAATAGTATTTGTTGTGTAAGTTATTCAAAACATTTATTAAAGAAATCATATCAACGATAGTGAAACGATAATTGTAAATTTGCATACATATATCAAAAATATATTGCTCTGTGCACAGAAACATTTAATTGATGCTTTTAACTACTTTTTCTGTTTAAGAAAACAAATATGTACATACATATGTACACGACTACATTTTCGTATACGTTTAAACCAAATAATATTGAAAATATTTGCTTACTAATAATCGTATGTAGGTAGGTACGAGTATGAATATGAATATTAATTTGATCTGAGTGAATATTTTTTAACCATCTATGGGTAAAGTGGAATCATATTTATTGACTCCATCCGTTTTGGGTAGTTTTCTGGCTCATACTCGTATGCTTGAAATTTATTTTAAAATCAAAATCAAAAGTGGTCAAGTGAATGTAAATATTTTATGGAATTTAAAACAAAAATAAAAGAAATATAAATATACAAACACTTAAAGTAACTAAACACTCCAAATATGAATGGATTTATTCATTTTTTTAAGCAATCTATTTGACCATTGTCTTCTTAATCTTCCAAAAATATTTTATCTAAGCTTAACAAATTTCGTACGGCAATGAATTTCAGCTGATTAAGCATACGAGGTTGCCTTTTATATTTTGCGCCTAATAATGAAAACACAGTCGAATATTAAGGAAAATAGTTTTATTGTTTTTCAGAATATTCTCCATCCAAGTCAATACACTTCTGCATTCGCTTGAACCAATTTTCAAAGCACTTTTGTCACTCAGAAGAGAATACCTCTAAAACGAGCTGTTTGAAGGCTTCTACAGCTCGTTCAGGTGTTGAAAAACGTTGACCTCGCTTTTTTTTTGATGTTCGGGAATAAAAAGAAATCATTAGGTGCCAAATCAGGGCTGTAAGGCGGATGACCCATCAATTCGACTTTTTGAGTCCTCAAAAACACTCTTGTGTGAATCGATACGTGAGTGATCGCATTGTCTTGGTGAAGAATGATTTGTATTCGGCGGTTGGTTTCCTTAATTCTCCAAAAACTTTTGGCAAGCAAATGATTGTATACCACTCAGAATTGACCGTTTTAAGTTTATCTAGTGGAACAGTTGCGACATGACCAGATTTTACGAAAAAACAGGCGACCATTTGCTTTGAGGTGCTTCCTGCGCGAACAACTTTTGTTGGATTAGGCTCGTCTTGGAACACCCATACAGTCGATTGCTGCTTTGTTTCCAGCTCATATGCATAGATCCAAGATTCGTCATCTGTTACGATGTCATAGACGTGCTTTGATCCACCGCGGCTAAATTTCTTCAGCATTTCTTTACACCAATCGACACGAGTCCTTTTTTGGGCAATTGTCAAATTATGCGGTATCCAACGTGAACAAATCTTCTTTACGACCAAATGTTCATGCAATATTGAATGTATGCTGATCCCATTGATGGCCAAGGATGCCTCCATCTCGCGATATGTCACATGACGATCTTGTATTATCAATTGACGCACAGTATCGACTGTTTCTGGCACAACCACCTATTTTTGACGACCTTCACGAAATTCGTCCTGCAAAGATTGGCGACCACGTAGGGACTCGTTGTACCATCGTTTCACAGTGGCAAACTATGGTGATTCAACACCAAAAGTAGAAGTAAGTTGATTGATGCACTCCTGTCTCGATAATCCATGTCGAAAATCGTAGTAAATCATCGCACGAAAATGTTCACGGGTTAATTCCATTTTTAGGCAATATGAATTTTTAAACTCACTATAAATAAACACAAATAACACTCGTAAGTGAAAACGTTATATGCAAGTTTATGCCAAAACAAACCAAACTTTAAAAAAAATATCTAATTACAGCTAATCAAATGTAGTGTTGCGAAGGCGCAAAATATAAAAGGTAACCCTCGAAGATGCGCCTGCCGTATCCGAGAGTGTAGTGTGCACGCGCTTCATTCACTGGCTCCGGGTTCCAATAGTGGTCGGGGCAAGTAACATAGAAGTTTTAGAAAACATTCTCCCTAATAGCGGTAATTAAATATAGAGGCTGGTGTGGAAGTCCACGCAAGTGGGGAAAGTCTCTGATTGCCATACACCTAGGAGTAGCCAGAACTTCCGGGGGATTTCATCCAAGTGTCATCTTGGGAGCACCCGAACTGGAATTCAGGTGTACTCAGCCCAATACACAAAAAGAGCAATCCCACAATATACGCCAACTACCGCGGGATCAGTCTCCTTAGCAAAGCATATAAGGTTCTGCCAAGCGTATTGTGTGAACGACTGAAACCCACCGTGAACGAACTGATTGGACCTTAACAGTGTGGCTTTAGACCTGGCAAATCTACCATCGACCAAATATTCACGATACCGCAAATCTTGGAAGAAACCCGAGAAATAAGAATATACACACACCATCTTTTTGTCGACTCCAAATCCGCTTTCGATAGCAGGAGAAGAAGCTGCCTATTTGCCGCAAAGTCTGAATTTCGTACCCCAACAAAACTAATACGGCTATATAAAATGACGTTGAGTAACACCACCAGCCCCCTCAGAATCGGAAAGGACCTCTCCGAGCCGTTTGAAACCAAACGAGGTTTCAGACAGGGTGACTCTCTTTTGTCCGACTTCTTTAAGATGAGCTGTATGAGCTTTACCGCGATATACATCGATATAGTCCAGCAAATTAAAATACAGCGGCTACGTTGCCTAGGACATGTCGTGCGAATGGGCGAAAATGCTTCAGCCCTGAAAGTATTCAACGCGGTACCAGCTGATGGTGGTAGAGGAAGAGAACGGCCTCCTCTGCGCTGGAAGGACCAAGTGAAAAAGGACTTGACGTCACTTGGCATTTCCAATTGGCGCCAGTTAGCAGGAAAAAGGAGTCACTGTCGTATTTGTTGAACTCGGCCAAAATCGCTTAAGCGGTTACAGCGCCAACTAAGTAATTAGATAAGGTATGTAATTAATTAATTTTATTTAAAAAACTCCACTTTTGCAGAAATTTTCAAATATAGTCAGCTCACGTAAATATTAATATTTTTCGAAATATGTTGGCGATGAGGCACCTTAATGTACATACATACATACATATGTATACTTTTTTTTTTAATTTGAGGTTTTTAAATAGGTAGTTTCAGTCCTTAAATACATAAAATTTAATGCGTTGTACTTTTTGAAGCATATCAAAGTGCGCCGGGTAATTGCTAGTTAAAATAAATTCAATTAACAACTTTATTGATTGGGATTGTAAACATTTATGTGTAAAGTACACAGGAAACAGCTTTTAATAACAACCAATAAATTAAGTCCTTTTTTCCAGCGTAAACTATGTACGAGGCGAGGTAATTTGATTGCTTTACATAATTTAATTTAAATTATTACATGCACGGATATGGAATTAAAAAAAGGAGTAGGACATAATGTATATGCAACATGTATGTATATGCAGATACGTAGCAAAACCCAATAAATAAATTGGCATGCACTTCGTTTTAGAGTTTGTATAAAATATCCTTTTTTAAACCATCAATGGAATTATTTTTTTACTGGGAGATCAACCTTAGGAAAATAACCCAAAATTGCATGTAAAAGCTTGTTAATAATTCCATTGATGGTTTAAAAAAATCTAGGAGTGTCAGTTACTATCGAGCTTCTAGCCTTTTAAAGGCCCTGAAATTTTTTTAACTCATCATGTCGTATAACTTACAACACCAGCGCTGAACGTTATGTTGAATATGATTCCAATAGATACTGCGGAAAGTAGTATGGTCGCTGTCAGGCTGCGTGGTATCGGATATAATTTAAACTCGGGTAATGGTCATTCAAGGATATTACAAAGCTTCGAACTAGAGGATATTTTGTTACCGCCGTTCCCTCTTGAGAGGTTTGAGCGGGGTGCGATATGTGAAACCATGTTTACGGATGGATCGATGCTTTATGGAAAGGTTGATTTGTACTGCCAGAACTCTATCTGAGACAAAAATTTAGGCTACCGGATCACTGCAGCGTATTTCAAGTGGAGGTAGTCGCCGTTAAGGAACGAATAGTCTGGTAAGTGCTAGGCAGCGGTAAGAAAGTTGTCGCGAATTCGTTTTGGCCAAAAGTGAATCGGAGGAGGTCACGGGAGCTTCTACGGTTATCCAAGCCACAGCTGTCATTATTTAGGGGGGTGCTGACAAGGCACTGTCCAATCGAGTTAGAGGATGATGAGGTGTAATCAGCTGAACATTTTCACTTTTCATTTAAAGAAAAGTAATGTTTTCATTTGAAAGTATGATTTTTCCGATGTTGTTTGTTCTTTTGTATCCATTTTTGCTTCTTTCGCGGCCAATTTTTGGTTCTTCTGGAACCGTTTTTCGGATCTTTAGGAAACGAGTTTTTGTTGCTTCAGACCCGTTTTGCGGTTCTTGCGAGGCTTGTACCGGTCGATTCATTAAAGGACCCGGTGCTCCGGATTCAGTTCTTCGGTTCTGCATAGGTAGTAGGAAGTGGAATATATTAACAATTTAACTCATCTATCGACTGTCAGACCACTGGCGCGTACTTCAAGCAGAGCTACGCTCTCTGGTTGAAAAATTCTACTATTATCCCACTGTTATAAAATAAAATAAATATGAAGGAAGACTCTAAATACTCTGTTACTGCTTACTGGATGAATTAATAAGAATGGAAACTTCTCTGCCAGGCATAAATCCAGATATCCCATAAAGGGGGAGTACTGCTTTAACCTTTTAATTTCTAGATGAAGGCCCGTGTTAATTCCTCAGTTCGCCTTTTACTCCGAAAATTTTGTCTAAGCCGAAGCTAACTTTTTATGCATGGGCCCAAGGCATATTGAACTGGTATTAGCTAAGTTGTTTTTTTTCTTCTCTTTTATTTTAGGATGACGCTAAACTGTCAAATTCGAACTGTCATACTGATTTTTTTTTATTTTTGGTGCGATTTGGATCTCCAGCTACTGAACCGATTGATAATTTTTTTAATGAAAAATTTACGAAAACAATAGAGTGGCATATTTATTATTTTTATTTTTTTAAGAATATGTATCACTCCCCATAAACAAAAATTGATACTGATTTTCCATCGAAAATATAAAATAGATTAATTTTGAAAATTCTGCACAAAACTATTCCAAAAAATTGGTCAATGAAATCATAAAAATTAAATTTTTGATGCTGTCTTTGGACTATTGGTTTAAAAAACGTTTTAAGGTTGGACTGATTTAATATCTGAGGTAATTTATTTATTTTTAATGCGTTAGAAAACTATGCTATTACATAAATTTTATTGAGCTCGAGACCAGTTTTTATTTTTGAAGATAGGGATAAGAGAAAGCGGTGGAAATCCGATTTTTTTTTTTTTTTGTATATCTGTATATTTTTTAAGTTGAACCCAAGTTTTTTTTTTTTTAATAAATAGTTTCAGTACACAAATCAATAAAATAAATACATACTTTTGAGGGGTAACAAAGAACGTCACCCTGAGTATTTTCTAGTAATAAATAGAAACAAAATATTTAAATGCTTAGTTAAGTGAATTCATTTATTATTTTAATATAAATAAATTATATGTACGTAGATTACATACGGAAGTATATACGAACATACTTTTAAATGTACATATGTATGTATATTAAAGTACTGTATATATGAAACTGTTAATAATTAGATAAAGCATTTTCTACGCGTACTAATCGTACAATGTGAATATGGAAACCGCATAAAATTTTTCATATCCCCACGAAAAATCATACATGAAGTAACATTTTATATTTTGGTTTAGTTTCAAAAATTAATTAAAAACTAGACAAGAGCTAATTATACACTACACAATTTAAAGTACATAGAATTATCAAAAGTTAGTTTGTTGCAATAATATTAATTATTAATATTTATTAAACATTTAGCTATAGTACAACAAAAAACATGAAAGTCAAACTTTCAAATTTTGCAAAAAATTTTGAAAAAATTCTACAAACTTTCAACTGCAAATAAAATATAAAAATATAAGTCAAAGTCTCAAATTGAGAAAAAAAAACATTTTAAAATTCGATAAACTTTCATACAAGTTTGAAATTTTTTAACCAGAATTTTTAGGCATTTTTCTTCAGTGCCGGAAAAAAGTATTGGTACATTAATTTTATTCACAACGGTTTTCATGTTAAAAATTTTTTTGATCAAAATGTAATTCATTTTATAACAAAAGCCATAAAAGTCTAGACTTCAAAAATTCACTAAAAAGCATTAAATTTAAAAAAAATATCATAAAAATTTCCAACATTTTTAAAAAAAATTCGAGGGCGTAGTCTTATAAGTTATTCAATTTTAGTACAATAAGGTACAAGTTTTATTTGGCTAAAAATAATCGATGATTTTTAGTGTTACCCATTTTTAACGAATTTTGCGCAACACCGTCAGCAAAAAAAAATATGGTCAAAATCGACGGATATTTTCAGCAACTTAAAACTTTTACTTTATTATACTAAAATTAAATGGTATACAAAACTGCATACCCGACATTTTTAAAAACATTAGATTTAAAATGTTTGAAATTTCCATCAAAATTTTTTTTTAAATTTTTGTGTTGCAAATTTGTACTTATCTGGCTTTAGTTGTAGAATGAGCTATAATTTTTTATAAAAGATTGACGAACAAGTTTTAGCATGAAAATCTTTGTTGATAATATAAAAATTAAATCGGTACAAAAACTTTTTTCCGGCACTGTATGTATGTATGTAGTTTGCAGTTCTGCATTTAATATTCAAAATTCCCGCTGATGTTTGTTATTTTTTAATCTGCTGACGGTTTAATGCAAAAATACTATCAAAATAGTCACTTAAGACATGAATTTTACTAAATTAAAACTAGAAGGGCTATAATACTGCATACAAAAAACATTTCAAACTTCCCAACTTGCAAACTTACTAAATTTCCTTTAAACTTGCATGTATAAGTTTTTTGTTTGTTTTAATATATGCCATATGCTTGTCAATACATTGCGCTGCTGCTTCAATATACGCAGCTGTAAATATACAGTCACTCAAAAAAGTTTTGCCGCAGGGATCATTTTAACGAAATTCGTAATGTTTTTGTGCAAGTTTTATTGTTAATTTTAATTAAAAATATAATTCATACTACAGTCGAACTTCTGTACAACGATGTTTCCTTTATAGCGCATTAAATTCCAATTTCATTTAATTTTCAGTTTTGCGCCAGCACGTCAAGTTTGGACATAACCTCAAAAAAAAAACGGCAAATAATTCAAAAAATAGATTCGTTTTTTTTTTTGAGGTTATGTCCAAACTTGAAGTGACCTCAGATTTAGATTCAGCGACCCCGAAAACATATATGTAATAGACATGGTCTGCTCGAATGAAGCAATTTTTTTTTTTTTGTGGAGCTGTGTTATGAACTGTTTCCGAAAATCTGGTTTTTTTTAAGATGCCATTTACGGGATAAAGAAGACTATGTGCTCATATCCGAACCAGAGGCTTTATGGTCGTCTTACAGGGCACTAACAAATATCGTAGCATCATTTGATGATTTCGTCAATACTGATGATGGTGTCAGCGCCTGGGGAACTCCTTCCGACGAAGATATTCTCCAAAGTGTTATGGAAAATTTTATATTTCAAGATATCTCAGGTATTGTACCTTTAAAATTATTTTAAATAAAAGTGTGCATAAAACACAACCTTTTCAAACAATTCTATACTACGAGTTTTCTACATATTTTTGCCCCCTTGAGACTCGCTGTATGGAAGTTCGACTGTAGCACCAAAAATCGCATAAATAAAAGTTTACTCAAAATTTGAATTTTTACACAGAAATTTTTGGAAATTTTTCGATTACACAGTTTTATAGTTCATTTAGTTTTATTGTAACAAAAAACAAAAATTTCCTTTGGTTTAAAGAAAAAGTTTTTTCTTATGCATAATGTACCATAAATATTGTTGTGAAGAAAATGTGCTAGACCATAAGAAAACAATTTATTAAAAATCAGCGGAAATTTTTAGCCACTTTAAGCTTTTTCTTCAGTTAAATACTCTATAAAAATTTCGAAATTTTCCCGCAAACTTATTGAATTTTTTTTAATTTTGTACAAGGTTAAAACTCGTCAGTGTTTGTCATAATGTAAAAACTATATTTTTATTTAAAATTAACAAAAAAAAATGTAACACAAAAACCATTGCGAATATTCTATTGTAAACAAATATCACTGTGCCAAAACTTTTTTGATTAACTATAAATATATTCAATTGATCATTTGGACTGATCACAACATTTATATACATATACACATATGTGCAATAAATATAGTGGTCATATATATTATACTTATGTATATGGAGTATGCACATGAACACACAATTTATAGTTCAAATTATTTTATATCTAAGTTTTTAGTTGAATATAATACTTTTGTGTAACTCTGCGATACAGGAGCTTCCAACAATGAATGCTACAACATTGCTTATAATCGGCAAAAGCCTATAGCCTTTTTTCAATCAATCGCAAGGACCATTTCAAAAGCTCATAACATTTAAATTCGTTATAAATTTATTTTTTCAAACATTTGTATACTCTTATGTTTATATGTATAAATATTTTACTGCATTTATGTATATAACTTCTTGTTTTTTTTTTTAAGAATATGTCTTAAAAATGTGTCTTTAACTAGATGATTTGTATTAAATAGAAATATGGCAGAAACAATTTGATGCATATTTGAGTTTGCATTAACTTAGATTTCAACATCAACATCATACGTACTTGAGTTGCAGCAGCACAAACTACTACAACTTTGTCAATGGCATTTCCAACGCGCTTGCAATTTTCCATAGTCTTACTGTAACTGCAAATATTTTCACTTTTCTATTTCGAGATCTTAGCCTTTCAACATGCAACGCGTATAGAACTCACGATCGATTGCATCATTCGCTATGAAATTGGACCACTTAAAGATCATAGCGAATATTTCGTGCCCCTGCAGATATTCCAATGCAATACTTAGAAAACAGTTCCATGTGTAGAAAAAATGCTGGTTTACATTGTCCACCGTTGTCACACATTCACAATTTACACAGCATAATCGTCCCTGTTGTACGTCCACAAATTGTTCGAAGCAACGCGACCATGCCGCTAAACTTAGACTTTTGCCCACTTCCATTAGCAGCTCGGGCTGACGATAGCTTAGCACAATCGGCAAAACTTTTTCAACATTATTCTCAGTCATATAGAATTTCGCTAATACATCCAGTAACGCTGGCACATCCATCAACACATTAAAACATTTAACCTGCTCACTACGCGACCAATAGTAACGCAACAATACTGCACCCAATTCGTGAAATACACAAGTATTGTCAAAACGCAAAGGGAAGGCACAATTATCGCAACGCAAAATATCCTTGGTGGTATTGAGTAGCACAAAACCGTCTGTTATATAGTCACGCGTAAAATCGTCCATTTCCCAAATAAGCTCTGTGTTCAGGTAATTGAAGTACATCTCGTAACAGTTTTTGCGTGATTGTTGAACACTGTCACCATGCTCTTGCATTACCGATTCTAGCTTGCTTAGCATTTCAATTAACTCACGTGCTGAGTATTCGTCGAATAGGGTGCGATAGCGTTCTACAAAATTTATATTACTTATCTTGGCACTTTTGCAAATTAAATATAAATTGTAGATAGTCTTCTCCTCTGCGCTTATATATTGTCCGTTAGCAGGTATATTCTGCTTAACATCTGTCACCTGTTGCGTCTTCTTCGTACGGCACACAATCTCTTCATCTTTTTCATACATCGCTTTGATATCATTAAATGGTATGGAACGTTCATTCGATGGTATTAGCTCACGTACTAATTTCTTTTGTTCCTCAGCGAAGATATTGAATTTGTATTTAATAATATTTTTACCAAATTTACCAGTGACGGTTAGGAGAGCATCCTTAAAATGTTTTTCATTTCCTTTGGTGGTGGTCTTTATATTTTCGCAAAATGCATTTTCTAGAACGTATACCTCTTTGGCAGGTGGGGTATGATTGTTATTGGGCACGAACTCAAAACCACCAGCTCCAACGCTTGCACTGCGTTCTGCCGTACCGGAACTGCTGCCGCCGGAGCTATTGTTGTCACCAACGGCTGTGGAGTGGAATAAATAAATAAATACATGAATAACATAAAATTGTAAACAATAAACTAAATAAATTATTTCAAGCATGTATATTCTAAAAATATTCAAAAACGTAACGTGTCGCAAAGTTATCTATCTATATAAGACAAAGGGTATATTTAAATCCGTTAGATTTATTTTTGTGATCCGATTTTGATAATATTAAACAAATATGCCGCAGCTGCGATTAGAAACGCTTTTATATTCCGATTTAGATGGCATTGGAAACATACATATGTATACCCTATACGTTGCTTAATTTGCAAAAAATATATTACAAATACCTCTATATAAAAATCCATTCATTGTTTCTATAAACGGGATTTACAAAAAAATCCATATTTATGGTTTGATTTAGTTCAGATCTAATAATTTTTGGGCAGTTAACAACATTGCCCCTTCATGTTTACTGTGACAACGGAACATTATTTTTAAATTCCAGCAAGCTGTATTTTTAGCTTTACCACTTTTTAGACATCTCAACCAAACACCTACAAATTTATTTTACGAACTTTCCCGCATTCCAATAAGAAAGTACAGGCGGAAAGTGGTTATTTTCAAGAATGATAGAAAACCAGATTACGACAACGTCGGCATCGTGCACGTCACTGCGGATCCTGCATCTGAAATAGCGAGCCAAAAAGGAAGGTGATATCTGCACTTGGGCGTTTTAGTTGCACTGCAACTGCTAAAATACAAAGCTCGGCACTTTACATATATTATTCTGTGTTTAACTTCTTGTAAAAATCACTCAAAACTCTAAAAATTCAACTTTTAAAGTGCTAGTAGTGACGCCTTGCGAAGCCGCGGTTACAAGCTAGTTTATCATAAATGACTTATATAACACATTGAAGATCAGGAAGAAGTCTGGTCAGTTTCTCGGTTAGTTTTGTTTCCAATCGATACCTTATTTTCGACATGGTTAGGTATTTTTTGATGGGTAGGAGACCTTGTCAAACATATAAAGTGTGTTCGTTGCAAAAACTCAGAAAAAATTAGCCAGTAAAATAATTTGGAGAATAAGGTATCTTACTATCTCAAAGACAGATACAGACTGAGTTTTACGCGAACAGGATTTAGTAAACATTTGCAAGGAAGCCCGCACAATTACATTTGAATTTATGCTTTTGAAAAAAAATTGTATACAGTTGGATATTTTTGCTTTTCGCTTCTTCGTTAATAAATTACTCCTATTTATACTTATTTAAAATTATAATTTGAAATATCGAATTGTTTTGCTGACTGAAAGCAACCATTCCCCACAATAACCTGTTTTACTTTCAAATGAAATGTGAAAATTGCGTCCTTTTTGGCCTAAACGAACGCTATTTGGTATAAGTTGGTGCAAGCTTGTATAAGTTATCTACCTGCCGAGCACTCTTATAATTATATTCCTTTTTTTTCTCGTGACACATACTTAGTTAATTTTTTTGTAGAATAATTTAGTCTTATGACGGGGCCTTCTGGGACACTTTAGAGAAACGTGAGTTAAAATTACCCTTAAATAAGAGCTGGATTAAGAAATTCAATAAAATTGTTTTTCGTACAATTTTAGGTGAGGCCCTTGAACAAATGAAGTACCAAAATCTAAAAATTAGATGTATTTTATGACAAAGATATATTCCTCTTAACTAAATAAAAATCAGAAACTTATCTTCCACATTCGATACTTCTTTACCATAAGTATCTTCTCTTTTTTTTTTTTTGAAATTTGAAAAGCTAAAAAATTACGTAGGGTTTTTATTATTTTGGATATATGTATGTACCAACTATGTACATTAGAAAGTACCAGAAAAAATGTTCGCCATTAGAAACCGAATAGCAAATATAATTTAGGTTCGATGGTGTGCATTGGACAATTTTTCTGATTATAAAGCAGTTCGGTTTAATATACAACATGTAAAACTAAAACAAATATTAACACTCTTTAACTCACCTTCGCATTGCATAATAGCATCAAATATTACCGAAAGATCATTGAGTAATTCGAATTCTTGCCGGCTAATTAAAAATTTCTTGATTTGATTGAGTATATTCAAGTCATAATCTTCACGTGCTTTATCAGCGAAGTATTTAACATTTTTACGCATCAGACAAGCGCACTCTAGAAGTTTTTCCTGACGCACCAAAGTGCATGCATGTGCCTGTAAGAAGCCAAAAAGCAAATTAGCAAAGCTTTCCCATTTAAAACACTGTTATCAAAAAAAAAAGAAAAAGATTGGTTCTTACCTTCAGCGGGTTCAATTGCACACTATACAAAGAGCCAGTTTGAGTGAAAACGACAATTTCCTTCCCAATCACACGACAATCTACTATCCGCTCGAACTGATTGCACCACAAAACGACGGATGAAGTGCGCATGTCAAATACGTACAAACCGAACTCGGTAAATGTAAGCAGAAAGTCCTTGCTTAGCATTTGAACTTTAGCGAATTGCAAATTTTGTGGTTGATAATCAAGCATCTCATCATTTTCCTCATATTTAGCGATTGTATCTTCTGTGATGCCATGGAATTTATGTATTTTTACAGGTGGTATGGCTAGTGAGGTCTTGAATTGATGGGTCTGCAAAACTTCGCCCTCGAAGTCGACTTCCCATATTCGTGAACCTGGTCGTGCACAGTAAATGCGCGAAGGCTGGACAGCTTCATTAGTGGAAATAGCAAAACAAGCGCCAAATGCACCATCTCGTGGACGATTGCCAATCTATGTGAATTATTGTAAATAATTATAAGTTATCGGCATTATTAAATTTAAATATGTACCTGTTTGTATTCCTCGTACTCAGTGTTACACAAAATGCATTTGGTACCGTTAGAAACAAGTAGCAATGACTCAAAATCATCAATTTGCACTACTGGCGATTCAAGGAACAAAATAGGATGTACGCCCATATTGAGTAGGCTTTTACCCTATTATTAGTAAAACAAATTTAAAATATTAAAATGCTTCAATATTTTGGAAACTCACAATAAATGATGAGAGTATCACCAAGTTGACTTGACCACGGGTATCACCATAGTAGAATTGCTTCTCATCCTGTGTCCAATGTATGCATGTCACTTGCAATAACTGATCGCTACTTAGGTTCGTGAAGATAACTTGAGGTGTTGTGTGCGCAGATAGATTCACTGCGTACACACAGATCATAGAGCGTTGCGTAGAGAATGCGACATATTTTTCATTAGCTGATATTGCTAAATGTGTCACCGGTCCATGTTTGTTGGGTATCAGGTGTAAAAACTTGCCGGAACAGCGATTGAAGAGGTACAATGAGCCGGAAGAAGCGCCAAAAATCACATAGTTTGTGGAAATATCAAAACAGGTGTACTGCAATTGTGAAAATGTAACTATATTGTTTTCCCCCGATATGTACATATGTATATGTATATATGTATGTATGTAGGCATGTACACTTACCTTTATACGATTACTGTGCTTTAGCGGCTCATGAAGAGCCTGCGAAAAATCAATAAAGTTGGAAAGACAATATAACTCCGTCATTTTTTATTCATGCCACAGATGAGAGATGCGAAGATTTATTAAATATGTGTTTATTTCTGTAGCTTACGATGTAATTTTATTTTATTATGAACACAACATTCGCCCACAAATTTCTTATTCACCTTCACAAGCAGAAGAAAGCAGTTACAGTATTTCGCACTTAATGCACCCCATTCCGAAGCATTCTCTTCTATGAGCACTCGACAAGTAATTAATTACCACGTGACAGCGGACGAAACGACCTCAGCGATTATTTAAAGTGAAATTTTTACGCGGCTCGCAATTGAATTGAATTGAATATGTATATTTTTCATTAAATTCTGCAAAGTAAATAAAAATGAATAACAACAATCAATCAACAATATGTACAATTAAACATTTCGTCATGATAATTAATTAAATGTGAATATCTAGATGTTCTAATATGTACTGAAAAGCGGGAATTTCTTATCAACGCGATTTGGCGCATTTTCGATGGTGCATTATCAGAGAATGCTGTACCTCACAAACTGTTGAAATACAAAAGGTAGCGAGGCGTTGCCAGGCGGTCTTAAAATTTAAATTTTTATATGGCAGATGCACTTGCTATGATTACAACAACCAGCTGTTTTACAAAAAAAAAAAAAAAAAAAAACGATAAGTCCAGAAGAGGTAAAGTATTTAAATCAATACAATTAAAATATTTCTCAACCTAATCAAATAAAAGTGTTACTCAATGTCCAAAAGTTAATCATATCGAATATAAAAACTCCATGTATTTTTGTTTTCTTGCTTTAGAACCAAGCAAATGTCAGAAAATCTGAGAAATGTAAAGAATATAAACCACTTTGACGCAAGGTTAAGATAGAACAAACGTTCAGCTCATGCGACACTACCACCTTATTCGCATTGGTTTATTTAGTTTCATTGTATTTTGACAGCTCTTCTCACCAACAGATTATTTAAATTAAGTTTGTACAGAGGATGACATCTTCGAAATCGAGCAAAGAATTGGAAAAGAGAAAAACTAATCACCTTAAATTTTTCAGTGATAACCATGTTTTAATTTCGCCAATATGCTAAAATGTGATTTTAGGAAAAAATGTGTTTCTTAGAAAACTTGGTTAATTTTGAATTTCAATCATTAATCTGTATGTTGAGAAAACGGCATTACCTAATAATGCAGGGATGTATGCAACCCTGTACTTTGCATCTTATTTCGACTTTCATCGCGGATTATTTGTTTTGTTATTATGCATAATCCTACTTTTCTCTAATCCTTTTTAATATATTTTCGTTTGGTTCTATATCGAATTTCTTGTGTTCAATTTGGTTTATTTCTGATATTTTAAAGAATACCGCAGCTTTGTTAGCGTTAATTAGTTTTATTATCGTGGTAAATAACTTTTTTAAACATGTCCTTCCACTTAAGCACGAAGGAACGTTTACTCTTACTTCTGGATGACATCGAATTGGTGGCGAAGTAAGTTCCATTATCTTTATATGCATTCGAATGTATTTAGAAAGTTGTACTTAATTTCTTACGATGGATTAACAGAGAACTAATTGAAAACACCGTCGCGCCAAAGCATCAGAAAATTTCTACGGCTGAACATACCGCTCTGGTGGATTTACTAGTATCCAAAGATGAGGAGTTCCGTAAAATGTTAGAGCTAGCCGATGAGCAGGCTAAAATCGAACAGAAAATGGATGAGCTGCGTGCTAAAGTTGAAGTTCAGGTGAGTACATGTAGCTTCATTACCAAACTATTTTATACCTTAAATTGCACTTCATATAGGATCGCGAAATACAAAAGCTGCAAAAGTCTCTCAAGGAAGCTGAACTTATACTTTCCACAGCAATTTTTCAAGCACGCCAAAAATTGGTTAGTATTAATCAGGCAAAAAAGCGTCCTGTATCATCTGAGGAACTAATCAAATATGCGCATCGTATTAGCGCCGCCAATGCGGTTAGCGCGCCGTTGACTTGGTGTATTGGCGATGTGCGACGACCATATCCCACTGATATCGAAATGCGCAACGGTTTTCTGGGAAAATCTGATTTGAATATAAATGGTGGTGGAGTGGCACACCAAAACAATGTGCCAGATGCTCAGCGTAGCTTGGCTGAGGTGCCAAATGCATTTCAAAATCAATTCAATTGGAATAACCTCGGTGAGTTGCACATGTCCATGGGCTCCACTGGCAATTCCGTGGCACTGGAAACACGCTCTCACAAAGAAGCATCTCAGGATGATGTCGAAGTTATGTCAACCGATAGTTCCAGCTCTAGTTCGAGTGATTCGCAATAAAAATATTTAATAGTATTTGAGGTACCATTTAACTCAGTATGTAATTTAAAATCATTATTTTGTTTTATTAAAAAAATGCTTTTTATTGGAGCTTATAAAAATACAATAACGTTAATATGTGTGCGTATGTATATATAGCCTATTACTTAAATGCTTTTTATGCAGACTATGTGGTGCTTGGCTAATTTGACTTTGGCATTGGCATTAGCTCGAAACCACCACTAGAACTCGATTTCTTGCACAGCCAGGCATTATTGCCACCTTTGGCGGCACCTCCTCGACCTCGGCCTCGACTGCTGGCGTTGGCTGGTGCTTTCCGCCGTACCGCTTTTGGTGAACTGGTGCTACCAGCTCTCGCTTTTATCGACGCTCGTTTCAGTGGACTTTTAAGGTTCGATGCCCAACTTGGTGCCTTTTTAGCACGTTTAGCACCACCACCGCGCCAGGCACGCTTACGTTTACGACCACCACTACTTTGCGATGCACCCAGAGAAGCTGCAACCGACGCCCAGTTTGCCGCACCATCTTCTTCAGAGTCGTAAGAAGGTAACGAAGTATTTGGTTTTGCACGTGCTTTTGACGCCACAGTACTAATAGATTTTTGCTGTTGCTGATGCGCGTCTTCCAGGTCCATCAGCAGACACAGTTTTTCGGCAGCATAATTACGTGTTATCTCCAACATCTTACTACCATATTTATCGAAGTTTGCTTTGGTAACATGGGGTATGCTCAACATATCACTTTCTGACTCTGGCAATGTTTCTGACATTGCTTTTAATGCTTGCATATTCATTATACTAGCCATTGTGACGCTGCGCGCTGCAGCGATTGTACGACATAAATCCAAGAGATCGGCATAACAACGCTCGTATATGGAACGTATTTGTGTGGCACCAGCTGCAGCAGCTGTACTCTGGTTTGTGGTCGCAGCACCACTGCTGAATCCGGGCATAACCTTTTTCTCCTTACGTGAAACCGCAAATGTCAATGTTATGCTCTCCTGCATTAGCGTCTGCACGTTTGTACCTAAATAAATGTATGCCTGAGGAATATCATTGGAAAATATTAAGTCTTCACGCAGATATCCCTCTAGAACCATTTTGCGCAACAAGCGTTGTATATCCGATTTGTCCCAGTCTTTGAAAATACCATGATGTGCAGTTTTGTCATGACCACAATCCACGATACGTTTTATCATAGAACCTTTCAGCACATCAGCTATAGCAAAAATTAAAATGGAAACTAAATTTAAATAAAAGAATTCAAATTTGAATGCATACCAATATACAATAGCGTAAAACGCGAACGTCCGCCGCATATATCTTTAATAGCGCGCGCCACTTTACGACACTGCTCCAGAACATTTATTTCCTGTAGAGATGAATTGAACAAAATAATAAATTTTAGTTGCACAAATAAATGGTAAGTGAGTTTTAATTGTTTTTGCTTACTGGTCTAAGATAAATAATAATGTACTGCAAGTTAAAAATTTCAAATTCTAAAGCGAAAGCAAAGTTCAGTATGAAAACATCTCTAATTAATCTAAATAATCTCATTTTGGATAATTGGATCATTTGGATAGTATATGTGAGAAATAAACAATTGATTTATGCAATACTGACCTAACCTAAACTTAAAAAATTACACTTAAAGAAAGCTCTCAAGTTCGAGTGTTTGATAAAAGTTTCGGAAATAAAGAGTTTAATAAATGATGTACATACATATATAGTATGCATACACATCACCTTTTCACCATGTCGGAAAAACAGAAAATCAAAAAGAAACGGTTTAAAAAATCTTGTTAATCTAATTTAAGAATAAAATGTACATAGTATATGTATGTGTGAAATAGAAAATGCACTTAAGCAAAATAACCTAACCTAAAAAACTAAATTTAAAATGTTCTTCAAGTTCTAGTAAGTAATGATAAGCTTAGTACTAATCATCAAATTTGAGCCAATAAAGATTAAAAAGTAATCTACGTCTTGTAGAAACAAATACACTTTGAAAAAAATATTTCGCAAGTAAATCGGTATTTATAAATAATTTCACCAAAAAAAAAAAGTAATTACTTTTTATTATTTGTTTTTAATTTTTTATTATCTAAAAAAAAATTGGCTCATACTATATAATTGCCTATTGGTTGCTGAAACAAAGCGCTTGTTCGGATGTTTAATAAATAAAGTCAGTTTTTCAATGTTAGGAAAGAATCAAAAATTACATTCCAAGATATTGGTAATACATATTCAGCTGTGTTGGAGGGATCGTTATGACTAATTACAAAATTGCTCTGAAAAGCATTAATTCTTGTTCATGGCATGAGCAAAAAATTAGCATTTTGCGCTCGTTTACTTAGCGTTGATAATTAAACTGCTCATTTTTGTCATCATTAATAAATTACATAATCAAAACTATTTAGAAAATGCGAACAAATTGTAAGCGTGTTAGGGACGATTTATTGTTACACTTTACCTGATAGCTCTGCTTTTTCAGACAATTATCACAAGCTGTATCTCGTCGTTCCAGACATTCTTCGCTTGTAAAATGCTCGCCGAAGTAGTCTAGCTGTTGCGCACGCCGACAATCTGTCACATTTTCACAGTAGCCCACAATGCGATTCAAATTATCTAAATGTATCTTCTTCACTTCTAATGCCACTGTATTATCCACTGTAGTGATTCAAAAATATATATATATATTATGCCATCCTCTTCCTCCAATCATCACAACTACTTACAATCTAACAGCTTCTTCATTCTCATCATATCCGAATAATTATAGTAGAGTATACAGTGCGCCACATCACCATCACGACCCGCACGTCCTGCCTCCTGATAATAGCCTTCAATCGATTTTGGCAGTGAGTAATGTAGCACAAAACGTACATCTGGCTTATCTATACCCATGCCAAAAGCTACTGTTGCGCATATAACACGTATTTTGCCCGTCAGCCAGTCCTTTTGACGCGTCTCTCGTATCGCATCCGTCAAACCGGCATGATAGGCTACTGATTTTATACCCGCTGCGCTTAATTTATTAGCCACTTCTTCGCATTCTTTGCGCGACAAACAGTAAATTATGCCACTCCAGTTAGAAGGGCGTGTGTTTATAAACGATTTGATATCGTCCAAAGTATTGATGCCACGTTTAGGCAGCACTGAATATTTTAAATTACTACGATTAAAACTAGATAAGAACCATTTGGTGCGCGCTAAATTTAATTGACGCAGTATATCAATGCGCACGCGTGGAGTAGCAGTAGCGGTGAGCGCCATGGTTGGTACTTTGGGGAAACGTTTGCGCAAAATGCCAAGTCGCTTGTAGTCTGGACGAAAATCATGGCCCCACTGTGACACACAATGCGCCTCGTCAATGACAAAACGACTAATGTGATTATTGGCGTACAAATCATCAAGCGCGTCTTGGAATTGTGGCGAACTGGAGATTTTCTCGGGTGTGACATAAAGTATTTTGATACGTGGAGGGCTGAATTTAAGCTCGCAAAAGATGGCACGCACTTCCTGTAGAGTCTGCGTGCCCGACAAATTCTTTGCGTAAATCTAAAGAAAAGTTTTTAGGTTTTTATTTTTTCAAAATTATATAATTTTCACAAAATACTCACATCTAGAGACTCCAATTTATTAACTTGATCAAGAATTAGAGATTTTAACGGACTGATGACAAGTGTCACACCTTCAGTTAGCAACGCCGGCAACTGATAGCAAAGCGATTTACCGCCGCCAGTAGGCATCAGCACGAAACAGTCATGCCCCAGCAAGGCTGCATTGATTACCTGCAATTGATTGGGTCGAAAGCTTTTCAGACCGAAGTTATTGCGCAATGCTTCTTTGACGGTTTGTGAATGTGAATATTTAAAACCATCGAATTCGCCAGTAACGCCATCATTATGGGTATCGGCATGGAAGTTTCCAGCTACTCTCTGCGCAACTTTCACAGGCGATGGGCTGGATGGAATTATGATAGGATCATTACGTGTTTGTCTACTTGCTGCACTCGTCGAAGGCATATTGTAGTCTTCGTCTTCGCTAAGCGTAATATTTATTGTTGGCACAATGGCATTTGTATTAGGTACGGAGGATTTGGATACAGGTGTATCCAGTAGTATAGCTTGTGAAGCGGCTATTTCAAACTTGTTTGGATCGTAAACTTGCCAGCCATCGTCATCTGTTTGCGTTGACCATTGTTGCAGGTCATCGGGTGTAACTGTCGCTGCTGCAAGTACTTCTTCTTTAGAGTTCGCCTGCTGCTTTGGTGTAGCATGGTCTTCGAAATCTTTATACGAATAATTATTATATTCCGATTTACGACCACGTAGTAAATCATCTTGATCATGAATGTCTGCTATTAAAGCCTCCAAGTCATCTCCATCTTCTTCCACGGTATTATCAGTAATTCTATTAAATGTTTCTTTTGAGCGGCTTTTGAGCTCTTCATCATCATCTAAAGCGGCGGCTTGTGTTAAATATGTCTGCTGCAACAGTTCATCGTCGTTATCTTCTTCCGTCGCTGCTTCGTTGTTGCCAAAAATGTCATGCAAATCGGGCGTCCGAGACAAATACTGACCTCTTTCATTCGATGGAGTCGGTGTGTTTTGTGCATTGCTAAAAATACTTTCAGGTGGGCTCATCATTGACCTTGACTCCACTTGCCGCTTGCATTCCTCACGCATTTGCATTTCTTCTTCCTCCAATGCATCGTAGTCCAAACCGCATTCACTTTCCCGTTGAATTCTTGCCCTCGTCGCTCGCTTTTCAAACTCTCTCTCTACTAGTTTCGTTCGTGCTTTTATTTTATTTCGCATAGTTCTTAAACGAAGAAAAATGTTCCTATCGAAACCGTCGATTCCATGGAAATAGTCTAAAGGGATTTGATCAACAATCTGTGCATATTTTTCCATTAACTCTAAATGCGTGGTTTTGAAGAACATGCTGCTCGTTTTTAGCTCTAAGTCCGTGGCCTAAAATAAGATATAAAGTAAAAGAAAATTTCAACAAGAGATCACAAAACCTAGTAGAAACTTACGTCTGTTGTACTTCTTTTGAAAGTCGAATCCTGTTCAACAGTATTTAGGTAGTCAGCTAACTGTGTATCAATGATTACTTTTGGTTTGTTGAGAGCGTTTTCATGCTCATTCGTTCGCTCAGACATACTAAGCACTTCGCGTTTAGCTTTTCGTGGCGACTTATCACAGCTATTCCTGGGAGAGTTTTTGCTATTTGTACTCTTTACGTTGCTTTTTTTCTTAGGTGTTTCCTGCCTCAATTGTGTTGGGTTTGTCTTATGATCTTGGAAAATATTTTTTTCAAGCTGTTGGTCCACGCGATGATTATCGCCACCATTCCTATTTGTAGCCGTCGCTGGATTTTTTGTTTTTGCAAATGAATTGTTCTTTTCAATGGTTGAATATTTCTCTTCACACTTTCTGTCTTGTTTTTCACTAATTAATGATGCCTGATTCCTTGAATTTAGTTTAGTTTTTGTTATGGATTTATCTTTCCGAACTGTATCCATATTGCCTACCCCATAGCACAAATTATTCCTTTTATGGGCATATTGCATATCCAATTTGTTTAAAAATTTACCCTTTTCTGGCGACGTAGCCTCGCCTCCACTAAAACTTGAGTCTATTGGACTATATTTTGAGCTAGTAAGTTTAATTTTGTTGTTCTCTTTTGTTTTCAAAGGAGCTAGTGGTGATTGGCTACAGTCATCAAATGTGTAACGTTGCACAATTGCGTTTGTTGTTTTATTAATGTTGCTATATTGAAATTTCAGATGCTTTTCCTCATCAGTCTCCTCATCTGTTGACGAGTCTAAGAATATGGGGTTCATCATTTTTGTAGAATGCTGTTTCCGTACTGGTTCATAAGCTAGACTTTTTCCCTTATTTAGTTCTTTATCATCTGTGTAGTTTTCTTTTATAGCACTACGTTTTGCCATAGTCCCACCGCCATCTGCCTCCCGTACTGTGGACGATTTTTCACTGTTGGGTTTTTCTAAATTATCACGCAAGGTGTTTCCTTCCAGAAAAGAACTCAGCGATAGTTGCTTTTTAAACACGGCAGTTTTATTACTCATGATATATGTATGTATGTCATAGATATAAGTTAGACGATAAGTTATATATGATATGTGTTTTTGCTAAATATTAAATGCATCGTTGGTTTTTGCGAGATGCCAAAAAAATATTTTACTTTCAAAGCGGGAATATTTTCGTCTTTTATTTTGATTTCTCTTATCCTCTGTATGTCACAGCAGAGAACGTATATTAGACAGAGAAGCATTAAGTTAGGATGCCGGTGTGAATTGTCAAAATGCATCAATAATTCTCGTCCAGCTCACCATTCTAATGGCCGACAGGGGAAATTGTGAGAGTGGCGAGTTAACAGAGCTGAGCGAAGGCAAAATTTGTTTAACAGACTATGATTTCTGATCATTTTAATTGTTTTGGCTTGAATTTTAGATTTTGCCAATATATTAACAAATTGATATAAACGTCTAAATATTTAATTAGACGAGAAATTTGGCTTTGCTTAAATATGTGCATGATATTTTGGTTATATGCATGCATTATATAGATATGTTTTATAAGCCTAATAATCGTTATCATACTAAGTATACATATGTAAATACATACATATGTATATGGATAATATGTAGTACATATGTACATATATAAATATCCAAATATATGTACGTTCGTATGTATGTATATATATTTACATGTTCATGCACATGTATGTACATACGTACATACTTATGTACTAAAAAGTCAACAAGTGCACATGCATTCATATGCATTATATCTATCATCATCATATATTTATTTATTGTTATGTAAGTAAATATATGCAGCATTTGTTTCATCCCTCCGCCAGCGTGTCTGTTTTCAACCGCAGCGCAACTACAGTACAGCAACAAAAAATTCATTCATAAACGCACTCGCATATTATTGAAAGCAAATTTCCGTTCATTCATAAATGCGAACATTTCATCTCCCCACAAACACATGCGCCCCTCATCCATCACACTTTTCGCGACGAAGACAAAAATCTAAAAATCATAAATTGAAGATTTTTGTAATTTTGGTCGAAATGCTCACTACTTCAAATGGGAATATAGATATTATTTTGGCCCACTTGTGCCCGTAAAAGATTTCATGAAGAAATTCATCTATTATTAATCTAATATGTTTGCTTAGGGGTCGTGCACATATTACGTAGTGCCAAAAGGGGGCGGCGGGGGTTTGCGATTTGTGACGAAGTGTGACATGTTATTTCCCTTTGCCTAATATATAACATATTAACAATTAATATTGTATTTAATTTTACGATTAATAAAAACAATTTTTCTGAAAGTGTGACATGGTGGGGGGTCTGAAATGATCAAAAATTGCGTTACGTAATATATGCACGACCCCTTATCATTATAAACGTGTTTTGCACGAAATCCTGTTATATATGTCATTTAAAGCCCTAATTATTCCAAATCGGCGCAACCAAACGCCTTACCGCTACGCCTACTTGCATACATATGTACATTACACATATGTATGTCAATATGTAGTCTAAATTTTGGTCGCATTTGTTTCAGAGCTTTCGTCTTATCACAAATGTAGCACAAGTAGCAGAATAATATATTTAGGAGTCGAAAATCTACTACCTTTTAACATATTTTTCAATAATTGTCTAATTAAACGCAAACATTGCTATAATTAATTATATTTTGTGAGACCTTTAATTAATTATACTACTTTTGCTTCTTCCTGAACCAACAATCTGGGTCAATGACCTATACAAAAGACTCAACCCGAAATTGCAAATAAACCGTACCATTTTTATTCTGAGAGGGTATAAAGTACCAGAATTTTAATTTAGAAATTTAATTCTGTGGCAAATAACTTAACATCTTATGTATGTATCTATATGTAAGTATTTTATTTCATATATTCCTCTATTCGATCTAGTATATCAATATTTGTATTATACTCCACTTTTTTCTTCTACCTTCCTCAAATACAAATTAATTCAACTAAACCCTGACTAATGATGGCGGCTTTGCGACGCAGCTTTTTCGTGTGAATTGCGGGCAGAAGCTACTATTTCTGTGGAGTTTTGACAAAACAGCTTATTTGGCTTTCGAATTTTTATTTTCAAATCAATAAATTTCTATCTTTGACGTAAAAATTTAATATTTAAATTAATCTTTTACCACGATAGCCTGTTGAACGATTGCTTTGTTTAACTATTTGTATAAATATTTCATTAGAACACTATTATTTTTGACATGGTAAAAATTGAAGACCAACTGGAGATAAGATATTTTGTCAAACTTTGCGCGCAGACTTAGAGTTCGGTTGAATGTGCGCGCATGTGAACAAACATATGTACATACATAATTATTTCTATTCTATTTACATATCTACACATATGCTTATACGCGCCCTTTTGTATGGAAGTAATTCGATTAAATATGAATTTTTAAATAAATGCATGCATGTGCATACATATGATAAACAATAAATGCAATTTCTTTAGTGTTTTTGGAAGATTTTGTTTAACCACTTAAAATATTTATTGAAAGTTATGTATGGAAAATATTAGTATAATAAAATAAAACACTAAAATTGAAATTATAGAAGAATGCATTATTATTTTTTTGAAATGTTGGAAATAGAATTGCGAAAATTCCTTATCAAAACAAAAGGAAAATTTTCGCCAAAAAACATCTGCAACCACACAATGTAGCTGATAACAGAGAACGTACATTAATTTTCTCTAAAATTGTTGTTTTCGCTCAACCGATGTTAAATTTTGCCCCTTGTAGGTGAAAAATATCGGATGGTGGGATAAGCCAAAAAATACAGTTCCCCTCAAATCCGCGGTACGAGACAGGGAATGAAGCGAGATGCTGCTTCTCTGTCTAATATAAGTTCTCTGCCCATATATTGTAGGAATTCGCCTTGCTAAGCATGATAGAATAGTCGTCCTTTCAGACTGACAGCCCAAAATGAAACAGAGAGAATAGGCAGTTAACAAATTAATCCATTCCGTCCGAACATATAATCGGGGATAGTATTTATACATTTAAGAAATATGTCGAATGAATACAAATTGTGGCGAATTGTCAGATCTCATCTTCAGTAAACAAAGAGTACGGGAGAAAGAAGAAGAAGAATTTCCAATATTTCAGAAGAAACATGTATTAATTTTATTTAAGTGTTAAAATATGATTTATAGGCAAAGATATAATAAATAAATTTACAACATTTTAATAACAATGAATCCTTATCGTCCATTTGTGAAAAAAATTTGCTCTACTTGTAATTGAGAACTGTCAAAATCGACAAAACCAAAGTAGTGGCACTTCTAAAGGCGTTACCATTTCTACATAGTCCACCACGGTGTACTGAATACTGAAGGTGACGCCTTTAGAAGTACCGCTACTTTGGTTTTGCCGGGTTTGACAATTCTCAACTTCAACTAGACAAAGCTTTTTTCACAAATTAAGAAAAAGAGACACTTTTTTTTAGTATTTTGCGAATTTATTTATTAAATGTCTGCCTATAAATTCATATTTTACACTTTAGAACAATTAGAACACGTTCTTCAATGAAATATTAGAAGTTGTTCAATTTTCTCTCTCCCGTATTCTTGTTTACTAAAGGCGAGATCTGTCATTTCACCGCGGGAAGGCGCAATCTTGTATTCTATCATTCTTGATAGTCCACCGTGCTGCAAATCGGTATCAAATATATCGATGAAAGTGGAAAAATACGACCGCGTAAAACTGTCTTATCGACTCCGCATGTTAAAAATCTTGTATTTTGTGAAGTGTCAATGTTTTTGTAAAGCGTTTGTTTAGAATTGGTAATTCGTTAGTTAAGACAGTGGCAAAATACAAACAGGCCCAAAAAATTTGAACCTGATTTCCCAAGGCACCTTTCCAATTTGGTTTCTCTTAATCCACTCTAGAATTCCAAAAATGAGATTGTAAGTTGCACCTCCCCAAATCACTTGGAGTTAATGTAAATAAATGTGTCTTTTTTTTTGTAGGCGGGAAAATTTCAAAGTTCCTGGGGATGGATCCGAATCTGATGAACTAGATGAACTAGCTGATGTTGAGGAAGGAGAAGATGTAGTTGCATTTGAAGTGAATCTCGAGGAACCTTCCGCGTCAGATGATTCTGAAGTAGATTACGATATGTCGTATGGCAATGGGGACGACTCGGACTTCGATCCTGATGGGGACGATGATAGTTCAGACTCCCAGCCAGATGACTCAGATGATGTCATGTCTGGCAAGACCGCGAATTCATTGAAACAAGACAAATTGAATGTTACCGCGAACGGTGATTCTGGTCCTAGTACAAGTGGTGCCGGAAGAAAAAGTCATGAAGATGATGGTGCTAGCAGTGTATTAGAGCTTAACGAAGACGACGAAGATGATGAGACGGTGCGTGCAATTATTGCGGCAATCAAAAAGCCACGTAGTGCACCACCCGAAATTAAATTGGACGATTTTATAACCGACATATGCTTTCACCCCGAACGAGATTTCGTAGCACTTGCGACAATAACTGGCGACGTGTGCCTTTATGAGTATTCTAACGACGGCAATACACTCTTACGAAATATTGAAATACACGCCAAATCATGCAGAGATGTTGAATTCACAGAAGATGGCAGTGATTTACTTACCTGCTCCAAAGACAAATCCATTATGGTTACTGATATGCAAACCGAAAAATTAAAGAAATTATACGAAAGTGCACACGATGAAGCCATAAATAAGTTGCATATCATTGATGAACACCTTTTTGCGACAGGCGACGATGGCGGTACGGTAAAGCTTTGGGATTTGCGTGCCAAAGATTCTATATTTGCGCTAAAAGAAGTTGAAGATTTTATTTCACATATGCTGACGAACGAATCTAAAAAACTACTGTTGGTAACGAGCGGCGATGGTTACCTCACAACGTTAAATATAGGTGCGCGTAAACTTTACGTACAATCGGAACCATACGAGGAGGAGTTAAATTGCATGGGCACATTTCGGGGCAATTCAAAACTAGTTGTAGGCACATCCAAAGGCCGCCTTTACACATTTAACTGGGGTCAATTTGGTTATCATTCTGACATGTATCCTGGTATTAATACGCCTATCAACGAAATGATACCGATCACGGATCGAATTTGCTGTGTGGCGGGTGAAGAAGGTATCATACGCGCGTGTCATATTGCGCCCTTTCGTAATCTGGGTGTTGTCGGGCAACACAACATGCCCATTGAAAATTTGGATGTGAGTAATACTGGCGAATTGATTGCATCATCGTCACACAATAACGATGTACGATTTTGGAATGTGAAATATTTTGAAGACTTTGGGGACATTAAGTACAATGAAAAACATAATACATTTAAGGATAAGCGACACAATCTGCCATCATCGAAGTTCACAAATGCCGGAGACTTTTTCGCCGACCTGGCAAAATCACACAGTGATGATAACGAATGAAAATGGTGTGATATAAGCAGAGAATTTAATACAAAAACGAAGGCGAATGTGTTAATTAAAGTTTTCCCCGGATGCTAAATTAAATACCCAAGTTGCAGGAATTCACCGACGCGAAAAAACCTTACTAAATATCATAGGGGAAAAAAATCCGGGTAATTTCTTTGGTACTTAATATCGTAACTATCTGATCGAATAAGTGAACTCCTGTAATTCAAATATTACTGAACTCATTTGTAATAACTTTAACATTTCCGTCTTCTTATTATCATCTTTATATTCTCTGTTTACTGTATGTAATAAAATGTTTTAAGAAATTCATGTTGTAATATCAATTGAAAGAAATTAAAAACTTGAATATTTTATTTGGGAACTAGAAGCAGTTCGTAAATTTCAATCGAATAGTTTTACTTCATCCAATTCATATTTAGCCCAATCTTTCTAATTGTTTCAAATATTCCACGAAAAATTCAAGAAATGCTGTTGAATTGACAGTTCATGACTGAATATAAATATAAACATTTGTTGTAAAATGAAAAAGGTTGTGAAATTAATTATTGTCTAGTTTTAGGCACAAACTTGTTAAGAGAAATTAATTCGAAAGCTTCAATGGAATTTGGAGTTTGAATCCGCTCGTATAAAAATCACTTATTTCGTTAAAAATCACTCAAATGCTCTCTGACAAATCCAAACATTAGTAAACAAGAATACGGGAGAAAGATGAATGAAATAACCCTACATTTGAAATATTTCCAAATGTCTGTGCTATTTAACTTTAGGCATCAAATAAATAAAAAAAAGAACAACTTCCCATATTTCAATGAGGAACGTGTTGTAATTTTGCCAAAGTGTAAAAAGATGATGCATAGGTTTACCGCCCTATCCTGATGACCTGACAATAGTTATGTTTTCGTATTCTCCAGTAAAAAACACTATCCAGTAACTTGCCAGTAACTAAATTTCAGAGCGTAAGCAAAATTTGCTCTCAATGAAAAAAAAATTGTAAAAGAGTAAGAAGTTGCAAGTTTTTTCTTTTTTTGTTGTATATTAAAACATTTAATCACTTTTCCAATTCCTTCCCGGAATTCATCACTTACGCTGACTCGTTCACGTTTAAATTTGACAACCAGTCATAAACAGTGATTTCTTTCTCGTTCCCGCGACAGTCGGTTCTACGATACCGGAACGACCCGGATTTATATCCGGCCAAGGACTGTCATTTCAGCAGCATTCCCCAAAATTTTATGGGGAATGTTTTATGCTTCATCACCTGAAACTAAATGAAGCTGTTCCAAGCTTTGTTTTTGAGTTAGGCCTCACTTAAAATCGTAAAAAAATCATCGCACAGAAATTTCTATTTTTTCACGAAATTGATTTCTTGCTTTTGCTGATGACCAGACCAAACTTTTCGTGACGTGACAGTTATCAGGTTTACTGCGCCTAAAGCTATGTCGTAGAATATAACGTCGATGTCACATACTCAGAAGGGCATAGCAACTACATCGACTATTGACATGTGTGAAAAATTCGTTCGTAACTCCAAAAACGAAATAGATATCTATATCAACATAGACTTCGCTCCTGTAATCAGTCCATCCTGTGATGCACAAAGTGTTCTTCAATATCACGTAGTCTACGTTTAAGTTTAGCTGATGTGGCTCCGACACAGCGCTCAGGCCAAGGCGAAGGCGCTGGGATCTGGGTTTGTTGAAATTTGTCTAATCTTTCGTCGATACAAAAAACTTCACTCTTACCTTTTTTATAGTTGACTTTAATACACTCGATTATTTTTCAAATGTTCAGTTATTTATTTTTTCAATTTGCTGCTTTCAAAGAAACTCATTTTTTGCTTATGCTCAAAAAAATCTACACTTTTATTTTTAGTTTCATGTTAATATGTATTTTATCGTGTTTCATTCGGAATACTCGGTTACATAGTTATCATTTTCACTTCGCTATCATTTCTTTTGTAAAAATTATGAAATGAGAAAGTGAATGTGGCTATGTTTTGTGTATGTGTTTGTAAATGTTTTTTTTTTTGTATAGCTAAATATGTTTGTTTTAATAAAAAGTATTGTTATTTTTGTTGTACAAATTTTTGTGTCAATTCAATTAGTCTTTATCTACGAATTTTTTTAAAATTAATTTCCTAATACCCAGCTCAATTAGTTTTATAATTAATGTGTATGTTTTTGAGAATGTGTAGTGATGCATGTTTGTTGTTGTCCTAGCGTGTAGGAGAGAAAACAACGGCGATCCGAACTGCAGTGGGATCAGGCTGCGAAAAACTTGTAAACCATTTTATGTATACTATATAACGATACAACTTTTTATATGTATAAAATAGACGAAAGCAAAAATGGATGAAATTCAAAATTTTCATAACAAACACAAATTACCTTATAATTTGGCATACATTTTGTTTTTGGGTAGCAACTAACGCTTTCGAAGGTTAGTTTTAACTTTAATGTAAGTAAACAATTTAATTTTTTTTGTAAGTTTTATGTTTACAAATAGAAAAACATTTAAAAATTAAATTTTTTTGTTATTTACTTGATAACATCTTGTTTTCTTGGAATTATTAAGAAGTTTTGGAAGCACTAGAAAAAATTAAAATATTTATATAAATAAATTTTTAGCGCTGCCTTTTTAAATCATATATTTATACATATAAAATATATAACTATTTTGCAATAGTTTGCAATAATTTTAAACGATATCTTTGTAGTTTTTTGCGCTTCCTAAATAGTGTGAATTAAATTTTTATTTTTACTTAAATACATACTGTGTTTTTTGTTGTAAAAATACGCTGTGCGAATAGTCAGTTTATAGTGAAACTTTTCGTTCACATATTTGAAAATATTAATTTGTTTTTTTTTTGTTATTTACTTTTATTTACCTTATTCATGCAATCATGACATTTATTTATTCAAATATTCCTATTTATTTTTTTATTGTGTCTATTTATAATTGATTTAATTGCGTGGTATTCAGTTTTTACAAAAATAAACCCATACGCTTCGCTGCACGATACAAATACATGTTCTGACTGGAGATATCTCGACTCTAGCGACATCTGTTGGTATTATTTTTAAACACAATTTTAAGATTTATTTGGAATTTGAAACAAATTGTACAATAAATACGGTTCTTAGAAATATCTCGACCCCAGCACCACCTATCTGATTTTGACCATATGCAAAGTAGGCACCATAGGCAAACACATCCTATGAATTTGAGCTCAATGGGTTTAGTAGTTTTCGAGTCTATAAACTACATCGCCTTTTACATAGAGTAATCCCCGCTTAACAGAACATTGAAAATAACTAAATTTTTTTCAGTAAACCAGCGAATTCGTTAATCCGAATCCCGAATTATCGGTTTATAATATAGAAAACTTAGTTTAAAAAAATTTACTCATAATATAATTAGCTCATAAAAATTATTGTTTGATATACTTACAAATATAATATAACGCAAATCCGTTAAATATATGTAAATCAATACAATTCAAATTCCCTGTTATGTAGCGTATTTTTTACGCCAACTTTAGCACTAACAGGAGACATGTTCAGACAAGAAAACTAAAGTTTTTTAAGGTGCATACATTTTAATTTTGTATATACAGCGCCGGGAAAAAGAATTGGCACAGTAATGTGTTTCACATTATTCAGAATGCTTTACATGCTAAAAATTTTTTGCAATTTTTTTATCAAACTATATCTAGCTAATTTTATTACAAAAACCATATAAATCCAGATTTCGAAAATTAAATATTTCAAAAAAAAAAACTTGTAAAATCAACAGGTATTTTCAGCCAGTTAAAACTTTCACATTTCTCAAAAAATTCTAATTAAAAAGTTTGAAATTAACGAATATTAACGAATAAGTTTAGCATGAAAAACTTTTTGATTGTTATAAGAAAAACTACTGTATCTTTAAGCATGGAAATTCAAAATTATTTGTTCTAGTATGCATAAAAATTATTTAGTATATTTGCCATGGCAACAAAGCGGTTCATAAATTTTTGTTCTATTAAAGGGAAAAGTATATTAAGTGTGATCCTCCTAACTCTTAAGTGTTTGAATTACAATACATATATCAAAAACTTGGAATATAAAATTTCTGCCCAGTTGAAACTATGAATAATTTTAAAAATTAACAAAAATGAATTTTTTAATCATTGTACAATATTTCAATATCTTCTTATCAAGATTTTACATATTACATTTATTTTTAGTCTTATCAACATGTATTTGATTTAAAGATTTCAGCTATTATTGCATACTTTTGAGCACAAATTGAAATATGAAATTATAGGCTTTATTTGCCATTTTTCGGTCGAGACCAAGAACTTTAGGTTAGGGTTTGTTTATATGGAGTTTCTATGGCATTTCCAATCACTTTTTATGTTTAGTTTCATATAAGCTGATTAGTCACACAACGCCTATAAAATTAGCATAAATTATAAATATTCAAAATTGTTTAATAAATATTTTTTAACCCTTTGGGTGATAGAAAAACAAATTGCACGTATTTCGTATTTTTAAAGTAATTAGCTAAGTAGCATAGATATTTAGGTATATCTGTGAATTCTTGACAAGGCAACATAATTGATTTTAGCAAATTTAATTAAATTCCGAACTTTCATCCAAAAATTTTATATTTTTATACATGTTTGACACTAGATGGCTTTTTAAACTATAACTACGAGTAACCAATCATATGAATTTGCATTAAAGTGCCAAGTTGACAAAAGTTATTTTGTCAAATGCCCACAGATATGTAAATTATATTATATAAATGTTGATAATATGGGCATAAATAAGTGTACGGGATATCATATACGCATTGTACAATACAATGAAAAAAATATTTATAACTCAAATACTCTCCCGGAATGATGACCGACGTCGCTATTTCCAATTTATGGTACACATCATTTCCACTCACAACTTTATACTACAATGTTTTTAGATACAACTTTGTTACATTATATCTATATATGTATGTATGTATGTAAATTTACATATTCTGAATAAATAAAAATTGCGAGTTTGCAAAAAAAATTGAATAGTGGCGAAATTACTTTAAACCAGGCACCTTAACTTTTATGTTTTATTTTTTTCAAAAAGCGCCAATAAATATTTGTTATTATTTCATCGATATGTTTTCAGTCAAAAATAAAAGTTAAAATTTGATTTTAATTGTTCCAGTCGAAGAAAAAAGTTAAAATATGAGGGGCGTTTTTTACAATTAAAACACATTGTTTTGTGAATATTTTATGTATGTAAGCGGCTATTTTTAACAGAAAAAATAAAAGTCAGATTTTAACTTTTACATATATTTGGCCGGCAAAATAAAAGTAAAGTTGTAACTTTTTTTTTAGCCGTAAAATTGTAAGGCAAATTTTAACTTTCATTTTAATTGAAAAAAAAAAATAAAGTTTATTTTAATTTTAACTTCAATTTTTAATTGAAAAAAATAAAGTTAAAATTTAACTAGTATTTTTCATTGAAAAAATATCAGTCTAAAAATAATGGTTAATTGTTGACTTTTTGAAAAAACTCAACAAAAAAATTTAAACCATATACGATTAACATTCCTTGACTAACAAGCATCACATTGCTAAATACAGATTCTTCCCGACTTGCTATCAATCATTTAAGCATATTTTATATAGTTTGCATTGCTGTTGTGAAACGATCATATCTAAAGTATATTCAAAATGTGATATTATTCTCTTCCTTTGATATGTACGGTTTTATGCTTCCATTTTACGCCTTTTGTTTTTGCATTCGCCGCAGTTTTCTATGTATGTATGTACAAGTGTTATTTGTTAAATTTTCCTAATTGACGTATCATTTACTATGAAATTAGAAAATTATATGTATCCATGTACATATTTTGTGCATTTTCTGTAAAGATAGTCGCTTCCAAAAGCACAAATAGAAAAAAAAAACAATTTTTTTATAAGTAAATAGAATGGTTAGTGTAAGTATGTAGATAGTGAATGTATTTGTGTTTAGATGTACATATGTATGTGGGCCTACTATTACTCGTAGTGTCCTGCAACTTCTACGATTTCTCGATACTGTGCGTTTACTTTAAAACTTCTCGGTTAGTCGTTTGATTTCTTCAATATTATTTTTTATTTCTATATCTTTTTTGATTTGTATTAATGTTCGCTGCTTAAATACTATTACCAGAAAGCAAAAAACAAAAAAAAAAAAACAACTTTGAGTGAATGCTTAGCACCCTAGAAAAATTGCTATCAAAAAAGTGTTAAAAATATTCCCACAACCGAGTAAAGGACGGAAAATCTAAGTGACTACACCAAATTTTAGCGCTCACTCGACTCGGCTACGGGCTTTCTACTATTTTTTCTTTCCTTTTTGACTAATGATTTTGCACTCTCACCACCGGTTCTAAGCGCTTTGTGCTATCATTACAGCCTATAGCCATTGCTGCCGCCTCCACCACCACCACCTCCTCCAGTACTTGCGGCGTTACTGCTACTGCTGCTAATAGCGCTGCCATGCGATGTAGATGCCGTCGTCGCCGCTGCTGCTGCCTCTTGTATGGCTTTCTGTTTGGCTCGACGCGCTTTTTGTCGCGTATGTTCGATTTGAAAGTCTTCGACCCGTAAATTTAGCCTTTGTATATTGTTGATAATGAACTCCTCTTCGAGCACATGCTCTGGTGGTGAGCGTAGCACCTCTAATGTTTCGCAAAGTCCATTACATTGTTTACGAATTTTATGTTGATTTAATGAAGCACCAATTATGACCAGTGCTACTTTGAAGACGACACGTATACCTTCTGCAAGAAAGCAGTCCCAGACGCGTAATAGTGTTTCCCAGGGTAATGTTCGTGTCATGGCGCATAGAAACCAATCGGTCATGTATAGTAACGGTTCGACTTTGTGTTTCTGCAGGTGACGGTATGCGGGCGGACAGGTTTTTTTGAGGAGCCCTTCCAGTATGCCAGCATCGTTTTGCAGCACCTCAAGGCCACTTATGAAATAGTCTTCCAAGTAGCTGTAAGGATAAAGTGAATATTGTACTAATATTGGCATCTACATATATCATTATATAAAATTGATTATATAGATATTTGTTACGATTTGGCTCTGAAAGTTTTTTAATCATTTGAAGAACATGCACATTAGGGTGGATTTCCCCATTATACAAACAAATCGGTACTGTTTTTCCATCGGAATTATAAAATTCATTATATTATAAGACATCAACTAACATATTTCACAAAACTATTGAAATTTAGGTGAGCTGTTAGACCGATTTGAAATTACCTTCACTTTTGGGCCTATTTTATAATTTTATAATTAAAAAAATATTTTTCATAAAACAGTTTCAGCTCAAAAGGTCTGCAAAAAATTATTTAAAAAATTATCAAAATCCCTATAACCTTCTTCTGGAAAACGGCTTTGGCCGAAGACATTACATATTCGGCCCAACCTAAGCGTAATCAACACTAAAGGACGATGACTTGTGAAAACTGATATTCCCACAGTCGTTATAGATATATTGATATTGGCTATGAAGTATTGACGTCGATGTCGAATTTAGACGACACCGTTTCTGTCAACACAGTTCTTGTTGACGGCTAGAAGAAAACACGTGGCAATTTTGGTTTGTCTGATCGTAAATAAAGTAAATAGAGTGAATATGTCATGTACATAAGTATGTATGTATATAATTTAAACCGGAAAAATAATTATTTTGAGCATTTCCTGCTACTTTGGAGGAACACTGGCAGGAAAAATTAATGAAGTTTAATGGTTTTGGACCGGCTATTAGACAGCGATCTTTTGTACTTCAGAAATAGTTTTGTTGTCGGCTTTGAAGCGATGCGCCGCCTTTCCGGGCTTCAAACCGAATCATTTTTGTTTCCAAGTGCCAAAACCGAACGGAAAACCATTCCTAACACTGATTCAACCCGGTTAAAACTGAAAATCCACTACACGGACTCGAAATTCCTTTTAAAAGTATAGTTCTTAGGCAAAAACACTTGGTACGATCCATAGTACCAGAATTGCGATGATGCTTTGAACTTTTTTTCAACGATATACAATTTGATCTACCCTAGTATATATGTATGTCGATATTGGAGTTTGATCTCAGTGACAACCATAAAAGGGCTATTTTTTGAGTCTCATCGGGCAAAGTTCAGTGCCAGTGCGACACGCCTTAGCAGCCTCCAATCGGGACCAAAATCTATATATCATATCATTGACTGGGACATTACCGATTGAGGAGTTGACACTATGAAGCATCGTACGTATGAAATTCTTTAATGATGATACAACGTAAAAACAAAAGACTATCAACTACGTAAGTTCTAAAAGTTTTTTAAAGTGTACTGCTATAAATGTTATGATCCCATTGATTAAACAATAAGTTATACTTACACATCACACACACTAACAAACACCCAAAACGCATCTTCGGCCGGTAGATGCATAAGCAAAAAAGCAGCTATCGGCGCTTGCGCCTGACAGAAGCCCACTTTCGGATTATATATGGAGTATGCTTTTAATACATTAAACAATTCGATTTGGCCGACTTTATCTTCGTCCAAAAACATTTCGTGAAATGGAAATTGACGATGTTTATCCTTTTTAATTTCTTCGATAACATGTGGATTACCGGGCTGTTCGAGTAATTCTTTGTAGACGGTTGGATTTTTCTTCTTTAGCAAATAAGCGCCAGATAAATAGAACCAAGCGCGCGGACGCACTGATTTTGGTATGCCTTTGCGACAACGATCACGAATCTGTAAAAAGATATTATTAAAGTAGTTTTAAAAAATGCCTTAATAAAAAAAAGTAAAGTAGGATTTTTCATGCTCTCACACCCTAGTATTGTTCTGTATAGAAAAAATAATATCACCATTGTTTTTTTTTTGTTAAATCAGAAATATTTAGAGTTCACTCAACAATTTTTCGTAGAAATTTCAATCCTTGAAAATTAATATTTTTTCAATTGGCAAACTCTGTTTCTCTTCATGATACATAATTAAAAATAAAAATAAAAATCTGTTTTATTTCTCGGTCAAATACAAAAGTTAAAATCTTACTTTCAAAACAGTTGCTTACATATTCACAATTTTTTTTTTAATTGAAAAAATATCAAAGTAAAAACTGCACTTCCAGTATTTCGGCTTCTGTAAATCTATTTCCTTAATAAGCTTTCAATTTCCTTAATTTAACCTTTAAGTTATTTGCCATTTTACGGCAATGGCTCGAGATTCAATTCATACGTAGCAACAAAATGTTTTTATCTTAAATAGATGCAATCAGATAAATACAAGTTTAACTTTTATTTTTGATCTACAAAAGAAAAGTTCAAAGATCATTAACCTTTGTCCGAAAAAAAGTAAAATGTCTTTACCTTTAACTTTTATCAAAAAGATATCGATGAGAAAATAAAAATTATTTATAGAATCTTTTGAAAAAATAAAAAACGGTTACGGTTCCTGGGTTTCAATACTATTACTATTCTACGATTTTTTTTTTAATGCACATGGGAAACTTTTAGCGCTTTGAATGAATGACCTATCTATGAGTAAAACAGCGGTGTGCTGTTTGTGCGATACAGAACAATCCTAGGGGGTGAGAGTAATAAAATTGCGACTTGATTTTTTTTTGTCCACCCTAATAAAAAATGAATCCATTTCACCTTTACATAAGTAGACTTTTGGGTATATTGGACCTATGAAAAGCGAAAGTCAAGGAGAATTAATCTAAGGTGGTGTTATGAGTACAACAAAAAAAATCCCATATATTTTGTTTTTGCATTTTTTCATTAAAATTCGCAAAAAACTTTGGACTTGAAATCAACGTAAGCCGGTTTATTTTCTTTTGTTGGAAATTTTCAAATACCAAGGCGAATTCATATAAGGTGGTGTTATAAGTATTACTACAAAATTTCCGTCTGTTTTCTTTTTGCTTTTGCGTAAGAGTTGTCAAAATTTACATACATTTTGTTTTTGCTTTTGAAAGCTCATACGCAAAAGCAAAAACAAAATACATATACATATGTATGTAGGTGAATTCAAGGTGTATCCATAGAAGGTGATAGCAAGATAAACAAAGCGAATCCGCTGTGTATTTTGTTTGTGTAATTTTGCGTGTCAAATGTCAAAATCTGAATTCGCTCAGTTTGCTCATGTATTTTGTTAGTGTAATTTTGCGAGTGAAATGTCAAAAACTGAATTCGCCCAGTTTGCTTATGTATTTTGTTTGTGTATACAAAACAATCTAGCGAATTCGGAGAGAAGAACAAGCATTCAGCTCATGGGATGCTATCACCTTGTATGAATTCGCCTTGATTAATAAATTAAATAAACAAAAAACAAAAAACTAAATTGTAGCATCGCCCGCTTGATATAGCTGGTAAGCAAATAAAAAATAATTATCTGATATAAGGTACCTTTTTGTAGTTTTTTGACATATAAAGCGACCAATTATCGATCATGTACAGCCATTTCTTTTCACGCGCGATAATTTGCGCCTTGGAGAGCGGTTCCTTTGGTTTTTCTGTGCGCTGAAATCCACCGTAGAAACCATTGCGATCTGGACAACTAGATACGGTGGAACAAAGTGATATCGTATCGATGGAGCGTGGTGATATGGCCATTTCGAACTGAAAGTAAAAAATTATTTTCTAATTAAATTTTCTATTTAAAATGGTCCGTTTTATTTGTTAATTGACTCAAAAAATCCAAATATGTACATACATACATCACACGCGTAGTCTTCGTTAATTATGGCAAAAATGCAACATGCCCGCAAATAAGTTCAATTATAGAAATAAATCAAAACAACAGTTATTCAAAATTTAGATCAGTTATGGATGCACATTTGCATGTATGTATGTATGTACATAAGTATGTAAGTATGTGTATGTGCATATGACCAGTACATGGAATTGTAAATTATTATGTAGAGCTACATACTTACATACATATATAATGTAAAAATATACCTCCCACTGTTAATGGTGTGGTTCAGCTGCATCAATATGTAAATTCACTTAATTGCGACGCAAAAGATGTGCAGAGGGGGTCGAAGGGCCAGTCTAGGGCAGAAATACATATGTACATATGTATGTATCTATATAAGTATATACATATGTGAATATGTCTACATTTTGGCCGTTGCCTGTGGCATTGCTGAATTATTTACTTTATGCGGTGGCGGCCACCCTAGCCGAGTGTGCAGCGTATGCGTCTCCCGAGTTCAAATCTCGACATAAAAAATGATGGAAAAAGATTTTTTTCAGGGAACGTAACGGTTATAACTCGGAAAATAATCGTTGTATCTTAAGTTTTGTTTATTTTTGTTCAGAAAATAATCACTACTTCGAGAGCGTTATATTGTGCTTATAAAACTTAATTTGTGTGAAAACCCCCAACAAATTAAGTTGTATTTTCTGAGCAATGAATCAAACTCATCAAATAACGATTATTTTACAAGCACCCAGAGCTAAATGTTCACCTATAATTAATGAGAACGACGTCTAAAAAAAGCTTGGGAGCTAAGGAGAGTGAGAGGGAGCAATATTGAAGAAATTTTTGCTATTTTTCATTTTATTTTGAATTTCTTTAAAAATCTATTGAAAAGTAAAAAAAAGTAAAAAGAAAAACGGCTGAAAACAAGGAGATTACTTATTGTTTAGTAATTTTTATGAAATTTCGTCCAAAAATATGCAATATTAATATTATAATTTATATATAAATATATTAAAATATTATACTTATTACCCTTCTGTTATACTTATTTCAATTGTTCTTATATTAAAAGCAAATATGTGAAACATGTATAATAATATATAAATAGTTAAACTTATTGAGTAAAACCTTTATTATTAAATAAAAAACTGTTTAAAAAAAGTGCAATGGTTATTATCAGAAAATAATATATGTACTTCAAAAAATTTAGATGACAATAATTGAACTCTATCAAAATTAAAAAGATATTTTAATGAAAACCATATTAAGAGGCTTTCATCTTAGTTTTACCGGATATCTACTAGATTTCATTGAAAATTTTCATTCTTAGTTTTATAGATTATCTTCTTGGTTTTATTGAATATGTCTTTTCTTTCAGTCGTAATAAGAAGGACTAAATTTTGTTCTGATTCATAGGCCATTTTAGATGATCTATTCGCTATGTGCAGAAAATAAAACTCAAGAAATAACGGCTATACCTCTGAAACCAACATAAACAAAATAAATACGGCTTCAGCTAAATTAGCCGTAAAATCACTCACAACAGGGGCTGTATAACTAGCCGAAACAAAAAAAAACAAGAAATCCATAAAGCTTTGCTGTTCATGACCTGTTTTCTAAGGAGCCACAATTTCAGATGCAAGCGACCAAACTACCACAGAGGCCTCTAACGCGAAAACTGCATCACAATAGCCAGAATAAGAGTAGGAGTAACAAAATATACCCCCACGGAAATGCAGACAATGTAGTACACCCCTCAGCACAGACTATATACTAAAGGACTGTCCCATCTCTAGTTGCAGCAATAATTTGACCACTGCTCTAGACAGCAGCAACGAGCTTACAATAAAGCAACTACGGGGCGCATTCAAAAAGCATAACCTATTGTATGAAATTTAAATTTGCTTGAGAAGCAAAATGGCCCAGTAGCCGAGCATCCAAAATATATTTTATAAATTAATTTATATAATTATAAACATAATTTTAATAAAAAATTAATAAATAAGGATTATTTCTTAAGCAATGAATAAAACTCCAAAAAATAACGATTATTTTCTGAGCAAAATATGAAATTAAAAAATAACGATTAGGCTTGACTATTTTTTAAATAAACTAAAAAAAAAATATCAATATTTCCGAAGGTAGTCCTTGTTACATGGAGTATGTTGCTTTAATCCTTATTTACATAGCATTTCCCTTTCCACATAATTTTTTGAGTTGCAATTAAGATAATTATCGTTATTTGCGGTCCCTGATTTTTTTCCAATAGCAGTCGCCTCTCGGCAAGCAATGACAAGCATCCGACTGTATTTCTGTCATAAAAAAACTTTTCACAGAAATCATCTGCCATTCGGGGCCGGCGTAAAACTATAATATGGTCAATAATTGTAGGAGAAGTTCGGCCAACCAACGAGCTCTATAGTGTAGGCAGCAAGTTACTATTATTATGAAAACTTAGTTACTTGTTTGATATTCTCTCAGTAACTTAAGCAATTTTTCTATAATTTTTGTTTTCCAAAAGTTAGAGGAAGGAACAATGTCGCAATGCATTCAGCTTCAGTGGCAGTGCAACATACAAGCGAATATATGTATGTATGTATGTATATCTGTTGGTGCTTGCTTAAATATGTAAGTATGTTCAATGCAAATGCAGAAGTTCGGCGAGACGTGCAACCCCTCCTTATTTGATTGCCAATTTAGAGACATAGAAGGAAGCTTGTTGTTGCTTTAATTGTTTTTACAGCATAGGCGTTTTGAATATTAATATGTGTATTTATTATTTTGGGTTTGAAGTTACGTTGCTGCTGTCGTAATTTCGCGAAAGCCGGAAGCCAAAGGGAATAACTAACTTAAAATAATTAAACAAAAAATAAAGAAACATTTTGAAATTTCACTTTCCAATGAAACGTTTAACTAATTAGCGTTGGGTACCACAGAATATTTTAATCACAATTCGGATTCAATTAGGTAATCACATTTTCCAGTTTTTTTTTATACCCAAGCGTACTGGTGTCTAACGTATTATAGCTTTGTTCACCTAACGGGTTTTTGTAACACCATAACAGCACACGAAATCGGATAACCCGAGTAAATCCATTGCCCTGGACTCAAGGTACTTTGGTATGGCAAATGGCCGAAATCGGATAAAAAAAAACCACGGCATTTTAGTATTTATTGAAAAAATTTGCTTAAATTTGATGCATACGATTAGGTTTGGCGAAGGAATATGTGTCAATTTTTGTTTGGAAAATGGGCGTGGCAACACCCACTTTAAAATTTCTACCAAATTTAATACACATATTGCATTTTAAGACAGTAGCAACTCTGAGCAACGTGAGCAACTCATGTACGAAATATGGTAATGAACCGGTATAGGGCTTTGGCTCACGACAGAAAGAGAGGGAGCTTTAACGGGGCCCATCCGATATGCTCGGTTTCAACATCTCGCTGATTTGTACGCACGCCCTAACAGAAGATGAGTACGATTTGATCAAGGATCACTCTTATAAGCGCATGTCGGAAAATTCAGTCTCCATGACGAAACCTTCGCCAACGGACTGAGACTGATCGACTTGCTCGGATCATTATATTCTCGTAGCCAAGATGCGCATACGCCTCTGCGTAGCAAAAAACGTGCGTTGAAATACACAAGGAAAGCTCGACGTCGGAAGTCTGCAATCGCAAAAGACAGCTACTAACTTCGCTACACTCAGAATTGCTCACAAAGAGCACTTCGGAGCAAGCCGGAATTCGGCAGCAATGGGAACACATTACTCTATCACTACTTACTGCCGCTGAAGAAGTCATTGGCTTTCAGCGACCCCAAAAAAGTTACTGGTGCGATGAGGAATGCCGCAAAAAGTAAGGATGCTGCCTACAGTTCCTCCCTGGGATCGGGCGCAACGCGAGTTGTATGGGAACGCTCCCGGGAGTTGAGAAAGGAAGAGACTCGTATTGTTCGTAGAAAGAAGCGAGAGGTCGAAATACGTGAGTGCGAAGAGCTTGAGATGCCAGCCGACAGGAAAAGCGGCCGAAGATTTTACCAAAAGGTATGGCGACTTACGGAATGTTTTAAGACCGGGACAAATTCCTGAAAGAACAAGAACGGCGACCTGGTGACTGATATCAAAAGCACACTCAAACATCCCATCACCCGACCTCGATGTAGTTCGAAAAGCGCCGATGAATTACCAGCTGAGCTATTCAAGAGTGGTGGCGAGCTCATTTCCAGACAAATGCATGCCTAACTAAAATTTAATATAAGATTGTAAGCTAACCATCAGTTTGGCTTTTGATCTGGTAAATCTACCATCGACTAGATATTCACGTTACGTCAAATATTGGAAGAAAAAAACCGTGAGAAAAGGTTCGACATGCACCATCTATTTGTTTGTTGTTAATTTTGAATCAGCCAGCTAGGGAAGAAAGTGCGCAAGTCTTGAATGTATACAATGAGGTACCCGCTGTTGGAAAGACCAACTGCAGGACTTTGCTTCACTAGGATTTTCCAGCTGGTGTCAGTTAGCAAAGCAGAGAAACGACTGGCGTTCTATGTTGGAATCGGTCAAAACCATTTAGGCCATGGGTACGCAACCTCAATAATTTTTTGCGGCCCGCCAAGCGTTTTTTTATATCACAGATATTACAGATATTCTAATATATTAAGTTCTATCAAATTAATGGAAAGTATCCATGACTGCTCGTTGCAAAAAAAGGTATCTCACCCCTGGCCTAGGAGGTTATAGACCCAATTCAAAATAATAAAAACTCATCTTAACGAATGTTACTATATATGTATAACTAAATATAACTAACCGGCAGCCATTTTTCTAATGATATTCGCTTTCGTCAGATCAGGTTGTCGCTAGTTGTTCGATTATCGAAAACTAAATAGCAGTTAACTCAATCGAGTGAAGAAAAATCGAGATTTAAAATCAAAATAAAAAATTGAAGTCTGACAGTCATTTGAACAATTGACGTACGCTTGACTTTTCAAGAGGGGGATAGGAAGTAAGCCCAACCAACAGTGGATTGACGTTTGTTCGAAATTTATATTTGGCGGCAGATATTTTTTCCGTTTTTTCCTATCCCTTTTTGTGAGTGTTTCTGATTTTGAGATTTAATTTGACAAAGATTACATTGGTTAGGATTTTGAATAAATACAAAAAGGCAGAACATGAAAAAATGCTTAAAGGTTTTGTTACTGGGATATTACGAGCAAAAGACGAAATCCATAACAATTTGAAATTCCTTCAATTAATACTCTTCTAGTAGTTACCTACCTATACCCAGAAGATAATGAAAAGTGTTGCCAACATTCCTTCTAACAGGGGGCTGAATAATCTTTTTAGAATAACTGCTTCAAAAGGCTTTCTAAAGTACATCCTACAAAACCCCTCCTGCAAGCCTTTCTTTGAGTAGAAAAATAAAAGGTAGTTTCCTAGCACGTCTTGCATACATCCTTCTTTAAGGTCTCGACTCGTCGGAAGGCCTTTTGGAATGGTTTGAGCTCCTGATGTTTATTAATATGTTTACATACTTTACTATCACAATAATCTATGTACATAAGTATGTATGTACATATACATATTTTTTTAAATTGCATTATATGTATATAAACTAGTATATCATAAAATCTATGTGCATTTCTTTGAAATGTATTATATTGTTTTCCTTTTTCACATCGTTTGGAAGTGCGTTGTTTTTAGTACATAATTAATCTGTTGAAACATTTTTTTTGTGCTCGTAAATAAAGGTGTATAATAACAGAAAAATCTTTCTTGAAAATGAAGCAAAATTTAAAAAGTTGTCAGCAAATTTCAAACTTTCTTATCAGAATATTTTAAAAATTCCGTTCAGCAGTACTGCAGTCCAATTGACTTTAGTATAATAAGGTGCAAGATTTAAATCTTTGAAAATTCCTGAATTGCTTTTTTCGCCGTTAATGTTTCCCTTCTACACAAATAAAAACAAATTTTGTACATAAGTTGTATGTGCATATGTGCATATGCATATGTATGATATGTACATATGTATATGTATATGTATGTATGTAGATACATATGTTCATAAGAAAAATGCACAACACCGTCGGAAAAAAATATGTAGAAAAAGTTTCTATGCCAACATCGAGTCAATTGACCCACCATTCATCCCCCTATTGTATATTTTTCTCATATTTTTTTTTAAATGTCTCAAAATGAAACCCAGGATTAGTTTAAAAATACTCGAAAACCTAGCATCCCTAGTATTTATGTAGCTATGGTGCAATCAGATATTTCACGTGAATTTCCTAGTTATGCGTTTTGCATCAATGATAACAGCGAATTCTTTTGATAACCCTCTTTGACATTGTGACTACGTACAGGTTGTAATAATTTTTTTTTCAGTGCTTATCTTATTTCATAAACAATATAGCATGAGTAATTATTATTTTTGACAAAAAACAGTCTACAATCGCCAGGCTCCGTATTACATTAGCCACACAAAACATTTGAACTATAGACATAGGTATGTATTTTCATTTGGTAGTTACTATATTCGAACTAATAAGAACCTATAGACACTTACATACATATGTACATATGTACATACATATGTATATCTAACTAGTGTAATAGCTACTCAATTCGATCGACGTCGCAATGGTACCGTCATTGATGCAATAATTTGAGTGATCTTAATATAATTATTTATTTACATTTTCATTAGCCAATATCACCAATCTACTAACGCCGCTGACACCCCCTATCATCTTCAAAGCAACCAAAAATACATATCGACGTTCACAAGTATGTATGTACATAGATATGTACATATATATGTATACATATGTAAGTACATAAAGTATAACCACCTACATACCTGCGCTTTGCCACTGATGTCTGGAGCACTCCTTACTTCTTGGTACTACCAAAAAGGTTGTTTTCTATTCGCTGCAATCAGATTTTTCAATTACGTTTTCCTCAAAACACACTTGTAAATATATTAGATGCCAATCGTTGCCAATATTTTACTGCACCACTTTCTCATTGTACTTTTATTGGAATTTATGTTTAGACCAAATTGAAAGCAAAGAAAAAAAACTTATTGGAAGCAAGAGTGTAGGTAGGTTTGCATTCGACACACAGAACTTGTTTTTCTTATTAGAATTTCAACCGACACTTTCTTTTCAATTCTAGTCTCCAAATTACACGGGTACCGCCCCCTATTTCTTTAAATAATTGCACTCGCTTAAAACCTATTTTTGTGAACTTTGCATTAATTGAAATATTTGCACAAAACTCAACAAATTTTAACTCTTTCCGATTTTTCTTTCAGACAAATGACAAGATTGACAAATGAAACTGGGTTGTTAAGGCAGTACAAATTTTTTAAGTACGTATGACATGCAACCATGGTTGTTGCAATTAATAATTTTATTCATTTTTAGTTGGTGCGATATTAAAATCTACACACTCTTTGCGGAAATTGTACTCTTTTTTAAAAATATATGTTCACTTCAAATACGATATATGTATATAATAAGCTTAGTTTGCAAATAAAAGTTTTTGTATAATCCTAGTCCACACTCAAAGCTTATAGTTTACCTTCCTATTAAGTGTCTGGCAACACGTTGAATTTTTTTTAAATTTTTTGTTTGACGTTTGTGAATGCAATCGTTCGATTTAGACGCTTCATTGTGCGTTGTTTTTCTAAAAAGAATTAAAAACCATTTGTTAACCTTAATAAACTTCATAAGTGCCTGCGTGAATGGCAATGGATATTGAAAAGATATGTCGCGCTTGTTTGGGACTTAGTGGTCCATTACTGTCTATATATGATGGCGGGGGTGGCGGAGGAGGATGCATTGCGGACATGTTGCGACATTTTACAAAAACCAACGTAAGTGGACATTCTTTAGGTGATATTATCTATGTACATATATATTCACTATTTTCTATGTAGCCAAGACGAGAAGATAAACTGCCGGAAAATGTATGCCTATCCTGCATCAGCGAGATTAATCGTTGTTACTCATTTAAGTTGAAATGTGAGAATTCCAGCAGAACATTGCGGCAGCTGCTACCCAATGCGCTTCCTGAAGAGCTGAATGAGATGGAGTCAAAAGTAAAAGTTGCAAGGGCTGATAAAAGTGTTCAAACCAAAAAGGAAATGGTGAAGGCTATTGCAACAGTGTGCACTCAAACAAAAGTAAATCCCGGGGTGAAGCGTAGTCACCGCCATGTACAAACAACACCAATGCAAGTTGTAACGTACGATAGGTCAACATCGCCTATAATGCTAGAACAAAATCCAAGTAGCAAAAATGAAAAAGTTAAAGAAGAAAAAGAGTTGGCCGTAGAAATTACCGAGAAAAATGAAATTGCAGAAGGCGATAGAATACAACGTAGAAAAAGTCTCCGGCATGCGTTATCGCTTCAACGAAAATCCGTAGAAGAAGAAACGGAAGTGGATGGAGCCGAAATAATTATGGAATTGCATGCCGAAGAAACAGTAGTAAATGAACATAACGAAGAAATTGCTTTGTATTCAACAATACTTGAAGATCCTGAAGTAACAAATGAAAATACAACTACATACTACCAGCTTTCGGTTTCCCCATCAAGAAATGAAAGCGAAAATGCTGCGCCAAATAATGACAATAATCTTAGCGAATCTAATAGGTCGAAAGATGAGAATGATGAATATGACGAAGAGAGAGTTTTTGCCAAATTCGTGTATGCCGATGAGGTCGAGGTGTACAATGCAGCAGATGGTGATACGCAATCTGCGGATTACAGTTTTATGATTTATAAAAATGATAGTGGTGAAGCCGAAATCATCACAAAGCGGAACGCGGCCACAACACGCACAATAGTACCGAGGAAAGCAAAGAAACAAACTGTCTTTAAAGAAGAGCTAAAATGTGCACGTTGTTCGATGACTTTCGTAAGCGGGAAACGATTAGCTCGACACGAATTGAAGCGGCATAGTAGGAGAGAAGAAGAGCTGAAGCAGAATGACGTTAGCAAGGAATCGGAAACAACTCAAACTGGTGTAACAAAGGTTAAAAAAAATAAGTTTAATTGTAGCTTTTTATTACAAACAATTAAGTCCATTAATCTACAGGGGACGGAGAAGGAAAATAATCAAGAAAACAGTGACGACGATGAGGATACAACAATAATCATCAAAAATGTGACTACCAGAAAAACACCACAACCGATTGTGGAACAAACACATCCAGCTGATTTGGCATTTTTCTGTGACAAATGCGGCGCTGGATTTGCTCAACGACGATCACTTATCTACCATAGGAAGCAAGATCTTTGTAATAAAGTCACGCATATTTGTGATATATGCGATCGCGTTTTTATTTCTGAAGAAGCATTGAAAGAGCATAAGCCCACGCATTTGCAAGAACACGAATGCACCGAATGCGGCAAGTTTTTCGGAACAAATGACGAGCTCAGCCAACATATGGTAGTTGACCACAAGCGAAATTTACGTAATCAATGTCCGGTGTGCAAGAAAGGTATGTGAAATTAAAGCGTTTTTTGGATTTATATACTTAATAAAACAAAAAAATGCTAAAATTTTGTTATGCAAGAATATTCGCTGACGGAAGAATATCGGCATCTCTCGCGATTTTTGCAAATGCATAGAAAGATTTTTCTGACCACAGAATAAACAAAAATCTTAAGAAGTTATCGATCATCTACAGAAAAGTTGTATAGTCGTTGGTCAATGAGATTTCCACCTTCTTCTACGCTTTGAGAATCGCAAGGTTATTTTTAACATGGGAGTTTCTATTTAGAATAGGGTCGAATATAAAAAGTTGTAATGTATGTACATAGGTAATAATCTTCATAAATCTTAAAAATCATATGGTATTTGTGAAGACAGATATACATATAAATGATTAATCCATTTCACTTTGTACAAAAAATATAATTTGGACTTTTGAGAATAATTAAAAAAATATGAAATTCTAAACTTTGATTCCATTGAAAATGATGATCCTATCGAAACTTATCGTTTAATAATGTTATCATAACAAACATATACATACATATGTACATATGTATGTACATACATACATATGTATATATCGGAATTTGATAGTGATTACAGTAGCTCACATTGAAAATGGTCCCGTCTAGTTTTTGCCAATTGACAACATTTTCTTTTTTAAAATTATTTGATTAAAAATATTGTGCATTCCAGGGACCGCAACTTGACTGCTTCTTTTTATCGAGGCAAAAACTAATAACCGATAAGTTTTCAGGCACAAGAAAAGTTAAAATTTGAGATGTATTTTTCCATCCAAAGAAAAAAATTTATATTTCCGATCAAAAATAAAAGTTAATCTTGTATTGCTATTATATTTGATTTTAAGCGTCTAAGCCATGAACCGAAAATAACAATGATGGTTTTATTCTCAAGAATTAACGATTATTTATGAGCAATAAAAAAAACTAAACAAATAACGATCAAAAAGTAATTTTTTAGTAAATGTTATAACCGTTACGGTCCCTGGTTTAAACTAAAAACATTTTGTTTCTTACTTATACATTGTAGTCCGAATAATTGATGTAAAACGGTGAATGTCTTAAAGCTTACATTATAAAAATTAAATGCCCAACTAAGAAATATATGAATTTACAGAAGATGGGAAACTGCAGTGAAGAAAACCCATTTTTTACTTTGATAATTTTTTCAATTAAAACATTATATCGTATACATGAAAGCTGGTATTTTTGATCGAACAAATAAAAAAAGTAAAATTCGCATTGTTATATTGGACCGCAAAGCTAAGTCAGATTTAAACTTTAACATTTGACCGAAAAAATAAGTCAGCTGTTATTTTTTATTAAAAACATAATGGTTAATTGCTGACTGTTTTGAAAAAAGTAACAAGCATCACATTGCTATATACAAATGTTAAAAGGGCAAATTCTTGCCGACTGAATTGAAATTTCAAAAATAACTACATATTTTAGTCGATCCCTTGATTCATTCAATAACATAAAATATGAAAATGAAAATTTTCAACTTTGTACAATTTTTTCGAAAATTCAAAAAATTTAAAAAATCGTCTAAAATATTCCGAGTTTTACACATAATTTTCAGAAGCTTTTCGGGAATGCAGTGTTATAGCCCATTCAAATATACATAGTATAAAAAGGGCAAGTTTCAAGTTCATACAATTTTTTATTAAATGTTCCAAGTTTTGATTGAATTGTCAATGTGTTTACAAAGAATTTTCAGAAAAATCAATTATATTACAACAATACGCAAACTTTTTACCTTAAAATAATAGTGAACTCATCTCTTTATGAAATGCTAATCTTGTTTTTGTGATCACAGATACGTTCCTCATATGTTTTTAGAGAATGATTGAAAAAGCAATTACCCCCAAATGTTTACCGGCATTTATTTTTATACTAGTAAATACCCTCACTCCGAGTCGGAGTAAAACTGTAGGTCCCACAATTTCTGTTACAACATCAAGACGCACACCACAAAATGTAGGAGAAGTTCGGAGGAAGGAAGGAGGAAATACTCTCAATAAGTCCAATGTATGTATTTGTGTACTGAACAAAATCATTTACAAAAACTTGGGTTCAACTAAGAAAAATATAGTGCCTCAGTAAAAAAAAAAGATTATGGAATCATACAATTTATTATGTTTAAAACCCTCCGCTAAAATAGTACAAAAAATATTAAGATTTACTAGAGTTGGATCGATTTGAAACTATCTCCAAAAATGGAGTTGTTTGTAAATAAAAATATATTTCTTTTTTATATTAAATTATTAAAGTTTGAGAAAATAATTTTCAATGATAACTTATGAAGGTAAATCGCTCCAGTTTTGGCTGGGATATTCAATTTTTCCTTGAATCAATCTTCCAAAAAAGGGCAAGGGCAGCATTCAAAATTTTATTATGATGAATTCATTGAACACATCATAAACTGTTTTATAATATGAGGTGATTTTTTTTAACAAATGTTTTAAACAGTTTTTAAAACCACATAAAATTGAAGACAAATCGGTCCAGCTCAACTAAATCTTAATATTATTGAAACATTTTTTTGTTCAGGTTTTATAATATACAATGATTTTTATAATTTCGATGGAAAAGTAGTAACAATTTGTTTTGGAATGGAAAGTGATGCACCCTAATGTGCATATGTATGTACAGATTCCTCAAAACATTAAAAAAAAAAGTATACCACTCGATTGTTTTGCGCAAATGTTTCATTTTAAAAGTAGAATTATTGAAATCGGTTCATTACTTCGAGAGCCAAATCGTTACAAACATTATACATATATAGATAATAAATGCATTGTATATATGTATATACATATTTACATACATACACAAGTATAACACCCTAAACTTTTCCATTCCATAGTTTTCACCATACTCTCTGCGCTAAAGGATCATCTGCGTGTTCATAGTGGCGAGAAGCCATTTTTATGTGAAATATGCAACAAAGGTTTTAGTCAAAAGACGAATTTAAAACAACATATAATGCGCCATTCAAAAGAAAAGAAATTCAAATGCGATGAATGTTCCATGAGTTTCGTAACGAAAGGCGAACTCTTTTCCCATAAGCGAACCCACACCGGTGAACATCCATTCCGTTGTGATGAATGTCAAGCTACATTTACAATATCCAGTTCCTTGGTTAAACACAAACGCATACACACTGGCGAACGACCGTACGCTTGCGATTTGTGTCCGAAGCGTTTTACCTCATCGTTTACGTTGAAAAATCATCGCCGTATGCATACCGGCGAAAAACCATACAAATGCCGTTGGTGCAGCAAATCATTTACGCAAAAGCAGGACTGTGTCATACATCATCGCACTCATACGGGCGAGCGGAATCATGTTTGTTTTTGCGGCGAGAAATTTACACATTTAGGTACATTACGTACCCACATGAAAACCCACGACGCCGATGATATCGATGGTGAACCAAAACCTGCAGGCAGAGGTAAACGACGAGCTACACAAACAAAAAAAGGTGCTGTTAAACGTAGCCGAGGTAGTATTGACGCATCCGATTATAATATTACCATATTGGATATAGACGAAGATGATGAGGATGCAGATGCTGATGATGCAACAACAACAGTTGTAACGGTAGCACGTGAGGATATGGAACGTTTGGTAGCTGGTGAGGCATTACGTAACAAGGCAGAAGATAACACAGATAATGTTAGTGAAACAAAAATAATGCAAATAGCGATTGAAAAAGTTTAACAAACAATGCGCATATCCCATATGCAATACAATAATAAATCATTAACAAAAAACAACAAGATGTATATTAAATGTTTGCACTTATAGAAATTTAATACATTTAATTTACGTCAATAAAAATATGCTTATGTAATTAAGAATTTATTTTGAAAGTATACATTTCGCTTGCTTCTTTCCTCCCTGTTTGCTGCTGGTAATCTACTAATCTACTAATTGTATCAGTTTTATCAGTACTGCAGTTAAATAGAATTTATTAGCTGGCCATAACTTTTCGTTGAAAAATTTTACAATATTGTTTGTATGTGTGTGTGTGTGTGAGTTTTTTTTAATGTGTGTGTGTGTGCGTGTGTGTGCTTGTGTTGCCTTGGGAGTGTGATGCAAATTTTACATAATATGTCTTACTAGCGGCAGCTGTACTCCACTACAACCAACACCACCAACCACAACACCACCACCTCCATCATCGGGGCTGCTCGCACTGGTTGCCGGTGGCTCTGCGCTAAACCAATTTATCAACGCATGATGTACACTCTGTACACACTTCCGCTGATCGGCAATTAGATTTTCAGAGTATTTAACATGATTGGCAAATGCCTCCTTTTCATGCATCACATCCTTGGACATACGATGCAAATCCTTAAGTATGGCCGAACCCCACAATTGCACATGAATATCGGGTATTTTTGAAGCCAATTGCATGGCCGGCGTTACCATATTCATGCTTTCCTTCGAATTGCCAATGCTGAGGAAAACGTGTGACAATAAAACCAACGAGCAGGAGGTTAGTCGATTTAGGTCCTCTGCGTTTGCCATTTTTAAAGTTTCGCGCAGGAATCGCCTGGAAAAAGATAAAAGAAATATTAAACTAATTTTAAGTTTGCTTTAAAATGGTTTGTATGAAATCTGTATACGGACCTAATTTGTAAGGAAAATCAGCGAATTCAAATATTTAAATCATTAACCCACTAAATTCAATTACATTGCCATAGAATTAAGCATTCATTAAAACTACTTGAGGCGTTGAAATATTGAATTTGGTTCCCATGTTAGTCACGACTATGCACCGGCACGACCCGGATTTTATCGGGCCAATGACTGTCACTTCAGCGAAATTCCCCAAAAGTTTAAAGGAAATGTTTTATGCTATTACAAAAACAACACGAAATATTGCAAACTAAAAAGGTTTGCTATTTTGATTTAAAAGTTTTTAAACGGAATTATTATGAGATTAGTAAATAATAGTAAATAGTGTTGAGTGGAGTTATTTCTTATAATAAGAAAATATCTATACAATGATAGATTAGTAGTCTAAATAGTTCAAGTTTTAGATGGATTATTCACGTTTTTTTTTAAATCTTTCAAAAAGTACAAAGACAGCAAAAATTTCATTTTTATGATTTATTTGAACAAACTTTTAAATATTTGTATGTAGAAATTTTTTGGGGAAAATATTTTTATGTGTAAAAAAAAAAACATCTCCAAAAATTAAGATAATTTCAAATCGGTTCAGCTCACCTAAATCTTCATATATTTGTGAAATATTTTGGTTGATGTTTTAAAATATAATGAATCTTATAATTCTGATGAAAAAATCGTACCGATTTTTTTATACGCCCTAATGTACTTTTCTTAAAAAATATTTTAAAAAAATTAGGTATGTCATTCTAATCTTTATCGCAAATGTTTCATTCTAAAAAAAGTAATGACACTGTGATATTCTAACATTTGAACATTGATGGCTCATATCTGGTAAATATTGTTGTTGTTGTAATATCATATCAGTGATAAACATAATTCGAGGACATTGGTGCAGGGATTACATCCGGTTTGACTCTAGTTTTCGAACTATCCGCGTGTAAAAATTTATCTTTGCTTTTGTAATAATGTGTTTTAAATAAATAAAAATCTCAATTTAGCTGTTTTTTACAGGGTGTCGAAAAAACCGTTGCCTTTTTTTTGCATTCCTTAAAACTGTTTTTATGATAATGTACAAAAATTCTTATGATACGTCTTTCTGGCGCGGTAAAAAACGGGAAGTTTGAAAATTCATAACTATTATCACGATTAACAGATAAGTATATACACTTGATTGCTGTTTTTGAAATACCAGAGCTAAATTCTTTCATCCCAAATTGTTTAAATATTGTCCAATTAGTTTATCATTGCTATTATTTCGATTAAAAAAAAAATAGATTTTTCGGACTTTTCCAAGTTAGTATTACAGATGTTTCCCATCAAAATGACACATTTCCCTCCCCTTCGACAAACTTACTTTGCCTCGTGAAAGCTGCTTTTGTGAAAAGCGTGAAGTCCTTGTACATAATAGAAACCGCCCATGAGCGCTTGACTGCTATGAGTGTGCGTATTTTCTGTGGATACGGTATCCAATATTTGCTTTAAATCTTGTTCCCGCTTCGTGCGTAAGAAAATAATTGCCAAATTCAAATTGGCAAACAATTTCAAGTCACGTTCCGATGTTTCCATAACACAAGCAATGAATTGCCGTTCTGCGTGCTCATAGAAACTAGTCGACATTGAGTATAACCCCAGTAAGCAATGAAGTTGGGCTGAATGTCGACGGAGCAGACCGCGATTTGGCGTAGCAAGACATACGTCCCGCGCAGCAGCGATTTCAGTGATGGCTAGAATACGATTACCCATTACCATGCGACACATGACAATGTGCTCCAGTAATATCACCTTGAATACGGACAATATGGGTTTGTCGTCTTGCGATTTTAGTTTTTCAATTTGTGTGAGCGCTTTTTCGGTATACTTTTGTGCTTTGTCCATGTAACCGGCCATCATAGAGTGCGATACGGTAACTAAGTATACCAGAACATATAATTGTTCCTTAGGTAGCCATACGAACATTTCCAAAGCGTTTTGTCCGAAAATCGCTGAAATAGTAGGCATATATGTAAGTATTTCTTTAAGAAAATTTTATAAATATTTACCGAACTTACCTTCATCCGTTGGCCAGTTGGGCGCCATTATAGTTTGAATGGACGTTTGCAGTTGCTTCAAGCTCGGTTTCACGGTTTTCACTTGCCCCAAGGCAAGGTAATAGCACACCTGCAGCACGAGGAAAAACACTTTAAGGTATTCCTTTTGATGAGCATTAGTTATATTGTTGTCGATAATGGCGCCTGCTGTATTCAATAACGCCAACACATCGTTTGTTTTGCGCTCGATCATGAGTATCATTGCGCGTGATAATAGAAACAACACTTTAAGATAAGTAGCACCCGTCTCTTCCGCTGATTCAACACCCACGGCTAATAGCTCTGAGGCCAACGAATACTCTCGATCCGACGCATGTATTTGCGCAAGTTGCAATAGCAATTTGCAATGCCAAAATACATTGTGCTGTGATAGTTCGACAGCACGCCGTAACATCGCTTTAGCCTGTGAATTTTGTTCCAACTGCACATGTAGTTGTGCCAATAGCGAGGCGGTATCAAACTTAACATCATCAAAGTGCACCAATGTTTCAGAAAGTTTCCAAGCAGTTTCCAAATGATTGCGAGCCAAATCGGTATTCAGCGTATATGCCATCAATATTTGGCCCATTTGTAGATGTGTCCGTGCCTCCACCTTGGTCGGTGGTTGGAAAGTGAACAACGCTTGTAAGCATTGTATACATTTCCTAATGTTCGGCGGCTTGGATGTGCGAAAGTACTCGGCCAAGCCAAGCAAGGAAATATAGCACGCATCCTGCGATGGCGCCGTTGCAGTGCTTGTTGATGCCATTTTAACGCACCAAGCACACCAACAACAGCAGCAGCAACAAATGCGATTGCTTCAACTCGTTTGTTTTCTGTTCATAAAATGCAGGCTGTAATTGGAGGTTTTATGATTATTATTTTAGTCAAATAGAAAATTAATTTTTTAGTTAAGTTATAGAAATAATGCTGATCCCTTTTTTAAGACCAAAATATTGCAAAGTACACTGGTGTAGCGCAGGAATACCATCGATGCAATTATCGATAGTAAAAAGCTATCGGCGTCTTCGATACGTTTTTCAAACTATCGATGTTGGTTTTAAGTGAATCCTCGCCCTTAAAGGTTTGTGACTGAACGCAATTGCTTCTAAAAGAAAAATTATAAATTTTATATTATGCAAATTACAGGTTTTCTAAGAAAATTTAGATAAACTGACAGTCACTCTTCAAGCGCATTGAAGTAAGAGATATGCATTTTATTATTACAGAAAATACTTTTTATTCATTAATATTATAAAGAAAATATATACATTAGTTAATTTTTGTACAATTGAGTGTTCCATTTCAATACTGTAACTCCATATGGTTTACGACGATAACACGCAATGTTTTAAACTATCGCTTCCAAAACTATCGAGTGGCGGTACAGTAGACGATATCCTGACTCTACAATGGTGGATATGCTTTTGACAGCTTTAAGCAGCCCCCAAACTATGCAACCGGTAACTCAACTCGGTTAGTAATCAAGTTGGACGTTATGCCATGTGCAAACCTAAACTTTATATTGCAATTATCGTAAATATCTCTCCAATCCATTTGATTTGGAAATATACCGCAATACAAAAATCTCTTCACCGAGAAGATCAGAACTGAATACTGTGCGATTCCGATTTGCACAATACGTTTGTGAAATTACATGTCAAAATGCAGTAAATCCTATACACACAAAGGAAGTTAATACTTTGCACCAAAGAACGTAGAACATTTCGTTTCCTGTGCCAATAGTTTTCGTCCAAATTCACAGCACCAGAAACCAGTTGAATCTAACCCGATTCTAATATCATTCAGCAAAAAAATTGGACGGGATTAGAGGAATGTTGGGGCGATGCAACCAAAGAACGCAGATTACAAAGTTGCATGGCGTTTCGTTTCCTATAGCAAGAACTCTCGTCCGATTCACGACTCATATAAACCAATTGGATCCAATCAGATTCTAATATCAATCAGCAAGTCAAATTAGTTCTGGAAGAGGTTTTCTGTTAGAGAAACGGTGGGATGTGATGCAACTTTTTTGTAATCTACGTTCTTTATTTAGTGATAAAATTTTTCACGATTTCTCAATCTCTCGAAGTTCTTTGCCTGGCGTTTTATTATATTTCTTTGTCTTCCTAATGGAGGAAAGGATCTAGAAAGGTCCGCCTCGGATAATCTCCTACCTATTCCCACGACAATGACAAGGATTAAGGAACAACTACATATTGTCATAGCTACTGCGTCTAACATTTTGCTCCAAACACGTGGTTTAAGCCTCCTAATTATGACAACTGTCATTTTAGTTTTTATAATCCATTGTGTACGTGACAACAGCAAAACAATGTTGATATTCTGCATCATAGTTTTAGCCGCAGCCTTGCTATGGGCGAGTGAATATTCTGTAAGGGACTTCTAGTTCCATGTAATTGAATTTTTAGCAATTTCCGAATACTAAAATATCTCATGCCACCATTCAAATCTTAAAAATAATAGAATATGTTTTTCAATAAAAATCAAATCACTTTTTATTAAATACTTAAATAGTTCAAATCAACTAAACAGCGTTAAATTTTATATGTAGGTAATATGTACGTTTGCAATTTGCATGCAGATTTTTATAAACATATTTATGTATGTTGAATATACAGGAAGCAACTCCAAAGGATACAAAACGACATGTGATATTCGACTTTTTTGTGTTGTAATCACTCGATTTTTGATATTATTTTTACAGCTATGTACCTACATCACGATAGTGGTTTGCAATAACATCGTAAACAAAAACGTTTTCTTATATAATTTTCCAACTGCCATTAGCGTAAGACTTTTGGTGCAGAAACAAATCTATATTATTTGGTTGGTAGGCAGTTGCATAAAAAAATTTAACTGATATAAATAGGAATAGAAGTGTAACATTGTTTTTGTTGGTTTATTTGTTTAGCATTTAGCATTCAATTTGTAATATTTATGTATACTTGTATTTATGATTATACCGGACATTTACAACGTGTTACATTTACGTATATGTTTTGACCAATACTTTTATATAATTGTAAATATAGTAATTATCCATATACATATACAATATGACATTTATTAATAAAGTCGCTATTTTCTTCTATGGCTTTATATGTATGCACAGTGTCGGAAAAAATATTATAACAGTATTTAAATCTTGCTCGTAATTTTTTCTATCAAATATAGCTCGTTCCAAAACAAAAGCCGTATAAGTGTAAATTTCATACTTTGCATAAAATGTACAAACATTTCCATAAAAATTACAACCCTTTCAATTAGAATTTTTAGACAAATGTGAAAGGTTTAAATGACTTAAAATGCACGTTGATTTTTGACGATGCAACTTGCATCTTATTACAAGATTGGCCACTTGAAATTTTTGTAAAAATTCTGATTAAAAGCTATACAATTTTGATGGCATTTTTTTTTAATTTGCTGAACTTTTGTCAATTGCACTTATATGGTTTTTATAATAAAATGAGTTATATTTTGATAAAAATAAGCAAAATACTTTTAGCATGAAAAATATTGTGAATATGACAAAAAAATCACTGTGTATATATATTTTTCCGGCATTGTATGTATAGATTTTTTCACATATCCAGAAATATTTGTTTAATTTTGTATAGTGTGTAATTTTAAAATAATTATGTTAATTCAATTATTATCGGTATACATAGAAGTCAATTCCCCAAGACGTTGCCGTCAATTACTATACCTATAACATTAGTTTTTCTAAACAAACATTTTTTGAATTCACTTAGATATATTTATAAAATCCATTATTTCTTCTTTTAAATACCCTGCAAACCATATTTTCAAATTGATTTGAATGAGGAAGAAATCTTTAAAATTGTGTAAAGAAGTTATCATTACTATTTCCGCTTCGATGCCACTTCAATTATTAAAGGTTTTGTAAGTAGCTTGTAGGGCTCCTTAATTACTACGCAACTATATAATAACTTTTTTAAAATTTTAACTTTTTCATTTTATTTTTTTTTAACATTTTGTCATACAAAACTATACTCATAACTTTTAATCAGAAAAAAAATCAATTGGGATACAGTTTCATAACCCATTCAATAGTTTTATTCTGAAAAGTAAAACTTTCACTACTATTTGAAAATAGTATTCGAAATTCTGAAGAAATTTGGAATATACATAAATAACCGTTTATTTTAGAACTTCGCCAAGATTTTGGGAAATTTGGTTTGCAGGGCACTCACAATACAACCGTTTTTCACATGCAATATACATACATACAATACAAACATACTTAGTTTTGCTTAATTGATGAGAGTAAGAAAATTACACAACCCCAAGGATCTGACGAAGTCTTCATACCTTTCATGAATGTAAACAAAAAATTTGTTTTAACTACTGCAATATTACCATAAAAATACTATTTATTTTTCTCATAAAAAAATAAAAATACGGTAGAATAAAGTAAGCTATGATAATAAAATGTGGGGTTGTCAGATAACTCTAAGACTGAGCTTCTAGTTTGCGTTCAAACAGCCATGGCTATATCGAATCAGCTCGTGGTCGTGATCATTTTGGTATGAATACTTGGGTATTTACGGGCCCATCGGACCAAAGTTATAAAGTTACGATTTCAACATCATGAAGTGTATAAAAATGAATGCGACGATGTTTGTTACATATGCAAATATGTCGTTTAGATATACAGTCGCTCCAAACGAAACTCGGACAGTTTTCTTTTTAAATATTTAATTTTTTTTCGTTACCATTTTATATAAATGTAATTAATTTTTAACATAAACTATTTACATAAATTAAAGTTACATACTTTATACAAATTCAACAAATTAAAAAAAAAATGTCATTGAATTTTCAAGTTTCAATCAGAGTGTTTAGAAACTTTTCGATAATGCAGTTTTGTAGCGAATTCAATTTTAATATAATAAAGTTAAATTATTTCCATCTGTTATATGGAAGAAAATGCGCCACACCGACAGCAAACAAATGACCAAAAATCAAATCATTCCCTCTTCAGTCGGTTCTACGAAACCGGAACGACTTGGATTTATATCCGGCCAAGGACTGTCACATCAGTATCATTCCCCACAACTTTATTGGAATGTCTTATGCTGTTACAACAACAACAACCAAAATTCAACGGTAATGAAAAATATATCTTTTAAAAAAAATTAAGGAAAAAATTGTATCAAAAACAGTGTGAATACTATAAAAAAAACGGGCCGAGTTTCGCTTGGAGTGACGGTGCATAATGCGATGCGAATGGAAAGTTGAGTCATTCATATACAAATTTTAAATTTTTTTCGCATCACATCGCTTCGTGCTTTCAGTCTACTTAGCTACCATAGAATGGGGCTTCAACCGAGACAATGTCAACAAAAGCTATGATCGAAATTAAAGATGCACATATGGGTATTTTAAGAAACACATTAAGCAGATGAATAATTTTCTTCAAACTCATCTTTTAAGCAAAGCCGAAAACAAAAGTAAATTCGTTCGATTTGCACAACAACAAATTCATAATTAATTCCCTACCACTTGTGATATAGTTAATATTTAACTTAGGAAAAAATAAAACCTTTAAAAATATCTTCAAAAAAATTTGAACATTATCGCATTTAAGCGTTTACTTTAAATGTTATACACTAATGCTTTTAACTACCACATATTTTAACAATACCCTACTGGAAAGGATTATTGTAAGAAAAAAAAATGCCTTCCTTTATTTGTTTATTTCGTAACTTACCCTTAAAATTTAAAAATGTCAAAATTAGTTCACTTATAATAAAACTAAAAATATATATATATATATATATATATATATATATATATATACATATATATATATATGTATGTATATATGTATGCATGTATGTATATACACATGTAGCTAGCTGCGCATACAGATTTTTTTAATTGTAGTTTTTTTATGCAGTTTCGCTGATATTTTATTTAATTCAATATTATTTTTAGTAAGGAAATAAAATTTTTAGCTGAAAGCAAATCAGAAAATTTAACCTTACAATAATTTGTTTTAATATAAACCTTTGATCATGATATATCAATTGTACAGTCGTTCTTACATAATACAGTAAAGTGGCTTATAATAACTAATTTACTTTTCTTTTTCAAAATATAGAAAAAAACTAGAAAACTTTATGCTTACATGTACAATTCAGAATTAGTATAAGTATGTATGTATTATGTACAAATAGTAAATAAATATACATACATTCGATTTGCTTTAAGTTTTTGAACACATAGGAATATTAAAAATAAAATAAGGTGTTTTGTATTTTTGTTTTCGAAAAGTAAAGCATGGCACAATATGCCAAATCAAGAAACTCTTGTATACCAATAGCAACATCAAATGTAAATACGTATGTATGTATATATGTATAGTATGAATCTTTGTATGAGCAATTATTTAGTACATAGGTAGCAGCTTTAAGCTGACAGCCACTTTTATGTATACAACACACATGCATAGTTTTGCTTTCAGTATACATATGTAAATCTAAATTTTCTATTACTTCTCGGCTTGGCCAAGTAAAACCTTCTTCGTAGCGGAATTGAGTTACACAAAACTGTATTGGTTGTCGACGGCGCGTGCGCCCATTTCATTTGCGTTCAGGTCGCTGATACTCGCCACGCCAGTGCCGCTGCTGTAGTGTAGGTTCTGTAAATGATATAAAAAAAAAGATTGTTCAGAGAAATAAAATTTTCGATGTGATTTTAAATTTTGATATTTTTGTTTTTAGATTAGTTACTAGAAAAACCCACCAGACGTTGTGATGCCTCTATTTATTTATTAATTGCCAATTGGAAATTTTACCAGAAAACACATTTCGGTTTCTCTCCCATATAACTAACTGGTGCATAATTTATTTAAATTCGACTTTTCAAACAGGTAGTACTAATACTCTTCCAAACCATGCCTAACCCTTTCCAGACTAGAAACTAATAATTATGCAAAATTTCACGTAATTATACAGTCAAACATTTTTTTTTTTTTGGCATTTATATCAATTTCTAACCGCGAAAGCTTAAACGTACTCGACATTTTTTTTCTTTAAAAAATTTCTTTTTGATGCAGAAATGTTTCTAGAGCATCCAGGTAAAAATTTTAATCAAAATTTCGCTTACACCCTTTTCCCGGTTAGGATTTGGTTTATGTACATACACACAGTGCTGGACAATAAAATCAGAACACGACATTTTTGCAAGTTTTCACTATTTTTCTTTTGTTTGTTTAATGTTTAATAATTTTTTTTTATAAAAATATAGCTCATTATATAACCAGCACTGTAAAAATCCACATTTCAAACTTTGTAGAGAAAATAGCAGTAAGTATGTAGTTTTTTGCCCAATAAACATAAGTATAATAAAGTGCAGGTTCAATTAGCCGAAAATTTTTGATTCGTTTTGATAATTATTATATTGCTGAGGGTGTCAGTCATTTTCTCCCATACAAAAACCAAAACATAGGGATATTGATGAAGACAGAGAACATGCATATAATGAAAAATATAAATGAAAATAAAGAAAAAGGGTAAAGATGAAATAACTCTTATCAGTCAACGTAAAAATTTAAGTCTTGCTTGCAATGGAAAAAATATTTCTGAAATAAAAACTGAGGAGCTTTTACGTCAAGATGCATGCGAAACACGAGTAATAGGGGAAGAAAAAAGATAATAATAAGATTTTTGATGATGTTTTTTATTTTTATTTGAAAGATTGTTTTACGAAAAACTTGAACAACTCATCCAAAATTTTACCGATTTAGGCTTCTATGGTATAATTGGAAAGATATTTCCTCACCCTTTCTATTTCTTTCCTATTAACCCAACTTTTTTCGCAAACCCTATTATTATATTTCCATTTAACACATTTTTAAATTTTCTTATGCAAACCTTTCAAAAAAAAAAAAAAAAAAAAAAAAAAAAAAAAAAAAAAAAAAAATATTTTGGTGGAAGCCAATTTTATAACCCCTGATCTACTATTCGTTATCTCATTTTCAGTTAGCAAAATTCGATATACATACATACATATGTATGCGCAAATTTTTTGTTTTTAATCGCAAAAATCGAGACCAGTTAGAAAACAAAGCAGTTCCATTACACTGAAATGTCCAATGCTAATAAATTACACTTTTAAAGTTATTGAAAAAAAAAAAATTGTTTTCATTTACTAAACATTTTCTACTTTGTACTTCGTTCACTTTTTTATCAACATGAAACTGAACAGAAAAATTCTTACATGTGACTGTAGTGAAATTGTAGAAGCGCGTAGTAGTTGCGTGTTTTGTAGTGATTGTTGTTGTTGTTGTTGCTGTTGATGCAATTGCTGCGATTGATAATGATGATATTGTTGTTGTTGAGGCGGCGGCGGCTGCGGCTGCTGCTGCTGCTGTTGTTGTTGTGTTTGTGATAGGAACGGTAACTCAATTTCGCACGTTTTTAGGCGTACACTCATGTTCATTGTGATTACTTGTTGCGGCTGCACTCCGCCCATAAGCAAATGCAATGTGGCATGGAAGTATAGGAAGAAAAGAAAAGACATGGCACTTTGATTTTGAATACGTGACACGAACACATTGCGTGCGACTGGTGTTAGTATTGTTTGGTTTTGTTGTGGAAAGCTGATGATTCAGATCCATGCAACTAAACGTAAAAAGGATTTTGAATACAAACATATGTAGTTATGTATGCACTATATTTGTATTATGTAAAATAGTATCTATTAACCGAAAATTGTGCCAATTATGATATATACATATATATATATATGTATATATAATAAAAACCTAAGCTAATACAGTAAACAATAAAGAAACGTTACGAAACGTAAAATCAAAACTACCATCAAATTTGACAAACAAACTCCTGATTTCATCAAGTATTTGTCGATTAATAGTAGGAAATTATCCTCGACAGTAAAACGGCCCATTAACGGAAAGGCGCGGATTTTATCGAGCCAAGGACTGTCTATTCAGCAACATTAGCCAAATTTTGTTTTGCTGTTACAACAACAACAACCGCTACATGTTTACTTTACTTTCAATGCTAAGTGAAGTGGATAGGGTTCAATTAAAAACTTGCAAATTTAATGGCGTTGGGTTGGAGCTCTTTCAACAAAGAAAAAAAAAACAGAAAATCATACAAACGCAAATGCAAAACCACCAAATAAAAATCATCACTGACACTGAATGTACTCCAAAATTTTGGCTATCTCACATGTCTCGGCGATGGATGCTGTTGCTGTTGTTGTTGTTGTTGTTGATGTTGATGATGAGGATGATGCCCACCGTTTGTTTCACCGTTGTTATCATCAGTCGTACCGCTACATGATGTATTCTGATTGTGCACCCACTCGGTTAGTGTTACATCAGAGGTGCCACCCGATTCCAGTGGTATTGGATTGTGCCGAAAATGTTCGAGCATCTCCTGTATGGAGGGGAACCATAAATGTTGCACACGACATTGACCTTTCTCCGATAAAGTCATACGCAAATGTTTGGCGCGTCCTTGGAAATTAAATGTGAGTACGAATTCGCCCTTACGCGTTTCACTTTGGCGCACCAAAAAGAATCCATGTCCCGCCGCCTCAGAATGCAATACCATACGCGCTGCATCGGATCGCGGCAGTGTGCCATGAAACCATGGATACTGTCGCATTTCATTGGTCAGATCTGCTACATTCACGTCAATTTCAGTTTCACATTCAGCATCGAAATTACTTGACGCAGAAAGACGCTGTTCTCCGCGTCTTGGCGGTATATCTGGTAAACCTTCCACCGTGTTCGCATCCCCTCCACTTCCTATAGCTCCTGGTGCACTCACACCCACATTTGACGAGGCAAGTGCACTGTCCGATAAAGAATTGCTGGGACCGACGTTACCGTTTGAGCCAAGATCACTTGTTTGATGATATTGCGGGTTATGCACGGCATTGACGGCACCACCAACACCACCACTAGCACTACCACCCCGACTTCGCGAACCAGTGCCGTCTGTTGCAATCAAATTGGCACTCGGACTCATAGCCATCGAATTTGTTGCTGTGATGCCCCCCAATATACCGCCAACTCCAGCAGGGGCACTTATCAATGCATCTGCTGCTTCTAATGGTAATTGTTGCGTAGGCGGCGTGCGCATACAATAACGAATTGTAGCTAACCAGCTGCGCATTTCATCAGCGCTCTCTGCCTCAATAACGTATTCCATATTGTTATCGGCTTTTAGTACAAAGGTATTCTCACGATCGGGCATCTCTAGCGCCGTAGTTTCACGTGCCTCTGATATTAAGAAGCAAAATACGCCGCTCCGTGGCTGAAAGGAAACGAGTAGGTGGCATAAAAAACAAACTAATTTTCAACTTATCAAATATGACGGTTGCAAACCTTTGTAGCTTTAGGTGGCGTATAAAATTCCAGCATATAACCGCCGACAGCCTTCACTAAAGCCAGTCGACACTTTTCCCACTTTTGCGTGCCCGTTGGCTGATCCAAGCTTTCGGGTGTTAAATTAAAGACATATCCTTCTTTACGACATTCTACGATAATCTTTGAGATCTTGGTTTTACTGTGTTTGCTGCCATCTAAATCTTCAGAATTCTTATGAAATAGCGTCTGCAAAAATAAGAAATTCTAATATTAAAACACTTAACATAAACTGTTCGAATAGTAACGAAATTTTTGAGCTGTTTTTATTAGTATCGGCAAAATGTTGCTCACCTTGCCTTTGCGCAGTCCCTTGAATGAAAGACGTCGAAAAAATGCTTTGTGAAAGATTTTAGATGAATCCTCAGCTGTACTACCACTTTCTTCCAATGAATTACCATTACCAGTCTGTATTAAAAAAAAACCATTTTAATATATGTATGGATAAAAAATAATAGCATTTTTTCAATAAAAAAAAATAACAGTTAAATTTTACTTTTTACTTTCCCGGTTAAATATAAAAGATTTAATTTGACTTTTATTTTTTCAGTCAGAAATAAGAGATAAAATTTTACTTTTTTGTGTCAAATATCAGAGTTAAAATCTGACTTTCGTTTTGTCCAAGGCGTGTTCATATCAGGTGGAGTTATAAGTACAAAAACAAAAATTTACACTAACAAAATATACGCACAATGACAGTATGATTTACAACAAACACAACATTTTGACTTAACGTTTACCAAGCGAATTCAATCAGCTGCTTGATCAACTTCACCTTATATGAATTCGCAACAAAATGTTTTTTATCATAAACGGCTACAATCAAATATAATAACATTATAATTTTAAATTAAAAGTAATATTTTAACTTTAATATTTGACAGAACAAATAAGAGTCCAATTTCAGCTTTTATTTATAACCGAAAACATGGATGAAAAATTAACAATTATTTAATGACTCTTTTGAAAAAAAGCATAACAGCAAACGAACATAAACGAATGTACATACATATGTATGCACATATACTACTGCAGGTGCTTGCCTTAAAATTGTTGCGCCTCAGACAGTATTCCATTTCGAAGTGATCCACAAACACTTCGGCGAATTTTTGTCCAAAACTGCGGTAGGAAATGCTGCGCGCTTCCTCAGGTGGTAGATTTCCACTTATATAACTGATGCAAGCTTTGGCAAAATCTACAGCAGCCACACGTGCATGACGCTCACAAAACTCCTCCCAACTGGTACCGTAGCCATACGAAGTGCCAGCATTAGCCGCAATCATGCTTGATATGAGATCGCCGCCTACTGCACCACCACTACTTCCGCTAGCAGGGCCGATATATCCACCAGCAGTGAATGTATTTGTTGTACTATTGCCACCCATCTATTTTGGGTTTTTCTTTATTTTTCTTGTGCTCCAGGTGACCCAATAGATATATAGTTTTTTGATTTTAATATAACCTAAAATTCCAAATCATACATACAAATATAAAGAAATTACTATGTAAAATATCAATAATTAAAATTTAAATTGGATGCTGTTCATTGTCCTTTGTATTTATGTATAACCAAAACATGTATTTCGGGTTCTCTCACATATAACTTGTGTATAATTTACAAAAGATAGTTTATAGTCTTTCAAAAGACAATTGTAAATATACCAAAGAAACCAATTATATCAAATCAGTCTAAAAAAATTCACCAAAGACTTTAGTGAAAAGCAGCTGAGACAGTTAGTTGATGTTATGTTCCAGGAGGAGATGCATTATCCCAATCAATGAAAATGTGTTAATCGATTTCACACAATATTTTTATTTTTTTGTCAACAGCATCATTGTTTTGAAATTAAAACAGTATGGTTACTGTAAAAGCATTGAAATTACCCGGTAAAGAAATAAGGCAACATTTCTTGTCACAGGAATAAAACGTTATGCAATTTCTTTACGAATAGGCTCAAAATCGATATCAACACAGAAAAATCTCAATTAGTATCTAGAGACTGTTTACAGAATACCGGCATTGTCTATAAAGGAAACAGTTTCCAATAAAGTAGTTTTCGCTATGACAATTAACAAATCCCAAGGTCAAACCTATGGCAACCCTAGACCAAGACCTGTATTTGCACATGATAGAGTAATTATACGTGGCTTTTTCCAGAATCAGACAATTCGAAGATATTACTTTCATCGATATGCATTTGAGCTCCCTTAAGCTTTTAAATACTTGCTTCGTCAGATCTCAGAATATGCAGCAGTTACATGGAGATCTTACGTGCAATCGCTAATTAACCGTATTGAACGTATTCAAAAAGTTTTCCTCCGTTTTGGTCGTAGGTCACTTAATTTGAGTGAACCGATTTCTTCATATAAAACTCGCTGGCAATTAATAAATCTTAAATATTTATATATTCCAAGAAAAGTTCTACGCTCCTCTTATTTGTATTAATTATGCGAGGTAATACGTATATTGATCCGAGTTGCAAAGGATATTTTAGACTTTTCTCTTTCTAAACCTAAGTATTTTAATTCAAATTCAGCATTTGTTAATTGTTAATCTAATTTTAGTTTTTAGTTTCTATAAATTCATTAGTCTGTAAGAATTATGTATTCGTTAGACTGAACAAATACATAATTTGTTTTGAAGTAATAGGCATTTTCCAGAAGTGGTCTGTTAATATTAGAGTTTTGCTGGTTTCAAAGTGGAATTAATACAAATTATGCAGGATATTATGAATATTATGACATAGTTCCTTCAAAAAATGTCTTGTTAAATTTGCAAATTTTTTTATATGAGTTGTTGGGGAAACTTTGTTATTCACATCTAGCATCAGGTGGAAATCCACATATATGTATATGTACATACCCAGTATACATATACATATGTACTAATACATACATATAATTTAATTTTGTGCCAAGCCTAAAAGTGATTCCATTAGAAATTAAGCAGCTATGTACATATGTTGTGGATCCGATTTTTTTCATATCGTATTTGAATTCTTCAACTTTTCTCGTTAGATGTGATGAATTTTCCTTTTATTGGTTTAAGGAGTCGGAGAAACCGAGATTGTCTGTTTTGTTATGGGAAGTAAAGCGGCCATTCGAAATCTACCGTTTTTCTTAGATGTACTTGTTTTGTGTCCTGTACGTGGTATTTAACATAAAAATGCAAACCTTGTTTCAATATTAACATGATTCATTCATAGTGGAAAGCATAATAGCATAATCAAGAATTTTGTATAGTTAAATTGTATGATCTACAAAACTGTATACCCAAAAATTTTCTAAAAATTTTGATTGAAAGTTAGTTTATAATATAAAAATACAGGGCTTAAATTTAAAAATTTTATATTCCGAAAAACAAGAATCAAAAAATATAGTACAAATCAGTAATTATGGGCATAATCGATATCTCGAAATGTTTAAGCAAAAAAATTAAAATAAGCAGGATGGCCCTTTCAATTTGTAATATAACATAAACAAATTATGAACATAATTGAATATGCAAAAGCCAATTGGTATCCACCTTAGCACAAAACGCTCCATATGTATGCAATCACTAAATAGACTTCTTTAAGTGACATAATTGTTGCTTCATTTACATAAAATTAACCTGGAATTCAAACATAAAAAATCCTCTACACACAAGATGATATCAACGTTCAATAGAAATGTAGAAGAAGAAATTGTTAAAGAAGAATTTTAATTAAAGAAAATCTAAAACAACTCTAAGAAAGTATTACAGTTTTAAGTTTGGCCAGTTTTAAGCCTTTTCAGTATTTTGTTTTACTTTTATTTTTAGATTCCATTAATGGATTTCCAAACTACTTTTTAATAAATTATCTACAAATATGATTGTATTGGCAAATGAAAAAAAATTTATATGAGTGACCCTATTGTTTTGTCCACAACTGTATGTACATATGTACATATGTATACCCATTAAGAATGTCAGCATTTTCCCAAACATGGAGATAACATAACGTAAACAATACTTGCGCTTAGTTCTTTTTTAAACACAAGTGGCAACGGGTAAGAGAAATGCACTCCATGTGATCTATGTAGTCGCTTTTCATAAGAACTTATTACAGCTTTATTCCCGATGAAAAAATGAGGAAAGCATATTATATGTATCTTCTATATACATTTTCAAGGGCTTATTTATCAGTAAATAAATTGTGATAATGGATGTATGCAAGAAGATACACGATGTGGTACAAGTAACAAGAGGATGAATTATTCCACAAATTACTATGTTCTATTGAAACAGCATATCAAATAAACTTTTAAAGACCGCTTAAAAATACATTCATTTTAAGCAAAACATATTTGTCTATGGACATATGTATGTACATACATATGTGCATATGGTGCAAATATGCTTTTATCCATGGTGGGTTTGTAAACATATCTATGTACATACATAAGTATATGTATGTGTACGTACATACATTACATACATGAATATCCCGACAGGTTTTTCAGTAGCATAATTTTTACCTATACCATCTACATACATACATATGTACCATGCATACGTGTACGTACATAAATATAGGGGGTAGGGACCACATCCCGATTTATATTTTTAGAACAGCCCATCTAGGCTCTTAGCTTGCATAAAATATCCGTCTAGCGGAAAAATAATCGTATCTAATATAATGCGTATGTGAAGCATAATTTATGTTATTTAACGTTATTGCAATCCATCCGGCTGACCAACATCTGTATGTATTTAAACATTAATCTGTACTGAAAAATTTATTTAATGTACCCTTTATTGTATGATGGGCAAATTGTTTTTCCAAATTGTTGTGCCTTTTATGTTTTTATTGTAGTATTTGAACTTTTAATCTGTTTTCGCATTTAAGGTGCGCATTTTCTTAGCTGCCGCAGCCCTCTTATTGCACACATGGATTTTTTCGTCCTCTCGAAAACGAAAAACAGCACTTTTAATTCATTGTTTATTTAAGTAAACGCACTGTTATCTTCCACAAATTTTCAATTAGTTCTTACACATAGTTTATTATTGAAAGCCATTAATTATTGAGAATATTGTTTTCAAACAGATTTGAACACAAACAAGAGGAAAAGTTAGAAAACGCACCAAAGAGAAAAAATTTTCACTTGGCCATTGCAACACGAATTGCCAACTATGGTTTGCGTACATATTCTGTATTGCCAATAGCAGAAAAATTGATACTGTAGCCAACTACAATAAAAATCCGAATATGATATTAGGCTACATACATATCGAGTATTTCACGCCCGGATGCAAGGCGAGTTCGTATACAGGTCATGTGTTAAATGGTAGTAAAGTACATTGGCAATTTTTGAGAGTTATGAGGTGAATTTAATTTGTTGACCTCATAGTGCTAGTGAAATATTTGACAAACAATTGGAAATTTTCGACAACGAACAGAATGAAGAGGAAAACCGAAATCTCCCTCACCACAGTAAAAAGATATCTCACCATAGACCTTTGCTACCGCTTCGCACATGCTCACAATTGATTTTTTCTTCCTGCATTATATTTGCATTTTTTCTATCCCAATGACCAAAGAACGTAGACTACAAAGAACCCGCATTCTATACCACCATTCCTCTAACAGAAAATCTCGGCCAATTTCACCATACCAGAACTTGACTTTTGCTGATTGATATTAGAATCTGACTTGATCCAATTGGTTTCTGGTGCCGTGAAATTTGGAGGAAAAATACAAGAGTAAAGATACAAAGAAGTTGCATGGCGTTTCGTTTCCTGTAGCAATAACTCTCGTCCAACTCACCACACACAGAAACCAATAGGATCTAATCATATTCTAATCGAAAAGTAAACCAAAGTAAAATAAGCAAAGAAAAAATTTTGGAAGAGGAATGCCAGCATATAAAAAATATACTTTTGACGCCAACGAATGGGTTGATGCTGTGAAAACGACAAAGATTAGCGCTCCGCGAAAGGAGCAATCTTATATTTTGTCATTCTTCAAGTTAACAGATACAATCGGGTATTTTTTTTTATTGTAAGTTGTTTCATCATAGAGGCAGCTGATTTTGTAAAATTTGGCAAACTCAATATAACAAAAGTTTTTAATGCGCCCCTTAGTATTCCTTACATCGTTGTCCAATCCTCCCCTGTGCTTTTTTATTGAAGGAGCTTTCGAAAAGCGATGAAAATTTCTTAAAAACTGCATACTGCTAGCTAAAATTAAATGTGAATCTTTCTACAATTTTTTTTACTGCATTTGCCAAAATTCCTTGGGCGAAATATAGAGTTTTTCTTTTGGCGAGACTTTTTTAAAACTACAGTAAGTAAGTAATAAAATTTTCTTTTCCGCATGAGCGGCAAATGGTGACTGTTTTAAGTATTTTGTGGACTTATTATTAAATCACCTTTATATTTTTATACTTAAAAAAAATGAAAATCCGTTTATCACTGAAAATTTGTTGAGATATTTCATCGCCGCACGGACGCCGCAATTTTGGACTCTATCCATTCTATTCTTGAGTCTGCATACATATGTATGTTTAGTTAATATTCCAGGACATTTCATTTAAGATTTCACCATTTCATAACATATTTGGCGTTAGAATAACAAATTTTTGTACAAATATTTCCAAAGTTAAACTTCTTTAGCGGCAAGAGAGTGAGTCCACTTAATGCGAATGTCCCTACAACAACAAAACCAAGCCCACATTTTCACTGTGAACAAAATTTCTAGGTAAGCAGTTGTTTTTCCTTATTTGGGGATTGCCAAATTATCCAACAAGAACAAATTCTCTTTAACGCCAAATTTCCATGTAGTTTCAAAGCCAAAAATGGGTGTAGACTTCTCACATCTCTTTGTGGAATTGACAAAGAAGTTTTACTTCTGGCTCGCGTACTTAGGTGCGTTTTTTTATGTGTCCAACTGCACTTCTACGTTGTATTCCTTTTAGCTTTAGTTAATGCCTTTTATGTTCATCCGATAAATTACATAATTAGTTATACACCACAGACATATTTCATATAGTTTTTTTTTATTGTTAAACAATTCACTTATGTATATTTTTAAATTATATCAAATAGTTTTAACATAAAAAATCTGCCTTTACATCGTATATTAAACTTTCTTATGCCATTTATTTTGCTAATCCTTATACAATTTACTTTTAATTAGTAAATTAATAATACAGTAATAATAATAATAAAAAAACCTAATTAAAAATTCAACGTATTATGTATGTATGTATGTATGTATGTAAGTATATTCAAAAATTGCCTTTACTTAATAGCTACCGTTGCGTTTTGAAATATTTTATAATTAAAAATACATATGTTTGAAATTTTTTTATCGGTATGTGTTTTGATGATTTGTTTTTTTTTTTTTTTTTTTTTGATCTGAAATTGATAACATAGTATTGTACAGGTATGTAGGTATGTGTACAAATGCATATGTCAACGCTTATGAACCCCATTCAATAACAGCAAGGGAACAAATAATCTTACTCCAGTTTTAGTGAAAAAGCGCCAAAAAAGGAAGATTTACTAACAGTTTACTTTTTCACATTTTTTAAAGTTATTACTTAAAAGTATGTAAAATATTTATGTTATGAATTTTCGGAAAATATTGAAATTCGTTTCATGGCGAGAATGAAAATTTCGATGGGTTCATTGAAAGACTGGATTGGAACAAAATATTTTGATAAAAAATTTTGTTTGTTAATGGTTTTGCTTATTGCTTATAAGAAATGCATCTGTTTATAATTTTATTTTATTTATTTATTTTCTTGTTTTGTTTTGTTACTATTTACTATTCAATATACATACACACATATTGTGTTTAACTTTTTGTCGTGCTAGTAAAGGAAATTTCTGTAAGAAGTGTATATGTATGTAAATAAATTAGGAAATCTGCAATCATTTTGCTACTCAAACTAGCCTTTATAAAACAATAAAGATATAAAAAAAATTTATGTTTTTTTGAATTCAATTTTTAACTCAATTCAATTAATTCTCAAAGGAAACCAAAATATAAATTGTTTTAAAATGAACACATTTGATAGCGAATAAAGAATTTTATTTGAGGCAAATACCAGTGTTGTGTGCATTTGTTAGGAAACGTTTTTTTAGCACGAGTCTAATTGTGATGAATTTTTAAATTGAGCTTTTCATTCAAAATCTGATGTTTTAATCTAAAAATGAGTTTAAATATTCAACTTTGTTATACTTAAAAAGTAGTTTCCAAATTAGCTACAAAGGTCTTTATAAATCTCACTTACAGTTGCTCATAAAATATATCACAATTCAACAATTCAAATGTATTTCTTGAGTTCTAATAGGGTCTAACTGGAATGTGTAAATGTAAACGATACGAATTTTCGTGAAGTTTGCTGAAAATGAAATTATTTAATTTTGACGTCTTTTTATTACTATCAGCTTCTTTAAATATAATGAGAAAATTGAATAATTTATTGGTAACTGGGTAAGTAAAAAATATGAAGATAAAGCGAATTTCGGCACGACTTGGCTTTCTTAGACAAACTTAAAGATATATACAATTCAGGAAATAAGTATTGGCATAGAAATTTTATTTATAATGTCCACAAAGTTTTTCATGCTAAAACTTTTTAGCTAATTTGTTTTTAAATCAAGTTAATATATTAAACAATCAAACAATTGAGCACATGGGATTTTGTTTTTAAGTTGGTCTATGCGTTAAATGAAAATAAGTTTTTAGAAAAAAAATTGTCAAATCGAAATCAACAGTAATATTCAGCCTTATGTTGCTTCCATCTTATTGAGCCAAATTATCTAAAAAACACGGGCGCTTTAAGCCACTTATGACTTGCATATCATTACGAAAATTAAATACGCTACAAAACTAACTACCCAAAAGTTTTTTAAAAGTTCTGATTAAAGAGTTTAAACATTTTATGAAAGTTTGTTGAATTTTTATAAATGTTCAAAATTTGGTTTTACATGCTTTTTCATTATATAACGAACTAAATTTTTTATTACAAATTAACGAAAAAATTTGATTATGAAAAAAATTTTAATATGGAAAAAATCACCTTATGGACAGTCTATTACTGTATATGTATGTAAATGTAAAGTGACTTGAATATAAATTATATAAAAAATAATTTTTTGAGGTTAGACGATTTTTTTTACTGGAATTTATTGGAAAAAGCAACAACAGTCTTAGGGTAGATGTTCTATCTTCTATTTGGCAGATCATCAGACTTCTTTTTTCTAGACTTTCGCAGGACTCAAACTCACGAATTTTACGGCACGTAATGCAATCACGTTACCACCTGTACCAAGCTAAGCTGGGTAAAACTGGCCTTAAGCTCAAAAAATTGTTGCTGACATAAATACAATCAATTAAAAAAATTATTGTATTCATATGCATGTTTGAATATAAATTATTTCCAAGGTATGTATGTATGTACATACATATTTTCTGTCTACCCGGAAAAAGAGCATTCCTCTTTCGTACTATAAAGGAACACTTTCTGAGATGATTCATTCACTAGTGATTGGTGGAATATACTCAATAAGTGATAAAATTGTGAGCAACTGTATGTGAATTTAATGCCATAAAATTTGAGCACCGTTATCGCACCATCTTGTAACTAGTTGATGCAATAATAAAAATTTGTATGTTGTGGGAAGGGTGAATTTTGCGATTTAGAACAAGCTTATATTCTTTCAAATGTAGCTAACATTCCTGTGCCATTTGTGAATACAACGAAAAGAATAAAGCAAAAGCTATAACTAAAGCCGTTTTTATAGTCAAGAGCTAAACACTCCTTCACATTTTTCACTTTGAATGTTTGCTCCAAAGTGAAAAATATACATTAATAAAGTGAAGAAAAAAGATGAACGCGTCGTATATTGAAGATGAACGTTTCACTTTGTTTATTTTTATTTTTTATATTTTATTAACTTGAATATTTTATTAACCAACCGCGTAGACGGTTGAGACAGAGAGATGTTGACAGAATGTCAGCATACAATGAAAGGCAACATGAGCAACAATTTGGACAAGGCAACTGGGCCAACCAAATGCAAAACCACGATAATGAGCAAGAGGCGCGGAACAGACCCCCTCCCCCAGCGCCACGCGCTAATAGAAAACCAGTTCGAAGATCCCCTCCCGCCGCAGCGGTCAGTACCAAGGAGACAGCTCCGAAGGACGAGCCATTATACACAGGTAATGGTCGAGGAAGCAAGCCAGTCAAAAAGACTTTAGGTCAAAATTTTGATTTTTCTGGCTTTATACCCCTAGTACGACAAACGTATGATAGGATGTGCATTGAAGATCAACGCCTCCCTCGCAGCATGCCAGCATGCGATGGTTGAGTTTTTAGTTGCTTATCAATTGCATCAAGCGAAATATGTCTTGAAAAGCCCAGCGTTACAAACGTTGATGGACCCGCTATCAGCCATAAGTGCGGAAGAATATAACATCCCCCAGCCAATACACGAATTAATTGGTTTGGCAAAATAACGATGACCAACCTTTTCACGAAAAATACCAGCTGTAAAATAATCGTTGCGGAATACGTAAAAAAATTGTTATATTTTAGCGTTCGGATATTGATGAAATTGCATCGCTCATAACTTAGCCACTTCGCCTTGAAGGACGAACTTAGACGTAATCAAACGTGTCACAAACAAACAGACAAAAACAAGGGTTACACCTAAGAGGCAGTGAAAATCGAAAATTCTAAGCAGAGTTTCATGGAAAAATATGAACAAATTTATTCATTATGGATGATTTCAGTATGTTAGTAAACTGCCAAATGTGAGTTAATCTTTCTGTGAAAATGGCTCTAAGAGCAGCAATATTTACATATTCTTAATAGTTATAAAAAAAAAAATTATTAATAATAGTAAATTCAAAATAAAGTGGTAATATGTAATAGTAGTAATATTAGTTGCTCGTCGCAGCAGCAGCTAACATTTTGCTGTAAAATTAAAAACTCTAGCATGATAGAGTTACTTAGGCCGAGTTTTGCTAAACTTTGTGGTGTCAGTCTTGGTCTTTTCCTACAGATTTGACATCCCCTTTAACTAGGAATTGCTATTTTGAAAATACTTTTCATTACCTGCCGAAGGCTTGTGTGGTAACTTTACACCTGCAAAACAAAAAAAAACGTATTTGATGAAGTAGAAATTAAAGTATTATAGAAAATTGACCTTAACCTCTTTCTTAATTTTGTCAGTAAATCCTGCTAACTTTAGTTCAATTCAATTCTTTCCACTCTAAAAAATATTGTTACTTAAATTCTTTAACTACATAGTGTTTATAATAGACATCAATCAATTGAAGTAAGAAATATGTACAGTGACGGAGAAAAAGTATTGGCACATTAATTTTTTTAATATTATTTACAATGTTTTTCATGCTAAATTTTATTTGCTATTTTTTTATTGCTCATTCTATAACAAAAACCATAAAAATCCAGACTTCAAAAATTCATTAAATAAAAAAAATATTTACCAAAATATCAAACTTTTAATAAGAGTTTTTACAAAAATTTCATTTTTTGTAGTACATTAAATTTTAATATAAGATGCAATTGCTATGTTAAATTTCCGATGATTTTTAATAATTATATTTTTACCGGTAGTTCTACCTAAGCTTGGGGAAAAATACCGATATAAATTTTCAAAAAGGATAAATATGTCGATATTTTCAATCTCGAAATATCGATATTCGATATTTACTTCCGAATCAAATTCGATGCTTTTTAAGGTCTTTATGAGCACAGCTCACGTAAATCTTCATTTTTTGTTCGAAATATTTTGACGGAAGTCTTAAAACAGAATAAATTTTATAATTCCGGTGAAGACCCCGCGACTTTTTTTTTTGGTGAGGCACACTAATGTACATATGTATGTATATATATGTATTACTGACAATTAAGAAAAAAGTTGTAAGATTAAAAACATTGTGAATATTACAAGAAAAAGCTTACTGTGCCTATACTTATTTCGGGCACTGTATGTATGACCAGCATTTTACTACAAAATCAGTTTTTGCTGCTGCGGCGAACATTTTGTTTATTCTTCCATTTCTAGCGCTCAAATTAAAATAAAGTAATTATCTTTCCTAATTTATTGTTGTTCATGGTGCATTCGTAATTAGTTTTATATTTTTATTTTATAACTTAACGAATTTTATCTGCTTAGATGACTGCTATATCTAGTAAGTTAGTTTATTTATACTTTTTTATGAACGTAGGTTGTGAGTGTGCATGTGTGTGTATATATGTATGTATATACGAGTAGTATGTACGAATTCATAATCAATTTACCTGCACATATGTATGTATGTACATTCGTATGATAGTTGATGTATTTATGTTTGTGAGCTTATACAAATATGTATGTTATGCGTGCACATTATTGTAATATGTATGTATGTATGTATGTTTGTATTTGCCACGTGCGTTGAATTTTGGCTTGATTTCTATATAATGTGCGATTGTATTATAAGTATGTATGTATGCATGTATTGAATCACATGCAAATGCAATGCGTTAGAATTACAATAATAAATCTCATTTTGATATCTGAGCGCGTTACAGTATACCGTTAATGTTCCTTAAGGCCCGTCTATATACAGCTTTCACTTTACTTTCGATTTTGCTTTGTGCACTGCACTGCCGATCACACTACGCACACTCGAGTTGAAACTCGAACACTCGACTATATAGATCTGCAAAGCACCCGAACCCAATCAAATATGTACGAAAAGCACTCGAGTGTTGTGACCAGCATGTTCGCCTTGATGGAAAACGGATTTTGTTAGATGCTCGAGTATACACGAAAATTATGTATCCGTTGCAGCTCTCTGATTTATATGCAGTAGTGCAGTAGTGCATGCCCAAATGATCATTCAAAAAATTATTAATTCGTTTGCAACGTTGAAGCCAACCGAAAGTGTCGCTCCAAGGTACTGCGAATAGATAATAGCAGTATAATAGCTGCTTTAGTTTTTTTGCTATCTAAACTATAGAACTATTGTTTTAGTAATTTCACTATTCTTAGCACATGAAAATTCTTCTATTTTGCCATTCTAGTGATAAAAATGTAAAATAAAATACACTCAGCTTATTGTGTTTTTTTTTTTTGATTTGTTGCTGTTATCTGGTCAATGTGCCTCGTGTGACCCCCATTTTTTTGCGTTCGTTGGCAAAGTAATTATAATTTTAATTATTTGTAAGAAATATCGCATATTTGAAAATTGTTTTTAAATACGAAAAATATGTGCACAGTAAAATCAAAAGTATTAACAAAGCACCTTTTTTTTATAGTATACACAATGTTTTTCATGCTAAAACTGTTTCGTGAATTTTTTTTTATCGAAATAGGGATCATTTTATAACAAAAACCATGTAAGTACAAATTTCGCACATTGTACAAAATTCATTAAATTAAAAAAAATATACATCATACAAATTTCAAACTTTTTAAGTCGAAATTAAAAAACAATTTTTTTCCAAATTTTTTTGAAAATTCTGATTAAAAAGTTCGAAATTAGAACTTGCATATACGGTTTTTTATATAGAATGATATATGTATGCACATTTTGATAAAAAAACGAATGAAAAATGTTTAGCACGAAGAACATGGCCTATAATATGAAAAATGTTACTGTATCAATATTTTTGTCCACCACTCAATTTTTCGTTTTACATTAAACATTTAAGTGCGGGAAAGCTGCTATTTAATTTAACTTGCCATAATGTTTATGGGACAGTTATTGGCCGGTTATATCTAAATTCGCGTCGCTCTGGTTCCAAGATGGCAATTTCATGCTCAACGCATTTGCAGCTGAAGCGTTCATTGAAGTAAGTAGTATTCGAGTTCAGCGCAAAGCAAAGTCAACGCCAAAACTACGTGAAAGCTATATGTAAATGGGCCTTTAAATAATTGAAAATTAAAAAAAAAAAACAGAAAAATAATAATAGAAATTCCACCTTCAAAAGCAAACATAAAAAATTAAACGAAAAAGTGAATACGATTCTACCTGCTAAGATTCTACAGCTTATGTCCCCAAGCTAGCTATGAACTTTTCGCTTCTATCTTTATTACGTATGCATGTATGTATGTATGTGTTATTCACAACCCCCGCCTTCATGCATACAATAAGTCGGTCTAAGTCTGTAGTTCTACTTAAAATACGTAACTTAAATAATGGATTCCCAGCACAAACGTCGCACGTTGAACGCAGTTCAAGGAAAGAAGTGAATAAGCACTCAGACTTCCAGTTGCTTTGATGGTGGATGTGAGATAAACGGCTCACTCCACATGCGCCGCAAGTCGCCCTATAATAGAAAAGAGAAGAGAGAGAGAATTAAGAATAAAGGTTTTTATGTAAAGAAAATAATACGGAATTTTTTAAAGCCAAAGAAAACATGCAAAATTGGAGTGCCCACAAACACAGAACATACCTACCGTAAGCAATTTTATGATTGTACTGGCTACGATTAGCCTTTCACAATCTACTATTCGATAGATTTTACCTACGATTCTTCTAAAATTCTTAAATCGGGTTTGGATCTCGCTGACAATAAACTACGAAATATTACTGTTATTTCCGTTTAGTTCACTTTTTTGGCTCCTATTCTCGAATTTTTTTAAATGAAATTTCATAAATAAAATTTAGTGAATTGAAAATAAATTAAATGGTGTAACAGTTCATGTTCTGTTTCGGCTCGAAGGAGTAACATGACAAAAAATTACATTTAAAAATATTTTCGGTTGCGGGTTATCGAGGAAGGGGCAATTTTCTATTTTTCTCTTATTTATAATATATTTGTTTTTATTTATTGTATTAAGTAAAAAATAATTAACCTGCTCTGTATTAAAGACAATGGACAGGGTTAGGGATTGATTTCCACCGAACTTAAACAACAACCCGACCGTTTGGGCTCGATTCCGGTTTCGACCGAAAATTTTAATATTTTAATAATAATTACACGAGTGTTAGATATGATTGATAATTGAGTCTAAAGCGAATGACTTCCAGAATTTGAACGATTAATCGAACGCGAACGGGGTGGTGAATACCAACTATTCAATTTTAAACCAGCAAAAAGGTGCTTTTCGAAAATTCTGGGCTATCACCGAACTAGAGGCTTACGCCGAGTGCTTTCGCTCCGGCGGCGGCGTAAAGCACTAATAGAACCGGCGCGGCGGCGAGCCGGCTTTCTTTAGGTTTTATTTTACTACAACCGAATGATCAACAGAAAATATGAAAAATACATGTGCACCAAAACCAAGATCAGCTGACAAATCTGTAGATGGGACAGTGGTAATTTTTAATCGATTATTTAGCGATTTCATTCCAAACGATATTCATAATTTGCTTTTTATCATGGAAATAATTTTAGATTGTACCAAACGTTATGGTACGCCGAACCACGCCGCCTCCGCCGCGCCATTTTCTTGTTAACTCGGCGGCGGCGCGTTTGAATTGGTAAAAATCGGCTGAATCCAATTGGCAACGAACGTATATATTCAAAATATATGCTACGTTCGTATTACGATAGATGCGGTGATAGTTTTTTCATAGATTTTACGAAAATTCGTACTACCTTGGATTAACCTAATATTAGAGCAAAATGTCACTCTACCGAAACCAAAAATATTTTAGATCAAAAATCATATGTTGCAACAATGTGTTTGGTAAAAAAATATGGGTTTATCCGAATACAGATTTACTTGCTTTATTTTTTTTTTTTTTTTTTAACTTAATTACCTTGAGATAAGCCATGGTCAATAGCGGCAGTAACGTGAACGGCACCAGGTACAACAATGCCGGTTGTGCTGCTTTGAAAATTTCTGAGCTTACGGTAGCGGTGAGTAGACCAAGAAAGTAACTAATATTGGAAAAAATTAATCAAAATTTTGTACTTTTAAATAACGGCGAAATTTCATAAAGATTTAATTAGAATGGACTAAAAAGTAATAAAGAAATTAATGAATTTGCTTAAAAATATAGTTTAGTTTCTTACATACTCGTAAATAGGTATAAATTTTTTTTACAATATAACAACGTTTTTGAAAATTTTAAAATAATAATACAAAAATACATTTTGTTCATTAATGTTTTATGGAAGAAAATGCAACACCGTCAGCAAAAAAAAATATCTAAAATCAGCAGAATCGTTACTAAAAATTCTGGTTGAAAAGCTAGAAATTGTGCGAAAAATTTTAAGATTTTCTTAAATTTTGCACAATTTTATTTATAACGTTTTTCACGTTTCATAGGCCACCAGCAACAGCAAAATACACGCCAGGGTTGTATTTTAACTAATTCTGCAACTTGTTTAATGCGCCTCGATTTATGGCATAACATTTGAACAGGTAGTAGCAAATGAGGAGCAAATGAGTAGCTAATTTGTTTTTTTTTTGTTGTTGTAATGCTAAGAATCCGTTGAACGCCAAAGTTATTTTAACATTTTTCAGTTTTTATCTATTGGTGCCATTTGATTGTTAGAGTTTTTTTCAACGTCTTAAAGCAAAACAATAAATACATATGTGCGATTGTTGCATTTGCTCGACTGATAAGCGCTACCTGTTCAATAAACTTTGCTTTTAAAAAATTATACACAAAACTTGCATAAACAACATTGAGAATATTGTAAAAGAATCACTGCATACTAATTTTTGTGAGTAACTGAAAATCTTCGAATAGGAAAGTAGTAGTTAATTTGATATCCTGCAAATATCCTTGTTACATACTTACCCCAACAAGGAACAGTGAAAGTAGGTAAGCCTCGAGCCGACTCCTCTCGGTGGCTGTAACGTCGGATCTGTGGTAACGCCTTGCGCTTTCTTGTATGCATCATAACGCAACACAAAACATAAAAGCAGCCCGGGCATCACAATATCGCCCAGACCCAGCATGGAAAAATGTCCATTATTGTGTATGCTTGGAAAAACCAGTTTTCCTGGCAAGTTAAGTTTCGGTGGTTCCTTCACGATGCCGCCTAAATTCAGTTTTCGCGCCACTATGCCCACCGGATTGTCAGCAGGTCTGGTGGCTACTTTAACCATTACGTTCGTGCTGAAGATGTACGACGAGAAGAATACCCAGAAGACATCGTAGATCAGCAGGCCAGTTAGCAAAAGAGTAGACACTTTGAGACTTGGCAAACGCACAAAAGCAATGAACGCCACACACAAACCCATACCCATTGCTGCAAACAAAGAATATACAACAAACATTTTTATAAAATATATTAGGAAGAGAAAAGGCAATATGTCTTACCGTCCATGAGCAACCAATGACCGGTGAGAACCCAAATGCATACAATTGACACAGAGAGTGCGAAGCTGAAGAGCTCACCTGCGGTAAATCGGCCACAGATACCAAACGATATGCGAGTGCCGTCTGTGCATGGCCTTATGATGTACTGGCACATGGGGAGCAACAGAAAGGCTAAAGCTACGGTAGCAATAACTAAAAGACAAAAGCAAATATTAGTTATTTATTCTACTTAAGTGGAGTTTTTTTTTTGATATATTAAAAAAAAGATTATTTACAAAAAATTTAATTTTTGTAGAAAATCGATCCAGCTCATGTAAAGTTAATTTTTTTTTATTTTAAATAAATTGTTTCAGAAACAAGTGTAATTTTATTGAGCTCGAGGCCAGTTTTCATTACCGAATAATATGAGAAAACAATGATTTTTCAAAGTGGTAGAAGTGATAGCTACCATTTCGTAGATTAGCACATCTCCTCATCAGACTTTTTTCTTTCTAGGCTTTACCAAAGTTTGAACCATGTTAAACGGAGTTGCTAGGCGAGCACTCAATTTTCTCATATTATTCCCTAACAAAAACTGGCCTCGAACTCAATAAAATTACACTTATTTCCAACATATAAGGCCAAAAATAATATAATAATTTAAATTGTTTCAGTACACAAAGACATAAAAATTAATATGTTGAACTTTTTGAGCCGCGAAATATAGTAAGTTCGTATGTTACTTACTGGCTGTGCAAACGGCGAAAAGCAATTGCATGGAATCGAAGAAGAAAAACATAACCAGCAGCGAAACGGAAGCGCCTAGGGGTAAGCACAATGCATGCATTGTATCTAGCGTCGCGAATTTACCTAAAAGAGCAAATAGTAACGCAAATAAATTAGTTTACTTTTATAAATAAGAAATATATTATGAATTCCTACTTGTCTCTGGCTCCACCGGTTCGCCAGTTATTAAATTCAGCATCGATTCACTACGTTTCTTTTGTTCACGTTCGCGTGCCTCCTGTTCAATATTCAGACTACGAAAGCTGCCATAAACGATCAACAGCATGGAAATGAGACATGTGGATACGCGAGAGGAGTCCATGACATTCGATGTCCAATGTACTTCGCGATATTCTGTGGTCGCGGATTGTGCGTTTAGACTGCTGCTATCGATAACTGCTGCTGCTGCTGCTGCTGCTCCTGCTCCGCCACTGACAATGCCGTGCGACATTGCACGCCGTAATTGATAGCAGTTTGGATGTATGGTATTTATTATTTAAGGTGCGTAGTGCGCTTGCGCGCCAGCGTCTTATCAAGACACACACGCACACACTAACGTAACGGCTATGACGATGCGATGTACTAAGTCTGATGATTACTCACAACAGAGACAAATTTCTAAAATCAATATTGATATAGCACGTTTTTTCTATGCGACTGGTGACATTTGGTCGATGTATGTATATAGATATAAATCATATGTACATATTTATTTATTTATATGTATTTTACTATATTACTTTCGCTTTTGCTTTTGGGAGGAATTTGATCTATCTGTCTGTTATTATTGTTGTTTGTGTGCTTCTACTGCCTGCCGTCAGTTTACCATGTATTTAGCCCAGCTGTTGATTTGGTGCCTGTGCCTGCGATGATAACGTAGTTTTAAATACCTGCCATGAAAACGAAACTGCGGTCGGAGAAGATGGCTACGGTAGCTTATAGCAAATATCAAACGGCAGTGACAGAGACAACAGCGCACTAGCGCTGATTGGCTTATCAGCACGGCAGGCAGCGACACGGCTGATAGTTCTAAGTTGAGAAACTTGGTCTCTGTATTATTACGTTGATAGCGGCGGTTATTGCTATAATTTCAAGAGTACCATCGATCGACATTGGCTGGTTGTTCAACGAACTTTTAGTTGATTTACTGAAGAAGAAAAATGAAATGAAGATATTGAGATTATTTAGATAATAATTAATGGATCGCAGTACATCATCATCATTATGTAAAAGAGGGTGGTTCAAAAGGTACTCGGAAATTAGAACAGATGGTGCTGCGACTACCAATCTAACACCCACGGCAGCGAAGATAATATACTCGTAATACATACGAAATACTAATCTAGTTACACAAGGGATTAACCACTATTGACATAGAAGTAAGAGGTAATTTTTTTTTTAAAGATATATAACTTAAAATTGAAATCAAATCAAATTGACTTCATCAAAAAGATAATTATATGTCATTAAATTTCTATCGCAGCTGGCGCGTATATGGACTAATCCGGAGGTTAAATTTTCGACTACTTTATCAAGCAATGGGTTAATAGTAAGCACAACGTTGTCTTCGTGTTTATTTGCATAAACAAATGACTTCACGTAATTCAAGAAGAGCACAGTCGAGAGGCGTTAAATCGAACACTATCGCGTAGAAAAAATCGCGTTCACCAAATGTTTCTATCTATTCATTCAATTGGGGTGCGAAATAATCGATAATTATTGATATATAGCGCTCGTTCCATTCTGACTGTTCTCATTTACAAAAAAAAAAAAAAAGTAAGAACAGGGAGTTTTTGTATATGAAATGGTTTCTTGGGAACAGTAACAATCCAGAACCGAACCAATATTTTCGAAATATGTTTATACAATTTGTAAGCGTTAGTCCATTCATAACGAAATGACAAACCAAGGTGAATTTAGTGTTTTATTTTATTTTGTAAAAGGCTCACATAATAATGAAAACTAATATTACTGAACAGCTGATTTTTTTGGTTTTGCTTCGAATGCCACGTTTAATTTTTGTTACCTTCTCATTGCGGTCATTGGTTAATGATTATACATTTTTGAAATAATTTGACATTCCAAGCCACAAAAACAAAAAAAAAAAAAACGTATACATGCAAAGTTTTGTTTTCGTACTAATTGCCATGGCATATCTGACTAATTTGTGACCATTTAATCGTTATCAGAAAATTAAACTCTTGTATTATCTCCTTTTGTTCATGCCATTCAATGGAATAAAAGTATCGCATCATATATTGATCTTATAGTACGAGTGCAATCTCATCAACGGGAGTTGATATTAGTCAACTTTCACATACGATTAGCTGACTCGAAAGTTAGCAGTAAAGTTTAGCTGGTATTTTCCAACTGTTTACACCGGGCAAATCGTCTCATGTACATAAATTCCCTTTTACATAAATACATAAAGTAAAAGTAAATGCAGAAAACATTATTGATTTCCAGAAATGAGCTCAACTAAACTTTAAAGCTCAACTAAAAATAGAAAAGTTAATTTTCAAGTACACCTGATACTCTTTTAACGCGATTTTTTTACGCGGTGCATTTGTATACATACTTATGTATCGGGTGTTTTTTAAATTGATAGAACTTTCGATAGGGATAGCTGTCACTTGACAGCTGGTAAATGAAATTTCGTTTTGATATTTCTGTTCAGTAAGCATTGACAAATCATCATGGAAAGAATGACGCCGCAACAACGTTTAGAAATTGTGGAAATTTACTTTAAAAATCAGTGTTCTGTTCGTTAAACTTATAGAGCACTTCGTGAATTTTATGGCCCACATAATCGAGCATCAGAGTAGCTTATTCGTCGAACTGTTGATAAATTTCGAACAACATTTACTTTACTCGATGAAAAACCAACAACAAGACAAAGAACTGTCCGTACAGAAGAAAATATTGGTGCTGTAAGTGATAATGTTGGAGAAGATCCAAATTTGTCTATTCGCCGCCGTGCTCAACAAGTTGGACTTTGTTCATCCACAACATGGAAATCCAAAATTGGACTGATCGCATCCGATTCACCAGAGCTAGTCGTGGCGGACATTTATTCCAGAAACCGTTTTTAAATATTAAATGTCATGAAAATATCTTTCAAATGAAAAAAAATTTGGCACCATACTTCATTTTTTATGTGTTTTATTTCAATTTAAAGTTCTATCTAAAAAAAAAACACCCTTTACCTATGAATTATTGCATCACTGAATAAAAATATGTTTGGTCGTTTATTTTATAATGGGTTATCTTAATTTATTTAAAATATGTTTGTATGTTTTGTAAAGAAGGGCGTACATATTAATTTCGTACTAGTTAGAAGTTCTCTAAGCTTGTTTCTAATACGAATTTTATTGTGTTTTGCAGAAATTTTACCACATGCTGACTTGCATGAATGTTTATTTATTTATTTTAAGCTTTTTTTACGAGAAGATTTGTTGGTCCTGGTTAACCGTGTAAAAAGAGAATCAGGTATATAGACTTATTATGAAATATTTTTTATCCAACAAAATCTGGTGAAATAATCGCAAAAAAATATATAAAGAATGGCATACCATGGGCATACTTTATCAAAATATCTAATGACAAGGAAATTTAATAGAAATGGTCTAGAATCATAAATAAGAACGGTGAATCAATTTATGCCATTTATGTAGTAGTGGAAGGATGACACCAAACACGATTTTGAAAAAAAAATATATATAGATATATATTAAAGACTTGCTGCGCACGTGAGGATTAGCTGGTTTACAATATTTCTGTAAGTTTTCATTACTAATTGACCCCAAAATATATTTCACGAATTTTGACCTACATTAGAAATTTTTTTTTTTACCATCCTGAGTATTTCTGATTTTTTCAAAATTGCATATTCAATTTTTGTCGATGTCACATACATATTTGGAAGAGGGTTTCAACTATGATACCGGAACGACACGGATTCAAATATGGTAATTTTTGACGATGAAATTTGTCACGAATAAGGACCGGTACAGAAAGCTGTGCAAATGAAGTGCATACAAATGGTTTGCTTTTATTTTTGTTTTTATTAATATAAAAATACATACATATTTACAGTGATGATAGGAAACGAAATTATTCCAATTTAATCCTTGCTGTCCGTACCCGCGAAGTTTTCTTGAGAGGACGGCCATAAAGTTTTGTACAACGGATATGTCAACTTGAAAAACAGTTCGCCGTACACCCCCCTATCTGAAGTATTTTTGAAAGACAATAGCGAAAAAAACGTAAGAAATTTCTGCCCACCCTAAAGCGCCCCCCTTACATTTTTCTTCATATCGTCGGTATTTATAGTCGGATCTTAAATTATGATACATCAATGCTTTCATCTCGAGGAAACGGTTTCTGCTCCGGAAGTTCAATGAGCAATCCACTAACCTAAAAGGGTGATAATCACTGAGATCTGGCTGGGGGAAAACCCGCAATGGAGTACTTGAGGTCAATGAACTTCCGGAGAAAACATTGATGTATCATTGTTTAAGATTCGACCATACATGTCCAAGATAAGAAAAAACCTAGTGAGGGTTCAATTTTTTTTTTCAAAGTTGGCTTTTAAAAGTACTTTAAATAAGCGGTGTACGCCGACCGCTTTTATTTTGCTTGTGAACCATGACAGTCTAATTTACAGTCGAGTGCAAATAAATAGGGACACGTTATTTTGACCAGTTAAGCTACTATTCTTTTGTTTGTTTTATGTTTGTTTATTTTTTCATAAAGGTCTAGCTCATTATAGAAAAAAAAAACACCATATAAAACCATATTTCAAACTTGTAGGAAAAATAGAAAAATTCAACAAATTCTCAAATCGCTTAATACTATCAGCTCCCTGAAGAGTGTTTCAATTTCTATCATTTTTTTTTTATTTTGTTACACTTTTTGGTCCACAAAAACGAGGCCAACGAGTGGCAACCGTGATTTGACCCAAAGGCAAACAGTGCGCAACTACCTTAATTGTGTGTCCACAACTGTATTTAGCTGCATACACATATATATGTATATTATAAGTACATACGTATTATCCGTATGGTCCGTCCTACCGAATTTCGATACAATTAAACAAAATATATATTTGCTTAATTAACACCACCTTGAATGATTTCCTTGTGAGTTATATGTATGTTAAATATTTACACACCGATAACGATAACGTGATATTTAATTTTATCTTATTTAATTTTTTTTAACTGGAATTTTTTTTCTTCATGAGTCAATATTATACAAAGCTCAGGTAAAAATTGTACCTAATGTAAACAAAAGGTTCAAAAAGCGATTAACACACTTTATGTTATTGATATCTACAATACCATACGAGCATTAATTGCACAGTTGTAATAATATTGGGTTAGGCACATTGCAGCACTTCCTATTCGATATTGGTTTAAAAATATATGTACAGTTATGGGCAAGAACATATTTTAAACTGGAAACTTACAGCAATACTATGCACATATCATAACAATTCTAAAAAAAAAAAAAACCACGCGCGTCTGGATTGCAATACATTAATGGGAATTTTATAACTACAAGCTTGTGTTCATTGCTAATAGGGGAAATACACCGCAACAGAATGTTGGGGCAATCAAGCAAATTACAAAGACGGTGTCTCGTTTTTATCTCCATGAAGATAAATCTATACCGAGAAACATTCCTACCGGGTATAACCCAAATCAAGCAATCGCTAAGTCACTGCCAACTTCCACTGGGGAAACAATATCGACTTCTGCAACAAAAGCTAAAAAACACTATTCCGTTTCAATCTTCCTCGTTTCCTGATAGCGCCTCTTTCTACTAGGCGCTCCTCAATACTAGTGAGATGTTGGCCCTGGTCGGAAATGGCCATGTTTCCGATCCAAAAACTCTCAAATAATACCTTAATATACATGTATATTGTATCCACAAGCTGCGTAGCGGGCGAAACCCAGTCCCCAGTTTGCATTTATGCATCACGAGCGCAAAGCCTGTTGATTATGGTCGGAGAGTGCGAGTTTCCGATCCATGCTTCCGCTGTCATTGCTTTGCAAAAAGGCCTACATAGTTTCCATTCCGAGTCTCTCGACCTAATTGCGAGAGTTCTACAGTGATCTTTTAAACCTAGAAAAGTTATCACAGTTTTTTTCGTTAAAACACTTTGTATATTTTTTTTCCCCCCACCTCAGTTCTATAAAGCGGTAGTCTACAGCTATTATTTCCCCTGAATATGTATCGGAGAATTTCACTCAGATAGTCTGGAAGCTTACCATTCTTTATATTAAATAAAAATTTCATACTCAACCAATTCATAGCTCAGAGCATCTCCCTGGCTCAGTTTTGCATTTTCTGCAATTTATCGGTATGAGTGTCGCTCACAACATATACAATGTGGTATAAACTAGGGATTCATATCTCCTTCCCAAATTTTTTAACTGCGTGCTCAACATGTTCATCAAATTTTAGTTTGTTGTCGTTATGCAAATGAAAAGAGCAAATGATAGCAATGCTGAGCACGGTGCAAGATTTGATTAAAAATGAAAACTTCTCACTTCAAGCTTTTCTTTCTAAGCCATTAACCATCCAAATATATTCATACAATTGAGTTAGATATTTTTAAAGCGTTCAAATATTGTTAGTATACTCATACCTGAAATCCATTTGAACAACTTTATAAATAAAAGCTGTGATGATTTTTACGATACCAAACACTCTCAAGGTAAAGCTAGAGGTGGGGCAGCCATTCTCATTAGAAATCGGTTAAAGCACTCTGAATTAGAAGCGCTAAAAGTTGAGTCCATTCACAATACTTCTATACACGTTGATGATTACAGTGAGGGCATTAATTTATTTACAATTTATTGCCCTCCTCATCACAAAATAAAAGAAAATCAGTTTGAAGAGTTTTTCTTAAAGCTTGATATCGTATCTACTACCCACGTTTGGGTTTTCTGACCCCAATAAAATACCAGATCTTTTTGATTCGCTTTTACAAAGGGTACTTCTTGACAACAAATTAGCTTATATAGGATTTTCTTCAGACCACTCTCCTCCAATCATTTGCATCTTATATGCGGCTATCAAATATGAAGAAATAACTAAAACTTTAACGCATATATTGTTTAACATACAAAAAGGATGTTAGTTCCCATATTGATTCTCTACACATTAAATACGAAACTGATACTGTAGTCGAAAAATTAACCCATCCAGTTAAAACTCGTCTCTATTGCAATTCCCAGGTGCAAAACTTAAATGCTCTTAACTTAATAAATGCCAATCGTAAGCTGAAAGGAGAATGAGAAAGACTTCGGGCCGCTAACCTTAGCAGGCATTGAACTTGTGTTCAAAAATGGTATGTACCTTATTGCAAGCAGGAAAATAAAGAAGTACGCAATTACTTCTACAGAATTTAAGTGGCGGTTGGAAGGGAAATGGTGAAGACAACATAAAAGCTTTCGCTCATCATCTATCTGACATATTTAAGCCATGTGAAATGTGGACTACTACACTGAATGTAACATCTACCAACAGCCTAAAGATATTCAAAAAAGTATAGCTCCAGGTTACGATAAAGTTACCAGGGAAATGCTAAAACAGTTTTCACAAACTGCAGTTCAATGTTTGCTATATATGTATTTTCAATGGCATGTTTCACTTAGGTCGTTTTCCTTGCTTTCAGTAATGATACCAAAGCCGGGAAAAAATAAAACTGTCGTAAATTCTTATAGACCCATTAGCATGATTTTCGTGTTTCTCAAAACCTTTGAAAAACTTCTTCTGAAGAAGCTTAAGCCCTCACTTTTGCAAAACCAAGTAATATCTGACCACCAGTTCAGATTTCGGGAATAGCATAGAACTATAGAGCAAGTGCAATGAGTTGAGTCAAAAATTAGAAAAGCGTTCGAAAGGAAAAAATACTGCACACGCGAGTCCAACACGTTTCTCAAGCATTTGATAAGATTTGGTTCGAAGGCCACATATCTTCTATATATATAAAAGAAAGTCGTGTTAGTTACACCACTTATAACTCAAGAACGGCTGAACCGATTTGGCTGAAAATTGGTGGGGAGGTAGCTTAGAAGCTGGGGCAGGTTATAAGATACTTTTTATCCCGTTACCGTGGGACGACAAAAAAAACGGTAAATTTGATTTTTTTTCTTCGCCCTTCATATATTTTGCTTTTGCTTTTTTGTATGAAAATCAAAATTTACATGTACTCTGGCGGCGAAAGGTAATATCGATGTAAATTGTAGTGACATCTAGCGGAGAAGGGCAATATCCATGTAATTGGTGTGAATTGCCAATATTAACATGTATTTTGTTTACTTTTACGAATTTTGTTGGGTGAAAAATTGACAGTTAGAAATTTTGAAGTTTACCGGTTTTTGTGTTTGTTTCGAGTGTCTATAAATATTGTGCCGATATTATTATCATTAAAATGCCGCGTCCAAGACGATCAAATCTTCCCCGAAAAAGCCGTAATGCAACTAGGATGCAAAACGTTGCGAATGAAAGGACTGAAGAAGTACAAGAAATTGCACGTGAAGAGCGCCGCTTTAGTATGGCTCGACTTCGAGCTTCTCAATCACAAGAGCAAAGCGAGGCAGTCCGTGCAAAGGCTCGGTTGGCTATGAGAAATCATCGAGCAAACCTAAGAGATCAACATCTTGATAATTTTCGACGCACAAGGAGAAATTTATCAAGTACTGATTTGAATCGAGCAGCGTTTCGATATGATTGCAGCACTGATTACTGCTTGCATACTAGCGTTCGCATTGGGCCAATGGATGTGGTTTGCGAGTATTAAAGTTTTCCGGAGAAACGCCAAGATTGTGCTGCCTTAATGGGAAAGTGAAATTGCCATTATTGACTCCCCCACCTGAGCCATTGCACTCATTGCTACTACATAATTCAGAATGAGGTCATTAGTACACTACATTCGTTCAAATCTATTGACTGTGCAACAAATGCAGATGATGCCACCAACTATCCAATTGAATTTTTAAACTCCTTGGATGTGCCTGGCTTACCACCGCATAATTTACGACTAAAGGTGAACTGTAAACTGTGCAACGGAACGCGTTTGGTGGTAAGTAAATTGATGAACAATGTGATTTACGCGACGATACTCAAAGGAAAATTTGAAGGTGAGGAAGTTCTCATTCCGAGGATCCCGATGATCCCAACCGACATGCCGTTTGAGTTTAAACGACTTCAATTTCCGATCCGTCTTGCATTCGCCATGACCATTAACAAATCACAAGGCCAATCCTTGAAAGTTTGTGGTCGAAATATAGAAAATCCATGTTTTTCCCATGGTCAATTATATGCGGCATGTTCAAGGGTCGGAAGACCAGCTGCGTTATTTGTTCTTGCACATAGTAATAAAACTAAAAATATCGTCTATCACAAGGTGCTTCACTGAAGAGTGCAGCCTATGCACTAAAATACATGGCCAATAAAGAATCATTACAATAATTGATTTTTGGTACTTACTTATATTTATTATCCTAATAAAAAATTTAAACTCTTAAAATCAAGAATCTGCTCATTTATTGCTTCTAAGGCGGAGCAATGTTCGCCGGGTCAGCTAGTATAAGTATAAATTAAAAACAACTCTCCCCGCAAATACGCATACCAATCTTGAAAACTTTTTGCTTGGAATACAGTTCAGTTATATCTCATATATTTTTGAAAGAACATTTACTAAAGCTGGAGCAGCGGTTTTAAATAAGGATGGAGAATAAAAGTTAACGATACTAAGTGTGTCTGAAGATTAAAGAAAGACACAGTCTGGCACTACTTTGGACAGAAGACTCAACAGGAATCCGCACATCGAAAATAAAGTTGCTGAAGCTACAAGTCTTGAGTGAATCATAGGATGCAAGTCTAAACTTTTTGTTCAAATATACACAAAATATATACATATACATATATTATTAAACCAACAAGATTTATAAAATAACACGCTGATTTTTCTAAAAACAGCAAAACTGAAAAGTAAAAATATTTTATTTCTAAAATTTCTCCTATGAATTAATTTTTAAAATAAATATTTTTCATTGACACTTTTTTATTTTTTTTTTATTTTATGCATTGGGGAAATGCCGATAGGGTTTTAATAAACAAAAATTTAAAAATAACTTCCTTTTTTTTAAGTGCGGGTTAATCGCATTGCAAAATGCTTCGCTCAAAACAAAGCAAATGAGTTTAAACGATTTCTACGAAAAATTGTTTCTTCTCCACTGAATATTTTGATAACATATACCCCAGGCCATGCCAAAGGTTATTGCTTAAGCAGCAGTTAGAGCCCTATGAAAATCCACTCAGTTTTTTTGGCGATTTAACAGACATACAAAAATTCTATAAATGATCAAAATTTTTATATTAATATTCACCCCTATGCTGAAATCCGAATTTTCGTAGCCTACGAATTCGTAGCTCCGTTCCGAACAATTCGAAAATGGTATGCTGAAATCCGTTCGTAACTCACGGCCGCGTTGCCAACTAAAATTATTAAATTCGAAGTTCTTAAAATAAAGTGAAATAAACAAAGTGAAGAGTGAATTTTGAGACCAGCGATTATTAGTTATTTGTAAGCAAGTTTTTTAATTAAATTAAAATAAAATGGATTCTGTAGCCGCTGCACTTTTGTCCCAGGAGGAAGAATATGCTATAAGCAACAGTTGCATGAATATGCAGAGGAGATTATTACGAGACGATGCAAATTTATTAAAAAAAACAATGTATCATAAATCAATTTCTTAAAACTAAATAAACAGTTGAATTCAGTACTTTAATAAATATATTCGCACTGGCCTCACTGCTGAAGGTTTTTTTCTTGCAATAGCAGTATCTAGCCTCTGCTGCAACGCAAGCTCCTTTCTTTTCATGGCCTCCATTTCATTATTGTGCCGTTTCTTCTCGCGCAGAGACTCCCTCTTCATGTCATAAATATTTTGCAAAATATACACCCCTATGCTGAAATCCGTCGTAACTACGAATTTGCTACGAATCGTAACATCGGTATGCTCAAATCCAAATTGCGGAATCGTAATTTCGAAATTCGTAATGTTGGTATGCCTGAATCCGACGTAGCTGTCATTTCATTGCATTTTTCGGAGATTTTGTACGAATAGCAACTGGTGTCGGAACTTAGCAAATTCAAAACAATAATAATAATAAAATAAATAGTGTACACGGAAAACAACGAACAAATATGTAAGTTAAATTGTGCATAGAAAAAAGTGGTGTATTAATAAATATTTTGCAAAATATTCATGACATGAAGAGGGAGTCTCTGCGCGAGAAGAAACGGCACAATAATGAAATGGAGGCCATGAAAAGAAAGGAGCTTGCGTTGCAGCAGAGGCTACTGCTATTGCAAGAAAAAAACCTTCAGCAGTGAGGCCAGTGCGAATATATTTATTAAAGTACTGAATTCAACTGTTTATTTAGTTTTAAGAAATTGATTTATGATACATTGTTTTTTTTAATAAATTTGCATCGTCTCGTAATAATCTCCTCTGCATATTCATGCAACTGTTGCTTATAGCATATTCTTCCTCCTGGGACAAAAGCGCAGCGGCTACAGAATCTATTTTATTTTAATTTAATTAAAAAACTTGCTTACAAATAACTAATAATCGCTGGTCTCAAAATTCACTCTTCACTTTGTTTATTTCACTTTATTTTAAGAACTTCGAATTTAATAATTTTAGTTGGCAACGCGCCCGTGAGTTACGAACGGATTTCAGCATAGCATTTTCGAATTGTTCGGAACGGAGCTACGAATTCGTAGGCTACGAAAATTCGGATTTCAGCATAGGGGTGATTTATTAATACACCACTTTTTTCTATGCACAATTTAACTTACATATTTGTTCGTTGTTTTCCGTGTACACTATTTATTTTATTATTATTATTGTTTTGAATTTGCTAAGTTCCGACACCAGTTGCTATTCGTACAAAATCTCCGAAAAATGCAATGAAATGACAGCTATGTACGTCGGATTCAGGCATACCAACATTACGAATTTCGAAAATGGCTTACGAATTTCGAAATTACGATTCCGCAATTCGGATTTGAGCATACCGATGTTACGATTCGTAGCAAATTCGTAGTTACGACGGATTTCAGCATAGGGGTGATTATTTTAAAGACACGTCCAAGGCGAATTCATATCAGATGGTGTTAAGCGCACAAAAATACATTATGTTGACATTCAGTACAGCAAGCGAACCAAATTACCTGCTAGGAGCTAGCCGCTACAACAACAACAACAACCTGCTAGGAGCACAACCTCATGCTTAGAAAGCAGTTCCTTGCTGGGTGTCACCGTTCGGGGCACCCAAATAGGCATCTGCTTGCAGTGGAGCTACCCCCCAGGCACATCAGAAGGCATCTCTTAGAACTAAAGGACAAGATCCAGCCACTCATAATGCATCCGCTGATCCGGATGCGAACCGGCGGGTCCTAAGCAATATCCACAGAAAGACAGTCACTACCACCCTTGACTCTCGCCAGGCAAATGCTTCGGAGCCCAACCACCACCTGTAGCAGATGAGGAGTCCCTGCTGCCCCGCGAGTCCCGCGTCACTCTGGCACAATTACGATCTGGATACTGTAGTAGGCTCAACTCCTACCTATCCAGAATCAATACCCAATACATGTCCGGCATATGGAGATTCTCCGCACGATACCAATCACCTATTCACATGCCCTCTCAAACCCACTCATCTAACCCCCTCTCCCTCTGGTCCAACCCTGTCGAAACTGCACGTTTCCTGGGCCTCCCCTTAAATGAGTTCGACGACAACGACTATGGGTGATAACCGCAACAACAAGCTGCTAGGTAAAACATCATCTTATATGAATTCTCCTTCGACACGACTTTTAGGTCGTAAGTCGGTTTTTGTATCCGACAAGCATAAGAACACTAGGTCGTAGAGGCGGCGAAACAGGCTGAGCCCGGTTGGGTAGTTCTGCTGGTTATAAGAGTATTGATACAATTAAGAAGGTGAACGGGTTCATAAGTAATACATGGAAATAAATAATTCATATTTCAATTTGGAAAATTTCTCATTTCTACAATGAAAACACAGCCATTCGTTTAGAATTCCGAGAAATGAAATCATTCATAAGTTTTTCTAGATCTAACTTATCAACTGCATCCGGATAAGAACGTAATATCGCGACTTGATTAAAAAGTTTTTGATATATTATCGAGCGCAAATGATTTTTTTACCCTGAGCGAAACCGGAGAGCTTCGCTCGGTTGGAGCAAGACGACCCTGGAATCGTGACAAGCAGTCCGATGAAGCGTAAATATTCAGAAACAAGTCCCATGTCTCGCGAGAATTGTGAAAAATCTTTCACAGATCCTGGATATTTCGCTTTGCGTTGCAAAACACATAGAGCCATATCTTTATCGCTATTTAGTCTGCATTACTCAAAATCTAGAGTTTTAGGAATTTTCGCTGATTCTGCATCAAATCTACTTGTGAGGGAGTAATATTCTTCGGAAATAATCTTTAGGTGTTGTAAGTGTATGATTTCGTTCGGAAATTTTGCGTGACAAAACAGGTTCTTCCATTTCGAATTATTCGGTATACCTTATACTACTTAGCCAAATTGACTGAAACCTATAGTCACGTTGAGCCTCTAGTGCATAGGTAAAATCTTCTATTATCCTACGCGAATCTACTACGCAAAGCTCCGACTTTTGAAGATCTTTGTTGAGTATTTCGATTCGATCAAAAATTTCAATCATAGCGAACAGCATAGACAATAATGAAAATGACTCCATGCGCTCTAAACTTATTTTTTGCTCGAATTTTCAGGTGGGTAATTACCAATCATTGGAAATTCCAGGTGGATAGTACTACCCAACATACCCACGCCTCCCGCAACAACACCAACTCGGAAAAATTTTTACCAACTAGGTAAAATTATACATACATATACATATGTATGATCTGAGATACTGTGTTGAGAAGTAAAAAAAAAATCGATGTACATATATTGGAACGATTTTTCGAATGCACCCAAATTAAACTTCACAAGAGATGATGGAAAATCGTTCCAATATACATGCATCAACTTTTCGTCCTATAAATAAAAATATAAAAAAATAAATAAAAAATATATGGATGATTCACAATGTGTACTAAAGTTTCATAAGTCATAGTCATAAAATTTAAAATAATGCAAAATTGCTATTTCTAAATATTTGTTTCAGAGCAATCCAAAAACCTAACATTTGAAATCTAAAGTTTTATGACTTTTTGATTTATGTATGACACATTATGACACCTTGTGAAACACCCAATAGTATATCTTAATATCTTAATATATAAAAATCACGTGTCACGTTGTTTGATTTCGATGGACTCCTAAACTACTGAACCGATTTTAATGAAATTTTTAACACTGTGTGCAGTTTGGTCCAACTTGAAAGATAGGATAGTTTATAACTCTCCTTATAGTCGCATTATTTATTTATTGCAAATTATTTGTTTATTATTAGCAAAGAGCTATCCACCAGTTGGTGGCGCTAACAGCGGTTTGAGTAAGTGCGGTATGTTACTGTAGATGGCGCTACATTTATTATGATTCTAGCAGCTGGCGGTGTTTTATCAATTTCAACAGTAAATGTTCATGGATTTAGGGTGTCATAACAAAAGCTGCCACTTGCTAAAAACATTAAATGAAAATGCGTTGTTTGAAGTTTATATTATTTATGGTAAAGTTATACGAGTCTATGACTTCCAATATTCCAAATTTAAGAAAAAATCACATACAATCCGTGAAATAAATAAGGTTATGTATGTATGGTCAGACAAATAAGCAATGCAGCCACTCTTTTCCAGTAAATCTTCCTCGAATTTGGGAGATTTCAGAGGAATTTAGGAAATTGCAGAGTTGATTTCTGCATGTATTTCCTAAATTCAAAAAAAAATTTCATTTAGTTGCATTTAGGTATAGAATTTTGTATGGCTAAATGTACATTTGGAGTTAAATTTAGAGCTATACTAGCTGACCCGGCGAACTTCGTCCCGCCCAATTTTTATTTGAAATAGTTAAAACGCTTTTTGAACTTAAATATTTTTGGCGAAGTTCGTTCTTTGTTTTGTTGTGTAGCGTGTAAACAAATAAAGAAGATGGCTCTCCAACACGCTAACATGCCACATACATACATACCAGAGACCTGCACGATTAAGGTAGGCATCGTACGATTACGTTACTAAGTAACACTTCTGACGATTACCACGATGCGAAGGTAACATTGCGCATCGGCATCGCGGCATCGTGGCATCGTACGATTACTATCTGGTATCGTCAATGGCAAATGAAACGAAGTACATACATACATAAAAGCAAATTCTTGTGATTTTTATTTCGTATTTACCTTATATTAGGAAAAAATTAATAAAATTCTCTTCATTTAAACATAAATTAATTCAATATAACATAACATAACACAACATAAATTAATTCAATAAATAAAAATAAATTAAATATATTTCGTTATTTTTGATCAAAATAAGCAACGAATTAAAAATAAAAAATATTTAGTATAAACTTAATTTTTTTGTTGTGAATGCAAAAATAAAATGGCGTCCAGACTAATTTTATAAACACCACTTTTAATACGTTGTAAAATTTCCATTATATAGATTTAAATAATAGCACAAATGCAAAAACTTTGCTAATGCGAAAATGCCAGTTCTTTTCTTCGCGCACAATACTAATTGAGTAACATGTTAGTAATCGGCGATGCCGCGATGCCGATACCCACGATGCCGATGCCCACGATGCCAAAGTACCGTTACGTAGCGTGTACTCGCCGCATCGGCATCGCCGCTTGCTAACATGTTACTTTTTTAATTACTCGTGCAGGTCTCTGATACATACCTATGTATGTACATATGAAACTGTAAAATTTTGAACTTAAACGATAAATCGGTTTGAATCATTCGAATTCTCAGAATGAACATTTCCTCACTTTTAGATTTGCTGTGTTGTAGTAAACTATTCACTACAGTGAAATTATTTTTTATGAATAAAGACGTAAACCTTATATATCTGGTATAAAAATCCACGGGATTGAGATTTGAACTTGAGGTCAAAATTTTTAAAATTATAGATGAAAATTTTCGTAGAGTTGATAATAAACACAAATTTTCATAAAATAGTTCATTTTTGATTTTATATTCAAGTTTTTAACAAATAAGTTAATTACAAAACTGTTAGTTGATAACATGTAACATTTAATTTTATAATCTTAGGATAGATAATTCTTAATTTTTAATAGTAGTATTTATTTTTTTGAATTATAAACATTTTAATTTAACTTAGCACTAATCGGTGCACAATATTTTTGGTTAACCTGTCTCGAGCTAAGACAAATAGATTTGATGGTTTTCCCACACGTGAGCATGCAACATATAATTGCCCATGGGAAAAACATGGATTATCCAAATCTAACCCACAAATGGACATTGTTTGGCCTAGAGACTTATTTATGGACATGGCAAAAGCTAAACGAATAGGAAACTGTAGTCTTCTGAATGGTATCGTAGATTCTGACGGTATCATTGGAATACGGGGCAACAGGACCACTTCTCCTTTAAACTTTCCAGTCAAAATGGTTGCTTCAAGAATATTCCCTGTTAACTTTTTGATGACCAAACGTGTACCGTTGCATAACCGCGGTGGATTCAAATTACCCAGATGCGCTATTGCGCTATTTTTTTTTATGTTACATATTGCGTTTGGGTTGCTATGAATTTGTAATGGCAACTTGAATGCTGAATGTGCATAGTAGCAGTAGTATTATTCTTTTGCGTAATTTGAATCCACCTCGGTTATGCAACGGTACACGTTTGGTCATCAAAAAGTTAACAGGGAATATTCTTGAAGCAACCATTTTGACTGGAAAGTTTAAAGGAGAAGTGGTCCTGTTGACCCGTATTCCAATGATACCGTCAGAATCTACGATACCATTCAGAAGACTACAGTTTCCTATTCGTTTAGCTTTTGCCATGTCCATAAATAAGTCTCTAGGCCAAACAATGTCCATTTGTGGGTTAGATTTGGATAATCCATGTTTTTCCCATGGGCAATTATATGTTGCATGCTCACGTGTGGGAAAACCATCAAATCTATTTGTCTTAGCTCGAGACAGGTTAACCAAAAATATTGTGCACCGATTAGTGCTAAGTTAAATTAAAATGTTTATAATTCAAAAAAATAAATACTACTATTAAAAATTAAGAATTATCTATCCTAAGATTATAAAATTAAATGTTACATGTTATCAACTAACAGTTTTGTAATTAACTTATTTGTTAAAAACTTGAATATAAAATCAAAAATGAACTATTTTATGAAAATTTGTGTTTATTATCAACTCTACGAAAATTTTCATCTATAATTTTAAAAATTTTGACCTCAAGTTCAAATCTCAATCCCGTGGATTTTTATACCAGATATATAAGGTTTACGTCTTTATTCATAAAAAATAATTTCACTGTAGTGAATAGTTTACTACAACACAGCAAATCTAAAAGTGAGGAAATGTTCATTCTGAGAATTCGAATGATTCAAACCGATTTATCGTTTAAGTTCAAAATTTTACAGTTTCATATGTACATACATAGGTATGTATGTGGCATGTTAGCGTGTTGGAGAGCCATCTTCTTTATTTGTTTACACGCTACACAACAAAACAAAGAACGAACTTCGCCAAAAATATTTAAGTTCAAAAAGCGTTTTAACTATTTCAAATAAAAATTGGGCGGGACGAAGTTCGCCGGGTCAGCTAGTTTAAATATATAACCAAATCAATCAACAATTTTCAAGAACAACTATTTTCAGTTCTTATAGAACACCGTATAAAATTAATGAAATTTTATACGAGTAGTAGCATTTCTTTGGTAATCAATCGGATACAAAGCAGAACGGCCTAGTATAGATTTCAACATTAAAAATTTCAAAAGTAATTAACTATCAAAAGGATCCCTAACAAGACGAGTTCCAATTCAAACTTAATTTGACAAATGCAAAGAAGGTCACGAGAAGGAGTGTTCTTTCTCAGCTAGCTCAAATATTTAATGTTGTTGTTGTTGTTGTTGTTACATCATAAAACATAATCCATCAAATTTTGGGGAATGCTGCTGAAGTGACAGTCCTTGGCCGGATATATGTATGTAGATCCGGGTCGTTCCGGTATCGTAGAACCGACTGTCGTGGGAACTGTCAAATATTTGATCCTCTGGCTTGGCTCTCACCAATAACAATCGTCGCGAAACTATTTATTCAGAAACTTTGGACGCAGCAATTTTTGTTTTAAATATCATCAGCTGTTCGTAGCCACCTCATTTTCTCAATGGCAAATAATTGGAAGTAGAAATTTTTCCAGCAGAAATGTGCAGCTCTCCTCCTTATTTCTTATACTGTGCTAGTTTTTTGGAAACAAAAAGGCATAAGCGTAGAATAAAACAGTTACGAACCATTTCCAAAGTAGGCCCATTACATCTGGGAAATAGACTTTGATAGCAATAGTCAGCTGAGTTGTCTTTTTTCCTTCGCCGTGCGTCTATTTTGTTTTTGCTTTCGGGCAATCAGAAGAATACCCTTACGATCAAATATGTTCTACTGTTGAGTCTCTATTTGGCGTTTTATAGGTACGGGCATGACGTCTGGGTTGTTTTGGTATATCCCGGACTCCCGCTCGGAATACAGGAAAGAAGCTAACATTTACCAGACTTTTAATCAACGGCCGTATTCTTTTAAAGAAACTAGTATTTTTTCACACGAAAGCGACAAAGCGAAACTATAGTGCAATGGGAAATAATCGTTAATTGGGCATCGGCTTAAAGTTTAGAATCGAAAATCGATCCAACTTCCTTTGCTTATTCGATCTATCAAAGTGGAAATTTTTATAATTGGTACATATTTGGTTAATACACACATACATATGTATGTATGTATGTCCATATGTTTGTATGTATGTACATATCTTTGAATAATTATTTATTTTATTTATTTATTTAATTAAAGTCGACCATAAATCGCTGTCGACTAACACAAAATACAAAGTAAATTAAACTTAAAGATAAATACAGATATAAACTTAAATAAAACTTAACAGATTTATGTAACATTACTTAAAAAAAAAATAAAAAGTAAAATTAAAAAGTAAACTTAAAATATCAGTTTAGAACTAGAAGTATTGCATTATGCAAGACAGCAAGCGAACATTCAGTACCAATACATTTGTACAAGTCATTATAGTACGAGCACCAAACACGCAAAGGATCACTTTTTACAAAATTTAGACGACAAAGGGGTAAATGGAAAGGAACGTAGTTTCTGGATGCCCTGGCCGGAACTGCAAAGTTTAGACGGCCAAGCAGCACAGAAGAGCACCCCTATGATGAAATCCGAATTTTCGTAGCCTACGAATTCGTAGCTCCGTTCCGAACAATTCGAAAATGGTATGCTGAAATCCGTTCGTAACTCACGGCCGCGTTGCCAACTAAAATTATTAAATTCGAAGTTCTTAAAATAAAGTGAAATAAACAAAGTGAAGAGTGAATTTTGAGACCAGCGATTATTAGTTATTTGTAAGCAAGTTTTTTAATTAAATTAAAATAAAATGGATTCTGTAGCCGCTGCACTTTTGTCCCAGGAGGAAGAATATGCTATAAGCAACAGTTGCATGAATATGCAGAGGAGATTATTACGAGACGATGCAAATTTATTAAAAAAAACAATGTATCATAAATCAATTTCTTAAAACTAAATAAACAGTTGAATTCAGTACTTTAATAAATATATTCGCACTGGCCTCACTGCTGAAGGTTTTTTTCTTGCAATAGCAGTATCTAGCCTCTGCTGCAACGCAAGCTCCTTTCTTTTCATGGCCTCCATTTCATTATTGTGCCGTTTCTTCTCGCGCAGAGACTCCCTCTTCATGTCATAAATATTTTGCAAAATATACACCCCTATGCTGAAATCCGTCGTAACTACGAATTTGCTACGAATCGTAACATCGGTATGCTCAAATCCAAATTGCGGAATCGTAATTTCGAAATTCGTAATGTTGGTATGCCTGAATCCGACGTAGCTGTCATTTCATTGCATTTTTCGGAGATTTTGTACGAATAGCAACTGGTGTCGGAACTTAGCAAATTCAAAACAATAATAATAATAAAATAAATAGTGTACACGGAAAACAACGAACAAATATGTAAGTTAAATTGTGCATAGAAAAAAGTGGTGTATTAATAAATATTTTGCAAAATATTCATGACATGAAGAGGGAGTCTCTGCGCGAGAAGAAACGGCACAATAATGAAATGGAGGCCATGAAAAGAAAGGAGCTTGCGTTGCAGCAGAGGCTACTGCTATTGCAAGAAAAAAACCTTCAGCAGTGAGGCCAGTGCGAATATATTTATTAAAGTACTGAATTCAACTGTTTATTTAGTTTTAAGAAATTGATTTATGATACATTGTTTTTTTTAATAAATTTGCATCGTCTCGTAATAATCTCCTCTGCATATTCATGCAACTGTTGCTTATAGCATATTCTTCCTCCTGGGACAAAAGCGCAGCGGCTACAGGATCCATTTTATTTTAATTTAATTAAAAAACTTGCTTACAAATAACTAATAATCGCTGGTCTCAAAATTCACTCTTCACTTTGTTTATTTCACTTTATTTTAAGAACTTCGAATTTAATAATTTTAGTTGGCAACGCGCCCGTGAGTTACGAACGGATTTCAGCATAGCATTTTCGAATTGTTCGGAACGGAGCTACGAATTCGTAGGCTACGAAAATTCGGATTTCAGCATAGGGGTGATTTATTAATACACCACTTTTTTCTATGCACAATTTAACTTACATATTTGTTCGTTGTTTTCCGTGTACACTATTTATTTTATTATTATTATTGTTTTGAATTTGCTAAGTTCCGACACCAGTTGCTATTCGTACAAAATCTCCGAAAAATGCAATGAAATGACAGCTATGTACGTCGGATTCAGGCATACCAACATTACGAATTTCGAAAATGGCTTACGAATTTCGAAATTACGATTCCGCAATTCGGATTTGAGCATACCGATGTTACGATTCGTAGCAAATTCGTAGTTACGACGGATTTCAGCATAGGGGTGTATGTTAAAAACAAAACAAGAAAGGAAAAATCGTATGCAGGCAGTTTTTAGGAGTGCAAACAAGCAGAACGAAATACACATACATATGTAGCTAGTTAAAGCAATAATGAAATATGTGTTGTACATATGTACACACTTCAATTACTTTGCTTAATTCTTTAATTTCTTCTTAAAAGCAATTTTTTAATACACTTAAAAGTAGTAATTAAGGCGAACACATTATGAGGAAGTCTTCGGGTTTGTAGCACTATCCTCACTCTACTTTACACGCTTTCGTAAACTACATATGTACATACATGTATGTATGCACTCGTAGATATGGAGTTCATATTAAATGCACATACATATACCATTTTAGTAATTCAAGTAATTTTTACACAACTCCATATAGATTTGTACGTACATATGTAAATACCCAAATCTATCACTTCTTAATTGTTCTTAAATTTTTATGAATTTATCAAACAACTAATATGCCCTAACCTTTGCTTTCATTGGATGCGACTTACCTTGTATTTCAAAAGAAAATTGAATATCTTCTTATTATGTGTGCTATGATGCACTGTAATTGTTTAGAAGATTTACTTTTCCAAATTTTCACATATTACTTTTTTCACCAATAATACCCACAGCTCTATTAAATCACAAAAGCAAAAAAACAGTCAAAGAAAACGATGGCTACCAACGTAATGAAAATACTCCTCAAAGAGTATGGCGTACAAGTGCGAACTTCTTTCGTTTCTTTGCGGCTAATGAGTTTAATAATTTCTATATTAATTTCTTATTGGCTTTCATCGCCCTTGCACATTTAAAACAACACACATTCCATTGCTTCCATCACTTCGTTTACACTTCAACGCTCTACCGCACTGTGCATAGAAAACTACATATTCGTAGTTTTCCTTTTTAATTGTTCATTTTCATTTTTAATCTATTGCATTGCTTACCTTTTTCACTTGTGTATTTTTTGTATACGCTTTTCATTGCTTTATTTTATTTTCATTTCCTACTTGCTCGCTGCGTTTGCCAATGTTGCCAGCGACGGGAATTGTTCCCCTTATACGGAAATTTGCAACACAAAATAAAATGTATTAAAAAAAGCGATAAAAAAAGTACACTTAAGGTTTAACTAAACTGTCAAACTTGAGCGAAACCACAACAAAGCATTCGTATAAAATTTGCATTTACTGAAATGATTTGTTTTGAATGTAATTGACAGATGCCGCCAAAAAGCTACAACTACAAATGAATATGTCCCATCAGGAAGGATTTATCTAAGTTTGAAAGATTTTTACATTGAATTCAATACAGAATAATAACACCCCAAGTGTAATAATCACCTTCCTTTTCATCTCATTACTCCTGTGTCAGCATACGCTGCTAGGATTGTGGTATTATTGTCCTATTTAATTCTTAATTTTTTTTATAGGGTTACTGCAAAATTTTAATGTATTCCCAGCTAGGTAAAACTATCGAAGTATTACGACAAAGAATACGGAATCGAACCTTTAATACCCTATTCAATATTCTAAAACTTGAGAGTCTGGCAACCACATTTCTTATTCTTTATCACCTCGCATTCGGAACATTTCTCAATATTTGCTTCCGCAATGCACTTTGTAAAAACATTTTTCTTCAAATAATATTTAGTTTTTTTTTGAACCGCTTGGATTTTTCGATAGGTATAATATTAAACCATATTACCACAATCTTTATCACCTTTTAATTGATTTTTGAACGTTTTTTCCATGTAAAACCACGACAATGCACAATTCAATTTTCTCTTCAACCGCAATTGGATTTCGTCTCGTATTGTTTTAGGGTTGACGATGCAAAGCACGCAGGGTTGCTATAATACTTTAGTAAAATTATTTTACGAAGACGTAGCGTATAATCCATTAAATTCTCAATTTAGCTGTCTTATAATCCTTTTTTTATTAATATAGTTTTTTTAATAAAATCCTTCAAATACATACAAAATATAGAGTAGTTCTAAAAATAAGACTCCTCATTTGTTATGTTCAAAGACGCCTAATCCACTTTCTACATACATATGTACATATATCATTGTTCACTTGTTAAAACTAACTCAATAAATTCAAATCTTTACCACTTAAAATTAAGAGATTAAATCAAAGTCAAGCAGCCAACTCTTTGAGAACTTGTCCTGCAATTACAAGACGTTGTATTTCAGACGTTCCTTCGTATATTTCGGTAATACGTGCGTCACGGTAGTATCGTTCCGCTGCCATATCACTAACGTATCCCATGCCTCCCAGAATTTGAATGCACTGATGTGCACAAAATGTAGCCGCTTCGGATGCTGCTAACTTGGCCATTGCAGCTTCTTTCGTAAACGACATTCCCGTATCTTTTAACCAGGAAGCACGCCATGTAAGCAACCGTGCTGATTCGACACTCAATGCCATGTCAGCCAGTTTTTGTTGTATGATTTGTAATTTGGCGATAGGTTTGCCAAAAGAGTTACGCTTCTGTGCATAGTCCGTTGCTAGTTCTAGAGAAGCTTGCGCAATACCCAATGCCTGACTGGCAATACCAATGCGTCCCGCATCCAAGGTTTGCATTGCAATTTTGAAACCATATCCTGGTTTGCCCAATATATTTTCTTTAGGAATTTCACAGTCTTCAAATATTAACTGACACGTCGAACTAGCTCGAATTCCTAATTTATCCTCTTTCTTCCCCAATACAAATCCTTTGCTGGTCTTGGGTACGAGGAAAGCTGATATACCTTTGTGTTTCAATGATTTGTCAGTTGTTGCAAAAACTAGAGCAGCACCAGCTTCATAACCGTTTGTAATCCACATTTTGGTGCCATTCAATATGTAACGATCGCTCTTTTCAACCGCTGTAGTAGAAGCAGCGCCTGCATCAGAACCATTGCCGGGTTCGGATAGGGCAAAGCAGCCGATTTTTTCTCCATTGGTGTAAGGTGTGATCCAGGTTTCTTTCTGTTGTTTTGTTCCAAAACTGTTTACGGGTCCTAAATAAAGCGAATTATTTACAGACATGATCACACCCGCAGAGGCACAGCCTCGTGACACTTCCTCCATCGCAATGCTATATGCCAGATAATCCAACCCCGTACCACCTAACCAAGAGAAAGGTTACAACATATTCATAAATAAATGAATCTAAAAAGAGTAGTGCAGTATATAATAACCAAATTCTTCTGGAATCGCTACCGCCATCAGTCCAAGTTCTCCCATTTTTTTAATTTGTTCTTTTGGATATAGGTGTTCTCGATCATGCTTTGCTGCATGTGGTACTAATTCGCCATCGGCAAAATCTCTACATGTCTTCTGCAGCATTTGATGAGACTCTGGCAGTGCGGCTAAACAGGCAATTTGCCGAAAAATATGCCTTTGTAAGTTGCCCGAACGCCCTTTGTGTTGGATCGTGCGCATTATGTATGTATACGAGATGTGAGGAAATCAAAGTTCAAAGAAAAAAGTCCATAAGTAATTCATTCAGTACAAAGTTTTTGTAAAACATGTATAGACTGACTTACCGGAAAATTTGGCTGTATTAAAAAGTGACTGCATAGTAGAACTATTATATTATACTATTAAGAAGTGAATGGCTTCTCTTATCTGCTAATAAATAACCTTAATTAAAAATAGATGCAAACCAAAACAAAGTTGAGGAAAACAACAAATAGAAAATATACAAGAACTGAACGTTCTGTTGATAGAATTTATCGAAGAATGAGCTCAAAACGTGGGTGGTGCACAACACTTGTGAGGTGTTGCGGGCAATGCCCTAATGCAAAACTGTTTCAATTAAGAACGCTCGATATATCGATTATTCCTAATTTTTATTCGATATTTTCCGGGTTAATATATCGAACGGATCGATATGTTATAGCAAAAATGCCTGATCATATCGAAAATAAGTTATCGATTTCTGCAAGCGATGAGAGAAAACCAATTCATACACAATTCGATTTTAATTTTAACTGTGAAACACAATGGACAAAGAGTATGTGTGAATTAATTTCCATAAATGCAAACAAGCGAAGAGAAGTAGTCATTTGATACCCGATGCCCTTACAAAGCTAACCGCAAAACTGGCCAATAGTTAGAGTTAATTTTCCGGCTAATATAACCGTTAGTTATAGGTCAGGCCTCGTGCAAGTATTTAGTTTGAAAACTACTTTTATCCAACGCGATAAATGAAAAAGAATACCTACATAACAAAATAATCACACGTAGATCACAACGAAGTTGCATCACTCCCACCGTTCCTCGAATAGAAAATCTTATCTTATTTCCCCCTATACCAGAGCTAATTTGACTTTTCCAGATTGATATTAGAATCGGATTCGATTCAATTGGTTTCTGGAGTGGTGAAATAAAACAACACTTTCTGCCACAGGATATGAAACGCCATGCAACTTCTTTCGTTAGGTACTTTCATCATACATTTTTAGCGAACTTTTTGTGATTTACCCTTACTGAATTCGTGCCAAGACATTATAATATGATTTGATCCAATGGGCTTGTGGTGTAATGAAGTAAGCCAAACTTTCTTGCCTCAGGAAAACTTCACTTAACCAACTCCAGTGGTTTGAGATTAATGTAAAAATGTTAACTAAAATAACAATAGCTAAAACAATATACATATATTTCTATAATAATAATATTTGTATTTGAGCTTAACTATATTTTGTTCGTAAAAATTCCTTAAATATATGCTTTTATCCAATCAAAATTAGTTCAGGGTATCAAAGTAATTTTGAATTCTTTGCCGCAACTCACACTTCGTACTGTCAATAATAAATGCATGCTCTATGGCATTTAAAGATAATCGCAATAAATCATCGTTATTTAAATCAAAACTATTTTTGGCCAATTCAAATTCATGCGATAAAGTTGTGTCAAACACACCGCAATCGTCTGTGCATATTACTACCGGTGCTAGTCTTGATTGGAAAATACGTTTGAAATGGTGATCGTCATAGCTTCTTACAGTACCGCTTTTGACATTACTAGTCAAGCAACACTCAATAGCAGTGTTTTTTCTACCCAACTCTTTCAATTGCAATTCACTGAGAAATGTACCATGCCCACAGCGATCCATACCGAACTGCACCATTTTATCAATTTCTAGAGGATTGTCAATTTCAGCACAATGCAATGCCAACTTGAAATTATTTTGTCGTGCTCTCTTCAAGACTGGTATGAATTGCTCAAATTCGCCAAGTTTTGGGTTACCGCTTAAGTCAATGCCTGCGATAATTCCCTTGTACTTATCTCTTAGTTGTATGGCCAAGTTAACTGTATCATAGGCATCAGCTACACTGCGACTTATATCAATAGATGGGAGTAGATTTACAATAATATTTTCTTGTTTCTTGGTACATTCTATAGCATCCAAAACGCACTCCAAATATTGTAATTTCGACATTTCAGGAGTCGTTTTGGGTGTTGTTCGTAATTCTAAGTAAATCACATTATCTTTGGCAAAATCACGTATCGTTAATTCTGTAGCTAATAGTAGAGCCTTCCTGGTGGACGTTAATTCGTGCATGAGATGGAATTTTAGAAAACAATCATTTAAATCGGCAAATCGTTCGAAATTAGAAAATCGCTCGGAAATGGTAAGAAAATCATTAGTGCCAGCACCATATAGTAACTCAATGAGCTCTTTAATAGATTTCATGGAAAGCGAGCCGTTGAGATGAGCATGTAATTCAATTTTGGGCAGTTTTCGCATAAAAGTGGATGTTTCCATTATGCTGCTTTTATGATGGAATTGTTTATTTAAAGAACGACACTTCTTCGGCTAGTAATATGCCAGTATTGGTTGATATGTATATGTTTAAGAACACCTATTTTAATTAGAATATTTATTAACAAATTAAACAATGAAGTTATTTTACAGTTACCTCATTTACTTGCACCCCCATTACAATTCACTGCCATTTTGAGGTTAGAGTGCTGGTATTTTTATGTTAGATGTTAAAAGAAAAAATATGAGCTACAACACCGTATTGAGAAAATGTATCGCTTAATTCTTTTTACGTTTGCAAATGTAATGAACTATTTTATTGTTTAAAAATGTAATTTTTAAATTTTAGTAACATATGTTTGATTTGTTTTGGTTTAGCTGATGCTAGGCGTGGGCAAAAAATATCGTATACAAACAAATTTTGCAATCGAATTATCGATATTTACTTCGGAGCAGCAAAGTCTTATGACATTGTTCAGACGGGGAAACTTTTGTTGCTTATTATCGGCGATTTCCCTTTTGGTGTTGCTCGTCGCGTTCACACAGAGCAACTCTGTTCAGGCAATTTTCTGGCATTTCATTTTATAGCATTTTCGCAAATTTCTGTACGCTTCGCTTAAGCGGCATTTACCATTCTGATAAATTTTGTGATTATAAGTAAAAGGTGATTGAAAAATGAAGTTTTAACATAATTTACGTTAATATGTATAGTATATGCATACAAATGTGTATATTTAATCGCATAAAAATAAGAACAAAATTTCATTTCCCAACTTACCTTATGTATTCACTTAAAACTCAACAAAACTGCAACCACTGAAAGAATTTATAAATGAAAAGGAATGTAAAATTTCTTAGCTGCCGACTGAGACGAATAAGAACACAAAGCGTGTCGCCCGAGCACGATCAACTCGGTGCCCTTCCCCTTTCCCCGTCCCTCTCTCTCCTACAAGTAACGAGTTGCCGCGACAAAAGTTTCCCTGTCTGAACGAGAACTTATCAAGCCCTATTGTTTAAAAATGTCGATACGACATATATCGGTATTTTTCTCAGTTCTCCAATTTTTAGCTTATGTCGATATATTTTCGATATAAATTTGTAAAAGCTATCGGGTGATTCTTGGTATTTAAACCTTAATTATTTTGAGATTTAAAATTATAACATTTTGCCAAACTGCAACAAGGGAGAAGAATATTAAGTGAAGACCCCTATTATCTGTAAAGATTCTACAGCATAATTGCTGCAAAATCTAATTGAAGTCAGCGCCATCTTACGGTGTACAGTACATAAGAACAGCTGTTTATTGAGATGTCTCTTATTTAGTACTGTTGTACAGTTTGCGTGGAAATTATAAAAAACTGCGAATTTCATAAAAATTTGCTGGGACGCAATTTTTGAATTTTTCAAAAACACAGGATGGTAGGTTTATGTCGGTTATGTGCTGCTGTGCGGAAAACAGATGTGCTTCTACCAATGACCAATGATACATGCCAGAAACTGCGACAGTGCTTTGCAATGGACTTGTGTCAACCTGGAGACAAATTGCCAAGACGTGCCTGTGCAAGCTGTATGGAAACACTACAAAATGCATTCAATTTCTTTAAAAAAGTACAAGAGTCCCAGGAATTACTAACGTTACTATTCGATGAACAAAGAAATGAATTAAGTGGTAATATTAGCGAAATATGCTTGCGAAGCAACGAGGATATTGACGCCCAATGTGATACTACCACAACGGGGCGAAATCTAATAATTGCACAGGATTCAATAAATGAAACCAACGATGATAGTCTATCAACTACAGACGCACTGCAGTACAAAGTAGAATTGTTGGAAGAAAGAGATGAAATTGAAGTATACCAAGTTTTTGACAATGAAGCTAATATTGAAGCTGTGGATAACACCATCGAAAGCGACCACAATAGGGAGAAAGAATGTGTTTTGCTTTCGGACAGCAACACAGAAGATAAAGTTGTAACATACTTTCTGGAAGAAGATGTTGAAGACTTGGAACAAGAGTGGAAACAAGTGACAGGGCGGTATGAAGAAAATCGGATAGAGGAAGATGAAAATGACACTGAGAGTTACAACAAGCCAACAGTAATTGAAATTCTACCTGCAGTTGATGATGACGATGGTAACTCGAAGGTTTGTACATATATATATATATACGAAATTTCAATAAAGACAGGAATCATAATAAAAACGTATCTTTCATAATTTTTGCACAAATATTTTAAAATTTTATTACCATACTCATTCAATTCTGAGTAAAATCTATTTTCGCAATATTACAGTACTCTGCATCAGCAGAAACTAATGACATTCAACAACCGAAGTGGAGGTCTTGCCACTGGATTTGCTATACTTGCTCTGAGTCCTATAACTCTTTCTCCGCACTGCATTTTCATTTTCAGGAAGAGCACAGTCTTACTGACGCAACCAATATGAAATATAAATGTGCTGATTGTCAAAAAATATGTGCCCACTATCATAAATTTCTTAATCATGTACGTTTCCGACACCAGCCACAATTGGGATTGCGCTGCGACGCATGCGACGTGCATCAGGAAAGTTATGAGCAGTTGGCTATTCATAGAGAGACAAGTTGCAAAGATGCGCAGCTGCATCCTTCGATCGTTTTGTGCAGCATATGTGGTAAAAGTTTTCACAGTCGAGCAGCAACATTGCTACATGTGCGTAATCAACATAACGACACAAATAATGACAATATAAAATGGCATCAGTGTGGGCAGTGTGAGAAGAAATTCAAAAAGATAGCTAGTCTGCGAGCGCACGAGAATATACATTCTGGCAAGTATTTTTATTCTCTACATACATTACATACATACATACATCTAAGTGTTTTAATAACCTATTTACATATGTATGTATGTACGTGCATCAATTTGTCTATTTGAAGGTCTGAAAGAGTTCGCTTGTGAAATTTGTGATCGTAAATTTCGTCAAAAGCACAACCTAGAAGTTCATTTGAATACCCACGTAAATGATAAAGCATTCGAATGTAAAATTTGCAAGAAGAGGTAGCTTATTTTGGAACATCACAGATTTCATATATGTACATAAGTTACCTAGGTATTATTTTAATCATTTTTGCTCTTACCTTTTTCTTAGCCTAAAAACATCTGCAAATTTGGAAAAACATCAGCTCATACACAAAGCTATCAAGAATTTCATTTGCGATTATTGCGATAAGGAATTTCGTACAAAAGATGCAAAACTTTCCCACGAACGTATACACACTGGCGAAAAACCTTTTAAATGTCAATATTGCGATAGATATTTTCGATTTCGCAGTATTTTAATGGTTTGTATAAGAGTTGACAATGTACATATTTAGATACCTAAATACATATGTATATACATACATATGTAGGTACATATGTATGTATTTTAAAATACTTTTTGCTTTACATTTAGGGTCATATTAATGTTCACACTGGGGAGCGGCCGTACTCTTGCCAGTATTGCGATCTCCAATTCACTAATTGGAGTAATATGAACAAACATATTAATCGTTGTCACAAGCGCGAAAGGGACGCGAAAGGCACATAGGTACTACATATAATATTTCTATTTAATCTCTTATCGTTCTATTCTAACGATTTAGTTACAATAACTTGCCACATTAAATTTTGTTACAATTTTGTAACTAATAATTGCAACGGGCATTCTAGCAATTTTGTAACAGGGAAAAGTGCATCTTGTGGTGAAATTAATATTATGGGCAGCTGATTATTGAAATAATAAATTCGGCAAAAAAATAAAGACAATTTTGATTCATTTAAATTTATTAAATATATTTTTTCGCAGAAAATTTGGTGAAAAACTGATTCGGAAATGGAGATTGGGTCACTGCTGTCGCGCAGATCTCTTAGCAGCCATTTCTTTTCCAACACCTCTGTTTGCTCCATTCCTTAGCACAAATGACTAAAGTGCTTCTTCCATTCTATATTTGCAATTTTAAAATTGTGTGCGCGAACGCAATAAGCTCACTTTATTAAAATTACAATACTTTAATTCCGCTTTGATTTTCACATTCCAAAATATTTATGAAAACAGCTTGTTACCTCCTTACTGTCAGGTAAAAATTTGTCTAACTTTTGTCACGGTATCACTAATTCAGAATACCGATGTTTTGAATTTTCAACCAAAGTGGTGAATTGTAACCGTGGTGACTATTGTAACGACATCAGAATAGCTCGATTATTATTAGTCGACTTACAAATACTCAAATACTTGAAATCAATTCTCATTTATTCCCTTTATACTTTTCTATTTTCTATACTTTCAGAGGCTGGTGAAAATGGAAAGATGTCTAAAGCAAGGCAACAAACTTGAAACGAGGTAATGGTGTACTCCCCTCTCTCATCTCACCTATTTCGCCCACGTAGCGGTAAAATTGAAAACAATAATTGAGATGTCTGAAAGCAGACTTATTAAAAATCTCTAGCACTAAAAATGATTTCGATTTACCTAAAGTCAAACTCGAGGATAGAACAACATTTAAAACTATCATTAATTAATTAATTAATAATAAAATAATTAATAATTTTTCATCTGAAAATTATCCACCCCTATTGCGAATGTCGACTGGCAGTAGAATAACCTCAGTCGATTGCGTCGATAACATTTTTGTATAGTGAAACTTGATCGACTAAAATTTGCGTCTAACAAACAGTTGTAGAATATTTAGGAGTTTTCGTATTGAAAACCTAGTAGAATAATTCAGATAATAAAACGTATTACTCTCTCATGCTGAGTTTTGCGCGAACAGGGTATGGGAACTTGAAAGTAAAATATTACTAACAAGTTGGGACGATTCAAAAGTCGGGACAAAATAAGTCTTTATACATTTTTCTCACATAGGGATTCAGACAATAAGCAATAAGGCGATATATGTACATATATACAATTATTCCATAGTGGTTTTGTCTGTGAAGACCCCTCGTGAAATTTTTCAGAACATTTCAGCTATCTAGCGGCCTTCTCAAAATAAGGCTAAAAATTAGAAATGGGATCGGAACAGGAGACTAATTGACCGACATTTACTCAAGTAATGAACTAAATGTTTAGAAATATTTTACATGCTTATTCGACTACTTGCAAAGCAAATACTTAACATTCCATACATACTTTCATGGCTGGAGCATTTTCTTCCATACGTTATACAGCTGCGAGCTTTTTAATAGTAGTGCGCTCTCTATATTTCGTTAGGTGTTGATACACATGTTTTTTTTTTACAAAATCATAACATTTATATTCATACGTTTTTAATACATCCTTTAGCGAAATTTCTGTACACAAATTAATCTGGTTAAGTTGATATTTTATTGTTGAAAACTTTTTTTTCTTAACAAGGTACATAAAATGGTGGAGCAAAAAAATAGCAGTATTTCAGTTTATTCCAATTTAGAGATAATCACAACAAAAATAAAAGTTATTTCGCATTTAATTTTATAAACTTCATTAATATTTAGTTGCATTTCCTTTATTTTTTACAACTGCAACACATCTGTCCTCCTGTAGTCGACAAGGCGATGACACCTTTGCAATGGAATGTTATACCACGCTTTTTGTACTAATATAAAAAAATATACTAACATAACTTCAATGTCATTTTCCCAAAACCAATCCTTTGCCATTTTAATAATATGTTTTGGATCGTTGTCTTGTTGCATGATCCATTTCAGTGGCATTTCCTCTTCCTCTGCATAAGGTAGCATGTTGGTTTGCAAAATATTCACATACAGATATTTATCTTGTTCTATTAGCAGTATCGGACCAACTCCTTGATAGGAAAAGTTTGCCCACACCATAATAGAGGTCCCGACATGCTTAAGTGTTTTTCTTGTATACCTTGGATCTTATTCCATAGATGAACGTCTAATATATTCCCTTGAGCCTGACATCTTACATATGTACATCTTAATTCGCTGAACTATGTCTTGGTCGCGGTAAGGCTCATACAGTTTATCGTTCCATCGACTGCGGTATTCGCCGTCGCAAAGACATAAGGGCCCAAAAATCTTTCTGAGAATCCTTCTTTCGCCACTTCAAGGGTCATCTTATCTGATGTTGACAGCGTAAATGCTTCTGCGCCATACGGTAGCACTGACATGATGAGGGCCTTATAGAGCGTAATTTTCGTTCGTCGAGAGAGGGCTTTACTACGCAGTTGCCTATAGAGCCGAAAGTAGCACCTGTTGCCAAAAAAGCTCTCCGATATTAATGTTGGCGCTAATGGAGGTTCCCGTAGGCGGGTGTGCGATTCTGCCGAAGAGATCCGGCTTCAAATCTCGGCTGAGGTACATATATAACATCAAAAAAACCATAGGAAACCTTTTTTTTTTCTAGTCTTCTCACAATTTCTGGTACAACCTCAAGACGCCTACCACAAGTTATAGGAAAAGTTCGGCCAAACATCAAGCTATATAATGTGAACATCGAATTTCCAAAGAAACAAAGTCGTCTACTCTTCCAAAATTGTAACCGTCAACTGTGATATGAGACCCAAAACGCGAATGTGCTTCGCTTTCTTATTCAGTTTGAAAAAGGCAGAACTAACGACGCTGTTGTTAAAGCCGATGATGTCGATGTCAGTAGCAACAATTGCGATCTCTAATAAAAGGCGGTGCCTGACTGGTTTAATTCGAACATAAGCTAGATAACTAGCACGATAGAAAGTCATTCTGTCCAAAACTTTGTTAGGTATCAACCGGCTTGGAAAGGGCCTTCCCATTTCTAACGGAGCTGGTAGTGTTGCTCAACATCAGTTTCCATATAAAACCTGTTTCCTACAATATCTGTGTAAAATTAAAACCGAATTCTAGATTTAAAAAAAATTAGTCTCATACAATAGATAACAGCTCTGTTAACTTACTATGCTAACGTTAATGAAGGAGAACGTAAATAAGTGCTGCATATTTGATTTATATTTTCTGTGTCCTTTACGTCGTATTTATGAATATTTTGTGTGGGAAGATATCTAGAAAAATTTGCTGGTGAATAATTCTCCAGAACATTTTAAATCTTTACCGGCCTCTAAAACTAATTTTAGTCAGACATTCAAAAACTAGGGACAGAAGGAGGTTTTCATGAGGAAGCTTACAGTTTGTGATGTACTACAAAATTATTCCTCGTGAAATTTCACCATTTATACACACACAAACTAGACATTTCGCTCATATACATATGAGCAATGGTATTTCAAATGAGCGATTTTTGCTGAACTACAATTTGTGGTGTGCGTCTTGATGTTGTAACCCTAATTGAGGGACCTACAGATTTATGCCGACTCCGAACGCAAAAAATGATTTTTTGAGGAAGTTTTTTTTTTTTCATGGCAGAAATACACTGGGAGGTTTGCCATTGCCTGCCGAAGGGCGACCGCTATTAAAAAAAACTTTTTCTATAATTTTTGATGTTACTTACCTCGGTCAGGGCTCGAACACAGGACCGAATGAATCGTGCACACGCTACATACTTGGCTACGGCGACCACCAAAACATAACGCCCACATAACGGTATTTTGCGAAAATATCTCTGAAACTACCTGACCAAATTTGGTACACATTTAGATTTAAATTTGATACGCGAAATTTCAAAAACAAAAAAAAAATATAGAAATCCCATAAAAACCACGCCTATCTGACATATAGCGGTAATTTACACTAAGACAAAATTCGATATTTCAGCAACTATAGAGATAACTCACTCAAATTTGATATAACCGATTGCGTTGGGGAAAGAAATGCGCGCTACTACGAAACTACTTTATCAAACTCTATCGAATTTGGTGCACACTTTACAATTCAACTTAGTAAGCACAATTTCGAATTTCGAATAGAAAGAGAAGGGAAAACCACCCGCACCTCTCATACAACAGTAATTTACAAAAAAATAAAATATTTGAGATTTTATTAAATCATCTAGCAAATTCGTATAGTTTTGGCAGAATTTATTTAGGTATACAAATACGTAATAACCAAAATTCTTTATATTTAAATAAAATAAAAGTCGTTTACATAAAAAAAATTAAGTTAAATATTGTTTATTTCAAATAAAAACATGCGCCAGGTGTGCTAAGCTCGGTTTCACCGGAACTTAGACTCTTCGAAGCTAGTTAAATTGAAAACCGACTTGCTTTGAGAGAAGGCTATTACAGCGCTCTCAAATGAGCAATGAAATAAACGTAGATTATATTAAAAAAAAATAGCAATATTTGTTTGAGATAAATCCTACATTTTATAGTTCAGAAATTTTTGGACCCTACAATGTGCCATGCAAGCAAATAACTCAGCTCTTTTAAAAACAGATGTTTTCAGTTAATACTTTTAATTTTTAGCCTACAATGCCATTTACTCACAACTTTTTTTTTCACCTTCATTTTTACCTTTTACTGCTCATCCATTATAATGTAGTGGAGTGAAAAATTTATCATTTTCTTATTTATAAGAAATATGCATTTACTTGTTATATGATTACTTACGTGCTCTGAATTATCCATGAAAAACCAAACAGGTTACTTATGCAATTTTAATAGTACTTTTATTTGGTTTTATTATTTTTTATTGTTAAATTTATTGCATGCACAAAAATGTTAATGTTCTATTAATTGTTTGTTTTTTCTTTGGTTTTCATATTCTAATATATTTTTTTCATACCTAAAATTTATTGTGTATGTATGTATGTAGTATGTTCTTCTGCTTTATTTTCTGTATTTCTACACCCTTTGAGTTTATTTTATAACTATTATTACTTTAGATATATAGTTTTTGTTTTTTTGATTTCACTATAAATATTTTGTATTTTTGTAATAGTTGTTTTTGTCTATACTCAAATATTTTGCATGCACTGTTACACCTGGAATTTCTTACAACTAACGCCATGAATCGTATAATATATTGTACATATGTAGAAACGAATAACTCTAGATACATACATATTTTAAGAGAGTAAACTGTATTTATATTCTGGTTCAGCAAATTTTTTTCGTTTGAAAATTATGACTGTTGCATAACAAAATACGAGTAGCTACATAGATACATACACAGAAAAAATGAACACAGTTCAATAGTTAATTTTTTTTTTATAAAAAGCAATAAATGATAAATAAATAATCGAGAATATTTAATGTAATCTTTCAATTCGCTTATTAACGTCAAGTCGTTCTTCGTTTTGTTTTTAGTGAATTATTTTTGTACAGAAGTATTTTAGTTTTTTTTTTTTGTATGGTAATTTTGTATCATTCTTGTTATTATTGATTCAGATATTTTGACTGCTTTACATTCACTTCGAAGCGCAATAAATCGCTGGCACTAATGAAAACTGGCCACTGTGTAATAGAAAGTATATGCATTGTAAAATTAATATAAGAAAATTCCATGTTACATAAAAATTATGAACACAAATGATTTTTCAAGTGTATATTTGTGTTTTTGGTTGTCAAATTTATTTTTCGTGTTTTTAGTATGTAATTTACTGGCGTTGAACTTAATCGTTAATATAATACTCGTATGTAGTACGTACGTATATTTATTAATAGTTATTATGCCACACAATAATGATTATTTAGTATTAAAATCGCTACAGTGAAGTCTGCTTAGTTGAAACCAAGAAATATAAATTTTTTACTCAAAATTAAAACAAATATATTTTTTCATGTACTTTTTAAAATTCACCAAGGCAACTAACCCTTTTCACAGGCTCAAGGGATTAAGCCTCGTCTCGTATTTCGGATATGATTTCAAACACTTCGTGTGCATTTCTGTCATTCACGATATAGAGACCAAAGCTGTTGCCGTAAGCGGTACCGTTACTTTGGCTTTGCCGATTTTGACAAGTCTTAAGTAAATGTAAACAAGCTTTTGATTACAAATAGGTGACAAAGAGTCTCTCTTTTTAGTATATCGTAGATTTATGTATTTGTTAACTATCTTTATATATGTAATTCGTATTTTAAATTTTCTTTGTTTACTTTCAGCGCTGTTCTATTATAATTGACTTTTTGAAAGCGGCTAATACTATGAACCTATTTGTGAAACAACGGCGAGATGTGGAAATGTCCGACGTGACTTTTTTTTACATGAATATCTGTTAACTACGCTATAATTATTAACTGAAAAACAGATCGGATACATTTTATTTTCCCTCCTCTTGAATGGCACACAGATCATTATAAAGGGAATTCTACAGAATAAGAGAAAGAAGTGAACACGTGACTTACAATTGAAAGTTGTGTTGGTGTAAAAAATGTCAACATAAAAGAAAACTACTTTTTTTGATGTCAAATCGGCAAAGAGAGCATTAGCGGTTCGCACGATGGCTTCTATCCATGTCAATCAAACGCATCCCTGCGATGTAGAACATAACCTTAATGTTGCGCATACATTAAGATAACTTAGGCGAAACGTGTGGTTATACACGATGAACTGCTATCCCTAAATTGCAGCGTCAAGCGTCAACGAATTGTTAAAATTTCTCATGTCCATACAATTTGTATGGATCATCCCACAACAGCGCGTTAGGTGAGAAGTGAAAAAGAAGAGAACAAGAATGAGATAGATGAAAATGTAAATAAATTTAGACGCCAACAACAAACTTAGAGAGAATGAGAAAACTTCGCGGTGTCTCGACTGTGGATTTCATTAGGAAAAATTTTTAAAGACGAAATGTCGACATTTTATAAGTAGTTGCATTGGCGTCAAATCACAATAAGGCAACATTTTGATTATTTTTATTATAATGGCACAATTTCTTAAAGAATATCAGGTATAAGACTTGTACCTTACAGGATGTAATAAACCTGTTTGAAGGTCAGCGTTCATAAGAAGGTCGGGCCAATTCAGCAGCATCTCCGCAAAATGCATGGAGAGTGCTTTATACTACGTCTAAGAGATCAACTAATATAGAAAGTCACGAGCATAAGGGCATTCTTGCTAGAGACGTCAGTTTTCCTCAGATTAGGCTTAATAATAGACCTGGCGCGCACCACATATAGCAACTTTCAATGTGAGATTTAAACCAACCTTGTTATGCAATCGAAATGAGCAGCGAACAGTTTTATCACTGGGCTCTTACCCCATTCTCTGGGGAATAGTTTAGTGAACTCACGGGGATGATGGTTCCGTGTTTAGAAGTCCAAGCAAGTGGGGAAAGTCTCTGCATACCATTTACCTGGGAGTGGTCAGAAAGAATCTTCTGCTTGCGGTACAGTCAGTTCACGACTTCTGGGTGACTTAAGCCAAGTATCCTCTGGATAGCTCCGCAAACCCCGTTTGGGAGTGATCTAAAGTGAAAAGGCGCATCTGGCAGCGTCACTCGGACGTTTTCGGCTTGAGAGCCTACCAGGATATGGAATTGAAGTGTGCCCTGCCGAACCCGAAGATCATACAAAGATTCGACTTCATCGCGGCTACAGAGAATCATTTTGTACCTTCCAAGGTTCCCAGGGGATACTTTGCTAGCGCCACTTCTTCTAGAGAGGATAGGGCGGGTTGTGGTTTGTGGAATTAAGGATTACTGAACATGTTCACTGATGGACCGAAGCTCAATGAAAGGGATAGAGATAGAGGTTACTGCAAAATGCTTTGCCTAAAATATTTAGAGCTCCTTGTTCAATAACGGTGTGGTTGAAAATGGTTATATATTGTTTGACGCCTCTTTCGAGAGCTTCGGATTATTTCTTCGTTATAATAATCTGGGTACCGGGGCACAACGATATCTCAGGGAATTGTGAAGCAGATGCGTAAGCCACGCGCGACACTTAAAAAGGTAAGAAGTGTTCAGATTTCCTCTGGTCAACTGCCGGCTGCTTCTATGGTTATCGAAGCCAGAGCCCGCATCAGGTGTGCTGACAGGGCACTGTCCAATGCGAATCCATACGGTGCACCTCAATATCAGCACTGACGTTGACTGCGGAAATTGTTTAGGAGATGATGGGGAGAATCATGCAGATTTTACTCAGTTTCGCTGCCTTCGCGCGGCTAAGACTCAAGCATACGGGATCATATGTTCTTCACTATCCGGCGGACGTACTCGTATCGGAAGTGGAAATTAGATGGCAGCATTACAAGCATGCCCTGCAGATTATAATTAAGAAGTTGCCGTCCTTATTCTTTCTGAAAAGCGCTGTGGTATCACAATGGATGCCAGAGGGGTTTTGTAAACTCCTAGGAGCAGCCACGTTAATCTACCTTACCTATAAGTTTGCACGGAGTTCAATGAGACAGAGATCAAAATATTGTCTAAAATAGCCTCTACACGAAGCACATTTGCTCGATAAAAAAAAATACAATATATTTGAAAAACAAGCGAACGGTCCGTTAACATCACCACTGACTGCCAACTGATGCTACATTTTGCGGTTAGTACGAATATTTTCGCAAGCATGTACCTCATGTAGAGCCGCCTTAAACCTATTATGAAAAACTTGGTTCCAATTAAGCAGCGTTCACTGTAAATGCATTTCATAGCTATATTTTTACATTTGCATAAAATGTTTTGTAAATTAGCTCATTAGTATTATGTAAAGTAAACATTAAGAGTATGTTGTTAAATAAATTAAGATTTTTAACACTACATTTAAAGTGCTTAGATTTATTTACAATGATTTTTGTTCATTTTATGAATGTAAATTTAACATTAACTGTTAACATTTTCAATAACTTACTTGAGTAATGAATTAATTCTTTGGTTATAACATGAGTACTCTAACATAAAAATCAGTCACATTCAGAGATATATTATTGATTATTTAATGAAATTGAAAAATAAATGCATAAATGTTGTTTACATGAAACATGGCTGAATAACACTGGCAAAATTAGTCGATTGCTTAGTATAATTAGTACAATTACAATAACGCTAAATATTTTTTTTTGACTTCTATATAACTAACAATTACGTCGGCTATTAATTATGTATGTAAATAAATAAGTAACATTTTCAATTTCAGTTTGCATTTAGCGTTCGTCGCGTTTCTTCAACAAATTTTTTGGCGCATGCGCGACTCTCCATTCTGTGATTTAAATTTCCGCGCTGCCGCGTAAATAGTTGCCACTATCGCTGCGTCCACTGGGCGTCATTTCAGCACCGACAAGTGGCCCCCTATTGATGCCACCGCTCTGTTTGTAGCGCTGTAGTGCTGCCACGTCAGCAATTGCCGCTTCACTTGTTTGTCCCACCCCTTGTTGTTTTCTTGGCGTCACTGGCGGCGCACGCTTGCATCCGGACGCACGCTGATAGCGACGCGCTTGCACCGCTAAGTCATCGAGCAGCAACTCATTGGTCGACTTAGCGAGCTGTTGCGAAAGCTGTGGTCGTGGCGTGCCATTTACAGCATTCACGCCATTAGCGCTGCTCGATTGTGTTGTTTTGCTGCTGATGGGTGGCGTGGGTGCAGTCATTTTCTTTTTCTTTGCATTTTCTTTGTTCTGTCGTAAGTGTAGCTGATGCACAAATGATTGACTTAAGGTGGAACCGCGTAGAAAGTCACCATCTGCTATATCCTTGCTGGCATTGGGCTCCACAGCGGCCTCACCCTCGCCTATCTCACGGTGCAGTACGGATTGTGTTGGATATTTGTGCAGCGTTTGTGTCATTTGTTCGATACTTAGCTGATCCTGTGTCAGCAGACTGTCTGAGGACATTTTGGTGAATGGACGTTTCGCTTTGGTTTGCGTCGCCTTGAGGCGATCGAAGAGATTATGCAGCGTAGTGGAACGTTGCTTTTGTTTGGCTAGTGATCTTAAAGTACGTTTGCGTGTCGATGGTGACGCTGTGTGCGTAGAAACGCTGTTACCTATATTTTTTAGTGCTGGTGGTGGCGGTGGTGGTGGTTTTTTGTGCGTACCTACTGCTAATAGCGGCAATTTCATTGGTGTACTGCCAGGACAATCTAAATTGTTGATTCGATTGGTGTTGCGCGATTTGAAGATATCGTCATCCAGCTCGCCGAGGCTTACCATTTGATCTTCGTTACACTCTTCTTCGTCATCGTCGACACCACTATAGCCAGCGAATATTTCATCGAAAGCGGCATTCACAATGAATGTCTCATCATGATCGCCGTCGAAATCAATGCTGGCACCAATGTCGCGTTCTCGGCTACCACGCGCACTATCCCATGGTGCAGCACCTTTACGATCGCTTGTTGCCAGCTTCAGCGTTGGTGCATGCCCGCGACTTGCCATCGTACCGAAGAGATTCTTACGGTAATCGTCATCCATATGGCAATATTGCTGGGCCAAAACGTCGTCGTCGTTTGTGGTGCGTCGCATTGCTGCCGCGCTGTGCAAACTCAAATTGCTGTGACGTCTTACCGGGCTGCCATCCGCTGACTGTGCTCTGACGCCGCCGCCGTCGTTCGGCAACGGTTGCGCGCTACAGCTGTTAGTAAGTTTCGTAGTTGCCGACGATGCAAGCGAACGCTTGTCTTTGTTGTCTTTGTTGCCGCCACTGCCACCGAATGCGGCTAGTAGCTGATCTTTACTTAACTGTATGAGTCGTTGACGCGATTCGTGTGATTTACGTTTCAGTTGATGGTATTTACTATTACTGGTGCCGTGCTGTGAAGCGCTTGACGCATGTGTGGGCGTGTCATATGTGTATGTGGTCGTGTGCACAGCGCTTTTCAACATCGGCATATACTTACTTTGTCTCAATTGTAGTTGTTCGCGTTCCCATTGCTGCTGTTGTTGCAACATCCAAGCACGCTCCTTGGCACGCTCTTGATCGGCAAGTTTTCGTTGCATGGCGAGTGTTTCGAAAGTGTGCACCATATTGCCGACATGCGAACGCACCTCTGGTATGCCCAAGTCGCCGCTGAAGAGATCGCGTTGATGTCGCTGTTGCGCAGTTAATAGTTCACCACCGCTAGCGCGTTTATTCAATGTTGTTATATTTGTGGTGCCTTTCTTATAAAGTGCACCAGCTGAGGCACTGGGACGCAATGTGCCATGTGGACGACGACGTTGGGGGAAACGTTCAATAAATTCGGTTGCCTCTTGTTGCCAAAGAAGTTCGCCATCGAACGAGTGTTCTGCGGCGATTGTCTTTGTTGTTGTTGTTGTTGCTGTTTTCGGCTGTAATTCAGTTTGCGTTGGCGTATGCATTGTTGTTTTATGTTTGTTGTTATGTAGACGTATTGTGTGTATAATGTTGTTGTAAGTGTATACAGTATGTAAAGGTGTTGTTATAGGCGTGCCCAAGCGGCGAACATGAAAGTATACGATAAAGTAGAAAGAAAGCAAATTATAAAAAAAAAAGCAAAGATGTAGAATGCGAAAAAAGTAAAAGTGTGTGGGAGAGCGTTTAAATTTATAGACAAGGGAAAATTGAAGCTTTTTCTCATGATTAATTAAACATTGCAACAAAAATATATGTTTATGATAAACGTTTGACAACCAAAAAACCGTCTCGTGTGAAATGTCTCTGCTCAAAGGGCATTTCACTAATGTTTCATCAATTAGCGGACTCTCCCTCCTAGCTTCAAAAATACTCTCTCTTTGGCTGAATAAAAATCTGGATAGTTTCAATATCGTCGTTGTACAGCCGTTGACTTACACAATCTCTTGCTTTGGCTACAAGAGTGTATGAAGTTTTCAACTTCCTAAAAAGTATCTAAATGAATCCTTCAATAACCCCAAAAACCTGTGTATGCTCCATTCGATGAGGCTTGGTCTAAAACTCTAGAAAAGCTGAAAAATGTTGCTCAAATATAAAATAGCTTTTTTGTGTTCTTAGTTCACGTTCTTAAAAATAAAACGCCTCATACTTCACTTGCCAGACCAACAAAACTAAAAAAAAAAATAAAACAGGAATACCAATAGCTTAGTCCAAAATGTTTAAAACGACAGCGCGAAGATTTCATATTTTAATGCAATCCAAATTTTCTTTAATTTTGGAAAAGTGGCAACTCTTTTCTGTACTGCTTTCAAAAAGCTTTTGTGTATATATGTATGTGAGATCTCCTGATTATATTTATTTTTCAGACAGTCAACCTCAACCTCAAAATCGAATGAATGAAGCTTCGTTAAACCTGTTTCGTTTGGCACCAGTATAGAGGAATCTTTAAACGGTGGCTACAATTTTCAAAAATGTTTTTGTTCCACATCCTTACTATTATATTTCGTAAACTTACAAAATTGAATTAAATAAGTATTTTTAAACAGGTGGCTACACTCTTCAAAATACATTTTAATTATTACGTTTTCTTAAACCCATAAATATTTCGTTTAACCGAATAATTTAATTTAATCACTGTTTTAATCAGAGAGCAACTCTCTCTAAATTATTTTCAAAACAAAGCTATCTTAAACCGCCATCGCTTGAGTTCCATATTACAATATTTAGTTTGACCTATTATATTTGTAATTAATTTTTAAAAAGGTGGCACCCCTCTTCAAAATATTTTTGAAATTAAGCTTTCTAAAAACTTTCAACACTCAGATTGGAGATTTAATTTAATTTATTAATTCACCTTTCCTTAAAACATTTTAGCAATACAGCTTCCTTTGATACCAATATTACAATATTTGATTATATTCATTGTTTTAATTAAAATGGTGGTAGCTCTTTTTAAAACAATTATTCCATAGTATATATTATAGTATAATGGACTAAGAATATATGTGTCAAATCTTATCCGGATCTACTCTCATATGGCAGGGTTACACCAGGAGACCCCAATGCACCTGCTTTTCGAATGGGTTGCCCTCTCGAGAAGAAAAGAGAGATACCCAGGCTTATATACCCGGCAATCTTTTTAAAAGCTAATTTTCTCGGTAACATAACCTATAGTTATAGATCAGTCTTCTTACTGGTTTTATATTACCGCTATCTATAGTATTGGTTTTAGGTTGTGGCAATCGATTGTTGAAGGAGCATCGATTGTCTTTACGACTATCGATACTTTATTCCCTATTTTCAACTACTCGCTTCATTCCAGTCTCACAATTGTTGGTGTGGCCTGCTTACAGAGTGGAAGTTGTGTCAGATCGAGTTAAAACTTATAAAATATTTGCAACCACAAATATTTTACTAAATATAATGATCCATTGAAAACGAAACGATACCATCAATACGAGTACTACCGATGGTGCGCAAATAAATTAAACTATCGAGCGAGGAGATACTATCGATACCTTTCCGGCTCTAAATAGATATATGACCATCAAATAAAAGATATTTAAGGAAATTTCATAGCGAAACTAGTTTTAGGGTTGCCACCTTGTTTTTAAATATAATAAATTGGACTAGAATACGCAGTTAAATAGTTCAAGAGTTAAATCGCTGAGTGGTCTTAGGATATCTATATTTAATTTTATCAGGATTGCCAGAAGTGCGTATGGTAAATTAAAACAGGATGAATAAATTAGAATTTAATCAGGATTTCATATACGGTATTTAGAAAACAACTCCAAATGAGTTTAGAACGACGTGATCACAATATATTAATTTTAACGCCTGCAATAAATAGGAAGTGAGATTTTCACTGGGATAAAACTGAATAAATAGACACAGGCAGAACAATGACTGTACCTCCGTTTTTTTGTTTTTGTTTCTAAATGTCAGTTAGGTTACACCCGTTTTCATACAAGGGGATGTTGCCAGAACAGCTGAGATTTTCGCCTCGACGGCTCTCAGCGTCAGAATGATGTATTCGATGCGGTTCTTACTGTCATTGCGTATATAATTTGTTAGTGTAATTTTTATTTTTGTGCTACTGCTACCACCTTGTATGAATTTATCTTGTTACAGACATACATAAATAATGGAAAAATTATTTGAAAAAAAAACTTACATTTTGTACTAAATAATATGCTGTACCGCATGAAGCGCGCAATTAGCTTTTCTGTGCATGACTGTGTGGCATGTTTTGTGCAAATTTTCATATATTATCAATGTGGGTGTGGGTGTGTGTGTGCAACGTCTACATACATTTGACTTTTATGATGGTAAATGCGACGTACGTTTAATGGCAACGTGCGGATAATGCAACACTCAATTTGCATCAATGCGGGTCGGATGACAACAACAACACGTACATATGTGTGTGTGTGTGTATGGGTGCACACTCAGGACATTGCATTGCAGTGTTCGTACGATGGGTTGGATAGTGCATTGCTCTAATAATAATTATTATCGCATTGCATGCTCTCACTGGAGCTCGAATATTGGCTAGTCATTGAATTGGCTTTGCTTATGTTACTAATCTGTACGGTGCTGCTGCTGTTGCTATTGCTATTGGTGCAATTGTTGTTGTGTTTGCGTTCCTTGCCGACGCTTCGCCCACTTTTGCCAATCTTCTCAACTGCTGGCAGTTGTGGCTGCTGCTGCTGTTGCTGTTGCTGTTGCAAGGAGCGACTGCTACGTGATTTTGCTGGTTTTTGTTGTTGCGTCAAGTGTTGTTGATGCTGTTGCTGCTGATGTGCGCTGGTGCCCTTATTCTTTGACCCCTTATTGCCGCCACTTTTGCTATGCTTTAGGCTGTGATGATGTTGCTGCGGCTGCTGATTTAGAGCGCGATGCTGACCGCCGGAGTGATAGTGTTGCTGGTCATTGGCCTGCTGTTGCTGCTGCTGTTGCTGTTGTTGTTGCTGATAGTGATTCAAAGTGCTGTTGCTATGGTAGAGTACGGCATCGTGGGTCGAGCCATCATTGCTGCCGCTACCACTACCACTGGCGCTGCCACGCCCATAAATTTGTGACTTTGATTGGCTGCGATACAAATGCAGATTGGCCACACCATACGGATCGAGACTATCGAAGGTCTGCAAGTAGTGCGGACTGATCTGATTGTAGTCGCTCATACAGCCAGTGGTTGCGGTGACAGCACCAGCACTGCGTCGATCGAGTGTATTGGTACGTTGCTGTGACTCTACGCGCTGCTGCTGATGGCCATGGCCATGACCGTGTTTGTAGTGCGTCTGATTGCGTTCGCGATAGTCCAGTGAGTTGAAGTGATGCGGCTGTAGTGGTGGCGGTGGCGCCGGTTGAAATGTAGACAATGATGCCGATGGCGATGCCGATGATGGTAGCATAGCTGGATGATGGCCATGGTGTGCAATGTAGCCCAATGAGTTGGGCGGTTCAAGTGTTAGTGGGTGTGGCAGAGGTGCCGGTCTGTCTGTGTGATTAAATTTATGGTGACCAGTGTGGTTGTTTAAATTGGTATTGATGGTCGTGTTGGTGGGTTCGTTGTTGCGGTTGCCGCATTTGATGGCTACGAAGGAGGTCGGCAATGGTGGCAACGGTGGGGTGTTGGCGCGTGCAGCCAACAATGTTGTTGGCAATGATGTTGCTGCCGTTACTGTTGTTGCATTGCAGTTGCTGCCAATGCTGCTGTTGCTGTTACTGTTGTTGGTAGCTATGGTGGTGGTGGTGGTATTGGTGGATGTGTGGTGACTGGTGTGGTTGTTGTTTTTGGTTAAAGTGGTGGTGGTGGTGCAGGTGCTGGACAAGGTTGCCAGTTCGCGCTACGCACCATGATGGTTGCCAAATGTGCGTAGCACCGGCACACTCTGCATGCCATAGCAGACAACGATATGTAGTTCCCGGTTAGAATGAGTTTTGTAGGCGTGTGCATAAAAGGAATTTGTTTGTGAAAAAATTTCATAATTCAATTGTTTATAAATTTTTCTTTTATGCTTTAATTTTTTGTTTTTTTTTGTTCAAAATTAATAGCAGTTTGGAGTTTTTTGTTTAAAAAAAAAGATAAATAGTCATAAGGATAAATAACATTGTAGAAAAATACATTTGGATTTGTAGAAAATTGCAAATAAATTACTATACTTTTAATACGATTAGTAAACTGTGGTGATTATTTTTTTTTTACTAATTACGCTGTTTTTTTGTTTTTTTTATGATTTTGTTGTACTTGAAGTTGTAGTTGTTGTGAACAAAGTAGTAGTAATAGTAGTAATAGTAGTAGTTGTGGTAAGTAGTTAATATTTTTTTTTGCAATATCAGTTGTAGTAAACTCATTTGATTTGATAATTACTGTGAAGCCAAAAACAAACCAAATAAATAGCAATTAAAAGCGATACTTGTACAAAATTGAAGCTTAAAAAAAAAGAAAAAATATGATTTACAAAAAAGTACATATGGCGCAAAAAGAAAATATTTATACTAACTATGTTGGTGAGTTGTGAGTGAAATTGCGCTAAAAGTGCTTGACTGTTTTGGTTGTTTGCAAAGTGAGTGATATACTAGACTAGATACTACGACATGTGGTGTTTTCAAATTCTATAGTTGTTTTAGATTTTTTGTTGTTTTTTTATTTGGTAAGAAATATTGACATTAAACTAACTAAATGGATGACTAACTACGTACTCATACCTACGGGTAGAAATAAAATGAATAGAACTTAATTAGAGGAGTCTAAAAGATGATTTCTATATACATACATATATACATTAAGGTGTCCCAAATCTGTGTGGAAAATAGTGAAGTTCGTAAGATTTTTGATTCACAGAATTTTTTGAAAATGCAAAAATTTAAAATGGGGTTGCGCTTAAAAATTTAGAATACAAAAAACTTGATATATACATATGTAGTTTGGGGTAGGGAACACTAGGGTGGTTATTGAAAATTAAATGAACTATTTTTATAGTAACACTCCCACAATCGGTTGAGGCATTAGGCACAGTGGTTAAGGTTCAGATTATCCCATGAAGACTCAAAAATAAAAAATTTATTGCAATATTAACAACTGAAAAAAATTAATTTTTAAATTGTTTGAGTTGAGCGTAATCAGAACTTTGCGGTGAGGTTTAGGAAATCTGATGTAAACATTTTCTTCCTGCATTTAAGTACCACCCTAGTGTTTTACATACGTGCACTTTGAAAATACAAAATATGGCTTTAGCGGAAAAGTTTAAATTGTTGCGGAGACAACTCATTTACATTTGCTTTTAATAAACTACAATAATGTTGTTCAAATAAAATTAACTTTCATATAAGCTGATTAACCCTTTAGTTGTGCTTGGGTCAAAATGACTTGTAGCGCACATTTCTAGTAATAATGTTCAAAATTAAAGTGCATATAATCGTTACTTGCGACTTTTTTAATTCCCACAAATTTTATTTTATTTTTTTGAGTGGCTTTTGTAACATTTATATTTCAAAGTGCCGCGCCCACTTAACCCTAACTTCCAATTAGACTCGAATTAAGTATTCCAAGTTTTTTAAAATCTTCAAATTTAGAACAGTCTTAGTACACGTCAAACTTTTCTAAATAACTAGGCGCGCAAAATTTGAAAGCTCTTTCTAATTTTGATGTCCGATAATTTTTGGGTTAAATAACTACATAAAACTAAGAATACAAAATTTGAGCTCGATTAGCTTAGTTTCAGTGGTCGTAGTGACGCACTGTGGGAAATTGTTGACAGATTTTTAGAAAAATTTTTCCAAGTCAAGATATCAAAAAAGAAATGTTGTATAGATAACATTTTTCCTGTTGAAAAATTTCAGATTTTAAAAATCCAAAACACTTTTTCGCGGTCCGTTTAACCGATTTTGATGAAAGAATTGTGAAACTCAAAATCAACGTACACATATTTGATTCACAAATTAATACCAGCCCCTATATTAGATCTGTCATGTTGATTGAATGTCACAAATCTATCGTCCAAATGGCATTCAGCGACCTCCATATCCTTGCTGACATCTTTAAAATCTAAAATCTGAAATTAAAAATTAAGCAAATTAAAAAAAAATCAAAAATTTGTTTGCTACCATTTTTGACAGACACATTTGCTTAAACGATATTGAAAAATTGATATTTCGTTTATCGAAGGTACTTTCTCATTTTTCAATTTCACATTGATTGTACTCAAAATTTAGGAGTATGGGAACCAAACAATAACTGGTAATCAGAAATAGAAGACCTTGGACAATTTGGACACCCTAATGTACATATACATATAATATATACATTCAAATGAATAATGTGGCGTATGTCTTTGTAAGTTGTGATAGAGTTACCTACTGAAACTACAAATCTACTTTTAATACATACATATTGTAAATACATAATATAGTATCTATTAGCGATAAATTTCGAAAGTGTTACCAACTTTTACATACACATTTAAACGATAATAGTTACGAATCAAATACAGAACAAAAATACAAAATAAGAGCAGTATCAGTTCATTGCCTATCAACTGCTCTCTTCTCTCCCTCGCCATTAGAAAACGGTTTTAGACATTCTGAAAATATGTGCTAGTCCTAAGGTCTTTTTCCTATAAATATAAATAAATTTAAACAGCCGGTGTTTGATTGAATATGGCTCGAGGCACATTTCAGTTTAAGGTTGTGTCCAAGGCACATTAAACAGATAGAAGCATTAGAGAAAATACAACTCTGGCGTGAAAATACAACTCTGGTTTAGTTTATAGAGTTTTCGATAATTTTATATACCATGCGATATACTACTGAGATTTTATTTGGACTAAACATAAAAAGGCATTTTGCTGTGCCAATTCTGGAGCAAATATCATACTATTGTCCATGGGGAGAGGCATGAATGTAAGGTAAACTTCCACCACAGACAATGCCCGTTATTATTGGTCATTATGAAAGGCAATGGAATTAAAAACAGCGTTTGAAATTCGGGTGCATATCTTTCGGTGCCATAGAGCTCCACGTTATGAAAACCGGATAAATCAGGTAAAAGTTTTGTTATAATAAGCCTTGTGGCGTGGCATAGTCGTGGAAGAAGCAAACCAGCTCTCTATTTCAAATACTTCCAGAGATATGCAGCATGAAAAATTCATTTCGCGAGGGAGGTGTCACCCCCTATTACCAATAAATCCATTTTTTTTTGGTTCGAAATTGAGAAATGTAGTATGAAAAATGAGCTGTGAATAGGTGGTGCCTTTGGTATATAATTTCATTTATATCTTTTCCAAATTTCATTACTCCCCTTTTTCCAATAATACCTATTTTGCCCCTTTGGTGTAGAAATGCTTTCATTTATTTCAATATCAAATTCCAATACTCCCAATAAATTCTTCCAGAGAAATGAAGTATGAAAACTTCCATTTTTCTCTTTTGGATATAGTTAGAAATCAATGAAAGTGCAAAACTATTACTTCAATTCGCTAGGTCAAATATTTATAATGTTCTTGTAAAAGGCAAACCCTGAGTTAAATATATAGATAACCTGCTTTCCGGCCAGTGGGCCTTACCAGTCAATCGTAATATTTAATTAAAATTCAGAATAATATTCATTAAAGCCATTTACTTTTCTCAATCGAATTCGATATTACCACTTTTTCTACGACCAAATTGATAATTTTAGCTGAAATTGCATGCAATGCTCTTGTGACTAGTTGCATATTTAATTTAAACGTCTGAATGCACTTTATGCTAATGCAATGCATGGCAGGCGTTATAATCAGGCAAGGCAGAAGGGTACACACAATTTCAATAAAATCTCATACATAATTTTGTATAGTTAAACACCCGATGCACCGCATTGTATTGGGGTATTTGGTATTTCAAATTTCCATAGCAGAAATTATATAGCAGATAGTTTATAATAATTGTCACAAACTCTCTTGCAACAACTTGTCGGTAAGAAAACCAGCTGATACCAAAAATGTTTAAACACAATAAACATAAAAAATGTTATTTATCGACCTATTTTTATTAAACAAAATATAGATAAACAATTTTGGAATGGAAAAGGTGAGTAAAAATAGATAAGCAAAGGCTTTTTTGAAGTTTATTCTTGGGTTTGGTTTTCGCGCCAGCAAAAGAAATCAGCTGTTTGTAAAACTTGCAAGATGTACTTTTGGATAATTTTCTCTTCGAGAGCGAATGGTGCGAAATTCTGGAGACTTTTGTTGCTGGATAACTTTAACTCGATTTTTACGTGAACACTCTAATTCTAGATGTAATAATTGAAGTCTAACAGCTTTAAAAAATTGTATTTGAATTTCTGAATCCCGTTTTATTTGCGCTAAGGACGACACAAATATCATGTAAGCAATTTGATACTTGATAATGACTTACAAGAAATTTTCACAATAACGTTTTTTTTTTCAATATTTTATAGCGTGTTATCCTTTGTTTGAACTAAATACTGCAAAATTGTTAATTAAATTTGTTTTTCTTCAAACTATGTTTAGCTTGGTAACACTTTCCTTCCATACAAGAACAAGTATAATATTATGTTCTCACTACGCCTTAAACTCCACGTTTAAGGTTTTACTGCAGTGTTTAAGAAATTTGACATTTTTTGTTTACTTGTTGCGGGTTTTAAAGAGATAAAGCCAAGATTGACACCCGTGCGGTCAAATTTAATAAAAAAAGGGCGCATGTCCAGAAACACCAAATAAATTGGCTGATAAACTCCAGTTTAAGGCGTGGTGAGAATATATAATAAGGATAATGTATTTATTTTCGAACGGGTTCTGTTTATTTATATTTATTTTTACCGAAAATAATTTACAACATGCGTTAAACAATTAAATACTACAACATTCACACATCTAGTAAATATTCGGTTATAGATTTGTTTAAAAAGGATGAACTATATAGGTAAAACATACAGAAATTTATACACATACATAACAATATATACAAAAAGTAAGCGGATGGAAAATATATCTACTAATTACAAATTAAATTACATTTACAAAAAAGCAACAACGAATTCATACAACCAGGCGAGCAGACAGCATTATCAAATACTGTGTAACATCCTTTAGTGAAATCTCATTCACAGTGTGCGCAAACTTGCTATGTATGTGTTGTAGCCTTAAGGCGGCAAGTTGGCATGCAGCTATGTGTCAAATTTAACTAAGTGACACATGGAATGTCGCAAACAATTCTGAAGTTAATTAAACAATTTCAACATAAAGGAAAACATTCTAATGTACAAACACTGAAATAAAAAGAAAAAATAAAATGGAAGGAAGAATAAAGTAAACAGCAAATTTTACTAAGTCGCAGGTATTGTGCACATGCAAAAAAAAAACAATCTTCGTGAACAAGTAGGTAATGCAGTTCATTTACGCAGCATCACTTTCAGCCACATGTTGGGCGCTGCTACAACGAAAATGAACGAGGGGTGAGTAAACAAAACAAAAAAAAAAACAAAAAAAAAACCATTTACGAGACACCGTAGTTTAAGCCGTTTTTGCATTTAATTTACACCGTTTTATTCCATTACACTTGAGTAGTACTTTCGTGCTTAGCGAAGCTTCCCATATTCGCTATGTTTGGTATATCAAGTAGTAAGACAAGCAATTAGTGATAGTGATAGGGGCGCTGGTTGGTGGTTTGAGAAGTCTGTGTGAGGGATAGAGTACATATCTGAGAATAGAAGTGCACGCGCATGCCACCCAATCTACAAAGTGACTGTGAGATCCAAAGGTGATAGAGTTTAAGTGTGCAAACAAATGCAAATAGACATTATACTCGCAATGCGCCAAAAGGTAAAAATATACTCTATATATGTATGTAAGTACTCGTTGCGAGTGAGTTGGAATTACTACTTACGTGCTAGGTACCTGCAATTGTTAAATGCACACTATACTAAATTAGCTTAAGCAAAAAAAGAGGGAATCAGTGCCACACGCACTTACGCAGTAAAGTTTTACTTTTGGTGAGAATATTTTGAAATTAAATTCAGCAGAATACGAGTATAATGGAATTACGCGTGAGTTAAATGAAGCGCGTTGATTGCGAAGTATATTTCAGGGACTAATTTAAGAAGAAGAAGAAGAAGAAGACGAAGAACAAATGTAAGAATTCTAAATTAGCTAACTAAAATTGTATTTAATTAGGCCTGCGCTTTTTATAGACATTCCCGCGAGACTCAAGCATTTCTATTATTGTTAGAACGATTTGGAATTGCGTTGAAAAGAAATGGGTGGAAGTGAAGCGGACAACCATAAAACATTTTAATTTACCGTTTCTGTAAAGTGTCTTTAAGAAATAAATAAACTGATTTAAGAAATTTTGAAAACCTTTATTTGTAATTCTTAAATTTTATGAAAAAAATACAAATCTAAACAGCAGAAGAATTAGATAATAATTTTTTCGATATCGATTATAAACAGTCACGGTCCTTGGTTTTTGACCTTTTTCGGAAAATTGATTGGAGAAAAATTTGAAAAACTTTGACAAAACATGACCGATTTAGACATGTACGGTATCTTTATCTTTGGAAAGCAATATTCTTACTTTTTTACTTTTCTTTAATTTTTTACAAATCTCATTTTTTTAATACTTGTATGCAATTGTTTTCAACCTATCATCTCAGCCTATATCATTTTCAACATTTAAAAAAAAAATATGTTAATAAAAATTAAATTTACGAAGGTATTTGCAAATCGGTGCAGCTCACTTAAGTCTTGATATTTTTCGATAATATTTTTAAATATAATAATTTCATAACTGCGGTGGAAATTTTGCAACTTTTTATTTTGGTAAGAGACCCTATTTTAGTTGGTTATAAGGAAAAATAAAAAACAGCAAAAGAGATTAAGTTTCTGAAAATCTTGGAGATATGTTTTGAAAACTCTAAATGGCTTAATTTGTTTTTTACAAACTCAATTTTTTTATATTAACTCAGCTCATAAAGCTTAAAAGTTCAGTATAAAAATATTTAAGTAAATTTTCAGCGGAATAATAATAATGAGATTTTTGATGCAGTTTTGAGTATTTTACATTTATGCCGGTATTCAGTATCATCTCCAGTCAAGTAAAATTGAGATTACAAATTAATGACTCTTTTTGTAATATGAGACGATTTGGGTGGTCATTCAGAGAAAGTCACAAAAAGTTCACCGAAAATGAGTGGTGAAAAAAACATACAAAAAACAATCAGCTGATAGCTTGTTCCAGTTGAAGATGATAAAATGACTCAACGAATATTCACTTATCGATTACATATGAAATGTGGTTTGGTGTAAGCTTTTAAAAAGCATAATCGATCATTAAAAATATCAAGAATATGAAAACTACTAAGAATACATAAGCAAATACAAATTTTGTTTAGTTTTTTATGCATCGATTTGGCTGGCAGATGTATAAAAGCAAGAGCAGAAAAATTAACAATCGACTAATAATGTATTCCATCTCTATAAACATTCGTTTGAAATTGCCCATCAAGCTTGCCAGAATTTTTACACGAGCATACCTGGATGATAATAAGTTTCCATTTAATCGTATTTAACAAAATAAAAATAAAAAGCATATTTTTGTGACTTTTTCAGAACCAGCTGACAATTTAGTGACATATTTATTGGGAGTAGAGATACGGCACAGCTTACTGAATACCAACTAGTTTTAAAATCGGCTTTCCCGTTGAAAAGTCTATGTTAGTGACTGCTGAATGAATTCTGAAATTATATTAAATTATGCCGTGTAATCTGATCTTCTCTGTATAGTTCGGTGTCGTACAATCCGACTTTATCGATTTTTATGTTCGAATTTTTCCATTATCGGTTTTTTATGAGCTACAGCTGGTATTTCTCATAAAATGCAGGTATATTTTGTACAAAATAAAATTTTTGTTTCAATAATAGCAGGATTCATTTATAGTGGAAATCTTAAAAAATTATCAAAAATCAACAAGAATTTTTAGCTACTTGAAAGTTGCCCCTTGTTATAGTTAAATTAAATTAGCTACAAACTGCACACCAAAAATTTTCTAAAAATTTTTAGCGAAAAGTTAGAAAATTTGAACACTTTTGTTTTAAGTTTACATTTCGAAAATGGAGTAAAAATCAGGATTTCCCTAGTAAGCTATAATATATTTATAATACATTTATCTTATATTCTTCCTTTATTGACAAAACAATTCAAAAATTTTAAAAATTCTCAATCGTTTACAAATTTCAGCAAAAATTTCAACATATCAATGGAAAATTTGATTCGAATATCGGTTGTGCTTATGGTTGTAAAAAGAAATGTCCAATAAAATCTCGCGACACCAAATGAAACAGATATCGGTTTATTTTTCCGACATCTCAGGCGATTATTTGTTTTTAATACTTTCAAAATCATGTATTCATTTTCCGGCCCATTTATTTGTATCAATAATAATTTTTATGAGCTCTAGATTATTTATTTATTAGAAAGTTATTGAAAAAACAACAATGGTAAAATGTTTAGATATTTCGGAGATCACCACATCATCCTCATCAGGATTCTTGCGTGGATCGAACCTACATCCTCCACGGCAAACTCGAACTCTTATCCGAAATAGCTATGACTTCTATCATTGTTATTTTTTCAATAACTTTCTAATAAAGAAATGACACTGAGTAGATAAAAATTATTATTTTTAAAAGCTATTTTAATTTATAAAAACTCCGCTTGTGAAGTATTTTCAAATTAGTCCGGTTCGCATAAATCTTAATTTTTTCCGAACTTCTTATAATGAATTTTACAATTCCGATGAAATAATAGTACCGATTTCTTTTATATAGAGCGTTAGGCATACTAATGCTTTTAGTTTCTAATTTAATTAAGTCATCTGATAATCCAAAGTGTCCTCTGTATTTTACTACCACCGCCTCCATCTTTAATTGCAATAATTTCGCCCCAGACCATAGTTCTGAAATATTACAACGCTACATTTGAGCTTTTCCTTTAGCTCACAAAGTTTAAACAAATTTGCTTTCATAAATTAAAAAAGGAAGAGCTTTTGGTATGCTATGGTATATAAAAAATCAATTTTTAACATATTAAACATAGCTGAAAATAGATGTTATGCTGCATTAGTTGTTTGCACTTTTTACGCTTTACTAGCATCATTTACTTCCATTAAACTTTGAAGTAGAGCAAAAACTATCCCACAAATTTCATTGAACTATTTGATCGACTTTCATTCGTTTCAAATCCACTGACATGCAACGACGATGCCTTAAAGCGGTGCGGTGCGGTGCTGCGTTGCTATGCAGTGTTGCCACCCAGCTATGTTGCGGTTCGAATGTTTGGCTGATGCGTTCCGCAACAACTTCAAAGTAGAGCAGAAAATTAAAATTCTTTTATTATGTTTGGAGGGGGGTGTGTCTATCAAAAAGTTTGCGACATTAATGCCACACAAAGCAATAGACTAGCAACAATATATACATATGTATATATATACATATACATATAGAAGAAATATATACCCCGATACATATGCACAGCGTGTATTCGAAGTGTGTAAGCATCCAACGCTGTTGCAACACTGTGAGGAGCATATTTAAAATATGTGGCCTCTGCAACGTTTGAAAATATTTTTGCCCAACTTCCTTTAAACTTTTCAAACGTTTTTCCTCGCTTAGCGACGCGGAATTTTGCTTTCTTTTCTGCTTCTACTTTCCACTTCTACCGCCCCCCCTATCAGCAGCACCGCGTTGTTGCATACCACATTGCATGTACCTACTATATTGTTGCATAGCTACAATCACCGACCTCGCTTGCTGCTCATCCAGCTACCAGCTACCGGCTACCAGCTAAATGTGTGTGGAGGTCATCAATTGTCCAGAAGACGCTTTAAGAACTATGCGTTGGACTTAGAGAGCACCAACAACAGCGTGACTGAGGAATTTGAAACGCTTTCATTTGTCCGCTGAGAGTTTATTTGGGTTCTACTGTGAAATTGCAAAACTTTTTGCAGCGCTGAGACTTTCAAAAGCAAAAAAGTGATAGATGTACAGTTGAGAGGAAAGAATGTGAATACAAACAAAAACAAAAAAAAACAACGCTTAAAGCCAAAGGAAGTAGCTGCGTGCGGGGGAGTTGATATGTTTATAAATCATTTCTTTAGAGTTCCGCACTTCTTCTGCTTTCAACTTGAAGTTCTCGGTTTTCATTGGGTTACGAGTCGCAGCACGCAATTTGTTTTACTGAAATGTCAAGCGATTTCGCTTTTGCCGTTGTTGAGTTTGGCTTGGCTGTTTTCAAACGGATTTTGGTTTGCTTGCTTTCATTTGAGTATTAATTACATATTTATTGTGAAGATTGTTTTAATTTAGTTTGAGAATTGCTATTGTCCAATATTTAATGAGTTGCACAAACTATATTTACTGAATTAATTAAAAGAGCATTTTGTTTAAAAAGAAAATCAATTATATAGTGTAAGAAAAACAAGCATTCATTAAAAATTCTGATACTAATGTTTTACAACTTGCGACCACTATTTTTCAATTTGATTTCAATATTAATTTAGGGTGAAATAAATACTACTTACCTTAAATCATTAACTCGTAGTTATGGATCTTAGCATGCCATTAGTTACAAAAAAAAATGCGTTATTATTATGAAAACATCTAAAATTTTATCTCATTTCGACTTGATGCTAACGCAAAATACTAAAATAACTACATGCTACAAATTTCTGTGTTATATTTGGTAACCAAAAGTATAACACAGTGCAAACCAGACAGACACACTTCAATACATATGTACATCAAAATTTCACAATATTACGTATACGCCATGGATACATAAATGATTATAAATGGGTCCGTTTCTTTGTAACCTAGTTGCAAAAGAACAATAGGTAGGATGAAAAATAGCATGTAAAGAAACAATACTAACTCGGAAAAATATGGCACAGATGTAGTATTGGGAAGTGAAAAAACTGCGCTATTGTGAATTTGCCTTAAGAAAATATGTACATGGGAAATTTAGATTTAAGACCTAATTCGTTTTTATTTGCATAGTATTTGTAAATATACAACTACATAAACCTAAAAATTGCCGGCACAAATATTTTTCCTTCCTAAATAGCTCCAAACAAATCGCAACTTACATGAAAGAGGCTAACAGTGTTGCTTTTTCAACTAAAGAAAATTTTATCCGAGCTGCAGCGTTCTTTTGCGAGGCGGTTACATTAAAACGGGGCAATATTAGGCTTTTTTTTTGTATCCGACTGACAAAAGAACACTACTTAAGATAATGCCATGATTAGGGACATTAGTTTAAATAAATTTAATTTTTTGCATTTTCGAAAATTACCCCTATGTAGAAAGTGGGCGTGGTAGTTGACCAATTTTGAATACTTCTATTTAATATCATCCTTAGTACCCTACTTGCTGTTCGTAAGTTTAAAAAATTGAGTTTTTTTGCATTCCAGAAAATTACCGTTAATTAATTTTATATGTAAATTGTGAAATTTGTGCATTTTCGGTCACCCTATATTTTTTACGTATTTTTTCGTGAAACAAGTAGTATTTTTACGGAGAAAAATTTACAAAAATGTCCAACATCTGCTTTAAATATTTATGCGAGTAAGAAGTGGTAAGACATGAATTTAAGAGAATTAATACCCCTGTAGATATAAATTGCGCTGTCGCTTTAAAAGCGAACTGGCATTTCCTTCCAGATAAAAAAAAAAGTCGAGCAATTATTATATGAAAAAAACTGTGCAACACCGTCAATAAAAGAAAAAATTATCAAAAATCAAATGGGCTTTTTTTGACTCACTGGAGACATGCAGTTTTTTACCAGGAAAGTTTCTAGAAATTCTGAGTAAAAAGTTTGAATGTTAGCTAAAAATTCGCAGACTCTTTCTGCAACTTCTGTAAAAATTGAAGCTTTGATTTATATTTTTTTTGTGCTAAAGACAATATTTTTATTGAATATTAGCAAAACTTATATGAAGACAAATACTTTGCCAAAATTTATCAATACCTTGCGCTAATATTTCAATGCACGGCGGTGGATGTGTGTCACTTCAGTTAAATACATATGAAATCTGAGGGGACATTATCAATAAAAAAATGTAAAAAAAAACAAGATTCAATCTTAATATTACAATATCTCAACTTTATCATACAAAATTAGCATGAAAAACATTCGCCAGGCTTTTGCTCGTTATAAACAGATATAAAAGTATGCGACGTTTTCATAATTAAGATGATGTGCAAAAAATTCAAATGGCCAACTTTTCAGTGGCACATTTAATAACATTTTCAATGACAGTAATATATATGTAAATATTCGCAGAGAGTTACATATAAAGGTAAGGTATTTGCAAAATTTATTCAATCATAAGAATATAAAGTAAAGCAATTTTCTTTATGCAAAATACTTTGGACCAACCCAACACACACATAAGCGGTGGAACTAACCAATTATAGCTATATAATGAGGTTATTAAAGCAAAGGCCATTTGTGAATTCCATCGTCGCTCTCCTGTTGATTGCCGACCAGCAAGTAAATTCCCAGGTTCACAAACAGAAGAGACAGCGTCTGCTGTGCGTAATTACGTCTGAATGCATTGCCATAAACGTCTTTCAATTTTGCATACTCGGCCATTGATGGCCGCAAATTAGTGTAATAATTAAACAAAGGTGACGCTTTGTAATGTGACGGCATATTGTGTTAAAGATATTGTACAGCTATTGAATAGAAAATATTGTAAGCTTGGCTTCTCAGAATAATAATAATAATGATAACAATAATAATAATAATAGTAACCATAATATTAATAACAATAGCGTCTTCAGGCTACACCACAAATGGCGAGACCTACAAAACTCCGCCACCGAACTAAAGATAACTTTTATGATGCTTTTTTTTGGTTTTTGTTTATAGATATCTTCTTATTGCGTTTCAGCATACTTTCAATTCCCATATATTGGGACCTGGAAAGATTTCTGTATTCACGATTTTTATCGTCAACATTTTAAATTATTTATCTGCGGCTTTAAGAAAAGTGGAATTTTTTTTTATTGAATGTGTACTCCTTAAAGGTAGTTAAAAATGTTCATTTTGACAACTTTCTTGAGAAATTTACAACAAAAAAAATGTTCCGAATATTATACTAAAAGCCTTCGCTGACTATATCTGTATGTAAAGTTATATAAATATAGTTACTTACCAAACTATTTTGCTTTGAGTTTTTTTTCATTACAATCAAAATGTTTTTCATGGTAATTTTTTTCGTTGAATATTTAATAAAAATAATCCTCATTTTATAATGAAAATCATGCAAATCTCAATGTTTCGAAATTTCAAACTTTTGAAATGGCGAAATCGCCAGCCAAAAAATTATAAAAAATCAACGAGAACTTCTAGGTACTTGAAACTCTCACTCTGTTATATTAAAATTGAACGGGCTACAAAACTGTATCGAAAAATGTCCTATAATTTTGTTTAAAAGTCTGTGATTTTGATGAAAATTTGCTGAATTCTTTTCAATTTTGTGCAAAATCTGAAACATTGCTTTGCTTGGGTTTCGTTTTAAAATGAACTACATTTTTATAAAAAATCAGCGACAAAACTTATCACGAAAAACATTTTTGATTATAATAGAAAATAAAAAAACTAAAAGCAAAATAATTTTGTGAGCAACTGTAGTTGTTTCTTGGTGTTCTTTTCTTTTACTGACAGGGCGAAAAGTGGGTGTACATTGGATATATTTTAGTTTTTTATGTGGCGATAGTGTGGGAGATAGATGGGGTAGTTGGGGCTTTTTTCCAGCGACCGTAATTGTTACGATTTTTATAGTAAAAACTTTTAAAAATTGCCAAAAATCAATCGGCATTTTTAGTCACTTAAGACTTCCACATCATTATGCTAAAATTAAGCTAGAAAATTTAATAGCAAATATCTTTCTAAAAATTCTGATTAAAAAGTTTAAAAATTTTATGGAAATGTTTTGAATTGCCTACAAAGTTAAAATTTTTATTCATATGATTTTTTAATAAAACAAACTATATTTTTCTAAACAAGCAACTAATAGATTTTTTTAAAATGAAAAAACGCCGTGTGGTTAGTTGTTTCAGTATGTATACAATGAATTTGAACAAAAAGCCTGATTTTTAATTGTTTGATTTTTACGTCTTTGAAAAATCGCCTGTAAAATACGCTACATAAATTTTGTTGGACTATCCTAATCCTTGCAAAAAAACTGAATTTTTAGGAACTCAAATTGACAAATCTAGTTTTTACTTTTCTGCTGAGCTTTTTGTTGTTCTTAAAGGTTATCCTGAGTCTCAGTGTGTTGATTTTAACTGTAAAATGTGTAACTTTTTATTTTTTATTTTTCTATGATTAGACAAAGTTAAGCCTCAAAATATGATCGACAATGTAAAACATGCCATATGAAGCAATAGAAACAGCTATGGCTAGAAAAAACATTCCGAATTTACTATTAGTTTGATAAAACGCATTTCACCCTCTCTAGTGGTGTTAATAACAAAAATCCGCATTTTGGAGACAGAAAATCCTCGAAACGTGTCGCCATGCCACACAGCAACCCAAACAACGTGGTTCTTGCAACAAAAATTCCCAAGGCGTGTGATATCGAAAATAGGCGGTATTGACTGGCCACCAAGATCTCCCGGACTTCTTTTTATGGGGCTATTTAAAGAGTCAAGTTTACGCCAGCAAGCTGAAGACTTGTGACGAGCTCAAGATCAATATTCGTGTCCAAGTAGCTGCCATATAAACCGAGATGCTCGAAGAAGTGATGGAAAATGCCCGAAAATTGAACTAAACAAAAATCACCATTCTGTGCAATCTATTGTTTCTTTCAAAGGTTTTTCAAAATTCTCATACCGGTGGAACTGATAGCCCACCCTTACATACATGGCAAGAACAAAGACGATTTTCGAATTCACATGGGGATACTTACGAAGCGTCAGTGATCAAATACTAGGAGATAATACTATAATTCTTGAAAGGGACTACTGCGAAGCGACAATATCATATATCGCCGAAAGATCCCAAGTGTGGTAGATTGTTAGATCCAAGTAGTAGGATGGGTGTACTGGGGCTGGGATATTCGGGCGAAAACTCTACAACTTGTCTAAATCAATTGACCACCAGCAACAAAGTAACGTGGGGATGAGTTCCGGGGTATGAGAGGTTAGAATACAACGAAAGGGTTGACGGTCTCGCAAATTTTCAGAGCCTTCCTGTGCAACATCTAAGGGTTACATTATACAACTATTAAGAAGATGGGAAGAGACTCGGTTTGCAAAACACTAGGGTAATACAAAGTGTAAACGCCACTCCAAGGGGTTCATATCTCCTTCTCGGAAGATCTTTGAATGACTTCTGTATCTCGGCCGTGAGACCCTAGAGACTCTTACTGATTACCGGACAGGCTATTGAATGTTAAGGTACCATCTTCGTCACAATTTGTAGGTTGGTAGACGAAACGCCAGTGCATATGTTGTATAGACATTTTAATTTTCCATCACTGAATGGTGACCATATGGTACACTCGAAAAGGCTATTAGTTATGGAGTTAACCCAAAATACATATATATTACTCTTATTAAAGTTTGGCACCTCATTCATACAAGCAGCCATAAAAAGTATCTGAAAAGAAGAACTATCTGCTATACGGAGTCGTTGTAGAACTGTAGGCCTCTCAACTTATGATACAACATAAATACGCTACAAATTTAAAGAGAAACTCGGCCAGACGTCATGCTGTATATATGAAGCCAAACTTTTATTATACAATATTGTTATTATTATTAATGCACCGCGCGGTATCACAATACCACAAAAAAAAAATTCGAAACCAAAATTGGCTACATACACAAACACCTAAAATATAAACACAAAGATAAATATTTGGAGAGCAATGAATCGCTCACTCATCTTGCAAAAAATATTTAAAAAAAAACAAACACCAAACACGTAGCGAAAGATAATGTTGTGGAGAAAACAAACAGTAAAAAAAAGTAAATTATGAAACAACCGCAAACTTGACTTCCGTTTGCTTTTGCGTGTTGGGTCAGCTCGCGATAGTCAGCAAAAGCTGAACAACAAAAGCGCGTCGCTGTTCAGTTGGTGTGAAAAATTATGCCACAGTATTTGTTGAAATGTGAAAATTATGAAGGTAGTAATCACAAATAAAGCGCCAAAGTATGTAAAGGAAGACGCATGAAGGAAGTGTTTAATGTAGAATGATTATACGCATCGCTGCAGAAGCGGACTTCGGTGATTTTGCGCTTCTTCATTGCTGCATTGCGGCTATTTTCTTTTTATCGTCACTTTTACTGGTGTCCGTTGTGTTGTGTTTGCGTGTAAATGGTCGGTGTAAATGTCGGGTAATCATTTAATTTACGCCAAACTGACCTTTCACCGCGTCCGGTGTATGGTGTGTATATTTGTTTTTGTCATTTACAAATACATATATATACATATATACATATATATATATATAAAGTGTTTGTATGTATGTATGTACATATGTACGTTGTTCCCTTCGAAATATATTTCACGTAATTTTCCATTTAAGTAAATGGCAGACGGGATGTGTTTACAGTCTCTGCATTTTTTCACTTTATGGGTACGTTGCATAAAAACAAAAAAAAACAACAACAACGAATTGTAGATTTGTTCAATATTAAAGCAAGACCGAATTCTTGCTCACTTAAGGAATTATTTTTCTTGGCGTTAAATGTAGAATATTTTTATAAGTCATTATTATTTTTAATTTGTGTTAAAAGCCCGTCGCACAACGGGAGCCAACCACTTTATAGCCACGTAAATCATGTATTACAAAGTTATCAAAACTGTTAAATTTTTGCTACGCATACTTTCAGGCTGCATACAATGGAATTAACAGTTTGAGCGATATGTGGTGAGTAGGAGCAGGAGGTAAGCTTTTTTATATTTATTTAAATGCAGTTTTATGGGCGGCGCATAATTTTTCACTGTTTATTGGATATTTTGCGGTACAAATGCGTCTACGCTTGGGGAATATTTTATTTAAGGTATATTTTTACAGGCATATTTTTTACACGCTTTTCAGTGCTAATTTGTATTAATGATTAAAAAATGCCAAATACTGTATTAATTTACTTAATGATCGAGGGAAGCTACTATTTAGATCTGGAGATAGGTTGAGCTGAGATAGGCTAGAGTCATCAAACAATTCAATTTCTGCATTTTCATATGTAAATCGCTGCAAACTCTACATCTTCACCAGTTTAGTGAGCATTCGTCGTTAGAGTTCCTCGAGTGGTAGGGGAAGGGGCGCGGCATGTACTACGGCGCATTGAAGCAGGTAGTTAGTGATGTTTTTCTCGAATTATAATATGTATAATTGAACGTTGAAAGCCGTGTCGGAAAACAATTTTAAAGTCCGCAAAATTAACTAAGCAAAAAATAAAAAGTTCTAAAAAAGCATTAAATAACACACATATTGCAACTGTTTGTTCGCCCTTCAATTTCAAAATTTTCCGTCCAAAATTTGGTATTACGAAATGTAAACAAAATTATGCTCGAAGCTGAAAAAATTCCGGTCGAAAACAAAAAAATTTCGGATGAAAGTTAAACTCTTATTCTTTTCTGAAGAATACGGATAGGACAGAGCATTTCATCTGTATCTGTTCTGCTTTTGCTACGCTGAGATGGAGCATATTTGCGTCAAATATGTATAGTGGGAATGGAAAATGGCCATTCTCTTTCCATTAAAGACTTTGGAAAATTTATAACTAAGAAGAGAAACGAACTCCCAGCTCCACCTTTTTGCTATCCTCTTCCCTATCCCTTATTAGCTTTATATTTTCCCAGGCCTAAAGTGCAATGGGCCACTATGCCTTCTATTCCACATTATATTTTAGAAATTTTCTTTTTGTTTCGTTTAATTTTAATTTCCTTTTTTTTTATTTGAAAATAGTTTCTTACTTATTTCATTTAATTTTAATTTCCTTTTTTTTGTTTTTAGTTTGCAATTTTTTACTTATTAAATTAGTTTAATTTATTTCAATTTTATTACTTAATGTTATTATTTTTGTAATGTAATTGTATTTTTGTGCATCTCATTTAATTTTAGTTTATTTTTTACTTTGTATCATTTTATTTTGCTCCACTTTGTTTTATTTTATTTAATTTTAGTTGAATTTTTTTCTGTTTCTTATTTTTCGGAATACCTTTCGAATGACATACATATATTTCTTTTTAACCACTGTAAATATAGTCAAGGCGTAAAAAGGTTGTAAAGAAGAGATATTTTGCCCGCGTAACGACGGGATTTAAAAATTTTATTTTCAGAAAAATAACGCATTGCAAAGCTACCAAAACTGTTATAATTTTGTGTGCATACTTTCAGGGCGAAGACAATGGAATTGACAGTTTGAGCGATATGTGGTGAGGAGCGCGATACCTGTCTTTTGGAGGGTGCAATATTATACTCCTTCATTTTGGAATGACAGTCACTATTTTTTCTTTGAAAAAATTATGCGAAAAATAATACTTTATTACCACAGCCTTTTAAAAATAATAATTTTAAATATTTTCGACAATAATTACGAAAAATTTCCAAGTACCAGCGCTAAGCGCCCGTTGCTAACAGAGCGAACCCAACGCCGGGGGAAAGCTAAATTTCTATTTAGATAGAGCCATCATCTACTCCTGATGTAACAATAATAAAAATAAATAGTTTTGACAGTTCCCTAATCGTTTAAATTAAATTGTAACTGACATCTATCAAACACATATCGGCACTCTATATTTTATTTTTTACTACACGGCGTATACGTAACATATAATTTCGCTTTGCACACAAGTCATTCCCATACATCCACACACACACACATACACGCAAATGTATCTGAATACTTACCTCTGAAAGTTTGCCTTATTTCACATGCTAAGCTATATTTAGTTATAAATAATTAAATGCGCAATCTTTATGAATAATTCAAAAATGCTTTGCTTGTGGATGAACAGCATTTGCTGGCGCAGGTCGTTTTACTACTATGGGGAATCAAGAAAATCACTTCAATTTTGCTGCTGCAAGAAATAGCAATACAAAAAAAGGCATTTAATATTTAATTATTTAAAAAAAAAACAACAAATATTCAAGTACACGATAAGGACGAAATAGGCATCATATAAACACGGATAAACATTTATACACATTTTGGAATTGGCGTACACGATAAGAAAATGTCGTATGCAATAGGAAATGCGCCATTAAATATGCATTTAAAACTACAAAAAAAACAACAAAAAAAATGACAAACAACAAAAATGTTGTGGCAAATGCACCAAAGAAATGCACATTGAGATAAGGTGAAAAGAAAGCGATAAATTTTAGCCTAAATGCAAAGTGCTTTGAAATAAATAAACTAAATTGTTTTAGGCGAAGTTTATTGCAAGAAAATACCAGAGTTTTTGCAGTGCATTTATTTTGCGTGAATAAATTTCTTAGTGCATTTAAGTTGTGCGTTTTTTTTTTTGTTAGGCATTAGGAAGCAGGCCTTGTGTGCATAATAAAATTTTTTTATGTGCTATATTGTTTGAAAATTTAATAATATATTTATTTATTTACTTGCTTCTGTTTATTTTGCTAAAATTGTGAATAAAAAGTGTGCTTTGAAAGTTATTCTCTAAAAAGAATAAAATGTTGTTATTTTTTATTTATTTTAATCTTATTCCTCATAATTTTTAACGCAGAGCTGATCAGTATGCAATTAAAAGCAAATTCATTTCATTCATTTTTAAAAAGTGAAACAAAATGTGCAATATTAATTAATAGCTCTTGGTGGGTTTATAAATATTTATACGTCTATGTACACTAGGGTGCCTTACAAAAAATATATAAAAACATTAGGGTGCATCTATCAAAAAAAAAAACATACCATTTATATTTCTATCGCAATTATAAAATGTATTATATTTTTTTAGATCATCCATCAAAATATTGCGTAAAAATATGAAGATTTACGTGAGCTGGGCTGCTTTAAAAATAGCTGCAAATATGGAGTTCTTTTAAAATTAAAAATGGTTTTTTTATACACAGCTTTAAAGGTCTGTATAAAAATTAAAAAAAAAAATTGAGCAGTGCTGCTTTCTTATCGGCCAAGCTTACCTAAATCTTAATATTTTATCGAAATATTTTGGCTGAAGTCTTTTATTAAAATATATTTTATAATTCCGTTGGAAAAATTATGCCAGTTTTTTATTTTTGTATGAGAAGTGATGCCACTTAATGTATGTATACATTTTTAGATGCACAAAGTGTGTATATATTAAATTCAAATGTTTTGGTGCAGTTCTTTGGTGCGTTTGTACTTCATTAAAATTAAAAAAAAAAAACTAAAAAAATAACATAATTGCAATGCATTGATTTAGGTTACGTTTGAAAATAATCTCTATTTAATGCAAATGATTTGTTAATTAGTGATTTATTGTTGGTGACATATTTATTGGATGTAGATGAAAAAAGTGTGGTAGAGAGAGAGAGAGAAGAGCGTGGGAGAAGTTGGATGTAAATATAAGCGTGCTGGATGTTGACGTGTATGTGTAATTATATAAGTAATGATTAGATGCGAAAATAATGTATGTAAATGACCAATACTGGAAAAAAATTTAAATATTTTCTAGCTTCAACAAAACAATACAACATATGTACACACATATTTTGATTTTACAAGTTATGTGATTTTTTTAAACTAGTAATTAAATTTTGTATATTGACTGTGGGGCTTTGTGGTCAACTACAGCCTCTCTTTATGAGCGTCTGAGACGCTTGTTCTAAGTGGTATTCTGAGATTCACAAGACGACTACAATTAGCGGATATGCAGCTTATTGGCTTCGGTAAAACTAACGGTAACCAGACACCGAGATAAAAGACTTATTATAGAATATTTTGTGATGAGAAACTGCCTATGGGACTTCGGAGACGATTGCGTTAAGTTGAATTCACTTAAATCAATAAGTTAAATTAAATGTTGCAATATGGGAGCCAAATGAAAAAGATTTAAGAAAGCTTGGTTTTGGAAATATTTTCAAAGAGGATTGCCACCCGTTCAAACAAAAAAAAATTAAAATAATTAATTAAATTAAATATTATAGCAACAAATGGCTTTAAGAAGGCTTCATTGCGAAAATATTTTTAAAAAAGGGTTGCGGACCGTTTGAAAAATTAAATCCATTAGAATAAAAGTGCACGAAATATAGCATACAATACGGGTTTCAAACGATGATGTTTTAAGGAAGCTTTATTTCTAAAAGGTAAAAGGTTTAAAATTGTAAATGAAATAAAATAAATAAGTTGATTGAAATTTTACAGCATGGCTGTGAAAAAAGGTTCGTACGAAAATATTTTTGATGGGGGTTGCCAAACGTGTGAAATATTATGTGCATTTAAATGCAGAATACTAATATTACAACATGGGTGACAAACGAAAGAGGTTTGAAAAGTCTTCCTTTAAAAAAATATTTTTGAGCTATGCCACCTGTTTAAAAATTTAAATTGAAATGAAGTAATAAGTTAAATAGAACATTACAATACTGATGTACAACCAAAAAAGTTTGGGAAAGCTTAGTTTCAAAAGTATTGTTGGGAAGGGTTGCCATTCATTTGAAAAATTTAATACAGATTATTTAAGTCTGATCAGAGCTCAATTTTGCCAATAGCACAAACGTCTCCTTCCTAGAAACTCTTTTTTAATCTAACGTCTCGCCGCAAAAAAATTTTGTTAAATTATTTTCATCTTAATTATTATTACATAAGGAGTTTGGGTATCACTGAAGATATGTTCGCTCATTAGCAATCTCCGACAACAGTATGTATGGCCTTACGAGTTGCAGATGACTCTGTTTGAAATACCGAGATGCATCGCTTGGGAAAAAGTCAAACCAAAGTCTGCCAGGTCCTTGTTAAATTATCAAGCATAGAAAGGAGTTATTAGTCAATGGTGGTATGGTGAATACCAGGTGTGATCCATAAACGCTCTTGGCAATCGGTTTATTTTACTTTTAAAATCAACAAATACTAATTTGAACAAGATATTTTTATTTATTAAAAGTGAAATATTTTAATGTGGCCTCACTGAAAGTATGTATGTGCTACCATAAATAAATAAACTGTTTGCTATAGGGACACGAATTTCGATACGATACGATACCATATGGAAATTTCAACCATTCGATACCGATATTTTTCACTCAATAATTTTATACAGCGTAGCCGATTGAGTAGCGTGAATGCGCTGCATTCGGTTGTCCCAGCAATACCGGCCGGGGCATCTAACATTAAAGGTTATCGAAAAGCTTTTCTTTAATAATGGTCAACGTCGGCGAATTTGTGAAGAAAATTATTTACAAGAACAAATTTTCAAAAAATTTTCTTTTTAACACAAAAATGCGCCTAGAGCATCTAAAAAATTTTGAAAATTATGTCGCGGTCAGGGCTCTACTATATGGATATGACAATAGGTGGAATGAAAAAAGTATTTAGGTATATAAGGCCTGCATTTAGGTTGCGCTGTAAGCTAATTCTTTTCCTTTAGGTGAGGTGCACCCTCTGCTGTCAACTTAGCTCAAGTTCCAAGTGACATATTGGTCAAATAAATTGACAGACCGGAAAGAGTACCAGTTTTTAAAAACTGGAATCTTCAAATTTGGCATGTGAAGCTAATGATCTAATTGATACTTGTGCAAACACTTTCTAACTGAAAGACAGGTTACATTTTATTTATAAAATATTTTAACTGAATTTCATTTTTAATTTAGTATCGATATTTTGGGTATCGAATTTTTGAAATTCGATATTAACGGGTACCGTATTTTTTCGAGCGATACTTTGACTGAGTAGCACATCGATAGTTTATGGCCGATATCATTTCCCTACTTGCGACTTGGACGTCACGTGAGAGAGGACTTTGAAGCTTTTACGAGGACAAGAATGATGGAATACAAGACTGCGCTGATTCGTTTGAAATTCAGAGTGTAACTTGGCTGTGACGTCACACCAGATTTACCGGTGGAGAGAAATGAGAGGAAACACGTTACACATACTATATACACGTTTTTTGTACAGAAATTCTCTTGTGACGTAGAAATTCTGTCAAAATTTCCAAGAGAGGGTTAGCAGTACCACAATCAGCGCCACCTTCTGTATTCTTTTCACTATGATGCGAGGCTGATAGCGAATTGCGCCTTCAGCAAATTATTTTACATATTGGTTGCGAATTGAATTCATAACCATACATGAACTAAATCATGCCAGAAAATGACTCAATTATTTTCAGACTGATCAAAGAATATGTCCCAGGTCTTAAGTGCAATATGCAACTATAACTGAATGCTTGATACCCCGGTTTCAGATTTCCGGCCTACCTCGATTCTATTCCAAATATTTTAAAGGAAAGGGTCATTAAGAGGATAATTTTGTTAATAAAGAAAACTTTTATAAATAAATAACACAATCATGAAAGGTAACACAAATACAATTGTTTGTAAAACTTTTTTCAAATCAATTTTTTTAAGTTATGAAGGTCTGCAATTATTTTTTTTAAATTTAGTAAAAATAATAAAATAATTTGTAAATATAAGTATGTGTGTGTCTAGTGTAAGCTCTAAAATTTCTACGATAAGTGAAATTAATAAAATTCATAAAAAATTCTCGTAAAATATTAGTTTAGTCGAGAGTCTACTCACATGTAGGCATATTTAAAGTGATTCAAAATAATGCATTCATACAAAAAGTGCTATCATTTCCAAAATACTTATATAAGGTTTACATTTCGGCATTTATGAAGTATTTCTTTTTTTTTGAATTTACATATTTTGTATATATTGTATAGTCGTATATTAAATTTGTTTAACTTTTTGTTTGCATATCTGAGGTATTGTCATATGTATCTTTCCATGAATTTTTAATAAATATGTTCTCAATGTGAATGTGTGTTTAGTTTGTGGTTTTGTGGCGCAGTTTTTATTTTTTACCCAAATGAAGATAGCAAAAATAAGGGCACACTTTTATATTTATTTGTAGTAGACGGAAAAAAATATTGTTAAATTACAAAATTTAACAATGTTTTTCTTTTATAATGAAGTTACGAGTAATTAAATAAATTTTTATCTACTGATATGCTAGATAGAAAAATTAAAAGAAAAATAAAAAGCCATGAATTGTTTGAGTATGTTGTTTGTTAAGGTTAGTCGTTTGAAATAGAAGTCTTGATGTATTGATTATTAAGGGTAAAACCAATTAAATTACAGAAAAGTATTGGAAAAAAGAAGAATATATAAGAATATAAAAATTATCAATGTGCCCATAAAACTTAAAAAAAAAATTATTTTCAAAATTTTTTGGAAAAAGTAAATCTTTCAAAGGTTTGCATTATTCATAATATGAAAGTTTTTGCTCCTGGATTGCGTTGTGGATCATTTAAAATTTTAGTTTTGCGAAATTTATGGACGAAAAGCAAACGAAATGGGTTCTTCAGAGGAGTCACTAATAAAAATATTACAAGTGCGGGAATTTTTTGGCAACTCAAACCATTCCGGAGTTTGTGAAGATATTTTGAAAGTATCCCTCGACAGTATATCTAAGAGGAATCGAATTTTTGTTTTTTATGGTCTACTACTTAAGGTTTTCTTGTCCAGTGGATGGATTTCAAAAAAGTAAAAAAAAAAAACAGTTAAAATATATGTCTGAGCGAAATTGAAGATTAAAACTTATGCAATAAAATTTCACGAGAGATATTTTTGTAGAAAATTTTAACCTACTAACTCCTACCTCACAGTGTCGTATTGGCACTAACTTCAAGAGCGTCTTCAAACAAAAAACGTAGAGTCACTAAACAGTTAAAAAGTTCTAGAGAAGTTTTCGCCGGGACAAAATTGTATTCGATTAATGCCGAACTCTGGATGAAATAAAATAAGAAATATCTTTATACACAAATAAGATAAAAGCTCTGTTAACACTTTTGTAGCCGGAACAGCAACAAAAAGCGCTAAGATTTTTAAAAATAAAACGGGAAAGATGACTAACGTAATTCAGTTCGCGAACACTGCCTTAAAATATGATTACTGAAATTCAAATGAGATGGTGTACACAAATAAGGAAATGTTAGCAGCTTAGTGAGAGTGGGGGACTGCTGTTATAGTAAAAAGATTGTTTTGAAAGTTAGCGTTCATTCACGATAACTTCTAAAATATTGGGGGACATGTAGAAAGATTACATTTATTTATCCTTTATATTTATCGATTCGATCAAGAAGTCAGATATGATAAACTATTAGCTTATGAAAAGATAATACTAGAGATAAGATATCATATCGATACTTTTGAATCGAAAGTTTCAAAACGCTGTTTTTTGTAGATGAGTACTAGAACTCCAGTCACGTATTGAATTCTCTAAGATAGTCCATTTGTAATTTTAGGTGTGGCATATTCTGTTCTGCCAACTTTGCTAAGGTATAAATTCCCAAAAGTATGTTAGCAATCTTTAAAAATTGAAACCGAAAAACTCGGTATATTGATTTTAATATCGACATTTTCGGTATGAAGAAATTTTAATTCGATATTTATAGAAACGCTATACTTTCAATGAATGACATATCAAAATTTTCTTTTCGATATCGTGTCTATAGATAATATTAAATATTTAAACCCATCACCTTGAGCACTACGGAGACGGATTTCGATATGAAACGATACGAAATCGATAATTTTGCTCTTAGATACCGAGTATCGAATAGAATTTGTAAGAAAAATTAAATACAAAATTTGGGTATGATATATTTTCGCTAGGCAACAACAAATAGTATTACGTAACACTAGATTCGCACAAAGGCAAAACCATAAGCTAGTTGTCCCTTTCCAATAGTAGTCGTGGTGTATCCTGTGCTATCAACTTTGGGAAATTGGGAAAATGGATATCACTTTAAACTTTACCTGTGGAAATATTTGCTAAAGCTTCTTAAGAAATTGTGGAATTTTACTTAGGCACATCGTTTTTAATTCGATGCTTCGGGTAGCTACCGATACTTTGAATGACTACCATATCGACTTTTTCACTCAATGAAATCGAGTCCCTAGAAAGCACTAATTTGGCAAACCTTTCGCCTTAAATACTAGGAACACGAATTACAATACTACGATACCATATAGATATTTTTCCCATTTGACACCGATAATTTTTATTCGATAATTTTGGAACGATTTCTTTTGGAATCGAATTCGTGTTACGAAGAAAAATTATGTGCACAAAATTATTTGCATACATATGACAATATTTTATAAGAAAAAATGAAAATGGAAATTAATTTAGTTGTTTTTCGCTTTTCGGCCCAATGTGTCCTGTGGCGTGAACTTTGCCAAAGCATGAACTGCCATATTGAGGTAAAGAAAAAATAAGTGAAGGAAACTAGCTAATGAAATTAGTACCTATTTGGAATTTGCGTATTTAGTAGTTTACCTAACGCGTGAGTGAGTGTCCGAGTAAGTGAGTTCTTACGGCGATATTTTAAATTGGCACTAGTCCGTATTAGTCCATCACACATAAAACTTAACTATTTTGGAAATATGGATAAGGAAACCATAACTCAAATCTAGTTGCTTTATACTAATGCTACTTAGTCTGTCTCTTTTGTACTTTTAAATTGTTATAAAATGCCAACTATTCACAATAGCATACTTAGGGGAATTTCCTCAATGTGTGGTTAATATTAGCCAGAAATAGATGGCAATCAGAAGCTAAACTTACCAAGAGTTTAACCGGCAAAATATTTGACAGTTCGCACTAACCGAACATGGTGAAAATGAAACCTTCGATTAAATTCTAATTAAACGTCTGTTTAAGGAATACAATAGTGACTTAAATAAGTTTCGATACTAGTATCTTCCTTTCGATATCTATTCACTACTCGGAATAAAAGTATCGATAAGTATCGATATAATTACTAGCACAATTTCATCACTAAACATAAAAGTGAACTATTGAAAGCTCAAAGTTAGACCACAAACGTGTGAGCGAAACTTAGTTTTAATCGGAATTGTGCGTTGCTTTCAAAGTGTGTTAAATAGAGACAGCGTTGTTATTCGGTAGTCTTGCAATCCAAACTTTCTTCCATATTGTAAACAATTGAATGAAATATTGGCTTTGAATTTTCAAACTCGTCATTCGATTTTGTGAAAAGAACAACGCAATCACAAAATATAAAAATAAACCATTGTGTGAATTAAAAACAAGATACCATTAAATCGGGTAAATAAATAAATAGGTATTTAAAAAATGTTTCAGTGCATTAGTGTTTTTTTAATGGATACGTTGAGATTTTAAGGGTGCTAGCTAAATTTAAAATAAGCTTTCGTGAATTACGGAAACAGCGCTATTACCTGTACCAAGTCAATTAAAATCTGTGAGTTAAAAGGCTTATATAATTTTGTTTTTTATTTTGCACAACTGATCGATTAATAACAATGCCATTAAATGACCGTTACAGATGAATACATAAATATAAAATAAATTGTATGTGCATTTTTTTGCAGATAAATGGTGAATAACTTTTTCTAAACAAACCAAAAAAAGTAACTTAATAACGCTGTGACACGCTGATGCAACGGCAACAAAATTTTCGTATACAATGTATTTTGGTTTTTTTTTTGTCAGATACATCCAATATATGTACGTAAAAACTTGCGTGTTATTGTATGTGTGCGTGAATGCAGAGGTGAAAAATATACCAAAATATACCAAAAGGACAATATGCAAAATTCAAAAGCGCTATTCAATAACTGAAAGAAATTAATTTTCTTTTATATGTTTTGTTTTTGCATAAGCTTGAAAAAAATTTACAAAACATAAAATGTGCAATTTAAATAATTAAATTTGCTTTTGCTTGGCTTTGTGATTAGTGAAATCAAAGAAAAAAAATATATGTGTATATATACAATATCAAATATATATAAATTTATAAATAGGCATATAAAGGGATAGCTATGTTAAAAGAGTACGTGTAGGTTAAGGAAAAAAACTCCAAACTTTTAGGATTCCATTTGCCACAAAACAAATTCATTTCATATCATTTCAATATATAAATAGTACATCATTGCGCACGCAAATCACACGATCATCATCAGCAGAACGGCAGCATCATCATCATCATCATCATCATCATCATTATCATTATCATTATCATCAACTTCCGGCGCAAAGGCAATATACAAAATATATGTACGTATGTATGCATATATATCTACATATATATATATATATATAAATATTTATATATGAACGTTTATGAGTGACATGTATTTGGAAAAACTTGCCTTAGTAGCGGTACTAAATTCTGCACAAATATTTAATACAAACACATCCACATATGTATATGTACGTAATATATATGTATATATACATATATACATACACATACAAATATAAATAATAGTGAATATATAGCATTGTGCTTAATAAATTTATATTCATCTCATATTCAATATTCGAGCGGGAAAATGTTTGATTTTCTATTTGCATAAATCTTTTTGTTTTTGTATTCATTCCATAGAAATGTCAATAAATGTCAGCCAAATAAATGCAATTTACATGAATAATAAACGAGTGGTAAAATGAAAAGCGAAAATCGAAAAATAAAAATTGAAATAAAAGTATAAGAATGACAAATATTGTAAGTTAAAAGAAAATTAGGAACGTAGGTAGTTATAAGACTGAAAGCAAAAATTAAGGTGTCGTTGTGCGAGAATAATATATGTATATAAAGTGCTGTATGTGGTTGTGAAGAGAAGCTCTAAAGTTTTAAATATCACCCTATTCCCACCCCCCAATGACAAAGCTCATCACATGAAAATTATCTTAACTATTGCGCCTAAAACTATGCGGTACCAATTGGGTTAAGCCCTATAATGCTGACAACTGGCATTGTAATTATTATTTCCGAATGAGTACGTGACAGCGACGTAAACAGTGCATATATTATCCGTTATAGTTTCAGGCGTAGTAGCTGTGACAATAGTCATGCTATGAGTCTTGTCGCTGGCGTCCGAATTATATTCAATCTATTAAAGCTATATTCTATTAAAAATATATTTTTAATACATATATACAAGAGTATGTAAAAGTATGTTTTCCGATGTTTGACGGGAAAAAAGTTGAAATTTGTTTGCTACCTAAAACTTTTCCATATCGAAAATAATTGCCCTGTATTGTTTTAAATTAAAATATATTTTGAATTTTTTGGAGTTTTTGGGGAAGCCATAAAAAATAGTTGATATGAAAAAGCTGTTAAAAAAAGAAACTAGTATTATTCTCTGTGGTCTACTAGAAAAAAAAACAGAGTTTCCCTGGTGAACAAATTTTGATTTTCAAAAATTCTATACCATTTCTACGAGAAATTCCTTTCCCCTATTTGAAATAGTACATCGAAAATTGTGATCGCTTACAGCAACCTCTAAATATTTTTTGAGTAAAAAAGAAATGGTGATATTGTTTTACGATATAGAAAAATCAAAATGAGTGAGAGCATTTAAATTCCGAACCTTCAAATATCTCGCAATTTTAAATAACGAACACATTTTAAAAGCTGCGAAAAAATATTGCCTTTTCACAGCAACAACACAACAATTTAAGCTCAATACTAAGTATGCGTTTCATGCCATATTGTAGTTAAAATCCATACAAATTTAATTGCCGTGAAATATGCTTGAAATTCCACAACATGTCGTGAAAAGGTTGTCAACATATTGGCAACATGATGCTAGCAACATTTTTTTACAGCACATAAAATGCATTTGGCATTTAAAATTGTGTGAAAAGTGACAGTAAGCTACTTCATCTAAGGTATCATTTAGGAGTCTCGATAATTTTGGTTGCTAGCAATCAAAATTTATGTTGCTGGCGAAATTTCTTGTTGTAAAATTGGTACTATCCTTTATATGGAATAAACCGCGCAAAAACCGTCAGTAAAAAAATTGTCAAAAATCTACGGTAATTTGTAGCTACTTAAAACTTGCACTTTATTATACTTAAATTGAATGGACTATAAAACTGCATAACTGAATTCTTTCTAAAATTCTAGTTAAATTTTTCAAAGTCTTGTATATACATAATTTGTTTAATTTTTTCTCTCATTCGAACCACACTTCCAACTTGGTCTCAACCGTTGTTTGTTGAAGAATGAACTAAATTTTTACAAAAAAGACTTAATTCATATTAAATGATGAAAAATTAATAATTAAAATGTGTAAAATATGCGGTTATGCTATTTTTATGACATACACTGTATGTACATTTATGAAAAACCGAGTAAACATAAATATAGTGCAGTTTTTATTATCCAACAATGCACTTACATTTATATAACTCTATTAGTCAACAAATGTCTAAATGTATCGATGCTTGTATGTATATCCACACATACTACATTTTTATACGATGCCATGTTTATTGTGTTTGATTTTAACTAGACCATCATTTATGGTTCTTTGTTTACAACTTGTTCTAAAATTTATGCGTAAATGCATCAAAAATACATTTGACACTTGATATTTATTAAAATGAGAAATGAATATTGTGTAGTCATAAAGAAGAGTGATAAATGTAACAGGAATAAAACATAAATAAAAGGGTAAAAGTTTGTGCAATTTTGAGCATTGCATAGTACAAATAAATAGTATGGTAAATTTTCGTGAATATTTGTTAGAAAAATGTATGTTTGTTCATATACATATTTGCATTAGAGCATCTATCAAATAAACATTTGAATTTTTTACGTCCATCGCATTTTCGAATATTTAGTTTGCGGGTAAGGAATGAGAACTGTCAAAAAATTGACATATCTATAGTGGGGAAAACATTCTGGCGATTTGAAGAGGGATCTCTAAAATATACCGAAAAATTGCACTTAGCTTTAGTGAGCGACCAATATCTCTCAAATAAAATGTTAGGGCGGTTTTTAGAGGGCGAACACACAACCATAACGCGCAATTAATATCGATCATAAATTGAAGTCAAATTTATTCATGCAATTTTTTAAGACTATGGAAAGGTAAGTAAATCGCTGGGAAATTGTATTGAAAAAAATAAAGATTATGTTGAAAAATAATAATAGCGGTTTGAGATTTACTCTTCATTCTAAAGTTCAGCCAAGAAACTTTCGAACCTCACTACGAACACATCTAGCTATTGACAAATGAAGAATTAATGTATATTGAAATGATTTTCTGTTATCTCTTGCCGAATTTCGTTATGAGATAAATCAGTTTCATTTTATCAATAAAATTACATTGAACAAAACAAAATCTGACAAGGGATGACAGGAAATCGTTCTTATATATAAACAGTAACTCAAACAATTGACCCCATGTAGATATTTTTTTAAACCGTTTTTCATGATAATTTTCTACGTTAATTTTTTATGAAAATCTAGTTTTTAATATAACAAAAGGTATACAAATCAGAATTTTTTTGTAAAAAATTTAATTTAAAATTCAACGAATTGCCAATCGAAACTTCAAACCTTTTAATTAGAATTTCTGGAAACCTTGTGGGTATGCAGTTTTGTAGCTCATTCAATTTAATGTGAATGTCGAAAGTTGCTACAAATTCAGTTTGATTATTGAAATTATGGCATTTTAAACTTTTTTCACACATTTTTATTTGCTCAAACTTTTAATTGAAAAGTTTAAAAATTTGTTGGCTTTTTATAAGTTTACCACATAGATTGAAATTCAGACTTAAATGATATTTATTATATAACGTGCTTACATTTTACAAAAAAGTAATGACAGAAATTATCATCAAATAAATTGCGAATATTATTAAAAAAATTAAGATGTGCTCAATTGTTTGAGACACTGTATATCAACTTTTCAATCTGTCGTAAAAATAGAAGAACGAAAAGAAATAAATGAAGCCTTGTTTATGCTGCAATCGAAATAAAAGTTTTTATATGTAGTATAACTAGTGCCTGGTAAGAAAATTTATAAAAATTTAACAAATTTGCATCAGAATTCTTACTTAAAAAAATTTTCACTTGGTAGTTTTACAGCCTAATTCATTTCAGTATAAAAAGTGCAAGCTTAAAGTAGTTAGCAGTTGGGTCTGATTTTTTTAAAATAATGTTTTGAAATTTTTATCTTGCGAACTTTATTTATCATTCGGCCGTTTTTGTTCACCAGTGTATTTTATATGTTATATTCCATATTTCATATATTATACTTAAGTCTTATATAATATTTTATATTTTATATTTTATATTTTATATTTTATATTTTATATTTTATATTTTATATTTTATATTTTATATTTTATATTTTATATTTTATATTTTATATTTTATATTTTATATTTTATATTTTATATTTTATATTTTATATTTTATATTTTATATTTTATATTTTATATTTTATATTTTATATTTTATATTTTATATTTTATATTTTATATTTTATATTTTATATTTTATATTTTATATTTTATATTTTATATTTTATATTTTATATTTTATATTTTATATTTTATATTTTATATTTTATATTTTATATTTTATATTTTATATTTTATATTTTATATTTTATATTTTATATTTTATATTTTATATTTTATATTTTATATTTTATATTTTATATTTTATATTTTATATTTTATATTTTATATTTTATATTTTATATTTTATATTTTATATTTTATATTTTATATTTTATATTTTATATTTTATATTTTATATTTTATATTTTATATTTTATATTTTATATTTTATATTTTATATTTTATATTTTATATTTTATATTTTATATTTTATATTTTATATTTTATATTTTATATTTTATATTTTATATTTTATATTTTATATTTTATATTTTATATTTTATATTTTATATTTTATATTTTATATTTTATATTTTATATTTTATATTTTATATTTTATATTTTATATTTTATATTTTATATTTTATATTTTATATTTTATATTTTATATTTTATATTTTATATTTTATTTTTTATATTTTATATTTTATATTTTATATTTTATAGGTTATATTTTATGTTTTCTATTTTCTATTTTATATTTTATATTTTATATTTTATATTTTATATTTTATATTTTATATTTTATATTTTATATTTTATATTTTATATTTTATATTTTATATTTTATATTTTATATTTTATATTTTATATTTTATATTTTATATTTTATATTTTATATTTTATATTTTATATTTTATATTTTATATTTTATATTTTATATTTTATATTTTATATTTTATATTTTATATTTTATATTTTATATTTTATATTTTATATTTTATATTTTATATTTTATATTTTATATTTTATATTTTATATTTTATATTTTATATTTTATATTTTATATTTTATATTTTATATTTTATATTTTATATTTTATATTTTATATTTTATATTTTATATTTCATATTTTATATTTTATATTTTATATTTCATATTATATTTTATATTTTATATTTTATATTTTATATTTTATATTTTATATTTTATATTTTATATTTTATATTTTATATTTTATATTTTATATTTTATATTTTATATTTTATATTTTATATTTTATATTTTATATTTTATATTTTATATTTTATATTTTATATTTTATATTTTATATTTTATATTTTATATTTTATATTTTATATTTTATATTTTATATTTTATATTTTATATTTTATATTTTATATTTTATATTTTATATTTTATATTTTATATTTTATATGTTATATTTTATATTTTATATTTTATATTTTATATTTTATATTTTATATTTTATACTTTATATTTTATATTTTATAAGTTATATTTTATGTTTTCTATTTTCTCTTTTATTTTTTATAATTTGATTTATTTGGTTGATTATGTGTAGGTATTTTGGGTGTTGTTTACTAAATTTAGAGCACAACGACACTTCTGTACGTTTAAAAAACCATTTAAAACCAATAAAAAATACAACAAAAGAAATTTAAAACAACAAACAATCGAACAAATCCACGAACAAACAAACGAACAGACGTACCAACGAGAATATCATCAGCATCATAATATAATAATCATTATCATCAGCAGCAGCAGCATTTTCATCATATCATTTGCATGAAATCAATGAATAAATGAGATATTAATTGAATGAGTGAATAAATGAATGAAAAGAAACCAACACACATTCACAATGAAATCGATTTATTCGATATAAATTTTTGTTGCTTTCAAATATTTATAAAGGTTTTTTGTTTTTTAAATTTAAATTATCTCTTACTATAATATTGTTCTATTTATTTATAATTTTTGGACGTTTGTTTTTAGTTAATTATATATGTATAATTTGCGTTTGTTTAAATATAACTATTATTTTTTAAATGTCTATTTCATTTTAATTATTTAAACAAGTCATAAAAATATTTTTCAATTGAAATATGTATGCATGTAAATATTTAGTTGTTTATGAAGCTATATACATATTTATTGGAGTATGCAGGTTTACTTTTATGACTTGTACATATGTATTGTGTTTTTTTTTGACTATCTATGTATATACGTAGGGGGAATGGTAGAATACATGTGTAAATAGATACATACATATATGTATGTATGTATATGTATAGCTGTTTGAACTAATAGTTAGTAGTGTGTGAGGATAGCGAGATTGCAAGAAAAGTGTATAATTTATTGTCTGAAATTATACAATATACGTACATAGATACATTTTATAGGTAAATTATTAAAAAAAAATTGTTGTAAATCAAAATTATCACTAGCATGTCTTCAAACGGAAATTAAAATACTTGTATCAGTATGGCAATAAGAAGGACTTTGTATATAAAGGTATTGTGAACTTAAACTGAGCTTGAATAGTGAAGTTTGAGGGGACTTTAGGTGCATTTTTCAGTTTGTGTGCTGCTATAAGTATATACATACATACATATATACGGAAATATAACAAGACGCTCGAAACTCCAATAGATGATGAAAATTCAATGCAATGCCTTGCAAAAAAAACATTAACGAGAAATAGTTTGTAGTGATACGAAAATGGTGTTTGCGAGTGTGTGCGTCTGAAAAAGTACTTTGTTTTTTTTTTTTAACAAATTCTCAGTTAACAGAAAAAAAGAGAGAAATTGAAATTATAAAATTTTCAGGAAACAACCACTAAATGATATAACTAAAATAAAGTGAAATAAAGAGTACGCACTGTACTAAACATTTTCGGTGGAAAATAGGTTGAAACCTTAGTGAAACTTAGGAGATAATAATTCAATAGATAATGGCCTATGAGTTGTGGAAATTAAGTGAAAAACAAATGTCAAAAAACCTGTTCAACGTAGTACAAAATAATTAAGCAAAAAAATCGCTATTTATATTTTGGAACGAACTCAACACAACGTAAGGGAAGAAAAACTATTTTAATTCTCAATGCAAATCCTATGGCTACTTTTTCGAGCGTGCTGAGCTAAAAGTTAAACGTGAAATTATTGGATAACAATTGAAATGTTGCTCAATAAATGGACCACTTGAAAATGTTAACTGAAAATGTTGAGCAACAATGTTGCTAGAAAGATGGATTAAAGAAGATGCTGCTTGGTTTTCATTAGCTGTGAAAGTGAAGTCGAATGCTGTGAGTTGATTGAAAACAGACACAACTTTGACATACGTCGATTGGGCATATTGGGATTTCGTGTTAACCTTATTAATGTTCCTTGTGGATTAGAATACAAGCTTTTTATGAGGTACCCAAAAATGTGCAATAATTTATGTTGAAAATTACTAGTGTAGATATTTTTCTTGACATTTTAGAAGTGAGGTTAAAATGCACATCTGAGGAAAATAGCTAAGCTTGACGTCAAGTAGATAATCAAAATTTCAGAAGAAATATTTTTTGGTAAATTGTCCTAGCATGATTAGGTAATTTTGACATAATCTGAATACAAGGAACGTGACAGGATATATATAATAAAATAGTATAAAATTACTTAATATGCAAGATTTATTTATGCCTGAATTCCGAGAATTTAGTTGTGATCTAATTTTTGAGAGCAAGTACTATCTATTTGTTTTTGTACTGATTTTACTGGTTAATTTTTCTACGAACTCCTAAGACAGAAGTAAAATAATCATTTTAGATGCTTTTTTTTGACTTTTCCAAAACTTCTGAGGAGAGACATTTAAAACTTAATATTGTAATAAAATAATTATTTGAAAAACACATTTTGACCCCTTAATATATGAGTCTAATAATTTTAATATGAATTGGAACGGGGACACTGTACTGTGATATTTTTTGTTAGATTTAATAAAATCAATTTAGTGAAAAAAATATAAATATTAAATAATGGAAAAAATGAACGAATAACGAAAAATTAAACGCTTTCTAATTTCTTTCACTTACTTAAGTAATTTCTAATTTATTACAAGAAAATATAAAAAAAAGAAAGTTTTTTAAAGTTTGCCTTTTACGAAAATGTTTACAAAAATATTTCAAAATTCAAAATAATAAAGTATTTAATAAAATATTTAATCCACATTATTGTTTATAAAACTAACTTAAGTTTTAGTAAAATATTAGTATTAAGATAAAATTCCTGTTTCAAAGAATGAAATCAGCTGATTATTGCAGAGATCACTGATATTAGCAAAAAATTAAAAAAAAAACACTACCTAAAATATGAAGAAAAGTAAAATATAATCTAGAAAAAAATTTTTCCCGAAACAATGAAAATTAAGTTTAACTAACAAAGCAATAAAAAGAGCAGTGCAACTTATACAATAAAATTTTTTTTATTAAAATGGTCAAACAAATACAAAAAATTTTGTGTCAGCAAAAAATTTTCAATATTTGTTTTTTGTAATGCGAGTATTTAGCGCCAAAATAAATTGGCTATGTCAACTTACCAAAAAAAAATAATTAACGATGGTAATTGAAAAACGAAACTCTAAAATCAAAAATCTGTTTTTTTTCACAAAAATATTAGAACATGTTTTAGTAAAACAACAATGTAAATGAGTTTCAATATGTCCAAGGTAGTTAAAAAATGGTAATTTTGAACAAATTTATAAGAAAATAATATAAAAACAGAAAAGCTTTTTGCAAAAAAAAAAAATTAATATAAAAATTTTGTTAAGCCATAGAGTTAAAAATTGCATTTTCAAACCAATAACATGTGTTGCAAAGAGAGGTGCACTAACTTTTGGAAAATGTATAAAAATAAACGAAAGTATTTTTTTTTTTGTTAGTAAACATTTTAATTGCATTTATTGAACCGCACATATAAAACATTCATACAAACTTATATTTATATTTAACAAATTAAAATTTATAATTAAAACCAAAACTTATTAATAACGGCGACATTCATATTATAGAAGTTGAAAATTTCGTTCAACAGATGCTAGTGATGGTAAATTTTTGTTTTCGATATTTTTTGCTAAATTATATAATATGTTTGTATAATATACACTGTGCGACATTTATATGGTAACTCAAAATAGCAAGAAATTTGTTAATATATTTTGAACGTATATTTATAAAACACTCGAAGGATTTGCAAAACTTAGCACGACGTTGTTTTTTGTATGGCCTGCTCAATTTTTTATGTTCCGGAAAAAAGTGAAAAAATTATTAAATGAAAGGTTAAAAAGGGAAATTTCACAGGAAATATTTTCGTAGAATATTGTCACCCATTAGGTCCCACCTACAAGTATCGTCTGGCCTTAACTTGAAGGAACCTGTCAAAACAAAAAAATTGGAAATTCGTAAGAGAAAATTTCATGAGAGGTCTTTTCATTAGAGCTTTGGCTAAAAATCGACTAGTCGACTAACAACTTTTTCGATAATCGAATAGCCGAAATTTTTCGAATAGTGACAGCTGCTCACAATAAATTCCTAAAAACTTAATTATAGTGGAAAACGAGTTTTGTCAATAAGCACAAACCTTCAAACACATTTAAAACACAAATGTGTTTTGAAAAAAAAATACAACTAGTCGAAAAATCGCAAACGGGCGGTTAGTAGACAATGTCGAAAGGAAACGATTAGTCGATTAAGTGAAGTCGAATATTTTTTAAACCCACTTTTGCAAATCGATTAATCGATTAGTCGACTAGTCGATTAACAAGAGCTCAACTTTTTATACAAAAACTGTGTGGTGCGATAAAATTCGAATTCTACATAAAATAAAATAATAAATATTTTTATATACAAATTAGATAACAGCTCTGTTAATTAGGAATAGACAAGACAAATCTCGTTTATTTCAAGGGGTATATTTGTTCTTTTTTGATTTTCTGTGGACTTTTACTTTCATTGTATGGAGATTTTGGCTGAGAAGACCCCTAGCAAAATTTTACGAGGATAAATTTTCTGGAACAATTTTATTCTCTAACGAAAAAAAAGGCACTTTTAGGGGGGAGCTAATGGGTTAAAATGTTCTACGAAAATATTTCTCTTGAAATTTTACTGAATACGCCTAGCCTTTAATTTCATTTAGACATCTATTTTAACCATTTCTTCCACTTTTTTCAAAAAAACTTAGGCCGGGGCATGAAAACTATAGTAGGTCATACCAAAAATTCGAGCTAAATTTTGATAACTTTGGCTTCGGTTGATGCACACTGCCATTAGCCCAAGAAAGCTGAGACGCTAGGTATAAAATACTTTATATTTAGGTCACTAGTTAAAACTACTCATTTATTTATTCGTAAGTAGTAAAAAGTATTAATTGCAAACACTGCCAGTACATATAAATGCAAATTTCAAGTACAAAAAATATTGCAAGAAAACCTAAAGCTAAAAAAAAAAATAAATCAACTACACTTCTTTCTCAAACAAAAGTCTCATTCAGTGCCAGCGGCGATGCATTATCATTGGGATTGGGCGTGCTGGTCGTGGTTAGGATAACTCTCGATTTCGATGGAGTGGGAAGCGCATAGACAATAGCCGTTGTGGTAATTCTGTTAGCATCAAGTTCGATATTGCTAGAGCTGTTAATGCTTTCAATAATTTTGATGCTGTTTGTTTCACTGCTATTGCTTGCACTGCTAATTGTAGCAGCAGTTGTTGTAGTTATGTTAGGCAGCGAGTGACTGCTGCTACTATTTTCAATTGGTTGGAGTGAAATTATAGTGCCAGTAGGGGTAGTGGAGCTAGCATTCAACGCTTCGTGTTGCTCATTTTCGATATTTGCTACTTGTAAATTCTTTAACTAAATTTGTTTACATACAAATAGATATAATGCAATTAAATTTAATTAATTTATAAATTAAATTTTTTTCTGTTTTTATTATGCAACCGTAATTATCTATTGACTTGTGTATGCATGTATGTGGATCAATCACGTATAACATTGCAAAATTATGGTTTCATTTATGTTTTCGTACTTTTTTTTTGTTAGTTTTGCTATTGGCGTAATTATAAAGCAAATATTTACTTGCCCAATTAAGTGGTGTAATAAATATAAGTACAAATGGAGGATGTATGAATTTATATACAGCTATGATGAACATAATAGCATTATTTTTTTTTTTTGACTATTTTTCTATTATAAAAATTTAATTCATTATAGATTTAACAAAAACCATATGAATCGAAATTTGGAACTATATACTAAATTTATAAAAAATGCAACAAATTTTCATCAAGATGTCAAGTCTTTTAATCAGAACTTATGCCCGAAATTTTCTTGTATAAAAAAATGTGTAACATAGTACGCAAAAAAAAAAAATTTTTAAAAAATCAACACTAATATTTCAGCCGGAAAATCTTTTTCGGTTACTCTTTTTTAAATTAATTTTGAAATTTTGAAAAGAATTTCTTGAACTAAAAGTAGTATAAAGTTTGAAATTCGGATTTTTATGATTTTTGTTATAGAATAGATTATATTTTTATAAAAATGTATTAATATTAAAAAAACAAAAGAAAAATAATCAAAACTAGTCGCACTGTAGCTGCTTATGTATTATGTACATAGTATATTATGAATTGCGCATAAAAAAAAGATCACAGTTTTGGAACACTCTGTATAAGTTTGTATGCAGTTTTATTAATGTCACCGTCCACAGTCGCATGTATTGGATATGTGGGTGAATAAAAGTCAATACTTTCAATCTAAAATAATGCATATCACTCTAAAAAAAAGTTATGTTGAAATGCTCACTTTCGTAATTTTGAGCCATTTATATTGCAGTTTATTTTTAGATTTACTTTTTTATATTCCTTTTAAATATATGAATTCTTTATTAAAAAAATAAGCTAAAATAAACAATTTTGTAAGTTTGAGCAACTCTTATTGCAGAATTTAATGACTGATTTTTTTCGATTTTTTAAATTTTAAAATTCTGAAAATTTTAATTTTTCAAATTGGGTTTGGAAATATATATTTTTTAAAGTCACAAATATCGCCTTTATTAATCGAATTATATTAATTTTTGTAACTATAGAACTTTTCGAGATATTCACAAAATTAACTGGAAAGAATAAATGTTGTTAATTTAAATTTTAATTAACTTTTGAATTTTGTTTCTCAGCTGTTCGATCGCTTTGACTTGGACATTGTGCTGAACTTTTATATTTTCCAAATTTTTGTTCGAAGTAAATTTTTTTTATGTCAAATATAAGCATTAAAACGAAGTTATAAACATTTTTCAACTAAAGAACTTTTCGAGATAAGTGTCTTCTCATACAAATCTATGTGCAACTAAATATGAATTCTATATAAAAAACATAACAAATGACTTCATATAAACGATAGATAACTGCTCTGTTAACTTGCAATGTCTAGGAGAGCATACAGAAATGTTGGATATCTCAATTTATTCATTTATTTCATGTGGATTTTTACGATCCCTATACTCAAAGATTCTTATGTCTCTGGATTGTTGAATCAACGAGAATAGTGTAGAACAAGTTCCTCTGAGAATCGAAAAAGTTGAAACTGAAAATATTTGACTCTTTTTCAACAAAATTGTATACTTTTGGCTATAAAAATCCACGAATCCGTGGTGAACTTGGTTTGACTGTTTTAGTGAATGGATTGCTTTATCGGACTAAATAGAAGATAGATAAATATAGGCCTATCATTAACAAAGGAACACTGCGACCTTAAATGGCTTTTGTATCCCAGCAGCACTCTACAAGCCCTGACTTCTAGGATGACTTTAGCTTCTCAAATTAAGGCTAGTAGGTCCTTGGCAGGCGAAATCTCAACCGTTTAGGAATCGACCATGCACGTTTTGTAGTATTTAAATGTCTGCCTGGCTATGACCGCATATATACAGAAGACATTCTCCGGTTTCAGTAGATAGACCCAGCCGATGCACATGAAAACACAGCAGTTTTTGTCCAGCTAAAGCTTGATATCAGGACCAAATATTCCTGCACCTATCTCCACATCCATCTTTTATCCGTCAGTGTATCATTGTATTAATGCGAGTTCAAGATATGGGATTCGGTTTGAGCAATAGTCTCAGTCAGGGATCTTGGTTTCAAACTTCCTGCCGAAGCATATATTCAGAAAATATACTTATTTCCAATCCATGTTTCTCGCCCAGGGTTCCTGTTGGAGACTTGTTGTGAAATAAATATCTTCAAGTATTCTGGAAACCCATGGTGCCTGTATAAAGCGATGGAGAGGAGTACAGCTCAGAAGAAATTCCTACGCCACGGTTGGATAAGGTCTCATAGCCCAGAGACCGAGAGGCAGGCGTAGTATGGTGATTTTTTGTAGTGTTTTTGCCACCAGACCATGTACGCATAAGTAGAGCCATGCTATAATGTTTGAGTTCAGATTCCATGCCTGACCAACGTGTGGGCTTGTAACATGGCTCGTGTGGCTCTAATTAGAGTTTTGTAAAGACGTGAATTCCAACTAATAATTCCATCGAGCGTGATGCCCAGGTATTTGGTTTCGTCAGAGTATTCAAGCCCCTTCTCCTCAAAAGTAACCGAATCAAGGTACCTTCATGTAAACAACATGATAACAGCCGCATTCACACACCAATAACGTCGGAGACAGCTATCAATAGAAAGAAAAATGGGAATGAAATGGCACTTCAGAAATATTTACAACTTCTGGAGAACGCAGATTTCATTTCAGGCAAGTTTTTATTCATCTTGGAGAAACCTTTACTCAATCAGAGGAAAATATCGCATTGTGAAGGAAAAATGACATCTGAAAACGGAAAAGAGTTTCTCAGGTACATGCGAAGTTAGGACCATTTCGACACTAGGTGAGGACCATTTGAGGGCTTGTTCTGAATCACTTCGGGACCTATTTTGGGACTAGATATTTCGGAACTATTTCACGGTCCATTTTCCAACTATTTAGGGACCTTTTTCAAGATCATTTTGAAATTACTTCGGGATCAGCTCAGGACAATTTGGGGACATGATATTTCGGCTCCATTTCGAGACTATTTCGGGTCCATCTCAGGATAAGTTCGAGACCATTTCAAGAATATCTCGAGACTATTTCGGGACCATTGCGGGACTATTTCGGATCCATTTCTAGACCGTTTCGAGAACATGTCAGGAGTAGTTCGGGACTACTTCAGCACAATTTTGGTACTAGTTTCTTTGGAAATATTTCGGTTCCATTTCAAGATAATTTTTGCACCATTTTAAGACTATTTGGCGTTTAGTTCAGGAACAATTCGGGCCTATTTCGTGACTAGTTTAGGACCATTTCAAAACTAATTCAGGATCAGCACGGGACTAGTTTGGGATCACTTTGGAACGGCTTTGGATCTAGTTCGCGACTGGTTCGGGACTTATTATAATATCATTATCGAAGTCATATTCGAAAAAGTATGTTTTTTTTAATACTGTAATATTACAGATGTTAAAAGCTCATCATTCATATTGACATTCTAGGCTGTAATCTGTTAATATCTAAGTAAAACTTTTGCCCTACATAGACCAGAGAATTTTTGTATTAGCTAAGTGTGTTTTAAAAATTTAGCATAACAAAAAAAAAACAGTGAAAAAGTAACTAAGCTAAAATAAACACAATTCCATATATATTGCGAATATTGGAAAATATAGAACACGCACGTAGACTTTTATGAATATCAATAGGAGTATAAATTATTCAAATGTACATAGAAAAGTAATTTGAAATGCGATTGCAAATAAGTGTCAGAGTGACAAAGCATATAAACAAACAAACATACATACTATGCACAAATTGATTGGTGTAGAGTATAAAAATGATAACTCCATTTCCATGTCTAACAAAACTGCCACTTTTGCGAATATATACAACAGAATAAAAAAAGCAAGCAAGAGCTGCTGTTGAAAATGGAATTTCAATCAAAACACATACATACTCGTATTTTTAGTAATTTAAATAAGTGAACAAATCTCAGTGATATCAAAAATGGCATGTGGAATAACTGCGTACATAAAAAACAACGTACATGGGCTTACACAACCTGATTGAATGAAGAGATATTCATTTGAAAAGTACTTTACACTAGAGAAAAGCAAACAGACCAAAAAATAATAAAATAATAAAATAAAAACAAAAAAATTCAAATAATACCATAAACTGAAATTCGAAATCAACAAAAAATTTGGATAATCGCACATTTCATTATACAATTGCAGTAAAAACTTGTGATATGCCAAACACACCAAAAAAAAAAAAAAAACAAATTGAAGTAGTCACGAATTTGATTGTGATAGACGTAAATAGAAATTTACGAGAAATAGGCGCATGAAAATGTGTAAAAAATGTTGATACAATAACTGACAACTCTTACATGGCGATTCTGTATTACTTAATTGTATTAAAAATATTTAAACTACCGAAATGTGTCTGTTATGCAAAATAGTCGTAGCATAAAAATTTTACATTTACACTTTTAGTTATTTAATTTTGTCGCCGATCGGTGTGGAAGTCATTGTGCATTTAATTAAAAAGTTTATTTCCACGCCATAAGTTGTCAATAGTTGATTGGCAAAATATATGTACATTTATTTACATTTATGTATGTGTGTGTGTGCACAGGGGAGAAGCATAAAATATCAGATTAATGATTCAGTTGTGTTGCCATTGAGTTGACTAGCAAAGGTGTGGGTATGTATGTATTTACTTGTACCCACTAAAATGTGCAGAAAAATTTTACAAAATTTTTTGTGTTGCCCTGCGTTAATCATTTCAATTCTGTGTGAGTTTCTATGTAAATTCTGTTGTTTTTTGTTAATTGATTTTCTTTTTTTTGGTTTGACAGTTGTTCAAATTTCCACTAGTTTTTGTTTATGTGTGGGTAATTTTTTAAAGGAAATGTGCACAGAAAGGCAGAGTAATTTTCAAATAATAACTTTCTGCTTCCTGACCGTGTAGCTCTATTTTTCTGTATTATAAATGTATTGCACATTGGCAACTTTTCCGTCGAAATGGGCTATATTTGACTCCCACTACATTGCTTCTTGGAAAACCTACCTTTTTATTTTACTACGAATTACAAAACAAAAATTTACTACGAATCCTACAAATACTGCAAAAAAGTTCGGTAAATTCTATGTAAGCATTAATGGAATGGCAAATAAGACCATTAATAAACCATTTCTTTCATAGGCGTTGGCTTGTTTTTATTCTCTGGTAATTTTTACTGATCCTTACGTGAGTAGCCATAATATATTGAATGGAATTCTACATTTTGATTTCTTTCAAAGATCGAAGAATTCGTTCCAATACAAATACAAATAATGCCTTATTTTTATTAAGAAACCTTTTTTGTTTGAAATCATTGCATTATCGTTGTTTTGTGATTTATATTTTTTGCGATGAAAAATAATCGTTATTCTTCGAGTTTTATTTTTTATAGCAAGTTTCATTGTTATTTTATAATTTTTATTTTCTGAACAAGTTTAATCGTAATTTTTTTTTTTGATGAAAAATAATCGTTACTCTTGAATTTTTAGTTCTCCGATCATGCTTGATCGATATATTGCGATTTTTTTTTCGATAATAAATGCAAACAAATTTATTAGCAATATGTTTTATGATCGAAAGAAAATATCGATAAAAATGAACGAAAAACTTTAAATCCAAAAATAACGATTATTTTTTACCGAACACATAACTATAAAAAAATATCGATCAGATGTAATCGGAAAAATAAAGAATAACGACTAGTTTTAATCGAAAAAATAGATATTGAAAAAGTAATCAAAAAGTAATAAAAAAATTGAAATTAAAAAATAACTATCAAACTTGATCGAAAAAATAAAAATCCAAAAATAACGATTATTTTTTTGATCGAAATGAAAATCACCAAAGACCGATTATATCATGATTTTTTTCACAAGATATTCAAGGTTTTTTTTTTTCTATCGGGATCGCCTTTATCGTTGTACTGCCGTCACTACCACATTTAGCACTCCTAAAATACCACCCGACCCTGACGATAAGTTCAAATCTTTAAAGCTGAATACAGACTATTCTTGTTGTTTATATGGCCTTCATAGTCATCTAAAGGGTGTTTTTTTTAGACGTGTGGTTTTCAAAAAGGCAATATTTTTTCGCAGTTGGTCCCTTTGACAGCTGTCACTTGATTTATACTCAGCTTGGTTTGCAATTTTATATTGAACAGACGTTAGCAAATTGTGCAAATTTATTACCAAAACGAGATGGCAACTGATCCCGATTTTCACAAGAAAATTTTGTTCAGCGATGGAGCTTACTTTTGGTTGAATGGGTACGTCCATAAACTAAATAGTCTAATTTTGGAGTGTTGATAATCCACAAGCTATTGTTGAGATGCCGTTACATCCTCAAAAAAAACTGCTTGATGTGTTCCATGGACAGAGGGGATCATTGATCCATATTTCTTCAAAAATCAAGCCGGCCATAATGTTACAGTCAATGGGGAACGCTATAGAGCCATGATTAATGACTTTTTCGTGCCTGAATTGGAGGATGTTGATGTGGACGACCTTTGGTTCCTACAAGATGGCGCTAAATGCCATACAGCCAACGATACAATAAATTTATTGAAGGAAATTTTTGGTGACCGCATTATCTCGCGTCGTGGGCCTGTGGCGTGGCCTCCAAAATATGGCTTTTTTCTTTGGTTTTGTTCCTGGAGTACTCTTAGAGGATATTAACTCGATGTTTTGCAAATTTTAATATTTGCCCTATTAGGCCTTCTTAAACATTTGTCGCCCCGTCCTTAAATAAAAACATGAAAAATACTACAGCGATATCATTACACGTTTTTTGGGCTCAGTTCCTACTTCTTAACATTTTCTAGAATAACTGGCACATGGAGCTATCTTCTGAAAGTTCACATGCGACAATAACGCGGTGTTTTTGGGACTTATCTTTTGAGCTTAAGAAGCTTTCTTCTATCAACAATGCTTGTGATTTTTCATTATTTATGTTGCTTGTAAAATAATAGTATCGTTGCTGTAAACTTTTTGATAGAAGAACATTTGTTTTTCATTTCTTGAGAGTTTTTTGTATGAATTTATTTAGTTTTCTTGAGAGCAGGATATTTAGCTTCTTGTAGGGATTCCCACAGTATTCCTTGCGCCTTCTAATTTGCCGGCGCTGCTCGTAAAAGGGTTAGGATCATTGTCCTGTCCTTGACTTTGCTGGATAATGAAGATGACATTGTGCTTGGAAATTTTAAGTTTTTTTTGTGTGTAAACTGAACAGAAGTTAAATGCTCGTTATGCACAAATCTCATCATGACGATGAAGCGACCGCAAGTGTTCAGAGGGCCTGAGATTTCTAGTTTTTATAAAAATATTTGTCGTGAAGTTTTACTTTATATATACAAATCAGGTATTTAGCTTACGAAACGCGTTGTATCTGCTTTTTTTCAATTACCACCCAAAGGTCGCTGGTAAATATTTCAAAGGCTAAGGCTACAAAAAAGGGATTGGCCTGAGGACGGGAACAGCTTTAGGTCTTCCATTAATCGGAAATCTATAAAGTTCGCTCATATTGTGCGGCAGTACCAAAATTTATTTAAGAATTTAACTTAAACTGCCCAACATTTTAACCGCTAAATAAAATCAAATACATTTTTATATAGAACTGTGTTTGTGCCCAAATAATAAAATGAATTGGTTTTAATAATTGCGTTAGCATTTTTTCATTTCTAGAATTCTGTCTAAACTATTTTGTTAAACACTTCTCGTATTTTTTTAAAGCAAATCAAACTAAATATACGCATTTTCTAAAACGAAGAATTGCCCCCTTAGCGATATTCCCCTAAGAGTTTTCTTTAAAACAGGAATACCAACTTCAATCTATTGTGAGAGTTCCTTTATTGACATAATTTTGTTGCGAAGCTCAAAGGAAGATACCTACATTTAAATCTGTCAGATATTTATTTTAATTTAATGAAATTCTCATACATATGTAAAGAATTAGATCTAAAAATACCGTTGTCTTGTAACAAAACTAGCTGTCAGGCTCCAGAGCTTCTGCATTCCCGGTCTCTAAACAGTCAAAAAGAGCTAGTTAATTGGATTCCAATATTTACGGACGGTTCAAAAACCATGCACAGTGCTTCTTTTGCTGTTGTTCATCAGGACGGAACACAAATTACGGTCGGATGTGTACCTTTGCACTATTCAATATTCACTATAGAAGCGATGCCAATAAAAAAGCAGCTGAATTCTGTATCGGTAATAAAGGAAAATATGTCATATGCACAGATAGTATGCCAGTCTTAGCAGCGATTTCCAATATCTACAACGACATCTCGATTATCCAGCAAATAAGAGACTTGATCATAAAATATCAGAATAAGCTCAAAATTCTTTGGGTGCCTGGTCACAAGGGCATTCCTGGAAATGAGTTTGCCGATAAAGCGGCTAAGGATGTCAACTTATCACCGGTGTTAACATTTACCACCATACAGACTTGAACAACTACTTATATAAGCACTGGCATAATTCAAAAATGTTGGATTGGTCACAGTATCAGCATAATTACACCACAATCAACCCAAATTGCAAAAAATCCATCTATCATTCTAGCCTCTCCAGGCGGGAAATTAGCGCATTCGTTCGGCTTCGGCTTGGGCACACGAAAATTTCTCATGCACATATTCTTCGTGGGGCAAGTGCAGACACCTCTCCATTTTGCCAAGCGTACCCATCTGTGAAACACATCCTCGATCAATGGCCAGCCTTAGCCACAACACGAACACTAACTTTCGATTCCTCACTTCCTTCTACTCTACTAAAGGAGACTAACACCGCGAATGTAAAAACCATATACAAATACATAAAAAACACTAACTTAAGTATTAATATGTGATTAAAACACTTAGTCAATTAATATTATTTGTATCATCGATATAAATAAATTAATCAAAGCACCTAAGGCCTGAGTAGCTAGCGTGCTTTTAATATTTTATATTATTCTATCAATAAATAATAATAATAATATATATTTTTTTGAGATGAAAATTTTTTTCTACCATTTTCAAGTTTTTGCGGATACTTTAACGGTTAACGCAATGGCAACAATGTTTACAACTAAAATCGTTGTTGCACCATGCCATCTGCCATAAATTAAGTTCATGTTATGCAAGTAACTTTTACAAAAAAAGTTTTATGCATTTGCCGTTGCGTAGGTGGAGAAAAAATATATAAATAAATACGATTATGTAAGGTGATAAAATACTACTGAACATAATTTGAAATTGTACTTTTTATGTATATATGTAATATAAATGTTTACATACATAAATGCAATGCGCTATCATAAATAGAAACATTTCAATTTGTGTCTGAATATATATACCCACATACACACATAGTTATTTATATACGCATTTTATTATAGTGAAAACATAAAATTTACCACTTCCTAAGAAATTATAATTTCGTGCATGCAGACAGAGCCGGAATATTTATAAGGCAGTGTAGGCAACTATCTCGGGGCCTTTATCGTATAGAGACCACGCGCAGAGAAAGAATAATTCAATAGACAGAGCGGGCAAAGCAATAGTAGCTCTATATTTCTGCAGCAGGTTAATTTTGGAAAGATGTGGGGAATGGAGTCCAATATAATAAATTGGCTCTACACGACGGTAGCTAGACCAAATCTCTATTACGTTATAGAGTGGCATGGTGAAATGCCCTTGAGAAGGGGATAAACTTCAAAAATATCAATAAAGTCTAAAGGCTGGCTTCCAAACTCATAACGAGTGCGATGAGAACATAAGCATTCAGGGCACTGTACGCCCTACTGAACATACTTTCGGTAGACCTACATGCCAAACAGATTGTAGTTAGGGGTTGGGCAATTCGACTGAACCCTCTAAACAAATGGTCAAACACTAATTTCGGTTATAGCAGGCTAATTACAGAATTCCTGGAGATTCCTAGGCCACAAGTGTGGTCTATGAACTACCGACCTCTACTTTCACTACAACGTTCACGACCCTCCTACTCTCAAAGGAGAGTGGAAACGGGATGCTGTAAGAAAGAGCGAGCCTATCCACAGATGGCTCAAAACTCGAAGGTGGGGTTGGTGGAGACATGTACTCCAAACATTTGGAGCTTCAGTCCTCCAGATCACTGTTGCGTTTTACAGACGGAACTTATGACAATTCAAAAGGCCACATAACTCATAAATAAAGTGTGGTACGATATCAAAGATTGCTATCTGCATTTGCATGGATAACCAAGGCGTATTTATAACTGGTGACATCGAATCCAACAACAACAAAATTCCACAAAATTTACTGCTTGAGCTGTCAAAACTTATATGTATTTTGTTTTTGCGCTTAGCTAAGGCTATTTCTAGCTGTGAGACGAAACCGTTCAGCTATTCATTTAACTTCAGCTTACATGATTTCGCCATGCTGATAGTCAGACGGCAATAAAATCACTCAAAAAACAGTTGACAACCTCAAGAAAGAAAATTTCTATATCCTTACAGTTTGGAAGCCACTTGTTTCCGATCGGCTTTTTATAGGGGCGAATGCCGGATGGCGGAACGAGCTCAGTTGTAGAACTGCCAGTCAATTGTGGCCGGTACTTAGTCCCAAACGCGTTGCATGTTTTTTGTAGAAGTTTTCAAGATGAAGAAGAGGAGGAGAGGCATCTGCTAAGCCAGTCTAAGATAAATGTTTATCAGTTTAGGTAGAGAATTATTCGATAGCTTGGAGGACCCAACATACATGTGTGGAATTCAGGGATATTCTAAAATTTGTGCAAAATTCCAAATGATTTTAAGGGAAATTGGGAATTTCTTGCCACCATGTGGGATCACAATGGGCCTTGAGCGTGAGTGTGTCTCTGAAGACAACCGCAATAACCTAACGTAACCTAACATAAACCAATAGGAGCTCATAAGGAAGTTAATTATCTGCTAGATTTCTAACACATTTCTTCATGATAAAAATTAATAATATTGAAGAGTCTTGAACAAAGTTCGGTGAAAGTTCTTTGGAGCACTTCATCTTACAAACCGTGGCTGCGAGGAAAATGACGAAATGGTAAAATTCCAAAATGCTTTACACAATTTAGTATCCAAAAAAGTTACAAACCTATTTTCGTTTTAAAAAATCCAACTATTTGAAATTTCCCTATAGTTTATTGTACGCAGTATTTAAAAAAAAATACGTATACTTTCCTTACATTTGTTTTAGTATTTAGGGTTGTGACATACTTTTAAAATTTTCCGAAAAGAATATAAATAAATAAACTAGCATTGTGATGAAAAAAATGTGTTTCAGAGAAATAGAAAAGGCAAAAGGGGCCCGAACATTATATTGCCCAGTGGCCTTGACCTGCTTAATCCGACACTGCATTTATGTGTATATGTGTGCAGTGTTTCGTCGTACAAAAAGTCTACTGAAGCCAGTGCAGCCTCCGCAGCTGGGGGAAGAAAATCTAATTTTAACAGCGCACTAGCAAATTTTTATGGTTGCGAGTCCTTGTCGTTACGAGTATAATTTTTCTGCATTTTCCAGTGACTATTTGCCTTGCTTGCTCCGCGCCCTTTAAGAACCGCATAGAGTAGGCTGGCGAGCAGCAGATTGCTAGCAAAATTACTTTTAAATCCCCACAAAAGCAAAGCTTATTTCTTTCATTTCGCAAAAAGCGCTTCCCACTGTTCTCTTATGGCCCTTTTCTTTAATTTTATTATGCGCGCAATTTTTATTATTTACATACTATCTACATATTTTGTGATTGTGTTGCAGTCACATTAAAGTATGTATGTGTGTGTGTGTGCATGTAAATATGTATGTATGCACATTGCACACAATTTCATCTTTTGTCTTTTGGTCATTCTGCTCAGCATTTTTTTATTGTATAGGATGACCCAATAAAAGTACACACGACTGTGGAGAGCAAGAGCGTGTGACTAGAGACGCGGATGTCTACTTAAAATGCAGTAAAACCTATTCCAAACAAATTTTTCGTTTCACTCTATATTAAAATTCATTCAAATCTCGCTTTTATATTGGTACGGTGACGATATTTCTTAATATTGAATAAAACCGTTATTGGAAAGCTGAGGAACATGGCATTACACAAAATTTTACCCAATCAGTGGAATTTTTTTGTAGTTTGAAACAACAAAGGCGCCACGACGAAAGCGACTGGGCGACCTCCCTCGATCAATGCATCCTAACTCTCCTATGCTTATTGGGTATACTCTCTTTGGTTAGGTCAGCTTAGTGTGGGATCTGATACACCAGAGAGGAAGACCATGGCTAGGGGAGCAACGTCGTCTCAGAATCCTATGAGTAGGAGTAAGGAGAGAAGGAGGAAAATAGAGTATAAAAGCTCGCGTTGCTTGCACATTAGCAAGATCGCGGCTCCATAACTCCAAGAGACAAGGCTCTGCATACGAGGTATGTCTACATCGAGAGGATGTATGCACGACTCGTTGTTGCTAATTATATGAACAACAACGACAAAGGGGATGCGAAAAGCAAACCAACCTTTGTGAAGGGTGTACAATCGTCTACAGGTGGGGAGATGAGGGCCACGGTGCAATCTGGACATAGCGGTTTGGGCCGCGAATAGCGATTTATGTAGATGTTGTAGAGATGAGGATGAGGTAGAGGTTAAGCACTTCCTGCGCTAGCGTCGCGCACTACCATTCACTTCAAATTTACGGGGGTCCATTTTTTCGAAGACCTGAAAAATTTTGGTGCTATAACACTGGAGTGGCTGTGACGATTTTTCGATAGAGATGGTTTAAAGACTTGTATGGCTAGGCTGTGGAAAAATCCTCTTTTGAGCATCACAATGGATCCTGAACTTTCTACGAGAGCAGCCTGTTCAACCTAATCTTACATGAATAAAACTAAACAATGAATTAAATATGGTTAATTTTTTATTATGTTCTATAACAAAAATTATAAAAATCCAAATTTCAAACTTTATATTAAATTCAGAAAAATGCAATAAACTTTCATCAACATTTGCAGTTGTATACTCCAACTCACGCTCGAATTTATTTTTATATAGAAAAAAATATGTAACACAGTCCGTAAACAAAAATATTAAAGATAACTTTTATCCACTTGAAACTCGGATTTTATTTTTGTATGATAACATTTAACGGGCTATCAAATTGCATACTAAAAATTTTTCTGAAAAATTTGAAATTTTTAGCAAAATTTGTTGAATTTTGCATAGAATGAAATCCATTATTTGCTATATTTTAGTTTAATTTTATTTTCCGGTTTAGGTGTGTAAAATTCGTTTCTTAGTTATTTAAATTAATATTTATTTACACAACTTTTTTCAGTTGTGATTCATTAAAAAAAAAAAATTACGAAAGACAAAAAGGTAAAATAAAGTACTGTACTTTAAAATAAAGGACGCATGGTCACCGTATTATTAGTGCAATAATAGAACCAACAAAAATTTAATACTCTATGGAGCTTAGCGCAGTATTTTGTTTGTCTCTTTTCCCATTCAACTCTCTCATTGCTCCTAATTATGCTTTTAAGCTTCTAGTTTCCTAACTTTGTTTCGAATAGTCTATGATGTAGTCCTGATGTCTTGTTGAATTTAAGATTCTTCTACTTCATCTTTTTTGCATTGTCTTCGTCTCTATTCCCTACATTCTACGCGTATGATATCGTTGTACCAGTGACTCGTGGAATGACTATATCTCGGCAACAAATGAGCTTCTGGCAAAAACCAATCGTTACAAAATTTTTGGCGTCGCACAGTCCACGGTTATAAATAGTAAAAATTAAAGTGGTGTTTCGGAATGCTTTTTTTATGCGCCTTTGTAGCAAATACTCTAATCAAGAAAATTCCAAATTGTATTCAATTTTTTTAATTAGTTAAGCATCATATATACAGTTCAAATAACATCTTTACATCCCCGTATGTTTGTTCTTTTGCCTATTTCCCATTTTTGTGCCATTTTATTTGAGGAATTTATGAGAATACTACCTAACCCAGCGCGCTTTGCCACATCCTACAAATAATGTTCTGAAAGTGAATTGAACGGCGAATGGGTTTTGGAGATTTTTCTGTTCCAGCGCCACCTACCGGCTAACGAAATATTTATATTTATACGAATAATAGACGTTTTAAATTTGAATGGAATCGGACAATGGATACAGATTTTTTGAAACATCTCGACACCAGAGACACCTTTGCGAAACCAGGCTTGTAATTTGAGCTCAAAAATTTCAGTAGTTATCGAGTCTATAAACTACATACTCTACGAACTAACTAACTAACTACATAAAACTCTCTCAAAAATATAAGAGTGCACCTTGCCCTCGCTGAGACGAACAGTTTGACACCCACATTGTAATATTTTATATTTTTTATTTAAATAAATTTTACTTTTGAAACAGGTGACAACCCTCTTGAAAGAATTAAATCTTTGGGTAAGGCAAATATTCAAATTAATTTTCATTTGAATTCGATTAAATTTTTTATTATTTTTTAATTCCCCTTCTTTTCTAAATGAATGCAAAGCCTAAAGAAATTTCAATAAAAACGCAGTACATTTACTATTTTTGGCCGCCGCTCATATGGCAAACCAATCCAATCCATGCAAACAAAGCAGCTTTTCATAACACTAGCCAACGAGAAATCTGACCTTTGACCTAGTCGTAAATTCATATGTAGAATTTTCTGCAGAATCCGAGTAAATATTCCGGCTTACAGAAATTACATTAAGTACAGCAAGCTTTGCAAAATAAAAAAAAAAATAATAATAATAGTAAAGCGAGGTGAGTATTTCAAATAGCGAAATTGTGTCAACTGATTTTATATGTTTTTAATTAAACTGCTTATAACTTCTACATTTATGCTTCAATTTTGAATAACAGAATCTTGCATTTGTTAAATACTATTCTTTAATGTTTAAAAAAGAAATCGGAAGTAAATAATTTTCTTTATGTTAGTATTTATATCGAAAGTGAAAATGTGTCTAAAATTTTAGTAAAAATTGTCGGAAATTGTTGATAAACCTCTCAATAGCTCCGAAATCAATATTGCGACAAGAGAATGTTGTTCATAGAAATTATAAGAAATTTTACTAGCTTTAGGTTAGGTTAAAATGACGGCGGAGGAACTCAACGCTCAATTACTTTGTGCCATTTTGATACCATTGAAATTCGGGTTATTGCGTTAAAACCAGCTAAGTAGCGCAGTTGATAAATTTTAGAATATTTTTGAGGCTATGTTTGTCAAAATCCTCCAGACAATTTTACTCAAACACCCCTTCACTCAACTGTCTCTTGTGCATTTTCATCCTAGCAGCTTCGGCAGTAATCATTGTGGGCAATACCGATTTTTTCGGAGTGAGTTTCAATCGGCCTGTGAACTGTGAGAACTGTGACGAGTCCCGCGACATTGGGCCTACCCTTGGCCAAACGAATGGATGCTCTCTTTGGATCGTATTTGGGCCACGCTAATTTTGCAATTCTACATCCATCGTTGAACAGATTGCTAAATGTGGTGGAGGTAAAAGTGTTACTTTTTATTAATCCTATAAGGACTGGATTCGACAGCTCATTTGAGGTTGTCACTAAACCCACTCTGGCTAGTTTGGCTACTTCATTCGAGCGTTGTTACAATGCACAGGGTGCCTAATTAAATCTACTGGGAGCTGTTTGCAGACTCCATTCAATAGAGTTCTGCATTGCTTAACCACCTTCGATCTGGTTATGAAAGATGCCAGAGCAATTAAGGCCGCCTGACTATCTGAGCTCATCATAAAAATGACGAAGGATAAAACGCGACAGCCTACAGCGATAGCAAATTGAGGCAGCTGGGTAAGATTTTTCCACTCCCAAGATGCTTGAAAACCCTCTTGCCCAACACCTTGCTCCATCTTGGAATCGTCTGTGTAAATGTATGTAGTGATTCTAGGCGGACATAACAAGTACTCTATCCCATTCAGATCTTGACGGGACAAGAGCCCAAAGAGTCTATGAGTCTATGGACATATATTCCTGGCTGCATAAAAGCAGTGCCCTCTTTGGTCGGGGTGTGCAAGAGAGAGAGAGAGATAGAGAGAGAAAGAACTTTACTATGCCCCTTCATCCCTTCCTTCCACAGGCCCAGTTCTTGGCGCCTTACAGCTGACACTGATTGCCTTATATGAGGATCTATAGGCAAGAGATGTGCTATAACATTTAGGGCATCCATATCTAGATTTACATGAAGAAATAGGAACTTAAAATCGATTAACTATGTTCAAAGATAATTATAATTAGGCGTCTTATATTTTTTTTAGATCTAAAGAAATTGGACGAAATACATATATCTCAAAAACTGTTCAATCTTATTATATTCTGAGTTTATTTTCCGATTCAACGGATTTTACATTTTATATTAGTATAGAAACGTCGTAGTTCAGACAAGTTTTAAAAATTTTTAAATTTGTGTAATCAAAAAAAATTAATAAAAATTACAATATTTGAGAAAATGCTTTTCAAAGTTGTGGTCTTTTATTGTGCTAATGCATACGCTTTTAATTTTAATAAGTGCAAAAAGTGCATCAATGCCCCCCATTTGAAGAGCTGATCGTAGAGTAAAGTAAAGGGGAGTGGTTAATGAATGGATTCGGTTGTGGGCACGTGTAGTGGTCTAAAAACATAGAAAATTGCACTTTGCTGCAGAGAAGGTTAATGCGTTGCTAAAATTAAAACAAAAACTATAGTTTAGCTGTGAGGCAATGTCGGCAAAAGGCAACTGAAAGTATGCTTGATTCATTAGCAGTAATCGTATTGAAAGTTATACCCTCACTTATTTACACAGGCTGTGAATAATGAAGTCTACTTTGAAGCAGATTTTGAAATAGGTGAAAATTTTAAAACGAGAACATAAAGTTCTTTAACAAAACATATCTACACTAAAGTGCAAGGCTATTATAACTTTATTCCATAGAAATTTACTGCAATAAGGGAAAATTTCAGGCATCACTCAAATTACGAGTAGTATTAGAACTCACTTATTTCATAGTTCAAGCGGAAACATCAAAATAATGGGAAATATTAAAATCCCTTCATTCAAAAATTGTTGCATGCATGCACTTGGAGAATACGCACGTCTGGCAATTTGTCTTTACCTGTTTTTTCGGAACTCAAACTCATACATATGCTCATTAGGGTGGTCAAAAGAAAAGATTGTTTTATTTAAAAAATTACCTTGTTTTATTTTTCAAACAAAAAATATCTAGAGGTCGCTCAATGCGCCCATAGTCTTTCCGTTTCTCTTCAGAAGACCTCAAAGAACAATAGCCAATTTATAGAATAAATATAATAATGTAGTCGTTTTTTTTGTTACTATTTGCACGCATGCACTTGGAGAATACGCACGTCTGGCAATTTGTCTTTACCTGTTTTTTCGGAACTCAAACTCATACATATGCTCATTAGGGTGGTCAAAAGAAAAGATTGTTTTATTTAAAAAATTACCTTGTTTTATTTTTCAAACAAAAAATATCTAGAGGTCGCTCAATGCGCCCATAGTCTTTCCGTTTCTCTTCAGAAGATCACAAAGAACAATAGCCAATTTATAGAATAAATATAATAATGTAGTCGTTTTTTTTTGTTACTATTTGGCTCAAAAACTGATAAACTAATTTCAGTCAAATTTGGGCAGTATATTCCTTAGACCCGTGCCATGGATATGTATTTTAAACCGTTAGGTGGCGCGTGAGTTGAGATGTTCGCAAAATCCGCATTTATAACTCGATATTTATAATAATAAAAAGGTTTAGTGCTGGTGCAATAAAAAAAATGTCTTTGGCCAAAAAATAAATGCGCTAGGAGGCGTGAAAAGGGCCCACTTTGTCGCATCTAATTTCCGAGATATATAGATTTTTCGATACATGAATCGAATTTCGTAATTTTTTATTATGGTTTATTATGAAACTATATACATTTACGCGTCGAATGACACCAAATTTAGCTTCTTAGGTATAATAGAAGTAATTAGTTTTATTTTTTGAAAAAAAAAGAAAAGGGCCCACAAGGGACAACTTTCAACTTCGAATTGATTTTTCTCAATTAGTAATTTTTCGGATATTCACCTTCAAAGTTCTATATTTCCCTCAATTCTTCAGTTAGGATGGTCTAATTTGTCCCAAATGTTCGGAAATTAACCAGGAAGACGCCTATATGCATAACTCCAATACCGCCGAAGTGGGCCTTTTTCACGTGGACGCACACATATAATGGCGGCGCGACTATGAATATTTTTTTATGTAAAATCGACCCGATAGGTGGCGCTAGAATCGATTTATCTAGAAAATCCTTATTTATTTATGATCCGATTGTGATGAAATTAGAAACGTATAAGGGGAGTGAGATGAGAAGCAAGAAAATCCTTATTTTTGGACCAATATTGATGATATTAGAAAATTACGCTGTAATTGAGAGTATCCATGTTTTTATAATCCGACTTAAGTAAATGACATTAAAAACTTACTATAGTATAGTCGTATGTATACTGTAGGCGTGCAATATATATGCAAAAAACATCCATTAGATGAATATGTAGTAAAGATTTCGAGAAAATTCATATCAATTGTTAGACTTAGTTTAAATCTAGCAAGCTTTGTACAGTTAAAAACAATGCCCCTTAATTATAGTCGCAATAACAAATATCCCATTAAAAATTATGTAAAAAATTTGCGACTAACTTTAGCTTTAAAAAATTGTCTGTAAGTATATGGAAGGTAAATTAATTATTCTCTGAAGTTTCTTTAGAAGAAACAGAGATTTCTAGTTTAAAAACATTCATTTTCAGTGATTATATTCCACTTCTACGAAACATTTTTTATTTCCCTTTCAAAATATATGGGAAACTTTGAGCAACCTCTAAATATTTTTTGATATAAAAAAAGTATAAATATTTTTTGCGATTTAGAAAAATGCTAGGTGTTTTCCATGCATTTTTGGACCACCCTAATGCATAGACATTAATGTATATGTGAATTTGACCGGATATGTTGTTTGGGTTGTTAACAAATAAGCCATAAAGCTGGATTGACGTTTGCATACTAAAAAAAAAAAAAAAAAAAAAATCAATGTTTTGGAGAAACTGCAAAATTTGTGTGAATTTATGAAGTCTTCTTCGAAATTAAGCAACAAAAATAAAACCAAAAATAATGTTTGCTATGCTTACTGAAATAATGCTGGTTGCACCCTTTTGCTGACTTATATTGGGCTTGTTGTTTTGGTTCATCGAGTGAGCGATTTACTATACGCAATTGCCTATTGCTAATTGTCTACATGATGTCAAAAGGTACTTCGTTTATTAAGTTTTTTGTAATTTTGTCCAGTTGTAAGTAGAAATCTCTCTGTTTTTATGCTCGAAATCATATAAAACAAATTAATAAGGAGATCCTCTCATTTTTACTAGCATCTTGAATTTACTAATAAGGAAACGTTATTATTTTTAAAGTAGATCTTCTTCATTCAAATTTTGCTGTTAATGTCTTAACATATATACATACATATGTATTTTGTGAATAATCCATTTTTATTGTATTTAGTTTAATATGAATATTGTTCTTTAGATTTTTATATTTTCAAAATGAGAAGAAATCCAGAGTTAAATGTATAAATAAAGGGATAAGTAACTCAGAGTTATATTTTTGTAACTTCATAGCCCAGACATTGTCAAGGCGAATTCAATACAAGGTGGTCGCAAGAGCACATATGTACACACACTCCACATGTTTTGTTTTTGCTTCATGAGAATGTCAGATAAATGAAATATAGAACAATAATTTTGAACAGAGAGAATGCCAAAATAGGAACGCATTTGACAACAAAACTGTTTATTTTTGATTCAGTTGGCCAAAACTATATTTGTAAATATATTAAAATTAAAATTTACAATAGCGGCCACAATTAATGCAGCAAAAGCAAATGTAGTTGATTGGCTCAAAGTTATTTTGCTAAAACACAACTGCACCCGGCATGATCGGGACCACACTAACCGCTCCGACTCTTCACTTGGTACCAAGAAAAACGGACCCGTTCCACGCTTTACTATCTTGTCGCATAATACACACATTCACATTTTTTCGCGAAATATTTGAATATTTGAATATATGAATTCCAATCAATTTGAATTTAAAAATATTTTTAAATGAAAATGTAAACAGAAAATGAAGATGTAAACAAAAAACAAACCAGTTGACACTTTCACCATTCAAGGCGAAAAAAGAAGAAGCAATCAGCTGATCGGAAGAAAACACCTTCTATAGATTCGCCTTGGACATTGTCTTGCATAAAATAAATCTAGTAACCCGGGCTACGTATGTACATTCCTTTTTTGACATTTTCTTAGATTTTTTTTGAATTCATTGAAATTTAAAATCAAAATAACTTTTGAAGACTCTAGTATAACAAGGAAATGCTCGGTATGCTTGGTATCTAATCTCGTGGAAATGATCGCTTCCCTTTGCCAAAGCTCTGTTAAAGGAGTTGAGGCCTACGCATTCGATTACATTCCTATTATTATCGAAAAACGCGATTCGCTTCAAATTTTTTATTTCTATTTCAAAAAAATTTGTTTGACAAATTTATTTTTAATTTATTTATGACAGAATGTAACAAACTTAAAAATTTAACCCAGAATAATTGCTAGGTTAAATACTTATGTTTTTAACTCTGAGATCAGTGCCAGCAAATTTATTAATTTAACCAGTAAACTCTAATGTTACATTTATAATAATACACAAATACTTAAAGTTATTATAATTAAAAGTGAAACTTGTATAATTAAATAAAAAACAGTTTCAAAAAGCAGTGTGGGAAAATAATTTACTTAACAAAATTTACGTGCCAATAATTTAAAGTTTATAAAATTATCGGTTTATTAAAACTAAGAGGAGATTCTAATGAAGCCCAAGATTTTCTTCTTAATTAAATTGAAGAAGTTTTCGTTAGTAGTTAGTTTGCTAGGTTATCTTTTGGACATAGCCTGTCGTTATAAGAAGATCATCGTAATGGAAAACAAATCATAGAGAAATCCGTTAAATTTTATTATGGCTTATAGAGCGATTTAGTTGGCATTTGCTTTCTGTGTGAGGCCGATGTCAACTTCAGACATCGTGGCATATAGACAACTTATTCTCTTGCGCTCGAAAACGGATTTTTAAAGTCGACAAATACCTATATGATCTGTATCAGTGATAATCGACTGGCGGAGGTAGTAGCTAAGTTTTCGGATTGCAGCTTTTCGACGTCGAGCTTCCTTGGGCAGTTAGACGCACGTTCGATGCTACACACAGAGACGCATGCATAGAATAATTAAATAAAAAGCTAACTAATTTACATCGTTTATTTAGCTGGCTTTTAGTAGAATACGAAACCAGTATGTAATTTTTAGTTCCCATTTAAACCATTTTCACGCTGAACTACTGCGTTTTCTTAGTTCGAAGTTTTTAGACTTCTCAAAAAACAAGAGTTGATGTGGTTTTTATAAGCACATGACAAGACAGAACAAGCAGGAATAAGACATCTCAAATATCACAAACTAGAAGAACTTTGAGAAAAACCAAGCAAATTTTAATCACTCTAAGCGCTTAGAACTTTCCTATTAGCCCTGGTAACCAACGGCTTTTCTATTCTATTACATCTAGAACTAAAACAGAAAACAAAACTTTTGCTTGCCATTTGCAGTTAAATAGTTTTTTCTTTTGGACAGGTGGCAGGACGAGTTCATATGTTATACACCTGCTTTTGTATAAATTTGCATAGACAAGTGTTTACAAATGCCAGCAAATATGCCTACATACAAACATAAGTATTTACATTCAAACCTAAATAAATAGAAAACTTTGCTCAAGTGTATTTGTATACAATGGGAAATTTTTGAATGTCTGTGCAAAACGATTTTCTATGCAAATTGTGGTACATACGAAACACATAAAAAAAAGCTGTACTAATATTAGCATATACTGGGGTGCCTCTAAAAAATTTGCAAAAATCTTGTTATATTTTGGTGGGAATTGATTCAAGTTTTAAGCGGAAAAAACTACTTTTAGCAGGGTTCCGTCTAAAGCACGGACTCTTGCATTCCCCGCTCGATTCTAAGTTTGTTCGCTCTACTCGCTAGTTAAGTTGAGCCTTTCCCCGATGAAATTCCGAGCTACAAGATTCTCTACGGTCTCTGAAATATCTAGCGCCGCCAAGTTCCGTGTCAGCTCATCAACTTTTCGGGAGTGTTATAGTGGCTTTTTGCCGACGAGGTAAGTTCGCAATTAACTCCCAGCACCGTTTAATTAGACTCAGTGCCACCATTTGGTAGCCAGGAGCCCAAACCTCTCCTTTATTTTAATAATACTGAGTTCTGGTCTTGTGGAATTTGCTGGATGATTTTTCATTGCATCAGCCTTGGACGTAGATATTGCTAAATTTTAATCCATTTTATCGTTGCTCTAAATTTCTTTAAAACTTCAACTTTATGTCTAATGAAACGAATATATTGATACTCAGAAGGCAAGAACCCCATCAAATCGAAGAATGAGTGGGGATTCAGCTTCTAGCGCAACGCTACTGTGACCCTACGGAGAGTTAGACGGAAATATTGGAGTAGGTAAATTCTGCTAGGAGATCTCTATCAGCACAAAATTGAGAACTCCAAATAAATACAGTTTATTTAAATCTGAGGTAGTCGCTATTAAAGAGTCAAGCGATTGACTATACTTCCTATAATTTTGTTTAGACATATCAATACCAATTGAAATTATTCCGGGGACGCTTCTTTTTTCGTTTAATTCCATCTTAATGTTCCTTGTCCCGTCTGTGACCTACATTTAAATTATTCTTCGTCATGTCTTTTCATGCATAATATTACATGCCTAATATAATATTAGTTTCATGCGCTTTGTCGTTTATAGCAGCTTCTGTAAGCCGCGTTATGAGTTATCCGTAATCTTTCTCCGTACCTCCCGAAAGGAATGTAGCTCGAAGTAGTCTTATGATGGGGATATTTCTTTCCTAGACAGCAATAGAAGTTCATATTGTCTTCTCATATTCAGTTCAGGCCACATGAATTTCGAAGTGCTACATGTGCCGCTGAGTTATCACGATGCAATTGTTTCTTTGAGGAAACATTTTCTTTCAAATCAACAGGTTGTATGAATCGGTATGCTTAAGATACCTATGTATGAGCACCACCTCCGCCCGGGTTGTCATCTGATGATAGAGACGACCAAAGAAAATGCCCAATAAGTTGAAAAATTTGGATTGGTGGATTGAAAATGAAAATTATGGAAACCATCAAAGGAACTACAGAGCATTGTCTTATCAAAATAGTTGGTGCGTGGATGCACATGCCGCTTGAATAGCAGCGAGTTTGGGCGAAATTTGAAAACGAATTTTGATTGTTGATCAAACCTTGATTCATCAGTATGATCCGCTCTCTGAGCTAGAACCATTGCAGTGAATAAAAATTTCACCCGTTACATTTGGTGGGATGGCGAGAGAAATTTAATTTAATACTGGGCGAATGCTGCGAATGAAAAATGTAAAAATTGTGAACGCGAAAACAGTCGGCATCCAGTATAACGAACGATATAATGTCCGTGGTTTTGCGCTATATCGAAAAGTACTTTTTATCGAAGTGCACGTTTTTACAATTTTAATCAAACTACGTAGAGTAGCATTGATATTGAAATGTGCTAAATCAATTGGTGAATATAGTTAAGCCATTTCATTACAACGCTAAAGAAAGTTATTAGCTTTGGCCTTATAGGACGAGAATCATATTTTGCTATGTAAATTCAGTAAAATCCATATGTCTTTATTATACACTTAGTGCTATTATCTTCAACATACATTCATATGAGCACCTATTTTTTATGCAAATAAGTAAACGAACGTTCGTTATATATAATAAATTTTTTCCAAACGTTCGCCATTGAGAGGAACAAATGGTTTTAAAAAAGATGTTCGTTATTTAGAGCGTTCGTTACACAGGCATTCAGTTTACTGAACGATGACTGTAATTCAATACGATTTGCACCAGTGTGACGTCAACACACTGCTGATTCTGTCACTGAAAGAGAGAGATGGACGGAATCTTTGTATTGTTAATTTGTTGGGCATTGCGCTGTATAATGGAATATAAAAATTATGTGCTTTTTCAGGGACCGTAATCACTAAGAGTTTTATAAAAAAAAAAAGAAGATATTTAATCATTATTTTAGGATTTTTAAATTTTCGGTTAATATTAACTAAAAAAGTTCTTCGTTTAATTTCTATGTTCAGAAAAAATAATATTATGTTCAGTTTAACTTTTTTTTGATCACAATTAAAATAAAACACAGTTTTTGAGTATTACTTTTATGCTCTGTTCTGATTTTTTTCCTATTTTTTCATCAAAACATAATCATCGCTTTATGAGTTCAAATGTTTTGGTCACAGAAAATAATATTTTTTTTAGTTTAATTTTTTTCATAAAAAATAATCGATTCTTGAGCAATATTTTATCTTCCAAAAATAAAAATTATCTTTTGAGTTTTATTTTTTTTTTTTGCAGAACGAAAACTCTAAAAGCCGTAAAAAATTTTTAATAAGTACAGTGATTTTTTTATTTTATTTTTTATAGAAATGCAGTTCATTATGTAAAGTTTAAAATTTTTTAATTCACGAAAATTCAACACAGTAAAAAAAGTAAAACTCTAGTTTTTTTTGAAAGATAAAATAGTGCTCAACAATTGAGTTTCATTTTTGAACAAACAAATATAACTCAAAAAGTAATGATTAGTTTTGACGAAAAAAAATTCAAAAAAATTTGTGACTAACCAAAAAAAAAAAAATGGTACTCATAAAATGATTAATATATTTTATAAAAAATAGGAGTACAAAAATAATCATAAAAAAATAACAATAATAAAATAATCATGCGAACAGAGAGGAAACATAACACACACAAAATGTGTTTGATTTATGATCAAAAAAAATAAAACTCGACTCATATTTTTTAATTATTAATTATAATTTTTAAAAATATCACTCAAAAATTTTTAAATCGAAAAATATTCTTACAGATCATGAAGATGCACATATATGTAAACATACTCAAAACTGTTCTCCGATACTTGGAGACTTTTAAGTTTTTTAATTGAAATTTAAAATAACAATCATTATTTGCGGTTCCTGGTTTTTGTTTTTACTCGTGCAAGTCTCTGGAAAGCAACTAAAGTTACAAGTATATAAAAAATATGCTTTTCGGAAAATTAAACTTTTTTTTTGGAATTTTTAAGAAACACCCTAATACAACATACACATCCATACATAAGTCTATACAAATAGCCAAGTAACAAAAGCGCAGTCAGACTTGTCGGGGCAGGTGGTTTAACTGCACATCTACTTTGATGCGCTGGCTTGTGGCAGGTAATGGAAACAAAATTTTGAACTCAAATACATTTAAAATTCACTTGTGACGGGTTAAAACTGTGAAAATAATTAAAGTTGTTCGACGCCAAAGGGCGCATAACAAATTTCGCCAAGAGCTCGAGCAGAATGTGAGTTATGAACAGACGGGCATACTACTAACCAATGGAGTCAGCGCGGAAATAGTGGAAAAAAGGCGGGTGTTGGTAGTGGAGTATCTTTTTGGCATAATTTGCAACTTCAATTCCATTGCACAATGCCTGCCATTCATGCTCTTTAGGGTATGTGCTGAGTACTCAGAATATATAGAGGATGACAAGAGAAGCGCGAGCCAGTGAAGGCTGTTTGAAAAATGCATTAAAATTTAAAAAAAAAAAAAAAAAGAAATGGGGGAAAAAATCAAAACATTAAAATTAAAAGAGAAACAAAAAGAAGCAAACGAAATGTAGAGACAGAGCAGCTCTAACTCTACATTTCGTTTAATTTGAATGTGGTGGGTTTCTGAGTGTTTTGTACTTTATACTGTAGCATGAAGTGCCATTGTGGCTGCAAAACTTTTTGACTTAATGAATTTTTCGTGTTGCATCTACTTAACTCATTGTTCGTGCTCGCTGGCTGTTGTTTTTGTTCTTTTTTTGTTTTTGTTTTGTAATGCTTCCAAAGCTTCCGCAGTATGTTACACATATCTACATACATACACACATACATACATACATATGTATATAAAAATCGAAATACAAAATCTTTATACGCAAATACTTAGAAACATATCGTGTTTGTTTGTATTTATGTAGAATTTGTGCAAAAGGGTCAAAGCTGAAGTTTGAGAAACAAAAGTGCAAATTTCGAAGAATTAACACAAAACTTCCCATTCACTGAATAATGAACCATTGGTAATTGCTTTTCTATTAATACTAAGCTCTTTCATTTACACAACTTGTTTGTAAACTATCAAGGTGGGAAATATGTATTTCTAAAAGCCAGACCTTTATAAGCTTTAGGCTTTTGTAGAAGACGTACATATGTACGTACTTTGCAATCTTATTATGAAAGTTGCTCTAAAAGCTTTGAGGTGCAGATTATTAAACTAGTTGTATGCAAATAGATTTACCATGGAAAAATATTGATGGAATTATTAAGAATAAAGTAGAACTAATTTAGTTGTATTCGGAAAAAGATTGCACTTTTTTATTATTAAAGCTTAAATTTAGTAAGGTTTACATTTTACAAGAATATTTATAGAAAAAAATATCTTTTTGTTATTAAAATACAGTTTATTCTATAAAAAAATTTATACTAAACTAAATTTTAAACTGTATACTAAAAGTAAATTTAAAAAACTCAACAGATTCCCTTCATAAATTTCAAACTGTTTAATCAAAAGAAAAAATGTTGCGCAAGTAGTTTTAGAGCTCACTTAGTTTTAGTAAATAAAGTGAAAGTTTCAAGTAATTAAAAATTACCCTGGATTTTAAAAAAATTTGTTTTCGAGGACGGACACTTTATTCCGCACAATTCACGGTCGAAATGAAAGCTTTGATTAAAAAATTTAAAATTTGGCTGAAAACTAAGAATGCCAGTTACTTTCGAAATTCAATCGTTTTCAAAGCTTTTAAATGCGCCTAAAATTTTGTTTAAACTTCGCATGTCGAATAAACTAATACTGAACTTTTCGAAATGAACGTATCTCATTCGCGTATTAAACTCATATATGGCAACTCTCTTCAAGCGTAAGAGATTTCAATAACACCATGCGTTTGATATCCATATTGTTCAGTTTTATTTTTTAAAAGGAGACAGTTTTTTCGCAAAATTATCGTGGCTAAAGAATTTGCGCAAATCTTTCATTACCATATAGCTGTGCTTTACGTAAATAATTATTTTAACTTTATTAGTAGGTGGCAACCCTGCTCGACTAAAGTATCTTCAATAAGCTTTGGTTTAGATTTTCTATTACCATATATTTAATTAACCTTGCACCGATTATTTATCTACACAGATTTGTAATAGTTGGCAACCCTATTCAGGAGTAAATCGTTGCTAAAGTATTTTCAATAACACCTTTCGTTTGATATCTTTATTATTCTGTTTTACCTAAAAACAATTTTTTTTAAATTAAAACTGTTGGAAAGGTGGCAACCCTGTTCAAGAATATATCGTGGACAAAGAATTATTAATAACCTTTTATTTGATACCCATATTGCTGTGGCTTACTTAAAAAATATACAATATACATTTATTTTAACGTTATTAGTAGGTGACAACTCTATCCGGCTAAAGCATTTTCTATACGCTTTGCTTTGAATCCCATATTGTTATATTTGACAAACTTTAAACGGATTATCTACTAGACATTTTTATAGGTGGTAACCCTGTAACCCTTTAGAAGCAATAAATCTTTCTACAAAGAAATTCTTTGTTTCCAAATCGGTTTGGGTAGAATCGCTAAACGAACGCTAACAAAATGTATGCTAGCGTATAGATACATATACATATATAGATTTCTTGAATTTTGTTAAATTTAGTCTACAGTTAGAAATTTGGATTTATAAGGGCTTTCTTATAAAATGAGGTATATTTTTACAAAAAGTAACAAATATTAAACAGATAATAAAACTTTCCAAAATCTTGCACTACTTTTATTTCGACCATAGCTGTATGTACCAGACTTTCACGCAAATTTTGTTAAACGAAAGTTCGGCATTGCCATATGTAATTTTTATTTATTATAATTATCTATCTTACTTTGCGAATTATGATGCATTGAAGTGTAAGAAATATTTGCATTTTTAGATGAATTATTTCAATACAAAAGTTGAATTTTGCCTTTTATTGAAAGTATAATAGCTGTGTGTTTATTTACAGCAGTCGATGGTTTAAGCGAAACAGAGAAATAAGGGCAGTTTTCTTTAGTGAATACAAATTACAAGCTCGCTACTCGATTTTATTTTACTCAGTTGGAGTAAAAAGTGAAGAGCGCATATCTTGCGCTTTCATTCCGCATAATCGAGGGGAGGATAATTTTTAGTGGTAAAATTGTTGGAGTATCAAACACTTGAGATAGCTTTCACGTTTCAGAACTGATAGCGAAGTTGATAGGCAACTGGAAGGTTTTATTTAATTTGTGTTGATTTATAACGAATATGTAATATGCTTACCAAGTTTTGTTATCCGAACACGAGCGAGTTCTTTTTGACTGAAAACTTGAATTTACTTTATTTTTATTATATTAATTTTGAGCTCAAACGAAAACTTATTCATTACGAGCTCAAATGTAAGTTGGAGTCAGTATGGAGTTGTATTCCATTTATTTGGCGATGTCTTTTATAACCTTTTTGAGCCATTTTGAGTGATTAAAATGAAATATATCAAAAAGCTTTCACTTTCACTTTCGAGTAAGTTGAGGTAAAAGTTTTTGTTGTGTTAGCTAATTTTCAACTATCGAAACTATCGGCTGCTCGTAGGCTGAGCAAAAGCGAAACTATATTTCATAAATATGCGAAGGAGCTTTCACTTTTTTACCCCCCAAACGGAGATAATCGTTTTTGTTCGTTACTTTGTTTTAAAATCATTTATCAATGAATTTCGTGAACAATTTTCCGTGACAAAATAGATATCGCATTTCGAATAGTTTTTTCTTCGACGGTCTAAGTTAAAAATGCAAGATTTTTCAAAGGTTGTTTTAGAAAGAATTTTTCAGCTAACTTATGTAATTTAAACGAAAGCAAATACTTGTAACAATACTGCTTATTTGAATGAGCTTTTACTTTCTAACGATCCAACTTGAAGTGCAAGCTTTTGTTTCCTATTTTGCTTTTTATATTTTATTTTAGACGAAAGCTAAACTAAACTAAATTGTGTGCGTGTGCTCAATGAAGTTTTATTGCATACTCTGTTGGTGGCTAACGTGTGCAATACAATATGAATGTATTTGTGGTAATACTCAACTACTACTTTAGTCTTTGCACTCTCTGCCACACTTACGTAGCTCTCCCTTCAGCATTTCGCGGAAGTGATGCATTTAAATGCAACATGTCAGTGTTGTTCGCGTAACGGAAACGCAAATAAATTATGTGCAGCCGACACTAGCCCACCGCCAGCCCGCCCGCCCGCCCGCCTCCTGCGACGGGCAGTTATTGGGTTTCGTAATGAAAAGTTCTGTTATTTTTCCCATTATGGCATCGACTAAATGTTTTCATGCTCTGACTATATGTAGCGTACTCTGTGTTCCGCTTTCAGCGCAACGATTTGGCGAAATAAATTCATGGCGCAAGTACAATAATTTAAATGCCACGCTGACAGCTCTCACCAGCGCAAAAACAAAAAAACAAAAAAAAAACAAACAAAATGTAGTTAAGAAAACAGCAACAAAATATTGCAATACACATCTGCACATTTACATATGTATGTACGTTTATGTATATAGTATGAAATGCATCTATGTGTGTGTGTGTGTGCATGTGGGCATTCCGATAGTTGCAGTTATTTCTTGTATCTTTGCTTCGTAGTGTACGGAGTATGAGTCCTGTTTTATTTTTTAAATTTTTTTTTTAATACATACATAAATAGTTCGAATGCTAGAGTGTCGGGGAGGGACTAATGTGCCACATGCGTGTTCGGATGGCAAGTGCTTTGTAATTGTGTAATGATGTAATGAAATTGCCTTTGTTGATTTAAATAAATTACCCTGATATGCGAGCTTTTGAACAAATAGCAATGAATGCGCGCAGTTAAACGAACATTTAAGACTGACAACCGAAAAAGCAACAATAGCAATAAATACAACTCACGCACGCATAACTAACTGCATACAAATTATGCATGTCTGCTCTGAAATATACTCGTAATGATAGTTGGCATTGGCCGTTTGGGTGCAATTGTGTTGGCTAGTGTAATAAAATGTTTTCCTACACTTCTCTGAGTGAATTATTTAACCTATTTTCCGGTGAAATTTAGAGCATTTACGCTTTCAAATACTCGTAAAATCGATGGAATTTTAATTGCTGGAAGCTGATAGCAAATTTTAACGAAATACATTGCGGAGAAATTTGAAAACTAACTTTAATGTTTTTTTGAGAGATTCAGTGTGAAACTTGAATTGTGTATCGACTTCATTCTAGTGTACAAAAAGCGTTAAGCATTTCAGAATTGGAAAATTTATTTTTAATGCAAATTATTAGCGCTCGTTTACCAAGGCGAATAGTGCTGGTGGCGGATCTGCCGACCGCCAAGGTCTTCCGGCTCGAGGTGCTGAAATTTGTTGGTTGAAGCAAAGAACGTAGATTATCGTACAAAGAACCGTCGTTCCTCTAACAGAAACTCTCGTCCAATTTCGCGATATTAGAACTAATTTGACTTTTGCTGATTGATATTCGAATCTGATTAGATCCAAGTGGTTTCTGATGTGGTGAAATTGGACCAAAATTCGTGCTACAGGAAACGAAACGCCTTGCAACTACTTTTTAATCTACGTTCTGTGGATGAACAAAATCAAATAATTACACGATTCAAAAATTTTACAAATATGTTACTGAAATAATTATGAAAGAGGATATGCCCAAGTTCAAATTTGTCGTTTACCAAAAATATTATGCAACTATAACACGACATATTTTCTGCCCACAGACTCCTACAATAGAATTTAACGAGAATGTTTTTCTAGTACGTTTTAGCCCTCAACTTCCTACTAAAATGGACATTTTTGACACTTACTTTAAACACTACTTCTATTTCCGTACAAAAACATTGAGAGAATTTAATTGTTGCACATAAATTCTATACAAAAAAATTTACTGGGGGTCACTGTGCGGCAGGCTGGCAAATATATAACATCAGCGTTTCCTAAGGGTTTTGCTTACTATTTCTATCAGTAATATGTCAAGAAAATAATATGTTTTTCTTTTGAAATGAGTGAAAAAATACCTCAGAAGTAACATATCACAAAGAGACTAAACAGTTTGGGTTTATTATATATTGAGCAGGATATTTTGAAAAAGGATTTGGGTCGTTAGTTAGTTAGTTCTTCCTTTAGCAAAATAAAAGGGAGTGTTGTTTTTTTTTCAACTCTTACACTACTGACGCTTATGAACTACCTTGAGTAAAGAAGGCTGCTTATTGTTTTGCAAATAAACGTTTTTATCCCCAATACTCGTATATGTATTTTCTGTCGTCTATTTTATAATTTTGTGCCCTCATGATTACACCCGCTAGGTGCTTTGTACCACCCTGATCTGCCTTTGTCCATTTATGCTCTTTCATATTTGGTCTTAAAATCTCCATGATCTCGATGCTTTCATCGATTGCATTTCCAAACTTCGATATGTTAGAGCTTTGAGTTATAATTTGAAATGTGTGAGAAGAAGTGTCAAAGAAATTTTTGCTTCGGATACTTTAGATCTGGATTACCCTGTGCTACTTTAAAAGGAAAAACTTAAGAAAACTGTAGCAGAGAGTCATGTACGTACTGCATAACGCATTCGAAAATTGAACCCTAATATTTTTCAAATCTTCAAACCTATGTAAAACCAAACTTAAGGAAATTATAAATGGGGCCTTATTAAATTTTAGATGGATAAGGAAACCAATTAAATACTAACTAAATCAAAATTGTTGATAGAAACATAAAAGGTCCAAATTTAAAAATTTTTTCGCTTCACTTCACGCTTTCGGAGCAATTTTTTCTATATGAAATGGAGATAAAGCTCTATGCTGTGAGTAAAAACTTTACACTTCAAACATTCGTGTATCGGTTATAAAAATAGTTGGCCGCATTCAAATTTTTATTTGTTTACAATACTAAAATATATAATAACGTTCTATATGCGCATTTTGCTTTTTTATAGTATAGAATCAAAAGAGACACATACTTTACATTAATGTATTTTCAAATACCGGTTAAGCTTCCAATACTGGCAGTGTTTGCAATTGAGGTTTTAAAATAGTGACGTCCGAACGAAAGCACGGGGTTAAAGCTTTTTAATGGTTTGACAGTAATTTCTTCATGCAAAAAAGTCAAAAGTTCTATCTTTATTGAGAGAGAATGTTAGGCTTTAGTGATGCCAATTTAAACCCCAAGTGTTGAGCTTTTCGCTCTTTCAAACTTATGGCCCTATTTCCAAGCGCCAATAACAAGACTCATCAAATGACTCTTGTCATATCTACTGCGCAGAATGCATCCATGATTTCGCTGTTGTCATAACATATACAATGACATTTGTCATTATTAGAAAGAGTTTAATCCTTTTTACCGCATAGTTTTAGATGCAGTAGTTGAGAAAATTGTCATGCGACGAGTTTTGTCAATGGCAGGCATATTTCCCACTGCGCCTAAAGCTATGCCGCACAAACTTTCATTGTAGTTGTTAACCTCTACACACTACATGACAATGACAAAACAATTTTTGTATTCTGCGTCATAGTTTAAGGCGCAGTAGCTATGACAATAATAATGCGACGAGTCTTATCATTGATATGGGAATAGACCTATAAGGCTGGTACTCTGTTTTTAGCCGTGCAATTTTTCCGACACCATAGTTCGAAAATATGACGGCTGTCAAAATTATTGAAGCGCCTAAAATATGCCATAATTGTCGGCTAAGCATTTATCGTAATAGGTATTTTGACAGCTCATTTCACGTGAAATGGGAACAGAGTGTACCAAGCTTGCATAAGTCGCGCCTGCTAGAAAAGCTTTTTATAATTTGCTAAATATTGATGTTATACTCATTGTAAATATGTATTATTAATTTTAGTTTTATAAAAAAGTGTACTTACTTAGTTTGCTGTAGAAAAAAATGTGGTGGTTTTTTTTTAGCTTTTGTCTCTACCAATGATATAAATATAGAAATAAGCATCGCTTTCATAGGCGCAGTTGAGAGCCAAATCTGAGTTATAGTGAATCACTGTATCATGTTAAATTTATTTCATTAATTTTTAATAAAATAATAGTTCATTCCGAGACCATAAACCATAAAAATCTAAATACTAAATTTTGTAAAAATTTTACAAAAATTTAAAATTTTTTAAAATATCAACTTAAAATTATTTTTTTTCTCTCAAAATATTAAAAATTTCCCAGGTACGCAGTTGAAAAACCCATTCAACTAGGGTATGATTGATTGACTTAATATAATTATATATAATTAAATATTTTTATCCGTTTTATATGGCGCATGGAAGAAAATTCGCAAGACTGTTCGCGAAAAAAATTATCAAAAATCAACGAACATTTTGAGGAAATTGAAACTTGCCATTTATTGCACTAGAATTTAATGGGCTACAAAATTGGGTAGACGAAAAACTTCAAAAAATTCAGAGACAAAAATTCAAACTTGTTTAATTTTCGTAAAATTTTTATAAAATGTGAAACCTATTTTTCTTGGTTTATGCCACTGAATGAACTATTTTTTTTTTTTGTAATTAAAAATCTATGAAAATTATAGCAGTAACACGTAACTGTAATATTTTCACTGTGGGCCGCTATAACTCTCTGCAGTGAAAATGGCAATATAATTCTCTTATAATAATTACTTAGCTAAGGTATCAATGTAAAAACAATTTTATGACTAAAAAATTTGTAGGTTAGTCATCAATATATCATGGTGTGGCATAAAAATCAAACAACAACAAAATTGTGTAGTAATTAACGAAGAAAGAAAATCTGAAAAAATTAACGAAATTCACATACATAAAATATATGTAGTATAAGCAAACGCACACAGTCACAACATGCCAAAGAAATAACGCCGCCGGAAGGAAGCAGACGAGTATAGTAAATGTATGAGAATTTCACGCGCTTGCAATAAGATTTTGTTTTTTTTTTTTTTTTTTTTTGAATAAAAATTAATTCTTTTTTGTTTTAGGTTTTTCGTTAGTTTGAACACACTATGCAAACAAAATGCATGGTTATTTTTTTTTATTTTTTTAAGAAACGTACATATATATATATATATTTACATATGCACACATACTTGGGGAGAAAAGTGTGAACACAATAAAAACAAAAAAAATTCTGACTTAACTTAGTCACGCATACTTTGGGTGCCAATGCGCCTTAAGTTAGACTTTATGCATCAAATAGAAACACAAAACAAACAAAACAAACAAAAAAAATGGAAGTAGTGGAGGCGAATGCATACAAGTTGGAATGTAAACGAAAACACAAACCAAACAAACAAAAAAAAAATTGTTTTGCTAAATGCGAGCGCTAGCCAATAACGAGGATGGATGTTAGTAAACAACAACAACAATAAAGTTTTTATTTTTTTCGTAAATAAATTTAATTGAGAATTTCGTTTGGGGCATGTGTATGTAAATAAACGAGCATATTTTGAGTAAGTACATACATACATACAAGATATGTAGATATTGTAAATTATAACTTACAATCTCTGTTGGGCGCACATTTTTTTACACTTTTTTTTGTTTTTTTTTTAAGATTTCTTATTGGTTTTTTTTTAAATTTTTGTTTTGGTTTTTTGGTTTTTCTATACACTGCTTAAATGATTATATATTGTGTGGTTGTTTTTTAAGATTTTTTTTTTGTTTTTTTTGCTTTTGGATTATAATTGGAGTAAAAAAAAAATTAATATTATTTACATTCAACTTTTAAATGTTGCATTCCCTTGCTGCTTTCGCAAAATGCCATTGAAATATATATATATATATTATATATAGTATATAAGGGAAACGAAAAAAAAAAATTTTTTTAGTGGGTAGTAGATAGTAAATGCTTGGCAAGCACATAACGGTTTTACAGGTATAAATATGCATGTAATATATGTATATAAAAGTTCACTAAAACTAAATATGTATGTAAAATATATTCGGTAGTATAAAATGTAGTAGCATTAAATGCACTAGTTGTGATCTGTACGAGTATGTGTATGGGTGTGTGTGTGTGTGTGTGATGGTAGTGGTGACTATTCAAAATGTTGGAATGGGGCGTGTTCGGTATGCTACTTAGAAAAAACAAAACGTGTTAACAATTCGGGCATACTATGCATATGTAGAACTAGGATATAGGATGGACAGGTAAAGAAGAATGTATTGGGCGCCGAAAAGGGGTAGGGCATTTCACAAAATCAAAAAAAAAAAACAAACAAAAAATCCAACAAAAAACGAAAAATAAAATCATAAAGTATATGCTAAATTGAATTTGCTGAATGTTGCAGTAAAATGCACAAAATGCAAGGACTGGACAAGGAAACTGAAAAACATTTCAAATTGACATGGGATGCAATGACGGAACTATTAAAAAAATACATAAACGAATTTCACGTTGCACAGCATGAAACAAAGGTGGACTATAAAAATATGGGCGGCGATTAGGAAAATGCAGAGAAGGCACCAAACAAAAAAAAAAAATCAAAACAAAAAACCAACATGTATGGTAAAAAGTAAGAAAAAAAATATAATGAAACAGACAAAACAAAAAAATATGACAATCGACGCACAATAAATAAAATGAGAAAACAGTAGAACAAAAAAAAAACAAAAAAAAAAAGAAATAATGCTGCAGTTGTTAAACCATTAAAGTTGTGCTGTCAAAAAAATTGACAAAGTTTTTATGGAACAAAAAAAAAATACATTGTAAAAAAATACAAAAACGTATAAAAAGTTAATATAAATGCGCTTTAGTTAGATTTTTACAAATATATTTTAAATAAAAATTGTTTGTATATATATTTTTTTTAAAGTTTTTTTTGCAAATAATTTTTTGGCAATAAGTTTTTTGGTTGGTTTTTTTTTTTGTTTAGTAGTATACTTTTCAATTCAGTACTTAATAATGACTCTTTAGTTTGGTATGTGTTTTAAGTAACACTTTGTTGCAAGAGTTAAATGCCGTTATATATGTATGTATGTATATGTAAGTATGTATGTATACTATGTGTTATTGTTCTTGTAGTCAGTTTTTATTGTTGTTGTACAGCTTAAAACATTCGATTTACAGTATTTTGGGCGGAAATATGTAAGTCTACTTAGGTCATTGCCGTAACGTAAACCTGACTGTTGCGTTAAGAGACCTAACTGCCATGTTCAGTAGCGTAGTTTGGTACGTAGTTTGGGGTAAAATGCAGCGTTTCGGTAGTACAGTACAAAGTTTTGTCTAACAGCGATGTGGAACTCTTGTAGCTTAAAAAATACTATTTATAAGGGAAAATTTAAAAAAAAAAGCTTAAAACTGTTTGTGTGATTTAAGTCATCCAAATGATTTTGCAATATTTGAGCGCATGACGAATAAAATGTTGGTTGTAGAAATATTAACAAAACTTGGTAACCTCGGGCAGTTATTTGGCCTCCAATCAGTTTATAATATAGACTTTTTAGCGGTGTTTATAATCAGTTTTGAGAATATCAAATTCAACACTATCTGTAGCCATTGCTGTAAAAGATTCTATAATTTGTGAGCTTTGTTCAATTAAGTGAAAAAATGCAAACAAATAATTTGCATATTCGACTTATTTATTTATTTATGACGACATTTCCGATTGGTGTAAATATTCAGGTGCACAACTGTCATTAGACAAATGCAAACAGATCCACATATGCAGAAAGCACAACTGCTCCTCCACTGTGGTCCGCAATAACATTACCATTTCTCCGGTCAACAACCTTAAAATCCTCGGACTAGTGCTCAACAAGAGATACAAATGGGACAATCACGTACAGTACTTGACATCCGCTTTGCCAAAACGACTCAACATCAAAAAATGTCTTGCAAATCAGAGATACAATTACAACACAGTCTCGCTAATATCAGCAGTAAACGCTTTGATTATAACAAAAGTAAACTATTGAATTATACCTTTGCGCATAACACTGAGCTTAATATACACAAGAAAACTACAACACACCCTGCCATCTATCAACAAAGATTTCACGATATAAAAGAAATATATAACAACTTCAAACTCCTGTTCACCGATGGTTTTAAAAAGTACAGAAGCACAAGCTACAGCGTAATCGAAAAAGACAAAATCATACAAATAGCACACCTACCTAAGTACAGTTCCAACTTTGCTGCAGTGTTAATTGCAATACACGAAGCTGTAAAACATGCCATTAAGTACCCTCACAAATACGCAATCTGTACCAACCCCCTCTCCGCTTTGAACGCCATAACCAACCTAAGTAACAACAACTATTATACACTTCTATTAGAGAAATGATCTTAAAAAACCAATCGACTTAAAACTTATTTGGATACCAGGTCACCTACAGATACCAGGCAATGAACAAGCTGATTTAGCCGCCAAAAATGCACTTAAAGCTCCACTAATAACCACCCCTAACCTGCTATTCTCAGATACCAAAGAGCACCTAAACTCCCACTTTAAGAATATCCACCTGATTTCCTCTCATCAAACTTCCCAATGGTATACAACCATAACAAAAAAACGCTAAATCAATAAACTACTATCTAAAGACTCAATCTAACTCACTACCAAGAAAAGACCAAACCAGAATCTTGAGACTACGGTTAGGACATACCAGACTTACTCACCAGCATCTATTAGATAAAAACCTTTCAAATGTATGTAAGTTTTGCAACGAACACCCAATCAATGTAAAACACATCCTAGATGCATGCAAATCCTTTGATATCTATAGACAATCCCTCAACATTATAAAACCCACAGACCTTTTATATAACCCCATAATACACAACTTGATAAAATTGACGCAATACTTGAAATACTGCAATCTATATAACGAAATATAGCTCAGTCCTTATAACACTAGAACACATTTAAACACAAGCCATATATTTAACTAAAGCACCTAACTCTAATGCTCACGTATGGATACACTCACTAACATAAATATAAGTATATCTGTAACATAGTATAAGCAAGTTAGCTTAAGGCCTACGATGCCATAGCTTCCTCTTAAAATTGTTCTATAATTTAGTTATAGTCTCAATTTCTCTGTAAGTAAATAAAAAAAAAAATTACTTTAATTAATATATTTCATTTTATTTAAATTTTGAAATGAAGTTTTGTTGATTATCTGTTGTTTTCTGTGTTTGGAAATCTGTTTAAAAAAAGCTTCTCAACAATATTTTAGACGAGCATGAGACCAGTTTTTATTTATTTGGAAAGTTCGAACAAGGCAAAGTGAAAAAATATGTATAAAAAATAATACTGAATGCCAGAATATAAAGTCCCATGTACTATTTAATTAATTTAGCTAACTCACTCCTCTTTTTTCATCTAACTTTATTTAAGTAGTTGGGTGAATTCTCTGCGACTAGGTAGGTTCTTATTTTGATTTTGCCCAATTAGTGACTCATTGCATGACACCAGAAGACTCTTCTATTCTGCTTGAGGCAGTTACTGAAATGCAGAAAATTTAACTAAAATTGTGGCGAGTTATCAGGGACAAAAATTGGTATATGAGTGGTAAGAGATTTCAATAAATTAACTGAACTATTTCGTGACTGTATGACTATTATCATAAAATTCTTTCGTTGTTGTCACGCAGTCAGTAGGTCATACCAAGAGCAATGAGTCAGGATTAGAGCACTACATCAAATTTTTATAGCATAATTTTAGACGAGTTACTTAAGACAATTGCCATTTGGTGGGTCTTGGCGTGGATTAGGGCAGTTAAGCAGGCTCGCTCTGATGCCGCCTTTTCAATAGCTGGTATACTATATAGATTCTATGTCATAGAATAATGGGGAGTAATATTCGTAGAATCCTTTGCTTATATTTTCCACCAGGAGTAAACAATTTTATTTTATTTCCTAGTTAAATGAAAAAAACATAAAAAAACAAGGGCAAAATTAGGCTTAAAATATATGTAAACAATTTTTATTTCGCTTTATTTATACTACTACTGTAGATAGTTTAAAAAAAAATTAGAGGATTTCCAACTAAATATTTATTAAATTTTTTTAACTAATTCACAGAGAGAAAATTGACCGCCATAAAATACCAAATCGCCTCCAAATCGGTTTCACCACTTTTTGGCTCAGTATTTATGACAATAGTGATGCAATTATTTTTAGTTTTCATTGCAAAACACCAAACATTTTGTCCATTCAAAGTACTGTAATGACAACGTGTTATAATTTCTCGCCAAATGAGAGAATGAATAGTTGAAATGATTTTAAGATCAAATCAAACATTTAATGTGGAATAAATGTATATGAATTTTTTGTGATACAAATAAAACCACATGTAATATACCTGCTCCTGATTATCCAGTTTAACGGTGCCACTTTTTGTCAGCAAAAGTAGACTCAATGACTGGATAAGAGATAAGAGATATATGTAAATTTATCAATTTATAAAACAGACAAGTTTATTTCCCGATTACAGCATTGAAAACTGTGCGAACTGGTAGTGAAATTTACGTTATCGGGCATGTTCTGCAATTCACTTTCACTCGGAAATTTCCACTTCATATGGCAGTTTCAGATGCGCATAAAACGCGAATTCACTCGGAAGTGAATTGCTGAACATGCCCGTATATTTAAAAAAAAAATACATAATTTCAAGGAGTTTATATTTACATTTTATTTGGCAAAGATGGTTCTGCTTTTCAGTAACTCAAGCAAAACTTTCTGAAGCTTAGTGTGGCAAAAAACAAAGACAATGTTTTTTGTGTGTGCAGATAGTAAAAAACTTATTGACGACTTAACATGCCCATCTATTTACTTTTAGCGATGTTGAAAATCAAGCATGGAACGCTTTTATCCACGTAATAAAAAATTTCCTTGATAAACAAAACCCACCGACTTTGATGAAAGAATAAAAGTATTGCTGAACTGCTTTTAAAAAGCAAATTAATTTTCTCCACTAAAACTTCAGTTTTTTCCTTTAATTTGGGTTCAGTTAGCGACGAACGCTTTCATCGGGATGTCGATTTATTCGAAAAGCATTACCAAGGAAGATGGGAGAACAGTATGCACGCAAATTACTGTTATTTAATTTATTTATATTTTATTTATATTTTATTTTTTTTCACCTGCGTTGCACAAATTTTTAAAGCTTAAAGTGTTTTAACATTTCAACTAGTTAAAACAAACGATATTTAAATTTTTTTTTGTTATTGATTTTTGGACACGATTTCAAAGCGATTGAGCTCACGTAAATCTTAATATTTGGCGGAAGTCTTAAAATTATTTAATTCCGTTGGAAAACGCGCATTTTTTTTTGTGACACACCCTAATGCACATATAATATGTATCAACAGAGAAGCTACTTAAATTTTTTTCATACCAAGAAGCTGCTGAATTTTCAAACTATGCTTACATTTTACATCTTACTGTAATAGCAATTTGACTGATTGCGTGCGCCATTTTATTGATATTTTAGCGTCGTCAGACAACAACAAAACACATGCAAATGTTTTTTTCTAAAACGAATGGCGAACGAGTGACACATATTCAGATGTAAAAATGGAATAACGTGATAACCGTAAATTGCTGTTTTTCCGACAGGGTGAAAAGATGATGTTTATTTTCCGTCAGCCCTTGTCAAGTTTGGTTTGGAGACAAACCGGTTTCGGCGCTGTGCCATCCTCATTTTCGCGCAATAATTTGAGTTAGCGAAGTCTGAATCGTATAAACTAGAGACTCGTGCGAAACAACTCGGCTAAAATAAACACGACTTTACGTCCTAGAAGGCCTATTACTTTCTTTACTTATTTTCCAGTTAAAAAATAAAAAACAATATTTATTATAAACAATCTTTAAAAAAAAGATTTTCACCATGAATATTCCATGAGTATTAGAAATATTTATGCAGGGTTCTTATACAAAATTTTTTTTAAAACTATAAGGCATATTGAAACGCTTTTCCGTCATCCCTTATCAAGTTTGGTTTGGAGACAGAACTATCTTTAAATTGCCTTTTGGAAAGGCTATGAACTATCTTTGCCAGAATGGGCCTTAAGGTCCACTTGTGGGAAATCTATGATTAAATTTATAAATAAAGAGACAAGTAAATTTGAAATTTCATAATCCAGATCTTGTCGTGAATCAAATAAATACTGTAACCCAGACACATTTCTTTTTTTGACATTTTCTTTCAATTTGTTGAGATTTAAAATCAAAATATTTTTTGCAGGTTCTAGTACAAAAACGAAATGTTTGGTAATGGTTGATATCTAATAACGTAAAAGTGATCGCTTCGCTTTGCCAAAACTCTGTTAAATGAATTGAACCCAAGTTTCCTTATCATTGTCAAAAAAAGCGATTCGTTTCAAATTTTTAATTTATTTCAAATGACAGAATGTCACAAAATAAACAATCTGCTTTCTCGCAAATGGGCCTAAGGCTTGTTCGCCTCGTTTGGCAAATATAGCTTCTTAAATATTTTACATTATTATTAATAAGTTCTCTTAATTTGCATCATCAATGTAGTTTTGCACAAGCTAAATATAATATAAACTTGTTGGCAAATCTGGGTAAAAATATTGCAGTATTTTCTTTTAAATTTTCCCAAGTTTAAGCCATTGATAACGAAATGGCATTTAGCTGGTTAAAAAGCGATTAATATTAATATTTAGAAAAGTTTATATCGTAGTAATATTGATAATTCTCACTGAGGCATTAAGCTAAAAGCAAACCCATATGGAAATATAATAGTAAATTTTTACTCAAATTTGGTTCCGACGAAAATTTTAATTCACTTTTTTCTTAAATATAAATAGTAAGTGCAATTCTTTTATTGCACTTTAAGGCAATTTACATCAAATCGAAAATTTCTTTGTTTAATGTATTTATATCGATTAATGTTTACCCCATTTACAACCCTTCCAGACAAAGCGCTTTAATTCCTTATATCAAAAATAAGCTAATTACGTATTTCTAAATTAACTAGAAGTTCATTACTTGGCAGCAGTCTGTTGATTTTCTTGCATGGAATACATAAAGCTGAATAAATGTGTACATTTGTATGTGTGTGTTTGTGTATGTATTTTTACATGAGCATGTACAAATACTAGCAGCACGTATTTTTAATACTCGAGTTTATAAGCAAACAAAAAAAAAAATTCGTATGCTGAAAAAAAAACGCTAGGCGTTGTGCTACATCCTTTAAACACTGGCACTTGTTCTTGCATTGTTTTTGCTTGTTTTTTCTCAATCTTTTTACTATCTCTTGTTTTTCGCATACCGCTTCTTCATCACGACGACTATTACAAACTAAAAAAATAGTAACATTACTTTCCACACTATTGTTGTTGCTGAGTGAGTTTGTATGTATAAAAAAGAGACAGAATGGGGGGAAAGAAACAAACAAACAAAAAAAAAAAACATACGGAAGTTAAACATACAAACGCACATTGCCCGCATACACAAAAATACAAACATCTGTTACATTGTTTTCGTCTATAACGTCTGCGTCGATTGTGCATTTCTCTTCCATTCTTAGCATTCTGCATTCAGTTATTGTCTTTTGCAATTGCTTTGTTGGCGCAACATCAATTCTTGGCAGCAGTTAGTTTCGTGACTTTTAAATGCGCAACAACATGCGATGCGTTTTTATACCAACACACAAAAAACTAGGAAAACAAAAAACTAGGAAAACAAAAACAAAGAAAGAATACACAAATCAGTCAAACAAAAAAAAAATAGAGGCACTAGTTACATGAAAGCAAACTACTTTTTACTTAGTGCCAGACAACAGAGAAGAATGTGAGTCATTTCTGGGCATAGACTTTATTGTGGAAAAAATTGTATGCCGCTTTTAATTCTTTTTTCTTTGCAACTTTTTCCATTGCTTTGGAATTTTTCTTTTTATGTTGTAGTGGAGAATGGCAGTCAACTTACTTTTCTTTTTAATTTCTTGTGCAATTATAAACATACCATAGCTCCATTAAATACTTTTATTGCTCAGTTATGAGTTAAACTAAAACTTAGGATAATTATTGTAGTGAAAAGTAAAAAAGAAATGCATTAAACTGGTCTATGGGGATAATGACTGCCAAACAAAAATAACTATTAAACAATTAATTATTTTTGCTCTCCAATTGTTACTCATACGCCCTGTACTAGTGGTAATATTTTTTAAGTATTTGTCAATCATAGCCTATGCTATTTGGCAGGTATGTTTGACTTTTCATGAACATTTAATTATGCTTTCCATCATTAACATTAGCTTTGCAAATTAACAGAGCAGTTATCTAATTTTTTTTTGGAAATTATTTCTTATTTCGTTCGGCTTTAATCGCACAAAAAATTTGGCTGAGAACACAACTAGTGAAATTTTTCAAAGAATAATTTTTTATAATACTTTAATCCACCAACGACTTTCCTAATTTGTTTTTCAATGAGTTGTTGGAAGTAAGGGTTAAACTGGCAATTTTGGGTGGAAGTAAATGGGTTTAAATGTTCCACGAAAATATTTTCCGTGAAATTTATCTGCGGGTATTTTAAGCATCCAGTTTAATTATATAATTCCATTGGATGTTTTATAACAGGATATGCATACTTTCAAAAAATATTAACAATGCCCGTGCTGGTTACAGCTCTAAAAAGCTTAGATTTATAACGGAAGTTATCTCATTTGGGCCCATGGAACACAAATGGCATACAAAGGGTTTAACATAAACCTAAATACCACAAATAAGCTCAATTGATGGCAAAACTAAAAATTTGTATGGGGAATCATGTCAAACCGAGCAACCGCTTGAGTCGACCATTTTGTGATTTGGATGAATTTTGGTCAGAACTTTTCTTCTATCGCATGACAACTAAATAGAGTTTGAAGAAAATTAGAAAAATTTTAATTTTTCAGAATTTTTAAATATAAAAAATCGAAAGAATCAGAACCATATTGTACGTACATATTACATTTTTGGCTAAATTTTTTATACAATAACTCTAACTGACCTTAATAAACCTCAAATTTAATATTTCCCCATTTGTCGGAATTTTTTTTTTTGGTTCTTATGATGTTAGTTCATTTTAAAGGTGATATTTGGGCCTATAAATGGATGCAAACTTTGAAAACAAAATTTTGTAAAAATTTTCGAAGTTTGGAAATTAAAAAAAAAAATTCAAAACTAAACCCATATATTATTTGTTTTTGTTTTTTTAACAGTGGATCTAACTGATATTAAAATATCCTTATATGCAAAATTTAAAATTGTATAATTTTTCGATTCTTTCAAGTTATTTTTTTAGAATCCCAGAAAGTTTTGCAGTTATAAAAATTATTCTAATTTTGTTTCAAAATTGATATTTGGGGTTACAGAAAGAAATATGTATTGGTGCTTACTCGGTTTTAGAGGTGTTATTTGAGAAAAATACCTAAACAAATTTTAGATAAATAAAAAGTTTCCAGAATTTTGAAATTTAAAATCGAAAAAAGCAAAATCACGTTAAATTTTTATCTAAAATTTTTTATACAAGACCTGTAGCTGAAAAAAGTTTGAAAAATAAAAATGCTTCAGAGTTTTTAAATTTAAAAATTCGTAAAGGTCAAATTCACATATTAAATTTTTGCCTGAAAGTTTACTAAAATAATTAGAAAACTAAATTTTGAAATTTGAAAATTAAAAAAAAATTGAATGACATTAAAAAAATTTTTATAAATTTTTCAATATCAAAATTTTCTCTTAGAAAGCATCTTTTTCAAGTTAAATGCCCTTTTTAAGAAATAAAAGAATTTTAAATCAATCAAAAAGTCGAGCTACGCCAAAAATGCCAAACGAGAAAAATTAAAGTCTGGACTGTTTATTTCCGCTGAAAGCTAGAAATTTAGTTAAGTTGCCACTAAATTTTTCTGTTTGAATTCCGCAACAATAAATTTCGTTTTTAATCTTTCTTTTGAGTAAGGGAATTTACATTTTGAAGCCATTTTTTTTATTAAATATTGCTAGTAGCTGTATAATTATTTCCTGCTATTCGCAGCGGTATTCCCCTCTGCATTTCATCCATTCGAATGTCGATTTCTGTGGTTTTCATTTAAAAATTTAAAATAAATACGAAAAAGCAAACAAAAATTTAATAATTAAATAGCAGAGCAATATTCGAAATGACTTTCAATATGAGAGCTGAAATTGGTTTACTGAAAGTAAATAAAAGAACCTTCACTTAAAGGGCATGTGTAGCACTGTCACCACCATCTGTTTGCAAATAAATTGCGCGAATAATCGTTGGCAAATAAAATCAGGTTAAACATTAACCTTTCAACTTTCCATTATCCCCCCTCTTCCTCTCTCTCTCTCTCTTTCTCTCTATCTCCCTCTGTGGCGACACCCAGCCAGAAATGTACTGAGTGCATGCAAGTGTCAATGAGTTGCAATTAATAATTCAAAATATAATGTCGCCATACAAATACGATATTAAAGCGACCTATCGGCGAGGCAGTCACCGAGCAAATATCGCATGCATGTTTATTTTAGCGAGCACGTTTAAATGCATCTGAACTTTCAGTTGGAAATATGCATGTGATATGTTTGCATAACTACTCATGTGTGCATGTAAATTTAAAGAAATATTATATCCTTCTACTCTTTCTACTTTATTATTTATTGACGCATTGCCTTTGGCTGATATCCAGTTGTGGCGACATTTTGGATGATTCCCAATTCGCAGCCCAGTAAATTATGCGGAAAAGTGCTGTACGTAATTTATGTGTGTGTAACCACAAATGATTGAAAAAAAAATTTGGAGGTAGCCAAAGGGAAAGCAAAATATTTTCATATTAATTATTAACAAAAAAAATCGAAAATTTTGTAGCAAGACCAACGAAATGCTCGGTTGATTGACAATTAAGTAAACATTAAGGTGTTTCACTACTTATATACAAAAAAAAAAAACGGCACTAGTTTTCCGTCCGAAAAATAAAAACTATAATATTTTAAGTCTTCCGCCAAAATATTTTCAAAAACTATTAAGATTTACGTGATCTGAATGAAAATTTACTCGTTATTCAAAGTTATTAGAAATAAGGAATGCTAATTTGTTCTTCGTTAAAAAATTGAAAGTTTGTGAATATAATTCTATTTTTTATTTGAATAAAAACCCATTCCAAAATGCCTTAACCTGGCTCCGCCTATATCAACTTTTTGAGTCAACAAAACCACATTCGCAAGCTGCTTTGCTATTTTGCTTTCAGCTGAGAGTCATCTTATTATTATTGGCAACGAAAAACATATCTTTCACGTCAGCCCTAAGCAAACAAGGACTATGTGAGATCTGGTCAACCAGCCAAATCGACTCTAAATATCCAAATATCCATGTTTCGTAGGCGATGCTGTGTTATTGATGGGATAAAAACGATGTGATCTTAAGCCATCAACAGAGAACGCTACGGACAACAACTCATCTCACGGAAGCGATTTTTCAATCAAAAACGGCCAGAACGGGCGACCCTCCGACACGAGTCATGGATTTTCTATAATGGCATGCTGAATTTGTTTGAAAGAAAGCGGATGGGAAGAGGTCTTACTCTAGCCTTGTGTAGCCCAGATCTTGCATATTCTAATTCTTTCGATCAATTCAAAATTCCTCGTTGAAGTTATCGAAAATGGGTTGATGCGTTTTTGTCCTTTAAAGATGAAATATTCTATTAGGATAGATTCATGTGCTACCGCAAAGGCGATAAAAGGGCGTAGTTTCGGAAAGAAGATACTTTGAATAGAATTTATGATTTTTTTTTTAAATGAAGCCTCAAAATCATAAAAAAAAATCCTTTAAAATGTACTTCATTCGTACGAAGCGTAAAGCTAACAGTTCAACTAATTAGTCTTCCAATAAAGCAGTAGATTTCTGCGTTATGTTGCAAATAGCGCCGTCTTTTTAAAACCAAATTTCGTCGCTATTACGGACTGGAATTTCAGGCAACAAATAAACTATTACTATTAAGCGATAATGGACGCCATTCACAGTTATATTTTGAGGAGTCTTTTTTTTTTTAAAGAAATATGGGCAGATGATACCACCTCGCAGGTACGGTAATTGTGGTAATCAAAAAGAGTTCAATGATCTTTATCTTTGGCTCTTTTTCAAACTTGTCGAAAGTGAAAAGTCTGAAATGGTGTGAGCTAATTCTTTCAATGATGAAGTGTCAAAAACAAAAATTAGAACAAAAATATCTTGACAGTTCGGCAAACACATAAGACAGCAGTCGTAAAATCAAAAAAAGTACCTCTAAATGAATGCCAAGGTTTTTATGCCGGAGAGTTGAAAAGTAAAAAAGTTTAGTTTCAAATTTCGTATTTTACATTATGTGTAAAAAAAAACGCAAGCGTGACTTGGTACCACTAACTATTCAAATGACTAACTTGAATATTCGTTTGAATTCGAAAAGTTAGAAGTACACTTGTTGGGAGAAACGAAAAAACCGGGCTCAATAGTAGTATTCATGTTTTGGCCAACAATGCAAAGAAATGTGTTCAAAATCGCTGCAAACGAAATTTCCAGATTGAGTCATTTATACTAAAATTTAAAGAGGTATTCTTATAACATGAAAAAACTTCTCACAAAAAACATTCGCCGTTTACAATAACAAGACACATACCAAAAATTGTAGGAGAAGTTCGGCCAAAATCGCTTAAGCGGTTATAGCGCCAGTTACGTAAGTAAGTGTGTTACAAATTCTAAGTTCAATGAGCGAAAAATGTAAAATCGATTGTCGTATTTAAAGAACCCATTTAACCCCGCTTGGCCTTTCTAGCGTTAATTAAATTTTCAATTTCTCCACAATAATGTCATATGGAATATTGAGAGTCCAACAAAAAAAAAGAAATTGTCATAACTTATTGACTTTAAATAATTTGCATAAGAAACATCTAACCACAAAGTGAGCCTAGGGTCCACTGTATCCCGTATGACTATTAAGAGTTAAGGTGCGAATTTGCACTCTAACTACATATATCCTGCTTTCCATTAGCGATATGTGAAAGTGGTAATTGGCCTGGTTTAAGTAGTCCTAGTTTCTTAACATACATTACCACATACCGTGGAAGCCAAATTTTATAACACCAACTAAGATATTGACTCTCAGCCCGCGCGAAATGGTGTTAACAAGCAAATGAAAAATGACACAAAGTGTAGGAATATACTCGTTCACATATTTCGTACATTTTTCTATACTAAGGTGATTGCACAAGTCTTTTCGTCAGTCAGTTTCCTTTACGGTTTTTTAAAAGTGTTTTTTGAAGATCTTGATTTATCAACTACAGAAAGCATCTTTAAAATTTTGAACACTATGAAATTTCCCACTGGCGTTTGCAACCAAACACAAGATGACTTTGAGAAAAATGTAGTAAAAGTATTGTAGCAGATTCTTTAAGTCGGAGAATCCCGACCCATTCTTATCTCCTTAGTGACTACGAGGCCTATCTTCTAAATAAGTTAAATTTTTTATGAAGCTTGATGCTGAAAATACAGCTGTTTTAGAATAAGGCTTTATGAAAAGGAGTTTTCCAAAGATGGTCTTTGGCTGGATATAAATTCGGATCGTTCCGATAATATATACCCAAACGTCGTGTTTACTTTTAGGAATATACCTAATACCTACTTATATTCCTGTAAAAATAGAGCTCCGTTTTTGTTACTGAAGCCAGATAAATATAGCTATGATTTGCCTAATTGTTGGTTATTTCTGAAATTACTTAATTTTAATTAAGTTTTATTATGCTTTTCAATATTTTCATTGATATTTGTGTGATTGCTGATTAAAAAATATTTGAAAAAATCAGTTATATAATAAAATAAGTTTTATTGCAAAGATGAAATTTTTTATTTCGTTGATAAGAGTTACATCCTAACATTTATTTTTTACGTTGTTTAATAACTGTTACGTAGAATAAATTTATTTTATTGCCAACGGAAAAAATATTTCTATTAAAAAACACGCCTTGGCTCCAACACTTTCCAGCATAACATTTATCAAGGAAATAGATGTTCGAAAAAAAATTACTATTGAAAGCAGAAAAAACAATTAATGTTGGAAGATATTTTTATTGGCAACGGAAAAGAAATATTTATCCTGCATAATAGTTATCAAGCAATGTAAAATATAAACGTCATGAAATAACTCTTATTGAAAACATAAATAATATTTATGCTGCATAATAGATATGTAGCCACATAACAAGTAAAAGATGAGAGAAATCTCTTATTGGCTAGGAAACAATATTTTTCCTGCATAACATTTATCAAGTATCGTAAAAAGTAATTGCTGGAAAACAACTTTTACTGGCAACGGAAAAAATATTTATCCCGAATAACAGTTATTAAGTGAGGTAAAAAATAAATGTTAGAAAAAAACTTAAACTGGCAACGAAAAAACGATACTTTAACAGCATAACAGTTATCAAGCAGCGTAAAAAATAAATGTTAGAAAATACCTTTTACTGGCAACTGAACAAATATTTATCTGGATAACAGTTGTCAAGCAGAATAAAAAATAAACGTTGGAAAATAAATTTTACTGAATAACAGTTATCAGGCGATGTAAAAAAATAAATGTTGGAAAATAATTCTTGTAGACAACGGAAAAAAACAACTCTCTTGCATAATAGTTATCAGGCGACGTAAAAAAAAGCATCCGAGTATAACACTTTTCGGCCAAATAAAAAAATACTTCTTATGTAATAACTGTTATATGCAAAAAACAATATTGTCGACAAATTTCCGAATTCGGGCTACGTTGTCAATTTGGACATTTTTGTACGCTGGAATAAATATCCAGTTCAATCTATTTTATGCCAAATGAAAAATTATGAACCAATTTTTTGCTACGAGTATATTGCCATTATTCTAATAACCCGAATTCCGTGCTTTGAATACAGGCGAATAATGGAACATCCTAGTAGATACTATATATAATATATAATTCTCCTATATCACGCTTTAATTTTCTTCTTGTCATTGACAGTAACTTATGCGGGCATATTGCTGGTTTTGTTTTTTTTTTGCACGGATAACTGCAGTCAAAGTAGAGTAAAAGAGTAAAAGTAGGACCATCCTACAGGAGGTAAGGGCATTCTGCGATGGTGCAGTCAAACTATGGCTGTGAGTGTGTGGACTGGCGGTAGTGCGACGGCATGGCGGAGTAAAGTTTAATGGTAGGCAGCGGAAATAATTCAACCGCAAATGAGATAAATTGCTCACAAGATAATTGAACAAGAGCGAACATGAACAGAGGCGCACACGAGTAGAGCGACGTACATACATATGTATGTGTGTATATAATGGAGAGCATATATGTACACACAAATTAATGCATTGCTAACTACATATATGCAGGCTTCATGTAGGCAACCATCAGAGGAGCGTGTGTGTGTGCGTGTGCGTGCGGGAGTGAAAGTGGGAGTGTGCGCTTGTGATTGTTACTTGCGGCATGCTGTGGCATTAATGTTAATGCAATTTTATGCGTCGGTAGGAAAAAAACATACACATAATTATATATGTAAATATATGGCATTTTTCTCATTGCATCCATATGCCATATGTTGTCTTTAATTTGTTGCTGCATATCTGCCTACATATGTACATATTTTGCTCCTTTTTAAGCATGCACACATACACACATACATATGTATGGATATATAGTTATACAGTTATTTACAGCCGGCTATATATGTATGTAATTATTTTGCGTTGTAGTTGCTTGCGTTCTTTGTAGTGCTGTAGTTGTTGTTGTTATTATATTGCGCTTTTTACATTGATAAATTTTTATATATTTATTTATATTTTATGCATATACTTATGTATTTATGTACACCTCTGATCACGAAAATAGTTGCCAAATTTATTGAGAAATACTGACAGTTTTGTATTTCTTAATTTGTTTGCAAAAAATTTGTATGTAGTTAATTCCAGAGAACGAAAACAAACCGAACGTATTACTACCCATTCCCACAACAAGTACGAAAAATGCGTGCTCTTTTTGTCATACTGCTCCCAAGCGCTAAAACAAAACAAAACGTTTCAATAGCAGGTATGTAAAAACCAAACGAATTGTTTGTTCTCTTATATACTTGCGTAATTTCGTTTATTTAAAAAATACTCATCATGAGCAAGACGCAAACAAAACGCGATACACAAAACGATTATACAAGCATTATAAGGTAAAACCGTTCGCTCAATTTGACCATGATTTTTTTTAAGTTTGCCAAACAAAAGTAAAATAAAAAATAAACAATTGAAAATATTCACAATTGTTTTTGTTTCACATGATAAATGTAACTGTATGTGTGAGAATGTGAGTTTGACAATTTTTTATATTGTTAGCAAACTTGAAAAATATTCAAACTGGCTCTCAGCGATTTTACCTTAGAAATATTTGTAGCATGCCCACAACAACGTATCATTCCCATGATTCAATAACACTGCGTAACAAAAATTAAAAAAAAACCTGCGCTCATGATTTTGTTAATAGTTTTTATTAACATTAGTAGCAGGCTTACGAACTGTGTTTTAATTTTTTTTGGATTGGCTTTAGTTCTTGAGATAAACGAAACTTAAGAAATTAATGAAAAAAAAAATTATATGACCCAGTTCCAGTTGTATTAATTTAACTATTCCTCAATAAGTTTCGTTATATTAAAACAAGTAGTTCGTTGGTTTAAATATTTTATTTCCCTTGCAAGAGAGCAAGGGCAGCCGGTTAAGTCGGGTGAGTTAATACAACTAAACATTAATTCGACGACTTCGTCTGAATACCTGAAAACTCTAACAGTCCCTGCCAGCCGCTGCACGTTATCATTCTTCCACCACTTCACATCAAGCTTGGGCTAATGAAACAGTTCATCAAAGCCCTTGATAAGACAGGTGACTGTTTCGAATATGTGTGCAAAAAATTTGCAGTCCTTAGTATGGAAAAATTAAAAGCAGGAGTCTTCGATGTTCCTCAAATTCGTACCCTTCTAAAAGACACTGAATTCTTAAACTATATGTCACAAATTGAATCTGAAGCCTGGCTAAGCTTTGTTAATGTAGTCAAAATTTTTTTGGAAAATCATAAATCACCAGACTATACAAAACTAGTTGCTAATATGTTTCTCAATTTTCGCAAACTAGGAGCTAAAATGAGCATTAAATTACATTATTTGCATAGTCATTTGGACAAATTCCCGGACAACCTAGGCGATTACAGTGAGGAACAAGGTGAACGGTGCCACCAGGACATAGAAATAATGGAAGAAAGATACCAAGGTCGATGGGACGATCACATGATGGCAGACTATTGCTGGAACTTAATACGGGATTGTCCTGAGCAACGACACCATAGGAGGTCCTACAGAAAAAGTTTTTTGTAATTTTTTTTTAAATTAATTATGAAAATAATATATTTTTTTTAAATTTTTTTATTAGTTTTATACAGGCGCGCAATAAAAATATAATTTGAATCCATATTGGTATTTTTAATTAGGTTTTTTTGTGAAATATTTAAAAGCCTTTATCTGAAAAACTAGAGCCAATTCGACAAAACTGATATTAGTTTCGTAATCAGCGCCCCCAAATTACCCTAAATCGACTTAAAAATCTCCGACCGCAAAATTTTGTTCCACAGTGTAATAGAAGGTTTGATAAAAAGCCGGTTTCTCATTCATTCTTTACAAATCGTCTCCTTTGTTGGAAATCGTTTTCGTTCTTTCCAAATTTATGGATGGATTTTTAAAACTATTTTTTAATAGTTAGTTGTTGAAAGATAACTTCTTAATAGAGAATGGAAATTGGTATTTTAATGGCGATGAATTAATACTTGTGAACATAATTTTCAAAAGTCCAACGTTTATTCGGATCTTGTAAATACCAGCACGTAGGTTATAAAACTCTTTTTTCAAATCCTGCATGAACTAGCTTTTGTAAAATTGAATTGAAAAACAGTACTATATAAGTTTTCGAAAGTGGGAGTGGGGAACATGTGAATAGCGAGTTCATTCGTTTCTAATTGACAGTTTTACCATTGAAAATTGTATAAAGCTCCAACTAACATTAAATCGACTTTATTTTTCAATTTTCTTTGCTGCAGAACATTAAACCAAGGACAAACCAATTTCAGTCACTTCAATTTTTATATATATTGACTAGGTAAGACACTACTGTACTTTACTGTATTTTTTTTGTATAAAACTCGTGGCCAATGTAGTAAGAACTAATATTTTGACTCAAGGAAACCATACCGGGTGTATTTTGTATCGAAAGGGGTTCCAAATTAATGAATATGATTTTTCCGAGTATCTCGCCCCATGCGCCACCTATCGGTTCTATTTTGTGTCAAACTATTCGATTCCCATCGGTATAAAATATAGCCTATAACCTATTCTAATCTTGGTCTATGTACACTTTTTGTGTGATTTTTTATACATACTTTTATAAAATTTAGATTTTACCAGCATTTTTCACATATTTACTACTAATTTTTTAAAATAAATACATTTTTGTTTGCATATTCTATCATAATAATATTTGTTAATTAAAATCATTGATGTTTGTATAACGAAGCAACTTCTAATCGGGAGATCGTTGGAAATTACTCATTGAAATAATTTGTCACATCAAATATATCAATTTCTCGAAACAAATATTTCTTTTTTTGCAATTTACATATTACCACTATTTACCTACTTTATGTACCTTTTTTAGTACCTTTTCACAAAAGGGGATTATATATTGCCCCATTTCTAATTCTACATCGCAAATGCAACCTCTTGTGCAGGAGAGCTAAAACTTAGCTGTCATTATATATCAAACCTTTAATAATTAAATCATGATCATTAATCAATCAAATATTCACACACGCCGATAATTGTCTGTCAAAAATTTAAACAATTTTTTTTTTATATTTTGATTACTAAACGAATAATTCCGTTTTGTGCTGTGCACACTAACTTTATGTTTTCTTTGTTTCCCAATTTTTCTGTATTCAATTGTTTTGTTTGCGTTAGATATCACGAACGCTAGGAGCGTAAAGTTACCGCTCACAAAATGTTTTCGAGTTATTTGAATCGGCCGTGTTTGTTACCTTGCATGAGCGAAACTAAACGATATGGAAAATTTTGCGTTCTCTGGTTCAAGGCGAATTCAAATAAGGCGATGTTACTAGAACTAAAGCAAAATTTACATGTATTTCCTTTTTTAGTTTTTTGCACACTGATTGTCAAAAACAATTGACCTCCTCTATCAGAATGTATGAAAAATCAGAAAAATCATGACAATCCTTACGCTGGTTCGTATAAAATAACGTAAATGCGTTGCCATAGTAACACACCTTATATGAATTTTCCTTGCTCTGGTTAATTCTGTAAGAAACCCATGTACGTTTAAGCTACGAAGTAAAAACTCGAAAATTTTAAAAAATTAAGCAAATTATTAAAAATAATTTCTAACTTTTTTAGAAAATTTTCAGAAAATTTTCGGGTACGCAGTTTTGTTACCCATTCAATTTGAGTATAATTAAAAGAAAGTTCCAAGTAGCTAGAAATTCAAGTTGCTTTTTATTTTGTTTTTGCTGATAAAATCTTCAAAAATCAATAAGAATTTTTAGCTACTTGGAACTTGCATTTTACGAAATGGAACGGACTACAAACTAGCACACTCCAAAATTTTACAGTTTTCTAGAAAACGTAGAACTTGGTTATCGAATTAAGTATCTAAATATTTTACCAAAAACAATTAAAATTAAGTAAGGAAGGACAAAATTGTCAATATATTTCGCTGCTATTTTCGTGACGACAACTGTTTGTACATACCCACAGCGTGCTTTACAATTTTGCACACATACATTTGTGTATTTAACTCATGTGCATGGAGATGACTCCTAAATGTATGCTTCCCCGGTAAAATTTATAACTTTGCTGTTGCTGCTACTTTTTCTTTGCCTATTAAAATAGTTTTACCAAATGCATAAATTAAAGAAAAGATATCTTAAAATTTTCTTTATCGCTTTTTCCGTGTGCACTGCGCATTGCTATTCTTTTTTTTGTTGATTTCCATTTGTAATTGACATTTGCAATTCATTCGGCGAAGTGAACAAGAAATTATATGGCTGAAGTGAGTTCTGAGTTCTCGCATTTTTAACCTGCATACATTATTTTTTCTTACATATTTTTCAATTTCTCTTCTAGCTGTTTACAACAGCGTGTAATGTAATCTTTCTTACAACTTTTGGGTCTAATTTAGTTCATGCAATTCACATTAAAATTTCTCCCAAAACTCTTTTCTCACATAAATTCTATTGTGCACTTCCTTTTTGAATTTTTATGAATTTATAAACGATTTTTGCTTTCAATTTTATTATTAATTTAATATAATTGCTTAAAGTAAAGTTAAGTAAAAAATTAAACGAGTTAATAGTTGAAAAAACTGACTGGTTTTCATTAATTTTATAAAGTTAAATTTTAAGACTACAATACTAAAAAATATACAAACTGTGCGAGAAAATAAGTTATTTAATATGTTTAAAAAAAATAAATTAACAGTTATCGCGCAGGCTAACCGTTTCACGACAAGAATTCCTTCGAGGAGTGACCGGGAGGAGGGCGTATTTATTGGGATTTATACCAACACCACACTACTCTACACCGACGACTCTAAATTGGCCGACAGAGTTCGAAGTGAGATTTATTTCAGAATCTCTCGCTTAAACACAGCTGCCACGCTTAGCTTACAGTAATTAGAGAGAGACTGCGCTTTGGCTGTTAAGCTCGACACTCAACCTGTAAGAAATATGTAACTATCTTCTTCGATACTCCAGCTGCTATTAAATGCGCGATTGCTACGTAATATCGTTAAGGACTGTGATCGAGTACAGAAAACTTCTAAACGAGATGGCAGCTAGGTACAATACATATGAGGGATCGGTACCTGGCCACAGCGACATACCGGAAACTGCGTACCTCTCACGATGCGGGAATACCGCTGTCTTCTTATCGACTCTGATTAAAGGTCAATGTGGTCGAAGAGGCAAACGCAAGATTGACCAAAGAACCCACTATGGGATTGCCCGTCAGCTCTGGCGCAGATTAGACAAAGACAGATCTTTCGGTCTAATCAATATAGAACGACGCCTTCTGCGACTGGTGACGGTTATCATAACCGGTATCATGGATACGGGCCTCATGGGCTCGCATGTCAATAGGCTGGGCGTTTCAGTAAATGATTATTGTCGCAGCTGTCGGGACGAGGAGAAGATGGAAAGCATCGAACACAACCTTTGATATTGCCCTGCTTTAGCAAGGTAGGAAGGAGATGCCTACACCATCACTTCTTATTAGGCTGTCTGCCGGATTTGAGGTCAGGAAACGTAAAAAAATCAACGGCGTTTGAATTTTTTTTACATACTACCCAACTTTTAATGCAATGGTCTCGAGGGGCCTAAGTGTGCCCTCATTCTATGCAATGGTATGAGGGCGCGCCGCTGTAACCAACCACAATAACCTAAATCTACTACCAATGTGCTATTGTGCTTAGAATTTGCTATAATAATTATCGTTTTTGTCTTTTTGGACATTTGCTTTGTGGCAACCCGCATCAGACTGGCAGGTGAATGTTGGGTTGTTGAGATTCAGGACTGAGCCGTACAGTCTCGGTTACGGCTGCCACGATTTCGTCAGTGCGCCCCGAATGACGGCGGTGCCTCTGAGTGTTTTCCTCCAGCCTACCAGTCTGATGAACTTTTGGCACAAGCCGGACTACAGCTGGTATGGCGGGCGTCTGATTTCGGTCACACAACATTGAAGTCGGATATAAGTTTGCATTACTTCCCAGCTTCCGTACTAAATTTCTGTCACGATTTCCACCGCGGAAGAGCTGTCACTGTTAAAATAACATATGATTATTAGATAAAAACCGCTATATGCACCACTCTCTATGTAAAATACTTCATGTGCTAATTGACATCTATCTCACTGGGCTTTTATACTTTGTAACACTGTAAAATTACAGCTGCTAAAAACTCAATGAGTTTTACAGCTGTTAGGCACATAATGGCCTACAGAAATTTAACAGCGCGCGCCATTTTAAGAGTAATTGTTACGGCACGAATTATTGCAATTCAGATTGAAAATACTACCGCTGTTGGTGTTCTCGTTTGGGATTTTAGGAGAAGTAATTCTGTAAAATCAAATATTTCACCGAAGGGTATTTTTAACGAGTGTTTTGGGAAGAACGAGTTTGAAAATGCGCTAGGGTATTATCAATTACTATAAACTGTTTATTTGGACAATCTTAATAGGGGTGATCTCATGCAATTTCTGTATGATGGAAGTAAAATTTTACAAAAAACAAAAAAAAAATTACAGCACTGTTAACGCGCGAGGGTATCATCCGGATCAAAATCGCGACGAAATTGTTAATTGTGAAATTTTACTATTTAAGTTCAAATCAGGATATCCGCACAGGCATGCATTTAAATCGGAAGTTCAACCTTTTCCAAACAAAAGCTTGTTTCCGTTTCACGTGAAATGAGCTGTGAAAATTCATATAATATATATTTATATTTCCGAATGATACTGCCGGCGAAATTTCAAGGCTAAAGTACAGTTTATATTTTGTTCCTATAAAGATTAGTACTAACTTCACACCCGTAAAATTTTACAAAATTATTCGGACAAATGAAGTCTACCAAAATTTTTGAAGTGCCTAAAAGATGCCACATTACACGGCAAAGAATTTCATATGGATTTCGACAGCTCATTTCACGTGAAATGGGAATAGAATATCAAGCTTAATACGCCATATAAATATTGTAAATAATGGTACCCTAAAAGAGGCAGTACTCTATTTTTAGCCGTGAAATTTCGCCGGCAACATACACGTATTTCACATGAAAATATGACAGCTGTCAAAGTTATTGAAGCGCCTAAAAGATGGCAATTCCTTAATTGCGCTGCACCCTTTCAAGCCATTTAAAAGGGCATATGCATTTGAAAGAGCAGCCATAAAAATATGCTTGGATTATAGTGCAAAGATATTTATTGCAAGCCTTTTCAGCAAGTGAACAAAGTGCAACATTATGGGAGAAATACTGTGCATGGAATAGAAACACAGTACTGTACTTTTGGGGCAAGATAGCTCACCATTGCTTGGAAATTTAGCCTCGAAAATGTGAATGGCTCGCTATGTTGCCAAATATTTAATTTTACTTGCGTTTATTTTAGAAACTACTAGGCTATCTGATTCCCGCCGTTTTATATATTAGAAATCGATATCTATTTTGAGGCCGCCCGAATGACTCAAATCTTAAAATGCCATATTCATGTTGTTATTCTTGGAACAAAGTACCTTTTTTAAATACATTTTTCTAATAAATATTTGTAATAGGAAAGTTTTGCATAAAGTTCAAAATTCGCTTAACTTTTTGAAGGCCTACTTTTCTGGATACGAATGAAAACAAATTCAAAACGAGTCATCAGTGCTTAAACGAAAATTATGAAAGAAAAAACAAAACAATAACAAATTAAAATAAAATGCATAAAGTGTGAATTAAATTTTTTATTCTTCTAAACAAAGTGAGCAGCAACGAGCTAAATAACTTAAAAAATAAATTTTTCACACAAATATTATATAGGATTATTTTCATATTACTTATATGTAGTGATCGGGTTTTTTCGTTTCTCTTGTGCGTGCAAAAATTATTTAATATCTGTTAGCTTTGGTTGAGCGTCTTAAATTATTAATTCTCGGTATGACATACAGACACACACACATATATAGCGATTTTTTAAGTGGAAGCTCAAATGGTTCTTTTTTCGTAATTTTTTTTCAACAAATACTCATATTTTCAATTTCATTTAAAAGTTAATACCATTTTCTGTCACACATAAATTTTGAAGAGGAATTTTCATTTGGAACTTTTGGCCTAATACTTTTTGCTAATAATTTTAATGTTCGCTAAGCAGTTTTTAGTTTTTTTTTTTTAATAATTTCTTTTCCATAATATAGTGTGTATTAAGTCATGCGCGTTAAAAAAAGAAAGAAAAATGCAATTAAATATATCAAATATTTGTAACAGGGTTTGCCAAAATAAATTTTGAAGCGGCTTAATTTCGTAATACTTTTTGCAACTTTACTTTGTAATATTTACTCGTTTTTTTATGCAAACTTAACATAATTTGCGTTCGTTTGTGTTTTTAGTATTTAGTTTTCAAAATCTCTTTAATATTTTGCGTAACAATAGAATTATTTTTAATTTTCTTTGTAATCCTTTTATTTGTCGCTTTATTATTTACATGAAAACATACATATATAAATGCATTAGATTCGTTTGTGTTTGTTGTTTGTTTTGTTTTTTTTTTGTTTTTTGTTTTCGTGGGGGCTATTCACATAAATAATTGCATTTATCTAATTGAAATATGTTGTTGTTATTGCAAGTAGCTTTATTTTTTATTATTATTATTATTATTATTATGGTTAATTTGGTAGTCGATATATTTTATTTGTAATTATATTTTTGCATTCCTCTTACAGCTAAGTGGAATTTTTTTGGTTTGTTTTTACTAAAGTTTAGCATTAACGAAATTCGCTTTAAATCTAAATTCTTCAATGGAATTAATATTTCACCAATAATAACACTTCGTTGTAATTTACAAATATTTCACAATTTCTTCAATGCATAATTAGTTAACTTATTTTACTGCAATTGCAGTTGCCGTTGCAGCTATTCAATTAGTTTTATGTAGTGTTTTTTTCTAGCAAATTTACTTAGTATTTATTTAATAATATTTAAGTACAATATTTATTTTATAAATTTAATTTTAATTATTTAATTGAATCTCATTATTGTCAATAGTTTTCGATTTATCAAAGTTTTCGTTTTTGGTATAAGTTGTCTTGCTGTTTTTTTTTAATTATTGTTCTTGTGCCAATTTTCATAGTGTTGGTTTTTCTTTATATACATACATACATACATTTATAGCGGAGTATTTGATTTTGTGTTTTTTTTTTTCAAAATAGCTAACAGCATTTTCAATTGTCAAATATATAACAGCTTTTGAGTTTTTCTTCTGGACATTACCTTGCAATGTCGGAAGTAAATAGTTGGTTATTTTTAATGTCATATAAAAATTTATGCTATACAAAAAATACATATTTCCAACCAAAACACAAAATTGTTGTAACATTCTTCAAATATCTGCGAATTAATATCACTACAAGTAGTAAAAGTGATGCCAATCGCGAAAACTTGGCGATTTCAAAACATAACAAGATTTTAATTTGCCCTTAGCTTTGTAAAATAAAATCACTACAAAACCTTAGGCTTAGAAAAAAATGTCAATCCCGAAATTTCGGGGTTTTCATGGTGCGAAATTTTTCCAATTTATTCGATATTCATTTCGTGATGATTTAAAGTTGAGTCTTTTTAATAATGACTAATGAAAAAAATAACTAATGAAAATACTCACAACTCAAAAATTTACGGAATATTAGTAATAGATACAACCCAAACCACAAAATTTTTGCCGATACTCTGCAAACATCTTTAAACTAATATCTCTATATGCGGTTTCAAACCCAAACTCGGCGATTTCAAAAGTTACCCTTAGCCTTATAAAATAAAATCTTTACAAAAACAAATAAGTTTTGAAGTTGCTAAAATAATATTTCAATCCAAGCGATGATAGTCTCGAAATTTCGTGCACGGTACATTGAACGGGATTTTCGGATTTATTCGATATTCATTGTGTGATAATTTGTTACTTATATAAGTTTTTGATTGTTTTTGGCGTTCAAATAAATCAGAAGAAGAATTCTATATAAAGTCCTAGCGATATGAACTTGACTAGAACCCAAATTAGAAAAGTGTAAAAAATTTGAGAATTCGGCAGCTATATCCGAAAGGGTACTATAAAAATTGACAACCAACAATGAAATTGGTCTGTATTACATAAAATGTTAAGCAAAAATCGCTTTCCAAAATCATTGAATGGAGTTTGTTTTTGTTATGTACAATACATAAAATCTAAATTGCCTGTTTGAAAAAATACTCAAATACTAAAAGTGGCTACATTTAGATCAATTGTTGTTGAACTAACCTAAAATATGTGTTCCATTACCAATCCCGATTTTTCGGGATTTCCTTAACAGTTATTATTATTGACACTATTGCTAGTTTTATTTATCCTAAAAAAAACTATTTTATAAAAAAAAGAGTTATGTTAAATTAAAATTTTTTTCCGTCAGATTTCATTTGCAAAAATTGAATTTTAAATTATTAGCAGGTTTTTGGTGTATTACGAAAAAATGTTTATACCGCAATATATTCTGAAATATTAGTTCTGACAACAAATAGTGCTATTAAATTTCCAATGTTATTTATGGCTAGTATTTTAAAATGCTTTTGAAAACTAGAAAAAATAATTGAGTTTCACAAATTTACCTCATAAATGGTTGAGTTAAAAGATAAAAAAATAATGGTATACCAATCCCGAAATTTCGGAACCTTTTAACAATGAAAAACCAAAAACAATATATTTTACGCACGAGAGTTAGGTTGTTTTCAAAGCCTAATTTTATTTGCAGCAATTTTATTAAATTTTCTAAAACAGCAATTGATTTTAATTAAAAATTGTATCTCAATTGGAATCCCATAATTTCGGGATTAATCAACAAGTAACGAAATAATGACAACATTGCACAATGACTTTCTGCGTTACTTTGCGCTACTTTGACCGGTTTATGGTATCTATTCATTCCAAAACCGATATACATATGTTGCATGGAAACATTCAGTTAAAAATAACAAAAGCATTTGTAAATTTAGAACTATCAAGTATACATATGAATGCATATAAATAAGTCTTTAGTATATACAATTTTTCTATAAATATGAATAATGGATTTGTGCGTAAAATATTGCATTGTCTTGCCAATTTTGAACACCAAATTTTTAATAGTATTTTTTACTTAAAAACAATCGTCTTAAGTCGTACATTTTTTATGCTTTTATTGTGTATATAGTATTTCTTTGGAAATATTTTCAATTGCAAAAATTATTATATTTAAATTATTATTTCAGTGGCTCAAACTGATTTACATTATTCTCGTGAGCCGATTACAATTCCATACGTTTAGTTTATTCTTTCCAAGCATTATTAACAACATTTTCATTTTTTTTTTTAAACTTACTTTCTTCATAAATACATCATAATTATGGTTTTAAGATAATCAACAATTTGAAGCAGTAATTTTACGGTTTTTTATTAGACTCGAATGTCGTTCAGCGTAATTTGCAAGCACTTATTGAGTGGTAAAGACAGAGAGAGAGAGAGAGAGAGAGACGGAGAGAGAGCAGTGAGCATCGCAAATGTAAGCGAAAAAGAGAGAACGTGATGGCGAGGTAAAAAGAGACAACAGGACATTATATAAAATGGAAAAATGATTGGCTTTAGCGAAAGTGAGAGGCTAGTACTCTGCAGGAGTGGTAATAGGGTTGAATCAACCACATTACTTCTAAATTTATATAATTAAAAGTTAAATGAAAATAGAATTTGAAATATTTCAATCATTCAATACTACTAGAGTTCCCAAACGCAGATAGTGAAATATCGTTATTAGAGAAAATAGTTGAAATAATATAAATTGATATTCATAAATACAGAGTTACATAAGAATGATATATTAATTTTTTGATCGATATCACTAAAAACTCAAAAGAAAATTTTTGTATACAAAACTATTTTTTTTTTGTCACTGTTATGATGAATTTCCCTTAACGTTCCAGGCATCACTACTTCCTCCCATATAACGCATGACCAAAATTAATTTTTATATAAACAGTTATTAGCCATTTGAATCTTTCAGCTTGTTCTGAAACTGAGTTGGATAAAAAACTCCATACCCAGAGAGCGGAGACATAACTTTTATTAGAGTAAATAATAAAAGGCTATAAATAATTATTATTGCATAATAAAACCCTTGAAAGTCATCGACAATTATTACTTTTGGATTGTATTATAAAAGTTATACGTAATAATTATCAGTTTTGAAATTATCCAGAAATAGTGCTGAAAGAGTTCCACATTTCAAAACTCATAACATTATTTCGCACTCATAATAGAAGTTACCGACGACTTAAACAATTTTTCTCACTTATAGTTATTATCAGAAGACTTTTATAGTTCCAGTTCAAAAAAAAAAAATAAAATAGTTATCGATTACTCACAAAAATTTCAACACCTTATAATAAGTATCAAAATATTTTTTATAACCCTTACGAAAATTTGAATGTATTCTTTTTAAAAAAGTCCAAAAAATAATTACTATTCGGGTTTCTGTTGAAAAGTTTCAAAAATTTCTGATACAATTCTTTTTTTTTTTTAAATTGGCAAAACTATGAGCATAAAGTTTCCTTAATTTTTTAGGCTAATTTAATTTTAAAAAAATTAATTTCAAGTACTACAGTTTTGAGATTTCGGTGGGAATTTCAACCCCAAAATATTTGATTTTTGGTTTAAAATTTTTTGATTAAAAAATTAAAATTTTTTTCTGTTAAAATTTTTTAATTAAAAAAATAAAAATTTGGAATAATTAATTACTTTTTCAGGAGCTATTCGGCCTTTCAAAAAGTTATTAAATTTCTGATACAATTTTCTTTTTTTTTAAATTGGGAAAACTGTGAGCATATAGTTTCCTTATTTGTTTAGGCTAATTTCATAAAAAAATAATAATTTCAAGTTAGTACTACAGTTTTGAGATTTCGGTGGGAATTTCAACCCCAAAATATTTGAATTTTGGTTTTAAATTTTTTGATTAACAAATTAAAATTGTTTTCTGTTAAAATTTGATTTTTTTTACATTTTTTAATTAAAAAAATAAAAATTTGGAATAATTAATTATTTTTACAGATGCTATTCGGCTTTTCAAAAAGTGATGGAGAATTTTATTACCTTTCTTTTACTATACCTAAAATTAAGGAGATTTCTTGGATTCGTAAGATTTCCGTGATTTGGAGTGTTCATGTAAATATCCAATAAAAATTGTTATCGAGGAAGAGTTCAGATGGAGTCCTCTCTGCCATTGGTTGCAGAAAAAGTTTCTGGACCAGAGTTGGAGTCAATGCCAGCCCTAAAGAATGAAATTTGCAACCATTTTTGTTTTATAGCTGAATAACGGTATATTGCAAATATCTCGAAAACTTGCTGTAAAACCAGTGCTGTTTTTGCGAATCATTTTTTTTTCCTAAAACCAAATGCGTATGCATTAAAAATTATTCTAAAACAAAAAAACATTGTAAGTCAAATGCAAGCGAAAATGTCTCTCTCTTCGCCATCAACATATCTCTCCCCCCTCTAAGCCTACTCTGCCGTTCTCCCAATTCACTCACCGCCTGCCCGCTGCCCGCATCACCCCCCCAAATTTGCGCTAACATTCATATTCGAGTATGAATGGTTTACGTTCGCTGGCATACGGGGACGGTGATATTGATAGCCCTGTCACGCGGTCACCGGTACTTTCACTCGCTGCTCCGCCGCTATTCACACCTGCACCGCTATCTTTATTGCTGTAATGCATTTGTGCAAGCAAAGCATAGTTATTACTAGCGACCGCCGAAGCGTTTGCGGTAAGCGCGTATCTGTGATTAGTCGACGAAGAGGAGGATGATGAGGAAGCCGACGCCGATGCTGTCGATGAGGCGTACGCAGCGTGTGTGCTATCCGATGTCCCACCGCCGCCACCACCATTACCAGCACCACCACCGGTGCCATAATAGTTGAGCGCGCTAATGAGTGGCACTGTGCTGCTGCTGCCGCCGCTTGACGGCGAGGTGGGATAATGGGCAACGTTCGGCGTGCGCGTATGGGCGTTGTATGGCGTGCTATGTTGCCGTTGCTGATATGCGTTTGTATTGGTACTTGTAAGTTTTGTGCTAATCGCATAATCGGGCAGCAGTGCAGTAGTGCCAGCGGCTGGTGAAGCCAACTCAAAGGCGCCACTTGGTGTTTGTGCGCTACGCACAGCTATGAATGAATCGAAATTATCGGAGGATGATGCGTTCGAGGCGGTTGAGCTGCGACGCGCATGGTAGGTGGCTAGTGGCAGTTGCTGGTACGCTTGTTGTTGATGTTGATGATGTTGTTGTGTTGACAGATATTTGCCATGCGTTGCTGCAGTGCTGACGGGCAGTAAGAGTTGCTGTTGTTGTTGTTGCTGTTGCTGGTTGTAAGCGACAGGCTGTGAGACGGACGAATTTGACGAAGAGGAAGTCGACAGTGAGAGCGACGAGCTGACGGAGTTTGTGGATTTTTGTTGATGTTGGTGCTGATGCTGCTGCTGCTGCTGTTGCTGTTGCTGTTGCTGTTGCTGTTGTTGATAATGCCGGCGCATGTTGTCCAACATGTAGCGATTATTTGTGCCGCCAGACAATGCCTCCATGTTGTGTGTAGCTTTGCCGCCATGTTTGTTGCCCTCAATAAACAAGGCTCCAACGGCTGCTGTAGGTGTTGCTGCCAACTGTTGCTGTTGTTGCAGTTGCTGTCTTTCGCGTGGCTGCTGTAGCAAGTATGCATTTGTTTTTAAATTGCTACTGCTATGTTGTTGCAAATTTGTTGACATTGTTGCGGCTGTTGGGTTGGACAATGCGGAAATCATTGTTAGCCCAGCCGTGGCATTTTTCGCGGTACTTTCGTTGTAAACATGCGACGCCGTGTCCATAGCAGCTTTGCTTTGCAGCGTGCTTGGCGCGTGTTCTCCCTCCAACAAAGCTGCTTCTGCTGTTGACGATGCATATGCACTGAAATCATAGGGTGCAATATTTTTGTTTGTGGCAAGGAAATTATTTGCAGCATTTATTGTGGTCAACTTTGTTGCTATGCCATTGTGGCGTTCACTGCGATCTTTGCGCTCTGCCGTCAATCCAAATTGCCTGCATTTCACTACTAAATTGTCACTCAAGCCCGAAGGTGCTGTCATTCTACTGGTTGTCGCTGGTAGTTTAATCTTATCACCGCCGCACACCCCACCCACACCAGCTTCCTGTGCCGCTGCCGCATCATTGGCGCCACCAAAGCCGTAAAATTGTGGCGCATAGTAAGCGTTCCGACTGCTGTCTAATTTCATATTTGCTGCCGCCGCTTCTTTATTACTTTTGTTTAAGTGCTCGCCGAGTAACAGCAGTGCGCTATGCCGCAATTCAAATGCGCTGCCGCCCGCCTTTCTGCCACGTGCAGCTCTTCTAAAAGCGCTGCGCGTAATGTAACCGCCATCAGCTTCATCATCGTCATCATCATCAGCGCCGCCGTTCGTAGCGCCTACACCCACGCGTTCATCATCATAACCAATTGAATTTGCTTTGCGTGTCTGATGGCCGCTTTTAGCGCGATAGAAGTGTTCTAGGTAGCCTTCGTAATGGAAGTTTTTGTCATCGACCGCGCCATCATTCACCATACTACCATTTGCTGTGACAGCGCCGCCAATGCCATTTGTTTCATCACCATCATCACCAGCATCCACATCGGCATTGATATCAAAATACAAATCCTTTTGTCGTTGCTTTTGTTGTTGCTGTAAGTGCTGATTGAGGGAACGATAGAAATGGCTTTCGGCTAAATTCTCATTATAAGCCAATAGGAAATTGCGCTCATCAGCCGCACTCAGTTGTTGCTGCTGCTGCTGTTGATACCAATCAGTCGTAGTGGCGCCCACCTCGCGTTGCAGCTTCGTTGCCGCCAATTGTCGCTTCAGTTCTAGCTGAAAGTCTGTGTCTTCCGCTTCGTTGACAAGTATTCGTATGCTATCATCTAAATTGGCTGTGCGTCTGTAATCAATCAGCAATGCAGCATCGCCGCCGCCAGCGTCTCGTACATTGTCAAAATTACCGTGCTCATCATCCAAATCGTCTTCGCTGCCGATAGTGAAAAAGCAAGTGGCTGCCTCGCTGCTGCCGTGTTGCTCTGCCGCTAGCAAAAGATTTGCAGAACCCTCCAAATCAAGTTTGTTAAAGAAATATTGTGACATTTTTGGATGTTCGTAGCGCAAACCAGCGCAGATACTTGAATCATCCGCCAGCGCAGGTGTAATCGTCTCAGTAGCACCGGCTGTGGAGGTGTTTGGCGTTGCCGGTGGTTCGACTGCCAGTGTTGTTGGACCGCTAAATACTGAAGCATAATCTGAGCTGCTTAAGGAGTCGGAGCAGCCGCGTTTTGATATCGGCAAAGTGCCGAGATTCTCATAGTTATTGGTGTTGAGCGCTGGTGCAGGTCGCTGCTCCGCGGTGGTCATTGGTTTTTGCGCCGCGGAGAGACTTCTTTTATGCGCGCGTCCACGCTGTATTTTCGCAGCATATTGTGGTGTTTCAATGTCTTGATTCGTTTCTCTGCCATCCAATTGCTTTTGACGTTGCAAATGTCCAGCGCTTACACGACCCACTGAATTCGCCGATTGCTTGGTGCTGCGCAATTGTTGATCGAAATTTTCCTCCAAGTAAGCGTCGAGATAATGTAGATTTTTCGAAAGATCGATTTCAGACTTGTAACTCTTATAGATGGTGGCTTGTGGGCGACCAGCGCTGCCATTAAGCGCAGCGCATTTTGATTCATAGCTGCTGATGCGCGCGCGATCGCCTATGAAACGAAAACTATCGTCTTTGGCGAGCGTGCTGAAACCGCTATTGGTGCCCGCGTGTTGATGATGGCCCGCGGTTTGTTTGAAGTTGCGGCATTTATCACGCAACTTTTGTAATCCCTGTCGCGTTTTCGCCTGCAAGCGTTCGAAGTAGGAGTGTTTACTAGCGCCACTAGCCCCACCTGGACTCACCAGACCGACGCTCAGTTGTGCGGTAGAGCTGACATCCAAAGCGCTGTGTATACTTTGTGTGCGATTTGGATAGCTGATTTTGAGTTTCTTCATTTGTGGCAGCGCGTTCAGGTCGCCAACAGCGTCGCAGTTATTCGTTGGCGCAATGTGCGTTGTGGCGGCAGGCAAGCCGCTAGCCGATTTATGCATCTTACGTAGTGAGAGATTTTTGAAGACATGTTTTGATTTGAGTTTGCTCGATTTGTTTGCCTCTTTCAAGGTCATAGCAGCGGCGGTGCTAACAAAATCTTGTCGCTCGAAACGGCTCACCGGTATGCCATTCAAGTAGTGTTGACGCGCGCTAATATTTGTTTGATAGCTTGCTGGAGCGCATTGTGTATTCGCTGTATCGACGCTAACATCCAACAGACGACGTATGGAACGTTCGGAGCGTTGACGCTTCTTTAATGTACGCTGTTGTTGTGAGGCGCTAGAAGCGGCACGCAATCGCGTATTAACATTTAGCATCAGCACATCATCGTCATGGAAGATGGAGAAGGGATTTGTAATAACTGTGCTGCTATCCGTTTCATTGTTTGCTGCATCGGCGAAAGCACGTTCAGTGTCGGCTGCGTCCAGCAAATAACCACGCGAACCATGACCATCATTCGCAATGCTTGCATCGAGCATCTCTTCCAGACTACTCAACGATTTAGGCTTACTTACTACGCTAGCATACTTACTATCTAATACAACTACAACACTACCATCTGCCGCCGTCAACTGTACGGCAGTTTCACCGCGTTTTTGTGACGCATTAATTAGCGTGCCCCTACGCATTAATGCGCTATCGCCCAAACCCCCTAATAGAGCGCGCGCAAAGTCTGCATGCACTTGCAATTCATCAGCACTGTCATGTCGTTTGTCATTTTCATTTGTTAGTAACCAACTAAATATATCTGTATCGGAACGTACTTTACGTAGACGTTGCTGTTCGGCGTACTCCTCCGCGCGTACTTCCTTCAAAGAAGTCGATTGTTTGCGAAAGCGATAGAAGGGATTATTGATACTCATCTTTTGTAACAATTCAGTACTGCTGGCGAGCAGCTCAACGCAAGTAGCGGTGGTGTGAGCGCTGGTATTGGGCGTGCGCGTCACCTGCACTTGCTCACTGCTCGCGAGAGTTTTAAGTCTCTGTGGTAGACTATCAAGTAGCGCTTTGGTGCGCAAGCGACGCTGGCTGTGCCGCAATTTTTGTTGGGTGCGCACGTTAAGCAGCTTACCGCTAGTATCGCGCTTCGTGTAGTCTACATTGCAGGATGGACCTGTGTTGCTATTCGACACACAGTCACTTTTGCCGAACGCCTCATTGTTAGCGCTAATTTGTTGAACAAGCGCGGTACTCATTGTCGCTGTCATATCTGTTATTGTTTTAGTGGTACCATTCTGTTGTTGTTGGTTTTGTTGCTGTTGTTGGCAGTGTGGCCTCTTAGTGTAAGTTTTTGTGCTTATTGTTGTATCAGTTTTTGTTGTTTTTCTCTTATTAGCAGCGCTTTCGCTAAAGTCTTTTTCTCTGTCCGCGTCAACAACGCGTTGACAACTTTTCAGTTTGTTTTTATTGTGGCCCTTGGCTATAAATTTGTCACACTTGTCACTGTCATCACCCTCATCACCGTCATCACCGTCATCACCATTATCATCATCATCATCATCGTTAGCAATGTTGTCATCGTTCTCGCTGTCCGTGTCATTGGCGCTTTCGCTGCCATCATTCTCACCACAGTCAGCGTCACCGGCGTCCGGTGCGGAAGCGTTCGCATTGTTTACTGTGTCCGCGTCTACGCTAAGAGCGCCAAGCGCGGTTGTGTTGTTGGTTAATGTGTTTGTTGTTGTATGCGCATGCAATGTATTTGGGTTGATATTAATTTTGTTATTATGCAAATTGTTGTTGTTACTACTAATGCTACCTACTAAATTATTTGTCATGGTTGTTGTTGTTGCTATAGCTGTTGCTGTTGCTGTTGCTGTTGTGTTTGTTGTTACTAAAGTAGTAGTTGTATTAGTAGTAGTAGTAATAGTTGTGGTTGTTGTTGTTGTTGTTGTTGTTGGTGTAGTGGCATTCATATTACTACTACCATCATTTATATGATGATTATTATGATTCGTATGATTTATATTATTCATATTATTATTATTATTAATTGCCTGCTAGACCCTAGTTGGCGGCTGTAAAATCATAGCAGCCATGCGTACCTTCATTGCCTCCGGCGATCCGTGTGCGGACGATTGCAAATGATGGTGCTGTTGTTGGCCTTGTTGTTGCAGATGCTGTTGTTGTAATTGTTGCTGTTGCTGCTGCTGTTGCTGTTGATGATGATGAAAGCCAGCTGGCGTGGTATAAATGGATTCACCCTGTGGCCCGCTAGTACTGTCCGAACGTGATTTCAAATCTGCTTTTTCACTACACAACCAACCAACCAGCCGCCAGTCAACAGAACGGTGATGATATGAAGTCGAGCATGAAAGTAGAAAGTAAAAGAAGCACATAGTATATATGTACATATATAAAAATCTTGATTAGTTTTGTTGCGAAATGTGTATTTTGCTTGTAAGTCAACCAACTACCAACCAACCCCCTAGCCAAATGCGCGCGTGATGACAAAAATGTTTGCGAGCCAATTTGGCAACGTAATGAAGGAAAAAAGAAGCGAAGCACAAAAAAAAAACAAGAACGCAGTAGTTTAGATAACATGCACGCATACCTACGTAAGTATAAATGAAATCGAAAGAAGAATAGAAATACTCGTAAAAGATAAAAAAAAGTAATACAACCAAAAATGGTTGCATGAAAAAACAGCAACCAAAATACTGGGATAAAAACTATGCTCACTAGCAATGGAGGAATAAATTTAAGAAATATATTAATATTTCGTCAGTGTTCGAAAGTCAAACAATTGTTTTCTTTCCAACAAATGTGGTGAACGAAAAGAAACCGAATATACATACAACAAGTACGAAAAGTTTGCGCTCTTTTTGTGATACTGCTCCCGAACACTAACAATACACGCAATTTTTCAATAGTAGGCGAGTACAAACCAAACGAATTGTTTATTCTCATGTTCTCTTGCGTACTAGCGTAATTTCGTTTATTGTGAAAATACTCATGATAAGCAAAATCCAAACAAAACATGATACAAATATTTATAACATACCACCGTTCGCTCAATTCATCTGCCATTAGGGGTTTTTTGACTTTTGCTAACATTTTAAGAACACTCTCTCGAAATTAAGCAAATGTATAAAAACAAATCAAAATTAACAAATGAAAATTTTTGATTTGAAAAATGTCGTGCGAAAAATGAAAATGCGTTTCCCCATTTAGTGGTTTCTCAAACACCACATTCCTTTGCAAGCAGAATGATATGAAATTTTTTATGCTCCCAATTACTGTAAAAGTATGTGACAAAAACGGATCAAACTTTGCGGTGTTATGGAATAAAAATTCGTCAAAGTGCTCCACATGTTTCTTCGGCTCAAGTTTTTGCCACATAATTTGACCCAATTACGGACAAATTCGTTCTTTGCAAAAATGCAATGCTTTTAAGGTAAAGTAATTTTAAATATTGAGCGAAAATTTTCGCCTTAATATGGAAGCATATGCAATATATTTATTTATTTAAATACATTCAAATTTTTTATTATTTCTACTGAAATATCCCCCCCAAACATTTGCAGTCTTAAATGAGAGTGATTAAAAAGTCTTATTTCCGACTATTTACACTCGCTATAAGCTTATTTAAGAGTCAACAATTAATGTGTTTCCCTTCCTGCAAATATCGACGGTACATATGTATAGGATATAAAATCCATACACCTACCTAATAAGAACCAATATGAGTCATATATGACTCTATTTGCCATAATATACTCCTGCTCTGAGTCTATCTTATGACTAATAATGACCTCAAAACTAATTCCTTTTCAATTCATAGCCTTTCAATTTTTTCGTACCAAATATATGAAACCTCAGAAGTCTACCACAAGGTCGGAGAACACTTATTGGTTGTAAGTTTAACGAACGGCTAATATTTTATTTAAGTTAACATGTTCGATGGAAAACTTGGTATTGCCCACATTGATTACTTCGGAATTGGCAGGGATGAAAATGAACAACAAAGGATTGAACACCTTCTGTGCTGTGCAGATGTCCGTCTCTAATAGGAAAACGAAAGACCACCCCTAGCCTCGACAATATTCGAAAATTTATAAACCGTGCAAGTGAGTTTTAACGCAATCTTCTCCGGTTCTACGGCAACATAACAAAAGGGTACACATATTATAATAAATTATAGTATATTTGAAAAAAAATCAGCTTCGTTAGAAAATGTTTGACAATATAAATTAAAACAATAAAACATCATATTTTTCGAAACAAATTTTCAACAAAGATTCGACTCATAATTTATATGACATGATCTTGAATAAATAAATGGAATGACAGCGAGAGAAATTTTTTTAAATGCTAGCCAACGGCAAAATTTCTAAAGCTTGTCTCTCAATGGCTATACCTTATAAATAATTTTATCATGCATAAAACAACAAATCATTCCTCAATTTAATATTTTCTATCAAAAATTTACAAAATTTTTATTAATATTTTATTTTGATTACTAAAGGAAAGATTTCGTTTTGTGTTGTGAGCACTAACTTTACGTATTCAATTGTTTTGTTTGCGTTATCTACCACGAACGCTAGGAGCGCAAAGTTACTGCTCACAAAATGTTTCTAATTGATTTGAATTGGTTGTTACCTTGTATGAGCGAACTAAACGATTGGCAAACGTTTGCTATTGTTTGCTTGCTCAGAGAACAAATGTGAGTTTTATATCAATTGTATTCTGTTTGAATGAGATCTGTAAAAAAAGAATTTTTTTAAAACAAGTTAAGAAGAAACTAAGTTCGGAACCGCACTTAAGGAGCATTCTACTGAGACTGGTAGGGCTTTTGACTTCAGAATGTTACAACCTCTCAATTATAGCTACGAGTATGTGCTTGGGATGAATGTGACTGATTGGATTGTGATAAATTCCTCTATTTTACCTTTTTGCACTTGAAAACGAATTTTAGCCACACCACTTAATTTTCAAACAAGACTTTACTGTGCTGTAAAATATATACTAACCGTTTTAGTATTCATAAAAAATTTGACTGATAGAGCACGATAGAAACTTTATAGAAATAGTAAACAATATTTAAATTTGTCACTGGTTGTAGAAGAAGTGAAATGATTGCACTATAACCAAACCAGCAATTACAAAAAATGTAGGTATGCAAATGAAAGAAACCAACAAATTCATAATGAATTCTAAAAAATTCCAGCTTTTGTATTTATTCCTTTTTTAAATATTTTCCAACAGATTAATATAATACAGTTACTTAGCTATATATCACAATTAAAAGAGAGAGTTAATGGAATTTTCCTAATTATGTCGTTTTCCACTTTTAGGTGAATACAGTGCACGTTTTTATTTCAAATAAACAGTACTTGTTTTATGCACAAAAAAACCCGTTAATATAATAATTATTTAAAGAAAAACAAAAAGAAAATAATGATTTTTTTTTAAACCGAAGATTTGGATTTATTGCAAATTACTTTTAGAGAAGAGATGGAAACGGGTTTCGTCTGATTTCTATAATTTTCGAATTTGGGCATTATGACTAGAAATGCAAAGTATTTATCAAGTTTGGTAGAATTTGACAGAGAAGTTTCGGAAATATATTTATTTGCTTTAATGTGGGAGATGCCACGTCAATTCCATTATTTTTGACTCCATATCTTTTATTCTCAAAACCAATCTTGTGTATCAAATTTGAGTAAATTAAATAAATCGGATATTTTTGATTTTTAGAATTTTCTTTATATGGGACATAGGCGTGGTTGGTGTGCGATTGCTGTAATTCTAAAAATATGTCTACTAAGTTTGGCAGATTAATTCTCAATTTAAAAATTGTATAAAATTAGGAAAAGGTCAAAGCACCATCTGGAGCTATGAAATTGTAACATTTTTGAATACTACTTTCAAAGACCAGAGTTTCTGTTTAAAAAAATTGCTTTCTATATCTAATTCTTTATCGAGCGTGTCTAGTGAGTAATTATTCACGGCTGCAGGTACAAATGACAATTATTTTTACACTACAATATTAAATTATTAAATTTCGAGCATTAAAAATATAAGTTTAATCGGAATTGAAAATATGCTTTAGAAAATTGATACAAATCTACATCAGGGTTTAACAAATTTTATAAAAATTCTACAAAATTCCTTCCGAATCTAACATTAAATGAGCTATATATAAAATTGTGTACTCGAAACTTAAAAAAATGTTTAAGTAGAAAGATAAAATTTTGGCGGAGGGTTTTAAATTTTTTTAATACATTTTTAATGATTTTTTTTATATATTGATGAAAATGTGGACATTTTTTTAAACAGTAGGAAATTCTACTATTTTATAAAAGCAATTGGATTACAAAAATTGCGAATATTGTAAAAATATTCTGTACCTAAACTAAAAAAAAAAGTCGAAGTAAAAAATTGAAATTTTGATAGAAAGAATAAATTTTTTTTTTTATAAATTTCGAATGACATTATTTTTTTATTTTAAATATTAATGAAAATTCGAAGATTTTTTTTATTTTTATAAATAGTTGGAAAGTTTACCGTATTATAAAAAAAAAGTGGAACACAAACATTGCGAATATGGTAAAAATATGCTGTGCCAAAACCATAAAAAAAAAAAATCGAAGTAAGACATGCAAATTTTGATAGAAATAATAATTTTTTTTTTATAAATTTTGAATAAAATAATTTGTTTTTTAATGATGATAGAAATTTGAAGATTTTTTCTTAATTTTATAAAAAGTTGGAAATTTTACCGTTCTCTAAAAAAACATTGAGCACAAGTATTGCGAATATGGTAAAAATATCCTGTGCCTAAACTCAAAAAAGTCAAAGAAAAAAATTGAAACTTCGATAGAAAGAATTAATTTTTTTTAATAAATTTTGAATGAAATAATTTTTTTTAAATTGATGGAAATTTGAAGATTTTTTTTTTAATTTTATAAACGGTTGGAAATTTTACCGTTCTCTAAAAAAAATTGTACACAAGCATTGCGAATATGGGACAAATATGCTGTGCCTAATTTTTTTTGATTCACCTTTCTATATACATACATACCTATATGTACATGTAGGTGTCTATGTGTGTGTAAGTTAAATTAGTCAAAATATTGTACTGATTTTCTTTGAGCAAAAATAGTAGATTTAAAACATTATACCTACAAACCATGTTGGAATAATAGGAATAGGTATTAATTTTAATTGAATTGTTTTAAAGACATCATCCTTTGTGTGATACTCTCAAAAATTTCTCTCAAATATCATCTAGGGACGTATGAAGTACATTTATTTGTAGTCGTAAATTGGATAGATTCAAATCAAAACGGGTTGAAAAGAAAAATGAAAACCTCATTTGGATTTTTAGGTTGTTTAAAAGCTATTTTCTCAAACTAGGATCCACATTTTCTAGACATAATCGAATATATAGCTTCTTAGCGATTTTCCCATTCAACTAAAAGTTAGACTAAACTACATGTTTGAAAATCAGTGCGTAAAAATAATTTAAACAAAAACTTCCTCAAAATGATGTTAAAGGGACATTACCAGCTAATTCTTAATTTTCATTTATTTCTTCTTATTGAAGGAAGGTTTAAGTTTCATATTTAGATGGAAAGCAACTCCTCAACACAAAAATGCTAATACAAAATGGCTAGTAGCAAAATTCTTTCAACTCTCGTTAAGTCTAACCTAACAATACCTTAGAATAAATTGAATTGCAAATGAGTTTTCGGCTCTGGCGTAAATGACAAAAGTGTCGACATTGTCGAAATTTAACCTGGAGCTACCTATGTACATTCATATGCAGTACATATGTATGTGTTTATTGGTAGTGTATATGAATGTATGAGTGTTTGTTTGTTTTGCAAAAACCTATTGATTGGCAAACTGTTTTTGTTGTAAATAAACTTGGGTAGGAGGATTACATAATAATCATTTTCATAATGATTGTGTTGTGGCTGCAATTTCAATAAGTTGAAATCAATACCACAAAGTTAGAAGCATAATATTGTATGTACAAATGTATGTGTGTTATATATTGCATGTACTAAAATATTTATTGGGCAAATTTGTAAGTACATAAGTAATTCAGGCGGCATGATAATCAGTGTGCTAAATTCATTTGATTTGTTTGTAGGAGAATTAGATGTATGGATGTAGATGGATTTTGCCATAAGGGATTGATAGAATTGCAATTTACTCTGTTTATAGATTCCTTTGCGAATATATTTGTATGTAGTATGTATGGTTCTTTTTTCTCAGCATCCCTGTAACTCAGGCATAATGAAATAAAAAGCAATAGTAATAGAAATACACATAAATACATAGATCTACAGTTCTGGGTGCTAAAATGATATTGAAATGTTTTGATAATTCTGTATTTCCTTATTTAATTTTAATAATTTTTTATGAAAAAAGAATTAAGTATAACAAAATCCACGTGAGTCGAAGTTCCAAATTTTTTTAGAAAATTTATAAAAATTTGGCTTTTCTCGCATTGAAAAAATTAGCAAAATTTACTAGAGACATAGCTAATAAAGGGTGGTTAAATTTTAAGGGCCGATCTTGAATGTGAACCACACCTAAACGTCAAGTTTTTTTCTGCATTTCGTTTGACATTTCTCAATTTCAGACCAACTCAATTTGAACATGGAAAAATACACAATCGAGCAACGATTTGGCAATGTTGTCCAGAAATGGCAACAGTGGATGATCAATTTTCGGAGAAAATCATCTTCAGTGATGAGGCACATTTTCACCTCAGTAGATTCGTCAATAAGCAGAATTGCCGCATTTGGGCGAATGATAATCCAAGAGTGATTGTCGAAAAACCAATGCACCCACAAAGAGTGACTGTGGCTGGCGGCATCATCGGACCGTATTTTTTCCAAAATGAGGCCGGTCAGGCAATTACAGTGAATGGTGTTCGCTAGAGTGAGATGATAACGAACTTTTTTTGGCCCGAATTGGAACATATAGATGTGGACGATATGTGGTTTAAACAGGATGGTGCCACTTGCTACACAGCTAACGAAACAATGGCTCTTTTGCGCGACAAATTCAATGGCCGTGTGGTGGCGATGTCAATTGGCACCAAGATCATGTGATTTGACACCGTTGGACTACTTTCTTTGTGATTATTTGAAAGAAAAGGTGTACGTCGATAAGCCAGCAAAAATTCAAGAGCTAAAGGATGAGATAATTCGGCACATTAACGGCATAGAACCTCAATTATGCCTCAGCGTCATCGAAAATTTGGACCATCGGATGAAGGTGTGCCGCCGAGGTCGCGGCGGACATTTGGCCGATATTTTGTTCCATACATAATTGAACCACACCATATTATCATAATAAAAAGAAATTACAATAATTTTCAAAATAATTTGTGTTTTATTCAAAATCAACATCGGCCCTTAAAATTTAACCACCCTTTATTATAAGAAAAAAGAATTAATCAATAGTTACACTGTACAACAGAAATTTTGCAACAGAGTATTTGGTATTTTTCTGAGCAAATCTATAGTTCAGCACGTCTGAGCTTTTTTTTTTATTTGCCCTTAAATTTTAATGGGGTTCCAATGGGTATTTGTACCCCCAAGTACAAAAACTTTAAGATTTACAGCTTTAGTGTGGAAGGAATTGTTTTTTCTTATAAAAAGTCAAACACTTCCTATCTATCCTTTGACCCGCCACTATCTCTCTTTCTGCCATTTTGGCCATCATTTTAGTTGGACTTCCTCAAAAAGTAGCAGCGCTAAGCGAAATATTAATATCAACTTTATAATGATTTCGAGAAAAAACATGAAAAAAATGGCAGAAAGAGGGGCGGTGTGGGTATCAAAGTGTAGGCATGAAATATTTATTTAGCTTTTTAGAAGAAACACAATTTCCTTACTCATCGAAGCTGTAACTTTTTAAGTTTTTATACTTACTGTACGATGGCCCCCCTTAACCTTTAAGTGCAAATTTTTCTGTTTTTTTTGTGTTTAGTTTTATTTGCAATCTATATTTACGAAAATAAGCGAATGTTATCAGTATTTATTATAAACTTAACCAATGTACATGACAGGAATGGTTAGCCTCCGGTGAGATTAACCATTATATACCATATTGTTTTAGGGTTTTTTAAAATTCTGTATCTGGTAAGCCTAATATATGACATCGTTTTAATCTTCGGGTAGTATGACTATTATCTATAGTTTGACTATATTCTAAAATTTTATTTAGAGCGACTGTTAAGCCTACTGACACATTTTTTGCTTGTTTTGAATATCTCTTCTTTAATATATGGCATATTTAGATCTTTGTGCAGTTCATCATTTCTCACATACCAAGGCGCACCTGCTAGGAGCCTTAGAGTTTTAGATTGGTAACGTTGGAGTATTTCAACATTTGAGTGACTTGCCGTTCCCCATAGTTGTATAGCATAAGTCCAAATCGGTTTAAGAACTGATTTGTATACAGCCACTTTATTTTCCAAGCTCAGTTGCGAATTTTTTCAAAAAAGCCAATACAATTTCTTTGTTTTTTGGTTTAGTTGCTTTACTTTAGCTTTTAGATGTGCTTTCCATGCCAACTTCCTATCAAGATGCACACCAAGATACTTGACTGTCGTAATTTGGGGAATTTGATGGCCAATCAGATAAAGATTGAAGGCACTCTCCTCTTCTAAGACTGAAAGTTACGTGAGTGGATTTTTGAGGGTTAACTCTAATTTTCCATTTGTTTAACCATTTCCCTATTTCCCAGAGCTCTTCCTGCACACAGCGGGAGGCTTCTTCTGGTGTATCACATGTTGCAATTATGGCCGTGTCGTCAGCATACGTGGCAATGTTTACATCAGCCAAAACAGGTAAATCAGCTGTGAATATTGTGTATAGAACCGGACCCAGAACACTGCCATGCGGTACGCCGGCATTTACGGAGTATATGTTAGATGCAACATCATGATGTGAAACGTAAAACTTTCGGTTACTTAGAAATGATCTTAGTAATAAGAAGTAAAGAGCTGGAAGCATTTTTTTTTTTGATTTTGAATAATATTGCCTGGTGCCAGACTCGATCGAATGCCTACTATTTTGTTTATTTTCCAGTGCGTCTGTAATATCATTGACAAATCGATGACATTGCTCAATAGTTGCATGCCCTCTTCTAAACCCAAACTTCAGGCTTATTTGACTTCGGTATTTCCACTGCGTAGGGTAGTGATCAAGTCTCAGCATTGCATTGAATATTAGTGTCAGTAGTTCTATGGACTTAAGGGACAGATTTTTTAAAGTGTTTCCGTCTATTTTGTCAAATCCGGGGGACTTTTTACGGTTCATCTTGTGAATCTCTGCTTCTACTTCACTTATGCAGATACTGCTGATTGGTAGACTCATTTGGCATGGTGCATCTAGAAAATTACAAATGTCATCTTCGTGTCTTCCGTCACCATCTGGGTTGGGGTGAAATACTGCATTAAGGTGCTGTGCAAATGCCCCAACATTTTCTTCATTTGGTGGATCTACACCAAACTCGATTGTTGTCTTTGACAGCGATATTTCTTCTAGTTAGACGTTTAAGAAGTTCTTCTAGAAGACGTTTGACTTGCTGTACTATAAGATTGTTCAGCAAAAGTGCTCTGAACGATCTCCCTTACAGAAAACCACTATGGTTACCCTGTTGAAAAAATTTTTTACTCAATTTGTCGTACTGTGTTATTATAGTAAAGCTACAAATTTTTCGAGTAATCTTTAACTATTATTCAAGAAATTAAAATATAAAAATGTTTTCATAACAATTATCAGCGAGATGCATATTTTTGAAGTCTTCCCATAATAATAAATACGACTAAGTAAAGGTTTTTAAGTCTTGAAGGACGGGCATTTTTTTGGACTATTTCGGGTCAATTTGAAAATTATTTCGGAACCATTTCAGCACAAATGACCTTTTTCAAGATTATTCGAGATGAGTTGTTTTGGCACCACTTCGGAAATATGTTGGGTCCATTTCAAAATTATTTCGGGTCTAGTTCCGGAGCACTTTGGAACAATTTTGAGACCAGTTTTTTCAGGTTCGTTTCGCAAGCTCTTCAAGACTATTTCGGGATCAGTTCGCGACTAGTTATGGGTGCGTTCAGTGACTTTTACAGCAGAAGCTACATCACTATTAGAATTTTTTTGTTGACAATGTCGATCCAAATGTCGGTTGGATTTCGGTAAATTTCTTGCAATAAAAGAAACAAGTTTTTGCGTATTTTTTTTTCATTGCCATTACTTAAAATAGATTCCACTATTTTTGTAAAAAAAAACACTCTGTTACTGGGTCTTTTTCATTTGATAGCTACAACAAATGGTTAGGAACTATATATTTTAATTTTATGTTGATTTGCCCTACAAAATTTCAAACTTTCTAATCAGAATTTTTAAAAAATTTTCCAACAGAATTTTCAAGAAATCTTCGCAATTCTCCAAAAGCAGTTTTGTATTCAATACAACTTACGTATATAAAAGGAAAGTTTCAAATTACTAAAAATCCGCATTGTATAGTTTTTTTTAAACTGTAAACACTTAAAATAAAAATCAACAATGAGTTTTCCATTTTCGATTCGTCTGTAGCACCACAAAATCGACGATTGCTACTGAAATCCAAAACCACATCAACTATATGTCTATATTTTGAGTGTTTCGAAACCAACATTTTTTCCTCATCGACAGAAAAGTGGGACGAACCTCAAGACTTTTCGACAATGGATAGCAGTGCAGATTTGATACCAACATATGTAGACGATTTTACAGTTACGCGGAGTTGAAGCGATAATCGGATAATGTTTCGACAAGTTCTCAAAATTGCCGTTTTTGAATAGAAGTAGGCACAAAACGAGTGGGGTATTTTCATCGATATGGATCATCAAAAATATATCCATATGCTAAGCGTCAATTCAAAATTCTGGCAAAGCAGATTTATTCTGTTAGATTATATTTATAATATGTGTGAATCAAAAAAAAAAAAACGTATATTAATATGTTTGTTTTATTTTGCCACAAAATTTTTATAAAAAAATAATGATTTTACTGTTATAATTGGATTACAATTGCTTCGGTCAAATTTAATCGATATTCTGTGATTTTATTTTTTTGATAGCGCTTGATTGTTATATTTACATTTTTTTTTCGATGAAAAATAATCGATATTCTTAGATTTATATTGTCGTCCGATCATATTGGCTTGATATTTTGTGGTTTTTATTTTTTCGATCCAAAATAATCTTAATTCTTTGGTATAACATTTTCCATCATAATAGACGCAAAAAAAATTGTTGGCGACGACAATAATATCAACAACACCAACGTTACGATTATGTGCTATGATCAAAAAAAAAAAAAAATACAAAAAAATGTCGATCAAATCTGATCGGAAAAATGTAAACAAAGAGTAAGGACTTTTTTTAATCGATAAAATAGAAATCACAAATATCGATCAAATTTGATCGACAAATTTAACGTTAAAAAATTACGATCAAACTTGATCGAAAAAATAAAAATAAAAAATATCTACCCAATCTGATCGGTAAAATGTAAGCCAAGAGTAAGGATTTTTTTTAATCGAAAAAATAGAAATCAGAAAATATCGATCAAATTTGATCGACAAATTTAAAGTTAAAAAATTGCGATCAAACTTGATCGGAAAAATAAAAATCAAAAAATATCGATCACAGTAAAGAAAAAGTCTTTTAAATAAAAATGAATTCAGATTTCCATATCGAACCAAACTTTCGATAACAATGAAATAGCGATTATTATCGACCCCTGATAATTTTTGTTGAATATTGAGCAGGGGTTTCATTTCGTTTTATGTGCACGTCTTATTTCGTTTTTATTAATCAAACAAATACTTCAGTAAATAATGGACTCGTATTGTATGAAATTAATAAATTAAAATAGTTGCATGAAAAACTATAAATACATATGTATTTATTAATTTTATACATAGAATTGAACTAATTAAATGTTGTTTGGATCCAATTGACCCAGCTCTGTATTGATCTACATTTCTAAAAAATCCCATATTCCGGCAAAGGACAAGAAGTGGATTTTAATATTTCGGCAAATTAAAATCTTTACGTTTATCCACCTAAATAATATATACTGGACATTACAACGGAAATTCGCATCTGTGTTCTGTGTGAACTTTAAATATCGTATACACGATATACTATTTGCATTCTATGTAGGCTGGTAAATCATCTGGCATAACTAACTACAAATATGAATTTTGACGTATCTAACTAAAATTTTGTGCTGTACTTTTTGGCCTACGTACATCCCATGAATTTTTTTCCTCCTGCTGTTGCTGCTCGTCGGCACAATTTTGTCATATACTATATGTATGTAAATATGCACGCACACATAGACTAACAACATTTTATTCCAGAGCCAACAATGGTTGTTGTGTAAACGTTAAGTAAATTTCAAATTGCAGCTGTTGCAACAAAATGCTGTGGCAGTAACGGTTGAAAGGATGCGACTATATATACATAGCTGTGTGTTTATGCACATAGTGTGTGTGTAATGTGTGTGTTGTGTTGCGAGCTTACCTGTCTTTATCTGATGATTTATAGCCGGAACTACCTGTAAGCAGAAATAAAAAAGTGAGCAAAAATGTCAACAAAAAAAAAAAAAATACAAGACATTTCAAAACGAATAATTCACATAGAGGAAGAGAGAAAAGAAACATGTTAGATTTATGTTTTTTTTTTGGTGAAATTTGCATAAAAATTCAATGCATTATGATAGTAAAAATACATATATGAAATAATTTGTATGTAGAATATTTTTTTCAAAAAGTTGTAAAAATTAGTCACTTGCTAGCTGCACGTTTTATCAAATGCACACACATACATACACAAGCACACATACAAATGTACCCATATAAACGTCAAGAGCTCGGCAGTGAAATACCCAAAGAAGTCCACAAGCACACTAGTTCTTAAACTGGTATAATTTGACTGCGAAAGGTGGGATTTACAAAGTTGCAAAAGACGTGGGGTTTAGGATTATGCATTTGTTTTCTTTCTATGGCAAAAAATCGGTACTTGTAATTGGCTGTGTGATTCAATCTCTTTACTCTCTTGGAGGGATAAATGCGTCAGAGTTTGTTTGAGAGAATTTGCCTCGCTAATACCAGCGACAGTGAAAGCTATAGGTAGCTTCATGCATAGAGTGATTTTGGGTGAAAATTACCCATTACTATTTTTGTGCAATATCGACACCATTTTGCATTTAAAATTTTTATAAAAATACTAACTAACCCGGCGCGCTTCGCTGTACATTACAAATTGAGTGAATGCATCTACGCAATTTTCAAGTAAACTATTTATATTTATGTAGCTAATAGGTGTTTTGAGCTTAAATGAAATCGGACTGTAAATATGACCTTTAGAAATATCGCGACTACAACGATAGCTAGCGCTGCAAATATTTAAATAAAATATTTATATTTCTGTGGCTAAAATATGTTCTGAATTTGAATCAAATCGAATCATAAACACGGGTTTCTTAGTAATTCGGCTCCAGCGCCAATTAAACAAAAAATAAATGTATATTTATATGTATGTCCATTACGTATTTTGTATTTGAGCCCAGTTGCACTGTAAATGCAATTTTTAGAAATATATCGACTCTACCGCCGCTCACGCAGTCCTGCCTATATTTAATATTAATTTCCCTTTGCATGTGTAACCAGAAAATGTATTTCTGGTTCTCTTACATATAATTTGTGTACACTAAAATTTTCAAATAGGTGGCAACCCTCCTCAAAGATACCAGAATTTTACGACTTGGGTATAATTTAATTAAATTTGACTTTTCCAACAAGTGGCAACCCTATTTAAACTATACCTATACACTTTCTGCAGCGAAGCGATGAGGTTGCCACCCGTGTTTTAGTATTTCATATTTTTAAATTAAATTCGACTTTTCAAGCAGTGGGCAACTCTCTTCAAATATAACTAGCTAAAAATCTTCACCTCAGCGGAATGCACCGTTTGCCACCCATATTTTACTATTTAATATAAGTTGTATATTTTTATTAAATCCATCTTTTCAAGCAGATGACAACCTTCTATCATATGCTACGAGCTTTCTCCTTAGCCAGTCGGAACAGTTTGACACCCAAATTTTCGTGTTTTATATAACCTGTGAATAACACAGCTCCACAAAAACAAAAAAAAAAATAGCTTTATTCGAGCAGACGATGTCTATTATATGTTTTCGGAGTCACGTCAAGTTTGGACATAACCTCAAAAAAACGAATCTATTTTTTGATTTTTTTCGTTTTCAAAAAACGAATCTATTTTTTGATTTTGTTGCCGTTTTTTTGAGATCATGTCCAAACATGACGTGATGGCGCAAAACTGACCTCGGATTTAAATTCAGCGACCCCGAAAATATACAATAGACATAGTCTGCTCGATTGAAGCAATTTTTTTTTTGTGGAGCTGTGCAATTTAATTCAATTCGATGTTTTAAAAAAGGTGGCAACCTTCATAAGGTTAGCTATGAACTTTCCTGCCTAACGTTCCTCTTGACAACCATATTTTAATATTTCATATAACTTAATTGAGTTCAAGTTTTCAAGTAGGTGGCAACACTCCAAAATATAGTTATAAACTTTCTCCATCCACGACGAACTGTTTATTGACCATATTATAATATTTCATATAGCTTGTGTATAATTTAACTAAATTCGTATTTTCAAACACGTGACAACTCTCCCAGCATTTTTAACTATGCCCAACGTTTTTTTACTGCAGCCACCCGACTCAAAATCTTGAATCCGCCACTGGTGAGCGTGGTTTTTATCCGCTTTCAATATGAACCTTGGACTAAGGGCAATATTGCACACCGAGCTCTAAAGAGAGCTAACTAAAAAAACCAAATTTTTCAGAAAACGTGAAAAACTGAATACCGCATTCTTGTGCGCCAGAGAAATTTCCATTTTTAAAGCGACGTCTGGTGCCGAGTATTGGAGCTATTATTGAATCTGGTATATTGGTCGATGGCTTTTGAGCTAAAGAATTCGATGGTACGCATAACTCAAAACTTGAAACTTTTCAGTTAGCTCTCTTTAGATCTAGGTGTGCGATAGATGTACTAAGTTTCGTTGGGATATCTCAAAATTTGCTTGAGTTATCGGGTGCACGAATGGATTACAGTTCGTGCCCTTTTGTCACAAAGTTTATAAATTTTTCCCAAGGAAAATTCCAAACGCTTTCCTGCAATGCGATCAAAAGTAACCGTTATTCCTAGACTACACTTTTTTTGATATATTTATCGGTGTTTTTTTTGATAAAAAATAATCGCGATTCTTGGATTTTCAATTTTTCTATCATAATAACAGCGATAACAACAAAAATTTGATTTATTATATGATCGAAAAAATAAAAATCACAAACTATCGGTCAAGTGTTATCGGTAAAATTTAAATCCAGAAAAACGATTGTTTTTGATCGAAAAAAAATCACAAAATATCGACCACATTTAATTGAAAATTTAAAACTCTAAAAATGACGATCAAACTTGGTCGAAAAAAATCACAAAATATCTAACAAAAGTATCGATTACAAAATATTGATTGAAAAATCTTATAAATAAAAATAAGGTCAGACTGCCCTAGCATATGTCATAAGGGTTAGATTAATATATTCGAATCGTGTTTTGATCGAATTTTTCCCAAAACACGACTGTGCGACGTGTGGTTGCGTCGTAATATAAAAAAAGTCATATGAAAATACGCTAAAAAATTACAAAAAGTTATTTTGTTTTGTTTTTGAGAGCAGTTTTATACTTAGGTATGAAAACTCAATTACATCTATGTGACTTTTATTTATAATACTTCCCACACATTCCAACCACTTGGCATTCGTACTTTTGGTTTCTCAAATTTTTGAAACTAAATTAAATATGAAAACCGCATTCATCTACACGCAACTGTCAAAAGGGCGTATTGAAATTTGCGTAATACACGTGCCATCCATTTTCCAACTCACATGTGTTGCTTGCTTGATGTGGGTGAATTGAGGTTGTGGCTTTCTCAGTAGCTTCGCTCCTGTCAAATTGACAGCTTGATTGACATTTAAGGAATTACATAGGGTTAGCACTTCGATCGATATGCCTGAAAAAGTACTACATACGTGTTTAAGAAGTGTTGAGTAGGAGTTTAAGAAACAAAAAGAGGCTTTCAAGAAAGTCAGTTAAAGCGACATGTGTAAAAGTCGCTGCTTTTATAGAAATATGAAACATGACTCTAAAAACAAACATATTTCACTACTAGAAGATCTAAGAGCAAAAGAAGCTATAGCGATCTTCAAAAACTTTCTACGCTAATTTTGTAAAACCCGTCGATTAGAATATTTATGTGGTTATGACTGCAACAAAAAAAAAAAATAAATATCACCCCAACAATATTTATACAGTTGGGCCAATTAGTTAGATCTTTTCACAATGATTCAGATTTTGATAGCAGTTTATTATGGAATGCGATGGTTTCTTGATAATCTCGCAATAAGTGCCTAAAATCGAACCCAAATAAAAATTGAATGTTCGGCAAAATTAATTTTAAGAAATAAGTTCATTAATTTCAGCAATATTTAAAAAATGTAAGGGCTAATTGATTAGCAACAGTTGTTTTCAAATTAGTCGACTGTATATAATCAACCAACCGTTAATTTTCGCTTTTTCGTCTTTCAATAAATTATTATTTTTTATATACAAAGCTCATATTCCACTATTATGAAGTTTTTAATTTATTGTGAGTAGCTGTCACTATTCGATTAATTTCAGTTAGTCAATTTTCAGATTAGTCGATTGTGAGCGGTTAGCCGAAAAAGAACGGTAAGCTGATTACTCGGGCTAGTCGAATAGTGGGATAGTCCATTTTAAGTAAGAGCTCTATTATATGGGCCAATCTGAAAAATATTAATTTAAAGTTTTTATTTGCAACTAGATTCGCAAACAACGAGTAAGTATAAAATTAATTTATTTTGTGTAAATTTTTTTTCAAATATTAAAATTTTAGTAAATATTCAAAAGCGAATCTTAGATGCGAGAAGCCAAATACCAACTGATTTAATAAATTACATTTTCGGTTTTATGATAAATCACAGAAAAGGGGCATTTCCACTTAGACAACTTTGCAACTTTAGTATGAAAGCTCTTTGTATTATATTTCTTTCGAGTTACTGTGTGGAAAGCATTGCGGTTTGGTGGTGTCATTGGATAATTTTTCTTGGAGAATTTCGCTAAAAATGGAATTACAGTACATTGATTGCATTATCAAGATATATAAGGTATTAAAAAAATACAGAAAAAAAATTGAAGGGCCAAAAGAAGGAGACATGCCTTGATAAATCAGTTCGCAAAGTAGCGGCTTTTAAGATATGACTCAATATTTTATGCACTATTTCTTTTCTGAATAAGTGCTGACTTTTATATGGAAATTGTAGAAAAGACTTACTCTCTCTGGATTTTTGGTACCGACACGAGGCGGACGCAAATCAGCAGCAAATCAGCAACTATACTTAATCTAACCAAAAAGTTTTTGTTAAAATAATATAATTTAATAAAGTAAGCATTTCGTAAATTGGCATCGTTTTTTAACTGCACTAAACAGTTACATAATATATTCAATTTGCCTGAGGGTCTTCGAACTCTTCCGAAAATCCCCTCGGTGGCTCGGATTAATTCATAGCATCAGATTTTGTAGGATATTAAAATAATTATCACAAACTAATGTCTTTCCAAAAAGAGTTTATATCCGTCGATCGTCGTCGCAGGTCGTCCCTTTCTTCCCAACTACGTTGAAAGTTTTGGTGTAAATGCTCTCTAAAAATAATCGAAAAATGAGATCGAGCATCGTCAAGCTGGAACCACAACAGAAAGTTTTTCAGAGTGAGAAATACTCGTATTGTTAAAATATACAAGTGACAAGGGGGTTAAAAAATAATTTGCCATATCTAAAAAATCATTACTTTTCGAATCTAATTTTATGACATTTTTACTTCAACACTACCTACTTAAATATTTTGCAATCTTGATTTAACACCCTGTATTTATGTTGGGTTTATTGGGGTGAGATTCGATGCCGATTTTATGAAAGATTCAAATATCTCTCCCGTTGCTGCCTTCTCCCTTCTTTCTATGCATTTAAATATCACTAAATTTCAATGTGAAGATTTGCTCTGACAAACAGAAATTTCTTAGAATGTTGTGTTTAATTGTTTTTTAAATTTCCGTGGAAATTGAGGTATTCATTCCACATAAATTTGAGTGAAGTTACTATCACAAACTATTTCAAAGCTGCAATTTTTTTTAGAAAAACATAAAAGTTTCATGTGCAATGAAATTTAATACATCAAAAGTTAGTTAATTAAAGGATAAGTGCAGATATTCCCCTACGTATAAAAAAATGCACTACAGGAAGATTAAATAACCTTTGAACGATGATGATTATAGCCGAGAACAAAATTTTTATAGAAAAATTGTAAACATTGGAAATTTTTCTTTAAAGGTTGCTAAGAAATGGTATAGTTATGATCTTCATGGTTTATGGAATTTCATGGGCTGAAAGTGTAAAGTCAAATAAAATAATGGTGTACAAATAGGTACAGCTTCTGTTCTTGCAAATGAAGTAATTAATATAACGAAACAGTGGAACTACTATTTCAGTTCGAAAACTACTAAGTCATTTAAGAATTGTATTTGTACTTCAGTGTTATTCAAATTCTATGAAATTCTGTACTACAAAAGATAAGAATTGGAATGGAAGGAAGAAGAGGAATAGAATATTCAGAAATTAGAAAGCAGAATTGGAAATGAAATGAACTCCAAGGCAGAATGTTAATGAAAGGCTTAAGTCCTGTGGCCATGGAAAAAAATACTCAAAAATATATCGGCGTAATAACAAATGATCCAAGCTCAAAGCAAAGGTCATGCATTTGGGGTGAATGACAAAAGTACCTACAATAAGGGAATATGAAAATAATCACCTTATATAAGTAGTGAAACAATACCAATTGTAAAGAAATAGCTTCTATGTAATAGGCCTGTTTTTTTACATTTTAGGATAATTAGGGAGTCTAAGAAAAAAACGGTCAGGAGAGACGGAGAGAGAGAGAGAGACAGTAAATAAATTTTTTGCAATGTACGAGTATGTTTTACATTTTTTTATTTAAGAACGATATAATACATATGACATATCCCAAATATAGTAAGCATAATAATTTTAGAGAAACGTGTTTTAACTTTGCTGAGGTGAAAAAATATGATTTATAGGCAGATATTTAATAAATAAATCTACAAACTACTAAGAAAAGTGACATTTTGCCGCCCATTTGCGGAAAAAGCTTGGCCTACTTGAACCTGAGAACTGTCAAAATCGGCCACCCCAAAGCAGTGGCAAGTGACGGCGCCACCTTCTGGATTACGTGTTTTTTATTTGAGTTTTTTATTTGTATCAAAACCTTTCTAAACTTTCCATTTAATATAATATGTGAAGAAAAATTCCAAGCACTGAATCATATTATATGCCAAACATAGTCTCACTTAGCACTAACCTGTCAAAAAAAAAAAATAATAATAATATTAAAAGTATTAAAGGATTTTCCAAACTTATTTCCAGGAAACTAATTTACTCTAGAAAAAAAGTCTTTTGGTTACACACACTTCTTCTGTTGTAGTCTCTTCATTTATTTCGTTCAATCACGTTCATATTTTCCATTTACCTTCCTGTTTATATTCAATCCGCAAGAACAACATTTACACCTTTTTTTCTTTTATTTTTCTTATCTAATTTTATTCTCCTTCTCGACCAGCTTGTCATTTGTCGATTTGCTCTTGTGCAGGCACTTACACACACACACACACACAAATAAATATATACATATGTAAGTTATATAAAAAAATTTTACACACATACACAGATCTTCTTGGTAATTGAATTTTTGGACCTCAACAATGATGATGTATTGCCCTCTCAAAGAAAATTCAATTTCGTAAGTAAAAGAAGCTTTTTGAAATTTAAAAATATTAAGTAAATATGTAAGTAGAGAGAATGGAGTGGAATTTAAGCAACGATGTTACAACCTAACAACAAACCGACGTGTGGAGGATAATGTAATTCAATTTTCAATTGTATATTAAGATAATAATTTAGTAATAAATAGTAGTAATAAAATTCAAGAACAATTTACTGATTGGTTAAACTAAATAACTTAGTTGGCTGATAAGTTAACTGTCAATATTACATTTAGTTTGTTTAGTTTACTATAAATGAAATAACTTCAAAACTCATTTATTACATCATAACACTAGTTTACAGTACATTTGTTGCCGAAGAAATTTTAGCTGTTGCTGACTACATATAATATGCTATTTTCAAAAATATAATTAGAATATTTTTATCAGCTCTAGTTTCTGAGTTTCAGCTATGTAGGTATTAGACAGAAAAAAACATGTATTTAATAAGAAAAACTTTATTTAAAGAAACAATTAATCATTGAGTTCTAAAAAACTTCGTTTTAAAGCTTTTCTCCGATATGTCGACTTTGGAAAATGACGTATTAGAGACCAACAATAGTCAGACATCATATTTGTATCCCAGAAACCCTGATAGCGCTCTTCCAAGCAACGTAAGTCTTGATGCATACGCTCTCCCTGCTCTTCGCTCATATCTCCTAAATTTTTCGGAAACCTGTCCAGGTGACTATGGAGAAAGTGGACTTTTATACTCATATTGCATCCCATATTTCTTAATTGTAGCAGAAGGTCTTCTACAAGTTCAACATAATTTTCAGATTTCCGATTTCCGAGAAAATTCTGCATCACAGATACGAAAGCTGTCCAAGCCTTTAGTTCTGACTCAGTTATAGAATTTCTAAATTGAGTATCATTCGTAAGTTGTCTAATTTGAGGGCCATCAAAGATACCGGCTTTAATCTTTTCCATAGTGAGCTGAGGAAATTTTTGGCAAATGTAAGAAAAGCAGTTCCCATTTTTATCTACTGATTTTACAAACTGTTTCATGATGCCCAGTTTTATGTGTAATGGTGGAAGGATAATTTTGCCACGAGATACTAATGAATTGTGGTCATTGTATTTTATTTTGTTCAAGACTAGCGAAATGTTACAATATTCCTCCTTTAACTTTGTACTGTGGGTAATAGGTACCCCAGCATATTTATTTCCATTATGTAATAGAATACATTTTAGGCTACGTTTTGAGCTGTCAATGAATAAACGCCAGTCATTTGGTTCGTATTGCTTCAAGCCCATTTTTATCAACAATTTTTTGATATCTGAACAAAAGGTAATGCCATCTTCTTCGGAAAAATATCACCGTAATTCTGTATCTCTTTCACGATAAAAACTTATTTTAGTATCCGAGGATAGCAAATTTTTTTTCTTTTAGTCTTGATGCTAACAATTCTGAAGCTTGTTGAGAAAGATTTAAATCTCTTACAAGATCATCTAACTCATTTTGGGAAAAGCATTTTGGCTCATTAGACATAGCTTCAAAATCAGGATCATTTTGTGATGAGCTTGGTCCTTCAATGTCTTGCTCTAATGGTTCAGATATATTTTTAAGCTTTGAAGAGTGAGGTGAACGCTGCACTGGACGTTGAACACAACTAGTACTTGGGTATTGCCATTTAGCTCGATTTTTAGTGTTTAAACCGTTTATGTTCACACTACAAAAATAACAGTCTATGAGATGATTTTGTGGTTCTCGCCAAATAGTCGGTGTTCCAAATTTAAAGGCACTTCTTTTACCACTTTTCCATAATCTTAAATATTCCACACACGATTTACAAACACAATTGGGAGCCCAAGACTTCTCATTTTTATCCAAGAGCATCCCAAAATACTCAAAATAGGTATTTTTCACCAACTCTGATATAACTTTTCTACTATTGTTAAACACATATTCTCCGCATATATAGCAAAAATGATCTGGATTGTTTAAACAACGTCTCCTTGAACTACTCATGACGCAAAAACTAGAGAAACTAATTTTAACACAGTAAAATATGCCTGTTATCGATTAATATATATGATATAAATTAATATAAATGATGAAATAAAAACAAAGTAACTCGAGCTGCTCAAAAAATTTTGAGGGTAGATTTGACAAAAACAAGTGATGAGTGAACAATATCAACCACAGGATTCGCGGCAACAGACAAAAAGTTTAATATTGTAAACCAGTCTAATCAATGTCAAACACTGGGGTGAACTATAAATAATCGACAACGCCAAATACACCTGAACTATAGCATAGGATCATGCTGTGCGTTGCGTTAGAGGTCTGGTACGTAAAAAACTGTTGCATTTTTTCGATCAAGTTTGATCGTTATTTTTTTAATTTTATTTTTTCGTTCCAATAAAATCATCATTCTTTGAATTTGAGTTTGTCCGTACAAACGTTATCGATATTTTGTGGATAGAAAATAGCCATTATTCTTATGTTTACAATTTTTCGATTATAATAAAATTTGTCGGCGATGACAATAATACATTTTAGGATAGAAAAAAAATATTACAATATTATCGAAAAATTTTGATTCCTAGAATAACGATTATTTTTTTTTATCAAAAAAGTAACAATCAAATAGTAACAATGATTTTTGATCGAGAAAATAATAATTCAAAAATAACGATCAAACTTGATCCAAGAAAGAAAAATCCATGAATAACGATTATTTGTGATCGAAAAAACAATAATCACAAAATAACGATTAAATCATAATTTTTTTTTCAATAAAAATTATGTATAACTGCTACGGTGCCTGATTTAAATATAAGCAGTATTTGAGTAAAAAGTAAAAAAAAAAAATTGGAACCCATCCACGCCCCACACTGCGGATAAAGTAAAATAAAGTCCAATAAATTTTACAAGCCGACTGGCGAATGACCATCAAACATTTGGTTGAGATCATAGGGCTCTCATTTGTTAGAAGAGGAAAAATGCTCTCCGTAAATTCAAACATGACTCTACTCCAACAAACAAACAACCTTTTACAGTTCCTTCGGGTGTTAGGTTTCGTCGAAGTATTTATCGCTACGGTAAGAGGGTGCAGTTTATTTTAAGCTCATCTCAAACAAATATTAATCGACAGAATCCGCGTCTCCATCAATTAATTAAAATTTCTTATATATGTATTAGCCATTATTAATTATATTTTGGATTTTTTTGGATTTTTTCCTATATAGCAAGCTTTGCTAAACCGAAACAAATAATGATCAGATAGTGAAAGTTTTAAGCTATAAGGTGGATGTAGTTAAAATTTCTAACCTAGTTCCATCAATTTGTTTCGAACCATCTCTTGAGAACTTGCTAATGAAACTCGACAAGTCTTGAGTGCTTTGTTCAAATGGTAGATAATTTCCATCTAATCTCGTAAAAAGATCAACATATACTAGTTTACCTTTAACCCCAGCTTTGAAATCATTTATTTTATGGAAGGCCAACCCATTTTTCATCTCCCGTGATAGTTCGCTTCAAAAATGGTTCGATTGCGTTGAGCTTCGCAGAGGTAATTGGATCAATCAAATATTTTTGCGTAAACTGTGACACCCAAACATGATTCCAAACGAACATGTGGTTGATTTACATCTTAACTATCGACAACAGTTCAAACAAACAAAAGTTTGACGCAATTGGATCACCCAATAAATCGAGGAGCTAAATTCAAATAAGGAATTTTACGGCACATGAGATACATATATTGCCCCCAAAATAAATTCTATAAAGAAGGACGCTTGGTGGAAAGGCAGTACAACTGGAGCCACAATGAAAGCCAAAATGAAATTCTTCATCAAAATGTGACACAGTCGGTCTTTAAACAGATTTAAATATCAGCATTTAAGTATTCACCTCCTCCGCCACCCTGGTTTTCCGCACTAATTATTTCCTTAGACCAAATAAACACTTCCAATGTGCGCTCTCTGCTTGTCACTATGCTACGGTCAATGACTTCCACCACCAGAAACAGCCGCAGCAGCAGCAGTGACCATCTTGGCGTGCGCGATAACAGTAAAGGAATTGACGTGGTCACTGGCCATGGACGACGACGATGAGCGGAAACGGAAAGGACGAATGGCGGAACGGCTGCAGCACAGCCGTTGGCAAAACGGAAGCGTTGAAACGACAATACCGAGGGGTAGCAGGCAGCAGGCAGGAGAGCAGCAGCAACATGAAGATAATATAAGCAAAGAGACAACAGAAACAACAACAAAAGAGAGCGTTTAAAAAGCTTGGCACATAACGGCGGCCAACGACACTGGCGCTGATAGCAACAGAAGCGTTGGACATCGAACAGTCGGGCTTTGGTAAAAAAAATTCATTTGGTATCTGCGGGCGGTTTTCCTTTATTTAATGCGACTGGAAAAGCATTAATGAAAATTTTATGGCACAATACATTGTTTTTCCGCTTTTGTTAGGTAAATTTTTGTGATTTTTTTTTTGCGAGTGTGTGTGTGCGCATATTTTGACGTTGCGGGTAGAATGAGCTTGTGTGAGTGTGCGTTCGTTTGGAAGCGTAAAAAAAAAACGTTCTGTGAAAAATGCCAAAAAAAGGATACACTGAGGTCTGTCTGAAAAGTTGATTTTTAACTCTTTTCACCTCTCTTCCTAGCCTGCCGCATTGTTCGTTCACATTTTTGTTGCTCTTCCTTTTAAATACCATTATTTCGCCTTTAATATTGTTTTTCTTTCCGTCGTTTTTGTAATTAGCGCGACCATAGCCAACGGCGATGAAAATGGCAACCAGCGAAAGCAACCATTACTGTACTCCTCTTACCCACTGCCTGTTACTTTTCCGTTGAACGGTGCAAAGCAAAAAAAAAAAGAAGAAAATATATAACAAGCTGAGCAATGTGTTGTTGCTGTTGGTAAGGAAAGCTGTGCTTGAACGCTGCTCTTATTTTTCTGATTCTTATTGTTGGACCAACGTGCAAGTAATTAATAAACATTATTTGAATTGTTAATTGTTTGTGTTGATGTTAATTTCGTTACTCGCAGTTTTTCGCTTTACACTCACTTTTTCCATTACAATCGATTTTTTGTTTGTTTTCATTTCTTTCACTTTTCATTTGCAAACCTTTCAGAATTTATTAACATCATTGCAACTTTCGAATACCATTTTGAATGCTATTTTCATATCCATTTACATTTGATTTCGCACTCATTTCGTTTCCATTTTTTTTTGGTTTGTTTGTTTACAAACAGCTTGTTATAAAAAAAATAAATATAATTAACAAAGTTTGGTGATGGCGAGTAAATAAGGACTTTTAGTAAATGATTGCGGGCGGATGGCGGTGTGAGAGAGGCAGAGATTCAGAGTGGAAAGGCATCCGAATGCGCATTTAAAATTGGAAATTGCTTGAAAAAGTGTGCTCCTCGTTACACCGCGTGTTAAAATTATAAACTCATATTGATTTTAGCAATATTTTTTTTTCTAAATATTTTTACTCCATTGCATACATTATTCAGACATTCACTGTTATTAAGTAAACACGATTTACCCTACAAAAACTGCTTTCTTAACCCTTAAGGGATGTTAATTTTTTATACCAAATCAAGATAGCGCCTTCCGCGCTGAGAGCAACTGAATATGACGTAATAAAAGCTAGAAATTGAGAGGGTAAAGAAAAAATTCTAAAATAGAAAAAAATGATGTGTAGAAGAGGCGGACAAATGACAGAATGATTGAAATGCTAACAATTGCTTGTGTAAAATGAAAGTAAAAACAAAACTTTTATTTCGTCAGCGAATGAGTGGATGCTGTCAAATCGACAAATACAGGACTAGCGGACAACTCTCAAAAGTTTAATTCACTAACTAATTTGCGGCATTCACACTTTGGAGCAAAATAAAAGAGTCATTAGTTATTTAACAGTTTCTTTATTAATTTTTATGCAAATATTTCGAAAAATATAATTTATTCCACAATAAAAGCCATATAAATTCAAATTTCAAATTTTATGCGAAATTAACTCATAAAACAAGAATCATTTTAAAATTTGAAATATTTTAATCAGAACTTATTTAAAGTCCATTAAATTTTAGAAATACGATTTCGTTTACTCGTAACGTATAAATCTTATACATATATAAAAATCTCGTGTCACTGTGTTTGTGCTCGAACTCCTCCGAAACGGCTTTTCGGATTTTTATGAAATTTTGTATGTATGTATGTATAAGTATACGTATTTGGTAGGTATGAGTATATGTAGGTCGTAAAGTATATTTTATGCTAAAGAGAGGGTTGCCACTTATTTGAAATGCCTAATCTAATTTTAAACATACATCAGTTATATGAAATATTAAAATATATGTGTTAAAGGGTTCGTCTCGGAAAGAAGGTTCATGCTAACTTTTATGAGGGTTGCCACCTATTTGAAAAATCGATTTAAATTAAATTATATACAAAAAATATCAAAACATAACTGCCGAACGGAGCGTTGATCAAGGAGAAGACTCATACATATATTTTGTTGGGGGATGCCACCTGTTTGAAACGTCCAATTAAATTAAATTATACACAATTTATATGAAATATGAAAATATAACTGGCAAAAATGTTCGATTCGCTGAGGAGAAGGCGTATAGTATATTGAGGTTTGCCACCTGCTTGAAAAGTCGAATTTAATAAAATAGAGGACAAGGTGTATATTCATATTTTTGAGAGGGTTGCCAACTGTTTTTTGCATGACAACGTCTGCCTATTTTTCCTGGAGTATACATACATAATATTTAAACAATGAAACGAATATTAAATTCCATTGGATTTACGTAGTTCTAGTAGATTTTCAAATGCTCTGACCTATTTTCGAAAATAACTTAAACCCACACTTGCATCTTCGTTGGCCAACATCTTTGATACCACTTTGAAATGTACGGATTTTCTTTCTTTATTTACAATGTTACGTATTTATTTGAGGTAAATAGCGGTATTTATGTTGTTATTATTCTTTAAATAAAGTTTGGTAAAATCTCAGTTCTTTATGAAATTTGTACTAAATACCGTATACCGTATAGTTCTGGCCAGACCTGTGGTGTACCTCATAGGTATGGGTTTTGTAAATTTTGAATAAAATATAATCCAAACTAATGAAATCTTAGATTTTTTGATAATAAAATAAAATAATAATAATGAAAGAAAATAAGCGTTAAATTGAGTTTTTTTCGGAGAGTCTAAATATTTTTCCGAAATACTTTGGTCAAGGTATTGAAAACAGTACCGAAACTAATAATTGGGAAAAATTCGATTCAAATCATATTTGTATCTATAAATAAATCATAAATCTTTGTCGCTATTATTCTGATCGCGTTCACTATGATCGAAAAGTTTTAAATCTAAAAATAACGATTATTTTGGATCAAAAAAAATATCGATCAAATGTGATCCGAAAAATAAAAATCACAAAATATCCATCAATCTTCATCTACAAAAAAAATAACCACAAAATATCGAGCAAACTTCATCGAAAAAATAAAAAATTAAAAAATTACGATCAAATGTGATTGGCAAAATGAAAATTAAAAAATTACGATCAAACTCGATCGAAAAAAATAAAAATCAAATATACAACAATAAAACTTGTTTGAAAAAAAAAAATTTAAATATAATGCGAAAATATAATCGAAAAATAAAAATCTCAAAATATCGATCAAACGTGATCGGGAAAATTAAAAATCAAAAACTATCTATCAAATTTGATCGAAAAAATAATAATTCAAAAATAACGGTGAAAATTGAGCGAACAAAATAAAAATTAAAAAATATCGATGCATTGTAACGAAAAAATTTAAATTAAAAAATTGCCATTGAATTTGATCGAAAAATTACAATCGCAAAACGTCTATCAAACTTTATCGAAAAAATAAGGATTAAAAAATAGCGATACATTTCAACGAAAAAAATAAAATTGAAAAATTGTCTTCGAAGTTGAACGAAAAAAAAATTGCAAAATATCGATGAAACTTTGTCGAAAAAAATAAAAATCAAAAACTATCGACGAAATTTGATCGAAAATATAGCAAGTAAAAAATTACGGTGAAAATTGAGCGAAAAATAAAATTCGCCAAATATCAATCGCGCTTTATTGAAAAAAATATCGATACATTTATCGAAAAAAAAATTTAAAAAATATCGAAACATTGCAACGAAAAAATTAAAATTAAAAAATTACCATTAAATTTGATCGAAAAATAAAAATACCAAATTAACGAAAAAATGATCGAAATATAAAAATCGCAAAATATCGATCAAACATTATCGAAAAAAGTAAATATTATAAAATATCGATATAATTCCACGAAAAAACTATAATAAAAAATTACCATGAAACTTGATCGATAAAATAACAATCTTAAAATCTTAATGATTAAATCGCGATTTAAAAAAAAAGTTATAATTGTTAAGTTTCTGTTTGATTGCTACTGCAAAACTGCAACCATTTTGTTGAGGTATCCAAATGTACATACATATACACGTACATATTTATGCATGTGAGGAAAGCATTTTAATTAAAAATACTTGAAATGTTTGAGAAAAAAACATAGGAAATTGGTGGAAAATGGAAAGAAGAGAGCAGCAAAAAAGGGATTCGTCGATGGTTCGAAAAATAGCTGCTTGCGAATATTGATAATTGCAAGTGAGGAGTAAGAAAATAAAGTACGGAAAAATGTTAATTAAATGTGTATAAAGAGAACCAATACACGCATGCATACACAAGCACCCACACACACACATCCACATGCACATAACACGCATGCAGTTAAATTGGCATTTATCTGCAGGCAAATTGAGAGATTTTCAAGAATCATAAAGATTAATGTACTTTTGTGTGTGTGCATATATGTATATTGAAAATTCAACGCAGTTTGCGAGGTAGAGTATAATTTACGTGGAGATTTGCATACACATTATGAATGCACATATGTAGTACATACATACATTCTTATATTTGCCATATCAAATTTTGATCGTTAAAAAAGCGTATTTTTTGCAACAGCAGCACAACACTTGTCTTCACACACACACACACACACACAAATTATCTCTCTCGCGCATACACACACACATATCCACTTACCCTTGAAACAACATTTTTTGCTGCGCACCGCATAAATGCAGAGGCAGATTAAAATCAGTATCGCAGCCAAGCAACCGCCAGCGATGCCGAGCAAATAGCTCATCTCCAGTGGTTCTATGTTGTCGTTTTGTTTTTGTTGTTTTTTTTTGGCGCATATGCGTTGACGATGACAATGATAGCGTTGATGGATGCGACACAAGTGGCAGGTATGTTGATGATGTGAGTTTTTTTTTTCGTTGATTTTTTTTTTCGGAAATTTATTAAAAGCGAAATTGCAGAGGACACACGTGTGAAAGTGTGCCAAAACCAAGCGGGATTGCAACGTAGACGTTCAATGGCACGGAAGTTAAAATGCATTTTTTGTATTGCATTGAAGATTTTTGTTTGTTTTTGGATTTTGGATTTTGTTTGTTGTTTTTGTTATATATTATGCGGTTATTGATTGCAAATGCATTAATTTGTTTAATTTTCACACAAACAATTACGTAGAATGCAGCATGAAAAATGCGTCAACGGCGAATATGAAAGAAGAGAAATAAAATATTTTATATTAAAAATGTACGCAAATGTCGTTGGGAGAGTTAATAGCACTAGTTTGGATGGTAAATGTGATTTATGTCGTTAATTTGTTCTTCCTTTATTTCAATCATAAGTTTATATTAAATTACAATACATACAAAAATAAATTTACATATGTACATACGTGCATTAAAAGTAGGCAGAAATATAAATGGCATAGGCATGCAAAATATTACTCATACGCCGCGACGATCGCTGGGTAAATTGCATGTTAATTAGTACATTCCAAATAAATTGATTTAAAAAGCTAAATACAGCGGGAGGTAGCGCATATTCTAGATAGTTAACTGTCAAAGCAGTTGTTAAAATAGATCACAGGTGTTTGACATTTATGTTCAGTATATTAATGCAAATTACTCTACAAAGTTTTACACGGAGTTTACAAAACGTGTAAATTTATTTATACAAATCGTGTTTTGCGCCACAAGTTTACATAGCACTTCACTTCAAATCATTCGCAGCGATGTGGAATGCCTTTGGGTTACGGGATAAGTTACCATAAGATGAATTCGAGTGTGAACAATCCTGAAGGGACACTCTAGGCTCACTTTCCACCACAAAAAGTTACAGTCAGGTGCTACTACTATTATTACCGTCAATTGTGAATATTTATCGTCAAAGCGCTAAATGATTCCAGCAGGACAATGCAACAAGCTCTACACCGCACGATTTTATGAGTATTACAAATAAATAAATTATTTATTATTATTACCACAAAGAGAGTTGGCGAGTACTAGAGAAATACTCCTCTGATCATGGTTATATTGAGATTGTACTCAATTTGTCTCTGACTAGCCCAAAAGTGCGTAAAAACCCAAGAAACACAAATTGAGGCTCTCATTTTTAACGGCGATTTAGCGAACATGGCCAATGTTTTCACATTATGTTTTCACATTGACCTGTTCAGGGGCCCAGGAGTCAGGCTGACGCTGAAAGTAATTTTAATACAAGAATTCCAAGTAGGGAGAAGTAAGTGGAAACTGGAGTTTTACACTCCACCTGATAGTGTTACCATCTTTACAGATGGCCCAAAACTCGATAGTAAGGTGGGAGGAGGCGTTTTCTCACGAAACCTTCTCCTATAAATTTTCTTTCGGTTACCAGATCACTGTAGTGTTCTCCGGAGGTTTCAGCTATCATGGAAGTAAAAACGTTGGGAACCGGAATTCTAGAAGGAGACATCTTCTTTTTTAGTGGTAGCCAGGCTACAATCAAAGCTCTGAGTTCGTTCACGTTTAACTCAAACATCGCGCTGGACTGTCGCCAATTTCTCATTTGGGTCCCAGGTCACAGGGACCTAGAGGGAAACTGCATGGTAGACGAACTTGCAAGACAAGGAACGACCACGCTGATTCTTCAGGATAAATAACGCATTGGTTCCCATTATGCCACATACAAACTGCTACTCAGAGAATGTATATATAAATAGAGTCAAAATACAACCTGTCGGACCACAAAGCAGACGTGGCTTAAATGGGATCGGAAAGTAGGAGAAGAGTTTCAAATGAACTCAAAGCAACACTGAAGCAACGAGAGGAATTAAAAAGTAAGAGACTGTGGACAAAATTCTAAAATAATAATAGGCTACACAACAACAAGTAGACAGAGTGCAATGGATTGTGAAATAATATACGGAGTGGTACAAATGCCAAAATTTCTGAAGAAAAATGGGAAAATTCGATAAAGGAGGCAAAACCGTAGCAATGGAAATATATGACTACAACAATACATTTATAAATATATTATACGACTTGATTATATACAGAATCAGAATCCAAAGGCAGAATTCCATAACGAGATTTAAAAATAAAAATAACAAACAGTAGATAAACTTTTTAAATAGGCTCGCCTCAATCACATCGTTCTCACCAAGGATTTATGGGCCTCCTAAACTAACTATCGAAAGGAACAAGACCACTAAGATTGATATGCTGATAGATGAACCCCACCATCATATTCAAATCTAAACAAATATATAAATATATTTAGTTATCTCTGTCCATGCCTTGATCCAGAAGAAGCTAAATAAGCTTCTTAGTAATAATCGAAGTAAAAGAGAAATTGCAGGAAAAGGGAAAAGTGTTTGCTTTAAACTAGCATGGAAAAGTTCGGAGGTCAATAGCTGTCACTAAATCCAAATAAAATAACGGGTTGGTGTGGCTTATGGGTTCGTGGAATGACCGGTAAATATTTCTTCAAAAAATAGAGCCTACTAAAACGTAACTCTCGAACTAGCTTGAAGCTCTTAATTTTCACGACATTTGATTGCAATAAGATGGCGCTACTTTCCAGAAAGAATCTATGGGTTTATGGCATCGGACAGCTGAATTGACCACCTAGATTTTATGTTATCACACATTTAGAGTTTTTTGTTTGGACCTAATTAAAGTTCAAAGTTTACGTAAAAGGAATGATTATTTTAGGTAATAGTGCAAACTACCCGATAAATAGATTTTTTTGTAATTTTTAAGAAAATTAAGCGTAAAAGAATCACCCAATAGAAAATATATTGAAAGCATTATTTTTCACTAAAAATGTTTCTAAATAAATGTTTTTCTCTTTCTTTGGAATACTTGATGGAAGGAGCGATGACAACTTATCGGTCATCGCCTACTTTAAAAACTAACTAAACATTTTTGGTTTAGGATGAAAATGCGAGAATGGGTTTATTTGAATTTTTTAATCAACAAAATTCCAATGGTTTGAATTTTAATCAAATCAAGTAATAAAAAAAAATGTTACGCATACGCCATGGTATCTGCATTTAAAATTGTGCTGTAATTGTGGTTTCTCCAATACATCAACTTTAATTTAAAATTTTTAAATTCTCCTTTTTTCCGTCTAGCTTCCCTGCTCCTTCTTTGGCTACAGCTCTACCACCAACAATCTCGGTTTAGGTAAACAAACTACGCAATTTAAAAAACGTGGCGAAGCGGCTAAATGTTACGGGCGTGAAGTATAAATAATTTACAACAATATTTATGAATGCATATTTCAAACAAACTATGGCATCTAGACATACATAAATAATTGCTAGAAAAAAAGGAAATAAAAAACACGCGCTGACATTAAAGGCAATGTGGTTGGCGTGGCGCCTGGCACGATGGCTCTTATCGCAAATTAAGACAAGCAAATTACAACTTAATTGTCGTTCATATGAATAAATGTATGCATAACGGTATGTGTGTGTTTAACACAATGGGCAAGTATGCGTGCATGTAAATTGTATAATTTTATGCAACAAAATCGGCATAGAGATAAGCAAGCGCTTGAAGGCTTGCTATGTATATTCTTTTTTTTTTTGACTTCCGACTACTGCAGTATTGCGCGCTGTCGCTGCTGTCAAAGAGCAAAAATTAATTAATGCAAATTAGATTAAATTATACTAAATTAAATTACTGCTGTAAAATGTCAATTACTAGATGTTGTTGATAAAATGTAAACAAATTAGCGATAAGCTTTTGAGTGAGCGAGTAGGCTTAAATGAATATGCCTAGCGTAAATGGGTTTGAAAGCGGGGTTGGGGGATAAATTGCACGAATACATATACATATATACATGATAGAGCCGTGGGAAAACTTTTCGTTTATAGTTTAGGTTTTTTTAAATTCCTCTTATTGGGCGAAAAAAAATGTGTAGATAGCAAGTAAAATATGGCTTATTCTACGATAGTCGGCAGAAAATAAAAAAATTAACATAACAAATAATGGTATGTTATTTTTAGAAAGTAATGTACGGATGATAAAAAATTGGCAGGTAAACTTTTTTGTTACTAGCGGCAGTGGCTTTCGGACCCTACTGACTAATTAACGATATTAAACTTTTATTACTAAAGGTAATTTATTGCATTTCAAGATAGCAACATATGAGAGACATAATGAGGATTGTGGCTACAATTCGCTATCTCTCGAATTATTAATATATGGTAAATATTATGGCATTATTTTTAGCGCGGCTCAACTGCCATCAGATATATTTTTCCAAGCTGTACAGGAATAAAAAAATAAAGAAAATTTCTTCTTGCCATTTAGAGTCGGCGTAAAACTGTAGGTTCTTCAATTTGTGGAACAACATCAAGAGATATACAACAAAATTGTTTGAGAAGTTAGGCCAAACATTGAGCTATAAGATGAAAGCGCCAAATTAATATTATTATTATGGAGTGCCCCAAACGGGGACGGGAAAAGTTGTGTTTGCTGCGGTGTGGTCAGAAATAGGCCATTATTGTGCTCGACGGACAGTGCCTGATAAGAATAGTTCTTCGAGAAAAGGCAGCGGGGCCTGTATAGATGTCTATATTTTTTGGATATTTATTTTTCCCTTTATTTAGTTTTCAAAAATTATTTATAGCAATTTACTTTTTGCTCTAACAAAAACTATATCCATCTGAGTTTCCAAATTTGTGGAAAGTTAAAAAAAAATATTTTAAAAAACTTTTTTTGAAGATATCAACATTTTTTGAAAATTGTGTTATAGCTCATTCAGGTTTAGCATTATAATATGAGCGAGTTTGAAAAGACAAAACAAGTTAGTTAAATTTTGATAATTCTTTTCCCTGGCGGTGGTGCAATTTTTTTTCATTTAAAAAAATCTCAAGCATTCGCTATATGGACGAAACTATGATAAATTTCCTAAAAATTGTGTTTAAAATTTTTGAAATTTTGATACAATTTTTAAAATTTTGTGTACAATTTTGTTTTGAATTTTCTACAAAGCTGCAAATTCAGATTTTTTTTATTTTCGTCAGTGAACAACTATATTGTTATATAAAATTGTAGAAAATTGAATAAAAAATAAATAAATTGAAAAAAATTGCCTACTATTTTTCCACAATATAGGTTACAATATTTTTTAATCGAAGGCCCGTCAATATTTTTTTACTTAAATAAATTCAACCGTTCGTAAAAAAATCTAACGTTTATCAAAAGAATTAAATATTGACGTATTGAGTTGAACAGGTGATTACGAAACTCAATTTGAAAAAGTAATGAACCTGCGCAAAATAACAATAACATATTGTATCATTCTTGGCGCGCCACGCTCAGTCATAGTGCTCCCTTTGTTAAATGTAACTTTTGTATATCAAATATTTATATGTTTTACGCAAGTTTTGAATTTGAATCAAATCGGACATCATATACCATTTTTAAAGATATCTCGGTCCAGTACCACCTAATGATTATGAGGATGTGAATCTATAACCTCTCCTTCTCAAAACAACCTCAACCACTGGGCATGCGAGTTTGGTGATCCCCATTTCGGCGAACGAGGCTCTGTCGATGAAGGTGTCCGGAAAGCAGTTGATTAAGAAGGGGAAAAGATGGTGACAAGAATGATTGTGGTGGTCACGGACGCGGGCTCATGCTTGGTTGGTACATCCTAGAAGTGTTAAAAAGATGATAAAAGGTCGAGTATGAATGTGGACGCTAGTGAGAAGTATGACGGGGAAAGACGATGAAAAGATGGTCAGCACGAAGAAGAGAAAGATAAAAAAGACAGTGAAAATTATGATGGTGGTTCTGCCGCGGGTCCAGGCCGTGGACTGGCTGGTATCACGAGACCCCGGAAACACCTAGAGTGCCTCCTCTGAGGGAGTCCGCCCGTTTCCATGATGCTTGGTTGGGCTCGGTGGTCCGGGCTGCTGACAGTCGACGAGATGTCAGAAAAATGAGAATAGAGATGCCAGAAAATGGGTAAGCTGAGTACAAAGACGAAAACTGATGAAAACGAAGGATGATGGTGGCAATCGCGGGCGCAGGCTCATGCTTGGGATGGTTAGATCCCGGTACTATGCCGTTTTGGGGCTGCTGTCGGATTTGGTTGGGAACTGTGTCGGGCTGCCGCTGAATTTAAAGAGATGCCAGAAAAAGTAGAGTAAGAGATATCAGAAGAAGGAAGCTGCCAGAAGATGAGTTTGAAAGATGCATTAAGAAAGGAAGATGAGAAGTGTTTGAAAGCGATAGAGTCCAGGTTGGTGTGGTGTATCGGCTGGTGGTAATTTCGACCGTAGAATCTCGAAGGGAACTAGTCAGGCGCTGCGAGGACGATGGGTCCGAAGTTGCGGCCTAGTCATAGGGCTGAACATTCTAGGACTCTTGTCACCCGCATGACGAAACTAACCACGGGGTTGAACAGTCTAGAGCTCCTGTTCCCCGCGTTTGTTGGATTGGATTCTGGATGGGCTTTGTGCCTGGGGCCGCTGCCGTTCGGAATCCCACACTACTCCTGACTAACGGCTACCAGTCCGGATGCGGAATGGGAGACAAACTGGAAGTGGTCTCGGCCACGAAGTTTAACCGGATACATTATTTTATTCTGGTTTCACAAGGAGCCTTCAAAGTGCGATCCGCCATGTGGTGAGACATTTGAAGTATCGTGGTGGCGGGGGTTAATAACTCAATGCCTAGAGAGCTTGGCTGGCCAAGTTCAATGTACAGTTGCAACACAAACGGTTGCCAGACCCAGAGCACGGTAGGAGTTGTAGGTCCATACCACATTACCGTTTTTATTGAGCATTGTGCAAGCAGACTCGGGCGTGGATTAAGGAGGTGCTTTTGAGCGCCATAGAATTAAGCAATCCTGGCAGGTGTCCATGTAAAACACATAAGCGGTTGTAAATCTAGTTCTTAGAAATATATTGACTTCAGCGCCACCGGAATTTCGGAATTCTGTTTTTGGAAATTGTGTTTTAGTTGTACGCTGTACGCAAAATACCCTATTTGCTAATTATACGTTTTTCAAATATAAAATTGGGTATTTTGACATGCACACCAAAAAATAAATACGACATGCAGAAAATTAACTAAAAATAGTACCCATAAAAAGCAAAAATTAGTAGTACATACATATGTAATTAACATAGTTAATGACTAACTATTTACTACAACAAATAAGCAATGAAATATTTGTACGAGTATTGTGGGGATAAATGAAAATCACTCTGCACCTGCAAACGTACCCTCCACATTCAAATGTATGGCATGACGATCGGTGCCGCGTTCATTCTCCACAACCAAATAATATGGACGCGAATCGTGTTCGTCGGTGCGTACAATATGCAAAGTGGAGAGATAGCAATCCTCGCGTGAGTCCTGCAGCATGTCGTCGGCGCGGAAGCGGTCTGTGCTTAGGGCGACAGGCAAGCCAACAAGCAACCAAACAAACAAAGTGGCAAAGTCCGCCACCAAAAATGATGGGTTGTTGTTGTTGATGTTGTTGTGAAGTTTTGTTGGTTATGTCGACGAGTGTGAATTTTGACAGTTTCGGTGCAAGAACGTGCGTTAAGCGAGCGGGTCGACAAAGTGATTGACGTGCATGTCAATTGTCAGCACAAAGGAAACGACACCGGGTGGTGCAACAAGTGCGGTATGTATGCGTGTGGCATGCAACAATTGATTGAGCGCGTGTAGCGTGAACGTAGGCGCGCGTATAGTGTTAATTGGCAGACGCATGTGTGTGTGTGTGTGTGTGTGTACGTTTGAAAATGACAGGAGCATTTTTGTTATTGGTGTCGGGGTGGCATGTTGTATTGGTGGCAAACAAGCGTGTTGCAAGCAAGTTATTTTTGTTGTTAATTACGATGTTCATTGTCGGCGCGCATTTATTGCATATTGTGAGTTGGAAATGAGAAATTTTCGTTGGTTGTTGGTTGGCAGTTGAATTGATGTTGTTGCACGGTGCACAAATGTGCGTGTGGCGGATTTTATTTTGGCCGCAGCAACAAACCCATTAACGCATTCAATTCGTGTTTAACGCGCAAGTGACATCGGTAAGAAGTGTTCATTAATTTTTGCGTGCATTTTTTTTTGTTTTGTGTTTTTTTTAACATCGTTGTTGTCGCACAGTGGTATGCAGTTTCAGTTACGATACAGCGCCAACAGGTAAGGCAAGCCGTTTAACAATTTTGTTTTCGTTAGTTTATTGTTGTTTTCGCAATTTGATTTATGGCGAAATAATTTTTTTTTATTATTATTGTTGCGTAGCGTTGTTATTGAAGTTGCATGCACGTTGTTTTTTTTTTGTTTGTTCGCCCATTTGTATATTCATTTCGAGTTTATCAACAGCAATTCCATGTCGCAGCCACGCAATGTTCATATGAAAATAAAAAAGAGCAGAGAGAAATTGGATATGAAAAGAAGTGATTAAAAATTTACAGTTCATATCAACTATATTTTTGCTACAGCTCAATTGTTGTGCTGGCAGCTGTATTGTTTTTTTTTTCTTTTGTGATTAAATTTTAGATGACATAATTTAATTTTTGACGGGAAACTTTTTTGCGCCCGTTGGGCTGTAATTCCAATATCGAATGAAATGAAAAAGCGACAGGAAGAGGGAGGGGATGGCGCGCGTGGTGGGGCAATTGGACGGAAGGAGAATTAATTTCTACCAATCTTTTTACTAATTTTTACCACTATTTTTACTAATTTCTACCAGTTTTTTACAAAATTCTACCACTAGTTTTACTAATTGCTACCACTATGTTACTACTTTTTACCACTATTTTTTACCAGTTTCTGCCACTATTTTTACTAGTTTCTACCACTAATTTTATTAATTTCTACCACTATTTTTACTTATTTCTACCACTATTTTTACTAAATTCTACCACTATTTTTTACCAATGCTACTACTCATTTCTACCACTATTTTTAGTACAGCTGCTACTAATTTCTACCACTATTTTGTTACATTTCCAATAAATTCTACCACTATTTTCACCAATGCTACTACTAATTTCTACCACTATTTTTCCTAATTTCTTCCACTATATTCAGTAAAGATGACACTAATTCCTACCACTATTTTTACTAATTTCTTCCACTATATTCAGTAAAGATGCCACTAATTTCTACCACTATTTTTCCTAATTTCTTCCACTATATTCAGTAAAGATGCCACTAATTCCTACCACTATTTTTACTAATTTCTACCACTAGTTTTAGTACAGCTGCTACTAATTTCTACCACTATTTTGTTACATTTCCAATAAATTCTACCACTATTTTCACCAATGCTACTACTAATTTCTACCACTATTTTTCCTAATTTCTTCCACTATATTCAGTAAAGATGCCACTAATTCCTACCACTATTTTTCCTAATTTCTTCCACTATATTCAGTAAAGATGCCACTAATTTCTACCACTATTTTTCCTAATTTCTTCCACTATATTCAGTAAAGATGCCACTAATTCCTACCACTATTTTTACTCATTTCTACCACTAGTTTTAGTACAGCTGCTACTAATTTCTACCAATATTTTGTTACATTTTTACTAAATTCTACCACTATTTCTCCATTTTTAATTACACAGAAGTTTTACTTCTGGTTCGCGCACTTAGCTGCACACGTGTTTTTTTTCTGTACTGAGTAAGCATCGGTAAAAAATTGTTGCATAAAAAAAAATTGATAATCACTAGTGGTATTCACACTGTTAGTTGCCTGTTCGTTAGTTGGTATTTCGGTAAAACTTTGAACTGTGGAAACACTGTGAATTGGTTGATTATTAATAAAAAAAAACGAAAAATAAAAACCTTTTATTTAAGCAACAAAAATTTGTATGAAACAAGCAGCCTTGGTAAGCCAATGGATATGTAGGGTTTTTACGTTGCCTTAACCCATATGTGATCACCCCTACTACAACAAGGGTACCAATACATTAACATTAGTCTCACAATTCTTAATGTTTTTTGCTTTGTAATAAATTTTTAGGTGCCTGGTGGTTTTAAAAAACTAAAAATTAAAAATTATTCTAAACTAGCTTTTAATTTTTTAAGGCTGGCAGCTCTATTGAAAAATATGTCATGATAAGAGCATATTTTTATAATAAAACTGGTTTTCATAATAATTTAGTTTTATTCTATTTTATTTTTGACTTTGACAAAAAATTCCTTTAATTAAATTTAATTTTGTTCTTCTAGCAGTTGGCAACCTTGTCCAAAAGCATTATAAAGGTTTCACGAACACTTTCCCTATGACACCCTTATTTCAATATCTGATTTAATCTGTTATAGTTTTAATAATTTTTTTTTAAACAGGTGGCAACCCTCAAAAAAAATTTTGTTGTTAAACTTTTTTAAAATTTTTTGTTTGCCACTCATATTAAAAAATTTAATTTAAATTATTACTTCAACTTAATAAATCATTAAACAGTTGGCACTATTTTCTCAAAAAATATTAAAAATCAAGCTTTATCAAATCCCTTTCCTTTGATACCCATGCTGCAATATTTTATTTCACTCACTGTTATGATTGAGTTTAATATTTTAAGCAGCTGGCAACTCTCTTTAAAATGTTTTTCTATAATAACACAGATAATGGATTAGATATGCCCCAAATCTTATCCAAATTTGGCTAGTGGTCATATAGCAAAATATTTTTTAACTTACTTGACAAGTGGCAACTCTCTTTAAAATATTTTCTCTATATAAAAGCAACTAATAAGAGAGAAGTTACCCCCATTGCTAAACAGAATGGTTGAAAGCCGTGAATATTCTTTCAAGAGAAGCAAGACCGGCAGTTTGACGGCGGCACGTGTGAACCGAAAAATTAAATTGTGCTGAGCTTTTACAAAGCTTTCCAAACAAATATGTTTATGGGTTGTTTGTGCATTCTCAAAAAGACATAGAACCGAAATAAACAACATGGATATAACTATCAAAAAAGGTAACGTTATCGTCATTGTTGTTACTATCGATATTGCTTTGATCATCTCTATTACTCAGCAAGAACCCTGACCTATAACTATTGGTTATATTAGCTATTTATTAACTTATTTTCGATATAGTCAGACATTTTTTGCTGGGCAAAATAAATACAATTATTATCTTCGACATCGTTATCGCTATCATTATTTTTAATGTTTTCGATATTGCCATCTTTATCAGAATCATAATCGATATCGGTTCTATATTTCGGTCAAATAGTTGATTGAGAGTTGATTGAAGAAGGAGATGAAGGTGTAGACGAGTATACACCTGGTACTCAATTTTTTATTGCGAAGAACCCATTTTCAGGCTGAGGAAACAGCAATCGTAAGCCTTGTGAATGGCACATGGAATATTTACAGACAACTAAGATTCAAACTACCGAAAGAGTGATATGACACTTTTAAGTCGTGGGCGAGGAATTAATACTGAGCCCGTTTCTTTGTAACCCAGTTGCAAAAGGACACCAGGTGTTATCCCACCTATGTACGTAAATGCATGTAAAGCAACAACACTAACTCGGAAAAATATCCGAGTAGAGCCAACTCGGAAAAATGATATCCAACTTGTATTTGTAAATATATAACTACATAAACCTAAAAATTACCAGCACACCTATTTTCTGTTCTTAAATAGCACTAAAAAAATCGCAACATTCATGAAAGAGCCTAACAGGGTTACTTTTGCAATTTTTATCCAAACTGTAGCGTTCTTTTGCAAGTCGGTTGCAATAAAAGGGGGCTCACTATTATGCGAATTTTCTGCAAAGGAGGTGACTGGCGAGCTGATTAGAAGATGGATGGAGACTGGATCTGTTAAGTGCACTCAACTGGTGTACAGCTCAAATACAAACAAAGGACTTAGTAGAATCAGAGTAAACTTAGAACTAGAGTACGAACTACGTACGGAGCCCTAATCCTCATCGATCACTTCACCGACCATAACTGATCGCTTTCGCCCAAGCCTCAGAATCGATTTTTAAATGGAGTTGCCATCTGCTTAACAATGAATGATATCAAATATTGCAATATGGGCATGAAATGAAAGAGGCTTAATATTATAAGTCCTCATTTCTTCAATGTTTTCAAAAAAGGGGTTGCCACTTGTTTCAATGCAAACTGAAAAAAATTAAATTACATTTTACAATATGAGTGTCAAACTAATAGAGTTTTAAGAAATTTAGCTTCAAAAATATGTTTGGAAGGTGGCCACCTATTTAAAAAGTAGATATACATTGTAAATCGGTACGGTTTTGTCACTTACTTAAAAAAGTAAATTAAATGATTAGTGATAACTAAATTATTAAGTTAAAAAAAATATCACGGCACCAGATTCAAAGGAAGTAAGCTAAAAAAGTCTAATCAGGAAAATGTGTTTAAAAAGTGTTGCCACGTGTTTGGAGATATTATTTTAATGCAATTTCCAACATTACTGAAATATAAAAGCATTACTATGAAATAAGGGCGCTTATACGAGCGCATTTTTGAAGATGGTTGCCACCTTTTAAAACCCGTTCATTCAATATATAATTGGCAAGGTACCGGAAATTTTGCTACACTGGTGTCAAATGAAATCGGTCTACCTAAGGAAGGTATGCGCGGGAAATATTTTTCGAGAGGGTTGCCACCTGTTTAAAAAAAAAATTTGATTAACTAAGTTTACAATATAAATGAAGCGTTAAAATACTGATCTGAAATTATAAGGTTTGGGAAAAATTATTCTCAAAAAAATGTTGTTCGGAAATTAAATAAAATTTTTATTAATAACGTAAGTGAAATCACCATATGTGTGGGTAATTTCATATCATATTTGCAGTAGATGCTGCAAAATTACGATGAAATATTTATTTATGTTTTTTATCAAAAATAAATTTACGCGAATTTTTTTTTTTTTCCCTTAAAACTTTTTTTACGGAATTATGATATTTTAAAGTTTTGATGAGCTCCAGTTTTTTCAATGACGCTGGCGTTTTACAGCTCCAATAACTCGAAAACTGTTTATCGCAGAAAAAAATCTCTTTGGATTAAAAAGTAGGTATGCCATTCTTCTTTGCATTGCTATATAACAAAAATTTGTTTACAAAATTGTTTACCACCAAAAAGTATAAATACTTTATAAATATTAATAACAAATTGATTTTTCTCAAATTTAGGCAATTTTGATTTTTCTTTTTTTTAATCTCAATGACTTCTCTAAACTATCCCGGAAAACATATTAAAGTATTATGATGGAGTCAGAGAAAGATTTTGAGTTATGGTATTTAAGAAAACCTCATGCACGAAGCGTCAATTCACATAGCGAGGGATAATAGAATAAATAAGTGATGCCAATAAAAATCTCTTATGAGTCGAAATATTTCACATTTCACAATTCTCGAGACAATAATATATATTTTTTTTTAATTGACCCTTGGTTTTTACTTTCCTGCAATTATTTGTTTTCCCCTTTTGTTACATTCAAATTCATAACACTAAACCGAATTCCAGGTGAGTGAAGCCGCAGGTAAAAGCTACTAATATATAGATATAAATTTTTTAAAAAAGTCTGGTCATCCAAAATATCACAGCAATTATCTGTTAAGTTTCAGAAATAGTTGGCTATGAAAAATTTTACGAACTCGTACAGCAATGGTGTACCCCATTTTCAAAGTCACCGTGTCTGCAAGAGACGTACGTTGCTATTGTAAAGCCATAACTATGCAACGGAATCTTAGCAAGGATATAGTACTTCTGGCAATGACATTTAGCAATGAAGAGGAAGCTTTGCTTGAGTTTTTTTTTGGCTCACATAGAAATTCCACTGCGTTGCGGTTAAAATGAGGCTGATATCTGCCCTCAGAAGGCGAGCTATCAGAAGGTGGCAAAATGACAAAACGATCGATGTAACGTGGAAACTGCGAAAAATGAGTTGCAAATGTGTTTGTGTGAATTGTATGTTTGCAACTGCAAATGTATAAGTGTGCGAGTAATTGTCCCTGTCAGAAAAAAGCAGACAGTTTAAAAAATTTACCAATTTAAATCAACCAATTTTTAAAAGTTTTTGGATGCAATCAGGGAGGCAGCCGATTGGCTACTCACCAATGTAATGCCCTCTAGACGGGCAAGCATCTAATTTGATAGCCAGGTCGCTATTAAGGCCTTAGGGTCGCTAATGGTGAGATAAAAACTTGTTGGGGAGTACCTGAGCTCTCTCTCTCACCGCCTCGGTATGCCTCGACATTGGACTAATTTGGGTACCGGGCCGTAGTGGCATTGCAGGAAACTGCATGGCTGATGAGCTCGCTGGGAGTGGCACCCTGAAAGTTATCACTCCATGCAGGGGAGGGTGGGGGCTCCTTTGGTTGCCTACGGAGTTCTCTTGAATAGATGGGATCTCTGTCAACTCAGCGAGCGCTGGGCAACTACTACGGCATGCAGAATCGCAAGAACCCTCTGACCGAAGGTGGGCCGTGGGCGCTCGAAAAATCTGAGGTCGCTAACTGACCCTTTTTGCCGCAGCTGTATGGAGAATGTTGAGGTGGATTCATCTTTTCATTTTCTGCTCAGCTACTCTGCCTTTGCGATCCTAAGGTTCAAGTATCTAGGCTTCCACTTCTTTAGTTTCCCAGCAGAGCTCTCTGGGGTAGGAATTGGTAAATTGGGGGTCTAAAATGATTAAAAACCGCGTTACGTAATATGTGCACGACCCCTAAGTCATACAAAACTGTTAATGAAGTGATCAAAAAAAAATATCGTTATTTCAAAACCTTACACATACAAAAAGTTAAAAAAAATGTAAATTATAGCTCAGAAGGTCCATACTAACCTCTCCTATATTTTGGAGTTTTTCTTTGTAAAGCTAGATAATTGCACAAAAAATATACACACAATACTTCCGATAATTGGTGGTCGAAATAGTGGTGTAATTATTTTTAATACAAGTATACTAAATTTAAATTGACATAAAACGAAAATAGACTGTACATATTTGAAATATTTGGAAACTGTTAGGTTTGGAAGTAGTTGGTGGGATTTTAAATGAGCTTGAATCAAATGGAATTTTAAATAGTTGGATATAAACAAATTTTATATGCAGCTGGAATAATATTAATTTTGATCCTCCTTCTTTCTGTCAAAAATATTTAAAAGTAGTTGAAATCAAATGCCTTGCCAGATAATTGGCTTGCTCCTAGGACATCGCTATGCTAATAAATTTAATTGCTTACAAGAAAAAATAAAGAATTTCAAACACTTGTGGTTGCAAAAAAATTGCTTTTCCAATTGCTTTTAAAGTAATTCTATTTCCGACAGGTCTGTGCTAGGCCAAAAATTTCCATTGGCCTGTAGATATTTTCCCCCCACTGTTTGTGGTAGCAGTGTTGTTGGATATCAAAATGTTACTGCCACTGATTTTGCGCCAATGTTATTGGCAGGTGATGGCTTAGTGTGCTTGTTGTTGTTGTTGTCCGCTGTAAGCCAGGCGCTGGTAAGTGCGTGAAATCCGATAAAAATTTGTGAAATCAGCGTCGTTGCTTTTCATTGACGATTTGTGGTAGCCGCAAAGCTCACATATGGATTTCAATATCTGATTGCCTGCCACAAAACAATGGGCAATGGGCGCGGTGTAATAACGCAGCAAACGGTCATGTTGCAAGAAGTGCAAATGTGCAAAAGAGCCGAAAATCGATGCTTTACGCAAACAATGCGGAAAGCAGAATACTTAGTTGCGCCGGTGGGGTTGGGTGAAGACAAAGAAAAATATTGACGAGTGAAAGCGAAGCAACGCGAAATGCAAAGAAGCAGTAGCGAAATCTAACGTTGAGAAAGTCGTTAATACAACTGCGCTCACGTACATATGTACATATGTGTGTGTGTGAGGGAAGTAATCAAATACACGAGCGCTCTTGCGCGCCAGCACCAAGCCAGTCGCCTAACATGGCGTATGAGCGTTTTTTTCTGTTTGGCTACGCAAGAAATGACTGCATTTGCAAGCCACCAGCTTGTACTCTATTTTCATGCATTGGCTGCATGTAATCGATTGCTGACACAGAATTTAGAAAATGAATGTGCCAGCGCAACCAAGTGATGTAAGTAACCGCTGCTCCAGCGAGGCGCAATCAGGCCGTTGAACTGGCTTATTTTATAACTCTTTCATTTGTGGCGTCCAATGGCTAAATACACATTTTCCCACTCGTTTGCTACTCAATCGCAGGCGAAGGCAAGAGTCCATGTCAAAAAGTGCGAGACTGAGGACGGGGATGAAATGAAGTGTTTTGTTTTATGATCTCAAATGTACGCGCATTTCACCAACTTCTCAATTATATGTATGTATGGGTGTGTGTGTGTGTGTGCGCGTATTTTAGGTTACTCGCATTTCTGCTCTCAATCGATTTATCTGAAGATTTGTGCGAATTTAGGTCGCTGAATGCAGTTACTGATTGAATGTACTTGGCTTTTGTAATCTAAGCCACCGTATGGTTTTGCCCAACGATTCGCTTGGGCAGTGAAGTGATTTTAAAGTTTAAGTTTTAAATTTATTTATTTTTGTTCGCTGATTGTATACTTTGATTTAATTATAAGTAAATTGAGTGCCAAATTTCATGTCCTTAACTGCTTTAGTGTAGAAGTTATAACGCAAAACGTCATATCTGAATAATCGATCGAAACTATAACTATAAGTTATAGTATACTATAAGTTATAGTAATCCCAACCTAATAATTTTTATTACACACTTCTCATTAATAATACGGGACTGGATTGCCAAATTTCATGTTCTTAGCTGCTTTGGAGAGGGAGTTATAATGGAAAACCTCATATCTGAACAATCAGTTGTATAGTAGCTACATACATATAAAAGGTCCGATCTGACAAATGATTAATACATTATAGAAATGCATCTGCCTAAACAAAGTTTCATTTAGATATCTCTACAACTCAGGACTAGTGTGTGTTCAAACAGACGGATAGACAGACGGACAGACAGACGGACATGGCTCAATCAAATCAGCTCGTGGTCCTGATCATTTCAGTATACTTGGGTATGGGTCTATATCTTCTTCTTCTTATACTAACAAATATCTGACCTAAGTTATAATACCATTTCATCTTAATGAAAGGTATAAAAAAAGCATAGAAAGCCAAAATCGAGCACCCAATGGGGAGAGAATTCCAGGATTTTGGGGGAATCAAGGAGTTATATTAAGCTTTGGGCGAATTATGTAATTATGCGTACAAATTGACGCTTACATCATAGCTTGGTGTTTCTTCTACAATTTTGTGGTGTGCATCTTGATGTTGTAAGAAAAATTCAGAGACCTATGTTTTACGCCGGCTCCGAACTGCAAATGATATTTGTGAGCAGTTTCTTACATGTCAGAAACATATTCGGGGCGTTTTTATTTATAACTTTTGATGTTACTTGCCCCGGTCAAGATTCGCACCCAGGACACTCAAATAGCGCGGCCACAATGCAATAATACGGCATGAAAATATTCAAGTATGAAAAATTCTACTAGTCGTCAATCACGAGTTACCTTATTCCATTCGTTCACTAATGATATGTATGTACTCTTATTGATAGTCGTGGCATAGCGTACACTGTGGAGATGAAAAGTTATTATTAGGCCTTTGTAGCATGTATTGAAAAATTATTCACAAAAAGCCTTTGTTGATTATGAATATTGCTCATCGATTCGTTGATTTGTTTGGATATCCGAATGTATGAGTAGCATTAACCTTATCTTCGCAAACCCGGATATCCGGATAATAGCACCAAACTTATATACATATTATCCAGATTTTATCCGTCCCAATTGGATATCCGAATGTGCGGATAGTCCCAGCCCTACTAGAAAGTCACAATCGAGAAGAGCGCCACCGGGAGAAATTCCAGGAGTTTAGTAAAATTCGAATTCTTCAAGAGAATCTGCCGAGCGTAATTTTCAGTTAACTCAAATGTATTTATTAAAAATGAGAGTTGCCATCTGTTTAAAGCGCACAATTACAATTTTAGTTAGACTACATATTGTAATATGGCATACAACATTGGAAAAAGTAAAAATAAGGTTGCGACATTTCGACAATTTTGTCTTTTGTTTATTGAATGTTTATTCATGTTTTATAAAAGTGTAGCTCAGTTTCTAACAGAAGTTACAATATATTGATTGAAATTTAAAATTTTGTTCAAAAATTTGAAAAAAATGGGCAGAGTTTTTCATCCCACAGCGTTTTATTTTCTCGAAATAATATTGCATTGATTCTGCCTCGTGCCAGAGATGTGAAACTTTCGTGCTCTTTTCTCAGCATTTTCTGTGGGTTGTTTGTTCCTGTTGCGCTCTGACCCCACAAAAGTGCAACATTTTCTACCCGCTACCAAACGTGAGGGTGAGTGTTGTGCAGCTGATTTTAATTAAATTTATGGCAGAAATCAATTATTTCAGTACCGGCGTCAATAAAAAGAACAACTTAATTTTCAAAATGTTTTACAAGGAGGTTACACAAATTAAATTAATTTTAAACTAAATAAGTGAAAACAGATTTTATAATATGGATCTTAAAAGGTCTAAGAAAGTTTAATTTCGAGAATATTTTTGGAAGGTTGCCACCTGTTTAAAAATTAAACACATTTAAATTGATAGGTAAACTACAATAATATAATGTTAATATCAAATGAAAGCTATATAAGAATGCTTTATATTGAATATATTTTAGTCTGAGAGTTGCCACTTAGTCGAAAATATAAACTAAATTTAATCATTAACTTAAATGTAATAATATTGCCTGCGATTCAAACAAAATAGGCCTCAATTGGCTTAATTATGGGAATGTTTTCGAAAAAGGGTTGCCACATGTTCACAAATAAACACTTTTTTTATGTTTTTTATTTATCTATATCTATTTATAAAAAGCTTAATAATTTGACGGAATTGCTATGAAGAAATCTCAACTTTTTTTGGTGGAAAAAACTGTAATACCTCTAACTTGAATTTCAAAAAAAACAAGAAAAACTGAATCAACTATCCGCAGATTTTTTCTTTCACTTTGAAAATTCATTCAACTCACCTATTCCTGAACCAGCTTCCAACCGCAATGAGCCCCACTCCCATGACACACGATGTGGCCGTGGATCTGCACAGACCACCAATGACATAGTGGCCGGTTCGCCACGCTTCACTGAGATGGTGTGCATTGAGGGATGTGGGCGTAGTACTTGAGGAGCACCTGTAATGAAAAGGAAAGGTATATATAAAATTTAATATTAGAAAAGCCATTCAATTGTTAATACATATAACTTATCATTTAATTTTGTTAGAAAAGAGTTAAGATTTTTAAATTGGCAGTTTTCTGTTTTTGCTATTGCTAAGTCAAATTGTACTGTTGAATTATAAGCAATAAAAAAATTTAGATTTATTTATACTTATAAATATTGCTAAACACTTTACCACGCATTACAAATATTTTTTTTTTGAAAAGATTAGAAATTACGAATAAATATCCCTATTGTCACAACATCAGCTTGTGCGTGTTTGTCACCGCTTATCAACGAAAAGTCGTTGATATTTGACGCGTCTCAGACAGATAGCTATACTGAATTTAGTTTAAATTAGTGTAAAGTATTTTTAGTATGTAAAACGATTTGTCAGCATTATTCGACATGATGTTAAGGGACAATCGAAAGTAATGTTATTTTCAGAAATTTGAATTGAAAGTGTGTCGGAAGAAACGTTTATATCGCACATGAAAATTCACTTTGGGTGCTGTGTGGGTGCTGATTGAGGAAACGATTAGGCGGACCGTGTTTGCTGAACACGGCCCCAAGCTCAGCACACGTGGGGCCCACGTGGGGCCCACGTGGGGCTACGTGGGGATGAACTTTGGGTGAGTGGACGTTAAGCAATTTAAGCAGGATGCTCAAAAAGTAGTCACATTCAAGTATCCAAAAACAAAATATTGACGTCCATCTCTTTATTTTTTCAAGGATCGGCTGAATGGATTAGCTGCTCTGGCAATGCATCTTGATATTCGAATCACAGTTACCGAAGTAATCGACGAGATATCTAAAAAACCGCGAAGATTCGATTTTCTTTTGTAACAGATGTGACATTTGTTATCAATAACGTCCGTTATTTTCAGTTGTAAGTTATAATAAAAAAACGAATTTGTACGAATGTTCACGAAATAAAATTCTTTTTTGAAGGTAGTTTTAGATTGTAAAATTTTTATTCTGATCGAATAGTTTACATTCCCTTCCATGACCCAGAGCTATCTACGCCACTGTAGTAGTAAATACGCAAATTGAAGATAAAGTTATTTCACAATTTTAGAAGTATATTATTAAATTCGTCTGATATTTTCCTTTTATATGCTATCCATATGCCGATGCTATATACTTTTATAGATTTACCATAATTTTTTAGTGCTGCGCTCTAAGCGAGACGTATACTTGCTTTTTTTTTTGGTGTTAGTTTTAAAACTACATATAAAAAGTAAATTTTAAAGTTTTTTTTTCTAGGCACCCTTGGCCAGATATCCCAATGTGAATACTGGAATTGAACGAACTATACCCAAAATAAATAGTCCATTTGCAGTCATGTAGCCATTGCTTTGTTGCCATCCCCCAATAAATGTTGCATGCAACTCAGCGGTGACACAATGTAAGTCAACTTATTAAAAAATCATAAGTAACAACACGAAATCCAATGTAAAAATTTAAAATCTAGTAAGGCCTAGCTTTGCAAACGTACATGCTGTACATGATTGCAACAACTACTTGCATACATAAATGCATGCATAAACAATATGTGTATGTGTGTGTGTGTGTGTGCTCGTATGTAACTACGCATATTTATGCAAGTGGCAACCACAAAAACTTGTCAGTGACCGCAGAAGCAAAACAAAAAGCAAAAAACAAAAAAAAAAAAATGCATGTCAGTGTGTCGAGCATAGAGTAGAAAAAAAAGAATTCAAACTGCAGAAGATATTTAAATTTACTGCCACAACGTGTGTGCCACACGCACATAATTTATGAGCTGATGTTGCAACAACAATAAAAACAACACGAAATAAATACCACAAGCAACAAAATGACGCCAGCCAGCCAGCAAAAAGAGCTGTTGGTGCTGTTGGTGCTGGTGCTGCTGCTGCCTTTACTGCTACAACAACAAGAACAACCACAACTACAACTACATATAGCTTTGAAACGGGGTTTCGCTTCTTCTTTTTACCCCAACTTCAATTCACTGAAGTTTTTGCTCAGCATTTGTTTGCAGTGTTGCCGCTGAAAGTTTCCGTTTCGAAAATGGCTAAAAATTGCTTAAAATTTTTACTTTGTCCCCAAAAAGTGGTTAAAAACTTTTATTATAAATAAAAGTGATAGATATTTCTTCGGGAACCACACGCCAACCGTACCTTTTTATCAGGGTAATGGAACAACTAAAAGCTACAGGCAGCACCCCGCTGGTGGCCCTAATCGGAACGAGTACTTAAACCGTTGAACCGTAGAGCGATATTACGCCAAAAACACCTAGACTCGAGATCCCAGCATTACTGCAATGATGAAATAACCTAAACTTTTGGCACACCGTTTTACTGATTTATTTAAAATGGACAACGCGCTGCGCAGAGAAACCAAAGCGACAGCCCTTAGGATCAGATTTAATAAGACCAAAGTTCGAAGTACGCCAGCGACCGCAGGCTTGTGGTGTAGTGGTAGCCTCCGACCAAACTATTGAGACAAAGTGGGATTTGTTTTGATGTACACGTTATGATGTAACAATAATCTGAGTACCAGCTTAAAGATTAGGCTATTCGTACCTAATGTTCTCTCGATTCTGCTGTACGGTTGCTGTCCAAGCAAAATAGAATATTTTCTATAGTCACTCTATATTCTACGACAGGTAACTTAACGCAAATGTTACCATAATAGCAGGTAAGCTTTGTTTTTTTGGCCAACAAAAACCGACATTAGAATTATCCCCTGCATTTTTGGCCAAAAATAATCTCAAATAAAAAGTTGCTCAGAAATGCTCACAACGAGCTCCTTGGCGTCTAAAGCCGTACGCAAAGAAGATAGTAGTATTGGAAAGAAGACACTGGAAATGGGCCCCCTAAAATACAGAATCAGGCCTTTTGGCAGATCCTCAGATAGAGTCGTTGAGCGGAAGACAAAGCAACTGGGTTTAAGCTACAAAGAGAGGTTTAAGACCGAACCATATGGCGCGCAGGCGTAAAAGATGCCCGCTTGAGATTAAAGCATACAAAAGCAAATGAAAAAGAAAGAACTTAACAAATTTGAAAAGAATTATAATATCAATACAACTCTCTATCTCTATCTCCAACACTTTCGCAGTAGATTTTCACCAATTGGTAAGCCTAAATCTTTTTATTTGATAATAAAATGATGGACGGCTAGAGAGAAGAAAGCCCACCTTAGGATCTAAGAAATCTGTCAATAATTAACAGCAACACTCTACAACATACTGTAAATACCAACCGCAAACCTAGCAATTGTAACTTCCACCAACCGGAACGCCACGGGACTTTTGAGGTCAGAATATACAGTCACAGAAGTGCAGCGCCCACTTTCACTGAACGAACTGACGACGTGATTCCGTGCCTGAGCTGCGATAGGTCTCACATTAGAGTTGGATGGTTGGCGCAGGGTGTAAGAATGGCAGGAAGTACGACAGACATATACATGGACGGATCTAAAATGGACAAGAGAGAGCGTTTTACAGCTAAGAGCCAGAGATCAGTAGGTTTTTTAAGCTGCCGGATCACTGCAGTACTTTTTCAAGCAGAAATCCTAGTCGCAGGGGTTAACATCAACATCATATCGACAGACAGGAAGACAGCAATGCTCTATCTTCGCATAGCACCTACTCAACGACCGTAGCAGAGTGTAAAGAGGCCTAAGGAAAAAAGGCTGTGGCCAAAGCCTTGCACCTTTATTGGGTTCCGGAGCGCAAGCGAGTAGCAGCGAATGGTGGGGCAGATGATTTTGCCAACAAAAGGTTGTCTATTAAAGAAGAGGATATTTGTGAGGCAGTGCCGATCTCTTAGCAAGAAATTAAAGTTAACGCAGGGTTCTAGGGTTGCGAACATTTTGTGCAAATCATACGACTCTAAGCTTACGAGCTTTGTACTTTGTCTGAAAAGAGAGGGGTTGGGAAAGAGATAAAAAATGTTTGTTACGGAATGAAACTGTGGAACACATGTAGGTATAGTATGAGAATGCCCCGTATGAGATAAGCGACAAATTACGACACTGGGGGAAGCACGGCTGCACGGTTCTGATGTCGGCAATCGATAAAGGACCTAAACGTCTACTTTAGCCCGCCAAAGAGACGGCATTGTAGTTTAAAATCGCCATCGACTCATGAGACGAGGATTCAACGGCCGAGTGTTTTTTTTTTTGCCAACACAAAGGGCTTCTTACGTCTATGTGTGACCCCTTATTGGCCAATCCAACATAATCTAACCTAAACTTATGCGATACAGGGGTAGAAGCTATCCATTGGGCTTACTATTATAATGAAACTAATCCCAAAAATAAAAAAAATACTTAGATATTGTATTAACTAGGTATTTATATCAATATCTTCATTTCCAATCCATTCTTCTTTTTTACAAAACTGCTTTTTTCACAAGTTAAAAGGACTTTCTGTTAGCTGGATTTATTGTAGGTTTGTTTTAATAAATCTCCCTACGGCTATTTCACTGGATCCCAATGATGTGCTATTTAATTTATCTTATTAATTCAATGCAATTTACTTTTTTACCACTACATTCTAACATTTAATTTTACATATTAGTTTGATTTAACCTACCATTTTAAAAAGGTGGCAACCATTAAGGAAAAAATTTTTAAACCACATATTTATCACACCCGTTTCGTTCAACGTATTACGGTATTTGATTTAACTTACTAATAAATCTGTATTAAATTTTTTTTGGATAGGTAGCAACGCTCTCAAAAAATATTTTTCAAAAAGTGATTTTTTAAACTTATATTTTGTTACCTATATCACCATATTGCCTTTCAACAAGTGGCAACCTCATTTCAAAATATTTTCAAAATAAAGCTGTTTTAAAATCCATTTCGTTTGATGCCCATATTGGAATAATTATTTTAACTTATTGAAAAACTCGATTGAATTTAATTTTAAAAACAGGTGGTGACGCTCTTCAAATACCATACAAATATTTTAACTATTTAAACTATTTCTTAACAATCTTTAGATTGACACCCATATTTTAACATTTCTTCCAACTTATGTTTAATTTAATTAAGTTAAAATTTTAAAACAGGTGGCAACCCTTTTAAAAATTGAAAACTTCGTAAACCTATGTTGTCTGACACCTGATTTTGGTACACATTAAAATTAGCTGATTCGCTTAATCCAAGTTTCCTTTGAGTTTTTAAACATGTGGCATTACTCGAAAATGTGATTTAAAAATAAAGCATATTCAAAACCATTGCGATTGATACCCCTATTATACCTATTCCTATAAGTTAATCGGATTTAATTTTTTACCAGGTGTCAGCTATTTTTTTTTTTTTTATTGTTCTATAACGGTAATTGAAATCCGAAAAGTGCTTAATTAATTATGATTTTGTTGTTATTTTAAATATTAATTTATGTAGTTAAAAAAGTAACTAGTTGCAAAATTTAAATTTTGTTGGGGAAAAAAGAAGACAATGTCAAAATCTAGCCATCTAGCTGGTTAAAACACACTGGCAACACTGCTTGTTTGCCACTTACTTTTGCATTTCAACATTTGAACTTGCAACCAGATAAATTTTCTGCTCAGTTTGCTTGACTTCGGAGTTGAGTTTGTTAGTTGTTGCGGTTTTACTGATGTTACAATTCTCGTTATTCTGTTTCTCATCTTTCTCATCCTGTCGCTGCTGTTGTTCTTGTTAATGTTGTTGCTTTTACTCGCTACTGACCGCAGTTTAGTAATGTATGTATGTACGTATGTATGTGTGTGCGTACAACAAGTGTGGCAGCAGCAGCAGCAGCAGCAGCTGGTGTGGCATTCGCTGTCTGTCTGTCTGTCGCATGCCGCAAAAATTTACGAACGTACGATACGGATATGTATGGACATTTGGATGTGTGTGTGTGTGTGTGCATGTGGATACATAAAGTGCAGAAGTTTCTTAAAGGTTTTAGATATTTTGCTTTGTGCAACTGGATTTGATAAAAGACTGAATATTTTTATAATCTTGAGCTTTGTTATTTGAAAAAAAAAAAAATAACGCAAAAGTTTATCATTACTTCGGATATTTACATATAGAGCGTATTTGCGAGATGGTTGTTATTAATCTTTAGATAATACAAGACCCAAAAATAATTATTATCTCGAATTTACAAATTGAAAACGTTGTCCGTATTCTGAAATTTAACAAACAAGTGTTTTACTAACAACTTTTAAATGGGAAATATTTCGTTTTTTATTTCGCTCTTATTTTTCTACGTTGCCTAATAATAAATCTTCAACTTCACTTTCATTTCCATCGTGCTTTTGTTATTCTCCATCTAAATCTTCTTAAAATGTTTATTAGGCAACGTAAAAAATATATGTTGGGATATAACTCTTATCGCTGAAATATAACCACTTTCTTAGCTCTTTAACGACCTTCGAATATTTTTTTTTTAAATTCATTATGGCGCATATTTTACAATATACTAAAGCTTTTGTCGACAAATCTTATGATTTATTCGCTCATTAAAAATATAAACTCACGAAATCTTGATTTCTTCAAAATTATATTGTGTATTATATTATTGACACCCCGAATTTGACGGAACAAGACGATTTGGCGCCATCGTGACCGACCTCAACAAGTTCGCGCACGAAACGCAACTTCGTCTTTGCCGACCAATTCGTTTATATCGGCACTCGGGAGACTCGCAACTTTTTATTATCGTCCATATCACACGTAATCACAAATCAAAATTTTTTGTATTATCTTGACACTGCGAATATCAACTCGCCTCATCACAGAAACGATTGGAAAAAATATTTATTCAAGGCGAAATCATGCAAGGTGAATTTGATCAAGCAGCTGATTGAACTCGCTTGGTGATATCATATACGTAATATTAAAATGATGTGTTTTTTTGTAAATCATACTGTTTGTGCGCGTATATTTTGTTAGTGTAATTTTTTGTTTTTGTACGTATAACACCACCTGATATGAATTCGTTTTGCATTTATTCATCAACCGGCAAGTTATTCGTCGTTATGCCACAGTGAATCATTGAGAAAAATTTATTCCACAGTCCATCAAAATTGCTCAGATTAAATTGTCCGGGGAATAAGGAGGAATAATAACAAGTCAATAATATAGGCGTTTAGCTTTAATTTTAATGCCATATTTTTTTTAATGAAGGTGCCTTTTTTACTTAATTTTTTTTAAATAGGTGGCAAATCTATACACATTTCAATAATACCTTTATTGCTCTGAATTAAAAATCCCCAGTATTTTTTTTTACTTACAAAATATATAATTAATTAATTTTTTTGATAGGTGGCAACCCTATCTGACCAAAATATTTGCTTTAAGCTTTGGTTTGGTTGGTGTTTCTGGTTTTAATAATATATATATATAAAAAATTAACAAAATCAATGAAGTTTCTATTGTAAAAATTAAAAAAACAAAAAAAAAACGCAGTTCAGACCGCGCTGTAGTACATGAATTTTTAATAGTAACATTTGGTAATCAGTTCTCTTGTTTGTTAGCAATGAAAAAGAACGTTCTGGATGACGGAAGACTCGAGAAGTTTTAATAAGGTGAATAAATATCCGGACAAAATTGATTTAGACATTTCGAAGATTCGCATAGACAAATATACATTTCATAAATTTCTCGACTTGAGCGCGATATAGCATATCTATTTCTTGTAATGTGAACAAAAGAAAATGCTCCACTTTATTTCGCTTCCAGCACTAACTACTGGACCAATGTTTTACAAATGTATATATATATATATATATTTTTCAATATAAATATTTCAGACTTCGTTTTTGAAGTAAATGGTATCAAATATATATGTATAGCATTTTTCGATGTCAACGCTATCTGTTGGGTAATATTTTCAGAATAAAATTGGTGTAAAATACGCTTGTAAAATAATAAATACGCCAACAAGGCACATCCAAGTCCAAATCGATGAAGTCGTTTGGAGGATAAGTGGGGATGTGGAGACAGCCATAGCTGTGAATTGTGTGAGCTATCCATTGAAATATCTGAGCCGTGAAAACTCATTAAATAATTTAATAAATAATTTAAATTCATAGTTCTTTTATCATTTAATCAGCCATTATTTATTTAGCAAAAATTACTGTTTTTCCAAAATTGTTATCTCGGGTGCTAAATGCAATGGTGTTGTCCAGGGAAGGTTTTCTCTTTACCTTTCTGAAACATCTACCATCTATCCACACCCGGACATCATAATGTTAGTTTACAAAATAATTCAACTCTCTTTTACTCTCTACAGCTGCTGCAAAAAAACGTTATGTTGGAGTTCAGAAGATTGCGGTTCTTTGCCCTTCGTTTGTTGAGTATACCAAAGAATGCTTGATAGTCTATAGGCGACTACATTTCTCCACTCAAATTAAAAATGTATCCTTATAACTTTCCTTGAATTCATTTCGAATTATTCATTACCGCCCAAAGGACTTAAGAGAAGCGTGACTTTCTACAAATTTGTAGAATGTATTGAGGTAGCACAATCAAGCCCAAAGAGCCCTTGTGAACTACTAGGAGCGTTAAACGTTAAATCTAACCTAACCTAACTGTGTAGATCTCTACTTGCAAATCAGCGAGCATCCCTCTGTGCGTGTTGCCTTTGTTGAGAGAATAAGCCAGTTTTATAACATCAGTTAGCATAAGGGGTATATTTTGAAGGGCGTTGCCACTAGTTGAAAAGGTCAAATTTAATTAAAATAGTTAGTGAAATTATATATTGCAATATGCGTATCAAAGGAAAGAGTTTTAATAAAGCTTCATTGGAAATTTTTTTAAAGAAGAGTGCCACCTGTTTTAAAGTAAATTAAGCTAAATTGGTTAATTAAATCAAAAATATTTTTGAAGAGGGTTGCCGCCATTTAAACGAAATTAAATATAATTTGACTAATAAATTGCAATATTGCAATATAGGTGTCAAAAAAAGGAGGTTTAAGAAAGTTTTATGTGGAAAATATTTTGTTAAATGGTCGCCACTTGCTTAAAGAAGTCGTTTTAGTTAAATTAAAAAATTCAAAGAAATATTACGGCAAAGATTTAGAAAGAAGTAGGTGTAAGATTCTCGATCACGAAAATGTGTTTAAAGAGTGTTGCCACCTACTTAAAAATATTACGCTAAATTAATTTATAAGCTAACTAAAATGCGAAAAAATTGGTCTGGAAAACGAAAATATTTTTGAGGAGAGTTGCCACCTTTTTAATAATGTGTATTTTAATTTCTGCTTATTGCTGCCAAACGAAAGAAAAACAGCTTTATTTGAGAAATATTTTTTTTAAACCTGTTAAACGGTGCCACCTGCTTAGAGTTTGTAATTAAATTAAATGGATGAAGCTTTAAAACTGGTGTGAACCGATAGCGGCTGAGGAAGCATTAAGCGTGATACAATTTTGAGGGATTGCCAACTGTTCGAAAAACTAAAAACACGAACTAAGTAATAACGCAAGTTAAGTCAGAATATTTCAATTATGTACAAATTCATTCCAAATATTTCTGAAAACAGTTTATCAAAAAGTATCCTCCTCGTCAATTTAAATAAATTAGTTTCTTTTTAAGTTAAATAAAGTATTATATGCTTGTAATAAGACACATTTTTGAATGAAGTTTTCAAATATACAATATTTTTAAAAATCTCGCATATTTGGTAGTTTTTTTTTGCTTTTGTTGTTGGACATTTTTTTCCATAAAACGCGTGCACCAAATTTATTTTTACATGGAACAAAATGTGTAGCACCAAAAAAACAAGCAAATACCAAAAATTAACGGTAATTTTTTGCTATATGCTACTTTATTTTTATTATATTAAATTTCAGTGGCTATAAAGCAGCATACTTGAAAATCACTAAAAATTCTGATTGCAATTTTTGAAAACTCTATGAAATTTTTTAAATTTGTGGAATTTTGTATTAAGTTAGAAACTGCATGAAAAAAAAAATTAAATCAATGTGCTAGTCTGGCTTTGAGCCACTGTAAGTATGTATATATAAAAAATATATATTGTCTATGCGGGGGCTTGAATTTCATGGAATAAAAAATATACTTCAAACGAGTATTATAAATATATTTATTATGAAACATTTTAAATGTACTCACCCACAACTTGTAAGGAAATCGGATCGGACACAGCAACACGCTCTTGCCCATTAATATGATTTGTTGCACGGCATTCATATTCGCCCTGATAGTCGTAGGTAACATTGTCGATGACGAGCCGCGGCTCACTGCCACGTTCCACAAACTTCGAACCATGGGCGATCCTAATAAAAGGAAGCGTAGTTAGTATGCAAAGTTAATATATATATTTTTTTTGGTTTCGCATTTTTTTTTAAATTAAAACATCAAAACGAATGAACGCAATAGTAAATTTTTTTGTCAACAATTCGCTTGTAAATATTTCCTATCAACTCAACTGCCACTCATAGCGACATACATATATGTGCACATATTTTAAAAAAATATCTATCTAGCTTTTGTAATATATTGCATTTCACATCGCCGATTTTGCCTACTGCTTCGAGAATTTCTGGCATGCGAGCAATAAGCTTTTGCATTTTAGTTCGTTCATGACGGCAAGCTGAAATGTTGCAAGTATTAAAAATTCTTCATGTCATCCTCAGAGCGATGGAACATATACAGCGCAAGCAATGGAATATTGAAATATTTTTTTGAAAGCGATATTATTGACCTTATTTTGCTTAATTTTTTTTTTAGTAAATAAGAAGAAAACAAGCTGTCCTTCAAACCATGAAAAGTTGTATATAAAAAAAACGAGTTTTTCATATATCAGTGTTATTTCTAGCGTACATACTTTTGTTGTTAGGAACATTATTGAGAGTACGCTATAAAACAGTTTTTAAAGTCAATTAAAAGAAAAAAAATATGACAGTCAAAAGATTAACTTTCAATAGAAATCTCTTAGTTTTATTGGGCTCGTTTGGGCTTTGTATCCGACTTGCAAAAAACGGAGAAAATATGGAAATAACAATCCAAAATTCCCCATGTATTTCCTTCCGGCTCATTCACAATAGCGCAATTGGTCAGGTATTTTGAAATAACTTCAAAATAAAATACAAATGCTGAAGCTGGATTACCGGATATACCTCACAGAGTCAAACGTAATACAATGATGCTCTTACCTAAGATTCTGCACTGCCGAAACAAAGTGTTACTTAGACAGGTAACCACAGCACTCCAACAATAAGGCAGTAGGTTTAAACCATCCACCATACAACGTTGCGTTGCACTACTGGATGAACTGAACATTATTTCAAGCTCGACATTGGCACCAATCACAGCTTTCCCGCCATGCTATAACCCAGAAACGCTGTTCATCACAGATCTACTAAAGTTTCCCAAAGAGTCCACTTCTTCCAACGAATACGTGCAGCACTTCATTGAAACTATTGCTCCTCTAAAAAACGAATGGGAGATGATTTACACAGATGGAAGTAAAACAGACACTAGTACTTCGTTTGCAGTTACAAACCAACTCGGTGTCACCATCGGTGTCGGTGCATTACCACCTTACTGCTCGGTATTTACAGCCGAAGCAGCTGCATTGCTTGAAGCAGTGCTATACGCCTCCAACAAAGGAGGCAATTTCGTAATATGCACCGCTAGCAAATCTACTCTGGATGCTCTCCTGAACTACTCAAATGAAGAACCATTAATCACGGAAATCCGAAATAATGTGCTTTTAAATAAAAGCACCATTAAAATCATGTGGGTTCCGGGTCATGCTGGAATCCAGGGTAACGAACAAGCTGACAGTAGAGCCAAAGAAGCATCCCAAGAACCCTTACACCTCAGCCATCATTTTACCACCAAATACATCCGTAGGCTGGTACAAAAATTTCTACAGGAAAGGAGCAATAGCGCTTGGGATAGCTACCAGCACCACTAGAAGACATATAATCCTACTGGGAGCAAACCTTTGTTCCCTGCAGACATATCTTCCCAAAGCCAAAAAAAAAAAAAAGAAGCAGGCTGTGTCAGAGACACGGCCATTAAGTTTAACGTAGAATACGCCATCCGATAAGACAGAAAACATATGTAACAATAAATGATAAATAATACAAGCAAATGAATTTCTTTATTTGATAGTTACTTTGGATGATATACATAAGCTTATGATAGGAAAAATAGGATAAAAATGTTTTTAAATTATCAATTAAATTTCTCGCAAAAATGAAGTCAATGGCTGTTATCAATAGTAAAGATAAATGATAAATAACATACGCGAATCAATTTTATTATTTTTTTTGCAGTGCTTGGCAGCATTTTCTCTTCTTTTACTCTACTTTAACTAAAATTATGCAATACAAAGAAAGGGCTGCACGAGTACATTTAAATCGCCCAACAGCAAACACTCAACCAAACACCACACACATATTTGTGTGCATGTGTTTATACAATTTTCATTTGAGAAATTTAAATATTAGGAAGATATCAACCAACATGAAATGTATGTCAAACGAAAGCTAACATCTTCATTTGACTACAAAAAAAAAAAAAAAAAAAAAAATTAATCGAGCCGTTTCCTTATAATTAAAGAAATAGAGATTACAACAATAAAAACCTGACATTGGTGCCCATACCGTAAGGTAAGACGTATTCTACGCCAAAATATTTACACGGCTCAGGATCGGGCACACTACAGACACTCATGCTTATATATTAAGTGGAACATCCGAAACACAATGCCCCTTCTGCAACTCAAACGACTACACGACTACACACCTTCTCGACTTTTGCACGGCATTGAAGGACTATAGACCTGATTTTCCTTCAAATTCAAAACTATCTAATTTACTTAAAAACACAGATATTTCTAGTGTACACACAGTATGTAAGTTCATAACACAAGCTAAACTTAAAATTTAAAAATGACTAGTTTAATTATCCACAAATTCTAAACCTAAATTAAGTTCATTAACCTCACCCAATTATTTAACTTTCTCTTACTCATCCAGCTTCTCCTTCTCATATCCCACCGACACTATCTTATTGATTTTCATATTACATATATATATTAGTTAAGCTAGCATAAGCCGAAGGCCCTGGCAGCCAGTGCTTATTCCAAAAGTGTAATAATTATTTATAATTGTTCCTCTTTCAAATAAATAAATAAATAAATAAAATACAAATGAACTTGAGCTCAAGGAAACATTGTTTGTTTTTTTTTTCATATAGATTTAATGCATTGCCTAAATTATTATTTTTAATATTAACCTTGAACTTTTTTTATGCTCCCACAGCTACATCTCTAGGGACAAATGAGTACCTTCCTAAGTAAGTGTAGATTTTATATCTTAGCCACCCAGTTCCAAATATATGTCTACTGTTCTATTTGCATAACAAAAGCAAAACGGATTAAATTGGCAAAATATATATAAATAACGGTATATACGCAGTAACTGAATTACAAACTGCTACAGGCATGTATCTTCTCTTTCCTCATTGAAATAAATAAATTCCATCCAATTGCTCTGTGCACTGACGATCTAATCTCATTTATAAATAGGAATCTGTATCTAGCTATGTATGTAGGTATGTATGCAAATGTAATTATCTTACACACTCTTCCCTATAACAAACACACTAAGTACAATCATCAGCTGAACGACACTTGGAAGAAGCGGAATAATTTGAAGTATCTTATTAAAACAAATCTGATTGGAATGGAATTAGGTATGTATGTAAGTACATACATAGTCCGCATTCGTACAAAAACTTCTAGCTAGCATGGAAAAATTTGTAGCCGAATTTTTTAAGTTACCCAAATATTGTAAGATAAAATTTTACATGGTTGACAGTAAGTAAATTTGCGAATAAGGATTTGTAACAAAGCCAACGAAAAAGTGAAAATAAAGTAGAAATAATGAGTCAGATTGGCAAAAAAAAAAATATGCCACCCACCCCACATGCGCTTGCAGTAAGTACAATGAGTGAATTGTTAAATTCCTCATAGGGAGTTAGAAACAAATAACGTTAAGTAGGTGACGAGCAGATTTGTTGATTTACATTCATTGTTAGTGCGACTATGTAGGAATAAATAATTGGCGACACAAATTGAAGTGGCATATTTGTAGTATGTATACTATGAGGGAAGTAATAAATTTGCGAAAATCTTATTAGAGAAAGTAACGAGAAACATGCGTGATTACTTTTTGATATAAATGTACGAGGAAATTTGTGCGAGAAGGGAAGTAGATTTAGTGAGGATTTAACTCGAAACATGCGGTACGATATTTGTTTCTCTGGGATGGGAAAGAAGAAATAAACTGATTTTGAATTTTCAAATCATTGTTAACATTGAGTTGCAATAGCGTAAAATATTTAATTTAATAGTTAAAGGAATGCACCTACGAAATTCTTCTAGATAAAGGAATATGGCAGAGAAGAAAAATGTGTGATTTCCCAAAAAAATTATTTTCATTTTTATATTGAAAATCTTTTAACTTTTACTAAAAAATATAGAAGAAACAAGAAAACTTAATTTGTGTAGTGGGCTACCAGATTTTCTAAGGTCAAATATACGTTTGAGGATTTTTCGAATTTCGAAATATTTCGGAAGTTAAAGCTTCTTTTAGGAATCGTTTGAGCATTTCCATTTCAATACAACATGACCGGTCATGTTTTTCTTTACCCATGAAACTCGAATATGCTGTTTCTTGGTGAAAATGATCAGACACGTATTTTTCCTTCTAGCGAAAAAAAATTTCCGGCAATTTTTTTGGAGATCGCTTGAAAATCGTTTTTTTTTTCTTTTTTCAATTTTTTTTTAATTCACATAAATTCTCTAGAAACTGACCGATTTTGATAATACGATTGGCAAAATGTTCATAATTGTTGAACATTAAGATGTTGAGAAAAATTGGCAACTCAAAATTTACAACATTTTTTTTTTTCGGAAAAATGAAAATAAGCACTTTAAATTTGATTTCTCGTAAATTATATTTTTTAATTTTTTATTTTTTTCATATTAGAAAGAACACATTTTACACCATCATTAGGACGACACTATTTTAGAGAAAACATTGTATCTTTCAAGCAAAATGCCGCTTGGCCAAAATAAAAACTGAAGTGTCTTGTTCCTGATGTGAAAAATAAAAAAAACTTATATGTATTTTTCAAGAAATTAAATTTAAAAAAGGTGGCTTTTCTTAATTTTTCCGAAAAAAATTTTTTTGGACATGAGTTAGCAATTTTTTCTTTTGCATTTTAATTATTTTGCAAATCGTATTATCGAAATCGGTCAGTTTTTAGAGAAGTTATGTGAGCTAAAAAGCAAAAATTTAAAGACGGAAAGATGCGGTTTTTACAGCGAAATTAAAATCGCCAAAAATATCGAAAACAATTTTTTTCGCCCGAAAGAAAAAATACGTGTCTGATCATTTTGAGCAAGAAATAACATATTCGAGTTTCATTGAAAAAGAAAGACATGACTCGCATAGACCGGGTTACTTAAAATGGAAAGGTTAATTTGGACCGTAATTATTTTTTTGCGATTGGTAATATCGAGTTTGGTAATTTCATTAAATGCTGCTGTTTTCTTGTCGTATACTTTTTTCGAAATTGCTTGGACTTTAATTACCTTTTCGCCTTTGGTATAACTTATTTTTAAACACTTAAAAAATATGACGTTTTCTTGCTATTTCCATTTTATATATTTTTTTATACAATACATTTTATTAAATTTGTTTAAAATATTACTAATATTGTAGTATATTCTATTAAAAATGAATAGGACAGAAAAAATGTATACAATGTGGTAAGAGGAATGTTATTTACGTTTAAATTCGAAGAAGTTCTCGCTTTGGTTTGATAACACAAAAAAAAAAAATACAAAATATCTCAAAATTTTATTTGACCAAAGAAATATCATTACAAGTTTCTGACGAATGAATGGCAATATATCCTTTCGAGATTTGCTCTTCCTCATATATTTTACATATGTAATACCACTTACAAACCCCTCAACTTACTTGTAACAAGAAATTGAATTCTGTTGAAGCAGAAAAAAAACCAAGGAACGGTAAATGCTTTGTTTTTACATATTTGAAACAAACAATTTTATACTCGATATCTTGCTTTTTCATTTCTTTGGTATCTGCATTCTTAGTTTGCATTTTGTAACAACATTGCTTCTTATTGCTTGTTATATTTGCAATAAGGACATAAAGGATCTCCACAAGAGCGAGTATTTTTTTTATAGTTTTAATACAAAATCAGCTTATGACGAAAATATTTTTACTCTCCATCAATGTATCTACCGGCAATGAATCAGCAAGCAGGACAAGGACGTTCCACATGAAACATACTAGAGGTGGTAAATAATTGGGTGCAGTACTCCTCGAAGGCCACCAGTTACAGCCGTGACAGCTTTAGAGAAATAAACGATTTGATGTTTTGTAGAAGTAGTGCTGTCCCGGTGAAAAATTAAAAGTCACAGTAATGTGGCGGGAAATACCGACTCTAGCAAAGTAGTAGACGCAATAAAGTAACATACACTGAGAAAAAGTATTTGACTTATATTTTATTTATCATTTTGTTTATATTATCTGAATAACTATTTCGGAAAATCTATATAAATGTGAATTTTTGTCAAAAAAAAATTTTCTGATAGTAACTTGTTAATATTTTGTAGTTCGCAAGTTTTTAATTACGTCTTATTTCGCGTGCTCACATAATTAAAGCATTTTGAAGAAAATTGTATAACTGCAAACATGGTGAAATCATTTACTTAAAAAATGCATAACAAATTAGTTTAATTGTTTTAAAAAAGTTGATTGAAAAAATTTAAAAAATTGGCAGAGTTCGAAATTCCATTAAATATTATACAAGACTTTTGACAATTTACCACCCAGAAATGCAAGGAAAACTACACCAATCGATGATCGACAACTGAGTTGGATCCATTTAGCATATTCAGTGAAAATATCAGCTCAAACAGTTCGCCTACTATTCCAGGTAATTTCCTCAACATCAACGGAAGTCTGGCGTTTGCGAAATAGCACCAGCAAACATATTCAACCTTCCGGAACCTAGTGGGTTTGCAGAGATGAGTCTAAACTCAATGTATTTGGCAATGATGATAGATCCTATGTCAGGCCCCCACCCACCATTGCATGAACTGAATCCCAGATATACGAAAAAAACCGTAAAACATGGTAGATCATCGGTAATGGTATGGGAGTGTTTCACTGTATCCGAAGTAGGCCCAATTGTGCAAACTGAAGGAATGGTGACGGCCTGGGCTTTCCAGCAGAATAACGACCCCAAAAACATTTTTCTAGGGTCGCGAAGGACTGGCTTTCAACCCAACTCATCAAATGTCTCAAGTTGCCCGCTCAAAGCCCGGACTTAATTAAATCCGATAAAACCATGGAATATTTAAGTCCTCTATATAGGAAATTATAAAGGAATAATGGGATAAAGTTACTCCGGCTCAATATAGCGCGGATGTGGGTACAACTAGTGAGCGTTGCATAGAAGCAATTTTGCAAAAAGGTTTCCCAACTAAATACCAAAAAAGTATTTTTTTTTGAAAAATTCATCATTTTTCTCGCAGATGGCTTAGTTGTAGGAGCACTAAAAATTCTTACTTTATATTTGAACTATAAATTTTAAATTGAGAAAAAATGGAAATACTTTGAATTTAAATGCTTATATGTATGTACATATATTTTCTTTTTTCTTTTATATAATCTATTTTATTTCATGACTGGAGTCTGGGTGCTGACGCGCAATATCTCGCCATCTGTCTGAGTGGCTTCCATTGAAATTTGCACAAATTTTAATTTTAATTTCTTTATTTAATACCAACAGCAATTTTGCTGCGAATTTTGCGAAATTATACAGAAAATGTTTGCTAAAGAAACCTATAGTCTAGCACATCTGAGTTTTCTTACTTGCACTTACAAGTTTAAGAATACCTGTATGAGTAACTTTGCACTTTATAGAATGTTAAACATTTCACATTTAGGGGTTGACTCGCCACTATCCCTCCTCTCGCGATAGTTATTTCATATTTTTCCGAGGACAGTTTAAAGTTGTTAATAACATTTCCATTAGTGCTGCTGTTCCTGAAATTTCATTCATCGATATTCGTCCATTGAACCGCGGCTCGTCGGTGATCTGCTCAATGAACCCCCGACCATCATTGAAAAATGTTACAAAAAAATCATGTACTTTTTATTCGATATTGCCATAACTTTTGGCCGACAAAGTTTGGCGAAACGCCAAATCCAAAATTCCACTTTCAAAAAAGATAAATAAAATATAATTTTAATACTATGTGTCTTCAGTTTTGGGCAAACAATGAATAAAACATCTAGCTTCTAATATCGACAATGCTCCGTTTTTTGTCTCTAACATTTCCTTAAACCCTAACTTGATATTCGTTATTGGCCGAGATGTATAGGTACATACTGACGAGCAGAAACCTGCCGAATGATGATTTTTAAATAATATTTAAAAGTTTGTTTTCGATATATGATAAAAGTTTCCAAGAACAAAAATAAAAATTAAAAAATCAGCAGTAATTTCGAGCCACTTCAAACTAGCACTTTATTACTCACTTTCCTATTCCTTAAATTAAAAGGGATATACAACTACGTACCCAAAAGATTTCTATTAGTTTTGATATAAAATTATAAAAGTTTGATGATTGAATTTTTATAAATTTTGTATAAAGTTTGAAACATTAATTTATACGTTTCTTTTTGTCATAATATGTACCATAAATAATTTATATAAAAATCTCGGACCACGGTGTTTGTAGTCCCACTCCTCGGAGACGGAAGAAGGCATGAGAATAGGAAATGGAAAAGGGTTGCCAAAATTAATTAAATAGTATTAAAAAAAGGATTAAAATATAAGTATCAAATAGTTCGTTTCGCTAAGGACAAAGGTTTAGCTAGCCATATTTTGGGGAGGGTTGCCAACTGTTTGAAAATTTAAATTAAAATAAGTTATACACAAGTTATATGTATATGAGAGAAATTATGAAATAAATATAGGCAAGACAACGTCTGTCGGATTTTCCAATTCTTATATATAAGAAGGCCTTGTGTGTCTATTTATAGATTCGAAAATTTGTGAACTGATTCAGCAGAAATTTATAGGATGAGTTTGCAACGGTGTGTATTATGTAAACAAAAATTCTGATAGATGGCACTGGTATCGAGATATTTCAAAAAACATTATTTACAGTCCAATTTGCTTCAAATTCAAAACACATATGAGACACACAAATATTCATATTTTAGTTGAAAATTAGACAGATAGGAGGCGCTGGAATCGGAATATCTCTAAAACATATTTTATTAGCTTAATTTTAATTTAATTTCAGAAATTTTAGCTTCTATATAAAACTAACAAAAAACTAATAATGTAAAAAAAATACCATTCCACCAGTCATACGTATGTTTGTAGATCCATATTAATTTTTGCAATTTTTTGCAGCACAATTTCTCTTTAATAATTTTTTCTCTTACCAGTATTTGAAAAATTAAATAGCAATTGAGCTATGCACAAATGAATTTGAGAGCTTACTGTGCAAGATGGCTGTACGAGGAAATGAAGTGAAGGTAAAATTGTGAAGAATTGTTGCAGGAAATTGCAAATAAGAAGAGAATGTATGAAAAAAAAGTAAAAAAATTGTTCAAGTTCATGATAAACCGAATTTTATAAACCTAAGCAAAATCACAATAAATGTGTTTCATTATTTCTGTTGCTTGAAAGGGAACTTTTTTTGTACGCGACTATTGATGTCCTGAGAGCTGCTAACCATGTTAGAAATTTCGATAGAAGAAAATTTCTTTTTCATTTCTTGAGCATATTTTTAAATGATTTTTGTTTTAAATAAAAATAACCGCTATCTGAACAAAGTTGCAATACCGTTGTGCCGTAGTGATCTCTGGTATAAAAAAAATTGCAAATATGCAGAACTTCTTCGGTAGATAGTAAATATACAAAGCCAAATTCCCCTTATGTACTGACACAAATCATTGAGTAGCTATGAGAAATTCGAGAGAAATTTCGAGTTTCAGTTCGTGCAGTTTTTGCAATAAAAATACTGCAAAATGTAACTATCACAAAATGAGAAAAAAAAAATCGTAAGTAGCTGAAAACGTTTGTGGAATGAAATTGGAAGGATTAATAAGGATAACTTGAATGCATCAAGAAATGCTAAAATAATGAGTATTATTGCATGGAATGAAATACTGAAATGAGAAACTTCAGTTTAACATAAACATATGTACTTATATGTAGATGTATAGAAGAAGTAAAACGCTTGTTGTGTGTTGAGTCAGAAACCCGAAAAATCTTCTATTAACGTAGGAAAGTAAAATACATATATAGTTTTATGCAGTGACAGATTTAAAGAAAAAAGCCCAATCAGAAATTCTTAAGAGGGGCAAATTTTCATGTTTGGCAGAAATCTAATTTATTTTAACGCCACTCAATATCCATTCTCACGTAATTCTCATCTATATTCCTCAAGTAATAACCGCTTCGAAGTATGCTAATGGTACCGGAGCGTAAAAGTTTGAATTTTATCAGAATTCCAGCGTTAAATAAGACAAATCGTTAGCAAGTTATGCCTCCTTTTGTTCAGCAATTTTGTCCATACTAGGATTAAAACTAAGTTCATTGATGACCCAGTCAGTGAATTTATGGCGGGCAGCCAAGCGGCCCTTCTTTCGGAGGGACCCGGCCAGCAAAGCATCTTTTGCTGGCCGTTAAAACCGCCACTGCATATATGTATGTATGTATATTTAGTCATTAGGATGCCGGCATAGATATTTTTTATTTTTATGGTCTATTATGTGAATCACCACAGGCAGTTGCCACCTATTTAAATGGTATAATTAAATTTAATTAAAGTGTGAAATAAAATACGCATTGTAATATGAATGCTAACTGCAAAGGTTTTATGAAGCATAATTTGCAAAATGTTTTGAAATAAGATTAAAATAAGATAAGCTGAAATACGTAATATTAAAAATACTAATAATTTAGAGATTTATGTAAAAATCAGTTCAAATTTAACGTTTACTGGAGAAAACTGCCATAAATAAGTTAACCAAAATATTACAATATTCATTTGTAACGAAAGAGTTTACTCAAAAAATTTTTACAGAGAGGGAGAGAGACAATACTGGCACTATACGGAAGAACTCTTATAAAGCTTCATTTCGGAAATATTTTCAATCGGGTTGCAACCTGTTCAAAATGACAATCTAAGCTAATAAATTAAATGAAGTACTAAATTAATTCAATTCATTCTTTAATTAAATTCATACTTTATACTTTAATCAAATTCATAAGCTAATTGAAATAAAACAGTACACTAGTGAAACAAAAGGGTTTATGCGAAAATATTTTTGGAAGAGGTTGCCACCTTTTGAAAATTGTTGATTAAATTTAATTACTAAACTAACTAAACTTCGTCTGCATAATATACCAAAAGTGGTAAAGAAGGCCATATCCAAAAAATATTTTGGAAAGCGTTGCCCCTACTTACAAATCAAAAATCTTGTAAATTTTTAAAATAAATAGAATATCACGCAACATGTGTGAGCGCATGCTAATTAGTAAAATCAGATTATTTCACGTATATATGCTTAACAAATTTTTGGGAACAATTTATAAAATAGTTGGCACACTTCTAAAGTTAAAGCGATTTTTTCTATTTAAATAAAATTTAGTATAAAAATATTAAATTGATATGAATGAATATGTTTTAATTCAGATACATTTTGAAGAGCACTTTCACCCAGCTATGATTCAAAAATCTTTTTCGGACGTATATATATGTACATATATATATACATTAAGGTGGTCCGTAAAGTTTAAAACATTTTTTACATCAGATTTCCTAAATCTCCACCTTATTGACTTTGGAAATCCGATAAACAAAAAAAAAATAATTTTAATTTTTGAGACCACCTTAACACGGATTTACATAACCACTTCAACAAATAGATCAGGATGATCAGCAAAATCCTGTAGCACTCCATGCATCACATTGAGATTGAGGGATTGCACAAAATCTAAGTGGCAGTAATTAGGAAGCGGACGTAAACTTTGTTTTAGTTGTTTTTTCAGTAACTTCCAAATAAATAAATCGCATTGAGCTCATAAAAATTATTGTTGATGAAAATAGAAAAACAAAAATAAAATAAAATTTGTTGCATTTGGAAAAGCTAGTATATGATAAAAATAGATCCGTAATATAAACTGAGGGTCTAAGTTGTATTCAAACAACTAGAGAGGCGGTCTATCTCTTTTTCTTACAAACATCGAGCAATAGCCATGATTTTTTAAATTGCAATGAGAGAAAGTGTACATACAAAAATGTTACATATTTTAGGGAAATAAGCTATGATTTTATTTTCTGTGAGTTTCAACATTAATTCTTTTTCGAATTCATTTCATTTAGACTCAGATAATAAGGGTTATTGCGATCATTTCGTTTGGTTGGTAAAAGTTGTAGACCAAAATTGCAATGCATACTTACATATACATATATATATTTCATTCGTATATGCATTTGCACCATTTACTGCCGTTATTCAAAAAGCACTAATAAAGTAAATAATGTTAAACTTATTTCGGCTAAACAAAAATAGGCAGGGGATTACCTTTAGCTATTGGAATAATTCTTTCGTTAAGTTTTGCCGTATGGATCGATGTGCACTTGCCCAACAGACGCTTCTGGCGTTATTATTGGCATTTTGTTATGCTACCAAATTTATCCTTCAACAAGGTAATAATTATATAATATATCTCTGAAGGATTCCTAGTGGCGTACAATGATGAACCTAAGCTGGAGGATGAGATGTACCGGGCCTGGAATGTTCGGACCAAAACTTTAAGAAAGTCTGCCAATGGGCACGTACCCAACCATATTCCAGGCGGAGGTTTACGCAAGTGAACTCTGTGCCCGCGAATGAACAAGATCGACGCTACTGAATGAAAGCGACATTTCTCTGAACCAACTGGCTATCCACAACAAAGTAACGTTGTAGTAAGTTCAGGGTCACGAAGGGTTTGAAGTCAATGAAAAGGCAGACAATTTGATAAAACTTAGGGCCCATCGACGTTTGCTTGGTCCACAGAGTCTTTCTATGGAATATCCAAGAGTTACACTGCATAACTAATAAAAAGATGAGAGGAGTCTTGGTCACTGGCGTAATACAAAACGTAAAAAAGGCAATTATAATATACGTACTAGATATGCAAGTTAAGATACCATCTTTGAAAGATGGGGCTATGCTGAAAAAGTGGACTGCAAGTTTTGTTGGTTGATTGATGAAACACCAGACATTAGCGTGATTGCTCAAGTGCTATAAGTACTAGACTCGCGCACCTTGAATAGCAACTATTATCTTCATCTAATGTGCTAAACTTCTTAATTAGCCTATGGCTGGAGTGAGAGCATAGATGCGAGGTTCGAAGCCTAAGGTTTTGGGTATTCTTGTTTTTAAGGGTCAGCATGAAGTAATAATAATAATAATAATAATAGTAATAATAATAACAATTCTTTTGTGTAGACTTGGAATTATTGCATCCCCAATATTTGGTAGCTCTCAGTTACACTACAACTAAAGCATAGAAAATCAAACATGCATGCACAGTTTGTTGAAATTAACTTTTGTGAGCGACTCTTGGCAGTTACTTCATTAAATAAACATGTCGATTCGAAACGAAAGCGGAATTCACAAACAGTTCATATTTAGTAACTGCATGCATAGAAAACTACTGACATAGACGGCTTACACACACCCTGTAAGAACCAAGTGGGCTATAATTTTTGCTGTCTGCTAAGAATAAATAGTTCAGATGTAGTGTAAACTCAAATATTTCATACCAGTACTTTTGCAGTAATGCTGAACTAGTCTGCATTGGGGTCTGCGGTGTGGGGTATGTATTTAATTGCTTCGGAGATAGAGATCGGGCGACGTAAAGCGTGAACTACCTCAACATATTTTGGGGTTCAAAACTAGTACGGTTTCGATAGTCTCGGATAAATTTGTCATTAGCGACACTGTCTTTGAAGTGAGGAAGTCTAAGGGCGAAAATAAAGCTCTGCAGGAAATATTTCTGAAGAACATTTTAACCCATTAGTTCCAACATATGGTTCGTTCAAAACACCATTTACAAAAACCAATTTCGAAAGTTGATTAAAGCCGAATGCTACATAGAATTAAATAACAAATAGTTTCATATGGCATTTAGATAACAGCTCTGTTAACTGGTAATGTTAATATTAATGTTAATGTTATTGAAGGAGAACATGAATAAGTATTGTATATTTCAAGGAGACATATTGTTTTTTTTTAAGGTTTTAAAGGTTCTTTCTGGGAAGTCTCCTAAAGAAATTTTCTAGAACATTTCCATTCTTTACCTACTTTTTAAATTTGTTGTTTTTTTTAAGGCTACTTGAAGTAAGTAAGGAGTCTGGTTTAAATTTCCAAAGGCCCTGTTTCCAACCCGATTGGGCCGATGTGTATTTTACAAATTAAATAAATATAGGTTATTGTATAATATTTACGAATAAACAAAAAACAATTTACTAAAAAATTGCCAAAGAAGTAAAAAGTACGAAAAATACAAGGAATTAGAAAGTGTCAGTGAAATATAAATATAAGAAATAAACAAGAACAGAAAATAATGCAGCTAACTCAAAATTTGAAAATAATAAAATCATAGCTAATTACTGAGTTTAAAATGGAAACAAAGTATTTTTTTTTTTGCCTGGTACTAAATTCGTAATAAAAGATGAGAATAACAAACCATTTTTGTTTAACAGCAGCGCTGGACTGTGGTTTATTTTAAAAAAGTAATTTTTCAGTTTAATTTTTTTGAAATTCCAAATAATATTACATGCTATATAATGCTCGAAAGCCTTTTTAAATTAAAATATTCCCTCTTTCACAGAATCGACTTCTCAAGTAAGGACTTTTATGTAGCAAAATTAACTTAAAATACTTTCATACTCACTGCCAGAAGTTTTTCGTTTTACAGCTTTTTGTGAAGAATAGTATTTTTTAACTAATTCAAAAAGTTAACATTTTTACAAGGACAAGTGAAATTGATAACAAAAAATAGCCTAAGGACTTTTTTTAAATAAACGTTCTTAACGCATGAGAATAATTTTTTACATCGCGTAACGAACTACATCACTACGACTACTACTGCTACTACTACTACTAATTACTACTATTTTCTCGAATGTCACTAGTAATTGTTAGTACTATTTTCGTGCTGATTTCTACTACTATTAACGCTACTATTATTTTCCGCTACTATTTTTAATAATTACTACTATTATTTTTTACTAATGATACTTACTACTTATTACTATTCCTATTTTTACTAATTTCTACTACTATTTCTACTAATGCGACCACTAATTTCTACTACTATTTTTACTAACTTCTACTACTATTATTACTAATTCCACTACTAATTATTAATACTATTTTTACTAATTTCAACTAATATTTTATTTAATGCTACTAATTTGTACTACTATTTTTACTAATATTTCTACTTATTACTATTCTTATATTTACTAATTTCGAATACTATTTCTACTAATAATACTACAAATGTCTACTACTATTTTTGCTAATTTCAGCTAATATTTTTTTAGTACTACTATTAATTTCTACTACTATTTTTAATAATTTCTGCTTTTAATTTCTACTACTAATTTTTTACTAATGCCACTAGTAATTATTACCATTACTAGTGCTACTATTATTTTTAACTATTATTTTACTAATTACTACTACTGTTTTTACTAATGTTACTACTAACTATTCCTATTATTACTAATTTCTACTACTATTTTTACTAATGCTGCACCGAGTTTCTAATACTATTTTTACTAATTTCAAGTAATATTTTTTTAGCGCTACTACTAATTTCTACTACTATTTTTACTAATGCTACTACTAATTACTAGTACTATTTTTACTAATTAGCTATAATTTTTATTTATGCTGACACTAATTACTACTACTTCGTGCTACTATTACTTTTGCTAATGCTACCACTGATTACCACTATTACTTTTTTATTAATTTATATTACTATCTTTTTAAAAATTTAAAATAGTGGAAATTAAAATTATACTTAAACTGATTTATTATGTTAAATGTACATACTCTTTTGGTTTTTCTTGCAGGGCGAGAAAACAGAGTCAACAGTCGCAAGGGCTGCAACATATGATGGTGATTTTGTTTAGCCCACAACAACAAACATAACCGCAGACAATAACAAATATCAACAGCGGCTTAGTGGTGGCAAGATATGTCATATATTTATGACATAAAGAAAAGCCAAATAAACAAAAATGTAATGGCAAATAAAGCGAGAAGAAAAGTTATAACTTAGACACCTACGCACATACACTACGATGCAATATTAATATTTAGATGTGTATTTGTTTTTGTTTTTTTATGTTGCTTATAGTCTTATTTACACGTACACTGGAGTTCATAAAAACAAAAAATCAAAAACAAAGCAAATACAAAACTTATTATTGCATGGCATATTTGCAATGCTCAAATGTGTGTCGCAAACACACATATACAGTTATATACATATGTATGTACATACATATGTGTACATTTTGGAAGATGAATGCCAATGTACATACATATGTGCTTGTATTTGTAGAACTTTTCCATGTGATTGTTATAGTTGCGGTTGCTGCTGTTCGTTATCCTTAGCCGCAGCAAACATCCTTTTCGTTTTCTCATGCCGCCGGTTGCTTTGCATACTAATTAGCAATGAAGATATTTATATGTATAGGTACGAATGTTTGTGCGGGTGTGTGTGTGAGTGTGTTGTCATCGTCACATTGCTGTCTTGTCATTATTAAAGTCCATTGCTCCCATGCATACATAAATTATCTACTATGTATGTACTACGTGCTACGTGCTGATTGCCATTACGGCTGTTTTCTTTTCACTTTATTGCCTGCTTTATTTTTGTTAACGGAATATTGTGTGTGGGGGTTTTTGCGGTATACGTTTTCTAATTGTAACTTTATCATTTTTTCAACATTCTTATCTGAGACTTTTAAATTACTCGTAGGAGCGTATCTGTTTTGCCTTGGTGGGACTGTAACTCCTATGTGGAATATGGTGTATTCTCTTATACTCATGTTAACCGCTTATATTTAATTTCTAAGTACAAATTGTTCAAATCCAATACTTCTTAATTATTTGGGGAAAAAACTATTTTTTTTATTTACGGTTTCCCAATTCAAGTTGCATGTAAAAGCAGTCGAAAGTACGCAATAGAAATGCACAGTAATAGTAGCTACTTTTTCACTCATTGTTCGGAAATAAAGCAGCATACGATCTATTCAATTTAGAACACCGATATTGGTGATTTTATCAGTAGACTTCGTTTGATTGATACGTAAATAGCCCACAAAATTTTACAGTTTTATATGTCGAATGAAGAGTTTTAAAATAAAACCGCAATACAATTCGGCAATTCACAAACTATCTTATTTGATGTTATTGTTATATGTGCTTTTTTATTCAAACTCCTTGATTTTGATTACTTAATATGTGAACCAAGAACTGAGATGATAAACCAGCTTTAAAACTATATTTTTTAAAAGAGCCAGTCAGCACGTCCTTTTTCCGAGATGTAAAGATGCGAAAGCAACCGCCGTAGCCGAGTGTGTAGGTGGATCCCGGGTTCAAATCCTGGTAGGAGCATGAAACATCAAAAAATTATAGAAACAATCTTTTCTAATCGCAGTCGCCCCTCAGCAGATAACGGCAAATCTCCGAGTGTATCACAGCACGAATTGTGAGAGAAGTTCGGCCAAAATTGCTTAAGCGATTATAGCGCCAATTAAGTAAGTAAGTAATATTATAGAAAAATTAATTTAAATCAGGGTTACTCGAAAAGAACGTAATGCCACTAGAACTTGTCAAGGTAGCCACGCCAACTGACAACGACTTCTGTTGGAAGGAATATAAAGACAAGTTAAAAGCGTTGTGACAGCAGTCGTTGCCAGTTGGCGTGGCTAGCTTGACAAGTTCCCGTACCTAGCCCTTGCAGGATCTAAGTTCCTTGTTGTGACATCTAAAAAATTAGCGAGGTTGCCAGTTTGCGGAGATTGCTCTCTAAGCATCCAAAAATTCCGAAATCAAACTGTAGAACCGATGAAAAATCGACTGAAAGCTACGAATAATCCGTAGAGGATCTGGTCAGCATGGACTTTTCGAGATGCAAAGTCGCAATAGGCTTCGAACCCTCAAGATACTACAATCCGTTTACCATTATAGTAAACAATAAAATAGAAGGGTTAATACATAGCTTCAAGCCATTTATGCCTCCGCGAATAGATGGAATTTTTCCAGCCATGCTCCAAAAGACTCTTGTAGTGGCCCCATGGTTAAAGGCGATATGCAAAGGAAGCCTAAGGTTGTCTATAGTCTGAAGGAAAGTTCACACCCAAAGCAGGAAAAATCAACTCTATCTACTCGAAGGAGTACATACCTATTAGTTTAACTTCGTTCCATTGGAAAACTCTGGACGTACACATAAGAGACGCCATAGTACCCAGCAGGTTAAACAAAAGAGCAAAACGCGTATACAAAAGAAGATCGACAGAAACGAGACTTCCTTCATTGGCGATAAGTATAGAAAAAGCTCTTGAATACAAATAATATGCCTTAGCAGTGTTTTTGGTCATAAGCGGATCTTTTAGCAATTTATCAATAGAAGCTATGAAGGTAGCCTATGAGAAATTCGAAGGACAAGTACCCAAACTAGTTGCATTTGTGGATAACATTGCCAGAAAAGTATCTAGACACAATAAGTTATATAATGAGCCGAACTCTTGCAGCAATATATCAGTGGACCTAACAGGGAGGCTTGAGAATAAGGGCGGACAAAATGAACTTCATACTTTTTATTTTTATAGAGGTTCTCAGTATCTGTAGAGGAACTATTTTGAGGTCAGGGTGAAGAAGCCAAGCAACCATTTGCTAGCTAGAAAAACCTGGGGTTCTTTGGAGCCTCTCAACGGCACTAATGCATTGGTGCTACATGACAATAGTAAGAATAATATTACCCTTTAAGACGGTGGTGGGGTGGACTCTAGCAAAAAACTTCCATATCTCCAACCTACGGAAAATCATTAGGGCCTCATTACACTCTCAATTTAGAATGGGGGCGCTGATAGCTACTTTACCAATTAGCCTTGCTGCGGAAGGCCTGATAGGCAAATTTGCGCTTCAATTGGGGGAAAAGAAGTTTCGCAAAACACTTAAAGAAAATGATTGGCGTATAGGCATGAAACCTAACCGAAATGCTATTAACATATTTAAAAATTACTCAAAAATGGCCGGAACTTAATACTCATTGCAGCATACTTATCTAATCTAAGTATCCCCAACCCTCTTTCGTTTCACACCACTTTATTTCAGTTAACTTATTAACTAATTTTTATATAACTTTTTAAAAAGACGGCAGCCCCCATCAAATATATTTTTCAAGTAAAGTTTTCTGAAACCTCCCTCATTTGACACTCGTGTTGAAATATTTCATTAATAATTAATTTATTTTGATTAAATTTTTCAATAGGTGGCAACTTTCTCCAAAAATATTTTCGAATTCGGGCTATCGTAAATCTTTTCCGATTGATATCAATACATTAGCTTCATTCAGTTAAAATATTAATCAGGTTTAATTAACTCTAACACAAATGGCAACCCTCAACAAAACTATTTTGTAAATAAAGCTTTCTTAAATCTTCTTTTGAGAGGATCGATGTTACATTTCATCGATATATTGAATTATTTAAATTAAATTTTTTCAACAGGTGGCAACCTTTTACAAAAATAGTTTCGAAAATAGGTTATCTTAAATCTGCTCCGTTGACATCAGTGTTTTTCTATTTCAGTTTACTTAATAATTTAATTAAACAGGTGGCAACCCTCTTCAATAATTTTTTCATGTTACCCCTTTTGTTTTATGTATATACATGTGCATGCATGTACATATGTATGTACTAAATTTTTGCATTTATTTGATTAATGAATTTATATTTTAATTTTTAAGTAGGTGGCAACCCTCGTAAAAAAATTTTCATATTGTCCTATCTCGTTGTATATATGTACTATATAATTGCATTTATTTTAATTAAATAATTTATATTTAACTTTTTGAGCAGGTGGCAACCTTCTTCAAAGATACTTTCTTTCGTTATTGCAATATTAAAGCTGATTTGTTAATTTGAATAAATTTAATTGTTTAAATATTTGGCAATTTTTTTTTTAAATATCATACATAATAATCCGGGTTATAAGCAATTTATGTGCAAATTTCAACCACCCGTTTTCTCGTCTCATAAGGAGCTTCATTTAAAAAATTAGAGATAAAATGAACACATTATTTTTGCTGCAGATTTCACATGAATTTCATCTTCTACGATTCTCTTTCCCATTTTTTAATGTTGCTGTATTTGTAAATTCTTATTGCAACTGAACCGCTGGGTTTTAGCATCGCGACAATCAGACGCTTAATTGGGAATATAACAACTACCTTTCTTTGCGCTGCGCTGGTGTACAACTTCCCGACGTTGCTAATTAAAGAAACGTAGAGCCACAATTGTAACATGGAGAAAGCGGTTTTACAAAAAAACAAAAAAGAAGAGAAACAAGTCACTTAAGTATAGTGGTATATTATCCTTACAAAAAAAAAAAAAAAGAAGAAAATACAAGAAATAAAGACAATGCTCGCGTAGTTGTAAAAGTATATATTTGTATATCTTAAGCCGCAGAAAAATATAAAAAATAAATATATAATATGAAATGAAGCCGAAGTTGCCTGAGATGGCGAGACGGCTACTTTGCGTGTAAAACCGCCAACAGGAAACGGAAACACGTTGCGGAAATGTGGTTGGCGAGTGCATAAAACTCTCATTTGTTTGCGTACACGTCTATGCGTAAGTATTTACATATACATACATATATATGTATGCTTGTGTCTGCGTTAGTAGCACAGAAATATACATATTTTAATTTTCTTAAGCAATCAAAGGAATCCACTCATTTTCGTGCAGTTATTGTACGTATTTACTTACTTAAGTAGAAATTTACAAGCGTACACATACCGTTATATATAAGTATGTATATACATTAAGCTGTGTAAATACACACACGCACACACACACACAATCACGTTTTCATAAAATATATATGTATGTGTGCACATCATTATGCGTACATTTAATAACTACGTAGAAACAACATTTTTATGGATATATTTTTAATTGCATCCGCAAATGCCAGCAACAGTTAAACGACCAAAAAAAGAGGAAGCTTAAATTGTTGAGTTCATCAGTGAGGACTCTCAGCAATAAGATGTACGCTAAGCTGGATGTTGTAGTTAAATGAGCAGAATATATGTACATTGTACATTGTACAATTTAAATGTGGAAGAAAAATTATATTTTAATTGTGTAAATGAAACATTTAAGCGAAAATTTGTTACTGTCGTAAAAGACTCATGCACTCATGCATATACATACATACATGCATACATACGTATGCAGATACTTGGAGTACATGGCGTATGAGTAATTAAAAAAAATGTGAAGTTACACCGAATAAATCAAATTGAAGTCAACATTTTATCGTAAAAAGTTACCGCACAGAATTATTATTTTTAAATTGAAAATGAAGAAACAACTAAAGGTTGAAACTGCACACTGCAACAATTTTGGGGCTACTGAATACGGTCTGGGTTTCATTGTATTCTATACGAAGAGTAAAACACCCAGTTCGTTTAGTAAATAATGCTAGCTCGACTTTTTTTATGACTAAAGTCACTTTCAAAGAATGTTGTAACGTGTGTTTGAGTTTATATTTTTTGAGTGAATATTTAAATTATAAAAATTATTTATTGGTTACCCGGTATATGAAGGGTTCGACTATAGATCTAATTGACCTAATATCTATCTTTGAAGATATTGAACGAACAGAAAGAAATGGAAATTAATCAAATAATAAAAACGCGGTCGCCTTTGCCACCTCAGGAATGCAGAGACTGGCATTTGAGGATAGCCTTAGGATCATGCAGGACCGAATTGTAAACTTATCTCAAAAGCCAGTTGTTACTGGACGTGGTGAAGTCTTTGCTCGAATTTTCAGGACAGCCTGAGTCTTATTTGTCGTGGAGTGAGGCAGCACAAAATGCATACGAAATTTCAAGGTCTACTGTGATAGCTCATCGCTTACCACTTAGAGTTTTGACGCTAAGATTATCCACATTGAGACAGGGGATTTCCAGTATCCTGGAGTGTTACAATAGGGTTGAGAAAAAACTGTCTTCACTTCCCTGCAAAATAAATATGTCTTACGAAAGGAATACTGCAGATGCAATTATCGAAAAATATCGTGAAAATGACGTAATGACCTGTCAGCCGCGTAGGCAGTAGCTCAGGGGGTCGTTGGGATTCACGTACGCTATATTTCTGTGGTAAGCTTTGCCAATAGATCAACCGACTTGACATGAAAACCGCAATCAGCAAATATAACAGGGCAAACACTGATAGCCAAATAAATCGTTATTTCGTGAGAGAGTATAGAATTGATTACTGAAGGAGAACGCCAATTAAATTTTAACTAAAACCGGCAGGGCGAAAATCGAGTCTCACAACCTCGGCAAGCATGGATGTAGAGTGTTCGTCATCTCGCCTACGGCGAAATTTAAACTTCACAAAAAATAAGAATAGGCAATTTCAAAAGCGCATGACGTCCCTCCAACGGCCAAAGGCGGATACATAAAATGTTGTTGAAAATTGTTGTTTGAAATATTTTACTAGCATCCATCTCTGACAGAATCTGTACGCGGATAATTCCGAACTCTACATAAAATAAAATTACAAATAATTTCACAAAAAAATTAGGTATGAGCTTTGTTAACTTGCTGTGCTAACTTTAAGAATGGGCTCATAAATAAATATTGCACATTTCAAGTGGACATATTTGTATTTTTTTATTTTCTGTAGACGTTTACGTTCATTAATAAAATCTTTTGAATGAGCAGACTAATAGTAAAATTTTCTGAAGAATAATTTCCCTGAACTTTTTACGCTTCAAGAAATTCTAATTTGGTTAATGTGATATTTATTGCAATTCCGATTTTTATTAATCGAAAAAATAAAATAAAATCAAAATATCTACCACCAAACACTCATTAAAAAAGCGTGATGAACTAATTTTTGATAATAAAATAATGAATATTTTTTTGAAGGGAGCGTAACGGCTATAATTTTTATAAAAAACATCGTAATTTAATCGTTATTTTCTGATTTTTATATGTTCGATAGAAAATAATGGATTTAAAATTTTTCGATAATATTTTATCGATAATGTTGATTTTTTTTCGATCAAAAATAATCGTCATGCTTGGATTTACAAATTTTCGATCATATTTCATCGCAATTTCGTGATATTTTTTGGACAAAACACATATTATTGCAGGGATTGCAACGGCCATAATTTTTATAAAAAAAATCGTTGGCTAATCGATATTTTTTCATTTTTATTTTGCGTTAAAAATAATTGCTATGCTTGGATTTATAACTGTATATATTATTGACATCGTCGACCATATATTATGACCGAAAAATTGTTAAGACAGAATAAAGATTATTTTTGATAAAAAAAGAAAATAAAAATCAAAAAACAAGAATTATGCAATGATTTAAAAGTAAGGCTTAGATCGATAGATTCGAGTTTTATTTTGAATAAACTAACGATTATTTTCGTCCGCTTTGTAATCAACTTTGGTCTTAAAAGAACGATTCACAAAATAATAATTATTGCAGAGAGAAAAAATAATACTGGAAAAACGAGTTTTATTTTCGTTCAAGCAAATATAACTCGATATATAAGTTTTATTTTAAAAAGGTATTACTAATATTGAATATTGGTATCCGCTATGAACAAGTTTTTTGACTTTTAAGAAGTTATAGGAATGTTAAGTGAGGGAAAAGGTTTTTGGTAGTGTAATTTTTCGAGTGACAGCTGTTTTGTAAGACTGGCATTACTTTTGAATCCAAATTTTTAAACATTTTAAAATCTATAGTAATGTATATTAAAACCCGTTTTTTTCTATTCGCTGCGCCGATTTTTTATGTGAAATTTTGGTAAGGAATTTGCATAAGATCTACATTGTTTTAGACATAGAAAAATCCCGATAGGTGGCGACGTCGAGTCGAGCCCAGTTATTGACAGATACTATTAGGAATCAACGCGTTTCATATTCAAAACATAAATACAGAGATCGAGTTGGTGCTAAAAACAAAACGAAGAAAACTCGGATCCGGTAGGTGGCGCGGTAGTCGAATTATAGAACAAAGTTATATGCATAGCCTATTGTATTGACATCTAGATATTAGATTAGATTTTTGGAGTCAACTTTACTTTTTTGTAAATATAAGTAATTTTTGTTTATAAATATAGAATTTGTAAACAAATCGACTATGGCGCCGCCTACTGGCGTTTTTTCAAATGAAACAAAACATTAAAAGATGGCACAATGCCGTAAACGGTATTTTTAAACTTAAATTTTATTAAGAATAGCGGCAATTCGTTCAGATGCAGCAACATTTCTAATTTCAAGATACCTATTTGCTATATCAATCAAATTTCACACCCAATTCGCATCATCAGCATTGGCGTCAAATGCTGCATCCTTGCATCAGCAGGTAAGCCACATAATCACACCATACAGCCAACCTTTAACGCAAATTGGTAAGCGGTTTCGCTAGCAGCCAAATGTGCCGAGACTAACGAAGCGTGTAGTGTTACTGCAACGAACAGAGATACCCCGAGGCTGCCGCAATATTGAAACAGTACGGGAAAACGTATGGGAAAAAAGAATGCATGAAATGCAAGTGAGAGAAACGTCCATCACAAAACGTGACCATCGTCGTCGTCGTAGCAACATCTCATGCGTCAAACATAAATTGAAAATTTGCAGTTCACTGCAACGCAGACAAATGCAGACAGTTGGATGTACGAGGGTGTGTAGACACGTGGAGGTCTAGCCGCTGTGCAGTGAGTGGGCTGTAGGCGTGTAAGCAAAATTTTGTTGTCGCTTGAGGCGTTGAAGTTATTGCTGTCGTTTTTATAGTGGATTGCACGGCAGACGCGACGAGATTGAATGATGCCAAAGGCAGTGGAAATATGAAATTGGACGCAGCCGAATGCGCGCTAGATGCTGTTAAAAGTTGAAGCAGCGGAAAGTGAAAATTAAAAAAAAAATATATATATATATGTATGTATATATATGCCACTGCAAAGTTAAAGTATGTAAAGGATTGGCTAGCGGAGAGGTGCAAAGAAAGCAGATTACATTAACTTTGGCACAGCACTGGTGGAAAATGGAATTAAGCCGCTGGCTTCAAATTGAAACTCTGCCTTACAAACCCAATTACCTCACCGCAACATGTTTGTATGGCGTGCGACGCTGTGAGTGTGTTGACGCTATTCGTTTGAACTGACACCACTGTTGCACTTACCTCTGTACCCATCTGTAGCTGGGCATTGGATTGCCTTCGGCGACACATTCAAATGCGGCTGGACTGAAAAGTGGCGCTGTAGTAAGCCGATCCGGACCGGCTGAGACAATTTTCGGTGGATCTGTGTACAGTTGGCAGAGGTGATGAGAAAAAGCAAAGAGAAAAATACTTGAGTGATGGATTGATAAAATTAAATATTTTAAAGTGTGATAGACAAAATAAAACTCAAAGGTATGCGGTGGAAGCTTTTAAAAGATTTAAGGAAATACAAGTAACTTACATTTAACGTCCAACTGCACGGACAGTTGCTCTGAGGTGCCTACAGAGTTTTGCGCTTGACATGTATAAAGTCCTGCATCACGACGGCCGACAGGTCGTAGCTGCAGCGTTTCCTGTAATTGGAAGAAAAGAGAAAGTCAAAAAAAAAAAAAAAAATCCCATAGTTAAAGAGTGTAACTGGAAAAAGTGCGTAACATAGTAAAGTAATAGCAGACCACAAAGTGCGGTTCAAAATTGGAAACTGCAAGTAAAATGAAAGTGAGGTAACGCAAGAAGGTTGGTTGGTTGGCTGTAGTGCTATTCAAATTTTCACTGAGCATTAATTTAGCGCATAATAGGGCCGTTTTGCTATACTTCTCGTGGACAATGAAATTTTTTCTACATTCGCCAACAGGCACTGTACTGTACCTGCACTGTTTTAAACAAAAAGGGTTTATAAATTTATGCATATCGCTCATCGCAACTCTAAATATGTTGCTCTACAATGTGTTTCCCGAAAGCCAATACGATTTCTACGTTGTCCTCAATGACGCAGCTGTGGCATATTCTGTTATATGAAAGTCATGTTTTTCTAACGGAAAGTAAATAATTCTCTCCTTGACTAACCAAGCAGCTCTGCTTTTCTATTTAGGCTATAGTCACGTCCTATCGTACGCTTCTAGATCTTTGATCTCCTCCTCCTTGCAAGCAGCTTTCTATTTGTATCTGTTCGAGGGGCTATCTCAGTACCGCCGCTACAGATTCATTCGAAGCCTTGTGCAATTCGTCAGCGCCTTTGTGGCCTTCTTTGTTCCGATGGCTGCTGCGAACCCAGACGAGAGAGACTGCCATTTACTGAGACGTGAGCGTAGCTCCATATTGAATTTTTTTCACTAGTTTAGTATTGGTTTCACAAGATGATATAGCCGGGAGAGCCGCCAGACTATCTGAATAAATCCGATTTTTCTTTCCAACACTCTGAGTCTGCCTACTGATATTGCATTATTTATTTGCCTAAAGCTGGCCATCAAGCTAGTATGTCGCTGGTAAGGATAATATTTATAGCAGCGGTGTACATCCTCGTCATATGTTACGGCTATAAGCTGCAATTTTTTAATCTCGCCACGTTGAGGTTTCAATTTAATTTTGTCTCTAGGATAACTCACAGACATTTCGTATTGGCGGATAGGAAGTCTGAACTGGAATATCTTATTCTTATTTGCAAACAGTACGAATTCGGTTTATTTGGGTTAACGTTAAGGCCACTAACTTCGGTCCTCATGTGTAGTCTACCCAGCGCTACTCTAGTATTTCACTTACTGTAAAAATAAAGATTTCGCTACTATCTATAACAGTGAGGAGAGTACACCCCTTGGGGAGTACCTCTGCCAACACTTTTAGTTACTCGACTATTCCTCGTTTTTAAAGTTAATAATTTTAGTTTTCAGCGTCGATCGCATACAACCAATTACCCCGTCGTTCACAACAACTTCTATAAGTGATTGGATGCATTAGGCTGACCCAACGGTCTGGATATTGACCCAATTCCAGTCATAAAAGCGCACAGTACCTCGCCCTACATAATTTTGAGGATAATGACCAATGGTAAGCTGGGTTATAGGCCATTTCTACTACCTCGAAATTACGCAATTTTGATCCTCAATTTAAACTTAAAATTGTGACTGTTTACACGCATATCTCAATTTCAATCGTGATTTTGTTGAGAGTTGTTTTAAATTAAACATTAATTAAACTTTAGTTATCGATTAAATCGATTTATCGATTTATCGATTCAACTTTACTTCTTAAGTTCTGACCAATGGTCACGCTGAGTTGGACAGGCGAAATTGAGTGAACTTTATGACGATTTGGCTGAATCACTTAGATGTTAGCCGTTACAACAATAAACCAGCGATCGATTGAAGATGTTAACTTTAATGTTTTTGAATGCATCCAGAAACTCTGATAAAGTATATTACCTGAGTTGCAGTGATTTTTCTATACATCTTATCACTACATGAAGAGTAAAGGAAACTAAGCTTAGAGGTCTAAAGAAGTTTGCCATTCCGTGGTTCTTCCTTCATAGCAATACAAGTTCCATAGATAATTTCAAGTAATCCTTTACTTACTGTGCCATGGTCTATGCTATCCCATCCGGGCCTGAAGATTTTAAAGGATAGAAGCTATTTATTGCATAGATGATCTTTTCCACGCTTATTATTACGTTCAGTTCTCTATTAGGTGTATGTAAAAATTTAATTTGAACGAATGTTGCTGCATATTGTTGACAGCAAACATAATTCGTCGCTTTAATAAAAGGTAAGTTGGTGTGCTCTTTTAAGATGATCCTGCTGAGCCGGAGGACTTTAAGAAAGAAAACAATTGTTTCGGAAAGAGCTTGTGCAATTGCATATCACAATACTTTGTTTGCAGTATCGATACTGCTTAAACAACCAACATTACCACTCAGTATCAAACAATTATTTTTCGACTTTTATCCACTTAACGCAAAATATTTTTAGATATTTAGTTGATAAATAGAAAAGAAGAGTCAAAGTTTTGTTGATGCAGAACTTTTAATATCCGACGCATTTTTTATTTTAAACGAAGAGTAAATGGTGGTCCATATACTTAGTAGTTTTTTCTTAAACTAAAAACTCAATATATCATAGATTTGTTCAAAGGAGAAAATATTCCTATTATCCAATTTCATTCATGTGGCTGCCTTCGTATGCTTCGTACAGTAGTGCATGCGGTGAGGTCAGTTTTCCAAGTCCTTGTTGACGGGTTCTGGTTCTATCCCACGAACAATTTGCTCGATATTTGCGTTAGAGGCCTGGATCTGTTCGCATAACATGGGTAGTAAAATTACAGCTCCCAGTTGGACAATTGACATCGCCGAGATGGCTGATAACACGATTACCGAACTTGGTACACAAAATATCGATTGCGCTATTGACTCTTTGCTATGACATGCCATCCTTCTGAAACCAAACATCAACAAACAATAAAGTCCATGTCCTCAATTTCGGGCCAAAAAACCTCACCGTAGACCGAAATAACGTTTCTGGCGGCAGAAAAATATACCAATATTGCAACCTCTGTCGTTGCGTTGGTCTCGCGACGATCACGTGCAGGCTTTCCAATCCCAAGGTTCGGCAGTTTTGCTTGTTAAGATAACCGCCGAGATGAAAATATGCTATGTCAGGAAAGTTGAAAAGCGGTGTCCATTTCGAGCTGCTGCAAGGCCCACACTGAGTAGAGTTGTTGAGTTGTTGAGATCGATGGAGAGTCGACTAACATTTCTCTTTAATAAAAAAACTGTTTCGATTACACAGCATTGGCTATACAATTAAGCTTGGGATATTTCTCAACTTTTTTTAAGGATCAAGCGATTCATTTCCTTCCGTGGAAATGTGATACTGACTTTCTGTTAGGTTGACATTCTATAACTATGTATATCTACATATGTATTTTCGAAAAAAAGCAATAGTATATCAGAAAAGGCCAAATGAATTTCAGAAAAAATCGAATGGATTTCAGAAAAATGCAAATGTATTTCAGAAAAGGCCAAATGAATTTCCGAAAACCACAAATGAATTTCAGAAAAGGTCAAATGCATTTCAGAAAAACACAAATAAGTTTCAGAAAAGTACAAATATATCTCAGAAAAATGTTTTTAGAATATTTTTGGATAAATAAACTTTTGCATATGTCCGATTTATGCTGATAGATAACTTAGTAATCGTTATGTCTAATCTATATAAAAATTAAATCTCTTCCCTTACCCCGTTTTCCCTTTCGGCCAACATAATATAAAAGATTTATAAATGCGAATAATGTACCACTTGCAACGGTGTGGTTTTATTTAAAAATTAGACTTCTGTATGCAACTCTACTTGCACTTTCAAAGTTATATTCTTGACCGATGTGGTTGGATCCTTTGCCACCCATAAAATCATCCTGTCGATCTTATCTCCCGACAATTTGTTTTTTTTTTCGCGTTTATAACGGTTTCGTTATGCTGGTTCAAGGAGGAAATGGGGGTGATACTTAAATTGTATATGGATTTAGTAACCGTTATGTTCTATTATCACAAATTGGACGTATACAAAAGTTAATTATCCAAAAATATTCTAAAAACGTTTCTCTGAGATATATTTGTACTTTTCTGAAATTCATTTGTGTTTTTCTGAAATGCGTTTGATCCTTTCTGAAATTCATTTGTGTTTTTCTAAAATTCATTTGGCCTTTTCTGAAATTCATTTGTGTTTTTCTAAAATTCATTTGGCCTTTTCTGAAATTCATTTGTGTTTTTCTAAAATTCATTTAGCTTTTCCTGAGTTTTTCTGAAGGACTGTTGTAAAAGAAAACTCGTCTTCCACCAAAATTAAGTTTTTATGAATTTGTGATAAGTTACTGTCACTATGCGAGTAATTGGGATAGCCGAATTTCAAACTACTCGATTGTGTTGCGAGCGGTTAGTTGAAATTCAACTGTTAGTCGAGTACTTACTACTCGACTATCAACCAGCCATTTACAAAGTTGTTAATCGACCAGTCGACTAGCAGGAAGGTCGAATTTTCGTAACAACATTTCCTAAAGTGCGAATCTCTTTTGTTTGTAAATATTTAGAATGCTGCTGTTGAAATTCACTTAAACTTTTTATACTCTAAAATATCCGCCAAGAAGCCTCGCTTTTCTTCGCAATCTTTTGCTATAATTCCTTTCTTTTGCTCTTTTAATAAATTTTCTTGGTAGCGCCGCATTAAACCCACAAAATTATTTCGCTCTTGATGGCCTCAAGTTAAGCTATCGGCTAGATCTACTATGTACACTCATACATACATACAAAAAACCAACAACAACAAACATATGTATGCACACAAAAATACACACAAACACGAATACACTTTGCCCTCAATAGCCTTGTTATTGTGTTGTCAGATATTTCATGCTTTTGTTTTATTTAAAGTTGTACTCACTTGTAAACTGGCAATTTCCGAACGTCCGGCGCGTCGCCAAACGATGCTTGCCGGTGGATTGGCGTCGGCGACGCAACGCAGGATAAGCGCATCCTTATCCTCCTCCAAGTCGATTTCCGGTGAGCCAATTAGACGGATGGTTGGCGCATCTGTGGAAAAGACAGACAAAATTGTTGAGACTGTAGAAACAACAATAAACCAAATATACAATATATAATAACAAAAACAATAACAATAACAATAACAATGACGCAACGCAGCGGAAGCATTAAAATTGTAACAATCATAGTAAAAGTTGGCCCCGCTGCCGGTCAACGTCACCTGCCTGAGCTGCTATTGACAACAATAATAAAATCGTTAAGAAAGCAATAAAAATTTTACGGTAAAAGGATTTGGGACCAGCCAATCCATTTTCGAGGTGAAAAGACTCAAAAGACAGAAGTGAGTAAGGCAACAAGGCAAAAAAACAACAACAAAAACAATAAACTATAAATGGAATATTGTAAGAAAATAAACAAAAAGGAAACGCGACATAGACACGAAATTCTATTGCACACAGACCGAAAGCAAATGTTAGCTATGCACAGCGATGGCGGCGGCGGGGAGGGGGGGATGAGCGAAAGCGCGGAAATGTGAAAATTCGCAGTTAATTTAATTGATTTTCGTTGGGAATGCGGTGGCGGCGATGTTGAAATCAAAACAAGGTACAAAGCTTTTAAGCGATAGATCGATGGCGGTGCGGAGAGTGTTGAAAATATAGTAGAGTACTGTGCTGAGCATAAGGCAACTAATGGAATTTGGCTTTTTGGGTGACTGCCAAATGGAAATATTAGCAGCCTAGCAAAGTCAGATGGACGGTCGGCCGGCCGGCCAACGGTTGTCTAACAAACAACCTGGCTTATGGCAAACAAATAGATTTGAGTTGTTTTTGGGCGAAAAAGGTGCAATAGAGCGGGGACACAACGATATGTACATAGTATATATGACAAATATGTATATATATATATGTATAATTTTATGTGTCTGTATTTATTTTGTAATTGTAGTTGGGCGTGCATGGTAAGCTTTTGTTGATTTGTGGCTTACTGCGTGGCTTAGTGTGACTGATGTCAGCGTAGTGGCGGGCAGTCAACGCTAACTAAATTGATAGCGAGTAGGCGGGCAGTTCCAATAAATGTATGTACATATGTACACAAAAGCTCGGTTAGGGTGAATATTTAGATTCAGCGCCCAGTGAAACGAAAAACTTATTTAATTGAATTTCTATAACAAGAGAACGTCACAGTAAAATAATAAATATTTGTTTTATTTAAGTTGTGGGATTTGCGCGGGTTATTGTGAATTGAATTAAATTTTGTTGCATTGATTTGTGGTTAGAAATTGTAATTAATTTGACAAAGCCATGAACTAAATTAAATTGTGAAGCTTTTAGATACTTCAGAAAAAAGCAAAACGATGTATACAACGTGTTAATCCATAGGCCCAGAATAATAATTATTTGTTGGTTGAGTATTCTGATAAAAATTATGAGCGTCAAAATTTTTTGAACTTTCAAAATTTGCGAAGGTTAATTTTTTTTTGTGAAATTGATTTTTCTGGCTCATAACGTTAAAAAATGTTAGAAGTTTGAAGATTTTTCGAAATTTAAAATATTTTGAAAGCTTGAGCGAAGGTTAATTCATATAAGGTGAAGTTATTATAGCAGCCGATGCGATTTTTTTTTTCAAAAGCCGTAATAGCAAACACAAAATGTATGTAAATTTTGACAACTCTTACGCTAAAGCAAAAACAAAATACATGTGCATTTTGTAGTTGCACTTAAAACGCTACATTATATGAATTCACCTTGGCTTAATCCATTCAATTGTTTTGAAAATTCTTAGATTTTATTTATTTTTCGCGATTGGAAATTCCGATTCTCCTCATATTATAAAAACTAAAAAATTTTAATGTTTTCTTGCCAGATTCATATATTTTTTTTGGGCTATTGTATTAAACCAACAATATTAATTTTTGAGCTCAAGGCCAATATAAGGAAAGTATTTTGGAATATTGTCGCATTAGGTTCCAGGAGGAACGATTCACCAAGCCAGGTGGCTGTCTCCAGATCAAAAAACTCTACACCAAATCGTTCATATTGCGATAGATAGAAATCAAGTTTCCAGTGTATTTAACGTAAGTACCCACCGAGGTCCGAACATCTACTCGGATCATTATCTTGCCACAGTCAAGATGCTTATCTGCCTTTGTGCAGCAAAGAATGTGCGTATAAATAGACAGGGAAAGCTGCAATCGTAGCTACAGACAGCTACTAAAGCGACGCTCGACTCCCTCACCTGCTCACTAAGAGCAATGGACAGCAAAACGGAACTTGAGCATTTGGATCATATTTCTCTCTCACCGAAAAATAACAAAATGGCGTGGTAGGATGAGAACGATGCCAGTGGCTGTGAAAAATAGAGAGATGCCTTATTCGCAGAAAGAAGAGAGAACTATGTGAACGCGAAGAGCGTGCGAAGTTAGCTGACAGCAAATGCGACCGAAAATTTTACCAAAAGCTGCGGCGACTTACAGCAGGTTATAAGATCGGGGAAACTTACTGTAAGAACAAGAACAGCAACTTGGGGACTGAAACCCAAAGTAAGCTAAGTAAAGTAAGTAATACAGTGAGAGCGTAGCCGGAGAAGATGAAGATCCTGAACCCCATCTCGCTGACGACGGCATTGGCATCTCTTCTTTCGATTTCGACGAAGTTCGAAAAGCAATAACGCAGCTACGGAACAACCAAGCTGATGACGCTGATGCCTTACCAGCAGAGGTATTCACGATACGCCAAATATTTTTCGACTTCAAATCCGCTTTCGAGGGCACGAGAAGAAGTTGCCTATACACCGCGATGTCTGTATTTGGCACAGCTACGTTATCAATATCGGATGAGATGGCCCTTGGAGTATTGGAGAGGAAAATTTTCCGAAGGAATTTTGGATCTTTGAACCTTTGCGACGGCGAATACCGCAGATGGTATTAGATGGTATTAGATGGGCTATGATGAGCTATGGCAACTGAGACAGATTTCAGCGAATTAACACTAATGGAAATTGTTTCAACTGTTTAAATCATAAAATATATTCTGCAGAAATATTGGAAATCTATTCGGGATTGAACTATAGTGTAAATTATTTCTAGGCGTTTCCTTCGACAGCGTAAACGATGATGTTTGCATAATCCCTTTAAAATGTTCGGCGTTGTGCTTCTTCACTGTTATGTTTAGTTCACACTTCTTCGTAATTCTTGTTTATATTTACAGTTTTATTATTTCGTTCGTCCTCATTACCATCTGTTTACGTTTTCTTCCTAATTACGGTTTGATTCGGCTTTCTTACTGGCGTAGTTCTCATATTATCGAGATAAATATTTTTAAGTTTTTCGAGACTTTTATTTGGAACTTTTACCATGAAAGTCTTCGCATAAATATTAACTGCAAAATAATTCTATTTATGTTTCAAGGACTTTTTATTTTGTGACTTATATTATAAAAGTCTTCTTATAATAATTATGAGTGGAAAATAATTATTTATTTCTTGAATAACGTAAAAAGACACGGAAAGGACCATTGCGGGATTAATTCTGAATTGACTCAGAATTATTTCGAAATCATTTCGGTACCAGTTTGGGATACTTCTGGATTAAATCGCTACCATTTCGGGAATAGTTTGGAACGAGCTTGGGATCAGTTCAGGACTGATAATGATTGTATCAAAAGACTTTTCTAATTCTTATCAAAATTAGGATGATTTTTTTAAAACTCACTAGCTAAATGCTTATTTTCCTGGAACTCTGGTTTATATTAATTTAAAGTTGTGGTTGACTGAAAAAATTCCCAAGAACGCATTTTATTTAAATTATTAAAAGTTTTTATTAAAAGTAGATGGGGTACAATTTACCACCACGTCACAGACTATGCCCAAAAAACTCAGCTTCGTAGTTAAAGGTTGAAGCCGGACTTGATTGTGCGAAGGCCCACATGCTTATCGAGATTCTAAATTTTTTTCGAGCTAACGTGTACTTGGAAGAAGTTCCCTTCATTCTGAATGTGAATAGGTCTAAATACACACATGGTCAAAAATACATCACACAAAGTTTTTCCAAGAGCATCTACAGTATTTCTAATTGTGAATGAGAAAGCGTCAAATTAAAAATACGAAAACGGCAATAGAAAATGAGAATAGTGAATTGTAATTTAGAAAGCGACAATTGGAAATAAGAATAATCAATTGTAAATGAGATAAGTCATTTTTAAATGCGAAAGCGTCAATCGTAGATAAGAAAGTATCAATTGAAATTAAGAATTGACAGGTTTAAATGGGAAAGCGTCAAATGAAAATGGGAAAGCGTCAAATGAAAAAACGAAATCAATTAAAAATGGGATATTTATGAAATTGAAAAACAGAACAAATAACATAGTATGCATTGAATGAACCATATGTTGTATTTGGGTAAATGTTCGAAATGGAGTTCAAAGATAATTTTGTTATTTGTATGACAAAATTGCAACAAAAAACTTTTGTACACCTTGTAGTACACTCGACCAATGATCAAGAAGCGTGCCCATTTTGTCGCGGAACTTGCGATGGTATTTCCTCTATTTAAGATATATACATAGTAGTTATTTATAAAAATTATCCTTTTCACAAAAGTAGAGGAATACATATATTCGAAAAATATATAAAAAGAACTCAACAGAGAATCGAAGCAGAATTTTAGCCATTGCAACACGTGGAGAGGATTGGGTGGGTCTTGCTATTTCCTTAGGTGTCGCCTATAAAACCGCATGGAATCGGATAAAATCAAGTCGCACGGAAAATCTATCAAAGGGAAATATTGTCTGAATAACAGATGGACATTATTATAACGTGGATAGGGGAAGAAAACTTTACAACTACTCCGTTCAATATTCAAGTTCGTATACAAAATGAGTTCAATATTATAATTGCTCGCTTGACGGTGAGCAATTATCGCGAAGGCGGGGTTCCTTCCAAAAAGGAATCATCCAATGCGTGGATGTCGGAGGAGGTTTTGCAACGATGGCATGAACAAGGAAATATTCTAAATGATTTAGTAATTATATGCAACAACGCTCCATGTCATTCTGTTATTGAAAAACCAGTATCTGAAAATTCCTATGAACGCACACAAGTCCTACGCTTGGCGCCACATTTGCCAATGTTAAACTGCATGGAAATCACTACCATGAAGATATGCCCGTAGGCAAATGACAAATTGTATTTATTGTAATTATTTGAAAAATATGTAATACAAATGAGTTTCTCCTTTTCATTTTGACGCATTCTCATTTTCAATTGACGCTTTCTGAATTACAATTGACGCTTTCTGAATTGCGTATTTTAAAATGATTAATCTCATTTACAATTAACTATTCTTATTTTTAATTAACGTTTTTTTTTCATTTAAAACTGACTATTCCCATTTCCATTTGACGCTTTCTGAAATACAATTGACTATTCTCATTTTTAATTGACGCTTTCGCATTTAAAATTGGAACTACACCATTTCCTTTGCCTTTCTGCATGAAAAAAAATTTGCTTGAAAAATATCTCTTACGTTTTTTCGCGGTTAGGGTTCGATATAATTTTGAGCATCACAGCCCTTTTCAAAAAGTTTGACTTGCCACCCACTACGGTATCCTTTAATCAAACTTAAGTATTTAAAGATTCACTAAACGTTTTTTTTTCGCACTGTTTTGTTAAATACCGAAAAAAAAAACTTGTCTTTATCATAATTCGAAATTCAGTAACTATGTAACTATGTAACTATGTATGTACGCATGTAAATATATTGGCACTTACATTTCACATCCAAACGCGCTTCCACAGGCACCGATTTCGCCGTATAGGATTCATGAAAGGCAAGACAGCGCAAAATATCACCATGACGTTCACGCATCGCTGTTACCTGGACGACAGATGTGGCCGACCAGGTGCGAGAATTATCCGGTTCAGTGTTGTTAATTTGCGGGTGAATGGGTTGTATCTCTTGGTCACCTGAAATACAAAAGTAAACTCGTTAAGCAAATGTATTATGAAAAGTAAGGGTCGTAAGATAAAAATGTACAGATTTAGGTAAGCGTTTAGGTTGGCATAGTTGTGTTAAAATAAATAATTAATTTAAGTAAAATGCTAGTTATGAAGGTGTGCAGGCGGAATGAAAAAAGGAGTGATAAAAAGGTATTACGCATACCATGTTAAATAAAGCACAACAACTATAAAAAAACGGGGTAATAAAAAAGTGCACTGTGTGTGTAAATGAAAATAATAAAAGTTACGCAAAAGTTGCGCAACAGAGCAGCAATGATAATGAGGATGGTAAAAAGTAGTGGCAGTGAATATTTGTAATAGTATTGACAAGGGTTGCTTTGAGGCTGAACAGGAAGTAAAATTAGTAAATATGTATCTTATCTATCTACCTATGAAGTGAAGGTAAATGGAATAGCTGTGGAGCAAGTGGCCACTTGCCGCTAGTGGAGTTTTGCGCTTCACTCTTACGATAATAAACCTAAAGGCAACTCTCCTTCCACACTACCGATAGGGTGGGCGCACGGACCTTTTTTCTTTATCATCTAAATATAAATATACATATTCATATGTATAATATTTGTGCCACACCCAGCCACTTAGTGGAAAATTGCTATGGTTTTGGTTTATACAACTTGTTTGCTTAATAGTTACGTCAAAAATAACAAAAACTAAAATAATAATCATAATAGAGCAGGTTTTATGTGTGGAATCAAAGGAAAATGTAATACATAGTAGAAGCTACAAAAAAATTTGTTTACGACCGAAATGAAAACGTGGCAAGTTGTATATTAATCACTTAGATATTAAAGTCCATTTCATACTTATAACGCACCCACGCATTGAAAAGTTTCGACCATATACCGGGTGGGCCAAAAGAAACCAAGGGGTGTAAAAATTTAATAACTTTTTCGTTTATTAATTTTCTTTTATTTTTTCTTTCTGATTATATAGACAACACTTGGAGAATTTATAATTTTCTAATCTAAATTTTGCAGTTAAATTTCAAGAGTTGGCCAGAAATGAAATCAACTTTATTAAAAATTTGATTATGAGTGAAGAAGCTCATTTTCATTTGAATGGTTTTGTTAATAAGCAGAACTGTAGGTTCTAGGGTTCTCAAAATCCAAGAGCCATTCATCAACGCCTGTTGCACCCCATCAGGTGTACAGTATGGTGTGGGATCACATCTGAAAATGTCATTGGGCCTTACTTCTTCGAGAATGAAGATGGAAGTGCTGTAACCGTAAATGGAGAGCGGTATCGGTTTATGATAGAAAATTTTTTACGTCTTGCTCTTGAAAACAGACCTGGTATATGGTTTCAGCAGGACGGAGCCACTGCCCATACTGCCCGAGGCACAATGTCACTTTTAAGTCAAATTTTTGGTGGGCGAATAATTTCCAGAAATTCGGAAATTATTTGGCCAGCACGATCGCCAGATTTGACAGCACCCGACTATTTTCTTTGGGGTTATTTGAAGGAGCGAGTGTATGTGAACAAGCCAGAGACAATCCTTGAACGCTACAGCCACAAGTTGTGAAAGATGTTATGGAAAATGCTCTAAAAAGAGCCCATCAGTGCGAAGCTGAAAACGGTGGTCATTTAAGAGACATCATTTTTCATACTTAGTGTAAAAAAAATTCCCTTTTGTATATTATATAATCTGAAAGAAAAAATAAAAAAAAAATTAATAAACGAAAAAGTTATTAAACTCTTACACCCCTTGGTTTCTTTTGGCCCACCCTGTATATATCTCTATTTAATTTTAATTTTTTGAAAATATAGTTTATTCCACGAACAAATAGCTTGAATCGAAATTTCAAACATTACGGGACATTTAAAAAAAAAAAATTACATAAAATTTAAAAAAATTCTGATCCGAAAGATTTCAATTTAAAGTTTTTTTTAGATATTTGAATCAAAGTGCATGTTTTAAATAGCTACAATTTGCCAACACAAGCACAAAGCAAACGGATTAATCAAAAACAAATATTCATAGAAAAGATATTAGGAACAAATTGGTGTGAAGGAAGTACTGACTTCGTTTGGAAAAAAGAAATTAGTTTTAATTGTGTAGGTGCTTATACTTTTCGAAGACACCTTGGTAGATTTGATGAAAAAAATGGCGATACTTAAGGAAATTGAAATTTTTTTTTGATCTGAAGATAAAAGAATTAAATAGTTTTTAACCACCACTGCACTATCGGGAGAAAATTTCGACATTTGAGAAAAAATTGCGATATTTTAAAGAGTTCAAAATAAACAAAAAAATTGCTGATCCGGAGATTAAATATTTTCGCATGCTCGAAATTTTTGTTATATGAAGAGACATCGCACCACGGTAATTTGTAGTCAATACTACGAAAAAATATTTGTAAAATAATTGAAAAATAATTAAACAATGAATAAAAGTTTGATTCCAAACCAAATTATTTTATTTAGGGTGTACGGTGGTCAGTTGTGAGGCGAATGCCAAAATGTGACAAGCGGGCGATAATTATTTGTGATTTTTTAATACTAATTCCTACAAAGGCGAAGTCATATCTGGCGGTGTTTTATGTACAAAGACAAAAATCTACACTAATAAATTATACGCAAACACTTCATTTGGACATTACGTTCACCAATCGAATTCAATCAGCTGCTTGATTAACTTCACCTTATAGGAAACAAACAAACATTCAGAGGAGACTAAAACCAGTCAAATTAGCAATGTGTTTCATGATAAAATTTTCTCCTAAATTTTATATAGTTAATACTATATACAAAAACCATGTAAATTAATGTTTCAAACTTAAAATTGAAAACTCAAAAAAACTGCATAAAAATTTTTAAATTTATTAGAAGAATTTTTCGAAAATTTTCGAGTATTTATGTAGTTTTATACCGTATCCGATTTTGTTATTTAGTGTGTCTAGTTTTCGAATCCTGGGTGGGACAAATAACATACAAAATAATAGAAAAATTTTATCTAGCGGGGTTTTCAATAGGGACGCTACAAAAGTAGACCGATAGTGACAGCAAACGACGCCATATTTTCCCCCGCTCTTTTGACATTTCTCCTCAGTAAGGTTACCCACCTCTCATCATGAAAATATATACGATCCAACAACGAGTCGAAATTATTAAAATTTACTACCGAAATTCGGGTCGTCGCCGTTTCTGGCTGAATGGCTTCGTCGATAAGCAAAATATGCGTTATTGGACAAGTAGCAATCCACACGTACTCCATGAGTCAACATTGCATCCCGAAAAAATTACGGTTTGGTGCGGTTTATGGGCCGGCGGCATCATGGAGCCGTACTTCTTCCGTGATGATCAAGACCGCCACGTTACTGTGAATGTGAAATCGAGTTTCATACATAATGGCATTGAATGTTCTTTCACAGGAATAAAGAATTTTATTTTTGTTTAATTTAAAAAAACTTTTGTAGCATTCCTATTGAAAAACCCTGTATGACTACTTATGTACACAATAAATGTAAGTAACCTTTGTACCAATAAAAAAAAGTCTCAGAAACATTTCTCGCTACTTACCCAGATACCATTTGAGCGTCGCCGGTGGATTGCCATAGTGCGATACGCATTTAACGGTCGCCAGTCCGCCAGAATCGATTGTGATATTATGGCCGGGCGGCACATGTGCGCCCTCAAACTCCAAACGTGGACGTTGTGGCACAACTGCAATATAAAATAAGCAAAAAAAGTTGGAATATAATACTACATCTAATTAGTATAACTATACCTATATTATAATAAGTGCTAAGAGAGAGAGAGAGATAAAGAGTGTATATTGTGGCAGAGTTAATTGAGTTACCGCACAAGATGTAGCCAACAAAAAAAAAAACAAAACACCAAAAATTATTATGAAGACTACCAAAGGAGATGGGGCGTATGAGTGATGCCAATGATACTGCAGATTTGCTTTTACTTTGCTCTGTTTCTACACAGCTCTACTAGCTTGCTGAGTTGTTGGTGGTTGCATTAATGGCATGTTCTTGTTCCACAAGCTCCATGAAGGAATTGTGTGGCTTTGTTAGCAAGCTAATGTGACCACCGCCACCAGCAGACAGAAGTACATAGTGTAGGTGGGGCGAGGTTGTATGCATTTTAATTAAATTCAAGGCAGCATACTCATTAGGGATAGCAATTTTTTCGATTCCGGGATTTTCGGGATCCCACTAATACAATTTGGGATTCTGGAATTTAGTAACCTAAGTCGAATAAACTGCATCAATATTGTTTAAAAAGTTCTATTACCCTAAAATAAATAACAAATTAATTTTTGTTTTTATTATGAAAATTATTTCATCTATAAACAAACAATAAACTATAGCTAAATTTTACGCCTTTCGAAACTTGCTTGTTTAATAAAAACCATAAAATCTAAAACTCCAAACTCTTTTGAAAACCTAGAAAAATTCGTCAAATGTTCCATTTATTTACATACAAATTTTGAACTTGTATTACCTCACAAAAACGAAAAAATGTTAAAATTCAATGATCATTTGTAGCAATTTCGAGGGCTAAAATTTAATGGGCTAAAAAATGTATCAGAAATATTTCTAAAAAAAATCTTATAAACACGTTGGAAATTGTCAAGAAAGTGATTGAACATTTTTTTGAAGTTTCCTAGTTTTTGTACAAAAGGAATTAACAAAATTCACAAAATAAAATTTTTTTTGGGTGCCCACTTTTAAGGGTTACTCACTAACAAGCCCATTCATAGCAGCCCCCACCCCTGCATCATAGAATTTTTAAATTAAAGCTTACATTGCAACTGAAGTTACAGAACATGAATAGAGTTCTGGTTTTGACATTTCAAAAACGAGAGCAGACTATCAGGTTTTTGAAACGTCTAATCGAGAACTTTATTAATTTGTTCTGGTTTTGTTCTTGTTTCGATTTTTCAAAAACAGAATAGACTATCAGGTTTTTGAAAGTTATTTAATTTAAAAAAAAGGCGTGTGTTGTTTTTTTAAGTGGCAGATAGGTGGCACTGTTCGAAAGGCAAATTATATTCCACTGTTGAATTTTCAGAAATATGTCTGGTTTGTGTTTATCTATGAGCGTTTTAACTGGAAAAATGTGAAAAACTATGTGAAGTATGAGGTTTACATATAAAGTTTTCATTATTTAATTTTTTTCTAAGGTTTATTATTTAAATTTATTTCTTTAACATCCTCACTCCATGCTATATATTTGGTTGCTGATTATTAATCAACAGTTGAACGTTGCGCCTGCGAAATTCTCTTTGTGACAGGAACAAACTCTTCAAACCCCGCTATATAACTTTTCGGGAATAAACGAATAACTGAAAGCCTCAATTCTAAATTACTTAGAGAATTCCCCCAAAAACGTGAAGCTGACCAAAAATCGTGTTCCGAATGAACTTATAGTCTTTTTCTTTGACTTGATATTAAAACGACTCATGGGGAGAATCAGCAATTCTAAAGCTCTAACGATCTTGGTAGACCTTTTGAATGCCTAATAAATTTTAATTTGTATCCGGTACATGTGATTTAAAACAATGCTTCACATGTGATTTGTGAACATTTTTTTTTTAATTTTGTTCCGATTACCCAGTTTACTGGAAAAAGATTGTCAGATGTAATCCCAGCTTGTTTGGAATCTTCAAGGATATTCCGTAGTGAGTCTTTATAGTACGTCTATGACGACTTTGGAACTGCAATGAATGGAGAATTTCACTGAACACAAGCTAATATTCAGGAGGCGGCATGCAAAATTGTTCCGGTCAGAAACTTTCTAAGCACAATCTAAAGTGTATACAGTTTTTCTAATTCTATTAAACGTTTGCTCGCACCGCAAGATGCAATTTCTGAAAACCTTCCGGATGATTCAAGGACTGAATTGAATAAATGCTATATAGCGAGGTGGGTGGAACGTCAAAATTTATCTCCACTTACTATCAGCAGTTATAAGCGCCTTGGAAAACATCTCTAATACCCGGACAGATTCAAAAAGAACTCTTGCAGCAGAGGCAAGCGAATAAAAGAGATATCAGTTCATTATCTTCCCGCATATGCGCTGCATATCGAAATGATCGTAGCAATGATTTTTTCAAAGTAGAAATTTAGAAATCCTTCCACCAAAATATTTCGTAAATGGTTTAAGGAATCGTAAATCTGAAAAAGGTGCGCAAACCAAAAGATCATACACTTTAATTTGGTACATAATTTTGTCCCAGTGCGGCAAGTATCGGGTCTTGCATAAATAGTCTAACGGCGTCAAATCGCACGACCCAGGTGGCCAATTGACTAGGCCATTTCGTGAGATAACGCGCTCACCAAACTTGGTCTTCAATAAATCGATTGTGACATTCGCTGTGTGGCTTGTGGCGCCGTCCTGTTAGAACCATATATTGTCCAAGTCCATATCATCCGATGCGGGCCAAAAATATTCGGCTATCATTGAGCGGTAGCGATTCCCATTCACAGTAACGTGCCGGTCTTGATCATCACGGAAGAAGTACGGCCCAATGACGCCACCGGCCCATAAACCGCACCAAACCGTAGATTTTTCGGGATGCAATGTTGATTCATGGAGTACGTGTGGATTGCTGCCTGTCCAATAATGCATATTTTGCTTATTGACGAAGCCATTCAGCCAGAAATGACGACGACCATAAATTGGACGTAGCGCTCTTAAAGTTGAGGTCATTGACTCCGAGTTTCGTTAGTAAATTTTAATAATTTCGACTCGTTGTTGGATCGTATATCTTTCCATGATGAAATGGCAAATCATACTGAAGAGAAATGTCAAAAGAGCGGGGAAAAATATGGCGTCGTTTGCTGTCACTATCGGTCTACTTTTGTAGCGTCCCTATTGCAAGACCCTGTGCTTTCCAATGAAGTAGCTACGCACAAAAATGCATAAATTTGCATGTGATCAGAAAAAATTATGTTCTGTCGCTTTGTATTGTTGTCCATTTTTTTTTTTCATTTCCTCTTTATATAAGTTCTATCTTTCGTCTTAGCTATGTAACGAAATCAGCTCAAAAAAATTTTACTCTATATTTGCGTTGCGCCGCCTAATAAGTTTCACTTCGGAAAAAATTTAAAATCCCTGGATTGTTGGCAAGTAATCCCAAGATTTTCAGTATTTCGAAAAGATTTGGATCCTGGGATTCCGGGATTGCCATCCACACAGGCACACAGAGTGCTGAATGCAAAATCGCACTTTGGTCAAAGTTTGTAATCGGATAGGAGTTAATTGTAAAAGGTATGTTGAGTGGAAAGTTGGTGTTAGAAGATATTGCAAATCTCTTGCTTAACACACACACACTAGCAAAATATAAAAATATATGTACATATGTATGTAAGCAGCTAGTCTTACTATATGCTTAATAAAATGTGCATTAAATGCAAGCACATTGCACCATCTTCAACTCTAATACATAGAGCATCTGTGTTTAGTTGAGGTCAACTGGTTTGCCATTTATTTTAGCTGTCCCTTCATCTATTCACCTGAGGCTAATGATACGCAAACTTAAGCAGAGCTAAACAAACCGCAACAGCTGCAACGGAAGTGGAGGGGTATTTTATCCACACACATACACACACAAACGCATAAGTAAACTGTGATGCTTATAAACTTTGATATGGTATCTATGTATGTATATATGTATGTATATATGTATGTATGTGTGATTCAATACCTTGAAAGCCAAAGCAATTGTAGCCGACGTGTTGGAAAATTAGATAAGATTTAAAATTAATTAAGTTTTAAGAGTTCAGCAATAGCTTGAGCCAAAGCAACAGGACAGCAAATTAGTTATATTGGTCTCAGCTGTAAAAACTTTGCTTTTTTTTGTTGTCATTGTTTTTGTTTTTTCATTTTTTGAATGCTTCTGCCACTGGTAAGTCTCCGGTTAGTTTGGTCTATGTTAAAATAGGCGACAACCTGAGGCAACATAATTTAATTAGATTGCTTAATGGACGCACACTCTCAGTATGTTGTAGCTTAAAGCCGCATGAAGGTAAAGGCAGATGAGGCAGAGTAAATAGTACGAGCATGTGGTGGCTGTAATTGAGCGGAGTTTAGTTTTTGACATTTCAGCTGTGAGTTTAGAGAGTTATCATGCGGTAAGTGTTATCAAATTGGTTGTAAAGAAAGATGAAAACCGCCTTCATATTGTGAGTAGCTTTTGAGTTGAATGCAATTCAATTTTAAGTATTGTTTGCTTATTTAATTATCAGTATGGTGCCAGTTAGCCAATTGGCGCATTTTATTAAATAAGCACTTTTAATCTTTTTCTTAGATTTGCGTCTAAATATTATTGTATAAAAAAAAATGCACGCAAGTTTGATTCAAAAACAAATTTATGTGATATATGGATGTGGCTCATACTGAGCTCAAAAGTTCTTCTATAATTTGAGAGATCGACGTCTAAGATAGCTTGTTTGCCAAGAAAAGAGAGTGGGGGGGGGGGGGGTACATTGAAGAAATTTTCACTAGAAAATTGTTCTAAGAAGAATTGTTCTGAAAGCAGGACATAATTTTTTGTTTATTAATTTTTATGGAATTTTACCAAAAAATATGCAAAATCAAGCAGAAATCTCCTGGTTTTTTATATTAAAAATCATATAAAGTAAATCGATAAGAATATCTTCGCATTTTTACTAGAATCTTATTATATTTATTCTTTACTGGCGACAGTGAGTGTAGGGTTTATTTACTTTGTGAATAAGATACTTTACATTTTTTTAGGTTTGATATTATGTATGTATATTGTTCTTTAGATTTTTATATTCTAAAACTGAAAAGTTTTGATTTACTTATCTATTGTTCCAGAAAATTTAAATGAATAAAGTTATAATTGTTTTTGTAAATAAAAATTTTTACTCGATAGTGTCCTTTCTTTTTATTAAAGTTATAAAGACCAAAAAATATTGGAAAACTGACGTTTTAGAAATATATGAATTATTATTATAAGTATGAGATTTATAAAAATATTATTATAAAAATCATAAGAAAATCATAACTTGTTTGATTAAATAAAGACCACAATCTACGTAAAAGTAATAATTCAGATTGATTTTGTATATTACATATATAAAAATGAAAATAAGATATTCAGAATACCAGTGGCGTATACAATGAATCCTGAATACCCCTGTTTTTGTTATGAAAAAATTACTTAAAATTAAATATAAGAATGGAGAAATCCAATAAACTCGCGAGAAGCTCCGTGAAAACTTTCTCTACGAACGCACCAGATCATTGGCGAAAGTTGTTAGCTCGTATACTAAGTCAGACATAACGAAATGACTAAAGAATTGGCTAACTGCGGGCCTTTGGAAAATATGTACAACAGAATCGCAAACAATTATAGAACAACCGAATGCCTCCTTAAAACACTGGGCGGAGTGGTGACAAATTTCTTCTTAGACAGAAGGCCGAAATTGTGAGCTACATTGTGGTTGATGGCAAAATCCATGGGGGAAACGCATGACCACCATATTCCTCGACAAGCTGCTTAGATTCATCAAAGTCTGGAGGATTTATGTAAGAGAAATTAAGTCTCATCCCCACATAATTTCTTATCCTTTTTATCTTTCTCCCTTTCAAGCTATAACCCGTAAGAGGTAACGTTCGGTCAACAAAGTGTCTCGCCTTGTTAGCTCACTACTAAGCTTGTACCTTCCCATGGGTCAATGGATTAGAGCGTAAGCATCTACTCTGAGTAACTACGGCAAGTACACGAGTGACAAAAAAAACTTCCATAATTTTGATGTTTTCTGTCATGCAAAAATTCTTGTTTAATGCTTCCATGGAACAATAACTATATCACAGAGATCCCCAATCATGGATGGCAATTTAACTTTTCGAAATTATTCCAAATGTCAAAAAGATGTGCCAAATTAAACAACAATGTACCAAATTAAACAAAAACGTACGAAATTTATTTGAAATTTTCAATATAATATATTTCAAATGTACATATTTGCGAATTGGGTTAAAAAATATTAAACAAAATTATGCGAATGAATAATAAAAATAAAAATTAGCGATTTAGCTTTCGGGAGAAAAAGATGACCCAAATAAAAATTGTTGGGAAATTTACCAGAGAAATTTCAGAAGTTCAATTCAGCCGATGTCCCAAATAGTTAATATATGTACTGATCAAATTTTTTTATATATACTACAAATCTATGTGAATTCTAAAAGATTTGCTATTATTGTTCCAATACAGAACTCTTTTATTCGGAAATTGTAATTAGGTATGGCAAGATAAAAAACTCTTCACTGTCAATTATCTAAACTAAACCCAAAGTTTAAGAATTCAAATAGAAACTGTTTAATTTAGTTCTCGAAAGTACTAAGAGAATTTCAGCTCATAGAAATATTCAAATTTAACCCTGCCCAATTGGCTTTCAAATATTTGGAGAAACTACTCCCAACGAATTCTCCCTGTTCCTGAAATTGGTGATACCTACTTTCTACAGAGGTCAAAGTCGGCTCAAATTTGTATTCATGATATGAGAAATAAGGAAAATGAGGAAAATGCTTTCGAAGTATTTGTACAGAATTGGGGGTGACATTCTTGTTTTTTATTAATTGATCTGATGCTTTATTTTCTTTTTTTTTTTTAAATTTGTGGACTCATTTTTTGTCATTTCGCTTTGCATTTCTCGCAAACTCAAATAAAAAGTGGGAAAATGAAATCATTGTTACCCCTTACAGGTGTCGAGAAACACATTATTTATCACGGATTAAGTACAATGGGCAACAAGCAATTGTAATTGAGTAAAATTTGTAATAAAATACAAATTAAAATGCGTTTACCTCTAACACAATTGACTTAACTCGTATTGCGCTTTTGTTAAATTTTTAGCAAGTATTCTACTATCGAATTTAATTTTGACAACAACATAAATCCATTTCTCTCTTTTTCCCTCACCATTCCATTCATTCGTACTCGTAAATTACTTACCTCTGACAACCAATCGCACCGGTTGGCTGGTGAGTGCATCTTGTGTCGTAAAATCACTCGCCGTCACTTGGCATTCCCACAAGCCATCATCGAAGTCCAGCGTCGCTGAACGTATCCACAGCGAACAATCGCCACCAATTTGCATCGGCGGCGGGTGTAAATCCAAATGCAGACCACCATTGCTACTGCTGGATGGGCGGGCAGCCCATTCGTATTTTTTGGCATAGATGCCAACTGGCTGTAATGGTAGAAGAGAAAAAAAATGCAAGTGAATAAATATGTAGTAATTTTAATTATATAAAAATCAGTAGAGCAAAAATTAGAGACAAAAATGGTAAAACAATCACTCTGCCAAGAGAACTGGCACTAGTAGTTAATGGTTGAGTTTTTAAAAGACTAGCACGAGGAGCAGAAATATGAGTAGTATATTGAAGCTATGTGTGTAAAAGTAGTTCAATTTAAAATACTTGCAAATGAAAACGTATTATTCTTCCGCCTACTGCAGTGCCAATTTTATGCCACTTTCTATGCCATCTCAAGCTAAGTGTAGACACACTGCGGTTATTTTAAATTGACAGCTGCTTTGATTCTACATATATGAAGTGTGAGCGATGTTTGATTGGAAATCCATATTCATATAGGATTTTCGCTACAAACATAATGTATGTATGTATATTTGGAAGCATTTTAGGCACCTGAAACATCAGGTTACCTCGCAATGGCAGTCACTTCGTTAGCCTTAGGCTGACAATACACCAGATTTGATGAAGCATTTTTGACTACTGAAAAAAAAAACAGAGATCTTTTTTACTTCAACATACACCAAACGACGCGCAATGAAGAATGCAGGACATTTTGTTATCTCGTTACGTTTGGTGGGTACTGTGAAAATGCTAGGTCTAATAACTATATATAAATCTCGCATCTCAGTGTTTGTGGTCGTACTCCTCCGAAACGGTTCTTTATGAAAATGTGTAGCTATTAGATCTAGTAAAAAGAAATCTATTATTTTTGCATTAAATTGAAGGTTTCAAAATGCGTTAAAATTGCCATAATGCCGTTCCGAAATGATTTAGAAATAGATTCTTATTTCAAGACTTAACCAAATTGGTTGGTTGGTTGGTTGGTTTGCCCCCTGGTGACGGCTTTATTGAATTTACGTATGCCAAACAGAGAGCGGCGGCAGCACTCTGAAATGTTCTGCAGTAGTGATTTTCCGAGTGTCTATACTCTCATTCTAGCGAGAGCTAGGCACTCACACGGTAGGTGTTCGACTGTCTCTCTATAGACCGGCCCTCACAGCTGCGACAGAACTTGTTGTACGGTTCATTCGACATGCCCTCCCAAGGGCCAGTGGCTTGTGAAAACTGCCATGAGTGTGTGGTTAGTTTTTTTTGCTAGTTTTTAAAGGATCCCTGGTTTTAGGCTGTGATCCGCCGCGAGATATCCAAAACTGCTAGGTAATCCTATACGAACCACCTCTGCTTAGCTCTAAACGAATCACTTATGTCCCCCGCATGGGACACGCTCAATGCAGATACACACCTCTCCAGTTCATCTGCTGTTTCATTTACGTAAATGTCCCATTTCCTGGGAGCCATATGGGGTAATCTCAAATATGTCAGAAATCGATACCAGACCGGGGTGGAAGATAGTATGTAATGGTTGCCCATTGGTTTTTCTCAGTGTACATAATTCTTGTAGATAAACTAAGCTTTATTGCTTTCACTTTGCAATAAAAGCTGTCGCCAGAAAGAAAGAATGCTGTAAGCTCTTGCATATACTGTAAGCTCTTGCTTATACTGTATGTATGCTGATCTTGCACATTCCCATTCAGCTATGTTAGTATGTCTAACTGCTTTGCAAGCGCATTGCTTTATATCCCGATTTCCAAAAGAAAAGCTCTAGTAGTTGGAAATCAGGAGTATAAAACCGAACACGCGGTTGCAAACGCTCTTTTCTGCTGTTCGGACTACGCCTCTATTTAGAACACCCACGCACGCAATTATTTCTTTAAGTCGTGGAAGGTTAGTTTTAAAATAAAACTAAATTGAGGTTGTACCTACAAGGATTTAGCGAACTTCACCCCGGAAATAAGGTAGGTTTCGATCGTTCGTTCGAATCGTTTTTACAAGTTGCTAAATCCCTAGAGATATCCCTACCAAAAACCCAAAAAACGTCTTTTGACTTTCAGAGCGTCTGGTTAAGCAGAGTGCAGCCAACTCAGCCCAATCCCACACCAGCGCATCTTCGAAAGCATTCAGTGACCCATCCATTGCGTCTGGTGTGGATGTTAAAATATTGCATCATATTCAGTTTGGAGATTAATTTTCAACGTGCTGTAGCTTTTGCATGTACCAGCCGGAGCACCGGAAAAGCACAAAAGCCTTGACAGTATAATAGTCCCGCTTAAGTCCGGAAAACCTCTTCCCCGCCGCTTAGTGCGAGTGATCAGCAGTTAGGAAAAGCCAGCGATTTCAGCAAGGAAATCATAGCTGCCTTGAAGCCAGAACATAACCTGGTCAAGCCGCATCGACTTGCATGCATACATTGCATCCCAGTGGTGATAGTGAATAAGTGGTGTTGTTGTATAAAATTTAAAATTTGCCATTAGAAATTTAAAGAAAATAGAAAAAAACGTAACTAAAGAAAAGTAATAGAAATAATTAGTTTATCTAGTTTTTATCGTAAATTGAAAAAATTGTAACTTAAGACTGTCATTCTTGACTAAGACCATATCGCGAAACGGAAAAAAAAGAAATTAATTTAATTTAAAAACTCCGATTGGTACACCCATTTTACATTTGCAAAGCAGCTACAACGCGAGAAGGCCTTCAACGCTGGAGCTGGGAGAAGTCATGTAAATATGTAAGTAATATTACTCTATTTAAATTTCCTTTTATCTGTTTCGCTTAAAAAAAAAAAAAAACGCATGTACATACTAATATACATATGTTAGCAAAATGCACGTAGATATGTATGCAGGTATATTCCTATGCTCAGCATATGTATGTACATAAATCGTGTGCATTTTTGAGCGTATATATGTGGGTATGTCCATATGTACATATGTCTGCATTGAAAGCTATAATTTTTGCCAACGGTTTCTTTTCGCTATTTGAAGATATACATATGCACATATGTATGCATATATCGACAGGTGCGTAAATGAAAGAGATTATAAGAATTCTCAACATAATTAGTTTAACGTAACGTAAAGAAATACAAAAAAAGAAAGACAACTGAACAACAACAATCCCATTGATTTGCTTAAACTCTATCGATCAGTGAAAAGCTCGAGCGCTAGTATGCAGAGATCGGTACAGTGGCCGACACAATTTTTCGTTCTATTTACTTACTATTGATTTAAACATTATTACGTTATAGTAATGTTAAATTAGCTCACACCACGCATATAAAATAATTGTTGTTATAAAGTTAATGCATTGAAATCGTCATGAGTATGTTAGTTATAGGTGATTTGCATTATTTTAATAAATTGTGAATTTATAAGGTAATAATGAATTTGTAAAGCGTTTGGTGTTCCTGGACAATGGGTTGATTTAAAAGGGTAGGAGGAAATTTGCACAAGGGATCTTTGCAACAATTTACGGCATAAGATCAATGGCAGGGTAGGGTAAAGACTGAGCATGTCGACTTCCAACTTAGACATCGCCACCAATGAGCCTTTACTGGCATGAGAGTTTCTAATAATGGTTTCGCTGAATAGTAGTAGTTTTTTAAAGTTGTAAATTTCAGATTTAGCTTCAGTCAGGGATCCTTAATTAAAGTTTATGTGGACACGGTTAAAGAACGGCAAAAACCCACCCCACGCCGAAAGAGCTAAGGCACCAGAGGATTCCGCCCGCCTTCTTCTTTAACTGAATTGTGGTAAGGTTGTACGCTAATTCTCAGTTAGCAAAAGTATAACCATCAACTCCCCACTGCCACGTCCAACCCTTGCGGTTGGAGATACAAATCCATCAACCATGTAATGTTACAAGTACTTGAATAACCACTTCGCTATCTGAGAAGATATTTCGCGGGTGAATTTTGGTTTATGCATGTTACTGCTTCCTTTATTGCAAACCCTTCGGCATGAAAAATACTTGCATGCTCCGGCAGGCGGAAGGACAATTTTTGATTATATTCCACAATGAAAATCCCTCTGCCGACTCCGCATTCCATCTTTGGTTGGCCCGTAATGACAGTTGAGCCCTCCAATGATTGGCCCCTCCACTGAGACCACCCCATGCGACTTGGAAGTTTCGTGCGGGGTATGTGGTTAACCCTTATCTTTGTCAGGATGCATCAGAACGCAACGGTTTAATCTCAGCCGGAAGTGCGTTGAGAATGGAATTAAGTCTATTCTTTCCATAACCCCAAGGCACGCAATCTGATACCGTTGTTAGCAGCTGAGTTTTCGATAAAGATATCTATCGGTAATAAGTCAAGCATAACGTTCGAAACATCCGTTCGACACCCGTTACGCCAACGATTGGTGTCTTTTGAATTTCATATTGTATGTAGTTTCTGAATAACGTAATCCTTAGTAAGGGCTGAACATCAGTCCGGCGCCTCATAAGAGGGTATGAGTCGTGCTATCGCAGTGTATAATTTTTGGTTTTAATCCCATCTATTGCCTTGAGGTCTTCCTTGCACGCCTTCGATATTCAGTCTCCAATTAAGTTTGGGATCCCAGATAACACCAAGCTATTTCACTTTGTTTAACAGGCTCAGTTCTAACCTTAGATGCTTTGGTTTAGTGCAGGGTTCCATTCACTGCATACTCGGTCTTGATCTGGGATCCAAGTTCGGCGTTAATTAATCTACTCCTTAGAAGCGATACGATCTATGACTGGACACAGTAATCAATACCTACTTCCAGAATTCCCGTATATTATTGAAGGCCCCTCAATGTCGATGAATGAGGCTATAGTAAGTTTTATTAAAACGGCAATGCTGGCAAAGACTTTAATAGTTTGACAACCACTCATAAGCCGTTGTGTTTCGTCTGCTTTCGTGAGTGCTGCCTCTCGTAAGCAGCAATGAACGATGGTTCGAGCAAACAAAACAAAATACGTCCGTCTTGTCTGAACAGCTGCGTTTTCAGCCTTAATAAGCAAAAGACAACATCACTAGCTGCATTTAGCAGTTCGCGTGCATTTATGTACATATGTCCGAGTATGTGTGTATGTATGCATGTATGTATAAGTATATAGGAGTGTAATTAAGTTCCGCATATTTCTCTATTCGATGCAACGTGTCTTGTGGGGAAGGAAGGATTTTCGAATTAGTTGCTTGTTTGCTAATTGAAAATTAAATTACAATTACTTGCTGCAGGCTAGAAGTTCAAATACGACGACATGAACTGAATATTTTTGCGGCACACTATCATTGCCTTTTCATTTTCATTTTAATTTTCATTTTGTTGTTGTTGTTGTTGCTGCTGTTAGCATCTCTGCCTTCTATCGGTGATGTTGTTGCAGATGTCAACGTTGCTATAATTGGTCGGGTGTAATTTTATTAGCTGCTACAACAGTTGGGTAAATGCAACTGTGGTGTTGCAAGTTGCATATTAAATTGTTGAATGACATGTTAGGGTGAACACGCCTGGTTGCGTGTGTGTGTGTGTGTTTTTGTTTGTGTATGTACGTGCAGTATACTTTCAGGTGTCTAATTGAAGAGGCACATCCCTGTGGGACTTGGAAGCATAACAACATGCCTGTTTTATCTTAACTTTTGACCAAAGAAGCAGCCCCTCAAAAATCAGCAGTAATTTTTTAGCATTACCATAAGTAAGTTCATCAATAGTTTTTGTTTTTGTTTTGTGATTTCATAAGTATTCGGAATCTTTAACGTTGGGCTCCACTTTGCTTGCTTCAAACGAATGGCAGACAAGCTACATCACTTCTTTAAAAGTACTGAATATTTTCCTGCTGAATTCCTGATTTTTTTCGTTACTAAAAAGCCTCAAGTTGATTTGTTGGCGGAAACTTCATGTTATATTCTTTCAGTCAATATCAATACATAAAATACTAGCCGATACTCGCGAAGCCTTTTTTATGTATGTACCTGCAGAAGACTTCTAAAAAAGTTTTAATGCACTGTAAAACAATGCCCCTTAGTCATGGTTAGGAAGTCGATTCTAAAGTTAGTAGCAGTTTTCTGAAATAATTTTCAATGAGATACTCGCGCCATCTAGTGCATTAATTTTTAACTTTTAATAGCTGGACACAAGCGTCACCTAGCGGGATTAATATTTGTCAAATTATGCAAGTAGAATACATTCCAAATTAGATCAAAATCGGTTTATAAATAGGATTTTATTATAATTTTACTACAGCACCACCTAGCGAGTTTTCTAATAGCCTATAACAGAACTATATATGCACGAAATAACCTCCGGAAATAGATGACTTTGAAATAGTTAATACGTCTACGTAAAGTGACGGGAAGAACCTCTCTTTGGTATTTAGTGGTGGAAGAATACAAAAAAAAAAAACAATATACCCCCGAAACCACACTGACTTGAATCCCACTCTTGGTTACCACTGTCACATTTTGACAATTATTGGGAATAGGCGCTACTCTGAGCTCGAAAGGCAATTGAAAAATAAAGCCTTCATTTGATAAGAGACTCACTAGAAATCTATTATAGGCTAGATATATGACCCTATTCGAATGGGCGGCAAGTACAGACGAAGATGGTGGAAGAAACTGCACTCAAGATTTGCGTGAAGAATGATGATGATTGACTCTGCGATAACGAGGATGTAAAAGGAAAGCAACGACACAAAAGAAAGAAATTCTACGATGGAAAGTCAAATGGTACCTAAAGGTGGCAGAAATGTACATAAATAGAAATCCCCGTAAGATTAATAATAAGATGAGAAGATGACTTCGGTGCTGCCACTTAGTGTGCTAATGACAGCTTAGTTGTGCTGCTATAACAACAATAAATTAAAAACAGAAATGAAGTGGTAAGTTTTGGTCACTTTCTCACTAGCCATATTCACGAATAGTTGACTGATTGGTGTTGATCGATTTGTATTAAATTGCCGAAATAACAGCCCTTGCACGGGTGAAGTCCGGTCATTCCGCTACGTATTAGCGTCTGTTGCAGAAGTGTCGGATTGTCGAACCATCAAAGAAAAGCTACATTTAGGATATTGTAGTTGATACTCCTACTTTTTGAGAATTAACCCAGATATGGCCATACATCCCGCACAATACTAGGTGGTCAGCTAGGTGAGTCATATGCCCTCTGCCCTCTTCAACCAACTCATTTTATACCCGCCTTCCTTTGGTTCGACCGCGTCGAAATAGCCTTTTATCTGAACCACCCCCTAGATGGATTTGATAATAAAGACCATCCACCATAACAGACGACAATCTTCTGCATGTAGACCAGTTGTTAGGAAAAACCAAACGCCTGCAGGCAACGAAGCTTTGTTATGTTGAATGAAATACGATTATAGATGGTATCTTGTGGCTTTGTGCGGGTCTAAATGCGCTCAAACTTCGTGCATTTGTGGCAAACAAATGCAAATTAGTATAGGGCTAATTTATGGATTAATGCAAATTAAGGCGGTTAATGCAGGTAAGGCTATTAACAGATGTAGAAAACAAAACGACTAGTTGGTCGGTGAAGAAAGCATCTAAATCACAAGTGGTGATGAAAACCGTATCGAAACATATATTTGTATGTACTCGAACTCTGAATTCGAGGGCTGTGGACGATGTCTGCCTTAGGTGGTTAAGAGTGCGTAGTCTAGGTATACATTTTGTTGAAATTAACAGGACGTGAAAAAGAAAAATAAAAACAATATCTAATTTAACTCTGCTAGCTAAATTGTGAAATGAGTTTCATAAAAATAATATCTCCTCACCTCCGGCGACTTGACTTAATTTAGTTCGGCCGTTTCTCAATTTTCCAATATGAGTCGTACGAGCGGGATTGTGTGCAATATTTCTCATTGGGTATATGCGGCGCACATACCGACCGACTCATTCAAAATGTTATTTTACGTCTGCAGCTTGTGGCTGTACAATCAACACATTTATACTGATTATACCTGGTTATTGTTGTTGTTGTCATTGATATGAAAGTAGTTGTTTTAATTGCTACACTTGTTGTTTTCTAAATTTTTGTTGTCTACGTTTGGCTTAATCTTGTTGTCGGCGCTAATAGCGCAAATTAATGAAATTATCTACTATGTGGCACACCAATTGTGGCAACGACTTGATTGAGTTACTTTATTAGATGCAAAAGTATCAAAAATGAAATGCTTTGTCATTTAATTCATTTTAAGTGAATTTCAAAAAGGGATCAGTGAACAGCAATTTCATTAAAAGGTGGCTTAACATTTTCATAACTCTAGAGAATTATGTAACAAAGTGATGGTTTAAATTTTAGAATGTAATTTCCTTTTGATTAGTTCTACCCATCGATAAGATTAAAGGCAATTAATGTGTATAGTTCATTTCAGATAATGCATTTTCAAATGGCGTAAGTAAAATACTAAAATATGGGTTTCAAGCTAATTGCCGACAGCGCTTGGGCAAAGGCAAAGAAAATGTTGTAGGTAACTTACAATGCGATTGACCGGTCAGTTCTTAATTACGCTGCGCCGTGGGTCGTGGGTGACCAGCAGGACTCAATGGACGAAGCTTCGTACCTGTCAGAATATAGCACTTGATGGCGTTTGATGTTTCCCATTGAGCACCTGCAAAGTGAGGCCGAAATGCTTCCAGTTAAGGGGGATAACCAAATAATAATTATACGGTTTCGACTGGCTTGTTATCGCGTAGATCACCACTGCCAACAACCACTAGAAGCTCAGCCGTCTCCCGGGCACATCAGAAGCCATCTCGAAGACAATAATATGTACAACAACCACTGGACCCAACGAACCTTATGACAGGCCTTAAACGACATTCGTTGGAAGTCAATTAAAACCTTTATCACCTTCCGCCCTGAATGTCGTCATCGGAGTTTCACCAACCCCATTTGCAGACGATGAGCTGAAGTTACCTCGAGCGCTCCGCGTGACTTTGGCACAATTCGATAACAAAAACGAACAGAACTTATCATTACCTATTTCCGAAACAAGCACGAATAGTTTGCGCTGTTTTTTGATAGTGCTGCCGAGCACTAACAATACTCGAAACGTTTCAACGCCACGATTCTCAGACAGAAATTTTTTCGATTTTGTATTGCGACCACTAACTTTGTGTTTCGTTTTTTTCCCTATATCTGTGTATTGTAATAGTAATTGTAATTGTTTTATTTCAGCCAGCTATCACGAATGCTACCAGAGTAAAATTACCGCTCACAAAACGTTTCCGAGTGATTTGAATCGGCTGTGTTCGTTACCTTGTATGAGCGAAACTAAACGATATGGAAACGTTTGTTTGCGTTCTCTGGGCACAATTGCGTTCCGAATATTGTAGCGGGTTAAACTATGACTTATCCAGAATCGATCCCAACATCTAAGAAAATGTATGATCTCTGTATGTACAACCGAAAATCCACTCACCAAATACCCCTCTCCCACTGGTCGAAATAGTGTGACAGCGGAAAACGGGTAATATGGCTTTTGATTTAGAATGGTATTTTAGCTCATTCCACAAAATTTTGCACAGAATCAGCGGAGCGGCTCTCTTAAGGCATATATTCTCATCCAACGAATGAGTGAACGTGCACTGCTTAAAAGAAAAGTATAATGACATCTGAAGAGGGATGTCATCTCCAAAAATAGTCGAATGCTGGTATTCTGTAAGCAGTCTCTAATCACTACCTTATACTTTACTGTGGTGAGATTGATTTTGGGACTATTCGGCATTCAATAAGCCATTTTAAGTCTCTAGTCGCAAAATAAAGTCACTAATTTGTCAGCTGGCCCTGAGCAGGTCACAAAACAAAGAAATTGGGGAAAGTATTGAGCTAACGCGAAAATTAAGTAGCACTCGATCTGCCCCCGGTCTGGTCTGGTCGTACGATACATTTTGCTTAAATCTGTAAAAAATAACACCTTATTTTCAAAAAACTATTTATTTTACATTTACTTTTGTATCTTGTGCTGCAATTTTAATCAAATGCACATGTGGATGAGTAGCTGCTTTTATCGATTGTTGATAGCTCGAATTTTTACAGAAATTTTAAATAATCAAATCACATAAATGCAATAATACGAATTTTGAATGGGTAATTTCAATGTTTATTTTACGTTAACCATATTGTTTTAATTTTTACAGATCAATAAAGCTGTTGACAATGTATTGAAAAAGTATTGTATATTGTGTGCTATCGATAAACACATTTGCAATGAGGTTGATTGCGCATCTCTAGCTGAACATACCATCAGCTGATTATCTCTACTGCTTTTCACCACAGTCTTTGGTGAAATTTTTTGAGACTGCTGCTTACTTGCCGATATTTTGTATCAGTATTATCTCAAGTCACTTCATATTAGACTTTCAATTAAATAAATTTTTTGTGACTTCAGATGATTTTGGTTTCATGATGTAGATTAAGAGAGAGTTAATAACTAGCGTGAAGATAGAATAGTCGCGATATCGTTGTAAAGAAAATATTATGTGATATCATAACCTATCAAATGGATATTTCGTTACAATAGCATTTTGCAATACAATTTGGTTATAATTTACATATTTTGTGAGAAATAATGGAGGAATTTAAAGAATATGTATTAATTTGTAAAGATACAAAATTATGTTTTTCAATTCGCATTTAATTTCCAATTAACTATAGTCACTTACTTCTATCTACCTGTGTGTGTATTGTTAAAACAAAGTTCGTTGACATATTTGACTGCCATTTGTAAATATTGAAATTATTTCACTACAATATCAGATATTAAAAGACAGCGCGTTGAAAGCATAGCGAATGCACGTGGGACAGTGCCATTATGTAAGCAAATACATGGGTGCCAAAGTAAATGCAAAACACATACATATTTATTTATATTGAAATGTGTATTTACAAGAGTACACTTGTGTTTACGAAAATAGCAGCGGAACGAATTTGACAATTTGATTTTCTTATTAAGTTAAATGAAATATTACGGCAAGGGGTTCAAATGAAAATGTTTTCAAAGAGTGTTGCCACCTGTTTAAAAATATTTATAAAACTCTTTTGTAAGCTTGGATAAGGTATTACAATATTAGTGTGCAACGAATGAATTTATACGAATATATTTGAAAAGGGGAATTAAATTGATAAATTAAATGAAATATTAAAGGATAGATGGATGGAAAATAGACTTAAGAAAGCTTCGTCCCGATTTTTTTTTTTGGTAATGGTTGCCACATGTTAAAACACACTATTTTAGTACAATTAATAATTAAACTAACATATAACATTATAAGCGTTAAACGAAAAGTTTTATACAGAAACAGTTTTTAAAAAGGCTTTCTGGAAACCTTAATTGCAATAACAGTAGTAAATGGTTGCCACCTGTTTGAAATTTTGAATTTATTTAAATTTATGTGCACCGATAGAGGTTTGCCAACTGTTTGAAAAACTAAATACAAAATAAATAACGAATGTAATTTTCAACGTAATTGAAATCGCAATGTCTCACGTGCATATGTACTTACATATTTTGGAAGAATTTTTGAAGCATTTTATAAAGGAGTTGCCAATTTGCCAAAATTAAAGAATTTTTTTATTTTTAAAATAAAAAAAGTTTCAAACTTTGTACAAAATACACAATAACTAAATAAATTCCAACAACTTTTCACAAAAATTTTCAATTTTTTGATCAGAATGCTTAGAAAATCTTCGAGTAAGCAGTTTTTGGTATAATTTTAGTATAATTCGATTGCATATTTGAATTGCCAAAAAAATCACGTTGATTTTTGATAGTTGTTTTCCTATAAAAAATAACTTTTGTTCATGCGTAACATTAAACAAATGCGCAACAATATAAGCAAAAAATATTCGAAAAAAATGCGTAGTTTTAAAATTTTTAAATCGGAATTTTGTCTTACTAAAATTAAGTTTCTAAAAATTCTGATAAAAAGTTAGAAATACAAAATTTTGACAATTTGTTAAATTTTTTTTATTAAAAAAAATTGAGATTTTGTGTTATAATGCATCATTTATTAATTATTAATATTTGTATATATGTCATTGTATATAGTACTAAAATTAAACAGTTACAAGTTCTGGAAATTTGTTGAATTTTATAAAATTTAAAAAAAAAAATTAATTTTGACTTACATATGTATCGTTTATAATACTAAAATTAAATTTATAAAGATTCTGATTAAAAAGTTACGTATCACAAGTTTTGCAAATTTTGTAGAATTTTTAAAAATTAAATTTAAAAAAATTGAAACTTTGGTTTATATACGTATAGTTAATATATTATAATACTAACATTAAATTTCTAAAAATTCTAATTAAAAAGCTTGAATGACAAGTTTTCAAAATTTGTAGAATTTTTTTGAAATATTGTAAAAAATGGGAACTTTGATCTATGAACATCGTTCATAGTGCTAAAATTAAATTTCCAAAATTCTGATTAGAAAGTTAAAGCTGACAAGTTTTGGAAATTTGTAAAATTTTTTAAAAATTTTGTCAAAAATTGTAAACTTGACTCATAATTAAATTTCTAAAAATTCTAATTAAAATTTAAATTAAAATTTTGGGAGTTTGTGGAGTTTTCAAAAATTTTGTAAAAAAAAAAATTGAAACTGTCATGTGTCTCGTATGTACGGTTTGAGGTTATACTATAACGGTGATGTACAAAAACAGAGAATGAAAAAGGAACAGTTATGTAATGCATCATAATACATTACAAACCAATTATTACAATTAAAATTAAGAATTTTAAGTGATCAAAACTTGCCAATTCGATTCTCTACTATTTTCGTGAACTCCACTGTATTTACGCATTTAATACACGTATGTACATACGTACTAAGCATAAATCTACATACATATGTTTTGCCGTCACGTACAATATGGCTGTATTGACTTTACCATTAATGTGGCACGTGAGCTTCCATCCTCACGTGCGCCAAAACGTGCCACATTAGAAGAGCATTCAACACACACAAACACACAAAGTAAAAATAAAATAGAATATATTATTAACACTCCACAGATACGAGCATGTTCGTGGAACTGGATAATCGAAATAAATTATTTTCACAAAAATCACCACGCATATCGTGCCGCTGTTGCCCCACCACCGCACACACTGGCCACAAATGCGTTTATTATCGATTTTCTAACATTTAACGAAACGTTATCTTTGTATTTCATATTTGCGGCCGACATATTTGCACCTGAGATTTGCATTTCATTGACACTATTTCGTGTGAGCGTAATGAGGAGGGCTACAAAAAAGGCGCTATTAAATTATTTGTTTATTATGTAAGTTGGAAAAAGTTATAATTTTACCAAAAATTCTCATACATAAGTATATAGTTAAAATTTAAATTTAAAAAAATATGCCTATATAATGTTTTCCACAAACAACGGTGTTTTTGAATCAAATTCAAATTCAAATGCAATATATAATTATACTACTTTTGGGGGTATTCTCTAGTCAGAGTACACAAAAATCCCTATTTTTAGCTGAAATTACGCATTTATATTCTATCCCCGAATTACAAATCACATGAGGCAGTAAAATGGGTTGGTAAAAAAAAAATAATGTCCAGAGAACAATGATGCATTTTTTGAAGTAGCATGGCTAATTTTTTATTAATTATGGCTTCATGGAAGATACAAGGGTCTTGCATTTCTTCAGAGTTATTTGGAATTGCCAGCTCAATCACTCGCGTTTGGTTTTGCGTTCTTAACGTCAACATAAAACCATTCAATTCCCGTTTACAATTTCTTTGGCTCTTTGTCAATTTTTATCAGTTGACTTCTACCGTGAAACAGGTTAAGGAACTTCGTTAAAAAATCCAATGCAGAGAAATCGTTGTACTAGGGTTTATATAAAACTTGCTGATATCCGCGACTTCCTCTACGTTGCTTACCACGTTTCCATATATTTAAAGAATATTTTTTAAAGCTAAAAATGCAACTTTGATGAATCTGTAAACAATGCCCCGCAGTCACAGTAAAAATTAAGTCGACTCTCAAAGTTAGTAGCAGTTTTTTGAATGGGATATCTGCGAAAAATAGCTACAAATAACTTAAGGGTCAACTTTAGCTCGACTATGGCTAGGGTGCAAATCTAATTAGGTTTGGACTAATTCGAATCATAAATTAGGAGTTTCTGGAAATCTCAACTGCAGAATGGGCGGAATGGATTTTTATCTAGCGCCACCTAGCGCATCTATTTTTTTACAAAAGTACTTATTTTGCAACAGCTTCACACTGCTCAAATATTCTCAATGTCAGACCGCAAATACGCACTTTCTGAATGAATCGATTCTAGCGCCACCTAGCGAATCAAATTTTCATAAAATTATTTCTCATCGCACACTTGTTACACGTTTCTAATTTCATCGAAATCGGATTATAAATACAGATTTTCTGAATATCTCGATTCATACGCCACATAGCGGATTTAAACATAACCTAGGCCCGTGATACGGATCTAAGGTATATACTGTTCAAGTTTTGTTGAAATCCGTTAATCGGGTTTTTAGTCAAGACGGCAACATTTTTACATATGTAAATAGAAATTTTTTGAATAATTCGACTCTACTGCCACCTAGGGGATACATTTTTCAAAAAAGTACTTCTTGTCGCATCAGAAGCGTACATTTTGAATTTCATTGTAATCGGATTAAAACTATTCTTTTACCTCAATATTTAGACACACACTAAAAATTGTGGGAGTATTCGGCCAAATTTCTATTACTATTGTATTACTCAATAAAAAGTAAAATTAAATAATATGAAATGGTAAATCTAAATACATTTGAAGCCGACTAAAGCCACGTCAAGTGATCCCCGAAAATTTCACTAAATTTTGGATTCCAGAAACAATTATTTTATTATGAAGTGAATGTTATGCTTACATCGTCTCATTAATATTTTGGAAAAATTCGATTTATTGTTAAAGGTATTAACAATCAAAAATTTGGGCACGATCAAATTAAAAAATTAATATCTTCTAAACTACAATAGATAATGAGATGAAACTTTCAGAGCTTGTTGGAAAGTGTTTGCACTACTTTTCTCATTGAAAACAAACATTAAATTGTTATAAATAATTGATTTTGCAATAATTTATTTTAAACAATTGCAATTTTTAATGCTTTCTTCACGCTGTAAAAAAATGAAACTTATGCGGAATTCTGATAAAAACGTTCACCTTTAATAATCTGCAAACAAATTTTTGTACTCTTCTTCGTTCCGGAGATATTACAATTTTTGTCACTCAATGGGCTCTCCGGTCGCTCCGGAAGTGCAAACACTTTTCAATAAGCTCTGAAAGTTTCATCTCATTATCTATTGTAGTTTAGGAGATATTAATTTTTTAATTTGATCGTGCCCAAATTTTTGATTGTTAATACCTTCAACAATAAATCGAATTTTTGCAAAATATTAATGAGACGATGTAAGCATAACATGGCTTGGCTTTACTCAGCCTAAAGTTACATGCACACAGACGGGTATACATAAATCGAGTCTGAATCAATATTGCCTTTTTTATTTGCTCTAGGTCGAGCGCCCATATCCCAATTTATTTTTAACCCAAAAACATCTTTCTCCAGCCCAATCATCTATATCAAATTTCAGCAAATTATTTTATATATAAAAAAAAGTTACATTTTGATTGCCCCTTTATAACTCTAGAACTACCGATCCGATCCACCGATTTTGCACGAAGTTAGACGAGTCGGGCGAGTGGTTAGAGAGATATGACTATTTGAAGATCTATCAATGACCTCCTTCGACGAAATCTGTTATCTACGATTCGATGTCTTTGAAATTGGGTACTTGATAGAATGCGCAATACTGGCTCCGAAAAACATTCATGCCAATGAAGCGAACTTTCAAATTCAAGATGGTGCAGTTAAATTTTTTAATTCATTGCAACCGCTTGGTATGCCTCGGCATTTTAAATTTGAAGGTCGGTTCCTCAATTATATTACTACCGAAATTTTAATGCGCCTAAATTGTGTAATGGCACAAGGCTGGCAGTAAAAAAATTAATACCAATTTTAATTGAAGTCATAATATTGACTGGCAAAGCAAAAGGTGAACTCGTATTCATATTGCGTATTCCAATTTTTTGAGCTCAATGCCATAGTGAAAGGATAAAGACTTCCAGTTTGCGAATAGCATTTGGCGGAGCCGAGTTTTTCGCATGGGCAGATATATGTGGCCTGTTCAAGAGTTGACATTCCAAGTCCTTGTTCATTCATGCTCCAGATGAAATAAAGAAAAAACGTTATTTATCCAAATGTTTTGAATTAAGAATTACATTTTTTTACTTTTAAATAAAATTATTTTTACGAATGGGGAAAAATTAAAAAAAAACTATTTTACCTTCAATAATGTCATCTAAAACGAATTACAGTATGCGTAGCGAAGCACACCGAGTTCGCTATTTTTTTTATAGTAACTGAAATATCGAGTGGTTATTATCCAAAGTACTTTGGGTTCAGGGCAATATGTGTACCAAGTTTTGTTGAGATATCTCAAAAAAAAACTTAAGTTATCGGGTTCACAGATTCATATAACCATATTGCTTGCTTACAAGCTTGGGTACGCTTGGAGCTAGAAACGAATAATTCATTTATTGTTTTTTGTTTTATGCATGCGTATTTTCAAACAGATGGCAACACTCTTTAACAATATTTTTGAAATTAAGGTTTCTTAAAAAATTCTAATTTCACACCAATTTAATAGCATTTTAGTTTACTTAGTAAAATGTACACTTTCAAATAGCTGGCAACTCTCTTCAAAAATACTTTACCTTATACACCTTTTTCTTTTTCATATCACATCAGTATTGTATTGTAATAAATATTTAATTTAATTTATAAATTAATACATATTAATTTTTTATACAGGTGGCAACACTGCTTAAACATATTTTCAAAATTAATAATTTTTAATCTCTTTCGTTTGGCATTAATATTGCAATATAAGTTTTAGCTTTTTAATTCAATTGAATTTTACTTTTGAAACAGGTGGCAGCACGCTTTGAAAACACTCCATATTTTACTACATGGTGTAAATTTAAAATTCTATTCCAATTCGTTCAGTTGTTTCGGTGTCAAAAGGTAAAATAAACAGTGGCGTTAATTATTTAACGTAACTATTTCTCAAGTCCCATAAGAAGTTTTACTTCAAAAACTTTTTAAGGTTAAATTAAAGTTAATTAAATTGCAACATAAGAAGTTTTCAAAAAGCGAAAATAACAATAAATAATGCATAGCCAACTACGCATTAAACTATCACAACAATTGAATATTTTTAAAAATTTCGCTAAAGTTTCGGAAGTCAACATCAACAACCACAAAAACCTGACATTTTAATAGAAAAACCAAAAATGTCAAAAGCTACAAAATCAACACAAACAACAGACAACAGTGGAGGGTGAGGTTGAAGGCATGTAACTCAAGTAAGACAGTGAAGCAAATTAAAATGGAAAACGTTGTAATAAATACAAGTGAATTGAGTACATGATGAATGGAAATGGAAAAAGGATATAGATGTACATGTCCTGTGGATGTACTGGAAATTTGAAAAAAAAACTTATGGGATTTCACTTATAAATAGTAATATTGCAATTCTAATCACAAAATTAAAAAGGTTTTTTTTTCCAAATGCAGCTCATTAGCAATTGTCCTCACCCAATTTCAAATCCACTAGTTCAAAACTAGCAGAATTTCTAGCAGGGTAGAGAACCATCGTCTGTATGCAGCTTTATGTCCACAAACGAAGAAACAATAAAAGTGTCAGTTACAAATGTCGCCGATGCACATCCAGCATCAGTCGTCAGCCGTCAGTTGCTGTTGTCTCTGCTTCCTTGACGCCACGCAGCTAGTAAATGCAGTAAAGCACAAAACATATTCAAAGAACGTTTTTCGAATGCAGCTGCGAGTAAATTTTACAAAAAAAAAGTGCACCGCAACCAAACCTGCAGTCGAGTTGATTAGAAGCTAGCGATGGAGGTTAGAGAATCCTTTTGGCCTTGTGATGTGAAACGGAAGCTGTTGGGTTGCAAAGGGAAAACACAAGCAGATAAACATAGACAGATAGGGGGTTTGGTGGTATTTAAAGCCAATTTGCTGCTCATAAAAGAAGATATAAAAGCAGCCATGCATTGGATTTTTGATTAACAAAGAGTGAAGAAGCAAACAATAGCTGGGAGAATTTAAAGTTTTTCTTATCATCATACAATAACTTTGCTTAAGCTTAATCTCAACAGTGTTAATTAAGCTGAAGTGAATCAAACTTTTCTACAGCGGAATGTTATTTTAGAACAGTTTTCGCTCTCTTAATCTTATAGCTTTTTGAAGTTAATCGATAAATGGACGATCAAATACAGCGCCATTTTTCTATAACGGAGCTTTATCTGAGCTCTCTTTGTTGTTTAATATTTATGCAGCCTTGTTAACAACCGACAGCTTCCAAGCCAAGCCAAATCCAGACGGCAACGAAAACCAGTTGCTTATAAATCATTCGTGATATTCTGTGAAAACAAGTTGCAAAAACTGTCTGTCTAACTTTATCACAAACCAATCATGATAGTATCGAAAACATTTCAATTCTTGTTGTGTTTTCATTAGCTAATTTGTGTTCGAAAATTTTTTCCAAAAAAATTTATAATTTGCTGTCACTAGGCTAGAAAAAGGAATAAGAACAATTATAAGAAAAAATCAAGAACTAAAATCAAATGAAAAGCGGAAGAAGTGACATTTTACTCAAATACCAGGGTTTCTACTTAAGGCTAGGCCGTACTAATCTGAATACGTCAAATCTGACATTGACCGTCCTAAAGTTTGAGAGTTTTAATGCTAAACCTGCTCAGAACATTTGGTCATACATACTAGTAGTGTCTTTTGAGTTGTTCACTGATACTTGACACATTTATCGTGGAAAAATATGAAATTAAATAGTGGACATTTTCGTGCGATAATTTTTTATGACTTTTGACGCTAAATAAAGCAACAATATTATACGAATGAACTCGTTCGACTTTTGGTGACAAAGCACCCTATCGAGCCTTTCAAAATGATTTAAAAGGAGGTTGCCAATGATTTAATGTAATTTAAATTAAATTTAAATTTTATAATTAAATTTAATAATAAGTTAAATTAAATTTTACAGTATTGGCTTAAATCTAAATGCTTAATTTAAAAAAAAAAAAAAAAAGTTGAAAGAGGGTTGCCATCTGTAAAAAAATGTGCTACAGTTATATAGAGTTAAGTGCAATACAAGAATGTGGTTTTCAGACGGAAAATATTTAATAAAGCTTCATTTCGAACATAATTTTGGAGAGAAAATATGTCCCAACAGAGCTGCCACCTGTTAAAAAGGTAAAATTAAATTAATGTACTAAAAAATGTATTAAATATTAAAATGCGTGTTCGCAAGGAATCTAAGGAACTTCAGTTGAAAAATATTTTTTTGCAAGGGTTGCCACCTAATTAAAAAATGTACTTTAATTAAATTTATAAATAAAAAATGTAACAGGATTATTGTTTACCGGAAAGGGTTTAAATTAAAAAAAAAACACATTTTTAAGCGTGTTACCACATTTCCAAAAGTTTATTTCAATTGACTTGGAAAGTTAACTGAGTGATTACCTTATACTGGTAGCAAATGCAAAATGGTAAATAAAATTTATTATTATTATTTGTTTAGTAATTGCAATTAAAATTATAAATTAATACTTATGGCATTCTAAGAAAATTTAGTTTTTTCTAAAAAAGTATTTTGTAGAGGAGTGCCACCTGTTCAAAATTTCAAACTAAATTAAATTTATTGGATAAATGACTCAATGATGTGAACCTCTATTGGGGCTTACGAACTAATTGATAACTTAAATGAAATCAGATTAGCTCAAATATGTATTTACAAGAAACTATTTAGAAAACAGTTTATAAAGGAGTTGCCACCTTTTATTTTAAATTAAATACATTTTACTGTGGAATTTAAATAAAACATACAAATAATAACAAATTGATATAAATACCAGTTTCAGTATACGCTTTTGTTAAAAGATATTTTTCCATAGAGTTGCCACCTAAAAAATAATTTAAAATAACCCATACATACTAATAGATTGCCGTGTAAGTGAGAACGCCTTTGCCAGCTACTATTTTACTAGTATTTGATAAGAACAATAAACTTTTATTTCTGTCTTAATTCCTACCTGCATAATATTTTGAAATTAATAATAAAATAACTGACGTGCATTTTTTTCAACTACTTTCATCTAAAAACCAGCAATTCAAAACACAAAGAAACTTGGCAGTACTTGCAATAAAGAAAAGTGTCCGAAAACCTTTTAAATTTCATTCGTTGTCACTCGTACATGGCAACAAAGTGGCAGTTGAGGTGACAGTTATTGCATTCAAAGGTACTTGAAAAGAAAGAACACTTGCAGCGCATGAATACAAACCATGAACGTCTAACTATGTATGTGGCAATGTGTATGTATCTAAATATATGTACTGGCATGTGAAGTTTTAGAACGCACAGAGATCCACATACGTAGGTGTATGAGTAGATATTGTTACTATGTTCGTGGGTGCTATTTTCATTACATTAAATGTTGCAACTGCAACTGCAGCTCGAGTGTCACTTGAATGCTAGAATAGCAAAAGCTACAATAAAAACATGCATAGAACAACATATACTCTGCTGCAGCTGTGATACCGAAATAACAAAAAGCAAAGAGAAAACAAAAGATATGTTAACAATAAGGGATACCCCATCAAAAAATTGTAACAACATTAGTAGTAACAATAACAACAGACCACAGACGACAAGAACTGCAAGTGAAACAATTCAATTTGGATACCCACTAAACAATTTTTTTTCGATTTTTTTTATCGAAATCGTTACGTCGTGTCTAGAGCTTTTCCGATATCGAAACCGATTTCCTTACGTAATTGTCAACAATTTCATATGAGAGGCTTGACGCGAAAAACTTTCGACTTCAGAGCGTACACCAAAGTATCCGACTTTGTCGGAAATTAGACTTTTCTGAACAAAGTCGAAAGGTTTTCGATCTTTCTAAATGAATTCGTAACGAGCCCTTACACCGATTTATCCGAATTTTTCGAAAATCAGACTTTTCTGAACAAAGTCGAAAGCTTTTCGGATCTTACTTAACGAATTCAGAACGATTTCCCAACGTGCTTTTCGGATAACAGACTTTTATGAACTGTCTTTCGCTCTGGCTTAACGAGCTCGCAACAGAGGAAAAGGTAAATAAATTTTCGAAAGCATTGAAATTGAAACCACAAAAGAAGTAATAATTGTTGCGGTTGAAGTGAAGTGAATTTAAAATAAGAAATAAAAAAATAAAAATAAATGTCACACCATAAAACACATAAAAGCCTTAAAAGACCAGAAAACAAAAATTTTAAATTCTATTGTAAATAATGAAATTGTAGAGAAAGAATCAGAAAAAGGCAGAGATCGCAAGAGTTTGAAAAGTTTTCTTATGTCTTGGACAAACGAACTTCTGAGGCAACTTAAAGACGCAGGGCATGATTTACCATGCGATATGCGGATGCTGAAAGCAACTCCCAGGAAATCGAACATTGTTAGCATGGTGGAGAGGATTCTATTTCCATTACGGCTTGAGGAATAATCTTAACGATTTTCTTTATAAAAATGTTAAATATCTTATAACTACGAGTACACTAGAGCTCAGTTATTTTCTTCATCAACGCAAAGTGCTTGTGCTTGCCCTTTAATAATGGATGTTTCTAAATTTATAGCAGTGTTTTTGGTTGGGTGCTATATAAATTCGGATTTAGTAGAGGTTCATTAAACTACTTAAAAATATGTATTTATTCAAGTGGTATAACTTTCAGTTATATAATACTTTTCTGCATAGAGAATATACCATAAACTAATTATAGAAAAATTGATGAAACAATAAAAAAAATTCTTAATGGCACCGAATCGACAGGAAGGAGCTTTTTAGTATAGTAAATTTTATAACATCAAATGCATTTACATATATAATAAATACAAATTTACAAGCATGAATTAATAAAAAAAAATAATATATTTACGCATAAAGATTCAAAACGATTTCGCTTAGAAAATTTTTAAACGATGTCAAAAAGATTGAAGCAAAAAGATAAATTCGGTTCGATTTAGTAAAAACCCAACCTTACAAAATCGTTACGGTATTTCTTTACGAAGTCGCGTCAACCTCCATACATACGAAGTTCTTGACAATTTCGAAATTAAAGAAATTGGTTACAATTTCGGAAAAATGATTTCCGTAAAAAATCGAAAAAAATTCTTTAGTGGGTAGCTGCCCACGCGCGCGCTCGTGTGTGTGTGTGTGTGTGTGGGTGTAGCGTAGCCCTTGACGTTATGTTTGTTATAAACCTGAAGATGAGCACAGTTGGTGCGTAGAAATGCAACTAAAAATACAATCATATGAATGTACACAAAACACACAAACACACATACACTTGCACTTACAATGGCATTATTGCTGCTAGCATTTCTCAAAAAATGTGGCTACAACATTGTATGAATACAACAACTACGCTTCAAGGCACATGTGGCACAAGCAACGGCAGGCTGGCGGGTGCGGGGGGTCAGATGAAATGCCCGTCGAGTGAAGGCAATAGCAAGGCGGCCAAATATTCACATTCATATTCACATTTCATGCACATTGCAAGTTGCAGCCGCACATTTAGCATTGCTTTGTGTTTTTTTTTGCTATTGTTATAACTGTTATCTTCCCGTAGGTGTCATTGCCCAATCTGTGGTTGTTTCTAGTTACACGAAAATGTACTCAAAATTTGAGATTCATTTTTGAAAAGCCAAAAAAAAAAGCTTGCGGTCAATATAAAGTTTGTTTGTTTGAAAATTTTGTAATTGCTATTTTTTGCAGTTTTTTTGCTTTGAATTTGTTTCATTTTGCTATTGCATTTGTTTTGATTATGTTTTCAATCTGCTGTCCACTACTCTTTTAGTTGGAAGAAAAAAGAAAACAAGCAATCACAATTTCTCTTTAAATTTATTTTTGTTTTTATTTGGAATGCCAGTTGAGTTTCAGTTCAAAAGGTAAACACCAAGGGGACTTCATGTAACCCATTTAATTGCATTTATTCGAATCAGCCTTGATGCAATTAACAAAGGTAGTTCTACTGTCACTTTTTGGTCGGCATATTATTAACCAAAGAGAATTTATAGAAGGTGATGCCATAAGAGCAGCTGATTTAATTTTTTTTATTCACTTACATGTATTTTGTTTTTGCTTTTGCGTATGAGCTTTCAAAAGCCGTAAAAGCGAAAACAAAATGTATTTAAATTTTGACAGCTCTTACGCAGAAACAAAAATAAAAAACCTTGGGAATTTTGTAGTTGTATTCATAACACCACCTTGTATGGATTCGTCTTGTTATTAACAAAATATATTCGAAAAAGTAGAAGTGATTTCGCGAGTTATTTTTTTTTGAACTGCGACTGAAATGTCAATTCTTGAAGTTTGCAATTCGTATTTTTAATTTTGTCATTTAAATTTTAAATTTTAAATTGTGAGTTGTGCGAAAATTATCGATAAACAAATTTGAAGAGAAAATCTTGTCATCGAATGCATACTAGCCATCGAAAATTTAAAATGATGGTCTGATAAAACGTAAACTAGAGTTATGGAGAATGGAAATGAAATTACGCATTGCAAAATTTAATTGCGAAATTGTTGAAGCTAAGTTCTGATAAATTATATTAAAAGAAACAGAAACATATTTTTTATAAATGTCAAATATACTATAGAGCCTTTCTATTTCTAGACAATTCGGGTCATATTTTTCCTTTTCCATGAAATTCGAATATGGCGTTTCTTGGTCTTGGAACTAAACAATTTTTTTATTGTTGATATTTTGCATTGATTTTAATTTCGTATTTAAATATCGTATTTTTCTGTTTTTAATTTTCTTTTAAATGCACAGAACTTCTCAAAAAACTGACCTATTTTTATAACTCAACTGGCAAAATGTCCGTAATTAGTTGAACAAAAAATGAAAAAGCTGCTGTTAGAAAAAACTTTTTGTTTAAGATATACGAATTTTATATTTAAAATAGTGTTACTTAGCTATTTGTTTGCGGGCTCAGGGCCAGCTCAAGTAAGGTGGAACTTGTACTTTTCACGAGAAGGTATAAAGTGCCTTCGGTGACTCCACCGGTACTAAACGGTACACGGTTAAGTCTTTTTACAAGTGCTAAATTTCTAGGCGTTATTTTAGATAGGAAGTTGAACTGGAAGGAGAATCTAGTTCAACGTTATGAGAAGGCTTCCGTAGCCCCCTACACATGTAAGAGAGCCATAGGCAAGAAATGGGGTCTTAATCCCCGGATCTGTCGATGGATTTTCACAGCGGTCGTCAGACCAATACTCCCATATGGGGTCATCGTGTGGTGGCCTGCATTAGAAAAAGAGGTTAACCTTAGACTACTCACCAAGGTGCAAAGATCTAGTATGATCTGCATAAGTGGGGCGCTCAGAACCACTCCAAATGAGGCCTTGAACGTCATTTTAGACCTTATTCCTTTAGATTTGGTTGGACAACAAATGGCAGCGATGACTGCTTTGCGACTAAGAGAGACATCTCAGTGGCACCCTGAAAGCCAAGGGCACTCTTGTATTTTGAATAAGTTCTGCTCTATTCCGAGCAGCACGGATCGGTGTGCCTTGACATCGGTTTCTGAAAGTAATTTTATTACACGCATTCCAAGCAGGGAGGAGTGGAAACTTGAGTTTCATACTCCACCTGATAGCATTGTCATCTATACAGATGGCTCGAAACTCGATAATAAGGTTAGAGGAGGCGTTTTCTCACGAAACCCTCTCCTGCAAATTTCCTTTAGGTTTCCAGATCACTGCAGCGTCTTCCAGGCTGAGGTCTCAGCTATCATGGAGGCGGTAGAGAAGATTGCGACCGGGATTATAGGAAGAGACATCTTCATTTTTAGTTACAGCCAGGCTGCAATCAAAACTCTGAGCTCTTTCACTTTCAACTCTAACATCGCGCTGGACTGCCGCCTATCTCTGCAGGAGATGGCCAAGCAGAACAGACTGTACCTCATTTGGGTCCCCGGTCACCAGGACATAGAGGGAAACTGCATGGCAGACGAACTTGCAAGACAAGGTACGACCAAGCAGATTCTTCAAGATAAAGAACGCATTGGTATGCCGTTTGCCACTTGCAAACTGCTACTCAGAGATTGTACATATAAGCAAGCTGACAATAGATGGAGGCATAATACGACCTGTCGAACCTCAAGGCAGATGTGGCCTAAATGGGATCGAAAACGGTCGCGCAGCGTTCTCTCTCTAAGTAGGGAAAACATTTCCAACGTCATCGGGGCTCTAACAGGGCACTGTTTGATAGGGAAACATGCTGAAAGGTTGGGAGTACCCTTCCGAAGATGCTGTAGGAGCTGCAAGAACGACGAGGAGGAGGAAACGATCTTGCATTTACTGTGTAAGTGTCCTGCACTGTGTAAAAGCAGAATGCGATATCTGGGATCACCGTTTTTGGATGACCTTAGTGAGTTTTCAAGCACCGAGGTAAATTGTTTGTTGAATTTCATCAGCGAGGCAAAATGGTTTGGTGAGGGGTAATTTTCCTCTTGGATGGTACAAATTTCTCCTTGTGGTAACACAATGGGCCTCCTAATATTGGCCTAAGTGAGCCGCTGTAGGCGGCTGCCACTCCAACCTACCTACCTAGCTATTTGTTTACAAGCTTACATAAAACTTACTTAGATTAGTAGGTAAATTTAGTAGATCCTATTATTACAAGGAAAAACAGTTATTTAAAAAACAAAAATTGTATCTCGTAACCAAAAAGTTTTAACTAACAGCCGATTGGCCAAGCTACATTTTAAAGGTCTTCTTTATGATGTGCAAAAATAACAAAATAAAAAAAAATACACTTCTCAAGAAATTAAATTCTGAAAAAGTGTCTTTTTTTAATTTTTCCGAAAAAAATGTTGGACAAGAGTCCGCAATTTTTTCCCCTTTGCATTTTATTGTTGAATTAATTAAGAACATTTTGCACGTCGAATTAGAGCGAAATTAAAATCGCCGAAATATATCGGAAGCATTTCTTTTTCCGTCATATATCTGTTTGATAATTATGACGAAGAAATAACGTCTCCGAGTTTCATGGAAAAATAAAAACATGACCTGATTGGACCGGTTGTCTTGAAACGGGATGACTCCATAAAACCAGAGCTGTTAAATTTACATTACGATTAGTAATCAAAACGATTAATTGGTTTCGTTAGTTATTTAATTAAATCAATTTATTTGTGTAACTACAATTATAACAGGAAATAATAAACAAAAATTTTGATTATAGGAAATTAATAAAAATAATCAAAAACAAGTAATCAAGAGCCTAATTTCGGGTGCAACCGTTTCATAAGTAACGGGGTTTTCAATAGAGACGCTACAAAAGTAGACCGATAGTGACTGCAAACGACGCCAGATTTTTTCCCGCTCTTTTGACATTTCTCTTCAGTAAGGTTTGCCATTTCATCATGAAAAGATATACGATCCAACAACGAGTCGAAATTATTAAAATTGACTACCGAAATTCGGAGTCAATGGCCTCAACTTTAAGAGCGCTACGTCTAATTTATGGTCGTCGTCATTTCTGGCTGAATGGCTTCGTCAATAAGCAAAATATGCGTTATTGGACAGGCAGCACTCCACACGTACTCCATGAGTCAACATTGCATCCCGAAAAATCTACGGTTTGGTGCGGTTTATGGGCCGGCGGCGTCAATGGGCCGTACTTCTTCCGTGATGATCAAGACCGGCACGTTACTGTGAATGGGAATGCTCAATGATAACCGAATATTTTTGGCCCGAATTCGATGATATGGACTTGGACAATATGTGGATCCAACAGGACCGCGTTACAAGCCACACTGCGAATGCCACATTCGATTTATTGAAAATGAAGTTTGGTGCACGCGTTATCTCACGAAATTACCCAGTCAATTGGCCACCTGGGTCGTGCAATTTGACACCGTTAGACTATTTCCTGTGGGGCTACGTCAAGTCTATGGTCTATGCCAACAAGCCAGCGACGATTGATGAACTTCGTACGAATATCGAACGTGAAATTGCAGCAGTATCGGCCGATTTATGCTTGAAAATCGTCGAAAATTGGGTTCAGCGTCTGGACTTCTGCCGGCGTGCCCATGGTGCCCATGCAAAAGAGCTCGAGTTTCGTACATAATGGCATCGAATGTACTTTCACAGGAATAAAGAGTTTAATTCATATCACAAACCGTTTTTGTTTTATTTAAAAAAAACTTTTGTAGCGTTCATATTGAAAATTACTTTACTAAATTGCGGTCCAAATTTGAAAACGCCCAGTTAATTTGCGTCCCTGCAGTATAAAATTTTAAACCTGATATTGATCTCAAACTGCTTTCCTTAAGAATCATTTCTATTTTATTGTCAGTAGACTTTAGGCATAAATAAAGATTCCCAAAAAAAATGTCATTACTAAGAATATCGGGGCTTAGATAATTTTCGAAGGTTTCTACCTGAGTTGAAATGCAAAGCGGTCCTATGTCTATATACATATATCTCGGTTTTTTTAACAAACAACCGTTAGGTGCATAAAGTTATAAAACCCTGGGCCCCACTGCGCTCGGGTATAAAAAGTAAGGAAGAGTCTAAGTTTGGATTCAATCGAACTTTAAATACCGGGTGCAGGTTTCTGTTCAAAAGTTAATCTTATGTACAAAAATGAATGCCTGTCCTTGATAGGCGGCCAAATTACTGGACCGATATTTATGTAATTTACCCAGTTGGTTCAAGTGATCCCTAGGCCGAACGCAAGGTATATATAATTTTGGAAAAGTGGGCGGTACCACGCCCTATACAGTGAAAAAGTCGAAGTTCTTGTAACTCCACAACTATTTGATGCGGATGTTCAATATTTGCTTTGTAGATCCTATATATGGGGTTATATAATATTTGTTGGGGAAAAAGGCGGACTTTTAAGTCGAAACTACTATTCGCAATATCTATCTATCTATCTGTTGACGAAGGTATTTATAATCGATATATACATATTTAATTAAGAACAAGGTTTAAAGTATATTTTAAGAACAAAACCAATGTCTAAAAAAAATATGTCTAAAATGGCGCATCAAAGCAAGCCGGGTATGCCACTTCTACATCGTTTGGAAACCTTAAATGACGTTTACTGATTTCAATAAAAACAAAAGGAAGTTAGTATGATTTTAACATACCACTCTAATTTTCGAAAATTTTCATTCTTTAATTAAGTAATTCTCTTCCCAATTAAATTCTTTGTACCAAATTTGAAAGGATTCTTGACATGTTTTAGTAAAATATTGAATATTTTGATTTGCTGTAAAATACCGTTATATGAGAAATGAGTCTGGCTTTAGTCTGATTTTTATAATTTTCGAAATTGTGATTTCTAACTATAAATGCAAAGTGTACGAATGTAATGTGGTAGAATTTGACAAGGAAGTTTCTTCTAGTTTGTTCTATGATGGGCGATCCATAGCCATGCCCAACATTTATGATGCCATATATTTCATAATCAATCATGTCTATCAAATTTGAGCAAATTACCTTGCTAAAAAATATCGGAGTTTTTTGCAGTTATATGAGAGGTGGACCATGGTTTTTGTACGATTTTTACAATTTTCGAAATTTTACTTGTTGACTTAAATATTGGTAGAATTCGGCAGCATGGTTTCGGAAATATACCTATTTGTGTTTGTTAGTCTAGCCCCCATCCTCACTCTCCTAAGCCTCCAAGCTTTTTTAGACGTCGATCTCTTTAATTAAAGGTGAACTTTTTAGCTCTGTGTAGAACCGAATTAATGATTACTTTCCTTTCTTCCCTAGCTAAACAGTTTCTGCCTGACAACAAGGCGTAGCCTATTTGCAGTTAGCATTTAAATTTTTGATAGAGCCACAAAGTTGAAAAACTTGAATATGTGCTTCAAATTTGAGCACCCATTTGAGAAAAATATCAAAGGTAGAATGTGGCAATGACATGACATTTTAGAAATTTCAAAATTGCCTTGCAGTGCTGGGGCAGCATTGTGATGAAACAATGAAGTACTTTGGAATATTCAGACATTTGCATACGAGTAGTGCAAATTTTTCTAAGCAGTAATAGTAAATGAAAGAATACAACCAGATGCTTAGCAACATTCGCATATGACAGTAGATTTCTTACCGAAAAAAAGCTAGGAAAATTGTCAAAGCATGTGCCCTGTTTTTGGCAAGACATCACAAATGGATATGATTGAGGCCAGCAAGAAAGTATGAAAAAAAATAGACAAAAATTAGGTGATACACAAATGTGTGTGGCGCAAGAGGAATGAAACGCAAAACGTAAAACGCAAAATACAAAATGAAATCTGTCGTACATGTCGTACATGTTTTCATCAATGTTTATGCCATGAGCTGAACTAAGCTTAACATCTGTATTGTTGTACCTGCATCTGTGCGCTTATTTATTTGTATGATAGTTTGTGAAGCTGATTGAAGGCAAGCGCACAGGTGAATTCCGGTTTCCTTGATAACCAAAGAAGATAGGCGGCATACAAATAGAGCTACCAAATATTCGGGTATATTTGCGTGAAATATCAGCAGTGGTAATATTTAGAGCAATAACAAATGCCAACATGAATATTTTAATGTGTGCACGTAGTTATCTAAATGCATACCGTACATACAGTACATATACAGTGCCGGAGAATAAAATTGGGACACGATATTTTCACAATTTTTTACTATTTTTTCTTTTGCTTGTTTAATGTTTATTAATCTTACATATATGTATATAAAAATCTCGGGTTACGGTGGTTATGGTCGAACTCTTCCGAGGCGGCTCTACCGGTTGTTATGAAATTTTGTATGTTTGTACATATATTTAGTAGGTATGAGAGTAGATCGTAAAGTATATTTTATGCTTGGGAGAGGGTTGCCAACTGCTTGAAAAGTTAAATTTAATATAGAAACAAGTTATACAAAATATTAAAATATGCTTGTCAAGCAGTTCGGATAAAAACAAAAATTCTTAGCTAACTGTTATGAGGGTTGCCACCTGGTTTAAAATTTAAAAGTCGAATTTAATTAAGTTATACACAGGTTATACGAAATCTTCAAATACGAGTGTCGAATGGTTCGTCTTGGCAAGGAGAAGGTTTATATCTATATTTTTGAGATAGTTGCCACCTGTTTGAAAAGTAGAGTTTAATTAATTATTCACAAGCTATATGAAATATAAATAAGTGGTTGTCAAACGATTCGTATCGGCAAAGAGAACGTTAGTACTTATATTTTAGAAAGGGTTGCCACCTGTTTGAAAAGTCGAATTTAATTTAACTATACGCAAGGTATATGCAACACTAAAATATGGGCATCAAGTGCTTAGTCTCAGCAAAAAGCTTCAAAGTTAACTTAATCAAGGTTGCCACCTATTTGAAAAGTCGAATTTACTTAAATTATACGCAAGTTATATGAAATATCAAATTATAGGTAGCTCGTATCGGTGAGGAGAAGGTTCATATTTATATTTTGGAGAGGGCTGCCACCTACTTGAAAAATTAAGGATATAAAAAAAAAAAGAAATAATAAAATATGATTGCATACCTATGTATATTTTCGAGACATTTGTATTTAGTTTATAGACTCGAAAACTACTAAACCGGTTGAGCTCAAATTATAGGATGTCTTTGCAAGTGTCTATTGTCCAAAGAAAAATTACGATAGGTGGCTCTGGTGTCGAGACATTTCTAAAAACCGTATTTATAGCCCGATTTGATTTAAATTTAAAACATGTATTGTATAAATATAAATAAATATTTTTATTGACAATTTTTCAATAAAACTGCATACAAAGAATTTTTATAAAAACTGTAATTAAAAATTTTGAAAATTTGATGAAAGAAATTTTGGAATTTTTTGCACAAAATTTGAAATGTGGATTTGTACGATGTTGATAATCTATACTTTTATAACAAATTAATAAACATTAATCAAAGAAAATAAAAATCTAATAAACTTGTAAAAATATCGTGTCCCATTTTATTTTTAGGCACTGTGTGCCCGCACACACATTATATATACGTGAAGCCTATTATTGCACGTAGGTAGTATGAACGAGTATGCACTTATGTAGACATTTGTTTATCTTTGTCACATATGCAAATGGAAACGACAACCTAACGAAATATTTATCTAACTACAAAAGTACGTACCTATGTACATACCAATTCCCTTATACACCCTGCAACAAATGCGACTTGAATGCAATGTGTCCGAAATTAGTGCAAACTATAACTACTTTTGAAGGGATTAATTGTAACCTTTTGTAGCTGAACTGGTACGAAAAGACACTTGTCGTACCCTTTACTCAACCCTTGTTCCTAGAATGTTAACGTACACCGCAACCAAAAGATGGTTAACTGGAGAAACGCTGCGTACCCAAAATGAAGTCATGTAGTTTGCTAATTTCCACCCCAGAAGAGCTCCCTGGGGTGTTAATGAAGTAAGAGCTTACGTAGCTGAACCTCAGCCTCGCAAAGGCACGGCAGCTGAGTAGCCAATCAAAAAAAAAATAAATGATTGCACTAAATTCAGCCTAACCGCATGAATACCTATCAGACAATGTCCGGTCAGATCGCCTACGAGAATCGAAAGTTGCCGCTTAATGAGCTGAGCTCCTTTGTAGGCTAACGGGCCACCACCGGCCAGAGGATTCTTGGAATTCAGCATGTCGTGGTATTTTTCCAACGCTTGCTGAGCCGACATAGAACCCATCGGTCCAACAGAACTCCGTAGGCGGCAAGAGGAGCGCCCACCCTCTCCCTGCCTGGAGTAATGACATCCAGGTTACCCTGGCAAGCCAGCTAATCGGGCATGCGGTTTTCTGCAATGTCGCTATGGCGCGGCACCCAGACCAGTCCAAAGCGGAAGTATTCGGAGGCGGCTGAGAGAGAAGTCAGATACTCCCCGACCAATTTCGAACTGACCATTAGATACCTTAAGGCCTTAATAGCAGCCTGTCTGTCAGAATAGATGTTGGCATTACATTGGAGGGTAGAGAATCAATTGACTCCTTGACTGCGGCCACATCTGACTGAAACACCCAACAGTAGTCCGGAAGCCTAAATTTTCTAGCTGACGGAGAGCTCCTCGCAGAAGCCACCCACTAAAACGCTTCCGTCTAACTTCGACCCGTCCGTGAAGAAGTTTACCGCCCTCCTCCCATTTTTTTCGTATACACAAAGAGAGAGATAAAATAGATTTATAATTTTTAAAAACTATTTAACATTTAAAAGTACTCTGTGCAACGATCGGAACCAGCTAGCACTTTTTTAGTATTGTCTGAAAGTAGACTAATCTGGTAATAAAACACTTGGTGGATTTGTCTAAACTCTGCAAATTCGAATTATTTTTATATGACCTGCTAAAGTTTTTATGTTACGGCTTAAATTGCTTTCAAAAATGGTTAAAAAATATGACTGAAGGTTAAGATATGTATGAGAAATACTTTCGTAGATTATTTTGACTAAATAGCTCCCACCTGAAAGTGCGGTATTGACTCCTGTTGCAAAAAAACAAAAAAAAATTTGGAATGCCGTTAGCGGACTAAAGTGCTCTAGAAAATTGTTCTTTAAAAAATGTTGATGGGGTGTCCTCAGACGAAATCTTTGGAGAAAATTCTACAGAAAAAAAATGTCCCTACGAAATATCCTACGTTTGCTTATGCTTTCCTATATAAACCTTGCAAGTTACGAGTGCTGTCATCTAATTTTTTCTTATATGCAAATGAAATTATTTGTTATTTTATTTAATGTAGTTGGTAACTAAATACTAATGACCTAATTGTACTCTAAAGAGATCAATCCGGAGCAACTATTTTTCGAGGGTAGTTGCCCAATTTTTTGCCAGGGTTTAAATTGCAGTACTTGTATGACTGTTCTGCATTTGTATCAAAAAGAACCACAAGAGCAAAACTGCAGCAGGAAGATACAAATATTTGATAACATTTTGCTCTGATACTAAAATCCGGCGCTATACAATATACGTACTTGTAGAATGAGAAATTAAGTGAGATGAAAAGAAAATTTATGTGAACCAAATATGTATGTACTTTTATATATGCGCACATTGAGGAGGATCGTGGTTATTTAAAAATTGCACTGTTTTAAAAGGCTAACGACAAAAATTTCAAATTAAAGGAAATCCACAAAAATTTGCCTTATTTAGAAATATTGCAAAATTTTGTGGACTAACCAAAAACAACCGCTTCTTGTGGGATTTTTTTTATATCTGGCCTGGAGAGCTAAAATTAATCTTTCGTTTGAAATGAAGTTTTCGAGTAAAACCAAGTTGATAATATGACTTCAAACTCATTATTCTGAGGTGATGAAAAAGTACTGCACTAAAAAGGAGTTTTAGACAAATTTTGGGTCGCTGAACACGAAAATGAATTGCATTTATTTTCCAAAGAAGCGTTTTCGAAATATAGGGAAATCCCTGTTTTTTAGGTCTTTTTGCGATTATTGCCAAAGACTACAGCACAGCGAATAAAACTAACCTTCATGCATATGTAGCTTGGGATTATTTCGGCACTTGTTTAGGATAATTTGAGGACAAGTCTGGACCATGTGGCTTCTATTTCTGAACTGGATATTTCGCGACTATTTCGGGACCTTTCAGTAGTTCGAGACTGGTTCACTACTACAACTACTACTACTACTTCTAACTGCTAAATACTACTACTATTTTTACTAATTTTATCAATGCTATTACTAATTACTACTATTATTCTTACTGATGCTACTACTAAATACTTCTCTCATTTTTCTACTACTATTTTTCCCAATGTTGCTACTAATTGCTACTACTATTTTTACCAATGCTAGTACTAATTAGTACTTGTTTTTTACTAATGCTACTACTAAATACTACACTCATTTTTTCTACTATTCCTAATTCCTAATGCTACTACTACTATTTTTACTAATTTTTACTACTATGCTTACCAATGCTACTACTGATTACTACGACTATTTCTACTAATTCTACTGCTAGTTTTACTAATGTTACTACTACTACTGCTATCACAACTAGTACTACTACTTTGTACTACTTGCGATTACTACCACTACTACTCCCATATTCAACTCTTTATATATTTAACTCTTTATGAATTCGTCAAAGAAGTTTTAGCTCTGGCTTGAGCTTTTAGGTTCGCGTGTGTTTGTTTTTTTTTGTTCAGAAGTTATAGCTAAAAATTATTCGAAAAAACATGCATTTTTTTCGATTTTTTGGTCTTCTTTTTTTGGCATTAGTCAGTGAAATAATCAAAATTCAAATCAGGTTTAAGAATTGCCATTCGTAAAACAGGGTTTGAAAAAATTCAGAAAAAGTCAACCTATTTATGTTCAGACAAACTCTTGATAGAAAAACTTGGGAAATCATTCTGGCTTTTGCAACAACGTGCAATTAACAAGAATTTGGCAGATATTCAAACAAAAAAGTGAATTTCGCAAACATTTAATTCAACATCTTTTATTTAGTTTGTAATAATTCTTACGTTTTTTGTGCGATTTCGAGGCACTTTTACTACAAATTTACTTCGTAAAATTGAATATCATTTAGGTCTTTTTAATTACATTTTTTGCTTCTAAACTTCTGTAACTCAACAATTTATATTTTGACCGCACGTTTCTTTAAACGGTAGACATGGATGGTTAGTTTTATTTGCTGCTCAAGAGCTTTTTTTTTGGCAATAACTACCACAGGACCTAGAAAAAAGGGGGGTTGCCTCTATATCGAAAACGTTGTTTTAGAAAAATAAATGAAAAAGAAAAAAATAATTTTCGTGCACTGCGTCCCAAAATTAGTATTAAAAATAATTTTTTGTCGATGTACACTCTTTAATGAAATATTTGTTAACCACTGTTACGAATTTGGCAACAAAATTGCAATATTCAAAATGGCTGATTCATGGCTCAGGTATGACTTAGTATTTTGATGAATTCCATTAAATATGTAAATTTTAATGATGAGGCACATGTTCATGTGGCTGGTCAACTGCATACTGAATTTATTGTCTAAAATACTCATACGACCTGGTGTACCTGCGATATTTGTGTAACACACTACGTGTACGAATAGTTGAGTGTTGAAGTGTGCCGTTTAACATGTTCTATACGCACCCGTTTCGAGCTTCATGTAGATTTTGGTATTAATGAGTTATATATAAATATATGCACTTACGAAAATATCTGCGTGCAAATGAACATGTACAACAAATGAATATGGGTGTTTTTTTTTTTGTTTTATTGTGGTTGCAAAAACTAAATATCGTGTCTATATATGAATAATCAAAGTCAACAAATAAGCGTCAGTAACTAAGTATAATATATTTTTACTTTTACTGTATTTTCTTGTTTTGTAATTTTTGATATTGCCACAGCTGAGCTTAATTTGAACAAGTCTTTATTATGATTATTTTTATTACTTCTGGCTATGTACGAATTTGCATTGCTGTATGTTTGTTATTATTATTATTATTATTCTAGGAATGCTTGTTTGCTCTGTGCTATGAAAAACATGTGAAAAGTAATTACTTTTGCTACTTTTTATTACATTCAAATGTACATATATAGCCACATAAAAATATAAATACACATCCATTTACTTAGATCTGACTGTAGTAATATGCAAACTTTTAGTACTTTGGATTGTTATGCAACAAACATTCTTGGTTTTATGCTAAGGACTTTAGGGAGTTGCAGGCTTCAGATTCATAAGGGTTGTCATTTAATTTTTATGGCAAATCACATATTCATTATTTTATTATTTGTAGAATTTTCGCTTAGTTGTTGATAGTTTGGTGTGTTAGGGAAAACTAAAAGTCAGTTTTTTCCAATAAATATTTTCCAGAACTAGCGATCATAGAAATACCATAGCAGGGCTCTAAAAAAATTTGAAACTACTATTTGTGCATGGATTTTGATTGAGCAGTACATACAAAACTTATTAAAATGTCTGCAATTAAGGAGTCAGTAAAAATAGATTAAAAATAATGCACCTGCGAGAACAAATGTGGATATCTTCTTGGATAGCCAAGCGGCTAATCAGGCTATCCCTTCTATCGCGTTTAGATTTCAACTACCGTATGAGTTTACGCCGATTTCTGCTCAACATGAGATTACTTTAATATGGTTCTCCGGCCATAGAGACAATTGCGAAAATGAAAAACCAGCTGAACTAGCGAGACGCGGCTCTCCCTAGAATGCGCCGATCAAAAGCAGCATTTCCGAAATCTACTTTGCGAAAGCATTTCAGAGGTGGAACCGTAAATGGCTATATAATATTTTCCGGTAGTAACGGGTGTCGTAATATCTACCTAAAACTAGGGCTCTTTTAGGAATTAGCGGTAAAAATACTAACAAACTCATGCATTTTGAATCTTCTCTTCGGTCACTGGCGAACACGGGCCGGGGTTGCCTTTACAAAGTGCTCGTTAACTATACGACAGTGGATTTTTGGCAAGTGTGGACCCATTTTTTTATTAATTGTTTTAATTGTTTTGCTAATTTTTTTCCACAGAAATTCGGTTCGTTATACAATAAAAATCATAGAAGTTCAAGTGCTAAACATTGCGTAAATTTTAATGAAACTCAACCAATTTTCGAAACTATTTACAACTTTTTAATCAGAATTTGTAGAAACTTTTTGGAAATGCAGCTCTATATCTTATCAAAGCTACTCAAAGTCGTTCCCACACATTTTGAGTTTAATAAAATGCTTGCTTTAATTTGGTGAAAATTTTCATTGATTTGTGAAAATTATTTTATACCAACAACTCTTTCTGGAACAACAAAGGCACTACCCAAACAGTGAATGGCATTTTTTATACACAGACGGTTCAAAAACCGATAATGAAATCACATCATTCGCTATAGTGGACCAGGAAGGAAAACTAACCAGCGGTGGCCAACTGCCAAAATATTGTTCGGTCTTCGCAGCAGAAGCTATGGCAATATACAAAGCTGCTGACCATGCGCAGCATAGCAAAGGTAAATTTGTTATCTGTACAGATAGTATGTCAACCATTTCTGCAGTACAAAACATATACAAAAGCGATCACCTTATAACGAAAACACGAGATATCCTGATTAAACACCCAAAAAAGATTAATATTATGTGGGTACCCGGGCATAAAGGCATAACTGGAAACGAAAACGCCGATAAAGCAGCTCGCCAAATGTCAGCTCAAACAGATGTCTTATATCAAGCATATCCAGAGAAAGACTTGAAAAGATTTGTAAGAAAACCCTTGTGGGTCAAAAAGAAAAGGGAATGGGCTAATTTTAACCATTGGTACACTAATTTTAATCAGACATGCGAGGCAGCATCATACCCCATTGATACACCGCGTCAAGTAAGCAGCTTGTACATCCGACTCAGGATTGGTCATACAAAACTTACACACGAACAATGTCCTTTCTGCAATCAAACACCTTCCATCAAACACCTCCTTGACGAATGCTGCGGTATAGCTAGTACGAGAAGAAAACACTTTGGATCAATCACCCCATCCGATTTATTAGCTCAAACTTCCAGCAGCAACATACACACTATCTTTGCATTTTTAAAAAATTGTAACCTAGCAAATAAGTTATAACATTTTTATTTCCTCACAATCATCTATCCTCCTATTTTCACTAATCATCGAGTCGTAGGCCATATCAGCTAGTACTCGTATCTTTCACAATTAGTTTTAGTATTGTATATTAAAGCTAATAAATAATAATAATAATAATAATATTTTTGCTGACGATGTTGATCCTTTCCTCCATAAAATGAATGAAATTCGTACTTAGTTATATGGAAGAAAAAGACTTACACCGTCAGCATAAAAATTACCAATGAGCATTTTGACCAAATTAAAGCATGCATTTTATTATATTAAAAATCAATGGTTTATAAAATAGCGTACCAAAATATTTTCATAAAAATCTGATTAAAATGTTAGAATTTTGTTTAAAGAATATGGAGTTTATATGGAGAATGAACTGTATTTTTATATAAAGGGACATTTATTCAATAATTCGTTTCGGCATATTTTCAGTTTTAACAAAAAATTTACACACAGTGCGTTAATTTAAATTTTGAGAACTTACAATTTTGATTGACATGGTGTTTGGAAGGAAAACTATTAAAAAAGCAGTGAAAACACAAAATAACTCAAGACAATTTTTTTTTTATTTTGATGTCGCTATTCCCTCAAATTACGTTATCATCTCACGATTGATTAAAAGTTTCTTCAAACTGAATGAACATAAAATGAAATGTGCTTTTTTTCAGAAAGTAGTAAATATTTCTTCAGCGCAATTTCATTCCTATCTTTCTTTCTTTCCATAGCTGCTTTTCTAAAATTCAGGCCGTTTTTTTTGTTTGAATGCGCAAATAAAAAAGTCTAGGAGGTTATCATATGCGCCTATTGCAAACAAAAAAAAAATTGTTCTTTGCATTTTGCTCGTTAAACAAATATAAATTAACACAATACAAGCATAGATATATCGGCTATATATGTATGTATTTTGATGTGCAACCAATAAGGACATCTACAAAGTTTTCTATCGCCGCTTTTTTTGTGTTTACTAAACCCTTTCCACTTGTTTACTGCTCATAGCGGCAAATATTTACCTTGTTATCCTTTTGCCATGAGCACGTGCCTCGTTTGTCGATGACTTTGCATGTTAATAAGGCGTCCTGGCCCGGATTCACTTCGGTATACTTTGGCTGTTCTGAGAATCTTTGAAAGCAATTTATTCCTGTAATTAAATAAAGAGATACGTGTGTACAAATATATTAATTATTTGGAAATATGTAGTGACAAAGAGCGTGATAATTCGAGTTATGTAATATTAGAGGTAAATACATATTAATTGATGTATTTGAGTTGCATAAAAATTAATGTTAGTATTAAATATTCTGCCACAGTAGAACAAATATTTTATTAGGGGTCTGTTCATGGAATAAAGAAATTGAAATTGAATCCTTATATGTAATAGAAGTAACTATGGTGTGGGAAATAAATAAAAGATACTAGTTGATACCCACGACTTTTTCTGCGTTGCATACCATATTTCCATACACTTACATAATATCGGGTCTTGCAATAGCAACGCTAAAGAAGATTTTTTTTTAAATAAAACAAAAACGGTTTGGGATATCAATTAAATTCTTTATTCCTGTGAAAGTACATTCGATGCCATTATGTATGGAACTCGAGTTCTTTTGCATGGGCACCACGGGCACGCTTGCTGAAGTCCAGACGCTGAACCCAATTTTCGACGCTTTTCAAGCATAAATCGGCCGATACTGTGGCAATTTCACGTTCGATATTCGTACGAAGTTCATCAATCGTCGCTGGCTTGTTGGCATAGACCATACTATGACTTGACGTAGCCCCACAGGAAATAGTCTAACGGCGTCAAATTGCACGACCGGGGCGGCCAATTGACTGGGCCATTTCGTGAGATAACACGTTCACCAAACTTGATTTTCAATAAATCGATCGTGACATTCGCTGTGCGGCTTGTGGCGCCGTCCTGTTTGAACCACATATTATCCAAGTCCATATCATCCAATTCGGGCCAAAAATATTCGGTTATCATTGAGCGGTAGCGATTCCCATTCACAGTAACGTGCCGGTCTTGATCATCACGGAAGAAGTACGGCCCAATGACGCCGCCGGCCCATAAACCGCACCAAACCGTAGATTTTTCGGGATGCAATGTTGACTCGTGGAGTACGTGTGGATTGCTGCCTGTCCAATGGCGCATATTTTGCTTATTGACGAAGCCATTCAGCCAGAAATGACGACGACCATAAATTGGACGTAGCGCTCGTAAAGTTGAGGCCATTGACTCCGAATTTCGGTAGTAAATTTTAATAATTTCGACTTGTTGTTGGATCGTATATCTTTTCATGATGAAATGGCAAACCTTACTGAAAAGAGCGGGGAAAAATATGGCGTCGTTTGCTGTCACTATCGGTCTACTTTTGTAGCGTCCCTATTGAAAAACCCTTTATTTGTAATGCTAAAAGTACAGCTTTGTTGAACTTAAAAACAATGTCTCGCATTGCTCGCAAAGCTTATAAATTTTGGACTTAGTCGAATCAAAAGTAACCAGTTTCGAGATATCTCAACTACAGAATGGACGAAAGCATATTTTTTTTGGTAAATATTGTGTACACCACATTACATTCCTGATTTCATTAAAATGGAATAAAAAGCAGAGATTTGCTGCATAACTCGCTTCTATTATTATATTAGTGTTTATTACTTATTCCAACTGCATCATACCTTTCTAATATCATCGATATCGGACCATACAAACAAGTTTCCTGAATATCTCGACTCATGCGCCATCTAATGGATTTAAACATAGCTTAAGTCACATGACATGAATCTAAGGTATATACTATTCAAGTTTTGTTGAAATCTGTTCTCTGGTTTTTGAGCCAAGTTGTAACAAAGAAAACGGCTACATTTTTATGTTCTTTTATATAGATAATGAATTTATTATTTATATTTATATTTATATTTATGTATATTTTTTGTTACAACTTGTCTTAAGCAAATTTGTACAGTATATTCCTTAGACACGTGGCACGGACATAGGGTATATTTTAATCCATTACGTGGCGCATGAGTCGAGATAATCAGAAAATATTAATTTACATTCCACTTTTGGTGACGTTATGATCGAGATATTCAGAAAATCCGTATTTATAGTCCAATAAAAACTTAAAAAAAAAAACAAACCACTTTTACGAAAAATTGATTTCCAGGTGGCGCTGAAGACGATTTATTCCACAAATCTCTGTTTCTGACTCGATATTGGTGAAATTACAGACGTATGAGGAGACCCGCTAGATGCCGCTGTAGTAGTTAATTCGTATTTATGGTTCCATATTAATAGGGCAATATTTTAGTACATATATTAATTATTTAAAAACTGGCCTTGAGCTTATAAAAATTATTGTCCCAAACAAAATTTTATAAAAATCCATTAGATGGCTCTGTAGTCGAGATATCCAGGAAGTTCATATTTATGGTTCTACGTTGTTCAAATATAATAATTTCTATCCACATATTTTTTTGGTAATCAAATATTTTGCTAATCAATAATTTTACACAATGAAATTTTTGAGAGGGATAGATAAGAGAATAATCTATTTAAAAGTACTCAGTTAGTTATGGCAAAGAGTTGTGCGCTACACATTTGAAAAAATCTACACACATTAATAAAAGCGAAAAAAAATTAATATAAGAATAAAATTTGTAAAAATTGCAAAACCAAAAATTAGTAAAACCGTGCAAGAGGGATCTGCCTACGATTGGCAAACCTTTTGGGTCTCTGCCCAGACTGGTAACCGGTTGTAGGAGCAAATAGGAAGAATAATATAAACGCTATCTAAACATAATAATTTTGACATTAACGCAGCTTAACCGTTCGTTGATCTTTGGGTAGAATTCTACACAAAATTTAATATACCCATTAGAAACAAGTTTCAATCTAACTCAAACTCAATGACATTGTCACGAAACTATTTTGTAAAAATTACAAGTAGAGTCAAAATTATTAATGTTTTCCACCATATTGGTTGAGTTCTAACGTTCGCGTTCTCCTGATAACTTTGAAAACAAAGATACTAATATCTTTCTCCGACTGATCCAGATCGAGTTAAACGTTTTAAGATGGAAGTGCCAGACAAGCAAAAGGTCGCCGACGATGAAAGGTTGTTAAAAGGAAAACATAAAGGGCACAAAAACCGAACCTATATGTTGGTTTTGTAAAAAACTAGCCGTGCGCGTACAGTGTGCGTCAATTGCATAAACTAAAAGTAAAATTTTGTTGCGTAATAAATAAAATACAATCGATTCATTGATTTTAAATGTTTTCCTACAAAATATATGAAATCTCAATGTGGGGTAAATATGTAGCCAAAAGGTTCGGAAAACACATATCGATTTTAAGGTCAACGGATGGTTAAAATAAACCAAAATACTTTTTCTTTCATTATTTCACTTAGTAGCTTTTCAAATACTAAGCACCCAACCATATTTTCTTTTTTTTGACATGTGTGGTTATTATCTTTAATAATTTTTTCAACTCACAATTGTTGCTCATTGAACTTTACGTATTGTTCCGATAGTACCTTGTTTTTGTAAATGGTATCACGCCTAATATCTTTTGTTTTTTGTTGTTGTTGTCATCGATTGCTCACCATATGTAATATGATGTAATACAAGTCAGAACAACTGAACCTCAAGCGGCGCCAAATGCTTTTGTTTTGCACGCTTCATAGCGTTTTGTATTGTTGAATATACATTTGTCATTCATTTATGCTCACACACACACACACACACACACACACACACACATTCACTCTCGCCGCCCACAAACGTACATTTACATATCTATTTACATATGTATGTATACTCGTATTGCACGGATTTACGTCTATTCATTATTTATTATGCAATGATGATGATTTTTATCGCATATCAAATAAATTTGCAGCTTCAGTGAGCAGAAAGTCATAATACAACAACGGCAATAACACCAATACGATACAAAATGGGTTTACTCGCATTTACGAGTAGTATGTAGGCAAAAAAAAAAAAACAACTACTGAGTGAACAAAGAAGTAGAAAATAAAATGTTGACACGCTTTTTCATGCATATTTGTTAAGGATGCAATTGAAAAAAAAAATTGACTGATAGCGTCAACTACTCTTGAGCTGCAATGAGCGGTGAACCAACGCCGTTTTTTGCATACTTTCATTTATTTATAAAATTATTTATCTAGTGTAAGCCAATCGGCACACTGACTAGTAGGTATTGAAGTGGTTTGAGTAATAAATTGATATTAATAAAAATATACTTTTTTCGCAACACAGGATATGATTTATTTATTACCATTGTGTTGTGTTTGGGAGTGAAATTTTTTACTTTTATGAATATTTTATTATACAAAGAGAATATTTTTATTATTGCCAGTATTTTGCATCTAATAATGGGCAAATGGATAAAATCCAGGACCGAAAATGGTCGTTATTTTTTGTGTTTTTCGGTTCAAAAAATCATTGGCAAGAATTTGTTTAAAATGGAAGTCAAATATATCTATCTATTCCTTATGCCATAAGCTACACAAATTCTGATGTTATTTTTATTTAGAAGACTTTTTGTTTTAACTCACTTTATAAAAGTTATTTTGTGACTTTAATTTTTTCGTTCAAAAGTAATTTTTATTAAAGAATTTTTTTCTGACCAAGTTTTGTGGTATCTTTCAGTTTTATTATTTCTATGAAAACTAGTCGCTATTCTGGGACTTAAATTTTTCCAATCATATTTGTTCGATATTTTTTAATTTTTAGTTTTTTTCGATGACAAATAAGCGCTATTTTCATATTTATAATTTTTCGAGTATAATAAATGCAAACAAATTTGTCGGCGATGACAATAATATGGTTTATGATCGAAAAAAATATCACAAAATATCGATTAAAAATGATTGAAGAGAATAACGATTTTTTTTATCGAAAAAATAATGTAAAAATTTCGAACAAATTTTATCCAAAAAAAAAATCTAAAAATCAAGATTATTTTTGATCGAAAAAATAAAAATTTGATTATAACGATCAAACTGATCGAAAAAAAAACAAATTCCAGGAATAACTATTATTTTTGATAAAAAAAAAATATAAAAACCACAAAATTTAGACCAAGTTTGATCGTACTTTTTTTTATTTTTACAATCGCTATTCTTGGATTTAAATTTTTCCAATCATATTTGTTCGAAATTTTTTAATTCTTAGTTTTTTCGATAAAAAATAATCGTAATTCTCGTATGTATAATTTTGAGATCGTAATAAACGTAATAAACGTAAACAAATTTGTCGGCGATGACAATAATATGTTTTATGATCGAGAAAAAATATCACACAATATATCGATAAAAAATGGTCGAAAAAATTTAAATTCAAAACTGATTATATTTTTTAACGAATAAATAAAAATAAAAAAACACCCGTCAAATTTTATTAGCAAAATAAAAATACAAGACCAACGACTATTTTTGATCGAAAAAATAAATATTAAAAAATATCGAACACAGTTGGTCGAAAAATAAAAATTCAAAAATAACGATTAATTTTGATCGACAAAATGAAAGGCACAAAAAAGAACAGGAAATTGTGATATTATAATCTAAAAAAAATTGTCTATTTCTATCAAGGTTTATAGAGTACAAGGTCACGACAAACGGCGACGTCCTAGAACAGTGCTGTCCAGAATGAAAAATGTGAATGTATGAGTGACAACGAGAGAATGGGAGCAGCCCAGTAGGAAATTTAAACCAAAATAAAAGCATATTGGATTAGAGTAGAAATAAAAAACTCAAGTGTGTTATATGTTAAGCCTACACATTGTTAAATAAGGGCGGTATTTTACAGATTTGTATTTGGTAAAATTCTTGTACCAGCGATATTAATTATTTGATGCAAATTAATTTTTATAAGTGTGTGGACTGATGGGAAAACATTATGACTGGTAATATAAATGATTTGTAGGTCAACTGAACAATTCAATTTTTAGGCACATTGCGTCAATATGAATACTTTCGTGGCAGCTTCTTAATAAAAGTACACTCGATAAATGACTTGATAAACTGTGGCGCTGCTTGGAGCAAATGAACTTTAAGTCCGAAAAAATTTTCTCACAAAAATATGTTGTGGGAAAAAGTGAAAGGCACTGATAAGATATTCTTTTCAATATTGGATATGATGATTCTTCTAAATTTTTCCAGAATTCAATATTATCTCCGTGTGGTGGAACGTTTTCGCTTTGCAAGATGATTAGCTCGGACTGAATTGCAAGTTTATACTTACTTATATCGCATTTGAAGGGGTTTTCAAAGATGTCAAGAAATGGTTGAAAAGAAACAAAATCCTGAAATCTGTCTTCAAAATTTATAAGCAATTGTTCGAGAAGTGCAATATGATCACTCGGCTTAACACCCTCATGTTTCGTAATAATAACCGAAGTTTTCGGAAAATGAGTATAATCGCCAGATTGAAGTTCCCTTAAAAGCAAAAATAGCTCTGTTTGGAATTGATGCACATTTTTCACAGCATCGTTTATTCCTGTTTCTTTTCCTTGAAGCTTTAAATTGAGTTTGTTCAAAAAAAAGGAGACATCAGCCAAAAATGCTAAATCCAAAATAAAATTGTCATCTTTTAAAGATCGAACTAGGGTGTCTTCATTACAATTGATTTCAAGAAATTGTAGAACTTCTTCCCTCAACTCAAATAACCTGTTGAGACAATCACCACGACTTAGCCAACGAATGTCTGTATGCATTTTTAGGTCAATATGCCGAGCAGAAGTTGTTTTTAAAAAATTTACAAACTTTCTGTGGGTGAGGGAATGGTGCCCTCCCCGTATTTCATTGATAATCTGTTCTGCACGTTTCATGACAGGATGACCGCTCAAAAATTTTGAAGCGAGTGCAACTTGATGAATAATGCAATGAAAATGTCTCCCAGAAACTCCATTTTTATTCAATTGGCCAATGAAGCCTTCATTCTTGCCGGTCATAACGTTTGCACCATCCGTGCATACTCCTGCAAATTTGTTTGTATCGAAAACTGAAAAAACTTTTTCGTTTACTACGTCGAACAAGATCTTTCCTGTCACATTCCCACAGAATGTTTCAAGAGAAAACATTGTTTCAGTTATTTCATAATTTACGTTAACTGTCCGAACACATATCGCCAGTTGACATAAATCATTAATATCGGTGGTTTCGTCCAAGCACAGAGAAAACAATTGGCAATCATTAATTTTTTCCTTTACTGCAGATTGAATGTGTATTCCTAGTTCATCAATCCGTCGGGCTACTGTTTGGCGGGACAAGGGTATATTTTTAACTAGTTCTGTATCAAGATTAAGTTTTTTAAAAACTTTCAGACAAATGTTTTTAACAAAAACTCCATCTACAAAAGGCCGGCCTTGTTTAGCAATGTCTAAGCTGATCACGGAAGATAGCTCAGCTTTCAGTTTCAGTTTTCGATTTGATTGCTTAACAACTTCCTCATTTTCTACTTTAGCCAACCACCCTTTGAATTTTTTCAAAAAGACTAACTTTTTTGCTTCATATAATCCCTGGCTAGCTTTTTTGTCTAAAACTTGTATATTTTTGTGGGAGGAATCGAAATGCCTTCTGATATTAGATATTTTGCCTCCTTTGAACGACTTGTAACATAAAAGGCATTGCAAGTCGCCAAAGGCATTTTCTAGCATAAAGAAGCTCTTACAGGGCATTGTATTGCATACACGATTGCATACACTAAGCGTCGCGGACAAGCTTGGTGTTTATTCGTTGCTGGTTCGCTAACGACTGAACGATGGAGAGTAAGCTCAATTGAGCTATGGGATGGACAGCACTGTCCTAGAACCAACTTCGTCACACTCTCAATGTACCCGATTTCAATAATTTCAAAAATAAAAAAAAAAACTTTAAATATTTTCCATTATATCTCTATTAATAGTTCTTATTAGGAGAACCATCCCTGATTTCTATTAAAGGTTTTGAATCCTCCAAAATTTTTTTGACTGTTTTTCTTTTATTCAGCTGAATTTTTCTTGATTGTAAAAGATATTGGAGAACATGAACCAGATTTTAATAATTATGTGGGACTTTTGCGAAAACTTTAAATAATGCTGTTTGTTTGTTTTTTATTAAAGTTTAGCTCATTACATATCAAACTCCGTATAAATTCACTTTTCATACACAACCCCAAAAAGTAGGAACACTACTTGTATTTTCCTAAGCATGTCGTTTTTTAGCCCATTATCTGAGAAAAGTAGTGATGAGACCCAAAATCGTAATCGAAACAACACAGATAATTTATCGCACATACAAAATAATGTTCACCCCAGAATATTCCAAGAATATAAAAACTATATATGGCGCGGTAAAACTCTGGTTACTAAAATAAACGGAGTAATGTGCCTCGAATTAATTGGAATTACAATTTTTCTTTCATTTAAATACATCTGCTGTTCGTCAAAAATGACGTTTGGTATTAGAGTTGCGGGGTATAGAAATTTTTCATAAAAAAAAAAAATAAAAAACATTTAAATTTTTGAATATATTATTGGCGTGTAAAACATGTATGTATATTTTTGAAATTTACAACTTTTTTTTATATATTGTTGATACAAGCTATTTTAACTGTTTCTCTATTGTCTTCTGTTTTTTCGGTAGTGTGAACCGTTGCTGTATATTGGAAAGATTTCCATCATCCCTTGTCAAGTTTGGTTTAGAGACAAACCGGTTTCGGTGTTGTGCCAGTTTTTGTTTTCGAAAGAGAAAGATGTTAAAATTTGACATGTACTATTTAGTTAATAAAAAGTTCCTCTTCTTAGAGGCTCTAATCCATCAAAAATTAAAATCATTATAAATATTAAACATTATAATTTTTATTATTATAACACTATAAAATTTGTGATAACTACGACTAAAGTTCAGACCCACAACTAAAATTGGAGCAGCTTGACTAAACAAAAGAGAGAATAACAATAAAACCAGAAATAAAAAATATCATCACACTGATGGCGCGGCGCCTACGATGATTGTAGTTGACTTTGTCGCCTACGCCACCAAGTCCAGTACCACCATGGTCGCCGTATTATTCAAGCAAATGGCAAATGTCTATCACGCATCATAAATCATTTGTCAACGCATTGTTGCATGCAACACATGTGGGTGGCATAACAGATTAAATGTGTAAATACTATGCACACGATGATTTGTACACGGAATATTTAAATATCTACACAGGGGAGCGGGGTGCGAAACCCACTATGAGTGACATTCATATCTGCATATTTTTCACAGAAAGGCGACTTCAAAGTAATTGGCTTTCAATGAAAATGCGTTTACAAATTTATTCAAATTAAGAAAAAAACGATTTATTTTTATTTTTGCTATCTTTAGAGATGTTAGTTCTTGGAATATGCCCTTGCTGTACAGCTTTTTTTTTTAAAGAAATCAATATACGTGCATTTATTTCTTGAGTGCTGCAAGCTAACTAAAAAAAACTTCATATGTAGAAGAAAATTTCCTTTCTTTCATTGATCGCATTTTTATTTGATTTTATAATTTTCCTTAAAGGAAGAACACTAAGGGGTTTAATGTTTCGAAATTTTAATTTTTTTTTCAGATCATAAATGGAAGAAAAAAATCGAAGAAAAATCATAACAGGACACACTCGTCGCAATATAGGCATATTGATCTATAAAAAGCCAAATCGTTTGTTCACAACGTTCGTCGAGAACTGGATGCACCTGATGGTAATGTGGCTGAAGCGTTGCTGAGTGTAAAAAATTTTTGCAAATTCAAGGATGATTCAGCGTTCGAATCCAGCAAATCTAGATAATAATTGATGAAAACCTTTTAAGATTAAAAGGTTCATATCGATAGAACTTCAATATTTCGAGTCCACAATATGTCGAGTTGTACATACAGACGTCCGACGTCTGAAAACTGTTACGAGTACATATTGAGAATGTCGGTGTAACCTCAAGAAAAATGACAGTACTCAACAAATTTCCAAATTTTAATTTTATCTGAGGTCGCAAAATGTGATTATTATTCCTCGGCGTTGATATAATAATAATGAAGCTGGAAAAAAATGTCTGTCACATCTCAGCCCTCAGATAAAAAGCCACGTATAAATTCACTATTTTATTGCAAACCAAAATAACAGCTTTAATTTCTTGTTTTCTTTCCAATGCAATGTTTTTTTTTGGTGCAGCTGGCATTCTGTTATACTTCCCTCGTTAAAGTTTCAACAGTAATCTTCGAATACAGCGACATCTTATTGTTTTTATTTGCATTCACAATGGGTCTTTGGTCACGAAGGCTTGAAGATTTACAGCTTTGATTGTATAAGGAAATGTTGTTGCTTATTAAATTTTAAACTTTCATATCTGCACTTTAACCTGCCACAATTCTTTCTTATGCGATGTGTTTTGCTTAAACTATAAAATCATTATTATTATTTGTTAATACAATCACCCCCTGTTTCGCTACACTTTTTACCGCGCTTTATTAAAATTTCCATACTCTTAAACAAATAGTGTGCTTTTGTGTTGAGAAAATATCTCAAACAGCGTCATAATGTAAATTACATTCCTCAAAGGTTTTCAATCCCTCGCTGTCTGAACCGGCGTGTTATCAGAAAGCAACAACACACCTCGTAAAATTTTTCCTTAAAGGTTTTCTTCATCATCCCGCAATTATTTTTATTTTTTATTTATTTGATTGTAAAAGGATAATACAATTATGCCTTAACAAACTAGAGATCAGCTTTAGCGACTGAGGCCATCAGCTTCATAGGTTATTTAGTAATCTATTCATTAAAATTAAAGATCTAAAATATTATAGTTCAAAAAATATGTTTAGTTTATGGGTAAATTTTATAATTTCTTTTATGTTTGTATGTGTTACATCGGTAAGTAGTTCTTTTAAGTTTGAATTACTTAATTCTCGGCGTACGTGTTCTAATGCTGGGCAGATTTGTATTAGATGCTGAATATTAAGGTTCGCCGCGTTGCAATAAGGGCATGTAGGCGATTGAGTATTTTCAAAAGATGTTTGTGCGTTAGTCTGATATGCCCAAGTCGAAAGCGGGTGTAAATAATGGTTTGCATCCTAGGTATTGTTGTGGGTAAGATCGATGGCCGGCGATTAGGGTTTATGGTTTTATAATAATGTGAGTATTCAGTCCAACACTGGTTTTCCGATTTGAGATAATGTTTATAAGCTAGGTTTTTAATGTCGTTTTTATTAATAGTATTAATGAGTTTCAACGGTGATCTGGTTGCAAGTTTAGCTTCTGAGTCAGCTAGTGTATTGCCATTGTTGCATCTACGAAGCATAGGAATACCAAGGGATTATAGCGATAATCTTCTTCTGAGGTTAAGTATCTTTGATTTTTGTTTTTGCCACAAAAAATCTATTTTTGACAGAGAATAGAAAGCCCTCGTTTCAACGTCAGATTAACAATTGTATCTAAAACTTCTTTATATTGATCTGTACCAAGAGATAAAAACTAATTACAGCATTTCACTTGTTCTTGTTTAGCGGAAAGGATTTTTGGAACAAACTTTGCACTGTCTTTGCTCAAAACAAAACGTACTTTTAGGTTTCTAAACACTGCAGTGTTTATTGCTTTTAGCCGTCCGCCTCTCCCAGTAATGTTCATAAACTCCATAAATGCTGATGTTTTTATCCATAAGGACCTTGGAACATCGTCGTAGGCATCAGTCGATTTTTTTGAGCCAGGTAAATTTTTTTTGTGAGTTCAATAAAAGCGTTCCATGCTGGCTGCTTAACAACGTTAAGTGTAGATGAGAAATAGAAATCTCCAATGAGCTGTTTAATGTCTGGACGAACGAAAACTACCTCTTGGTGGAGATTTTGCGAAGTGAAACATCTTTGCCAATACCCAATTTTATAGGCAATGAGAGTAAAAAATAGTGTTAAATTTTTTCAGAAAACCGCTTGAATTATGTGAGGAACAAATAGCTATTGATGGTGAGATTCGTTAGCTCAGTCCATACCAGTGGCGAACTGTGATCGTAATAAGATAAACATAACTGGGGTGTTTCACAAGGATGTGAATGAGGATTACATTTTTTTAAAGCATTATCGAAAATGATGAAGAGAATGAATGAGAATAAATTTAAACCTTTTTTTGTAGAATTTTTGTCTGTCTGTTTGCCCTCACTAAATTCCGAAACTACTGAATGAATTTTCAATTCCAACTGGTAATCTCAGCCGAAACATAGAGTACTATAGATTTTATCAAAATAGTAAATGAAGAAACAACATTTTGTTTGCAGAATGCTTTAGAATGAATTTCTTAGAACAGCATTTTATTTTTTCAACGGCATCAATGTATACTGGCGGTGTTTATTTTATTTTTTTTGTTTTAAACTTTCAACTGAAGTTACAATGAACGCCCGCTGTCTGGATAAGAACGGTGAATCCATTTATGCTAGTAATATCGGTTGAAAGACATCGTAAAAAATGATTTTGAAAAAAACAAAATATTAAAGAATAGCGGAAAAATAGAAACAGAATTTAAATTAATAATAACTGCTACTTTCGAAATTTTATGACTTTATTACTTACAATATATAAGGAGACCTAGTTGTTTGATTACGACAGTAAATCTTTTGTTTTTTTGTTTTTGGTGTAAACTTGGTACAAATATAACAAAAAAATCAAGACGTTTGACGCAAACGGGTGAAATTTTTTGATTTTTAAGGTTAGCTATTATACTGAATTCTATGGTGTTTGCTTAGTTATAATGCGACATACTGTATCTTTGCTTCCCGCAGTGTGATCAAAATAAAACCTGCACAGAAATGCTTTTTTTATAAACCCCATCTAGATCAAATATCCTTCGGGTCTGATAATTTTTCAGCATTAAGTATTATAATTCATATAGAGGTGGCAACTTTTAAATAAATTAAATCATCTTAATTAACTGAAAATATTTGTGTTTTTTCCTCAAGGGAAAAATTTAAAAGAATTGAAAAATCGATCTACGGAATAATATATGCCTATATTGCCCTTCGTCGAATGTTCTCCATGCTATAAATATAAAATTCCCTGCAACTGTTTCATTTGTGTGAATGTCACTACAAATGCCGACTTTCTAAAACAGTAAATGGTTGGAACTGTTTTTGCCACCGAAGACAATGCTAATACATAACATTATTAAATAAATTCAAAAACCTTCAACAAAGTGTCATACATTTTCTATGAAATATGTTTTGCAAATATAACATGCGTGACAATTCGATGAAAATGGCTCCTGAAGAAAATCTCCTAAGCGTCATCTTGGCAGCTATCTTGAAAGTTCTTTTCTATTTTTCGAAAGACATATTGAAACATTTGAGAATGAGCAGATCTAAGCGTTCTATTGTTTTTATTTGATTTGTGCATAGAGTAACGAACCTTGGATTACCAGAAGAACAGTCTCCCTAAACAACCTCAGTTGAAATAAACTGGTACTTTCATTTGCTTACTTTCTTTCAAAAGTTTTTGAAAAGACAATTTTTGGTTTTTTCAATGAAGATTTTCACCATGAATGTTCAAAGGAGAGCTTTTTCTGTAAGATTTGTGTTCGAGGATACAAAAAAGTCTTTCCAAATGTCTCCATAATTATCTCTCGAAAAAAGGTGGTATATAGTAAGTAAAATGTCGCCTCAAATATTGTTGTAAGCGACAATTTTTTTATACCACCTTTTTTGGGCAAATTAATTTTAAGGGAGTATTTGAAATTGAAAGATGCGAAAAAAAAGAAGTCTAAAAAAATTGTCGCTATCAACGCTATTTGAGACGATCTTTCAAGTAAACATTTAACAGAATAGGACTAGACTACTTTGGGCTCCATTGTGAAACGACAGTACATATGTATGTATATACAAAATATAAAACCGATTTCATTATTTGAATTAAAAAACGCTAAGTGCTTTCTGATCTTCACTTCCGATATATCATGCGATTCCAGAAACTTGAGTCATAGTCTCACAAAAGCAGGGTAACTAAATAAGTAAACAAATATCGGACAGATTTGACCTCTTCGAGTTCTTAGCAATGATCGCAATAAGCGTCAGTGCTCTGATTGCAGCGTACCGTATGGATTCACATTGGATAGTGTCTCTACGATTGACTAGAGGAGTTAAATTTTGGATAATCTACGGAACACCAGTGACCTCTTTCGTTCTTTGCACCTTCAAGTATTTGCCCAGCACTTATTAGCCGACAGGAGACAAGAGGAACCAAGAAGACCTCTTTGTTTAGAGAATATTTTTCAAGTGTATGCTATTTGGGGGGCTCATGGGCTTTAATATTTTCTAGGATATTGCTATACCTCCGGATATCCAGTTTATTTTATCGGAGAATAACGTCATAGAGCATGTATTTAATCGGCCGATTCGTTGATGTTTTGGGACTCCCTACACTAATTTCTGTGAAAGCCGCAGAAACGAAAACGAAAAAAAAATTTTAAATTTTCTCATATGAGCGATTGAGCCATTTATTTAAAGTATATCCCTATGGCATACAATAAAGTCAATTATATCCTCCCAGTTATAGTAGTATAGTAAAACTTAGCCGTGTACTATTGCCAAGTAATAATTTGTAGGCCATTTTTTTATTTAAAATTAAAGACCAAGCTAAAATAAACTTAAAGCCATCCCTCTCATTTAAGAAAATTATGCATATCCCCGCGACTCTACTGGCACAATTGCATAAACTCTGATGAACTGATATGAGACAGTACATAAATAAAATTCCAGTTAGTGGACGCGCTTTGGCCATTGATATGCCACTTGTCACTTTTATTATTTTTTTAAGTGGTTTTTATTTTACTTTTATTATTATTGTTATTTTTATTATAGCTGTTCACCAACAGGCGATGACACGTGATGCGCAAATAAATGTCGCTTGGTGCAACAAAAGTAGAGAAAAGAAGAGAAAAGGCTTTGCAAAACGAGGTAGTATATTATACAAACCTTCGATTAGATGACAACACAGGCGAGCTGCGCACCCACAGTCACACACACACACATCCATATATAAATGCATGTGTGTGTGTGTGTTGACATGCAAGAATATTTTGTGTACATGTGTTTTCCCTGCTCTCCATACGTGGGCGCTTTATTATTTGCTAAAAGCTTTTATGTCGCATTCGTAGTATGCAAAATGCTATAAATTTTATGGACACCATGACGTATGAGCATTATCTGTGCTCCGCTATTATCATGCAATAAAACCTAAGCACAATGGGAGGTCTTCATAAAAGTTTTGCATAAATGTCAAAATTGACCACAGAATATTTAAGGTAAGTACTTTTGAAATTGAAGAAATTAAAGAGCAAAATTTTTAGTGGCAGCAAACTAATAGCTTTTTCGTTATTTTTGGCCTTATATTTATGAAACGTCTGTATAATTTATAGAGCTTGAGACCAGGTTTGTATTAGCGTTTTCTTTTCACCTCATTTTAGTAAAACATTACGAAAATTTTGCATTTGTCATATAAGAAAAAATAACAAACAAAAAATTTCCCCCTATGAATTTTACTGGCATCATTAATTTAATTCATCGAATGCAAAAAAATTTGAGCAATAGCTTCCATTTATTGTCAAAATTGAGATTTTCGATAAAACTATACAAATAACTTTCATTTAGTGTCAAAATTGAGATTTTCGAACAAACCCATTGTACGAACAATTGAAATACATGATTAAAATCAGCCGCACAACGCTCACCCTCGCGTTTTGTTGTGGTAGAACATGTGGCACTTTTGTCCGGCCAGCGTGCAACATTTTGAGTAAAGAACAAACAACTCAGAAAAAATGCTACGAAAAGAACAAGAAAATTTGAGATTTTTTCAAGAAACGAAAACTATTTAATTCTCTACACTCGTAGATACATATCACCAATTTACACGTAAAAGTACTTTATTTAAAAAGAACACAAGACACATTTGGGGACATCAAATACGCTCCATATTTTTGTAATGAATTGTATTTCATTTCAGCACTTTTAAATATTTTTGTTTTAAAATTTATCAACTAAAAATAAATTAAAAACTTTTGAAAAGGTTCAATAATGTCCTGCATTTTTTAATTTAAATACCGGTAACTCAAAAAGTGCAGTTCCGGTTTTATGTCGCTATCTTAGTACGAGGGTTGCCGTTTATATCTTGCGCCTAATAATAAAAACACAGTCAAATATTAAGAAAAATAGTTACACTTCTGCATTCGCTTGAACCAATTTCAAAGCACTTTTGCCACTCAGAAGAGGATACCTCTAAAACGAGCTATCTGAAGGCTTCTACAGCTCCCTCAGGAGTTGAAAAACGTTGACCTCGCATTTTTTTTTGATGCTTGGAAATAAAAAGAAATCGTTAGGTGCCAAATCAAGGCTATAAGGCGGATGACCCATCAATTCGACCTTTTGAGTCCTCAAAAAGTCTCTTGTGTGAATCGATACTTGAGAGCTCGCATTGCCTTGGTGAAAAATGATTTGTCTTTGGCGGTTGGTTTTCCTTAATTTTCCAAAAACTTTTGGCAAATAAATAGTTGTACACCACTCAGAATTGACCGTTTTAAGTTTAACTAGTGGAACAGTTGCGACATGACCAGATTTTCCGAAAAAATAGGCGACCATTTGCTTTGAGGTGCTTCTTGCGCGAACAACTTTTGTTGGATTAGGCTCGTCTTGGAACACCCATACAGTCGATTGCTGCTTTGTTTCCGGCTCATATGCATAGATCTAAGATTCGTCACCTGTTACGATGTCATAGACGTGCTTTGATCCACCGCGGCTAAATTTCTTCAACATTTCTTTACACCAATCGACACGAGTTCTTTTTTGGGCAATTGCCAAATTATGCGGTATCCAACGAGAACAAATCTTCTTTACGACCAAATGTTCATGCAATATTGAATGTATGCTGGTCCCACTAATGGCCAAGGATGCCTCTATCTCGCGATATGTCACATGACGATCTTGTATTATCAATTGACGCACAGCATCGACTGTTTCTGGCATAACCACCGATTGGCGGCCACGTAGGAACTCGTTGTACCATCGTTTCACAGTGGCTAAGTGTGGTGATTCATTACCAAAAGTAGAAGTAGGTTGATTAATGCACTCCTGCCTCGATAATCTACGTCGAAAATTGTAGTAAATCATCGCACGAAAATGTTCACGGGTTAAATCCATTTTTAGGCAGTGAAAACGTTATATGCGCAAGTTTATGCCAAAAAATACCAAACTCTACGATAAAAATATCTAATTACAGCTAATCACATATAGTGTTGCGAAGGCGCAGAATAAAAAAAGGCAACCCTCATATGTATCTTTGATTTTTTTCTGATGCAAGCGTCATGTGGTGACTTCGTTACGCGACATCAACGTGACTGGCGTCACGCGATGTAAAAAATCACTCTCTTTCCGCTAAAGAAGAATTCCTTCAAAAATCATAATTTAACGATTAAAAATGATCGTAAAAATATAAAAAGTAAAACAGCGCTTATGCTTTTCAATTAAAAATTCTTAATTTCTTACGCTATTGATACAACAATCACATAAATTATCTTGCCCGAGCTCCAAATATTACGCCAGTTGTTCTTCCTCCCTTCAAGGTGGCGCCAATCGGAAATACCAAATAAATCCAAGACCTTTCTCATACTGCCATCACCTGCGGCTACCGCGTTGAATACTCTCAGGGCTGGCGTATTTTCGTCCATTCGCACGACATGTCCCAGCCGACGTTGCCGCTGGACTTTAATTCGCGGTACTATTTCTATGTCGCTATAAAACTCATACAGCTCATTATCGTTTCATCGTCCCCTATATTCACCGCTAAAAAAACTCTTCGCAGACTTTTTTTCTCGAACACTCCTAGTTCGATCTCCTCCGATTTTCAAAGCGTTCATGCTTTTGCGTCATACAATGAATAGCACGGGTATAGAGTGTGGTTTTGGTTCATCGAGAGGAGGCTTTACTACCCAATTGCTTACTCAGGGCAAAGTAGCACTGAAGTTAATGCTGGTTGCCATATAAACAAAGCCCTCAACTTTTTCAAAAATTGCAATTATCAACAGAGCTAATAATGACGAGATGTACTTGGGATTACCCTCGCTCACCTCCAGACCCATTCGTTTCGCTGTTCTTGCAGGCATTTTCCATGATTTGACGTATCGTGAATATCTGGTTGATGGTAGACTTGCCAGATCTAAAAACACACTTATTAAGTTCATTCAGTTCGGTCACGGCGGCAGTGCGCTCGGGATGTCGGTCATCCGGTTACCGTTTTCATGCTGATTATTGACGGCCGCTGTTTTATATGCCGTGTAGCGTGGTCCGCATAATATAACAATGATATAAGTTTTATATATTTTCATTTTGTAATCTTTTGTGACTCTATCCAATACCAAGTGTACATTTACACAAGTAGTGAATTTAGGCAGAAAAACTCTCAGTTCATTTCTTCAACTAGTTCCATCTTACAAATATGCGCTGTCAACTAACAAGACTCAAAATTAGTTCAGAAATCTGACGAGAGAGAGGCATTATTGTAGGCGTCGTTTGCTCCCAATTTATCATGTCGCGGAATTCGCCATAACGTCACTGTGTTGTGTTCTTAGAACTGAAATTTAAGTCCAAATTTAAGACCAAATACTATTTATATCAAAAACATGATTAATAATTTTTCCACTGCTTTATAAACTAAGCTAACACATGGATAAGCAATAAAGAAATAAATGAAAACCGACAGATGGAATTTTTGCCCCAATATCATTTATAACCTATTACATACACACATATGCAAATACGAGGAGTATGTATGCAGTTGAATGCGACATGAGCGACATGAGCGACATGTAACTAGATGTAAATTGAATACTGCAAAATTTTAAGTGACAGTAAATGACTGCGTATGACTAGAAATAAAGAGAGAAATCATAAAAAAAGAAAAAATTTAACACACTCAGGCACTTAAGTAGATGTTTGTAAATGTACAGGTGCGTGTGTATGTTTGTTGTTGGACATGTGCATTAGGGTGTTTGAATTCAATTTTTTTTATTTTCAGGGGATTTCTGTAAAATATTTATTTTTCGAATATCGAATAAATCGGTAGTTTTTTTTATCGAATACCAGGTTTTTCAACTAGATTTATATGCATACAGAGATTTATACAAAATAATTAATTTTTTTATTTACAATAAACTGCAAATATATTATATTCTAATCTTATTAGAATGCTTTTGAAAAGGAAAGAGTGGTTTGAATTTTTGCCATATCTGTAAAGTAAAATGAATACCTGCAGAAAATAACACGATTCTGACTGCCGCTTCTGGTAGCAGGGAAGAAAGCTATGAAGACAAAAATGAGTACGAGTATTCATGCAATTGTAGCGAAAATAATGCTGGACATTGTTGGAAAACAAAATTGCTTAGAGCTAAAGGAAAAATGTAGTAAATAAATGTTCGCTTGTTTATTTAAAAATCTCAACTATTTATTGAGAATAGGGGCATGTTCTGCAATTCATTTTCACTCAGAAGTTTTCACTTCTACTGGCAGTTTCATATATGCAAAATACACAAATTGACTCGGAAGTGAAATGCAAAACTTACCTGATGGATGCATTTTCTATTTAGAGCTTTCTTTCATAAGGGAAGGGTAGTTATAATGAAATTTCATCAAAAATTTTATCAAACAATATTTTTTCCAAACACACGACATGAATGACCACCTAAAAGCTGGTTTAACCGAATCTATTAATATCAGTTTTGAATTAACACTAAATTAAGTGTTGAGTTTTGACTTAATTATCGCGTTCATTTTAGATATACCTACTGAACACGTCATAAACATATCTAAAATATAAGGATCACATGTTTTCCTATACCGACTTACCATAAGATTGTGCAAAAAGGGGGGAACACTTTGACCGCCCTTAAATAACATTTAGTGATTACCCTCAAAAATTATGATTTTTAGATACCGACATCATAAACAAAACATGATGTTTTTTTTACTCATGAACTTAAAATAAGCCACTTATGATCTTAGCACACTACATAAGATACGCAGAGCGAAAATACTACCTAAAATGCCTTATAAATAAGAACAAAATTTACCGAATTTCTCTTTGATTTATTTCCTTTAAAGTTCTTAATTTATTTTTATCTCTTTTAAATAAAATCAATTAGATAATCTGTAAACCTGAGACATATTTTCAATTTACAATAATTGAGAAGGTGACCAGTAAAATTAAGATAAAAACGAAAAAACTGTCGACTTAATCTAGTAGATAGTTTATAAAACTGAAATAAAAACCTCTTTAATATAATTATGAAATTAATCTTGGTTTTCATTAGAATCTCTTCTTAATTTTAGTAAGCCGAAGATTTTTAAGTAGACTATCAAACTATTTTTTTTTTTCGAACTGTTAATTAATATTATACAAATTTAGTAAAAATAAGACAAGGAGGTCGTCTCATTTATAATATATATTTAATATATATAAATTTATTTTATATGATGTTTAACATAAAAACTAGTAAATTTTTTCTTACGACTGAATATTTGTAGACAAAATTTCATAATAATGAATAAACAAGAAGTTATTTCCTTGTTTTCAGCCATTCAGAATGAAATTATGAAATTATGAAAGACTTTCAAACGCAAATTTCTTCAATCTTGCTCTCTCTCGCTCTTTGTGGTCATCAAGATTTTTTAAACGTCAAACTCTTTACCTATGGGTGAACTTTTTAGTTCTGTCTAGATTCCAATTAATATCAGTAGAACTTTTCTTAAAAAATGTTACTTTCACCACTTTTTAGTTGATTTTGCATGGATTCACGTTTAACAGCCGATTTTAACCGTTTTCATGAATTTAAATCGTACCCCAGTGCAAAACCGATATAAAGTTTGTAAAGTTTTTTTCTTAAATGCAGATAGCAAATTTATTACCAGTTAAATAGATTCATTTTTGATTTAAACAGATAACAAATTTGTAATTATTTTTAATTACGGTAGCAAAATTTTTGAACATTTTCATAGCTGGAAGATATTGGTTTAAGCAAAAAAAAAAAAAAACTACTACTATACGTAATAAAAAAAAAATATAATAAAATGGTATATTATTTTAATATAATCGACATATACACATATAATACTTTTGAATACTTTTAGAAAATTTTTGAAATATATTTGAGTATAACAATTTGTTGCCTACAACATATATTTTAAAATCTTGGTATACAATGTTAACATAATCGAAATATTTAAATACAATTATTTTGAATATTTTCAGAATATTTGTGAAATGTATTTCAGCGTCAAAATCCGATGTTTACAAGAAATATATGAAGAAATAACTAGTCTAATCAATTCTTCCTTAATTGGAAAATTAGAAATTCGGTTTTTTACATACATACAGTAATTTTGTTAATTAGTTATATAATTTGCTTATTATTTTAAAATAGATTGCAAATAAACGTATTAAATAAAAAAAAAAACATACATACAGTGATCCAAACAATTAACCACATACTAATTTTTTACATTGTTCACCATGTTTTTCATGATTAATTTTGATAAACTAAAATGGAACAGGATACGTAAAAGCATTCGAGAAAATTAAGCAATTTTTATGACGTTTTTTTTTTTTTTTTGAGTTTTTAAAAGTTTTATACACGGTTCTAAATTTTCATTTTTTTGTTATATTATGAACTATTTTTTTATAAAAAATTAACGAAGAAACTTAGTCATGAAAAACATTTTAAATATTGTAAAAAAAAATGTTTGAGTCACTGTATATTATTCGATCATCCCGAAAATTGTTTTTTGAAAAACGGCGCATAATTGTACACCTTAGTGGGTATACCTTTCCTTCCTTTCCTTCCAACATTTTGCGGCATGTAAACTCATTGAAGCGCATATGTTGCAAAAATGCAGTCGATCCGCGCACACAACCAGAAGCGCAATTGTTGGTGACTTGTTCGATGCTACTACAAGTAAGGCGGAGCGCATATTAACGAGCACATGTATGGAGGTGGGTATCCACTCACCGCGAGGTGGTAAAATGTAAGAGACGGTAATATAAAAAAAAAATGCCAGGCATATGCAAATACATCGACAAAAATCAGACCAAGTAAACGAATACATGTTGTAAACTGAAAGCAAAAAAAAAAATAGAAGGAAAAAAATAATAAAATAAAGATGCAGCCGCCAGAAGGGTAGCAGCAAGCTACTACGAGGATAAGTGGCGCACAGCACAAACAGACATGAATGAATTTACATACTCGAAAGCAAAATTATGCTGCGCTGCAATGCGTGGAAACTAAAAATTTTACAAATTTTTTTTTTTTAATACACAGACGCACACATACATATACATAAATTTGGGTAACAGTGTGTCTGTGTATGAAGTGAAACCTCAGGAGCTTACGTTCGTAACATCGATTTCTTTGCCAGCCAGCTTACTTGCCGCTTCTCAGCGAGTCAATCTGGCATGCGTTAGTTATTCGCAAATTTTGCCACCATCAACCACATCAACAGCTGTTTTTGACGTCTCCATTTTTTGCAGTAGGCTATCACGCAATATTGAAAATGTCGCAACTGAAAAATGCGTGTAGTTTTCATGTCAATATTCGGAGTCTTTCAAGTTCGAACTAAGTTCAAGTAGGGTTGGGAATTCCGTCCAGATTTTTCGAATTACCAGTTAATCAGAATATTCGAATATCCGGATACTTAAACTTAAGATACAACTAAAGTTATCAAAAAGTTTCAAATAATTTCTTCGGCTTCAAAAGTGGTTCGCAAAAAAGGCAACAATTAAGCCCCTACTGTGGCTTTGTACAATGAAAATTTGTAGTACACTATGGAAAGGAAATTTTGTAATAAAATGTAAATAGTTGTTATATTTGCTTGTGTCTTTCTATCAATTACAGCCTCTATTTTATGCATTCTTTTTTGTAATATACTTTGCATCTTTTTTCTTGTTTCGAAAATATAAATAAAGGGTGGTTAAATTTTAAGGGCCGATGTTGATTTTGAAAAAGCACAAATTATTTTGAAAATTATTGCAATTTCTTTTTATTATGATAATATGGTGTGGTTCAATTATGTATGGAACAAAATATCGGCCAAATGTCCGCCGCGACCTCGGCGGCACACCTCCATCCGATGCTCCAAATTTTCGATGACGCTGAGGCATAATTGAGGTGCAATGGCGTTAATGTGCCGAATTGTCTCATCCTTTAGCTCTTGAATTGTTGCTGGCTTATCGACGTATACCTTTTCTTTCAAATAACCCCAAAGAAAGTAGTCCAACGGTGTCAAATCACATGATCTTGGTGGCCAATTGACATCGCCACCACGTGAGATAACACGGCCATTGAATTTGTCGCGCAAAAGAGCCATTGTTTCGTTGGCTGTGTGGCAAGTGGCACCATCCTGTTGGAACCACATATCGTCCACATCTATATGTTCCAATTCGGGCCATAAAAAGTTCGTTATCATCTCACTCTAGCGAACACCATTCACAGTAATTGCCTGACCGGCCTCATATTGGAAAAAATACGGCCTGATGATGCCGCCAGCCCATAAACCGCACCAAACAGTCACTCTTTGTGGGTGCATTGGGTTTTCGACAATCACTCTTGGATTATCATTCGCCCACATGCGGCAATTCTGCTTATTGACGAATCTACTGAGGTGAAAATGTGCCTCATCACTGAAGATGATTTTCTCCGAAAATTGATCATCATCATTTTGATTTGAACGCCCATTTTCATAATAAGCCTGAATAACTTTAACACGTTGCTCGATTGTGTATCTTTCCATGTTCAAATTGAATTAGTCTGAAATTGAGAAATGTCAAATGAAATGCAGAAAAAAACTTGACCTTTAGGTGAGGTTCACATTCAACATCGGCTCTTGAAATTTAACCACCCTTTATAAATATACCGAAAATGGAATTGAATTAAGAAAAGGTGTTTGGAAGTACTTATGTAAGTGCAGGGGCGGATCCAGAAACGATTCTTAGGGGGGCGGAAACAATTTTATACCTCAAATCTGGAGTAAGTATTATTCGGAATGATAGTGAGTGTACAGTTCAATCGAAAGCAGAAAAAATCCACAATACCCTTTTTCCCCTACTTCTTAGAAACATTTTTCGTACAAAATAATTTTGGTACTAAATGGCACTAAAAAATGCAACTAAAATTGCAATTTGCATTTTAGTGACATTTTTATATGGCTCATTCTTGAATAATTCCAAAGCAAATTTCTGAATTCGATTTATCTTAAATACAATATTTTTACAAGTAATCTATCAGACTTCGAGCTCTTTGGGGGGGGAGGAAAAGGGGTTTGTCGGATTTCGTCGGTTTTTCACAAAAATAAAATTCGTTTTGAACCTCTGTTTCAGCTACAATTCCACACCAGTTTTTTCAGGTGTTGCCGAAAACGCCGCTTATTCCTCAAAAGTTAAGTTAAAGCCCAGAATGTCTAGGCGTTCCAGGATTTGGTGACAAACAGCTGTTTCGAACATAGTTCGAACGTAGTTCAGGTGCCACTAAAATGAACGGAAGCTGTGCCCACTCCGAACGGCGAAATATGTTTTGTGAGAAGTTTTTTCATGGCAGAAATACACTCGGATGTTTGCCTTTGTCTGTCGAGGGGCGAGCGATATTAGAAAAAACTTTCTCTATAATTTTTGATGTTGCTTGCCCAGGCTAGAATTTGAGCCTGGGACCCACCGAATGAAGCGCGCACACGCTACACACTCGCCTACGGCGGCCGCCTTGAAGTTGACCAACGTCAATAAACCAATTAAAAGTTGTTGAATTAAGAAGAATTATTCTCATCGGTTTTCAATTTATTAATCGGATAAATTACTTAGCTAAAAATTCTTTTCTAAAACTTTGTGTACACTTTTAGGTCTGTTCGTTGAATGAACTGAAACAGTAGAGCATTGCAGATGAACATCAGACAGAGCTCATAGCAGGTTAACGCAAGAACGAAACTCGTGGCAATTCATCGATATCATTGCAAAATTAATAAAATCTTTGCTGAAGAAAATGAGATATTTTTTCCTTTTGTTTACTTTTTCTTGTCATCGAACAGACCTTTTGTAAAATGTAAACATTGCGAAGAAATATCATGTCTGATAATTATCGTATAGAGCTGGCAAATTATAACGACTGATACGCCTGTAAAATCTGAACAACACCAAAAACCGCAACTCCTGAAAAGACTGGCGTGATGTTGTAGCTTTAGAGATTTCGAAGAAATATTATATATTATAAAAATATGCATCAATATTGTGTCTCAGCTTCAATATCTGTTATGACATATCAATTTTGAAACTACAGATTGTTGGATAAGGAATCGGATCGAAGCTTCATTTTGTAGATATTTCAAAAAATTATTGCATAGTATCGCTAAAAAAAGTTTTCCAGAAACTATCGACTATCCGCTCATAAAGAGCTAGTCTAATAACTAGTCGAATTATTATTTTCTTTCTTTAATTATTCTGTTTTTATATGTTTAAATACCTAAGGTTTTCGTTTGCGGCTATAGTAAAGTTTATAGTGAATTTATTGAGGGAGACTGTCACTAATCGAATAATTTCGGTGAGTCTATGGTAACTAGTCGAACACTTACATACTAGACTTTTATCAAAAGCTAAATTTTTAAGTATCTAACTTATTTAACATATTATATATTAAATGGGCTTGCGCTAAACATACCGCTGAAAGGGAAACGGCGAAAAACTCTACCTAAGCACTGGTGAGGGAAAATGCGTCTTATGTCACTTACAAAATGGCGGAATGTTCCCATATTAAATTTAGGAGTAACACAGTGAATCCATAATCTATGTGTCAAATTGGAGCAAACAGTGTCAAAAGATCCGACATGCAAGTTTGTGTTTTTAGGTCAAAGGATACTGGGCTGTACATAATATACATAAGGATAGCATAAATATACAAAGGTCATAAATGGGAAAATAAATTAGATATTGAAAAGTATCTACTCCATTCACTGACACTCGGTGTTGTGGTCAATCACTAGACTTTTAATCAGTTTATAACGCGTTGTGAAAATCCTATTACCAGCTTGACAGACAGCAAAATCGTGCACCCCTTTTGTATGAATGGCATTGATGGCATTGCAAAAACGAGCTCACCATAGCGTGGTGGAGTGTCAATTCGAATGAATTTTGTTGCCATAAATCCACTTAGTTTGACAGCATTGGAGATTTTCCAGAGCTCTTATTACGCAAACAATCGGTTTTTGATTACACGATTATTTTATTACTGGCATTATTTACATTATTTTTTTTTATTTTGAGCTGCACGATATTTCAAGTTATTGCCATTAACTCTCTAGGATAACACAACACTTGACATTTTTCTATACACCTATCTAATTATTTACTCTGTACAATTCAAGATGCTATCGATCAGGTGTGCAATGAACCAACATGCACCAATTTAGTAAAATCATAAGCTAAATTTATTTATGAAAGTTTTCATGCAAGTTTCATTAATTAATTTTACGAATTTTGAGCTACATACAAGCTGAGTTTGGAAGTCTCCACTTTCGCAAAACTTCAAGCATCAAGAATCAACTATTGTGGTTACCACAAACTTTTTTCGTTACTATCATAAATATATCTATACATATGCATACATATTCTCCTTGAAGTTAAAGTACTGACCCCTTATAAGGAATTTTCAAAATTTTGTCAACACCATTTCCTTCGCAACATTACAAATTGCATAACTTTACATCCGGCGCCGACAAAATTTGCGCCTGAATTAGGGTAATTAAGCGGAGATATATACACATACACATACACACACAAGAACATGTAAGCACTTACACTTACAAACAATAAAAACATACATACACACATACACGCATAAATATTTTACGTAAGCGCCGTGTTAACAAGCAGCCCTATGAAATGATGATGAGTCCGACGGCGGCGCCAAGTACACAGTAAATGATGTTAATGAGTAGAGCGGATTTGTCGCGGTAAGCGATGCGGCAAGTTGTGCGGGTATTTAACATTACCAGTAATTAACATAAATTCCCGATGAAAAGTGGTAATTTGTAGTTGAGTTTGCAAAATTGTAGCGCGGTACGCAAGTTGCTACTCGTAAATAGCAATAGGAAAGTTAAGATAGTTGAGGAAGCTGCTTGCGCTTTTAGATGGCCGATAGATTGGAAAGTATGAAGGTGTTGTGTTTGCAAAGCGTGCAAGTGGGTAAAATTTATTTAAGTGCGGAACAAGAGCTACAAAATTTCAACAGCGCCCTCCTATCCCGCTCCCGCGTACTTCGCATGCAAATGGCGTTTGTTGGAAATTTATGAATGTCGTTAAAGTTCTTACGTGCACGAAGAACGTATGCACATACTCCTGTGCTGCAAATGCAAGCTACATATGTAGCTATCCTTAATGATACACGACAATTGTCGTCATGCTTTAATGTCGCCTTGAAGGTATCGCCATTGTTTCTCTTTCAATGACCTGACCCGACTTTATTGCTCACTATTTCATTGCGGACAGTTTGGTAGTTCAACTAACTGCGGCGGCAGGCTGCGTATAAATTGTCTCTTGTTACTAAATCAACAAGCATGAAGAAAGTGGAAAAATGAGCGGAAGAATGTTGTTGTTTTATTTTTAAAAAAATTTAAAGTTTTACACCGTAATTTATCGCGTTTGGTTATTTGTAGAGAAATGAAAGGAAAGTAGAATATTGCTAATTTCGAAATAGAAATGAGCGCTGGCATTGCTCAAAGTTGGTTCAGACTTCATACTTGAATTTTCACATATGAATTTCGAAATTTATATAAATCAGGCCACGCCCAACTCTCCAATAAACGTAGTGATATTTCCCTACTTATTCAAGATAATTTGCTCAAATTAAATATGAAGGATTTAATTTGATAAAAAAAATCAAGGATCCGAGCATTTCCAAGCTAACCTGCAGTACTGAAAAATTGCTCACTAGACACACCCGATGGAGGAGCAGACGCTGGTATATTGAAGCAATTTTTGTTTTCAACTCAAAATATGGGCTTTGAAATCTTTTCAAAAATGTCGCAACTTCACAGAGAAAAGTTTTCAATTCAATAACTTCTTTCAGTATGTTTACTGCAAATCGCATCGCTATCATTTAAATCAGAAAAGCTATGACTTTTTGCTAAAGATAAATGTATTAAAACGAAAACTTCGTAAAACTTTTACTTAAATCAAAATTGAAAAATGTAAGGGTAAAGTTCGGTATTTTCTAGTCCAGCCGAACCAAACCCCAACCGAACTTTACTGGCGAGCATTGCCGAAATCAAAGCCGAAGTTCGGTTGCTCTCTAAAAATTATATAATCGTGTGGAAAAACCGCACGCAAATCGAATATAACCGTAAATAACAAAATGTCAAAATGTACGATTTTTTTTATTAAATAGTAATAGTAATAAATAGTGTAGTAAATTCGCTAAAAATTTACCGCAAAGAATTTAAATGGTGATTTAACTGGTGAGAGAAATGCACATTATTAAAAATTTTGTGAGATAGGCGTGATGCGTTAGAATCATAATTTCCTTTTGTTTTTTTTTTTTTATATATGTAAATTGGATTTATCGAATACAAAAAGTACTATGTATTTCTAATAAAAACACGTTCCTAGTGTTTTGAGTTTGGTTTCATTTTAACCTATACTGTTCCTATTAACTTATTTTTTTGTTGGTAATTTTGGATATTTTCAGTAGTGATATATTTCCCGTTCGGACGGGAGAAGCTAATAAAGTGAAAAAATTGTTGCTGTAAAATTCGCCGCATTTATCATTTTAATAAGTAATTCAGAGCACATCATAAATAAAGTTTTATTTTATTGATTAATATCGTCCGCTAAGTTGAAAAAACGTTTGCCAAAGTTTTCCGAAATTACACATTATACAAATTGTTTTATTAACTAACTCTCTTTTTTTTTGTTCTTTATTACGAGTATACAAAAAAAAAAAAACTTCAGTTAAGGGTTAAGATTTTTATATTTCAATACCTAAGGATCAACTTTATCTCCACTAAGGTGCATTGTTTTTAATTGCACAAAGCTTATTAGGTAAGGAGTTTCTGGAAATCTCAACTTAAGAGTGATGAGAGAGTGGTACGACTGTATACACATTTCTAATTGCTCCAGTAGCCATCCAGCAGATTCATTCTTAGTAAATGGTACTTCTCATCGCACCAACATTATGTTTCCAAAATCTTCAAAATCGGATAAAAAAAATAGAGATATTTTACATAACTCGCATCTAGCGCCAACTAGCGCATTTATTGTTTAATAAAATTATTTCTTTTGCACCAGCTTTGCACGCTGTTCTAATATCACCAATGTCAGCCCGTATATGCGGACTTTGTACATTCTACGAAATAAATCTATTGTAGCGCCACCTAGCGGATTCAATTTGCATACAAATATTTCTCGTCGCGCCCTCGTTACACGTTTCTAATTTCATCACTACAGATAATAAATCGAGATTGTCTGAATGACTCGTCTCTAGCGCCACCTAACGCATTTATTTTCCATAAAATTATTTTTTATTGCACCATCATCATACCTTTCTAATATCATTGATATCGGACCAGAAATACAGGTTTTCGGAATATCTCGACCCTTGCGCCATCTAATGTATTTAAATAGAGCCTAAGTCCGTGACACGGATCTAAGATATATACCGTTCAAGTATGGTTGAAATCCATTCATCGGTTTTTGAGCCCAGTTGTTACAAAGGAGGGCTACATTTTCATACTTATAGAATACAATTTTTTTTTTGAATAATTCGACTCTAGCGCCACCTAGCGAATACATTTTCGGAAAAGTACTTCTCGTCACACCAGAAAATATATTCCTCATTTCATCAAAATCGGATTAAAAACACTCGTTTCGTTTATTAAATCTCCTATAATTCATATTTTTACACTTTAGCAAAATAAAGACACACTTCTCACTGAAAACATTAAAGTTATTCATTCTTCTTTTATCCTTATTTTTTGTTTACTGGATTTGAGATATGTATGTCACTTGGCCGTGGGACAGCGCGATATTGTATTCTATCATTCTTGTTGACAAATTCAGGATGAGAAAGGTTGTCTTTTTTTTTTGAAAGCGACATAGGTGAGTTCTTTTGACAGCTGTCATTTGTCAAAGTTTTGATTTGACATACAATTCGTGACTGGCATGTTGAAAACCTAAACAGATGCATTACGAAAAGGAGTAGCTCTTGGTTAAGAGATGTTGACCGTTATCAACTGGCTGTACACAGTTTTATTGAAATCGTAAAAGTGTTTCTAATTTTTCGAGTAAAAAATGGCAGCTGCGACAACTGTGCGATGTAAAGCATTTGAGTTGTGCCGACGTAAGGCAGTTAAAATGTCAGCTCACCCGCTTTAATGATTTGATTTGGCACATGCATCGAATTGGTCCATCTGATTCGATAGAATGCCGACTAAAGTTTGTGTATATCTTTGGACCAAGATGACGCGTTTTTACATATTATATTGCCACTAGAAAACCCAGCAGACGTTGTCTTGCCGATGTTTTTATTTATTAATGACATTATTATGACATGTGGCAACCCTCTTAAATATATGGGTATGCATCTTGTCCAAACATTTTGATGGGTGTCAATAATAATTTTAATATTTTATATATTTGTGTATAATCTAATTAAATTTGAGTTTAGAAACAGGTGGCAATGCTTTTCAAAATATACCTGTAAACTTTTTTCTAGCGAAAGCAATGGTTTGGCGTGCATATTTTACTATTTCATATAACTTAGGTATACATATATTAAAAGCAACTTTTCAAACAGGCGGCAACCATCTATATATCATGAGTGAATCCAACAGTTTGACAACCATATATTCATATTTTATGTAGATTATGTATAATTTAACTAAATTTCGTCTAAACGAATTTTCATGCAGGTGGCAACCCTGATAAAAGTTAACAATGAACTTTCTTTCCGAGGCGAATCGCTTAATACTCATATTTAATAAATTGATTAAATTCGTTCTTTGAAACAGGTGGCAACCCTCATAAGAATTAGCCATGAACCTAATGTGGGAGACGAACCGCTTGATACCCATATTTTAATATTTCATAAAACTCGAATATGATTTAATTACATTTAATTTTTCAAACCGGTGGCAACCCTTGCCAATGCATAAAGTATATTTTATATGACCTATTCTCATACCTATCAAATATATTTGCAAAATTTCATAAAAATCGGTCCAGTCGTTTCGAAGCAGTTTGACCACACACACCGTGACACGAGATTTTTATATACATATAAGATTTTACTTAAAAAATATACATACATACATATGTATGTACATGAAGCCAATACTGTTACTTAAAAATACTTACAATTAATGACAGTTTTTTCAGATAGCTGCAAATTAATACATTTGGTATGAATATATCAATTTATATGCGAATATTAAAACAATGTAAATATCCATTAAATCTACTTCGACAGATATATTTAATAACTCTCTCTTTAAATCTATCAAATCAAGTTTCGAAACGAAGAGATGTCATGGAAATCTATGTCAGCGCAAATATTTTATATAACCAAAGCCGTCAGCAACAGCAGCTGTAGCGGTTGTGACAGATCACAGCGACTGTCAACGTTATGAATATCCGCAAAATACTTGACATAACAGAGAAAACCTTTTAACCACCAAAAATATGTTTTAAACTGTAGGTATGTACATACATAGTATATACTAGAAATATATTTTACATACATATATACAACGTGTGCACAATAGACTGGGCGCTATAAGAACTCATACAATCTCCAATTCATTCTCAACAACACATTCACCTGCAACCTCAAAGAAATGTGTATTTGACACGTTTGACATCTGTCAAAATTTTCAAATTTTATAAATATATCTGAAAAGTGGAAAATGAAAAATTGAAAGAAAACAGAGAGATAAAATGAAAAGAAAAATCACTGCAATCAATTTGCGCAAATATTTCCATGCATGCATACAGCTACACATCCATACATACATACATACATACACACATACTTACATATGTATTTGTATTTATTCACCGTACTCTTACGAATATGTACCTGCGTATATGCGAGTGCTAAGACTACTCAGATGTGTGTGACTGGGTATCCATTTGTACAATGCATACCTAGATGCGCCATTTACCAAGTAATCCAAGGTATCTCCAACATATTTATGTATGTATACTAGGGTGGTAAAAAAAGAAGCTGAGTAGAAGTTTGAATGCTCTCTCCTCGAGTTTTTCTACATCGAAAAAAAGCTTTACCCAAACCGTTTTTTTCTTAACAAAAATTATTTTGAGGTCGCTCGAAATTACCAATTTATTATATCTGCGGAAAAAGCTTTTTTTTTGGGAAAATGGTAGATATAGAATCTTTCAAAAACAATATAATGTATGTTTCTTTAACAAAATTTGTATGGGCTCAGTTTTGCATTATTTGGCATTTTGGGGTATCAAGAAAAAATGCCCAATAAAATATTGAACACCCATTTTCCAGGGTGCTCCGGTGACATCTCCAACACCCTCTCTTCCCTAGGCATCTCCGTAAGGGATTTTGTAAGCCACGCTAGGGTGAAATAGGCAGTAAAGTCTTTCTGACCCTACGGAACCTGACGTAGTGTTTCCCACCCAACTGCAAGGGGCTAAGGATATACTGTGCCCGCTGCTCTCGCAAAGTTTTACAGCCTGTCTTACACTATCCCATGTTCCACACGAATGGACAAGGGCGAAGGTGGTCTACCAAAAGGCGGCAAGGCTGCCTATGTGAAACCGAAGGATTCTAGGCCCATAAGCACCACTTCGTTTCTTCTTAAAATTCTAGAGAGGCTCTTAGATGAATATATTCGGCAGAATATAAAAGACGGCAACCTCTTCCCGGACTAGTATGAATACCATTAAAGCAAATAAGCCGAGATCGCACTTCAAGAAGTCGCTTCAACTATAGAAAAAGGATTCACCTTCAAGGAGTACCCGCTGGGAGTTTTCCTCGATATAAAGGGAGCCTTCAATAATGTTTTCCCTGAGTCGGTGGTCAAGTTCCCCCTTAAAGTGGGGGTGCAGCAGGGAGTGATGAACTTTGTTAAACTCCTCCTCAAAAAAAGAAAACTATTTTGTCCGAGCTAGGGGATGGGTACATACCTTAAAATTTGAACAGAGCCACCCCCAAAGGGACGTCTCTCCCCTCTAACCTAATCGTTGATGCCCTACTTTGGAATTTAAAGCGCACTAGTTGTCAAGTCGTAGCCTATGCCGATGATACAGCAATCGAAACAATCGGTAAAAATCTGCAGTTTATGAGTGATCTACTACAGGATTCCCTCAGCCTAGCAAACATCTGGTTGAAAGAAAGTGGACTAAGTGTTAACCCCATAAAGGCAGAGACGGTACTTTTCATAGGGAGATATGAAATTTCTCTGTGCAAACCACCCACACTAACCGGGGTTGAACTCACTTTCTCAACAGAGATCAAGTACTTTGGAGTTGTTCTAGACAGGAAGCTCGAATGGAAACGAAACGTTGAAGACCATTCCAGGTATCTAAGGGGAGAGCGTCTGGTGGCCAGCGTTAAGCAAAACCATGCCCAGAGCCAAGTTGGAACGTGTACAGCTACAGAAATCTCTTCCAAATTTTCTAAGAAAGTTATATTACACTCTGCATACAAAATAAATTTTCCGTAAGAGTCTCAGAGAGGAATGAATGGGAAGGTGCCATAGATCTTGGCACAGAGTCGGCGGCTATCTTCACAGATGGTTCCAAAAATAAAACCACTGCATCGTTTTTTCAGGCAGAGCTAAATGTCATAATGGAGGCCACTCTCTCAATTCTCACAAAATGGCATCCATAGTTGCCATAGCCGCTATAAAATGTACGGGTTCCTGGGTACAGTGACATTTCCGGCGACTGCGTGGCCGAAATGGTGGCAAGGAAATTCCGCTCTAGATGTGGGCATGCCTCTAACCTCCTGTAAACACAGTTTAAAGACAAAACTCATTACTCACCTGCAGGATGATCAGACAAGTTTGGCCAAAGATCGATGTAGAGCGTTCTTTCGACCTTCTTTCAGACTAATGGTCGGGATAATAACTGGGCAGTGCCTTATGGGCATAGACGGGAAGAGATTGGGATGCCTAGCCAAGGATTTCTATCTAAGTTGCAGGGACGAAGAGAAGATGCGAGATCATCGAACAATATCTCTGCCACTGTCCCGCCCTGGTCGATACCCCAAATCATCTCCTAAATAGGCACTTCTACACTGTTTGGGCAACCGGAGCTTGGAAAGCATTCTCGATTTCCAGTGCTACGTAAGACACACTCGCTGGTTCACCTTCTAGGGGAAGGAATAAAAAAAAAATCATGACTCCAGCCTGCGGTATCACAACAGGCTTTGTCAGTCTAAGTGTGCATACGTGGTCTTGCATGGTTGGACCCCACTCTAACCTCACTTAACCTAACATGCTTGGAAGTCTCTTGAAGAGCGACATGGCTTGCCGATTAAAAATGAATGATTTCTAAAGTTTCTATATCATTTCTACGAAATTTCTAAATTTTTCCATGCATTTTGAACTCGCCCTATTGAAAACATATCTACATACAAATACAACTTATTATTTATATATTATGCACGTGCGTGTAATGCTTAAATTTATGCTTGTGTTCGAAGTTATGTGAAATAAAGTCACTGTAGAGTGAGATAGAACAAAGATGGATTCGATTAACCTTTTCGTGAATATAAAATTTACGATGATTTGTTAAACTGCCAAATTTATCACAAATCCCAAAATGTGCAATGTACAAATGTAAAGAAAAGAGCAATCGTTGAAATATTCTAGTATGCAAATAGAGCTATGCCAATTTTTTCCTAATTTCCTTTGCATTGATTTTCCATATAAGGTATAAATAAACCAAGTTTAAGTACCAAAAATCTTTTAAACTTGAAAATATATTTCGATTAAATAAAAAAATTTGTCAAGCTCTTATTCGTAAATGTACATACATATATCACACGATAATTTATATATTAATATAATTCAAAGTTTATATTATTTGAAAGTTTTTCATAAAATCAATTAACAATCCATACAAATTTCGAAGCTAAAGTGAGCCGTTTCTTACAGAAATTATATTTTTCTATAACTACTAAGCGATAAAGATCTGGCGTTGCTTTTATGAGTTTTGCTCAGTTTGATTTGCAACAAATTATGAAAATTTATTATGATACGTCTGTTCAAAAGTGACGTGGCTCATTTTTAGCCGAAATCCTAATTGAGGGAAAGATAATCCATTAGAGTTTCATGAGGTATTGCCAATCAAAAAAAATTAAATTCTTGATGGAATTTGTGGACAGTCGGAAGCATTGGCCTCCGACCAGAACGGCAAGTGCTATAGAGTGATGCTTATTTCGTACCCCTTTTAAGTGGAATGTTCCCAGAGGACATGTTTCTTAATTAGATCATAAGAAATATTTATAGAAGCTTGAAAAAACTCCTAGTTATGATGCTCGTGATCCTCCAGCAAAATCTGTGATCAATAACGTAAATTAAATACTTCATTAAATCTTCACATAAACATCAAAAACACCACGGACATTATCGGTTTTCAAATTTTTTTTGAAAAAAAATCATAGAGAAGAATTCATTAAAAACAATACTCGAATGTTATCGATATTTTGTGATCTCTTTTTCGTACATAAAACGCAAATCCCGTTATTGCTGTTGTTGCTATTGTTGTCATCGCTGACAATTTTTTTTGCATTTATTTTAGTCGAAAAATTTTAAGTCAAAGAAGAAATATTATTTTTAACCGGAAAAAAAGTTAAATTGTAGCCGCTAATTTTTTTTTCCGAAATGTACCGATGAAAAAATAACATTTATTTTAAACTTTTTTTACTCCTAAAACCTTAACAACGTCAACAAACTTCAACTGAGAAACCGCAACAATATAAGTTATACTTACAGTATTTATCAATGAGCAAATTTATCTCTGTTAAAAAGAAGGCGAATATTCACGTACCAGGCATTCATTAATTTATCTTGAGCGAGCTGCTTTCGAAACATCTAAATCTGTAAATCTGGGCTGTATATAAATAAAGCCATACCATAAATTTTCCAACTACATTCCCCAGAAACGAAAATTTATTTCGGAAAGCCTCGAATCTATTTCAGAAAAAGTCAAATGTGTTACAGAAAACCTAAAATGTATTTCAGAAAACCACAAAACTATTTTAGAAAAAGTCAAATGTGATTAAGAAAAGCTCATATGTAAAGTCACAAATCTATTTCAGAAAAGCTCAAATGTATTTCAGAAAACTACAAGTTTATTTCAGAAACCCCAAACGTGTTTTAGAAAACCACAATTCTATTTCAGAAAAGGTCAAATGTATTTCGGAAAAAGTCGAATGTGTTTCAGAAAGGCTCAAATGTATTTCAGAAAACCGCAAATCTATTTCAGAAACCCAAAATGTATTTCAGAAAACTGTAAATCTATTTCAGAAACTCAAAATGTATTTCAGAAAATCACAAATCAATTTCAGAAAAAACTCAAATGTATTTCAGAAAAATGCAAATCTATTTCAGAAAAATTCGAATGTGTTTCAGAAAAGCACAAATGTGTTTTAGAAAATCGCTAACCTCTTTCAGAAAAATCCGCAAGTATTTAAGAAAAGTACAAATTTATTTCCGAAAAAGTCAAATATATTTGAGAAACCCAAAAGGAGGCAGTACCAATGGTTTTATTTTGCTTACGTTATTAAGTTTTCTAAGTACTGCCGACGCATTCAGTGCAAGAAGTGCCATATGCGTTTTCGTAAAAACACAAATGCCACTTTCTGTTCTAAAATAAACGCGACGCGTTTCCATTGTCAACACATTTATTTTTCCAACCAAACTACTTCTTTACTAGACAACGTCTTTTTATTTACTCATCTCCGCTTTTGGGTTGCAAGTCTGCCGGATTGATTCATTGATTCTAAACTGCGACAATATTCTTCCTTATTGGGAGCACCCAAAAATCCGAAATCCCCATCGGCATATTGGACACTTTCCTTCTTCAATGATAAGTTCACTGTATTTCGTATGCAATAAATGTTTACATGGAAGCTACTGGTTTTCTGCGCATATCCATTATGCAAATTTGGCAATTGCCATTTAATGTCATATTAAAAACTCGTATACCTTCTTTAACGGTAATTCACTTGCGAATAATAATTTGCATTTCTCAAAATTTATATACACATAATTTCATTAAAGCGCGTCCAGTTTCTGCAATTTGTGCTTTCCTGAAACGCATTTAAATTTTTCAGAAATACATTTCGGCTTTTCAGAATTTCATTTAAATTTTTCTGAATTAGATGTGTACTTTTCTGAAATACATTTGACTTCTTCTAAACTAGATTTCTCAATTTCTGAAATGTATTTGCGTTTCTCTAAAATACAGTTGGAAATGGTGTAGCTAATCCTGCTGTCAAATAAACAAAACGGATTACCGATTTAAAACCAATAAATTCTTGCCGAAGCTTACGCTAAACTTTAAAGCATAACATCAAAGTTGAAATTTACAAATTTTCAATAATCCATATTCAAGTGCTGCTACCGACCGACTTGTTAATTTCCGTCTCTAAATGTGTGACACAAAAAGTGTTTTTGCTCTTATTCCCTTGACAAACTGCCAATGTGCCAAACGCACACTTTGCGCCCAAAATTCAAATACACTTTATACACTTGGAAACATTTGTAAATTTGCGTATTGTACACATACACACGCACACACACATAGCATACGCATATGTATGTGTGTTCATATGTACATATATGTGGTTGGGATTGTGATTGTATTTGTAATCGTTTGTGTTCGCACCCAACGCAGCGGCTAAGTAGGGTTTTGTGTGAATTGAGTGGAGGTCGTTAGTGCATACGCAATATGTTGCTAGAGGGAGGTGTGCGTTTTTTTTTTTTTTGTTTTTTTTTTGTTTTTTTTTTGGTTGTTGTTGCTATGCTGAGTAAAAGGGATGTTGATATTCATATTTTTCATAGCTCATTGGCGAAACGAAATGGCATGGAATGGCATCAGTCAATGCGCGCGAAAGCGCAAAACTACACATGGAGATATACATAAATATATGGATGTACATACATATGTATGTGTGGATTCACACACACGCACGCACAGAATTTTTTCAAGCGCTTTAACGCCTCAATATATGCTGGTGCGTGTTCGAATCGTTCAAAATCGATTTGGTATTCAAAAGCGATGGCAAATTTGTGCGCACATTTTGTCGAAAATTATGATAACATACACACACACACACACACACACACACACAATTCATACGCACACACATACATACATACGTGCATACATCTGCACAGTGTACAAATGATAAATGCAAACATGCTACAAAAAAGCAAAAAATGGAGCAAATGGAGCAAATTGCGCGCTCCACAAAGTGACAGATGAGTTGCCATTGGCAATGCGCCCCGCCCCCACACCAAATACTTCCCCCAAGCCCTAAATTTCCTCCTCCACTTCCTCCTCTGCTGCTCGCGCTCATTTTTCTTTTGCTTTTACAATTTCCCTTTTACGAGCACTCTGCATTAAAATGTTGATCCCTTTTTGCTTTGACTGCTTATTGCTGTAGTTTTGCTGGGTTTTTATTGTTGTTAATTTTGTTGTTTTTGTTGTTTTTGTTGTTTTTGTTGCTGCCGCTTGCTGCTAACTTTCTCCACTTTCAGCTATCAACTGTTTACGATTCAATCAGCACAGCTGTGGTAAATTTATCCTCTTTGCTGTTGTTGTTGTTGCGGCTGTTGTTATTGTTGCTGGTGCTCTTGCTGTTGCTAGTGGTTGTTGTTGGTAGTCGTTGGTGATTTAATATCGCTTTAGGAGTGGCTCTGCAGTTATCAGCTTGTAAAGTGATTTGACGCAAATTTTGTTATACTCATTTTTGCTTTCTTTCCCTTCACTTTCACAGCCGCCACTTTTTCACTATCACAGATATGATATCATTTTCATTGACAGGTTAATCGAATCTTTCAGTGATGAAGCTGCGATTGGTTACTGTTTGTTGCCTTGGTTGAGAAGTGTTTTGTGCGCAAATGAGTGATTGATTGAAATTTGATTTTAATCGAATATGCATGCAGCACTGTGGGATCTCAAGCGTCCTTAAAAAAACAAAAGTGTTAAAGCTCTCCTGCTCTCAAGATTGTTCGACAGTGCGTTACATTGTATGAGTTTCACCAAAAGATATTGGTACATCTGGGTATGTTGATAATTCATATAAAATTCAGTTTTTTTGATTATAGAGTTATAGGACTTCTTTATTTGTTTAGTGACCGTAGTTTAAAAAGTGCTTCATTAAAAAAAAAATAATTTTTAGACTAATTTTAGGTGTCTGAAGCGTTTTCGATATATAAGCAAAATCATTGTTTTCTAGGTGCCACAAAACTCCAGAATAAAAAAACTAGAGCTAATCTTTTTTGAGCTTCTTCACAAATTGCTCCTTTTTATTCATACACTTTGTAAGAAAAATATTTAAAAATGTTTCATTACCACCCAATTTTATAGCAAAAAATGTAAGTGTACATAAAACTTATTACAAATTGAAAAAAATCGGTAAATTTGAATTTTTGCTACATTTACTTTTTCAGTTGAAAATCTGCCAAACAATTTTCTATTCACTGTGCAGCAGACAGAATGTACATAATATGTCATATTACAGTTTGTGTGGACTTGATTCCGCTGATTCTGGAAAAGTCAGCCACACATTTTCATCATATCTAGATTTTGCGGTACAGTGCGCTGAAGAAGTCTCATGACTTTGTTGACTTTTTCTCAATGTTTTCAATGATTTACGAATCGCAATTCTAAAACCTGATCCGAACTAAACAAATTTCGATAGCATCCAATGTTTTACGCTCTACATTTTTGCTATAAAATTGTCCTTCAACAAAACATTTTTAATTATTTTTTACAAATGAGTAATTTTTGAAAAAGCTCGAAAATGCCCAAATTTTTTGAATTGGCCCTAATAATATATATATTTTCGTAATGAGGCACAAAGTATCTTTAGGAAAATTACCTTAGTTAGTCACTTCGTTTCGGAAATTTCAATAAAGTGTAGGTAATAACAAATATTTTTGAACATTGAAACTTCCAATTTCTACTATTTTATTATCCATTGAAAACTTAATTTTTAGAGGCTGTGACAAATAGGAACAGATTGGCTACCAATATCATTTTTTTAACAATTATGAGGTGAATATAATTTTACGGTGTAACAGCCGAGTGAAAAAAAAATCTGACAAGCAGGTAGAAAATTTTGACAACAAATGTAATGGAATAAAAAGAGCAAAAAGGCAACAGTGGCATTAAATTTTTTAGCACAATATCCCGAATTTTATTGGTAAACTTACAAAAAAAAATTTTTGTCTTTATCCTCAAACGATTCCCATTCTCTCATTATACCAATGTTAACTATGGCTATCCAGTGTATGCGATTCATATAAGCCTGATTCATGTAAGCCTTAAACTGAAAAGTCCTTTTCAGCTCCGAAATTCGTATTATGTTCTGTTTATAATTTTGGTTGCTGTACATATTTTTACTCATCATCCTACAATTATTTGAGGCAGTGTTTTCAAGAAATGCTTAGTTTGCCATTTTATAATTTTTTTTTGCATTTGCACCAAACCGAAATATGTTAGTATTTTGTCTGCTTTCTTTCAACTCACAACATTTGTCATCAAAATTTAATCTAATGGAAAATTGCAGCTACCGTGCAGCCAAAAGAAGATCTACCGTGGTCAATTTGAGACTGATGGAAAGTTTCCGACTTTGAACCATGGAAAGGTGCATTAATTTATCGTTCCAGTTGCTCTTTCCAACTGACACAACTATAAGCTGCTTTGAGTCAGGTACGCGAATGAAATCGGTGATTTCAAGCCAAGAATACTGGACGGTACTCCTTCTGAGACAACCGCCCTCATTTGCAGCTAGGTAGTGACAGTAATGGGTTTTCACTTTTTCGTAAATGTTAAACATACTCTAGAGGTGACTGTTATCTTTCTACTTCGCAGTATGAAGCCCAAGCTCTAACGGAACGAGGTGAGATTTCGTGTAGGGAATATGTTCTAGTGAATGGTAAAGCTCTGCCTAATTAGGATCTAAGTGACTGTTGGTCCTTTGTGTCCGGCGAAAAAGTTATTTAAAACTTATTAGTTCTTTCATTCGACATTGTTTTGTTTTCCAGGAACTCGTCACATCCTGTAAATGGCTCATCACTCACGCAGCAAGCACCACCTTACTTTGAAATGGTTTTTGTAGTTGTTTGGATAGTGAAGAGCAGGGTAATCAACTGCACGAGGCAACACCATAATTGGCAATGCTAGCGATTAGATATTTACAACATGTATAGGGAGCTTGTATTAATTTGTATTTAAATAAAACAAAAAACTGGGTACATGACTCCATAAGCGGGCCGCAAGTAAAACTTTATTGTAAAAAGTCCACAAAGCTAAGGCTTTCTGATATAGTTACCACTTTTAGGTATTTCATATTTCAAACAGTTGGCAATCTTATTCAACATTTTTCCGAAACAAAACTCTAACATTTCACACCATAATTGCAATATTTCATAATAATAATTATTTGTATTTAACTTTTAAACAGTTGGCAATCCCAAACAAAAATATTTTTCAAATAATGTTTTCGCAAAATTGTTCTACTTCACACACATATTGTAATATTATCTCACTATTATTAAGTTAAATGAGTTTAATTTTTCAAAGAGATTATCCTCTTCAAAAATATTTCCAAAATTACCGTTTCTGAAATTAAATTAAATTAACCATTTTAAACAGGTGGCAATTCTCTTTAAAAAATATTGTCGTATAAAACTAACGAATGCGGGCAAGTATTGTAATGTTTAATTTATTTTATTAAATAATTTATATTTAATTTTGAAAATACATGGCAACCCTGTTCAAAAATATTTTCGAAATCAGTAATTATAATGCAATATTTGGGTTAACTTGTAATTTAATTGAATTTAACTTTTTTTTTTTAAATATATTGGATGCTAATTCAGATCCTACATTAATTTATGTCAAAATTTATCAAAATCCGTTCAGTCATTTCGGCGTGAATAGGTAGAAAAATGTCGTTGAACGTTTAGTGCAACCGATTCTCAAGTTCCATAAGCAGTTTGACTTCAAAAATTATAATTTATAATAGATATTTTCATTTTTCTTACAACAAACTTGACTGCAGACGTTGCTTTCAGCTCGCCGCAAGAGGGTGCAAAAAATTGGGCACAAACCAAATCACTGTTGAGCGAACCGTAGAGCATTTCATCATTTTTAAATCCATATTTTGCAGATGCATAGTACAAATTGCTGAATTCTTTACAAATGCACGAACATAAATAGTAAGTGCAATTCAAATATTGAAATTTTGTACACACTTTATGAGAATAAATAAACTAAAAAAAAAAATAACTCACCACATCAATAAAACCAATATACATATGTATCTACGTATAGTATGTATGTACATATATAATTTATTTTGCGAATTGGATAGCCTTTACTTTCCATTTGGTGGTACAATAGCTTGCAAAAAAACACCAAAAAAAAAAACAAAAACACAACTGCCGCCCGCAACCACATGTGAGCGGAAATTGTGATTTAAAACATTTATGATAAATCGTTGCGGCCAAAACTGTGGAGGTAAAATGCATTTTTCAATCAAAAAATAAAACGAAAAAACGAAGAACGTTTGATAGAGCACTGCGGCTTAAACGAATTTGGCGCAAAGCGAGCAAGGAAAGGACGAGGGAAATGCGAAAAATATGCGATGGGAGATTATTGAGAGCAAAGTGAAAATTTTGTTCGAAAATCGATCGGTTTTAAAGCTAAAAATTTACAGCAAACAATAAGCGTAGCAGCTACCGCATTGCAACGCAGAGCTGAGGCCGAGGCTGAGCTGCAGCATAATTAATTTTTATTGCTTTTGTTGCTAGTGTAATGATGGTAATGGAAGTGGCTGCATGCAACCCATTATTACAAGGTGAGCGAGGTTTTTGTTTTTGCTATTACTGCGACACAATAATTGTTGTTGCTTTGGCAAATGCTAACTGCGTTATTGCATGCATTTTATGTAAATATGCGTTTTGTGGAAATATCGCTTTGTTTTGCTCCTTTTTGTTTTCTAGCTATTGTTGTTATTGCCATTATTGTTGTGACGCATTACGGTGTTATCAATTTTACGCGTCGTAACGCATGCGAATGACAGCAGACGGTAGGCGGCAGCAGTGTGGCAACAATGAATGGATAGCCGGTTGCAATCCGAAATTGTTGCTATTGAAGCACTTGACCTGAAATGGGAAGTGAACCAACAATAATAATAAAAAAACAAACAAATATATATACAAAAAGTTCAAGCGTTTATTCAACGCATGTGTGACACATTCGAATGCCGCCATGCATGCCACCACATGCCACTTCAGTTACCGGTGCATGGTGCCTGTGGCGTTACGCATTGCCCAATGGAATGACTGCAGATATATACAAAATATTTAACCACGTCGCAGTTTTTGCTGTTATGGCATCTACTCTTGGAGTACAACTGCATGCGGCAAGTTAAATTATTACAGCAATGCATCACATCGCTCGAGTGGCCGCTGTTCGGGAAGGTCGTGACCAAAAATAGTGGCTTACGTACAGCGAGGCACTGTTTCTTCATATATGTATGTGTGTGTGTGCGTGTTAGTGTAGAAATATGTCAGTCGCTGTCATCGATCGGATACCATGGGATGCAGAGGATGATTTCTCTAGTTTGGATTCTTAAATCAGCAGCAGAGTATTTGAATGGAATTACTATAAATTTTCTTAAAAAATCTTTAAGTTTTAAGTTGAAGCTGAATGCACAGTAGATTTGGGCAAAAATAGTCGCTTTATCGAAATATCGATACTTTTTATGGCAGATATCGAGTATAAAATTTTTAACAAATAAATTTCAAATGTGTGGTATTGTTTTAAGTAACACCTGAGTTGAGAGTAGATTTGGGCAAAAATAATCGATATATCGAAATATCGATACTTTTATGGAAAATTAACAAATTAATTCAAATGTGTGTTATTGTTTTAAGTAACACCTAAGTTTACCGTAGATTTGGGCAACAATAATCGATTTATCGAAATATCGATACTTTTTTTTGGAAAATATCGAGTATAAAATTTTTAACAAATAAATTTCACATGTGTGGTATTGTTTTAAGTAGCAGCCGAGTTGACAGTAGATTTGGGCAAAAATAATCGATATATCGAAATATCGATATTTTTATTTTGTTAAAGAGAGCCCAGCTCGCGTAAATCTTCACAAACATATTAAAGTTTAAACATAATTCCAGTGGAAAACCGTAACTTATTTTTCGCATTTGTAGATTTTTTTTTGTATAGTTTAAATACATAAATACATATATCAAATTTCATACACTGTACTTTTAGAGGCGGAACAAAGTACACCGGATATTGGCTAGTAATAAATAAAAATAATAATACTGCCGAATATGCATTTTATTCACCACCTAATATATTTACAACCAGTGCCGAAAATAAACGTTACTTGAATGCTTTCGGTTAAAAAAAAATCATTGGGAAGAAACTCCAATATATCAATCTAATCCTTATGTCATATGCTAGACAAATCTGATCCTATGTTTATTACGACAATTTTTTGTATTTTTACATCATTTTTATTTTCTTTGATCAAATGTAATCGTCATTCTTGAATTCTTATTTTTTTGATCAAGTTCAATCGTTCTTTTTTTTTGTTTATATTTCTTTTAAACCCAAAAAAATTGTTATTTTGTGATTTTTATTTTTCCGATCACATTTGACGATATTTATTTAAATTTTTATTTTTTAAATCAAAATTGATCAACATTACGTAATTTTTATTTTGTCGATTAGAAATAGTCCTTGTCATATTTGATTGATATTTAGTTATTTTTATTTTTGGTCATAAAACATAAATCGATCTTGTTGATATTATTAACCCCACCGACAAATTTTGTTGGCTTTATTGTGATCGAAAAATTTGAAATCCAAAAATAACGTTTATATTTCATGGAAAAAATTAAAAATTAAAAAAAAAAAACGATCAAACTTGATCGGAAAAAATATCTAATCAAATCTTTTTTCACTATCGCATATATTTAAAACCTGTACCGAAAATATACTTTATTTGGATTTTTCCGGATAAAAAAAAAACATTGGGAAGAATTAATTCTAAGCTAAACTCAGTGTGACCGAAAAATAAAAATCATAAAATAATGATTAAATCATTATTTGTTTTATAAAAATTTTAATCGTTACAATATAAGATACTTTAGGTGATTGTACCTTGAGATGATATATTTAAGTATATCGAAATATCGATATTTTTTACTTTGCATACACCGATTTTTTTTTAAAATATCGGCACGATATACATCAATATATTGTGTTCATTTACTCACCTCCATTTTACAGTAGGGATTTCAATTTCTGCTCGCAAATCGAGTTCTCGATACAATATCGGGTATTGCTATTCTCGCGGAAAATGTCGAGACGAGTTTATTTTATTATTTAAAGTAAAAATTAAGCAGATGTACAAGTGCAAATTAGCAAAATGAGTACAATGAAATTGAGTATCGAGAAGCTCGCGAGAAAGCGGTACGCGCGAGAAATTGCCTCTCGAACAGTATCGAGAAATCTAAGACTCCAAAATTGATTGGTCTATGCTTGGCCCGCAGTATACTTATACATAACTGTAATATCAATGCAAATCTTAATTCTTGACCTAACTGTCGAATCTGTAAAATTCGCAAACCAATTGGATATGATTGCAATCACTCAACTTTTTCGCGAACAATCATGTAATAGTTTAGGTATTAAACAAAAGTGAGCGAGGAAAGGAAGAGAGCGACCGTAAAATGATGGCAAATGAGAGACTGTCATAAATTCAAAATCAGAAAGAATAGCATCCGAAAGCATCGAAAGCGTAGACGCTGAGCCAAACATTTAAAAAAAAGGATGCTAATCTAAAGCAGCGTCTGAAGTTAAGAGCAGATATGAGAATAACTCGCGATTGCATTTCATTAGTTTAATTAAAGATTTACAACTTATTTTAGGCAAATTTGAATTACGTGTCTCTCAGCTCAAATTGCAGAGATTTTATATAATATGGAGGATAGGAAGACGTATCAGATACCCCAGATTGCCACTTTACACAACATCAAAGCGTGATATAAAGTGTGAAAATGCAGCAACCACAAAACGAGTTCACAAATTTAACCAAAATTCTAGTAAACAATTAAACAGCAAACAGCGCTACTAATGGCAATAGACGCAATTCAAATGCTGCAACATAACAAAAAAAAAAAAAAAAAGACAAAAACAAAACAACATAGCAATAATAGCAGCCGTTCGCAATGCCTTTGTATTAGCAACAAAAATCAATGAAATTTGCAGCTTGTTTACACAAAAGACGACAATTGTTGTTGCACAGAGAGACAACGCAACATTGGAGATAACAACAACAATGATGCGACCAACAATGAAAACGAATAACCATAATAGCAACAATTCGATGACGCGTTGGCGTTTTCAAAGCGATTACACATTGTTTTGGTAGCATCAGTGGACAACAAAAACACAGCAAGAACAGTTAAAACATTGTGCGAAGAAACAACAATCAAAATGCAGGGCGTATCAAAAGTAGTACTGAAACGCAATTGCGATAGTCTGACCTAGGCAAAACAATGACCATTTTATTTTACGAAGAAAGTGGCACGCACTCTGTTGCTGTTTTGCCTGCGAACGGCAACACCAACAACACTAGCATCTAAATTGAGAAAACACAAGCACGGACGCAATGACTTCCGCTATGTGCCACAAATCGTGCTTAGCATATATGTAGCTCGGTATCCTCCCTCTTTCGTCTACTACTTTTTGCCACACCACCTTAGTTCTCCGCATCAGTTCATTGGCCACTCTTTGTGGCCATCATTGTAGCTACTAGAGTAATTGTTATCCTTGGTAAGTGGGCACAGGTACGTTGTAGCGCTAGGCAATAACAATAGAAAAGAAAAAAATCGTTTTGAAAAAGTGCGAATCAACAAACAGTTATAAAGGGTGTGAATGGATGAAGATAACGAGGAGCGTGGAGCATTGTCGGCGATACAGCAGCAGTAACGAGCGCAAAAAATACATGCACTACATTAGTATATTGACGCGTAATGGAACATTTCAATCAATGGAAGCAATCCGCTTATGTGTTGTTGATTTCAGATTTAATGCTATTATGCAATTTCATTATTGATACCTCTACTTTTTTGTATTGCTGTCAATGCTTTTTCTAAACGCGGATTTTCTTCACCCTTTCACCGAGTTTGCCGGTTCATTTCCGAAATTTGTATCATCTATCGAAGGAGGACGTCAGGTAATTGTAATAGGCCCATTTCTTTGTACCCGATTTGCAAAAGAATGCTTCAATTCAGATACAATTTCCGTTATTTGCAAAAGCAACCCTGTTTGTATATTTCATGAAAGATGCGATTTGGTTAGTGTCATTGTATTTAGGAACGGAAAATAGTTGTGAAAACAAATTTTAGGTTGACGAAATGAACTAGATCTTTAACTGAAATTTCCCATGTACATATGTATTTTCTTAGGGCTAATTCATAACAGCACAGTTTTTTCCCTTCCCAACATTACATCTCAGGTCGGATATCATTTTACCGAGTTAGCTCAACTCGCATATTTTTTCGAGTTAGTGTTGCTGCTTAACATGTAATTTATTATTTGTAAGGCGGTTATAATAATAATAAAAATTTGGCGCTAACACCATAGCTTGCTGTTTGGCCGAACTTCTCCCACAATTTGTAGCGTGCGTCTTGATGTTGTACCACAAATTAAGGAGCTGAAAGTTTTACGACGACTACGAACTGTAAATAAATTTTGTGAGAAGTTTTTTTCATTGCAGAAACTCGGAGGTTTGGCATTGCCAGCCGGGAAGTGACCGCCAATAGAAAAAATGATTTGATTTGAACCTGGAACCGAGCAGATAAAGCGCGCATACGATTGACACTCGGTTATGGCGGGAACATAACGACATCAGCTACGAGGGTTATCCGTTTCTTTTTTTTAATTTTCTTACATGCAGTTAGCGATTTTTATACACGACAACCATAATGCTCAGGGTGATATAACTTTGGTCGCATATCGGTAGTTTGCAATAACATAAAGCAACCGAGATAGATAGGGTCATTTATATCCCTTCTGTTAATATTAAAATTTTCTTTCTTTCTGATAAACGAAAGGAGTATATCTGCATAACTGAGATAGTAACTTGCGTTCAACCAGAGAGACATGCGGTATTAAATCGAACCAGCTTGTCGGTCCTGATTATTCAGGTATACTTGGGTATGGATATATCCCTTTATCTAATACTTACAAATATCGGACAAAAGTAAATATTTCATCTTCATGAAAGGTATAAAAACTAAAAAAATTGCTTTCGGAATAATTATGTACCCAAGTACGGTACAGTAGACCATATTTGAAATCGTTTTTTTTTTTTGATAAATACGAGCATTTTCTTTCTTTCAATTGCCCAAATTCTTTTATCTGTACATCGATATATCTTTTTTAATAAAATCTCGAAATACATAAGTATGCACCCTATTAGCTTGGCACATACTACTCCGATTTTCAAGCCACTTTTTGGTTTTTAAAACCTAACTATCCAGGGAAAAACAATTTGTACATACATAATTTGAAAGAGCCTATAAAAGAGGCGTGGCAATATGATGAAGCGGGGTAAAAATCATCAAATTGATTTTGAATCCGTTATAAACCAAAAATGAGGCAACCATTTTTAATATATCTTTTAAGCTAAACTTTGAAATGTTTGTTTTCATTTTGCAAATTTGTTAATTATTCTCTAATGTAATGAAGAACGCTGGAACCGAGTGTGTAGCGTGTGCGGGCTTTATTCGGTTTGTTCCTGGTTCGAATCCCGGACGGGGCAAGTAACATCAATAACTACAGAAACGTGTTTTTTTCTAATAGCGGTCACCCCTCGGCAGGCAATGGTAAATCTCTAATTTGTCATGCCAATTTTGTTATGAGAAAACTTCTCACGAAAATCGGAGTCCACGTAAAACAGTCGGTCCCTCAATTTAGGTTACAAATTGTAAGAGAAGCTTGACCAAACATCAAACTATGGTGTTAGCGCCAAATATTATTATAGACCAAACTATTTTTTTACAAAAGTTGTATTTTCCTAAAAAATGCTGCTTGTCGAAACTTTTTGTTAGAGAACTTCACCGCACCAGAAACCAATTAGACCAAATCATATTCTACATTTTCAATTCCATTCAATTTTTTTTGCTGATATGCTAAAATAAGACAATATTTTCTATTAGAAAAATGGTGTGAGTGATGCAACTTCTTTGTTGTCTGCATACTTTTATTATTTTGCATCTTTGCCTCGCCTGTTTATTTTCGCTTGGCGCTGCTTTGAATATTTGGGGTATATGGCGTTTCATTTCTTATGGCAAGAATTTTTGTCCCACTTCACCATACCTCAAATTTGTTCTAGTATGGTGAAATTGGACGAGATTTTCTGTTAGAGGAATGGTGGGAGTGATGCAACATTTTTGTTACCTACATTCTTGGGTGTTGTTTTCTCAATGCCAATAAATAAAGCACGAGAGCAGAGCAATCACTAAGACTTTGTTTGCTAAGTAAATCTGGAAAATCCGTATTTTTCATATGTCTAATTTTATGTGGCATGTTCTCGAGTAGGCCACTTGAAAAATGTCATTATTTTTACATAAAATGGGAAAACAAAAAGTATTGCATGAGTGTCCAAAAGCACAGAAATTAATTAAATAATGTTCTTTATTGGCGTAGCAATTCATGCCGGGCACTCTAGTCTTACGAGTATATATAAAAAGCTAGTGTCGCGATGTTTGTGGTCGAACTCCTCCGAAACAAGTCGACCAATTTCATTGGGATGAGATTAGGTCTTAAAGCGCATTTTTTTTGCTTGGGAGAGGGGTGCCACCTGTTCGAAAAGTAAAATTTCATTAAAATGTACACAAGTTATATAAAACATTGAAATATGGGTGTCAAGCGATTCGTTTCGGGGAGTAAGTTCATCGCTAATTTTTATTGGGGTTGCTACCTGTTTGAAAATTTGAATTTAACTGAATTATAGACAAGTTATATGAAATATTAAAATATGGATATCAAACCATTCGTTTCGATAGGAAAAAATGTATACCCAAATTTAAGGGAGGGTTACCAGCTCAATAATACACATGTTAATGGAAATATTAAAAAATGTGTCAAACCTCTCCTTTCGCTAAAAGAAAGTTGTTAGGCATATTTTGAAGAGGGTTGCCACTTTTACTTATAGAAATTTATCTATACACAAGGGTATAGAGTTTCAAAATATGAGTGTCAGACTGTTCGTCTCGGCGAGTACAAGATGCATACGAATATTTTTGAGAGGGTTGCCACCGGCTACAAGTGACAGCAACTGAAATGCGTTTTATGGTGACATAGGGAAAGTCAATTAATAAATAAATGCGTACAAGACAAGGTCTGCCTGGGTTTTCTAGTATGCGTATAAAATAAAGTCCCGAATTTTGTATGAAAAGCCATAACTTAAAAATCAAATTTGACAGTTCTGTTTTCCTCAGAGCCGTAGCACGGACAAACGCCCTATTTTAATTGGCTTAGTGGCGCCTGAAATATTTTAAGAAAATCTGTATTCTTTAGTCGATTTGGATCAAGCTTCAAAATCTGCCGCAAGCTACCTGATTCAGTTAATTATCTACCTTCCCTCCGTAGTTAGTTGACTTACAAAAGTTCAAACATTTTCAAACAGCGCCATTTCAAATCAAATTGGTTTAATTTTAACCACCTTAATTTGATTGTGTTCCACAATTTGCAAGCGTGTTTTATCTCTGCTGCACATACGTCACTAATAAAATTAAGCCAATAAAAGAATACCATAAAATATAGTGGAACATTTTTCACATCTTTCGCTTTTTTTATTGGCAGTCACTTTTCACATTATTCCTTCACTTGCTGGCATATTTTGTAACACTTTAAAGCCATTCAATTATGCAATTTTATAGTCCTCGTAACATGTAAGGAGGAATTAAACAATACAGTTGAGTTATAACGTGGCGAACGGGGGTTGAGGAAGGCGAAATGTGGTAAGAGTGCGATGCAACGATTGTTATGGAAGCGGCCAGCTGTGTGTTGAGACGTCGCTCAGTTTTTTATGCTTCAACACCACCACGAGACCACCATTATTATGCAACTCAACGTCTCCCATACCCCACAAATATACATACATACATACATACATTGTCTATCGCATATGTAAAGTAGATATGTAAATGCACAATCATACAATGCAATTATAGAAGAAAAGACAAAAGTGTCGCCTACAAAGTAATAGCGAACAAAACAAAGGGAACGACATAAAGGAACAAAAGTGTCAGGATTTGTTCGAACTGTAAAATTTTGTTTTAGTGGTAGATACTCGTAAGCTTGAAAATTTATGGTAGATTTGAAAATATACATGCGAATTGTTTAAGCTTATCACATTAATGTATAGCTTAATTTATTTTGAAATTTTGTATAAAAAATGGTTACATTGTTGCACAAAGCCAGTTCGGACTTTGTTAATATATTATGAAAGTTTACCTTTCCATTAATCGAACACCCGAAAGATTTGATTTGAAAAAGTTAGCTCGATTTTTTTTTGTTTTTAACTATGTACTAAAATTTTCAGACTCCGTCCTAAGTTGTGTAAAAAAAATTGTAAAAATATTTTCGTATGAAATTTTAACCCATGTCTCCAATCAAAAGTTGTTATTTTGACTCTTAATTCAAGAAACCTCTGAAAAGTAGCCAGAGGGGAGAAAATGTTCTTGCAAATATTTATTCAAAGAATGTAAAAGCCCACAGAAAATGAAAATAAAAATATACCTTAAAATATCCAAAATTTATTTATTTATGTTCTGCTTCATTAACATTAACAAAGTTAGCAGAGCTGTTATCTAAATTTTGTTCGAAACTAGTATACATATATTATTTTATTTTAGGTAGAGCTTTAGTTGAATAATTCTTCAATATATCTTAACTCCCTATTACGGGGAGGTTGTTTATATAAAAACTGTGTAGATTTTCGACCATTTGTCCTCGATCAGAATGACCCGCTTTCACAATTAACGAAACAAAGAGGTCTCTAGTTTCTTCGCCCCAAGGGTTTGGCTGAACTGTTAAAACTTGCAGGCATTCCGAGCAAATGCCACTTTTGTATAAAATTTACAACATTCGCTTTTAATAATGTGAGGTGGGGACTTATTCGCTCAAAATTGCGCACAAATAAAATATATTCGATGACCTCTAAAATATTTTATTGGTCGAAACCGCACAGTTAGTCTAAACATCAAGAAATTTAAAAATAATTTGGTAAACCTTTGGTTCTTGTGAATTTGTTCTCTCTTTCATAAAGGCAAAAGATATTAATATTATACGTAAAATATTAAATAAAAGTATTATGTACAAGTGAAAACCCCCTTTGAAAAAAAATTGTTTTGATTGGATAAGCAAAGGTCCTGTCAAAGAATCCATATAAGCGCTTGGAATTCGGGAAATCAGTGAACAAGTTGTGCCAGGGTAAATAACATTAAAAATTATAGAAAAACTTTTTTCTAATAGCGTTCGCTGTGGGCAGCAACCGCAAATATTCGAGTTCCAGGATTTATTTCCATTTTCAGGAAAAATTTTTTTCGCAAAAATCATCTGTCATTCGAAGTCGGCGTAAAGGTATATACCCCCTTGCATCGTAGAACAGCGAACTCCTCCGATTCCTATATTATTTGGTATGAGACAGGGGCGTGATGCAAGACTGATAGAAAGTAAGATTGCGCCTTCCGCGCACCGCTGGCCCCCTCTTTTTTGGCTTGACAACACCCACCCATTTGCTTTTATTTACACATAAACAATGCTAACACAACTTTCGAACATTCTGTCGTTTGCCCGCTTTTTCTGCGCTTCTTCCTATTATTTTTTAAATTTTTTGGGAGAGAGTTGCCACCTGTTTGGAAAATCAAATTTAATTAAATTAAACACAAGTCATAGGAAACATGGTAAAAGAGATGTCAAGCGGCTAGTCTCGGAAAGCAGGTTCATAGCGACTCTTTATTGGGGTTGCCATCTGTTTTAAAAGTCGAACTAAATAAAATTGCTACAGATGCTATGTGAAATATTTTAATGTGGGTGTCAAATGGTTGTTTTTACTGAGTAGACTGTTAATAGATAGCTATAATTTGAAGAGGGTTGCCATCTGCTTGAAAAGTCGAATTGAATTAAATTATAAACAAGTTATATGAAATTGAAAAACAAATGGGGTCAAACCTTTTATATCGCTAAGCGAAAGTTTATCGGTATATTTTGGAGAGGATTACCATATTTTTTAAAAGTCAAATTTAATCAAACTATGGACGAGGATATAAAATATTAAAAAGTGCTTGTCGAACTGTTCGTCTATATTTTTGAGTGGGTTGCCACCAGTTATGTTTGACAGAAACCGCAATGCGTTTTCTAGTTACATGTGTCAAGGGAAATCAATAAATAAACGTTGGCCGGGTTGATCTAGTTTTGTATAAAAACATTGCTCTTTCTATAACATAAACTATGTAAATAAAAGTTTAAAACTTCATACAAAATTCAAGAAAACTAAACAAATACTCTTCAAATTTCCTACAGAATTTTTAGAAACTTGTTTCATATAATGCATATCATGTTATGATGAAAGCTTCAAATATTGTGTTATTTAGTTTCAGCAGTATTTGACCACTTATTGTAAATTATCTCAGGCAGGACCAATGGTGCATTCACCATTATGTAATTCACAATAGTTCATAAAATTCACATACAATTTGGAATGACAAAATAATCATCGCTGAATTCATCGTAGATCAATTTTGGAAGATTTCACGAAAATGGCATCACAGAGTCCGAATATATAGCTCCGAATAATAAAAATTTAAAAATTTGGTACATTTTGAGCTTCCAGTAGGAGGGTGGTGGAAAAGAAATTTGGCAAAGAAATTTAGCACAGAAAAAGGTGGTAGCTTTTCATAACTGACGTATGACCCGAATACTACAAGTAGTAGGAGGCTGTACGCCCCCGGTGGAATACCGAAAGCAATGTAAGACAAAGAAAGTGTGATAAGTACAAAAATCAAGTGGCAAGCGGCAGCGGCATGCAACAATGCAACAATGCAGCTTCCGTACTGGAGTGTTGGCATTGTGTGGATACGAAAGAGTGTGAGCGTGGTGGGCCAGCATTTCACAGTGCTCAGAATTTAAGGGGGGAAAAAGGTGGGAAATGGAATCAAATTGGTACGTTGTCAGACAACCTTTTGTGCTCGACAATGCTTTAATTTTAACGAATTGCCACACACACACGCACATATAAATATAAGTATAAGTGTATGCACCGCCATGCATTCTTATAATTCCGCAACACTCTGCCACTCGCGTTAATCTGCCATGACTTCCCGCCACATTGTTGCTTTTGTGCTCATTGGCGCGATGGCCAGTTATTCGCTGCTAGCTGCCACAATTCTCTTTCTTCATCTTTCGCTCGTTCGCTTGCAATAATCACGGAAACGGAAGTCATTTCAGCTCGGCTGCTGGCGATTATTGCTCTTTCTCTGGTGGTGGTGGTGATGGTTGTGATGTTGTTGTTGTTGTTGTTCTTACCATTGTTCCTCACCACACTCGAACAATAGCCAAATGTGTGTTGCTGCACATTGTAATTATAATAATTTTGATTGCATGCCACATTTGCATGGACTGGGTGGTAGTGGCAGTCGCATGTGGACGGTCGCCTTGCTAGCCTTGTGAATGCCTTGGCCTACCTTATCGTTGGCCTAAATGCAAACACATACTCTGGTACTATCTACGTAGTATGCTTGTATGTCTAAACATTAAGGTGCTTCTCAGCTAAAATAGCATACGGTTTTCCAAGCTTATTAAAAATTTCGGTATACTTTAAAGTTACCAGATGTTTTTGTATATACCAATAATTGTCCACACTTATAAAGTTCGAACTATATTTTCCAATATAAAGTTAAAGAAATCGCACCATACCTCATTTTGTATCAAAGTGCTCGGAGAGGTCCTTTCCAATTCTGATGGAGCTGGCAGTATTGGTCAACGTCCTTTTATATATTCACGGCAAATAGACAACTTCTTCTCGATTCAAAGTCAAGTCGATAAAGAGATGGCAGATGAGAAGAGATAGATTGGGAAGGGTTCTCTTAACTTCCGGTTAGCTGGCATGCGTTCGTCCGACCATATTTTGGAAATGATTGCCATGCCACCACCATTGAGCAATTCGCCATTTTCAATATTACAGGAAATTACCCCAATTCTTGGCAATTTTTTCTGCCGACGTGCGTTTTAAGCTTCTCGACGTAAAACGTTAAAAATCTCGTAGAGACGTTCGTCTTCTGGGGTGAACAAAAGTATTTGGCTACTTAGAATAGAGGTCGCAAGGTCTGATGCTCTTTATTCAACACATCTCTTGGTCAGTGGTGAGGTCAGCCTTTGCTTTAACGAGCGGATCAACCAGCTGGTCAGAGGAACTTTCGTAATTAAAGTCCGGACATTCTAGGCGTACGCTCTCAAATCATAATCCTTCAAACAAATGGGGCGTCGTCAGATCCAAAGGTTGTGAGTTTTTTATTGGTAGTTGATTTTAAATATATAAATATAGGGAGTCGCTTGTCCCAAGCCAGAGGACCGCACGCAACCACAAATATTTCTGAATAGATGCTACTAAAAGTTGTGGAGTCCTTACATCAGAAACTTCGGAGTTACCCTACCAGGTTCATCTTCTAATTTACTATCACAACAAAAGGGATATTCGAGAAATTACCCACTGCATAAATAAGAGTTTACACCTGGAGTAATTTATTAGTTTATCGCTCACCCAACTAGCCAACCCTGTGATGCCATTTTCTTCCTCTTAATTCAATTGCTATCCTAGGTAACCTGAAATATGAGCTCAAATTAGTTGCTTCAACTTAAATTTGGACATGAATACTATTCTTTCTCATTTAAAGCAGGTTAATATAGTTTTAAATGTTCACCTCGCTTTTTCCTATATTACCGCAGTCAAAATGAGTTTTATACCACGCATTCAACTCGATTACTTCACAGGACACTTGCCATGGTTGTGGTAGTTATGAATATTTGTTTGCCAATTTTCCTTTGCAGGTTGGTTGTAAGGAGACACATCACAGTCAAAAATATAATCTTTATTTTCGGTCCCTACTTACAACAAAATAATATTTTAAATGCATTTTATGAGCATTGGGCGAAAATATTTTTTTTTGTTTTTATAACATCAAAAAATTTATTTTTAGCGTATGATATCAAAATTTTAGTATATAATTTTAAAAATAACTAGTTTTGAGTTAATGCTTTTCATATACACAGTGTCGGAAAAATTAATAGCGTTGCAAGATTTTGGTAGTTTTTCTTCGGCTTGTTTAATGTTTATCACCTTTTTTTTTTTAAATGCAACCTTTGTTTTTTTTTTGAACAGGAAATATGTAGGCTCAGATTTTGTGCAAAAAAATAGAGAAAATCTGCAAAATTGCAACTTTTCAAACATAATTGCTAGAAACAATTCTGGGGTGCAGTTGTGTAGCCCACTAAATTTCAGTAGATTAAAGTGCAAATGTGAAGGAAGTTACCGAATAAGCACAGAATTTTCATTTATCACGAAAGAAAAAAAATTATCAAAAAATCAGTGATTTTTTTTCAGCATCTGCACACTTGCACTTAATTATGCCAAAATTTAATGAGTTATAAAATTGCGTACCAGAATTGTTTCCACAAGTTCTGTTTAAAAAGTTTGCAACTTTGCAGAATGTTTCAATTTTTTTTGCACAAAATCTGAAATTCGTATCTACATATATAGTTTCTGTAAAAAAATAAGCTATAAACCTATAAAGTAAAATTAACAAACATTAAACAAAGAGAAGAAAAATCATTAAAACTTATCAGAATGTCGCGTTCCTATTAATTTTTCCGACACTGCATGTGCAAGTGAGTGCGATTGTACCCGCTCATTTGAGCCAACAGTACCTTGTGGCTTGCCTGCCTGGTTGTCGTATTTTGTCGTAATTTTCACACAAATCATAACGGCACAGCTTTCCAGCCTCACTTCTCGCCTGCAGCTTGCTTGATTCGACGTCTCCCTTTTACCAGCATGTTGGTCCAATTTTTAGCGCTATCACTTTATTGTTTTCACTCCCTTTCTACTTTCATACCTTTCAATTTTTTCTCTTACTATGTATTCGCTTTTGTTTGGTCTTTCGTTTCCTTGACTTTTTCCACGAGCTATAATTACAAGGCGATTAGCATACTTTGTTTGCTCATTTTTTGGTCTCTAGTCTGCTGTGTTGGCTGTGACTTTCACGCCACGTTAGTTATTCAGACGCCACACTCACAAAATCTGCATGCATGGGGCTTAAAATGCATTTATATATACAGTAATATATATATATATATTGTCTCATTATTTCAAAACACAATCTCGCACTCCAACACCACTACTTCCTTTAATATTTCCACTCACTCTTCACTCGTTTCGGGTACGCCATGTCGTATGAGTGCTCTTTTGTGTTGCATGCGCATAATTGCAATTACTATGCCACAAAAGAAAAGAAGCTAAAGAAAATGTGCACAGCAGGTACTTCAGCTATTATTTTCTCACTTTGTATGATGCTTTTTTTATTTAAATATTTTGCACAATTTTTCTTTTATAATATTGCGAAATTGTTCTCTCCCTACTACCAAAGCGATTTTCTTCAGCTTTTATTATTTAATAAGAATTCTTTGGTGTGCACAACAATTAGTTGCGTCATATGTTCGTCTCAAATTTTAGTATTCAAAAACAATGCTTGTAGATTATGTAATTTATGAAGCGCCATAACTATCGCCCACCCACCGCTAACTTCCAACTCATTTCATTCGCTTTCAAATTAATTAAAGTGTAACGAAAATCCACCACTTCTTCTGGAGTTTATTGCACTACTACTACAACAATAAATTGTAATCTGCTTATTCTCTCCACAGCTCTATTCTGCAAACACAATGGCTATTCAAGCTTATTTGACTTTAGCCTTTTCCTATTTAAACCAATAAATTACAATCTTTTACAAAATTTAATCACTTTTTAATATAACTTTCACTTGTATGGTCTCTTTAGATAGAAATTTTATATAACTTATGCTATAAATATTTTAATAGAACTGTGTAATTTTATAGTTGACTGCAAAAAATTCTAAATCGAGATAAGCTATTTCATCAAATTTACGTATATCATATAAATTAGTATAAATAAGTAATTTTGACCGCAAACAGTACTTTATTTATTCTCTCCTTACAACAAAACAAATTCACTGGGCGTTTTTCCCCACTTTGTGTGTTGCTCAAATTTTTACTTTTTGTTTGCATTTTCTAAGTGAAAGGGATTGCATGCCATCGCCTGAAGTTTGCTGTTACTCAAAAATAATTGATGGCACTAAGGTAATGAAAAAAAAAACCAAAAAGAGTTTGATAAATATGTATGTATATAATAGTAAATAATTTATTTATAAGAGAAAATACTGTTTTACGTAAAATAGGAAAAATGTGCTCCTATATTTTTAAAGGCAGGGTACTTTTTTCTTTCATAACTGGTTGGCAAATTTAATACACGGCTTTGAAGGTTTCGGAATTTGAATAATTCTGAAAAGATTTGACTACGTATATTAACCATCAATTGCCACCAAAGTTGAAATATCCTGCCATATAATGGAATCTATTCCCTGTTTCTTTTTGATCTTTTAAGGCTAGCGCTTTGACATTGCATACAAAAAGTTAAGACCTAAGTATAACCTAAAATTTTTTAGATGATGATATGAATAGAAATGCTGTTGAAATTTTTCCCTAGGATCAAATGAAAATCAAAATGAAGCACCTCTACAACAGTCAAACAAACATTGTTGTAACTAAGATCAAATTCAGACGAAGAGTGGTTGTGGACTTGGTGACTCTAAAAATTCCAACTGGTGCAGGAATGCCAAATGACCATGTTTCGTATGTTCAGTGAATGGTTTGGGTGAAAATCAATTGGAACTTTATCCGCGTTTTTACCGTCAAATCATCTGCAGTTTATGTTAAAATAGAAAAAAATAATAAAATTTCAATTTTATTTGAAGAGAAAAATAAAAGAAACAAGTACAAAACATGTAAAATGTTCATTTTTAGATTTAGCTTTAGCAAAAGAGCGGCGTGGTTGGCTCGAATAAACTCCAGCCAGGTCTAATTTTCTGCCACTTATTGCAGCAATTAGAGACGTATGCCAGCTATAACGTGCCCTATATTCTCTTCCAAGGCGTCAATGGTCTTGGGTTTATCTGCGTAGACAAGCGACGTCACATAACCTTACAAAAAATAGTCCAGCCGGGTTGAATCGCGCGATTTTGGAGGCCACGCGAGATAACGCGCTCACCAAAAGTTTCCTTCAATAAATGTATAGTCCCGTTGGCTGTATGGCATGTAGCGGCGTCTTGTTGGAACCAAGGACCGTCGAAATCAATATCCTCTAATTCTGACACCAAAAAAATCATTAATCATGGCTCTATTGTGTTCCAGATTGACTATAACATTATGGCCGGCTTGATTTTTGAAGAAATATTAACCAATGATCCCCTCTGGAACAGATCAAGCAGTGATTTTTTGAGGATGTAGTGGCATCTCAACAATGGCTTGTGGATTATCAACATTTGAAATGCGACAATTTTTTTTATTAACGTACCCATTCAACCAATGAATGGTATGACAAAAGTACAACATTTTAAGACAACTCAGAGAAAATGTTGAGAAAAGAACATGAAAATTTAACACCCCTGATAGTGAAAATGTCAGGAGTTTAAGGAAAAATTACGATACTTTAAGTACGTCAAAATAAATAGCATTTTACTTTGAACTAAAAATTAGTTTTTCCTTGAGTGGATATAGCCATGTTGCTATACATATATTAAAAATATATAAATGGTGGATTTAATAAATTTGTAAATGCATTGATTATACGAACTATTAAAATAATATGTGTTAAGAAATTTCAAAATGAAATTTTAAACAGTTTTCCGGTGATATGAACCAATATGATGAGATTGAAAAATTAATTTTGTTTTAAAAAGATCAAAATACCAAAGGCATCATTTAACGTTATCAATTTTAGGCAGTAAATATGTAATATAAGTAAAAAAGCATGGAGTTTAATAAGTTGAAAATTATTTTCTTATAATTTAGCTTTCCAGAAATCTATGAATGCTTCATTTTGCCTCATTAGGCTTGTGATTTTAAAACTGGGGTTAATTATATTTTCGAAATAAATACCTAAATATAAATCCATTGCATTTCATGTTGGCAAACAGTTTGCAAATCTGAACGATAATTGTATATGAATATGTAAATGTGTAAAACTGTTTTGCTCTCCCCCATATTTATTTAATAATTTTTGTGATTAGAAAAAAAATTTTCAACAATTTTACTTTGATCACTTAAAGTCGAAGTAACAAACATTTGGAGGTCAAAAGTCTATATGAAAAAAAAAATATTTCTGGTTTGCTTCAAAGCGTTGTATACTTTTTTGGTGAATTTTTGAATGCCAAGTAAAATTCTGAAGTAATTTTCCCTTTACTACTTTTCATCTCAGAGCTATCAAAACAAGAGCGGGGAATGGCAAAATTTAGGATATTTCTTAAAGAAGACTATTGTTACATAAAGTGCAATTAAAAAAGTTCCACTAAGTGAATGACTCTGTTTGCCAAATATATCTGAAAAATGAGAAATTTTTTCGAGGCAATTTTATACGACTAAATAGCCCTATATTCCAACAACATTATGTAAAAAATAATAATGCTTTTATGAGAGCGAAAGGAGTGCTCTATTAAAGGAGCTTATTTTTAAATAAAAACAGGATTTGAAAAATACTGAAAACCTATCAGCTTGCTAATTAAAGTTATTAACTAATTGTTAGTTCTTATTCATAGCCTTTTTCAATTTATCGCAATTAGCAGTCATCGATATCGAATTACGCCACCCACCCATCGGGGGGGAAACACCCATGGCTCTTTAGGCGCCAAATTAACATGCCGCCAATAAATCATGTGAGACAAATGTGACAAGTTAATTGACACGCAAGCGGTTAATCGAAAACAAACGCATGAACAATTGAAATTGAAATGTACTTTTTATTTGTGTACAGCAAATCGTGAATAATTTCCGGTAAAAAAACCAATACGAGTAAACAAATACAAAGTTGTGACACGCGCGAATGTCAAAGTGACAGACGTAGACGGCGGAATGATGCTATTTCAAATGTCAAGCCGAACAGCTGCTACAGGTGTTTAACCTGTGACGTGCGAAAGCAAAAAAAAAAAAAAAGGAATGGGAAATGTAAGTCAACTGCCACCTAGCTGCCTGCCTGCCTAACAGCACGCGCGGCGATCATTTTTAAGACTCACCCCCACTAATTTCACCTCCAAATGCATGCATGTGTGTTTGTGTGTTTGTGTGTGTTGGTATATGCAAGGACACTTTTATTTCTTCATTAATTCGCACGTAAATTTGTATACCTTTTAAATTGCTTCCGTTTTTTGGTTTTTTGTTTTGTTTTTTTATTTTGCTTACTTCGCTATTTGTCAGAAACATTCGTTCCACCAGTTCCATCAAATTTTTCCTCATCCGCTTCCATTTCGTCCTTTGGTCGGATCAATGTTGCGTGTCAATGTCATTAATCACATCGTTATGTTACATATTATTTTCTCTTTGCCCATTTATGGCACTAAAGCAGCACGCTCTACATAGCACATACCAACACATACATACATACACAAATACTGTTATTGCATAAGAGGTAGCCGGAAGCTAGGCAGGAGGCAGATGCCGGCGTGTACACTTCACTTAATTTTTGTTTTTATTTGCTTTCCTCTCTTCTTTCGTTGCTGTTTAATTGTAATGGTATAACTTTAATTATGGATGTAAAACACGATACTGTTATTTTTCACATACTTACAGGTGGTAGCAATCGCCTTATTGATTGGCGTGTAAATATATAAGTACTCGTAGTAGTTGGTGAACATTTCACATAATGCAGTAAAAATATTGGATATCAACACAAAACACTAGTTGCCGTCTAGCGAAAAATAAATGCAATGCGGTGTAGATGGAAGACGACATTTATTATATTTATTTATTTTATTTATTTATTGGTTACAGTCTTGCGACTTTAAAATGTACAATTTTACAAAGTTATAATATATTTTACATTAAAGCATACGTATGAATACATGTTAGTTATATTTCTAGAAATCATGAATAATGAATAAATTTGCTTAACAATAATTACGTAGTTGGGTAGCTGGAAAGGCCTAGTTTCCAGTCTACCATTATGTGCCAGGGGCGGAAAGGCCAAGTTTCCGCTCCGCATTCCTGTTATTTGGTTTCTGATGGTCGGAAAGACCGAGTTTCCGATCCACATTCCACTTTTTTGCTTTCCATACTCTATGTGAATCGAGTGGAAAGGCCTTCTGCTCCGATCTATATACGAAGAGCTTATCATGGTCGGAAAGGCCGTGTTTCCGATCCATGGTCGTATCGCCTTTATTTGATGCTGGGACGGATGGAAAGTCCAAGTTTCCATTCCGAGCCCTTACCGGATAGCCAATGTTTTACAATGGTCATACAGTAATTTCTTGAAACTACTAAAGTTAGTGCAGTTTTTTATGTGCGACGGTAATTCATTAAAACACTTTAGCCCTTTATAGAAAACATTTCTTTTATCCACATCGGTTCTATAGAAGGGTAGCCTAAAGCTATTGTTCTCTCTTAGTAGGTATGAGTGGGTGTCGTTAATGTATCGAAGATTGTCACTCAAACAATCCGGAAGTCTGCCTTTTTTTATGTTAAACACGAATTTCATAGCATGATAAAAAACTTGCTGTTTCACACTAAGCCAATTCATATCAGCAACCATCTCCTGCGTGGGTGTATCGAAAGGCTTATTTAGCATAAAGCGCACAGCTCGATTTTGCAGTTTTTGCAGTTTATCTACTTGGGTATCGCTAACTATGAAGAATATCGTTGGACAGCATTGGCCGTTTCGACGATGCGATGCTTTTATGCTTGGTTTTCATTATGTCAAATTTGACGTCAAAGGCTGTCAGTTGAACAGAAAGCAGCTAAAATTTGGACAGATTTCGATTAGACGCCAATAAAAAATTATAAAATGTCAGTATGTACTAAGCCGAGCTTTATGAAATTTTCACAGTAGGTTCAAGTGATTCCCGGGCTCCTGGGAAGGGACAATTTTAAATGTTTGGGTACATACATATAGCATCATCTTGAAACCTTAAACGAGGTTTAATGATTTTAAAAAAAAAATTTAATTATTATGATTTTAACGTATAACTCTCATTTTCCAAAACTTTGATTTGTTTATACTATTTTTCTCCTTTATGAAATTCTTTATACCAATTTCGAAAGAATTTGTGTTATCATTTAGTAAAATATTATATATTTGAGCGCGGTTTTATCTGACTGAAACTAGACTACTATCTAATCACAAATGCAAAGTGTGTTCGTATTTTGGTAGAATTTGGCATACAAGTTTCGGAGATATACATATTTGCTCTAAAATTGGTTCCACTTGTTATTTTATTCACAATTTTGTCCATCAAATTTGTGCAAATTACCTTGTATGGTTAATAAATATCGGAATTTTCGGTTTTTGTATTCTACCGTTATATTTTTTGTATTTTGCTTATTGGCTTGAAATACAATGTGCACATTAAATTTGGTGGAATTCGAGAGCATTGTGTTTGAGATATACATAACTATTTTCTCGAAAGTGGACGTTGCCACGCCTATTACCAAAATCCTTATATTCCATTTATTTGCTTATGCAGCCCCATTCTACATACATACATTGTAAAGTTGAGCAAATTCTCTTCAGCAGTTACTTAAATTTCGCGTTTTTTTGATTTTGCCGTGAAATTACCGTTTTATGAGAAGTGGGCGTTTTTTAGAGGGTGGGGTTTTTGCAATTTTTGGTATTTTACTTACTGACTTCAAATGTTATGTGTGTATCACATTTGGTAGACTTTGGTTTCATGATTTTGAAGTTATACTTATTTGCTCTGGAGTGGGCGGTGCCACGCCCATTTCCAACTTTTTATGTTTCGATGTATTATTAGTGCAATTCCATTACTCATATTAAATTTGGGGGAATTGTTTTTAATGGTGACTTAATATCGCTGCTTATTGTTTTTGGTAAATCACCGTTAAACGAGAGGTGAGCGTAGTCTAATTTTAAAAAATTTCCGAAATTTTCCAAAGTTGGTAGAGTTTGCTCAAGAAGCTTCGGGGAGATAAATTTTTCTTATAAATTGGGCGGGGCCACTTCTAGGGTAATCCTCTATGTCAAATTTCAGAAAGCACCGTGGCGTGGTATATGGCAATACCAAAGTACCTTGGGTCCCGCGCAATGTGTATACCAAGTTTCGTTAAGATAGCTCAATATTTACTCGAGTTATCTATTAATTCTAAGAAATTTGGTATATATTTGTCTATATATATCTCGGTTGCTTTATGCTGTTAGGTGAACAAAATTTTAATATCCTCGGCACCAGTGCCGTCGGGTATAAGTAAGAGAAATTTGCTGTACCAAAAATTTTTTGAGTCACTGTACATACTCGTTAAAAAAGTGTGACGTTGGTATATCTAATTAACTTATATTGACTTATTTTTGCCTCATTTCAATTTTTTGTTGTTGAATTTTTTGTTGGAATCATCATTATAATTAAAAAATGTATACACATTGGATCTACTTTAAAAACAAGCTCCCATGGATGAGAAGATTTTTTGAAACAAAATATTGTCCGAAAACCGCTTTGTACTCCAGAAAGGAAGAACTAGTGGGGCGGATTAGGATCACTATGGTCGGATAACGACGCTTTGTTAGCCTAGCCGCAGTCAAAGGTCGGAATACATTTTTCAAATTTCTGCTTTCTAGCCAGATCATCAACCGTCCACCTTTCTGTTACAACTCTCAGTTTTCAGACCACTTGGATTTGGAGTTGGAGAGATTTTCTTCTGATCTCTCGCCAATAAGAATCCAAGCAACAACTCTCTATTGATGCTAGAGCTGGACACTTACAGAAAAATAATAAAGAATCATTTACCTATTATCTTCCAGATGACGGGTCCGACATCTATTGTGGTATTGACTGCATGTCATGATGGTGACTCTTAATTTGAATATATCTTTTTTGACCTACTGAGTGCCAGATTTCTTTCGAAATTAGGAGCACAAATTTCGATACGATACGGTTCCGTATTGATAATTTTGCCATTCGATACCGATATTTTTTACTCGATACTTTTCACGCGATATTTTTTTTATCGAGTTCTTGAACCCCGGAATCACATCGAGTTTTCAAAGAAAAAAATATTTACAGAGGAATTTTTGGAAATGAATATCAGGTGGAATGAAAACGGCATGAAGGAACACAAGCTCCGACTGTAAGCTAGTTCTTTGGTGCCTACGTTTGCTCAGGTTTGAAGTGCCAAATTGTGGACACAAAATTGCCAAAATTAGTTAAATAAAAAATAAATGCGATGAACCGGAATAGATAACAATTTTTTGAAACTGGAACATTAAATTACGACATGGTAATCTAACGATCTAATTGGTGCTTGTGCGAACATTTTCAGAAGGGCAAGGAGATAGAATTTAATATTGTAATTATCGCAATTATGGAAATTATCTCTCCAATCTACTTGATTTGGTCATATTTCACCTTCCAAAAATGTGAATTGAAAATCTCATAACCGAGAACATCAGCCTGTTTGTGATAATAACTGTTAAACTGCTGTGGAACCAAGCAAGCCAAGATCAATTCATATAAGAAGGTAGCGTCTCATAAGCTGAATGACTGCTCTCCCCTCGCGTTGCGCGGCAAAAATTTCAAAATGGTTTGCTTTCACTTTCCACGCTTCACGCTTTATTTTTGACATTCCACACGTTCGCTTATGGTCGTCTTTCTTTAGTTTCTCAGCCATTCACTCTACTCAAAAGAAAAAATATGTATATGAACTTCAAACCGCGGAGTGGGCAGCAATATTCAATGATGAGGATTAATTTCGATTTGATATGATTAACGTTTGGATTCGACATGGTATAAAGTTTTATATGAAATTGTGACTAAACTCCATTTTTAATTTAATATCGATATTTTAAGTATCGAGTCTTTTTGATACGATATTTATGGGTATCCGATTAGTTAAGAGCGATACTTTGAATGATACTTTTGGTCAAATATCGTGCCCTTATTGGTAGTTTTCAAGTTGTAAATTTGCGCCATATTAATTCTGCCACTCCTGAAAATTGTAAGAGAGATGCCCATTGACTCCCCGCTAAGCTTAACGTCCACTTACGGTTTCTGGCTATCTTGGAAGTTGTTATTGGTGGCGCTAATGCCAACAGAGCTATTTTTAGCAATGGGCTGTGCCACAACTATTTCTAGTAAATCTTGTTTTAATTGCCTATTAAGTTTTATTCATTATCAAAATTGAAAAAAAAACTTAATTTAATATATCAAAACTGAAATAACTGAATGTCTCACAGAAATATCTTAACGAGGAATCGCTCGTTCACATTAACCATAAATCATCACAAAAGCCAAAAGGCAACGTAAATTGAATGCGGATTATCAATGCAAAGACATTGTGATATATGGCAGAAATTCAATCAATATCGTCCCTACAGACGAACCAATTGAGCCACAATGAACAACTAAATATTGAATTCACACTGGTGTGCAGGGGGGGAAATGAAAGCGTGAGTGTTGGCATTCAAAGTGTCACGAGACACGCGATCTCCGGCAAAGCGACAGTTGAGAATGGCAAGTGAAGGGTGAAGGATCGCTGGAAGGATGGAAGAAGGGAAGATATGCAGCTGATTAAGGGAACGTAGGAGAATGTTGGTAAAAATAAATGCGCCATGAAATGGAAACCGTAAACCGAAAACCGAAATCCAATACTACATACCTGCATACATTCATTCAACGGCAGGCATGGGCATGGTTCGGTTCGCGGTGGCGGGTTCTTACTCTCCGGTGTATTAACGCAACGCCACATTAATGCAACATGTAGGCGCCGCCATCAATGAGACAAATGTTGTGTGTGGTGTGGCGCAGAGCTCGTTAGTGAGCGACTGCCGTTGGCACCTTCAATGAGTGCTACACAAAAAGGACAAATGAATCTGGAATGTTATAGGACGATGAATGAAACGTTTGTGGCTGACAAGCGGCCTGACGGCGGTGGTTGGTTGGTTGGTTGGTTTCAAAGTAATGAATGTCGTAGAGTAGGCCCATAAATATACTATATGCCACATTTGATTTGCGTGTGTGAACACATACATACATATGTATTTAAATATATTTACCGTTACATGCAATGTACATATAAGTGGTATGTGTGTTTATTTTAATTGCACGTTAGCGTAAATGTGAAAAGAGAATTCATTTGTGTATGTGTGTGTATGTGCAGGTGTCCCCCTTTTCGCATCCTTGTGGCCACTATTCTCAGACGCTATTTTGCGTGCAAAGGATATTGCAGCGGAATTTTATAAATGGTGATTCATTAAAGTGACTAATTCACCGTAATAACAATTAATTTGGACGTTACTAACGAAGTAGCGCCCAACCAACTGTATTGCTATATATCAAAGAAAATTAAATGAAAACAATCACAACAACAACAAGGTGTTGAGACTATTTATGGGTAAGGTATGGCGAACCGCTTTAATTACGTGTAATGATATTTGCAAATTAATAAATTTGAATATAATCCTTTTTATTTATTTATTTATCTACTTGCCTTATTTCTTTATCTATTTTAGGCAATCAGTATATTAAGTTCTTATAGGCTAAGTGGAAATAAGAGATTTAGAGATTAATAAGCGATTGATGGGGAAAATAACAAACAAAGTGGAACCAAACTCTTTTTAAAAACAATTCAATGAATTTAAAATAAATATAAAAAAAATTTTTAACATGAAAAATCTACCGCTATTGAGCTTAATCAGAGCTCTAGTTAATGAAGCGTTTCGATCATAAAGATCTTTTCATGCAAATCATAGAAGGATAATATATTGAGGAATGAAAAACAAAATTAGTTGTGAAATTCTACGTGAGATATGTTGATGACATTATCTGTGTAGTAACCAACAACAAAGAAGAAGTAATCGTTTCCACGACAGTCGGTTCTACGATATCGGAACGACGCGGATTTATATCTGGCCAAGGACTGTCACTTCAGCAGCTTTCTCCAAAATTTTATGGGGAATGTTTTATGCTGTTACAACAACAACTAAAAAGAAATCCTAGTTTACCTCAAAAAACCAGATAAAAACATAAACTTTACGATGTAAAGGGAAAATGAGGGAAGAATATAGTATCTGGATCTGACCATCACGATAGCCAATATCCTAGGAAAAGTTGATTATGAAATATGTAGAAAACCAACGCCCACATGCACGACAATACACAAAACACATCGACCCATTCACAGCAACACAAAAAAACAGCACTACGGCAACGAGTAGATATACTGAAACGAACATCTCTAACAGAGGAAGCGTACAGGAAATAATTCTACACAAATTTATAATATAGCTGAAAACAATGGATACAAAAAGGCTTTGGTGAATAAAATTGGGAGGAATCGTGGAGCGCTTAAAAGTAGTGCCAAAGAGAAAGACATGCACGGTAATAACTTATAGAGGAAAGGCGACATACAGATTAGCAAACTTTTTCAAAAAATACAACATTCACACATATACATACATATTGTAATAGCAAAATATTCCCTCAAAGTCAGTTCAAACAAAATAATTTATGTATGTGCCATTGTTTGAAGCAGCCTATCATCTGCAATACAATTGAAATGTGAGACATTGTTTGATTATTTTAACAGTGAAATATCAACATAAATATTTAAATATTCAAACTATTAAAACAATGACACATTGAATTCACACATACCAGCGAAATCAATGCTAGTATTAGTTAATATTGTTATTGAATTTATTATTAAGGGTTTTAAAGTTCTCACGATGCATAAATGAATGATACTTTTAATATCTCTTTAAAAAATTTTCTATATTGGTAGCACAGAAATAGGCGGCAAGATTTTCTCAAATTTAGTTTGCGGACAAATCGGGATGTTTGTAAACTGAATTTGACCAGGGAAGATAGACGGAAAATCATTCCGTACATGAACTTTTCATACTGCCGAAAAAACGGAGCAACAAAAAGAAATGTATTTTGCGCTTTCGCCGGCTTGCTACCGGCTGATTTATAAAACAAAATCTACGAGCATGTTTGAATGCTTAAATGTACGCTCAGCTCCTTCTTTATGGCAAGCAATTGAAGTGATTTCATATTATCGTATTATTGAAAATTACACCTGAAACTTTTGATTGGTATTTCAGTGAAGTGCAATTTTAATGCTCTATTAATTGCACATTTATATTTATTGAGTATTTCAAGTGCCAAAATGTCGATTGCTATATCTACATTTTGGTATGCAAATATACATGCACTGTGGTCTAGTAAATTAAATATTGAAAATACGTAAACCATCGGAAATGATAATTATAAGGCTTATCAGCGGTGGTCAGCATGATTTTTTATTTGTTACAATATTTACAGTATTAAGAATATTTAAATGTTAAGTACTAACTTATTCTACTTGAGTGAAATTTACTCAATTGCCCAACACGAAGCATAAAAGTAGGCAATCAGTGAAATCCTCGTACAGTGGCTCACGACTAATTCGCGCAGCTGCAAAAAAATACCCACACCAGCGCAACAGAAAAAGCCGCATTCACTTTTTTCACAACTTGAAGTTTAGCTAATTTAACTTTAATAAATGAGCAAAAAAATTTGTGAGTAATATATTGCGATTATTAGTTTTTGTTTAGTTTGAAAAAGACACCATCAATTTTTTGTTCTTTAGCAATATTTGACCAATTGAAAAAAAGTAAATATTGAAAAATTTGACAAATTGGAAACACGATTTTTTTTTTAATTCTTTTTCTTCCATTATCCAAAATGTGACTAAACTTTTAACCATTTTTTTCTCTTTATTTTTAATACTTTCTTGGAACACTCTCTGCGTATTTTATACTCTGCACTTCCTTGAGCTTTGAATTACATAAATCTTTTGAATATTCAGGCGTGATTTCCTCATATAATAAGTTTGTTATGGTTTTTCGTAGTTCCACCATCGTTTTTGGCTTATTTTTGTTGTAAATTTTAGCGCCCATAATAGGCCAAATGGTTTCTATTGGATTGAGTTTCGTTGTACTTCCTGGCCAATCTAGTGACACTGTGGCCAAACCTTTTTTCAGTTTTGTAATCTAACATTAAACAATAGACTAAAAATTTGTAATAAGTGATGGAATGGGTAAAAAGCGCATTTTTAAGCTTACAGTTCGTGACCGATGACATAGCGCAGAATCGTCCTGAAAAATTTGGTTCCTTTTCTGTTAAATACTCCAAACCGGGCACACTCCTATTGAGTACAGTAGATTAGCACTTTTTTACATTTACAATACCCTTTATTATAATAAGGAGCTCCGGTTTTTATTTTGTAATGCATCCCCATAACATGATAAAAGAGAATACAGTTTGAAGCATGCAATTCTACGCAAGTCGGACTACGGCGAATGGTGCGATAACCGTCAGGGCTTGCCGAATTGAATTTGGACTCATCAGAAAATATCCACAAATGCAACTAGTAGTTTGGGTACTTGCCATACGAATTTCTTCATCAGTTAATTTTCCAGCAGTAACCATAATAGGCATTCCATGCAGATTCTGTCAATTTTACCGTTCTGTTTTTTTAACATATCCATCTCATTTAACCGGTTTTGAACCGTTCGGATCGAAATATCCTTTAGAAGCGATTGCTGCAGCTCTTTTATACAATTTTTAAAATTGAAAATTGTTCGGCCAAAGTTCAGCTTTTTTTTTTGGACGAAGCCAAACCGAAAGGAATTTTGGTGAAGAGCATGAGCGAATCCGAAACCAAAGTTCGGTTGTTTTCTAGGTACAACACAAAACTTAATTTTTGAACTATCAAGTCAACCCTACCCTCTGTTAAAAGATTAAAAAAAGTGTTTTAAAATCATTGAAATATTTCGCATACTTTTGTAACTACCTTTATATTTGCTAATTGTGAACGTAAGGATTTGAAAAAATGTGATATTTTTATGGAGAGTTTATGTTTATAACTAAATTTAATACTTGCAACAATAACATATCAAAAGTTATAGAAACTTAACGTTGCGATATCGCATAGTGTTTCATATATGTATATGACAAAATTTTATTTATAAAACACAAAGAAATGTTCTCTAAATCCTTTTAAAATTATTGTCGGGTTTTCTTTCTGCGCACTAGGTTTATTTGCAGGGCAACGAATTGGTTTTCACCTAAAAATATTGGTTGTAATTTGGTTGTTGCTATTTTTGGATTTTGACTCTATATATGAAAAGTTGAATAAAAGCTTTATGACTGTTTCGAAAAGTTTTGCTATCTGCGCATGTTTTGTTCATTTTAGATTAAAAAGGTCACTTTTGATTAAAAAGGTTTAGTAAGTCAGGAAATATTAAGTTTGCATGTGTAGTAATAAATAAATAATAAATAGGACAACTGCAAAAATGTGTTCTTTGAGTAGCATGTTTTTGGAAGTAGGATCGTCTGGGTTCGACTAAGTAAAATATTTTTATTTTTTGCTCGCCAAACAAATATGACCCCCGCTCACATGTCTACCCGTCTACGGATCTTCAACATTAAATTAAGTTTCGCAATATTACTATACTCTTATTGTAATACACATATTAAATAGTTTTTATATAAAAAGCTTACGAATTGGCCGTCTATATTAGGTTTACATACCTGAAAAGAAAAGAAAATATTTAGTTTGAATTTGTGTTAAAAAATTTAAGCTTATATTCAAAGTATGTTGATTGCTTAAATAATTGAAATTTAGTTTGGGTTATACAGATAATGCTATAGGAAAGTGTAAAAGAAACCATATGCCGAAATCAGGTTCCGAACCAGCAAATTTTCAAAAGAAAAACACATCTTTTCAGAAAAATGTGGTGTCTCTTCAGAATGATTACTACCAGTGTTGCCATTTTAGCATTTTTTCCGGCTAGATTCAGCTTTTTTGTTTACTTTAGCCGGCAAATTTTAATTTTTTAGTCTCAAGGTTTTTTTTTTTGTTTTTCTCTTAAAACTATTTAGACCTTTTCGATTAATTAACTCATGAAAAATGCAAATTTGATACAAATAAAGTAAATGCCATCGGAAGGCTATTGAAAAAAATTTAAAAACAACTGGGAAATTTTTGGGCAGAGGTTCGTGAGTATAAAAGCACACTTGGCGTAAATCCTTTTTCTGCCCTCTGTTGCTTTGTTTTTAAATTTTTAATCTTAGCGCAAAAATGTAAAATTAGTGTAAAAATGCAAAATGGAATTTTAATTAGATATTCTTTGAAGAAGGACGAACAGTGTTGTCTTTATTTCGCAATTGAAAAAGATCTCATTCAAATTTTGAACACATCTAATATATATTCAAAATTATCAGATAATGAAAATATAATAGGTGATATATATTGAATATACATGAATTAATTTTACGAATTAAAAAAAAAACCTAGCCTCCTCCTTACGGCATTTCATATTAGTTGGCCATAAAGCCTAACATCTAGCGCTGACGCTGCGCCTTTCTGTCTATGCAAAAACTACTCTATTACATTTTTTATTTTAACCAAAGCTGTAAGTATTTACATACGTACATATATAAATAAATGCGAGCATATGCAAAAAAAAATTATGCGTAATTAATTTTTTTGCGATTAAAATTTATTAGAACTGAAATTAATTCGCCGCAAAGAGTATAAAAAGTTTACTAATTAAATTTAGTTCAACTATATTGTTAATTATATGTAGTTTTTAGTTTAAAAGTGCAGTGATTAAAAACATCAGTTATGTTCAGTTTGGTGTAAGTAGTGGATTTTACTTGCAACAAGCGTAATTGAAATTTAAAATTGTGCTTTCTCTCATTAGTGATAATAAAAGTTAATAACCTAATTATGGGGCAAAAATAAAGAACATAATTTTTCCATGTTGCTGCAATTAAAAGCAGACAATTATTAAAAAAAAACAAATTTTGAAATTTAATTTTTTTCAAGTTTATACCGCAATTTGCGTAGGCAAGCATTCCCTAGAAATTTGTCAGAATTTGCGGCATTCCAACTTTAGAACTGGCTCAGCTAGCACTTGAGCTGTAACTCTCTATAAATGAAATAAAATGAAATCAACAAGATATTCTGCATTGGTGAGGCTATACTTTATGATTTTTTTATTGAGTTAGTTCACCGTTATTGTGACGTTTGCCGCCGAGTCATAAGAACTACGAAACTCACTTATAAAATACTTGCAACGATTGGCCAGCTGTCATATTTTGAACAGGTGATGCTGGTGCGTAGTGGAAAGAAAGCACCGTTAGCGACATGAAATTTTGCGATATGTCTGCATCAGCTGATAGTTCCTATACTTTGTATATTTTTTCATAGCAATTTTTTAATTTTTATTAAACTTACGTTTGTTGGCTCTACTTTTTGCAGAGAGCTCAAGTGATGTGGCTCTGACACTTTTCGATTTTGTGTCGGAAACAAAATTCAATTTACCGCAACGAAACAAACCGTAAAAGTAATATGATACGTAGAACTGCGTGTGCGTGAATGCAATTGTGTTGTTGTTGCATAGGTATGCTCCAATGTGTGTGTGTGTGAGTGCAACAATTCAACCATGCAAATGTATTTCATTGGCAAAACTTTGGCATTTGATTAAGATGCTACACACACACACACACACACACACAAATATGTTCCTCAAAATTATCAGATAAGTAACTGTCGTTATAAGTTCACTACCCATTTGTATAAATATTAGAGCTACACTTAATTTCGGAATACCGAAACAATTTTTTGTATATTCGATTTTAGATAATTGGAAAATATAGATTTAAACTCTGACTCAAAGTCAAACTCAGATTTACGCTCAACTTTAAACTTAAACTCAAACTCAGATAAAAATTAAACTCAAACTCTGATTCAAAATCAAAACCAAACTTGAATTTATACTTAAATACAAACTCAAACTAAAGCCAAACTCAACTTTGCACATAAACTGAAACTCAGACTCAAACATACAATCAACTCATAATCAAACTCAACTCAAACTCGAGTTCTAACTCGAACTCAAGTTCACATTCAAACTCGAATTCAAACTCAAACTAAAACTCAGACTTAAAGTTGAATTTAAACTTAAACTCAAATTTAAATTCAAACTTAAATAAACACTAAAACTCGAATTTGAACTCAATTTCGCACTCGACCTCAAACTGAGAATCAACCCCATACTGAAGCTTCTCATGCTTAAATTCAAACTCTAATTTAATGTTAAACTCAAATTCGCACTTAAATTTAAATTCCAACTAATCAAACCTTTAATCTCAATACAAACTTAAACTCCAATTTAAGCTTAAATTTAAGTTCAAACTCAAACTACCATTAGAACTTAAACTAATACCCAAACTGGAATTTAAACACAAACTTTACCTAAAACTCAAATTCAAAATCAAATTTCAAACTCAAACTCAGACTTCAATTCAAATTAAAATTCCAATTAAGTTTCAAATTTGAACTCTAATTTAAAATCAAATTAAATCATAAATTTAAATTTAAACTCACATTAAGACTAAAATTCAAATTAGGCTTAAAAATTAATTCAAACTTAAATATAAGCTCAAACTTAAATTAAAACTGAATGCCAACCCCCACTCTTAAAATTAAACTCAAACTTTAACTCAAACTCAAATTCAAACTCCAATGTAAATGCGAAACTCGCATTCAAACTCAAACTCAAAATGAAACTCAAACTTGAAGTTAAATTTAATTTGAAAATATCAACTTATACTCCAACTCAAAGTCAAAGCCAAATTCAAGCTCAATCTCACGCTCTAATTTGTACTCGCACTGAGACTAAGTTAAAGCACAAACCCACACTCAAGGTCAAAGTCAAACTCAGATTTTATTCAAACTAAAACTGGAAATTAAGCTGAATTTGAAAATAAAAATTCACACTCAAATTGAAACTCAAGCTCACACTCAAATTTAGACACGTACTCTAATTTTGCTAATTCTTTTACTAATTACTACCACTATTTTTACTTATTTCTACTAGTAATTTTTACTAATGCTACTATTAATAACCACTACTATTTTTACTATTTTCCACTATTGCATTAACTTGTGCTACTACTAATTACTACACTTATTTTTACTTGCGCTGTTACTAACTACTCCTACTACTGTTTTCACTGTTTTCTGCTACTATGTTTCCAATGCTACTACTTATTACTATTACTATTTGTTCGAATTTCTACTAATATTTTTTCTAATGTTACTCCTAATTACTACTACAACTTTTATTAATTTCTACTATTATTTATATTAATTTCTACTACTATTTTTATTAGTTTCCATTACTATTTATACTAATGCTGCTACTATTTTTAATAATAGCTAGTATTGCACTATATTAATTTATGTCTATTACTATTTTTGATAATCATAACTAATCATTATTAATTACTGCTACTATTTAAAAAAAAAATTCTACAACTTTATAATAATTTTCCTACTAATTTCCACAGCACCTGTATTTTTTATTATGTCACGGGATATATTTTACCACAAGTTATTTATTTTGTTGCCGATTTCGGTTAATTTTGTTCTTATTGTGTGCTATTTGCACCTACATAAATGAATGTTTCTTTACTGAGGTTTATACCAACTGATTGATAGCTGTGCACTGTCTACGTTTGCTGACGTTGAATTTGTTACCATATATGTAGTTTATAAAACAAAAAAACTTCTGAACACATACAACAGCAGTTAACGGCTTGCCAACCATTTTTTTCCAACCGCTATTTATTTTTGTTGGGATGACATCGGCGCGCAGGTACAGCACGATACCATTCTACAAGTACTACATATATGCCTTGCGTATAATTTTTGTGTAACAGCAGAAGCGCTCTTTTATTGTTGCATTTTGAATCTTTCGAGAGCTTTGGCAGTGCGCTTGAGCAACTTTATGAGTGTATGTGGCTTTCCATGTATGTATGCGATGGTGGAGTTTTACTTACACACCGCAATTGAGTCCCAAATTGCACTCATGCATTCAACCACAAAACTCCACTTGAACTGTCGCCTATGCTCGGAATGAAAATAATTGCATGCCATCCATGGTGCGTGGGTGGGTGGTCTGTCATGGCAATCAAAATTCACTTCTTGTTGTTCCACCAGATTTTTCGCTGTTTTCACTAATGTTGCTTTTGCTGTTATCCACAGTGGTGTTTTGTGGTACTTAGCGCATCAACCAACTGTGATGCGTGAAAATTCACACTTCAATCGCGTGGCATACAACAAAATCAGACTTACATATATCCTTTGTGGTAGTACTCGTGTATAGTTGGCTTGTTAGCTGCAAAAGTAATGAGAATTCATTGTGAGAGCCTTTGTGCTTTTTCGGTGGACAATACGCGGCTGACTGTTTACAAAAAAAAATTCAGAAACTCAATTGGTTTAGACTTTTTAAAGGTACCATTTTTTGAGTAGAATATTCAAATTAGAATTATAATTATTTATGCTACTACATTTATATTGTAGTTCTGATTCGTATACTGTGCCCGAAAGTACATACATATATTAAATGTATTTCATATATTTACGCATATCTAATAACTTAACTAAACCACACCAAATCGCTTTTCAAAAAGGAGTTAGTTTAATAGATCCTCTATTGATTTTTGATCATTTCTCCTCCTCGGCTCTCGCTACAAGAAATCACGTTTCTGTCCTAAGTTTGGACTTCGAGAAAGCTTATAACAGAATAGGCTCCCATGCTATTCTTTTAGAACTCAAAAGCTGGAAAATTGGAGAGAGATTGTATAACATCGTCAAGTCGTTCCTCTGCAACAGGAATTTCTTGGTTCGAGCGAATAATTGCCATTCGAAAATTGTTCCATTTTTTAATGGTATCCCCCAAGGATCTCCTCTTTCGGTTCTATTATTTACGATAGCCTTTAATAAAGTTAGTTCCATCATATCGTCTTATGTCAATATTTATCATTTTGCCTGCGCTGACGATGTTCTAATTTTCTCAAAAATCAAAGGCCTGGAGCAAGTAAAAGTGATTTTTTCTAATACCTTAAGGGACTAAATCAATTGGTCCAAATCATCGGGAGCAAAGATTTCGGCCGGTAAAAGTTCTTCATTTCACGTATGCAGAAAATACAAATGTTCTTCCCCAACCATTCCTTGTGTAACACAATCATATCCCATACTGACACACACATTTGATAAAAAGCCTTCGTATAAGCAGCACTGTAATTATGTTAGACTAAGTTTAATTTCTAGACTAAATATCATCAAGCTCCTATCTTCCAAGCAGTCTTTTGTGCACATATCCACGCTCGTTAATGTAACAAAGGCTCTAATATTAAGTGAAATTGACTTCGGACTCGCTATATACGGACATTGCGCAAATCAGCACCTACAACAACTACAAACTCCATATCATGCCGCAGCCAGAAGAAGCATTCGTGCATTACCCACCTCGCCAATAAAAGCAATTTTGGTGAGGCTGGTTTGCCGGAAATTCGAGATAGGGTTGACTACAATACTATGATGTTAATTCCTAAAATTTTACACTTCAAAAATGAGATTCTATACTCTACCGTAGAATGCTGCCAATAAGTAAAAATCCAGATGAATAAACCATCAGCCATCTCCCGCAGTTTACGCTTCATTAAAAAATTAAATATCATATCCACGCCTACGTTTAGAAAAGTCAAAACGCTGCCTCACTAGTGTTTGCCTAGTTCTATACTTATAAGCGATTTACTTGAGCATCCTAAACTTTCTACTGGCGCCTGCGAATACAGACAACTTTATTAAAAAGCCATTGAGCCTTTAAGGACTGATTGGGAATTTATATTTACAGACGGTTCCAAATCCAACACCAGCACTTCTTTTGCTGTAACAAAAGAGCCAGGTGTTACTATTTCCGTCGGTGCTCTACCCATGTACTGCCCGGTATTCACAGCTGAATCAGCTGCATTGCTAGAAGCCGTATAATTTGACTCAAAAAACGAACGGAATTCAGTCATACGAGTCTGTACTGACAGTAAATTAACCATTGGAGCCGTTTTCAAAAGTTCCAATGATTCGCATATAATTTCCAGTATCCGCAAAGTACTCTACCAACACAAAAAATCTATTAAAATCATTTAGGTCCTTGGGCACATCGGTATAGAAGGCAGTGAGTATGCAGATCAAAGAGTTAAGGGTGGTGGTAATGAACCATTAAAGATGTTTAATTATTTCTTCCCCAAGGACATCGAAAAGCTTCTAAACGATTTTACGACCTCAAATTTCTCTTCAGCATGGCTCAGCTATCAACACCAGTACAGGAATTATAACCCTTATGTAAGTAAACCCCTTTCTTCGCCACACATACCGTGCCACAAAATTAAAACTTTTGTTCGCCTGAGAATTGGAATTGGTGAGAATTGGATAAGTTATCCACTCATTCTCAGGATCTCCATATTCAACAACAATAAACCATCGGAATACCTTGGAAAGACAGATGACAGTAATATAGATCTAATGTGGAAGTTTATTTCAATATGCAAGTTTATAATATAGCTTAGTACAATATATTTTATGCTTTCTTTGATATTATATTACAATATTTATAACATAACAAACAGTTAAAAATGTTAATATTCCAAAACGAGTAGTGAACTTAAACTAAAAACCAAGGAATTATTTAGTATAAGATAAGCTGAAAGCCACTGTAGCTAGTGCTTTATTCTATAAGTGGAATAATTATTTATAATTATTTTTCTTTTAAATAAATAAATAAAATAATTTTTCTTATTTATATTTACTGAGAATTTGTTTTAATGTGAAAAAATTTTCATAAAACAAAATGACATCAAACCTAAATCCAGTTGATTCTAAAAACGTAATTAAATGCATAGCAAGTTGTTATTTGCTACAGTATTACATTGAAATAGATAGATAGATTTTTCAACATTTTTTTTTATTGAAAATAGTAATAAATATAAACAATGAATCCATTTATAACAGAGTAACAAACACTGGCGGCTCATGATTACATTGAAAATGTACAGAAAATTAAAAATAGCTGCTACTAAATGGGTAACTTAATGATATTAGAATTTCATAATAAATGTAGGTTCGTAAAGTTTACTAGAGATTGGCTTCACAGAAACATGAAAATGAGTTTTATTTATTTTTCCAAATAAGTATTTTCATGATATAGGCTAAATCCATCTTTTCGAGGGCCTTATGCCACACAACTTCCGAATGACAAATAAAACTAACCTGTCTTTAGCTGCCATTTTGAAGATACATTCTGATTTCGTTAATATATGACTTGTTTCAATTGGAATACAACTTTTTGAGTTATAGACGTTTCGAAAATTGGTAATTTTTATTTATTCTATTTAATTGTTAAACTTTATAAAAAAAAAATAATAAAAAATGTTTTGTTGGAAGATAATTTTATAGCAAAAATGTGCAGCCTAAGAGCACCTAAATCGGACAGAAATTATAAAAGTTATTACAAAATTAATAATAGCAGGCAAGTTATACTACACTCATTTTTTTAATTTTTTACATTTTATATGAATTCGGCTCCGCTGATTCTGAAAATGGCACCTAAATTTCTCTATCACGTCTGGATTTTGATATACATATGTATATGGCGCTGAAGGTTTTTCATAAGTTTGCCCCAATACCGGTTGACTTTTTCTCAATGTTTTCCAACCTCGTTTTAAGAATCACAATTCTAAAAGCTCATCTGCATTAAGTGGTTCGAATCTGAATGCCTAGCCTTTAGACGAACGACGGTTTCAACCATCCGGCATAATGAAGTTGGCGGGCATTGCGTTGATTCATTGATTTCGTTTTTTTTTTTTGGAAGCTTCATAAATGGAGCACTATCCAGTTTTTATTTCCAAAGAAAAAGGAAATTAATTTCAAGATAGTAGCTCGTTTTTTAGATTTTGGTAGGGATTTGAAAATTTAATCTCCCCTTCTTAGGGTGCGCCAATTGTGGTGGTTTCTTACTTCCAACGATGTACAAGTAAGGCATTTCCCAATCTGGTTTGAAAAAGGTTAGGGTTTCCACATATAGTGGCTTGTATTCATCAGGACTAGTGGCGTGTTTTTTTGCCAGTGTTTTATATTATTTATAGCTAAATAATTGTATGACCCATTCAAGATTAATTGAGTTGAGTTGTGTTCTTTCGCTTTATTTAAAATACGTGAAACAGTCAATTATCGGCCATTTTTATTTTTGTTATGCTAAGATGAGGAAATGCATACATACAAAATCTTGTTTCTCCAATATAAAATACTTAGCATGCGCTAAGAATGGTAAAAATGTATTTATTTTAAAAAATTCATCGAGATTTCTTTCGAATTGCTTCGTTCGATGCAGGAAATAACTGTTTGCGCTCGTCGTAATGAAAACTTTAACAATTTTCATTTTCACATCAAGTGGTGATATGAGAATATTTTCTATTATTATCAAGGCTCTGTGTGGGCTATTAATTCATCCAAAATATCTCTGGAGTTCCTTTTATGTGTCACAAAACTTTAACAAACTTAAACATTTCCTCGGAAGACCTAGTTATGTAAGAGGTGTTTGTCTAGCTATCGCTACCCCTTTTATTAAAAAAAAAAATTATAGAGAGTGATTAAAAAATCAAATAATTATTATACAGTGATACAAGATGATTCTTACGACCATCTTCCTTGCTACGGCCCCGACGCTGAGTTAATTTTGTTAATCTTCTTTTTATTACACTGAAAATAAAATTTTGAAGTTTAATTTTCCAGAGAAAAAGTTTTCTTTTATTATTTTCACAGAGTCTTCCTTCATATGGAAATTATAATTAGAAATGCAGAAATAAAAAATTGTTGACCTGCAAATATCTGAAGTAATACTAATAATAATAATTTGGCGCTTGTATTATAGCTTGATGTTTGGCCGAAATTTTCCTACAATTTGTGTTGTGCGCCTTGATGTTGTAACACAATTTGAGTGACGAACAGTATAACGACGACTCCGAATAGCAAATAATTTTTGATGGAAAAAAAAGTTTCTATAACTTTTGATTTTACTGGACCCAACCAGGATTTGAACCCAATACCTACCGATTCAGCGCGCACATGTTACACGTTCGGCTACGGCGACTCCAAACAAAGAACTCGAACTGAACTTGTTTGACTTCGTTATGGAAGATACTAAGAAGAAGAGTTAAGCCCAATAAGATTATTTGAAGAAGCTTGTTTATAGTTTTCGAGCTCTAAACTAGATTTAAGTATTCTAAAATAAGGATGTGACTTTTCAGAAGTTTATAATTTTTCACACCAATTCGCATTCAAATGCACCAACGAATTGACAATAAGAACTAAAATAAACCCATAATTTTGACACGCATTACGGTAAACGAATGAAATCTGGTACTGGGTTAACATCACCTTAAATGAATTTGCCTTGTTTACTTCCTTTCGGTTAGATTTGCTGGTGTGTGTGTTCCCGCCTATCAAATTAGTGCAGTAATCGAACAGACCTTTTATAAAATGTAAGCACTGTGAAGAAAAATCATCCCTGAAATTTATTTATGAAGCTTGAAACGCTTGTAAAACCTGAACGAATTCGAAAATCAGAACTTCCTTGATATTCTTGAGTGATAGATTCCTATGAGCCTCTCTTTTGTCTTAATGTTGTCAAAGCTAACTATTTTTCATTTGTCAAACCTCTAGAGCACTTTTGGAGTTTACAAAATTTTATGAATAAAAATTCAAGTAATTTTTGTGTGAACAAATCTCTTTTCCATATCTCTACACATTTATGAAACTTTTAATTGCCTGAATTTTGTGACTACATATTCAAAAATATGTAGGTACATATCTTTGTGAGACTGAGCATCAGCAACACTTTGTGTCTGCAATTATTTTTATCTTAGCTAAATCATCATTTAGGTTTATAGCTATACATATAAAATATTTTTGAATTGCAAACCAGCATAAAGTTTTCAAAATTAAAACTTTTGCTATTTTAAAGATATACATCTTTTGTTGAGCAAGCAGAATAATTAAAAATACAAAAACCAATTGCCGACAGAATCCGCATGAACAGAGTCAGAACTGCAACAATAAAAGCGCACAGAAGCGAGAGGAACTATATTTTTAGAAATGATACCTTATCACCTTTAAATCAATGTACAGACTTCTGAATATTTGGTACAATCGCAAATTTGTATATATTATATTCTACATATCTGTGTATCTATCTGTGTACATGCATACATATAGTACAATAGTATTTTTGCTTTTTGGGTTTTTGGTATTGGAGCGTGTGCAATTTTGTAAGTTTTCAAAATATTTAGATTGCAATCTAATTGAGCAAGTGTAATTTAGAGAAAAATGAGAAAGCTTCGAAGTACATATAGAATGGTGAATGAACGATACGAATGCCAAGTAATTGGAAAGTAAAAGGACAGACATAGAAAGTTGCAGAACCAGCATTGCTTACATTTTGGTATAAATGTATGCGTGTATGTATTAATACAAAAATACTTTAACTCTTAAACATATACAATAAATATTAATAAATAATAAACGTAAAGATTTAAAAGAAATTTCAGTTTCTGGAAAAGAGTTTAAATAAAAAATGATTTAAGATTTTATATGAAAATTGACAGAAAATAGAAAATCATGTTGAAATCAGACGAGGGTGAGTATGGATCATCATTTTGCCTTTACCACAGACAGTCGCCTCTATCCAGGCCCGGCGAGAGGGGGTGGTAAGGGTGGGATTCCCACCGGGCCCAGAGTTTCTAGGGGGGCCCGGATTTCAGTCCAAATCTCAAAATGGCCAGAGAATTGGACTTTGAAGAGCTCATCAACTCATTTGCATCAGTCAAAGCAAGGAAAGCCCACTTCTAAATAATCTCTTTATGGTATTGTTTAATTTTATTAAAAAAATATTACCTTCTTTATATAAAAATGATTCATTCAACAAACATTGATAGTGAGAGCATCAAATAAATTCTTTTTCCAATAAGTGTTTGTATTTCTATTTCTTGATATCGTCAACTCGATCACAATATCAACATATTCTAGGGCCCGTAGATATCTCTCCCACCGGGCCCGGAAATCCTCTCGACGGCCCTGCCTCTATCGTCCACTGTTTTGTGCGCAACAGCTTTCACTTAAAACTAGAGCAATTATTTCTTTCCTTTACGAATTGTGTAATCGGTAATTAGGACACTTGTACAGAACGAATTGCTTAGAAGTACAAGAGAAAAAAATTCGCTTTTTGGGTAGCTGATTCACAAATTTTATTATTCTAACTTAATGTGCATGGAAAAATTGGCATTTCAGTTTTACACACTGAAAAAAAAAACAAAATAATCTAAAACAAATTTTTCTTATTTTGATGTAATTTTTTCTTCACATTATGTTATTTTCCTCCGTTTGAGTAAAGTTTTCTTTAAGTTGGGTAAAAACCTGCTCAAAATTTAAGTTATTTTGTTATTTTTTCTTAAGCGCCTAATTAATTCCCATTTTTCCTCGTTTTTGATAGCTGATTTTTTCTTCAATTCATATATGTAATTTGTTTTCCTTTTGGATTAATTTTCTTTTGACTTATATAAAAAAGCCAAAGTTCACAGCATGCATTCAGCTTGAGCCCCGCTAGGTACCGTTACCGTACAATTATTATATTATTTTAGTCCTTGTTATTTTCCATGAAACTGACCTAGAGCTCAATAAAATTCCACTTGTTTGGTCTTGCCTTAAAATACGACGCAAGAGAAGCCGATTTTTTTATTCGCCGGCAATTTTTTTAAAGTTTTCTCATTTTGTTTCATCATGCTTTTTTTTTTTAATATTTAGTCGGTTTTTTATTGCTGGAAGGAGCTTACTTTTAAAGAAAAACAAAGTACCTTACTTTGTATCCGAAGTTCTAATCCGTTAGGGAATTTATTGGAATTTGAATAACTGTTGATTTGTTTTTAATTCCATCTGTTTTTTTATTCTTCTTAATCCATATATGTATGTATATGTTTGCATATTCTATTTATTATTTCTGTTTACATATAATTCAGGGACCGATAATAATCGTTATTTTAATATGTTCTGATAAAAAAGTTATTGGGAAGAATTCGTTCAAAACAAAATTCGAATATACCTTACTTTTGTATAGAACATTTTTTGTTTAAAATCATTAAACAATCGATATTTTTTGTCTTTTATTTTTACAATCACATTTGATAGATATTTTGCAATTTTTATTTATTCGGACTATTGCAGTGTATTTCAAGCAGAGGTGGCCGCAATAAAGGAGGCAGCCGATTGGCTACTTACCAGTGTAATGCCCTCTAGACGGGCTAACATTTATTCGGATAGTCAGGCTGCTATTAAGGCCTTAGGATCGCTAATGGTGAGATCAAAACTGGTCAGGGAATGCCTGACTTCCCTCGCAGCCGCCTCGGAATATCTCGACGTTAGACTAATTTGGGTACCGGGCCATAGCGACATTGCAGGGAACTGCATGGCTGATGAGCTTACTCGGCAAGGTACCCTGGAAGTAATTTCTCCTTGCAGGGAGGGGGTGGGACTCCTTTGACTGCCTACGGGCTTCTTCTGGACAGATGGGGCTTTATGTCGTTTCAGCGAGCGCTGGGAAATTGCCACGACATGCAGAACTGCAAGGTCCCTCTGGCCGAGAGTGGATCGTGGGCGCTCAAGGGAGCTGATGTCGCTTACTAAGCGGACCCTCTCGACCCTGGTTGGTGTTTTGACTGGGCATTGTCCGTTGGGTATTCACGCGGTTAGGCTGAAAATAGCCTCTGACCCTTTCTGCCGCAGCTGAGGATGAGGTGGATTCATCTTGTCATTTTCTGCTCAGCTGCCCTGCATTTGCGAGACTGAGGTTCAAATACCTAGGCTCGTACTTTCTGGAGTGGAGATTGGTAATTTGCGTGACTTCATTCGGGGCAGGCAACGTTTCTCAGGTTAATCTTTCCTGACTTTCCGATTCACGTTACCGTTCATAAATTAGGTGGTATCACAACGGACTCTTACTATGTCTATTCCCTTTGGGGAACTACCACAGTAACCTAACCTAACCTAACCTATTTTTTCGATACAATTTTATTGATGTTTTGTGCTCTTTATTTTTACAATCAGATTTGTTGGATATTTTGCAAATTTTTATTTCGTCGATCAAATTTTGTTGATAATTTGTGCCTTTTATTTTTTCAATCACATTTGATCGATATTTTGCAATTTATATTTTTTCGATCAAGTTTGATCGATATTTCATGAGTTCAATTTTTTTCGATAAAAAATAATCGTTTTTGAATTTACACTTTTCATTTTGCATTTTGTGAGTTTTATGTTTTCTATAAAAAATAATCGTTCTTCTTGGTTTTACATTTTCCGATCACGTTTGATCGATATATTGTGGTTTTTGTTTTTTGGATCATAAATCATAAATGATATTGTTGTGGTTGTTGCTGTTAGTGCCCTCCCGACAAATTATGTCAGGTTTTTTATAAATAGTTAAAAAGTTTTAAAACTCTTGGTTATGGTAATTTTAAATCGAAAATATAAAAATCACAAAATGTCAATCAAATATGATCGGGAAAAGTTGGGTCCAAGCATAACGATCATTTTTGAACTAAATAGTGATTTTGTATATAAAAATTATAATGTGATTGTTTTATACCTTTTTGTAAGTCTTTTGCCTTAAGTTTTTTTTTACATTCACCGTTTCCCTTTTTAAACTGGGAACTGCATACATATGCATATCTAAATTTCCCAAATCTAATTATTTGAGCTGTCCACATATAAACTCGTAGTTGCTGACATTTTTCGACATTGATTTTGGCATTCTTTACACTCGCCACAAACTTTTAAGATTTTTCCCGAAACTGAGTAAATTATTGATATGTAATTTATAAATAAACACATTTGCTGTTTACTATATGTGTAGTTATTTAAAAAAATTTCGTTAAAAAAATCAGCATTCAGGTACGAGTAAATTATTCTTTTTGAAAGCGTTCGCAGTTTTGTTTGGAAATAGATTTTTGTCACACTCTCCTTTATATTGCCTAATATACATTTTACAGTACCAAACATGTTCTTTTGTTTTCTTCATTCACATTCACACATTTTGGATTTCTAAATGGAGGCTCAAAAAAAAACAGCGAAAATGATTGAATGAAAAGAGAAGAGGCTACACTGTTGATAAACAAGAAATGCATTAGTAACGTGGTGACTCTTCTTATAGTTCAATATTATTTGCCCTAGATGTTCGTTTTCATCTCAAAATAACAAAAAAAAAATAAATAAATAATGTGTAGGAAGATTTTCTAAGTTTCAGGTAGTTGGTGATTTTATTGGGGAAGGAAATTTAGATACCTTCCCGAAGCCGTCCATTTTAAAATTAGTCCGGTGGGCCTTATACTCCGCGCATATCTCTAGTACCAATGCAAGGCGAAAAACTAAATCCCTTGCCGTACCCTGCCGGAAAAAATAAGTCAGTTTCATAGAATAACATAAACTAATTTTTTGCAAACTACTTTTAAACTAATATAAGAAAAATTTAGCATGAGCCAGTTTCGTTTTTCTATACACATTTACGGTGCTAATTTGAAATGAATAAATTTTTGAGTTGTTGAATTTTAACTACAAATAAAGTAACTGAATATATAAGCAAGATATATAAGCAAAATCCCTATGACCTCGCCATGTTGAATGAATCAGTTTGTAGCAGTAGGGAATGGTAATTATAAATTACTTTGGAAATTAATCTCTGTTTAATTTTTCATTTCTATTCCAGCTAAATGATTAATGCCACATTCTATAGATACTTCTGTTAAATGAGAATCTGACTGTCGTATTTAAATAAATTCCATCATAAGTTGTTGAAAGCTGCTTGCCGCCAATTTTAATAAGCATTACATTAAATTTTGTTACTGTCGGTGAGCACACACACGCACATATTTATATATACAGCTATGTCCAAAAAATAGAACCATCGTCCTTGATTGCAAATGTTGAAATAAAATATATAGTAAATATACTTAGATTTCATTCATACCATGGTCGTCGAATACAAAATCAATTATCTATTTATTCCATTTTAAATTATTATTAAACACTGTCGGTATTCCTAAGTGTAATTATATTGTTCAATTTACTCAAAATCCAATTGATCAAAAAAATAGAAAGAAATTGTGTCAACGAATATAAAATTCATTTTCATTATTAAAATCATTATTACCACTATTGATTAATAGAAAAGCCTCTATTTTCGATAGCTTCGGTAATTCTTTTAGGCATAGAGTCCACAAGTTTCCGATATTTATCAAATGGAATTTTATACCACGTGTCCTGCACAATTTTCCACAATTCAGCTGAATTTGAAGCTAAATGTTTTCCAGCTTCAACTTTTAGGTCCTGCCATAAGCTCTCAATCGGATTTAAGTTCGGTGATTGAGACGGTCAATCCAAATGATAAATTTTTTCCAAGTGAAACAAATTTTTCGTATATTTGCCGGTATGTTTAGGATCGCTATCCTGTTCGAAACGCCACTTTAAATGCATGTTTTCCTCGGCCCGTTGTAACATTGTGATTGGGCTAAAATATCCACATAACTTTCTTTCGTTATTTCTTCATCGATACGAAAGATTGGCCTTACCCCATATCACGAATAACAGCCCCACAATAGGATACATCCGCCACCATGTTTTAAAATGGGCTTCGTATATCTTGGATTGTAAGCTTCGCCTCTGTCGGAGAAACTTGATCTTGTCTCTTTCGATAGAAAAAATATATTTTCCTCGACCGATTACGTGGAACTGGACCAGTGAAAAGATCAAATTCATTTTTTCAAGTTGTTAAAACAAATCAATACAACTATTAAACAACGAATATTTACTCAATTTTATAATTTTTTTTTTCGGTTCTGAATAAATCAAACAACAAGAATACAGTTAGAAATGCAGACACTGTTGAATAATGATTTAAATTGGAATAGGTAATTGATGTAGTTTTGCGCAACCACGGTTAGAATTAAATCGAAATACATATTTACTATATATTTTATTTCAATATTTACTATCATGGACGATGTTTCTATTTCTTTGGCCATAGCTGTATATACAAACATGCGAGCATTTGAACTCAAAGCGCCTATCTCTATATCATAGCTTTCGGCTAATCCACTTTATATATTTTACTGAATTCTTTTCTCTACCAAATTGATAAATCGGTTTATTTTGCGCCCAACATTTCTAGTTTTATCAACAAATATTTGCCAATGCTGTTAACTCATTCTAGAATTAAGGCAGTACTTAAAGCGTACAACTTGTAATTTACTCATTTACTTGATTACATTGATTGCCTTCTTGTCAACAGCATTCTCAGACTGCAGACTTTTCTATAAACTTTTTTCTTGTTATTGTTGTTGCCATTAAGAAATTTTTCTGCATTTTTCACCCTATTACGTACTGCTTATGTTCTTTGCGGCTTGTTATGATATTTTCGGGTAGCATTTTTCTCTAATTACTTAATTACCGAGAAGCGACTATTCAAGTGGAAGTGTTATCTTGCGAAATGTCCTGCTCAATTCACACACACACACATACAAAGGCACTTATGTATATAGATACTCATTTAGTTGTCGGCTTATTTGGTTTCATTTTGCTTAAGTATTTGCTTGTTTGTACACTAAGTATATTTTGGTTGATTTCTTTCGGGATTGGTTTTAATAAACTTATTTGGTCATTAAGTGGATTTGTGTAAACGATTTTTTTTTTAGATAGGACTACTGTTTACTTACAAGTTTTTTGCTCTCCTTGCTTGCTTCAATTCTATACAAATGCTACGAATTAATTACATTAAGTTAATAGCCGATGTACATAGAGGTGGGGCTGAAATTCCTTGGAGAGGTATGTAAACGGGCTTTTTCGAAGATTACGCGAATATATACATACATATGTATGTTTATTTAGATATAAGTTTGGTGAAATACTGTAATCGATTTATAAATAATATTATTGTATAAATGAAAATATTTGTTTGCTTGTCTTGTCCGGGTAATCTCTGTATTTGCGGATTAATCGATTCGGAAAATTCTTTGCAAAGCTATGAAAATTTGGAGGGTCATAGACTGAGTTTTTGTTTTTTTTTTATTATTGATATCAGAACTGCACGTATAAATTGGTTCTGGGAACATTGCACTCGATACTTTTTGAGAGGAGAGAACTGATGTAATTTGGTTCTGGTAGTAAGTAAAACGTATTTTAAAAACTTGATAGCTAAATTTTTGTTAGTGTTGCTATGTTCTTTTTTTATAATCGATTTAATTGAACTACGCGAAAAAATTGTTGAAGAGTGAGAGCGCGGTGTGGAATATGTTTTTGATTTAATAAGATATCTAAATTTTTTTTTAGTCATGGTTGCCATCTTAGTTCAATATACGATAGAATCTCAGGGCTCAAAGATAAATATTCGTATATGAAATTCCTCCCAAAGCTATTAAAAACAAAACTAAAAAAAATCCATAAAAGACTTTTTTAAGAACATAAATTTTTATATCATACCTCTTATTCCAAGTTGTATTCGCTAGCCGCCGTACCAAAGTAATATTGAGCAGATGGCCAGAGTAAATAGGATGGATCGCACACTAAAACTCCCTCTCTATCAGCCATGGCCCAGGCCTTCTCAAGGGTTGGCAACCACATTTCACGCATGGGTTTCTTACATTACCCAGATTATTACAGAGTCGGGATTGAGTATAGCCTCGCAACTGTAGCTGCATACCCAGAAGAACCATAGCCCGTTGTACTTTGCAGCGATCTTCAATTTAGAGAAGGAGCCAAAATGAGGCTTGCTCTAGAACGAGGACAAAAGTTTCTCCAGACAATACGCAAAGAGCAATCGCGTGGCTTTTGAGAGTTATACTTTGACATAGAGAAGGAGGTGGTATTACTAGGATGCAGTAATATTAGTTTGTAGATCATGCGACGAAAAAATCTTGCCAACAGGCAATACTTTGGACTCGGGAGACAACTTATATAGCAGACATCTTTCTCTATTATAAATTTTTCATCATGCCCTTCCTCATATAGCCTATATATATACGAAAGCAAGAAGGAACTCTTGGTGTATATAACTGGCACAACCTGACAAAAGAGTTGGCGAAGTTTTTGGTCTCGGTGCAAACCAAAAAACTGATTTTCTAAAACTTGAGAGGCTCTGAGTTTTTCAAGTCCATATATTATATGTATGTATATAATAATCTGGTGTCATGGTGTCTGTGGGCGGACTCTTCAGAAACGGCTTGCCCAAATTTTATTAATTTTTCTATGTATGCATATTTAGTTTATATAAGAATAAATCAATATTTTATGCTTGAGAGAGGGTTGCCACATGCTTTGAAAGTCAACATTAATTAAAATATATGCAATTTATATGAAATATTAATATAACAATTTCAAACGGTTCGTTTTGCTCTGGAGAAGGTTTACAGCTAGCTATATTTTGAAGAGGGTTGCCACCTGCTTTAGAGTTCTAATTTAATTAAATTATACACAAGCTGTATGAAATATTGAAATTTCGATGTCCAGCGGTTCGTCTCGGCGAGAAGAAGATGCATACCTATTTTTAGAAGAGGAATGCCACCTATTTGAAACGCTGGAGTTAATTAAATTATTCACAAATTATAAAGAAAATTAAACCTTGGGTGCCAAACTGTTCGATTCGGTGAGGTGAAGGCTTATAGCATGAGAGGGTCGGCACCTGCTTGAACTTTTCATTTTATTTTAACAATTTGTTTCGGTGGTAGAAAGTTTATAAGTACATTTTGAAGAGGTCTGCCGCCTTATCCAATAGTAAAATTTAAATAAATTACTCACACGAATATAATAATATAAGGCGAGGATGAGATGTATACTTATGTAAACTATTGAGAGGGTTACCACCTATTATATGGGATAGAAATCGAAATGTGCAAAGGGAAATTAATAAATAAATATAGCCAGGGCAATAACATTTATACATTTTTGAAGATACCCCCCTACATTTTTGTTAAAGATTTGCCATAATATAGTATGTAGATATGAGCAAGACTAATTTACACATACATAAAAAAAAACTCAGAAGAAACTATTCGTATCCTTTCAGACCAGTATCTTGGTTACTCTGCTGCAAAATTTCTACTGTACAGTGTTATCAACAAATACTGGGTCTAATCATTGAACTTGAGTTGATCGAAAAATTTGTCGATATTGAAACGCCAAATATTGCGATGAAATTATTGACCTCGTATCAATAATAAATCGAGCTCACTTGCCTACTTGACAAACTACTTTCCGTGGCTTATAGATGGCGGTAATTGTAGAACCATTGAGACCATTAAATCTCGAATATTTGTCAATACCTATCCGTTGGTGAGTTTGTTACGGAAGAACAGGAACACGCACTGAATTATATTTTTTCATATAAATTTTAGAAACTTCAAACAAAAGCAAACAAACAAATAAACAAAATATAAAAAACCATTTGAGGTGCTTGCAAACGTGATGAACTTGCGTCCACACATATCTAAAGGCTTTACTCAAAGGACACCAGCTGAACTAAATTATTTTTGCGCTCACGACGAATGGTAACACAACCTTCACCTTCACTATCATTTGAAAAAAGCGACTGCATCCATTTTAAATTATTTCATGAATAAAAAAAAAAACTTAAGCAAACAATTTCATTGGACAAAATTTGTCGACACAACAGTTTTACTTTGTGGGTAAAGCAGCTTATCGACGGTATCAATGATCCTTGGAAATTTTTCTATCGAGATTTTTATCAGTATCGGTATGGAAGTCGATACGGAACGAATAATTATATCCATTAAGTTTAAAAATTGTATTTCGTTGATATCAAAACAAAGTATGTGTACAAAAAATTTCATTAGTTTAAGAAAAATAGGCAGAGTTACATATACGACATGCGTACATGTTTCGTATTTTCTACTAATATATAAACATGCAAATTAGGACCGGTACAGAAAGTACAAGACATCAACAATGAAAAAAAATAATACAAACGAAAAGCTTCGCAATAAAAGTTTCCAAAACTCAGTGGGTAATTTTGTGACACTGTTCGACACTGCGCATTAAGGAAGGGGTCAGTAAAGGATAAGCCAAGAAGTGGCCGCGCAAATCAGCAGACGTCCAGTTGGAGAAGAAAATTATAGCCATAATTAGGAAGAACTGCTCCAGGGCGACAAGAGATGTCTCCAAAACAAGCTAAAAGCTCAGATTTGCAGGCGACTCGAATTAAGAAAAGAAATGGTATTAGAGCTTATGCAAAGAAAAAAGTTCCAAAACGAAACGAAAAACAAACTAAAAAAGTTGTATGGCACACATTGCCCAATAAAATTTTTGTGTGGTTATGAACGACGATACTTTTTGAAAATCGACTAGAAGGCATTGCCGGTTAATCAATTTCACTGCTTGCGGTCTGGAGAAGACGTTACTGAATCGGGAAAAATATCCAGATAGAAAAGTTTGGCAGAAAAGTTTTAATATGGCAAGTCATTTTTGAATGTGGGCATAAATCCTCGCCGTTCTTCACTACGGGAACCAACAACACTGAAATTTACGCGAAGGGATGTCTTCAAAAACATCTTTTATCATTCCTACGTCATCATAAAAGTCCAACTATATTTTGGCCAGATTTAGCTCCAGTACATTACGCTAATGTCAAATAAAAGCGATTTGAAGATAACAGTGCGCATTACGTAAGGAAAAACTTGGATTCTCCTAATGTGCCAGAGTTGCGAGCAACTAAGCGATATTGGGCTGATAATGGTAGCCAGACTTTTGAAAGTTGGGAAACCAACAAAACAATTACAGAAATAAAAAAGAATGTGGCGGACAGTGGAAAAAACCGTTATAAAAAACTTGATCATCACTACAAAAATGTATTTTTATATTAATAAAAACAAAAAATATGAACAAAGCAATAGTTTGCAATTAGTGAGCTTTTTTAATATGCACAACTTTCTTTACATGCCTTTAATCAATCTTCTTTGTTAATGCATCTTTTCGTTTGCAGCCGAAACAAAATCCTTTTTGGTATTATTATTTTTTTTTTTTAAAGTAAACGAAACGATATATATGTTTTGTTAATTGTTTAACCAATTAATTCTTTTGTTTTACATTCACCGCTTATAATATCAAATATCTAAGCAAAAGTAATATTAGATTTTGTTTATTGATAAAAATAACGGCTTTAAATCGAGGTGCCTTTTCCTATTATTCAATTAATTCCATATTGGAGCGAAATCCCAACAGATATCTCTCAATTTTATGAACAATAATTAAGCAAAGTAATCTATAATTTCAAATGCCATAGTTGTTATATAACTGCATCACTTTAATACTTACAATTGTGAAAGTATTGTATGTAGGTATTTTTCTTATATAAACTAAAAGCTTGGCAAATAGTGGCATAAAGTTACTTTGCAAATTCGTTTAAATCTACTTTATTTGCCACTATTACAACTTACGCCTTTTAGTTATAGTATTTAAGTGTTTCGTTAGCAAATACTTAGCGTACACATACTACATATATTTATGCTTTAATTTGTTTGCCATATAATGAAGACTTTATGCTCATACTATGTTAAATAGCGTTCGTACAAAGACGAAACAAAGTTAAGTTAATTAGCTTGATATGATTTGCTTTCAAATGGCAAAGGGACTTAGCAGGAGAAGAGTATAGAGTATGTACATATAGTATGTGTGCAAATTAAATAAATATACATACATACATAGTATGTATGTATTTCTATTGTCAGGCATACAAATTTTAAATAATTTTTTTTTGTCGAAGTGTAACTTCTTAGGCGGCGTATCATAAATGGAGTGTACAATTTTTAAAGCTAATTTCGTTACACAGCTGAGATGAAAGATACAATGAAGAGAAAGCGAGAATTAAAAAGAAAACGATGTATACACAAAAATACAAAGCGATGTATAGAATAAGCTTTATTTCTGATCACACAAAAATTTATGCATTTTGGTAAGTAGCTACTTCATTGAAAACTATTTGCCGCACAAGGTGACAAAGTATATAACGAATGGTCTTAAATTTCGCAAAAACTTTTTGGATTTACGATTCCTTAAAGCACTTACGAAATATTTGGATGGAAAGATTTATAAATTTCTATATTAAGCAAAGCATTGCTACGCTCATTTCAATAGTAGGGAGCACAAACCCAGAAGAAGTCGAATACTTTCAAGTTTTCCATCGACGTTTTTTTTTTTGGCAGAGTTACAGCGGTGGATGCACATAAGCCAAATAAAAACTGTTCACCTTTGGTCTCTTAGTGCTCAACTTCATTCACTTAACTTAATTTAATGTTCAGAATGAAGTACTTAATCGATTAAGTCATATATGCACCTACATATGCCCCTTTTTTTTAATAATTTATCTTCCCATTATTTTTTTGTTGTTCAGAATTCATGCTAGGAACACCAGGACGTTCCAAAAATAAATATTTTCGTAAAATTTAAACTTTCTTTAAAATATAGCGAAATTTTGATAGTGGGGTTTTTGGTAATTTCTGAATTCAAAATGTTTAAAATTTGCGCCTCGAGTTAAAAAGTTGTTTTTCTTATTTTTCCCAAGTTCAGCAACAAATTTTATTTCAACGGATGGAATGTTTAAAAAATTATTTATTGCAAAACATTTAAGCATTACAAACAACAACAACAATTAAAAAATAAAAGTTTAATTTTGTTTGTTATGTATGTATGTAAGTAAATAGTATTGTTTTGAATATAATAATGAAAAAATTTTGACTAAATACATTTTTTTATATTTGATATTAAATTTTTACAAAATATTGAGTATTTGGTCGCCAAAACTGGAAACACGTTTACATTTGAGTTCTTTATTGGGATTATTTTGCAAGCTTTATATCGTTCTGATAATTATATTTTATAATTCATAAAAATTTCTTCATTATAATTAATTTTACAACGCTAAGTCGCGAACAAATTACAATAATCTCATATATTAAAGTCGTCAAAATAATGTGCTTAGTTAATACAAAGTTTTAATTTTTTATTTTTGTAAATGGAAAGCGTCTGAAAATCATCCAATATTTTTCATTTCCATTTAACTATAGGATACATTACCAGAAAATGTATCGTTATTAGGTTCTTGCCCCTGTTTTTACTCTGCATCTCATATTTTATAATAAAAATAAAGTTTTCAAAGAAATCATCCATTAAAAATTATTCACCTATTTTCAAAACTCATTACACTACACTATTTCAAATTGTAATTTATACGAAACTTCGAATTATTTTTAAATTTTTTTCGGTATGGTAAGGAGGTGGAGTAACTGTTAACCACACATTTTCTCTTGAAGTTGAGAAGTTTGAAATTTATGTTTAACTCAATATTATTTATAATTCCTCGCTCATCTCACACCATCGACATCAATAAATAAGAAGCGAAGTTTTTTTTTAATCCTAGCACTAACTTTAAACTTTTTATATCAGATATAACAAAAAAACACCTCTTTAAAAATTTCACTATATTTTAAGGAAAGTAAAAATTTTATGAACGTATTTTCTTTTACAACAACCATGGTGTTCTTAGCATGAATTCTGAATAATAAAAAAATAGTTTGAACATAAATATTAAAAAAAAAATATTTTTTAAAATTTATTTTTTAATAGTATACAATTTTAGCATTAAAATTTTATGTAAATGAATTTTTCTTGTAGGAATGATAGTTTTCTAGGTACTAACTCTTTAAAAAAAAAGCCTTTACTTCATTTTTAAAACTCTCAATCCCGAATATCTTGCAGTATAAAAAAAAATTAGTAAAACTGGTTAGCACAGTTATTTAGCACCCCACTTACCACAAGACTACAAAGTTTGAAAAAAAAATCTTTGATCCACCATTGCCCTTTTCTATGGAACGGCTCAATAGTAGTCTTTTGACAAAAAAGTGGTAAAGGTAATTTGTCCTCAAGTTGTATACCATTATGTACGTAAAAAATACATTGCTACAATGAGTGCCGCAATTAAATATTGAAGCATTTGTGTAAATACAATACGCATGCATGTGGGAATGCGTCTACGTACACCACACATAAATATATGAATGTTTATTAGGGTGCATCGGCAAAAAAAAAGGTGCGAAGTTTCCACTGGAATTATAAAATTTATTAATTTATAAGACTTCTGCCAAAATATTTACGAGAACTGGATCGATTTCAAAATAGGCCTTAAAATCGATTTATTTTATAAATTAAAATATTTAAATAAGAAAAGCTACCGGAAATAAAAAATCACAGTCTAAGCTTAAAAGGTCTGCAAAAAATATTGTTCTTCAAACTGTTTTTCCAACATAATATCAGTAATGAGGTTTGCGAAAAAATTTGGGGTCTACCTGGAATTATTTGAAAAAAAACAACGTATAAAAAAGGCAAGAAAATACCTTTTCAATGATAGCTTACAAGTCGAAATCGGTTTTTATCAGATTTGTTAAATTTTGTTTTCACCGTTTGTTGCCCTGTGAGTAGAAGTCAATCCACAATTTAAAATTAAAATTAAATATATTTATTAAAAAAAAGTTTCAATAGCGCTTACACTCAATGGCTTTGCTACGAAACATTTTTTAACAAAAGTGATTGCTTTTTAGTGCTGCGTAATATTAAACAAGAAGATTTGTAAAAAAAAAATATATGTTTTCGCCCTTGTGAGTAGAATTCTACCCATATGATTTCGTAAAGCTATAGGTACATGATGCGAAATTACCACTGGCCAAGGACAGTACCTTCAAACATTTCTGACATTTCGGCCCTCAATACCTACATAATTTGGTAATTTGGTAGAAGCAAAAAAGCCAAAAACGTAAGAATTTTTTGCACCAACTGCCATTGACACTTGTGAAGTCTCAACCTATCCTCAAGGTCAAGCAACACATATCGGTTTTTAGGCAACGAATAGCTTTTGGGAAAAGATCGAAAGTAGCATAGAAAATATCATTATTATGATTCTGTTGTATTTTTGTTTTAATTATTTCTATGCAGGCCTTTTAAACTTTTATGATCTGAAGTGATTTTTATTTTATTACTTTAAAAATCTTAAACTAATCGGTATAGCTCCCGTAAATCCTAATATCTTTCCGATAAATTTTGGTAGATGTCTTAGAATATAATTCCGATGGAAAAATATTACTAATTTTTTTGTATGTGAAATGAAGCGCCTTAATGTCCATATGATACTGGCTTTCCCGTTTGTCGTACGCAGATAGATTACTCATACGACCTGTGCGACGTTATGTCAAGGCGCTGAATATATAAATCAGATTTAAGCATAAATAAATAAACGATTGCAGAAGCATTCATCCGCATATGAGCTGAAAGCCATACATATGAAAATTTCAATGCTGCTGACGCGTCACGCAAATTGGAAGGAGAACTACCACGCATGTAGTATGTATAATGATTTATATTGTTTGTTTTATGCGATAGCATTGCAATGAATTCCTCTATATGTCACACATTGACAATATTGCGTATAGGGGATATAAAATAAATGTACCGCTCTCTTTCGACATGCACTACATGCGGCATTGCAATACAGGAAATGCTGATGGTTTGGGGGGTGAGAACTCTTTAAATAGAGTTGCCTAGTGCACGTAACGAGTTGAGCAAAAAGTAAACTGCAAATTATGTAACAATTAGATATTTAAAGGGCATAACTGGTGTGAAACTCAAAATAACGTTTTTTTTGTCGTATTTTTCCGAGTTCATACTTTAGCCCTATACATAAATATCATACTGAAATTCCCAGTAAATATTTTAAATAGTTTTAAACCAATGCCTTTTGAAGACGAAGTGTTTGTATTTTATTTTATTTAGTGCTAGCAAATATCCGAAGCACATTGCTGCGCATCAAAAAGTACCTCGGATTCAATTTTAGTTTTTTGTACGGGTATACTGAAATAAATGACTTAAACAAAAGCTTGGGTTCAATTAGTTGCAAAGTTTCCCTAGAATTATAATATTTATTATGCTTTAAAACTTCCGCTAAATATTTCGAGATTTACGTGAGCTGTACGGATTTGGAAATACATCCAAAAATGAAGAGTTTTACAAATAAAAATTTAGGTATAGTATTTTTGCATTAAATTGAAAACTTTACTTAGCATATTTAGAATGATCCGATGTAGATCAGATATGCATCGTTTTGTGCTATAATTTGTTGCTATTTTGAAGGTGATTTCAATAAGACACTCTCATAGAAACCCTAGTCCCTATTAGAAAAAACCTGGTACAGTCGATTTTCACAAGGTTTTCTTGAGGTGAAATTTTCACCAGCACAGTTATTCGAATTATAAAGGAACAAGTAGAAGTTACTTGGAGTCAGATCCAGACAATAAAGTGGATGCATAAGAAGCTCTCAACTAAGTGCTCTCGGAGCTTCATAGGAGTTCTGGATGTGTGTGGCCTTGCACTGTCCTGATGGAGTACAATTTCTCTCCTATTGGCCAAAGTTGACCGCATCCGAGCAATTTCTCCCTTCGAACGGTTCTATTGTAGACAGTACAGGCACAAATTAAGCGTTTGGCTGTAAGGCAGTTGGTTATAGTAGATGATTCCTTCCCAATCACGCCAAATACTTAGCAAAATCTTCCAGACTGTTAATCCTGGCTTGGCCACAGTTAGTGTTGACTAACCGCGATTCGACCCCGAGCGATTCCGCCAATAACCATTCGCTTCAGAAGCGTATAAATTTTGTTGAAATTCGGTCCATGAGGTTTGCTGTTTTCGAACTATTCTCTTTGTATAGCGCCGTATTTAAATGATTCCAAATAGTTTTTCGGGCAATATTTTGCTCGGCGATTTCTATTATTTTGTTGTTATTTTCGATAATTGGCCTTACCGGAATGGAACCGACAAAACCAAAATTTCACGTGATTGGCTGTTACAGTGTCAGAACAATAAGCGCTATTCAATTTTCAGCTGCATGGTTTGCGTTTTCAGCTTTGTCAAAGAAAAACTGAAAAAAAACATTTTTTCTCTTTGCTTATACAACGCGAGATACAGATTACTAAAGCCATCTATTGGAAAAATAAGGGATTCCTTTTTAGTGGAAAATATTAATATTATTAAACAAGACGCTACGTCCCATTCAGCTCATTCGAGAAAACGTTTGCGTGGATGTGACGATGGTTCCTTTGGGGCAATATATACCCAAGAAATTTATTAATTGGAGGTGAAACTATTTCGCCAATGCAGCTTAAAAGGCATAATATACGATTTTGAAATCTATCAAGGAAAAATCAAAATACTAACTGGCTCAAAGTTAGGGGGTTGTTCTGATATTGTCATTCACTTTTCGAAAACAAAGGAAAAAATCATAAATGTTTTTCGATAATTATTTCTCCAATCTAAATTCAGTATCGAATTTATACCAAAAAGGCATTTAGGCCAGTGATATTACCCGAGGAAATAAATTTGGCAAAGTTGAATTCAAAACTGAAAAGCAGTTGTAGAGAGGAGTGTAAGTGTAGACTACCGTGTAGAGAGAGCAGATGGTATTCTTCTCCTCAGATAGAACGGAGGATGGAGGAATTGTGCAACTTGTGTCATCAAACCACAGGCATATTAAAAAAAAAGAAAAATAGAGTAACTAAATACATTAGCACATTTCAATACAACAATGGTGGGAGTAGATAAATTGCATTTTCTGCTCTCCTTTTACAGAGTTTCCATAACACCCATCAAAAGTGGAGTCTGAATAGATTTGACCACTTTTTTAGAGAGTAAGAAACAGAATGGATCGTGAAAGCAGCAATAGATATGAAAATAAATGGGCTTTTATTTATTTTGGATATCTCAATCAGCCCAATGACCTCCGGTCGATTTCAATTCGATATGACGGAAATCAACATTTGCCGGAACACACGAAAGAGAAAGATAGATACAAAATCCAAGGATGTTAGTGACAAGCCAAATACATCCCAATGGATCTAGAAATTGCTTCAAGGACTTTTATTATATACCAATTGAATAAAATTTTGGTTAGTCAGTTTCCTTTAGTTTATTTTTTATTTTTATATCCTAAGTGTTATGTTATTTGTCTTTTACTTAAGTTTATATGAATTTGAAGTACATATATAACTTTTATTTGCAAGAATTGGAGTTTTAAAGCTCCCCTCTAAAAAGTTGTAGCGAAGAGCTAAGTGACTAAAAACTCGTGAAATTTTTTTTTGTCATACTGAAAATGTGAACTGTGAACGAAAAAGAGAGATTTAAATGTAATCAGAAAAATCATGTAAAAAAAAACAGTTCAATTCATTACCAGAAGGCATTATAAACATATGAAACTTGTGGTTGTGATGCTTGTCAAGCGCATTATTGTATTTATGAACTGCTAGAAGCCAAAAAGAGAGTTGAATTACAATTGTAAAAACTCGGAAAAGTAAGTAAAATGAAAAATTTCTCGCGAAAATTTTATATTCAATATATGAAAAATAAAATAAACAATAAAATATAATATAAAGCTATAACGCGTGCTGTGAAAAAGAAGTCGTAGATGCAAAGTAGAGTATAGTAGGGTGAAAAAAAACTTTGAAAAACCAATGCTTGAAAAAAATTAAATGAACTGAACTGTGCTAAAAATTTGTATGGCGCTCTAGAGTGTGGTGAAATGGCCTGAAAATGTGAATATATTCTCTACACTTACTAGTGTATGTAGGTATGTAATGTTTTTCATAATTCACCATACGCTCTGGTGCTTGAAGACCTACACAACCACACATACACACTCAAACTACATATATGTATGTATGAACTACTACAGAGATAGAGTCAACCAGGCAATGAAGCAACAGTAATTGAAATTGCATAAATGTCGAATGTCTAAAAAAAATTTGATGGCCATAAATAAAACAAAAAATTATTACAAAATATATGCAGACACTTGCATATGAAGCCACACATGAATTCTGAATCGAAAGCAGATGTGCAAATAGACGAATATTCTGTGCAAAAAAAGCCTTGCCATTAAATTTATACAAAAAACAAAAAAAAAATTGGAAGGATATTTGAAGTGCTTGGTTGGTGATGTGCGTAGTTAGAAAGAAGGATAAGAGACAAATTCGAGTGTGGGGTGATGAAAATAGAAGCACATATCTATATATATATATATATGTATATATATATGTATGTACACACATTGCATTCGATTACTTCTGCACAGTAACTGTGCAAGCAATTTGACTGATGGCCATAAGCAAACTGCATATTGATAAACATTACGAATGACCGCTTGATTAAGTGGACACTCGCCGAAGCTTTGACAAATTCATTTGGAAAGTAGTTCTGCTTTATATTCAAAGCAAAATGGAGACATAGAGAAAAAAAGAAAGATACAGAGACACAGCGAAAGGACAAAAATGTACTGAATAAAATTGCAATATTTTGATTAGAAAAAAGAAAAAAAAAGAAAAAATAAACCAATTGGAACTGTGTGTTGGTCGAACAAATAATGATAAATGTGATCTCAGATGTGACACTTGACGATGATCAAGAAGATTGAAAATTTAAGAAGATTGATAGTAAACAAAAATAGTATGCTTATATGCTCATTGAATAGCAAACATGAAAAAAATGTATGAAAAAATGTAGATATTTCTGATGAGAAGAGGTAACTAAAGCGGGTAAGAGTAAATATGATAAATTGCTCAGTTAAGGCATAATCAACAATTGGGTGGGTAATGGTTTTTGTATTAAATAACCCACTAAGTTCCCAAAATAGTGGCATGATTGAATTTTTTTTCTGATTACAAAAAATTTAAATTATTGTAGTTAAAATACAATTTGCGGCAAAGAGTAAACTACAAGTTCTGTTCTGCGAGATTTCGATGGCTGTATAAAAACGAAAGCGGAGAAATTTAGCGTTGATGTATATTGGATTGATTCTCCCTTCTCGAGTTTGGTTTCGAGACAAACCGGTTACGGCGTTATGCAATCTTCAGTGTAATTTTTCGTTCTGGCAGAAGAAGATAGCACAAAGTCTCCAAGCCACCAACCTGACAAGGAATGCCGGAAAATCAACTTTTCACGCTGTCAGAAAAACAGTAGATAAAAAAGAATAAAAAAATTGCAGTCTTATGGAGCTTACGATAAGATTTTGTAGCAAATCGCGCTCCAACTTTATTAGAAAATTCTAACACTTCTTTATTAAAGTTGGATGTAAATATAGGTGAAAGTTTCTCAACCATCTTATAAGCACTTTTGTTCTTACTGCTGGTACAGTGGCCACCGGAGGAGTTCTTAAAAGTTAGATATTTTCTTAAGACCATGTACAATCCAATTTATTTGTTTATTCAAGAACTATCAAATTTATTACTTACTTATAAAAATGTCAGGGATAGAGAAAGGAGCAAGGGAAAAGTGTGCGCTGCAATTTTTTCTAAATGAATTTTGCCAGTACTACAAGGTCCATAGAGGTGGCATATATATAACATGTAAGTATAAGCCAAATGTAGTGATTAAGTTGTTTCACGAAAAACGAGTTCAATGGGCTATATCAAGATTCAGGCTATACAGATCTCTTAGTCTTTATGAGATATATCCTTGCTTCTTGCAGTAAGAATCACCAGCAATTATTACTGTTTTAACCGGAATGTTGAGAGCAGGTTTATTGCTAGGACACATTCCCACAAAATGGGCTGAAGCCATGATGGTAGGAAACAAATTACTTAAATCAGGCAGTTCAATTGCATTTCCGACGATGAGGAGTCTCCAGACTTTTATTCCGAGATACCACTAGTTTGTTACATTTTCAATAAATTCTACCACTATTTTCACTAATGCTACTACTAATTTCTACCATTATTTCTCCTTTTTTAATTACACACAAGTTTTATTTCTGGTTCGCGCACTTAGGGGTACGCGTGTTTTTTTCTAAATTTCAGCATGTTGCACATTTCTTCTAACGACATCATCAAAGGTATACTTTCACTCAAACCCTCGCCGCAAGCAGACGCTGACGGGCTAATAGCTGTATTGTTCAAAAACTATGGAAATCATCTTTAATAAATCTGCATCTTCAGTAGTTTTCCTGAATTAATCGAATTTACAACTATCGCACCCTTTTTTTAAAGTGGAAAACTTTCTAGCATCTCAAAACTTTTTGAAAGCATTATAAAGTAAAATATATATTTTGCGGATAAATCAACATGGCTTTATCAGTGGTCGCTCTACAATTACTAATCTAAAGTTGACTGCATTTATAGAGACTTCTCTAAGGCGTTTGATGTAGTGTCGCACAAGAAACTAATAAAGAAGTTAGCAAGCTTGGACTTTCACTCCACCTTTCTGCAGTGGCTAAAATCATATTTGATGGGTAGTTGTTGTGTAGTGGCAATTGATTGTATTTTGCTCATATCTAACCACTTTCTTGCTTCTTTAGGTGTTCCCCAAGGAAGCATTTTGGGTCCCTACTCTTCGTACTTTTTTTCAATGACTTAGTAAGTGCTTCACTTTTTCAAATTTTTTGCTGTATGCCAATGATATGATAGTTTTTGCATCTACCAAGGACGCAGATAATGCTCTGAAGCTCCAGTATTATTTGGACAGTCTCAATCGCTGGTGCTAAAAGTCACGCCTCTCGGTGAATATTTAATACTGCTGTTATATAAAATTTTCGATTCGTCAAAATGTTTTTTATACATTTTGCATCATTTCTAATTATGTATTACGAAAGATAAGGATAAGTTTAAGGATCTTGGAATTATATTTGACACAAAAATTGCTTTCAATAGTCATATAAATTCTGCTCTGCATTGGGCTTTATTCGTCGCATTACAACCTAACTTTTCGATCCTTATACCTACAAACTCCTATACTCATCTTTTGTCCGTTCTCACTTGGAGTTATGCAGTTATCCCCTGGAGAACATATGACCAACTGTCGATAAGCTGAATTGAGCGTGCTAAAAAAACATATTTCTTAAAAATGCATTGCGTTTAATGTGGTTTGAGACCCCTATACCATCCGTCGATTCTCGGCGTATGCTAATAAATCTGGACTCTTTGGTAAATAGAAGGACATTCCTTTCGGATAAGCATTAATGTGCCGCAAAGGAAAACTTTAAGACTCTATTTTATAGTAGTACTATATAGTAATGCGCCGATTGCTCGTGCACTTCGGGAGTTTAATTCATTATCACACCTGCTTGATTTCGCTTTATCTAGATACAATTTTATTAATATTTTAAATTTAATTGCTTGATAAGACATTTACTTTAATTATATTTTGTAGTGCAGATTTTTAAATAAATAAAAAAATAAATAAATTTTCTCTTCTCTTCTTCATTATCTGTTCTATCTGGTTCGACGGCGAGTACGTGGTATTGAAACGGTGCTCTTAGTACTAATTGGAGTTCTTTACTCACTACTGTAACCAACCATATATTGTTAAAAAAAAAAAATAGGATGATTTAAACGTAGTTTTTTACTGATAAAAATATTTTTTTCTCCGTATAAAAAAAACTACTTGATATTATAAACTGAAAGTGATACCTCCTAAGTCTCTGCCGGTCTATGTTTTGATGAGTTTTTTTAAATTTTTAATAATTAACCCTGCTGTTAGGTTAAGACCATTTGGTCCAATTTTTTTTTTGTTTTCTTTGTAACTTTTGAACGGTGATATATACTGTCTAAATTTTTCAGCTCAGGTGGTCTTTTTATAAAACAATATTATGTGCGAAAATTTAATTCTCTGACTTAAAACTGGACTAAGATAAATTGAAAATTACGAATCTTAGGTTAAGGGACCATTTGGTCCATAGTATATTTTCTTTGATTTTCTTTACATTAATTTTCCAAAAATAAGTATTTATTAGTTTGTGCGATATTTTTTGGCACTACATGATGAGCAAAAAAATGTTTTTTCGGTTGGTTTTGCAAATAAACGCACTGCAAATGGAGCATTTTACATCAGACTTAGACTTGCAGCAACTACAAATTCCTCGCTTTCGAGCTCCTGAACTAGAAGCATTTTTAGAGCAGGCCACTGGTGCTGGGTTTTACCAGAGTTGAGTAAATAATAAAATAATAATATTTAGCAAGTATTGAACCAAACTAAATATAAAGACTAAGATTAAATTGTTATTTTGTATGAAAACTGCAGTATGGACCAAATGGTCCTCTAACCTAAGATTCGTAAGTTTTTTTTTAACCTAACAGCAGGGTTAATTAAAACAACCTTGCAAATGTCGTCAAAGGCAGGACAAACAAAAACTATATTTTTTACTTATAAAAAATACCAAAAATAGAGGTAATTTCAGATCGGCCCAACTCATCTAAATCTTAATATTATTGCGAAATATTTTTTTCGGTATCTTAGAATATAATATATTTTATTATTTCGGTGGAAAAGAGTTGAAATTTTGTATTGTATGGTGTAGTATTGTATAAGAAAATAAGTCTGCCAAATTTTATTTTTTGCGAATATTTTATTTAAAAAAATATATATTTTCAAACAATAATTTTTATGGTAGAAATTATAGCTATTTCGTTGATCACCACATTTCCTTATTTGAGTTCTTTCGTAAATCGTTGTTTCTATAATTTTTGCTAATAAGTGGCCTTGAATTTATACAAATTATTGTTTGATATAAATAAATAGACCGAAAAATTAATTTATAAAAAAATACTTATTCAAATGGGTTCAGTACGTTGAGGGCCAATCATTGCAGATATTTTTCATATAATCAATTTTATTTAATAAGCACAGATATGAAAAATAAAGATTATTTTGAAGTAGACTATTTTTGTGCTAAAAATGCGGTAATAAATTAGAGGTAAAAATTGATGAAAGGTGTGCCGATTTTTCACAGACGCTACTATATAATGCGCCATAAACTGCATTAAGAAAATAAAAAATAAAATTTTAAAAATTTTAATTTTTAAGTTTACCGGCCAATTTCATATAGAGGTTTGTTAGTGGTGTTTAGTTAAGTTAATTGATATTCAATCGAAGTAATTTGCTATAATCAAAAAATCAATCTCAATGGTTCCATAAACCATTTAATAAACTTTAAACATATTTAGGAAACACCTTGATCCCATCAAGGACACTACTTTACTTTCTTATTTGTAGTTAATTCCTCGACTCAACTCGACGCGTAGCTCTAAGTAAAATGCACCGAACTCTGAGTTCTGAAATTTTGTACATACAACCACGTGCGATAAATAACTAAGGTGCAACTAATAATCAAATTGTCCCGCCCTTTGGGTTACTGAATAAACTTGTCTATCAGTTTGATATGTGGCGGTGGGTAAATATCAAAATGACTTGGTTTTCATCATTCATTTGCAGTTAGTGAAGTGGCTATATTTGTCCGGTTTCGAAGGCAGACACAACCAAATCTATGTTAATATAAATACGGGCATAACTTGCTTGCAAAACCGCCAATCAAAATTAGTCTGCTGAAACGCTTCCACATATGTATATATATATATATATGTATATATATAAATATATACTTATACAAACATAAATTTATGCATACAAATGTACTAATATATTAATTACAAATAATCGAGTAACAATCAATCAGTCTGATATTGTTTCAAGTAAATAATGATTGAGAAACCCTAATTTACGTTACGCATGCACATCACCATACTATAGCTAGATACAGGGTGTGCCATTAGTTGCTCCAGCGTGGGAAGGTTGAAGAAAACAATTGATTGCAAGGAGTGGCTTTTGTTTTTATTAGGTTAGGTTAGATTCAAAGTGGCTGCTGCTTGGAGCTCACTTAGATACTCTGGGAACCATTGCGATACCGCAGAGCATTCAACAGAATGGCAGGTTCTTAATTATAATCAGCAAATCACCATGTGCTTGCAAGGAAGCGACGAATCTGGAAAATTTTCACTCCCACTATATCTGCCGGAGAGTGAATAAGTTAAGAAACAGCCTGTCGGGTGGTCAGAGGAATTCCGAAATGACCCTTACTTACGGAGTAATTTTCAAGTGCACCCTGCTTGACTAGCCCCTCTGCTTCAAAATTCTCCGGGATATCACTATGCCCGGGTACCCAGATTATCTTAAAGGAGAATTACTCCGAAGCTTTTGAAAGAGAAGTCGGTCAATCCATAACGACATGGGAGGTACGCAATGGTCCGTTGTAGCCGAAGGCAAGTCAAAACTTTGTAATACCCTCGAATGACCTTTCCCGAGATTAAATATCCCGCAGTTTAATCGCGACTAGGGCCGCAATACTTCTCCCCGCGGTATCTATTGAAATTATATTTAACATAACGTTCACACTAGTCTTGGTGTGGTCGGAAGGGATCCGATGACTCCAATAAGAGCCGATCTTTACACCCTTTCCAACTTACTGACTACCGAAGTCCTATCCAGGGAACCCCACCAGACAAGAACTCCATACATAAGTATCTGTTCTACTAGCTGCTCATACAACAATTTAAAAGTTGTAGGCGAGAAGCCCAAGTGTTTACCGAAGGTTGACCAATTTATTGACCACCGCCAGCTGTGCTCATTTTGAACATTTTGGTATTGAGCGTGGTCTTCGGCTTGCTGGTGTAAACTTCACTCTTCAAATAACCCTACAGGAAGAAGTCCGGCGCGCCGGGTTGAATCGGGGGTCTTGGTGGGTAGTCAATATTGTCTGTTTTCGATATAACACGGCAAGCGAATTTTAGTTACAAAAATCGCATTTTTTGGGTGGATGATGCATTGCGTCCCGTCTTGTTGAACCTAGAAGTCAGTCAAACTTTTTTATGTCATTTTGGGGTACACAAAATGTGTACCCATCCAACGGTATCGACTGTTTTGCCTTCCTTGAAGAATAATGGCTCAATTATAATTTTGAACGCACACCGGCCCAAACAGTCACTTTTGATCATGTAGTGATGTTTCATGAATCTCGTGAGAATACCCAGTCCTCCTATAAGTAAATTTTGTTTACTATCACCGCCAGTGAGGTTGAAATGCGCCTCGTCGGTTATAAAAACTTATATCAAAGAGTACGGCATGGTTTCCAACATTCGGCCAGTTGCTTTGCCGGATTCTTTTGGAGTGAAGCGGTCCATGATTAAAATTGCAATGGTTTGAAGTTTACAAAACGTAACTAAGAAAGCAAATTGGTTGACAAATGCCGAACGTGTTCAGTGTTTACATACCGGAGGAACAGATGTTACACCCTGTATACTATGTTTGAGCATTAGCTTTTAGATTGTTATATATATATATATAATATATATATATATATTTATGGATGTATGAGTGTATGTATGTGTGTAAATGAAATATTAATTTACAGTTGATAGAACTTTTGCGTACACCATTAATAAAATTATTTTAGAGCATTAACTCAGCACCCCAGTCATTTCCAATGCACTTAAGACAATTACAGGATATTTATTTACAAACTTAGATCCACTTATTCGAACACAAAGGTATATATTAGCGTTTCTCCATAAGAGAACATCAACCTATTACTTTGTAAATAAGTTTTTGAAATATTCGGGTAAAGCACTACGCAATATATCCAATGTGACAACATAACACACGTTGGGTGATAAATACAAAAGTTCTAAGACAAAATATTTAATTATTCGTAAAAAAAAACAAAAAAAAAAATGTTCAAAATTTCATTTCCTGTATCGCGCATTTTAATGAGTAAAACTTAATATCGAGTTATACCTATTACTTTGCGTCTGATTTTATATTTGTTTTGAAGTTACTCATACGCCACGTGGTCTCGCGTAGAGATACTTTATGAAGTTTATGATTTAAGCTACAAAGCATGCAGCTTTTAAGAAAAACCAGGGACCCAACTGGTTATGACTGACATATATAATAAAAGTTTCGAGAAAAAAGTTATTTTATGACTTTTATTATATTAGAAAAAATAACGGTTAAAATGTGACTTTTATTTTTTCCGGTAAAAATAAAAGGCTTAGCTAAATAACAAAAAAGCCTTAAGTCCAATTAAAAAAAAATTTAGTACTAATCGATTCGTCTTGACTTCTAGATTTCAAAAATATATAATTTGTTAGTATTCGGCCTTTACGATTCAACATGCGACACAAAAACTAGCTGAAGTCCGATTCACTTATATACTGGTGGAAAATATAATAGCAACGCGGCATTTTGTTAAGTTTTTTCTACCTATTTTTTTATCTAATTTATAATATGTATTTTCCAATTAAAATAAAGTTCGTCTTCTTACAAAAACTGCATAAACCAAAGTTTCAAACTTCATATGAAATTTATAATAATGCAACAAAAATTCATCAAAATTTCGAACTTTCTTCTCAGAGCTTATAGAATTTTTTTGAGTTAAAAAAATAAACCGCGGCATTTTGTTAAGTTTTTTCTACCTATTTTTTTAATCTAATTTATAATATGTATTTTCCAATTAAAATACAGTTCGTCTTCTTACAAAAACCGCATAAACCAAAGTTTCAAACTTCATATGAAATTTATAATAATGCAACAAAAATTCATCAAAATTTCGAGCTTTCTTCTCAGAGCTTATAGAATTTTTTTGAGTTAAAAAAATAAACCGCGGCATTTTGTTAAGTTTTTTCTACCTATTTTTTTAATCTAATTTATAATATGTATTTTCCAATTAAAATACAGTTCGTCCTCTTACAAAAACCGCAAAAACCAAAGTTTCAAACTTCATATGAAATTTATAATAATGCAACAAAAATCCATCAAAATTTCGAACTTTCTTCTCAGAGCTTATAGAATTTTTTTGAGTTAAAAAAATAAACTGTTTATTTGAATTGGACTTAAGGCTGTTTTGTTATTTAGCTAAGCCTTTTATTTTTGCCGGAAAAAATAAAAGTCACATTTTAACTGTTTACATTGGACTTTTTTTCAAAAAGTTAGAAAAATAAAAGGCATGGAGGAATCTTTCAAAGAAGGCCCTGAGGGCCTCAAGCACATTGAAAAATCTAATCTACGACAATATTTAGTCTTTGCTTTTTTTATTTTAGAAAAGTGTAATAACTGTTATTTTGGGTCCCTGAGAAAAACTATAAAAAAATCATATCATAGGTACAAGAAATGAAATGAAACTTTTATTCTAGCACAAAAAAATTTCCAAAAATGAAGTAAATTCAACCCAGTTGACTTAAGATTACATCAACGGTGTAGGTAATCAAAAAATAAACATAATAAATTAAATCCTATTACCAATTTTCTTTGAATATTTTTCAATTACTTTTAGTAATTTAACAATAAATTATGTTTATATTACGAAAGGATTTCATTAAATATGTCTTTCTTTCTGACACCTGAAATAAATATCAGCTTTCGGTTTCAAAAAGAACTAATTGGGCATGAAATTAAAAAAAAAATGGTGGAAGAAAGAATGGTGGCGCGCTTCCATGTAGATTTAAAATGTGTAACGTTTTATAAGGAACAACACTTCCTTGGGTATCAAAGCCTAAAATTCTCTTCGTTTTGTGCTTGAGGTACAAATACCCATTGTGCGAACCGCCTAACCTAAGTTTCCTCTTTTGTAGCCAAGGCTTTGTGGAATTTGGGTCTGCATAAACAATAAAAAAAAAAACAAAGCACCATGACTGTGAGGCTAAAAAGCAAAAAAAAATTCACACTCAATAGACGCATATTGGATTTTGTATTGGTTTCAACCTTTTAAACGGCCTCGGTTTTTAGCTTGTAGCCTCACAATTATAAGTTTGCTATTTTTTAAATGTATGTATAATATTTTTTTTTCTTTTTTGGTTTTAAACTTCATATCAGCGAATTAGTCACGCCCGTTTGAACTTGTGAAAATTGAATAAAAAAAGGAATGCAACAAGAGGTATATGCAACATTTTCTCCTAAGCCCTATAGGATCGGGCACAACTTAATTGAATTGCGCAGCATTTGCAGTGCACTTCCGCACAATGCACTCCCTGTTTTTTTTTTGTTGTATACAATTTCGCTTTATGTTTAAGCTTTCGTAAGCGCCTGAAATGCAAAAGTGTCACGAAAAACGCATAATTTGTTGTTTTTTTTTTGTTTCGGGGCAAAAATATAAAAATGGCACAGTAAAAAGGAGAAAAAGTTGTTGTAAAAATATAACATGAATACAATTTGTTTGCGAATCACTAAAAAGCATAAAAGACAATTTATTTATTCTTTCGCCAAACGAATGTGCAAAATGTGTCTATATATATTATTCGTAGATAAAAAATATGTAAAACAATTGTATCTACTAGTTATAGAGGAATTAGAAATATATTTATTTGACTAGTCTTTTCAATTTATTGCTTGAATACAAAAAAAAAAAGAGCACAAATACACAACTCTATACTCATCAACAATTAGTATAGCCAACGGCGCAAAAATAAAGTGCTATAAAACAAAAAATTAAAAAACACGCACACTAGAGTTTTAATCAAATTTTCCCGCTACGTTCGAGCAGATATTTGGGAGCAAAATAAATTGGAAAATATTATGGTATATTCTACATTATTAAAATTGTCATATGCTAGCATGCCTTTGACAGAGTTATCTTAAACCTAATCTACTGAAACGACAGTTGACAGTTGATTGTTGCACAAACTATGTACATAAGTAAATTTTTTTCATAAAAACTTTAATTGCAAGATAAAATCGAGGTTGAATAAGATAAAGAATATCAATGATTAGGAGCCTGCCAGACAACCTCAGCCCTCAATATTTTGAGAGAAACTGGGCTACCTCAACTTAGGAAGCGCATCTCGTACCTCTCTGAGTGCTATTTTTAAAACTCTGGTACTCAAATAATTCATCTCTGCAAATTAATACAAAAAATGGAATTAAAGGGAAACCCTACATCTCGTCAAAGGACTGGTAACAGTGTTTTATCATTTCAGACTACATATAATTCGCAGTCACCTACAAAGCACTTCAATTATTTTAAAACTTCCAACGTACAAAACGGAGCACACTCTTTGTAGCGCCTTCATACAAGAATTTTTAAATATATGTGATTCTTTTACTGACTGACACATTTTATATACTGACGCATCGAAGGAAAATAGCGTAATTGGTTTCATTTCCACAATTATCTTGCGATTACTGTCTCCTCATGCCGCCGTTTTTACCGCTGAGGCAACCATAACTGTCCATGCTAGACGTTAAACTAAAAAGAGATGTTCCGAACGCATAATTTGCTCTGAGTCCCTATCCTCGATTCAAACATTTCTAAATGTAAATTAGAACGACCCAATAGTATTTGAAATAATATCAAATACACACGCAATCAAGCTATGGTGGGTGATCAGTCACATTGGAATACAGGGACATATTCTTGCTGATAATGCATCTCAAATGCCAACTAGATCACTACTGAAATCAATAAATATACTACCCCAAAATGTCATAAAAAGGGCAGTTTACAACCACACTACAAAATTTCGATTCTATGCTGGGAAAGTCACAACAACAGATGTAAAACAATAAACCCCCGGAAGTTCGGTAATCTTGTTTTTCGATCGACTTTGACTTGACCACACGCGCTTAACACATAAGCATACCTTCGAAAAAAGCCCAACCCCATCCATCCCTATTGCAGTTCCGAACACCTTAGCGTAAGTCATATTTTGAAATATTTCTCTGAACTTGAATGCATTCGCCAATTGAGAAAAAAAAGTATCAAACTCATAAGTAAACTAAATATCTATTTTGAAGTGTGTCACTTTATGTTTATGTAATTACGTCTAGATAAGTAAGTAGACGACAAATATCACTAACTTTATTTTTGAAAGCCGATGGTGCCGTCAATTATGCGTAAAATACATTGTTTAGGTTTAATTTATTACCCTGTAAAATAATTTAATATATAAGTAAATAATCATTATGAGCACGAGTGTGAGTATGAGCCTGAAAATGGGTATGAGTATTTTGAGTATTTTCGTCATCCGCTCTACCCAGGAAATATCAATCATACGCCCTGTGTAACGGCAATCATATATCATTGTGTGTGTAGGTACTGAAAAAATAGCTACATTTGTACAAAAGTGAAAGTGGTGCCATTTCGGATGATCACAAGCTTTATGATTGTTTCTGTTCGTCAAAGGCATTCCAATGTACATATACAGTACCAGTATCACTATCTAAGTAAGTATATTCAAGGGTCTCAAAAGAAAGAGGGAGAGTGAAATTTTGAGTCGTCAATTTCGCTTCATGATGATCACCCTTCCAGATTTTAAGTTTAAGTCTAACCAATCGCAGTTTTATTTATCTTTAACAACTGTAACTGTTTTCAAATACAGCCGTAGTCAAATGTTATTACACACTACTAAATTTTTTTTGCGTTTCGGTAAGACTGCTTCGATTGTTGTTGTTGTTGTTTTCAATATAAAGCAAATTTTTTGTTGTTGGATGAAATGGAGTGTGTTGAAGAAACGAAAAAAAATTCAAAGAAAACAACGGAATATTTCTCACAAAAACAACACATTTGTTTGATGCATATTGGCGTCTGAAGTTATTACACGCATTTTGTTCGTGTAAATATCATTAGCTTTCAGCTATCTTGTACGGTAAGTAGGCGCATTTTACATGATTCTTGAAAAGGATAGCGAAAAATATTAATATTGTTAATTTAATCCACGAAAATGGTCAAAAGGAAGCATTTAAATATTGAATTACGATCCGAGATTGTGACCAAATTTAAAATGGGAGCTTCGGCTTTAGATCTTGTGAAAATTTACGGAATTTCGCGGAAAACTGTGTACAATTTAGTAAAAAAGGAGGACACTTCTGGGAGTTTAGAAGATAAAAAGAAAAGTGGACGAAAACCCGTTATAGGCCAAAAGGAAAAAACAAGATTAAAGCGAGTCCTTATAGTAAATCCAACAATAAGCCCTATGCGCATTGCAGAAAATTTCGGAGGAAGTAATTGGGAAGAAAGGTAGTGGAGCTACTTTACGTCGCAAAATGGAGAGCATGGAAATCAAGACCTATGCAGTTTGCAAAGTGATCGACATAACTCCGAACAACGAAGCCAAACGCCTTGCCTTTGCTCGAGGGCATATTAATAAGCACTTCGAGTTCTGGCACAACGTTCTGTGGACTGACGAGTCTTCTTTTCAGTTCCAGGGGTCTTTTGGAAGAAAGTATATGGTCAAAATCATTGTCTTTAACGTTACAGTCGCACGTATATTTTTGTTCATATATCCGTAGTATTAAATGATATATAAAAATTTTCAAATGTACATTAAAGTAGGCCGCAAGATTTGCATTTTATATGTGCAAACTTTTTTTCCACCGTCAGCAGTTTCAAAGATATGCGAAGTTTTGTCTAGTCTTTAACGTTACATTTTTTTGAAATGAGTTAGGAAGTAATTCAACACTTGAACGAAAATTAGCGAATATTGCAGAGCTAAAATTTAAAACAATGTAATTTTCACAAGACCAAGTTTCAAAGAAATGATATAAGTATCAACTTGAGAGAAAACTTTTCATACAACAATTTTGCAAATCCAAATGTGCAGTCTTTAACGTTACAAAAAAAGTCTTTTATGTTACATTGCGATTTGATTTCAGAAAATTGGTAAATTTGGGACAAGAAAATAATTGTACACTATCTAAAACGTAGAAAATCGAATATTTATTATTCGTTGCAGTGTTTTTTAAATATTTGCATTACACTGATCGACGAAGTTGATAAAACGCATCAATTACCGTGCATACATATTCCCTCATACTGAGTCATAGAAAAAATGAAACATTCATTATATCAATGGAAATCGCAAGGAATACTAATTATACCCTTCTTTAGAGGTATTTAGCGGTTTATAGATGCTATAGCATGTATGTATATAAACGAAATATATATGATTAAGTGCGAAATTCAAAAAAAAAATTTCATTTAGCGTTCCTCGTTCCCGCGATAATGACCATATGCATTTACCGTCAACTCTCAAAAGCCAAGCACTGCAGCCTCTAAACAGATTCGGTGGATGATCTGTAATGTTTTGGGGATGCATATCATTCTATAGATTGGGAGAGCTCGTACCAATTGAAGGAACTTTGAATCAATGTGGGTATATCGATATGTTGAATGATCATACATTTTCTTCAGCAAATATCCTATTTCCAAGTACCGAATGGATTCTGCAACAGGATAATGCTCCTTGTCATAAAGGATGGTTGGTAACTAAGTTTTTAATTGAGGTAGATCAAGCTGTTCTTGCATGACCCCCTCAAAGCCCGGACCTTAACATCATTGAAATTGTTTGGGGTTTCTTGAAACAACAACGAACAATTGATAAAAATCGAAAACTAAATGACACTATTGAAGAATTTACAAATATTTGGGCTACCTCTTTCTTTTATCCACACCTTGATTGAGTCTATCCCGGCCAGGTTGCAAGCAGTAATTGATGCCAAAGGAGGAGTAACAAATTATTGACTAATTAAAATTTAAAAAAAAAAATTTAAATTTATAATTCTTAATATAAATCATATACAGCCCTATTCTGCATTTCTATTACGTTCCCGCATTCCGCTCCGCATCGATTGGAATTAGGTATTCCGAGTTACGACGGAATCGAAAGAAAAAGAGGAAGAGCGGCAACTTTTTCGAAATCAGCTGTTTGCCTTGGAATGAGTGAAATTGAAACAAAATAAAGCAAACAGATACAAATTCGTGGCCAAACTATTTCTTTTTAAATAAAATAAATAAAAATATAATCGCGTAATGGATTCAATAGCCGCGATACTACTTGAGGAGGACGACAATGCATCCGAGAATGCTGACACAAAAGTTGAAAGGAGAAGATTGCGGGATATGTGTGATCCATTTCAGATGAGTGACGAATTATAAGAAATTGCGTCTGAAAGTGATACATCTTCATTCATTGATTTACTTATTTAGATTCAAAAAAACTTTAAACTTAATAAGGACGCTTTCAAGTATGTCCTAGATACTTTTGCGGAAGAAACTCAACCAAGTACTTTGACGTCGTTATCTTCGCTTAATCGCGTAGTGGCGGCATTGAGATTTTTTGCGGAAGGCAGTTACCAACACGGAGTTGGCGCAGATTATAATGTCGGAATGGGTCAGTCAACTGCATCAAAGTCACTCTCTAATTTTCTCGATGTCATGCAACGAAAGCTTTGCCCTGAGTGGATCAAATTTGAACAGAGTGAAGAGGAAAAAATGAAAGCGAAGCAAGAGGACTCCACCATTTCCTCCTTCGATCGCTTTTGAAAGCCCTGCGCAATATCCCTTTTGGTTGCCATTATATCAGCCAATTTTTCATACTGCTCCGGCGTTGTTGTCTTTGACCTGCAAACATATCAAAAAACATCAATAAAGCCCAAAAAACTTAAACAAAAATCATGTTGATGACTTTTACAACTATCAACAACAAGTTTTACTCACATTTTTGGGAAAATTATATTTTAAAAGTACACGAAAATAAAAATCTAACCGTCCTCCGCCAAAAAAATTTCAACTTACAAAAACGTAACTGCGATCGCAATGTAGAATACATAAAATTGTATATTTCGAAGATTGATCGAAACTCATCGAAACCCAGAATACCAAAGTTGCCAAACTGAGAAAATTTCGATTCGAGTCGAAATGCAGAATAGGGCTGATAATATGACATTGTGTAATTATCTTTGACACGAATAAAATGTGTGTAATAACTTCTGACGCCAAAATGCATCAAACAAATGTGTTGTTTTTGTGAGAAATATTCCGTTATTTTCTTCGAATTTTTGTTCGTTTCTTCAACACACTCCATTTCATCCAACAACAACAAATTTGCTTTATATTGAAAACAACAACAACAACAATCGAAGCAGTCTTATTAAAACACAAAAAATTTTTGTAATGTGTAATATAATTTGACTATGGCTGTATAAAAAATTTAATTTAGAAATACTCAGTTGGAAACAGATTATTTGGCATCTAGCCGTATTTCAGCAAAGTTTAAGGTGCACTTTTGAATCCACAATTTTACTCTAGTCCGATCCTCAATAACAGTAATATGTGTCCGAGAATTATTATAAGTATGAACATGAATAAACGATTTTGTTTACATATATCCATATATGTATCGGTATCAGTCTCAGTATCAGTATGAGTATTAATACCAGTATCAGCATCAGTACCAGTAACAATGCCAGCATCAGTATAAAAATCAGTATCAGGATCAGTAAATATTCATATAATCGGGAATAATATTAGTATCCATAGGATCACATCTAATGTGAAATATTACAATTACAATTATCAAAAGTAAATTGTTCTAGAAAATGTGTCAACTTAACACTTAATCTACTTTAATCTACAAAATAATTTGACACTATACCTACTAAGTTTGGGTAAAGAACGCAAAGACAACTACAGGCAATCTGTTGCAAACATGTTGGCAGCTTTTGATGAAATTGGGGTTAATATGTCGTACAAAATTCATCTCTTGCATCAGCATCTTGATCAACCCGCTCAACAGTTGCCAACTGCATCTGATGAGCAAGGCGAACGTTATCACCAAACTGCGCTTCCATTTGAAATAAGGTAACTATAGAGTGTGCATATTTTGAATTCCTAGATTTTTCTAATATCTTTGTCAGAGTGCACAATTTAAACATGTTAACGATTGAAAACTATTTCCGTTTCACGTACAGAGGAAAGAAATCTCCAGATGCAATACTAGCTGAAATTTGTTGGTGGTATAAAAACACCTTTAAAGAAGAGGAAGACGAGGAAAAAGAGGAAGAAGGGGAAGACAAAGATGAAATTCCAGAATATCTGTTGGACGAAATTATCGACCTTTCTGATGATGATGACGATGACCAAGATATTAGAGAGAGCAGTGATGTTGATCCACAGCCGCCTGCTAAACGGCAACTTTATTTTCCATATTTTCATAATTTTTTTTTTCAATGTTTCTTCAAAACAAATACTGAAAAAATTGATACACAAGAAATGAGATGTAAATTAATATTAAGCTGGAAAACGCAAGTTTTATATTATGATTGTTTTTTTTTTTTAAATGAAACTTATTGAAGAAACTGAGAAGCAATTATAGATCAAACAGAAAGCAAAAAAGACTTGGGTTTGTGGAAAATATGTTCAAAAAGCATGAAAAAAAAATTTCCAACATTTTGCTTCATAAGCACTACAAAAAGTTTAATTGCTGCACAGGTCTCTAGCAATAATTTGGCTTTAACAGATTGAAAAAAATTTCGATTAGTCGATGAGTTATAGCCAAAAAACCATATAAACAATATGCTGAAAATCGGCATTTGACTGCAAAGTTCGAAGGTCGATTAAAAAAAAATTCGAACTAACATAAACAAACTCCGCGATACGGGTCTTCTAATTTAGCCTCTATTTTCACCCCTCACTCTCAGAATCGACCTAACTTTTGCTAACCTGAATTTGTTCCGCATTGTTATAGGTTCTTAAAATTTTGGGAAAATGGCACAGGCACACACCGTAAGCTGTAGAGGAAGATCACTGCATAACGTAAACGTGGGGTTGGTTTTTTCCCTTGTACTGGGTTGGAGTTTTATATCTTTGCTCAGAACGGCATAAATCGATGTCGGACACCATTTGTGAATATTTTCGAGAGTGTATTATGTAACATTGACGGGCGGGGCCGTTAAATATATACCTACGTTCAAATCTTTAGTTGGCACTCGCAATAAAGGAATTGGGTTTGTTTTGCAGTTTTCATTCAACAATATTTCGCAAGCACAGAACAACCAACGCACTGCCTTATCGTTTGGCATTGCTTTTATGGCTGACACGACTTTCGTTGGCCGCCAAGACATTCATCAAAAAAACATTTGAAATTTATTGCTGCCACTATAAAGACAGAGTTTAAAGGAAAAAAAAAGAGTGAAATAGAAATGTAGTACGCATTTGAAAGAAGTCAAAGTTAAGGCAGCGACAGGAATAGCGGAAAAGTGTAAATAAAAAATACTGAAAGAAAAACAATTTTACTGTAGTTAAGAAAAAGTTTGGTGGTGAGTTGAAATTTTGCAATAAATAAAAACTATAAGTTATTGAGAAGGCAAGTTGCGTTTGCCGGAGACACAAGGTAGATGTGAATTTGTTGCTGTGTTTGAAAGGACTTATGTATACAGAAGTTTTATGATATAATTTCTAACGAAAAGTGTGCGGATAAAGTTTAAAGGCAGATCAATAGTTTTTCTTTCTTTTGTTATTATTTTAGTTGTATGTAGTTAAAAGCTGAAAGTGAGATCAACTCTTCAAATTGTCCTAGTTTCGCAAATTAAAAAAAGTAGGTACCTACGAAAAAAATAAAAATATATTTTTGTTAAAGCAAAAATTTTACCTCGTACTTGTTTTCATTTAAGTTCATTTATCAAATTTCAACAATTTGGCCAACGTTGGAAAAAAATATGGACAGCAAGAAAAAGTAGCAGAAAGGCAATGAATAAAGTAATATCAAATTGCAACTAAAAAGCGCAGTAAAATCAGAAATCGAAAGAACTGCAGCTGATGACACAAATTCGCAGCAGCCTGCGAACGAGCGAGTGAGAGGAAGGGGCATTACTGCGCAGATAGTGCTAAGCGAAATGTGAAATTGACATAAACAAAAAGTAAGGAAGAAGTGCGACTATGAAAAAATAAAAACTGATAAAGATACGAGTTAAAAAAACAAAAGGGCGACACATACGCGTAAAAAAATATAAAATGAGTGGGATAAAAAAGTCACTGGAACAAACGAGCTGGACAAATGACAACATTTTCGCGATGAGCGGCAATAAAAGCGATTTTTTGTGATTCGAATAAACAACACACATACACATGTGAGCAGGCAATGTGAAAAGAACGTAAAAAAATAAACATATATGTTATTTGCATGTCTACACATTTGAATTGTGGCGCAAAAGGGGGGAAACGAAGGCGAAAGGCCTGGAACAGAGCGGCTGTAAATTTTTAATTTGTGAGTGAAAACTGGTGGAAACCGAACATATGCAAAGCAATTAATAAAAAAATTTATAAAAAAATAAAAGGTAATAAAGCAGTGACCAACAATCTGTGCTGGACTTGTAGACAGTGATATAAAAATTATCAATATTTCAAACTTTGACATAGTCTGAAATGAAACGACTAGAAACATAATTAATATATTTATAACATCGAATAAAAGGTCCTGCTGCTTAATATTTTTGAACATAACTGCAAGTTCTTATAATTAATTCCAATTTTTAACAAACCCCGTAAATGGCAGCGAATGCGATTTGATAATTTTGCTATTACATTCTAAGGTTACTTTTTCAAAGTTTCAGTCATCACTGAAAAAAAAAATATTGCACTCACAAGATAATGATTTATAGCTTTACGAGTTGGAATAACTGATCTTACAGCTGAACGCTTTTTATACCAGCTTTAAGGCTGAAATTGAAGCAACGTCCAAAAAATGATGAAAGAATTTATCTCGGGTGTCACTAATTTCATATACTCAAAATATATTTCGATTTAGCTGAGTGTAATATAAAGTGCGGCGTGATTCCGATTAACTCAGATATATGTAATTTTTAGAATAAGCCAAACCTGAGCATGATATATCTATCTATGTATAGGTATATTATATTAGTATACCAGAGATGGGCGATAAGGATTTCGATTACTAGGTGAACATAATGGCAGTAGCGATAAAAAGTTAAGTAAGCCCAATTAAAATTAAGGTAAGCGATAATCAAAAGTATTTACCTCAAGGGACGCGACTACCAGAAACTACAACATACACATTTTCGAACAAACATATATAGTTTTATAAAGTTTTGGGATTGAAAACGCTTGAGCGAAAAAGAGACCATTCAGTATATGAGGGAAAGTCTCAGCTAGCACATCAGACGGCACTCGTTAGCTTATTCGGCAGGGTTGTTTTTCTTGTTTATTAAAAGTAGTTGCTGCCTAGAAAATATAAATTATAACCGAATACCAATTAAATCTATACTGGATTTTTATCTAAGTGGTCAATTTTGTGAATTATAATTTTAACTAAAACTCCCAACACCTTTTTGCGCTTTATAATATACATAGATAATTTGGGGACAAATTATAGTTTGAGAAACCCGCAAGTATGAGTACGCATACTTTCTTCAAAAAAAGTTTCAGGAGGTGGGATAGTTAGTTATTAATATATTATTAAATTGGGCTCACAGGGGTCTTTCAAAATTAAAATTTTAATTAAATTGAAATAAGTATGATGGTTTTATTAATTTTATCTCGTTTTCATCTAAGATAGATTTTTACATAGCGACTATAAATTGAGTGAGGGCTGATAGGTCAGCATTTGCATTTTGCATTTAAGACTCTGATAGAAACTCTACAGTTGTTTTTATTAATTTAATTTAATTTGAATTTTTAAATATGTGAAAACTCTTTTTTAACCTAGCTACATTTTTATATAAATTTTATTATATTATTATTATTTTATTCCGCCGAATCTGAATATGAGGTCAGCGTACACAAAAGTAAATAGAACCATCTTTAAGATATGGTTTGATTTAAATTTTTTGAGATCTTATAAAAAACCTTTTATTTGTAATTTTCTCGCAGAGTTGACTATTTTAAAATTTTATGTATTTTTAATGAACTGCTTATATACATTGCTATATATTGTTATCAAAACTGAGCATTTTACTGGAATTTTCGTATAAGGTATTCAAAATTGTGCAAAAATAAACAGCTTCAAAATCCGTAATCCCATTGGAAAATGTTATAAGACGTTGTATTCGCTTGAGATAAATACAAATAAATTTGAAAATAGTCAGTTCGGAGATAATTACTACAGTTAAGTGACTTATGTTTTTTTCTGATCTCAAAAACTTGAAATTGAATCGCTCTCCTTTTTGTGTTCAGACTTCATATTCGAATTTAGTAGGAAATCTAAAATATGAAAGAATGTTCAGATTAAATAGTTCAGGTTCCTTGTCGGTTGGAATTGTTGATTGTCTAAATTGAATTTCGGTTTGCGAGGGAATAATTTAACAGTAATGATAAAGTCAAAGCACCTGGTTTGGGACATTTTTCAAATGTTCGCCTCGGCTTCGGTTCGACTTAAGCCGAAATTGACCGAATTGGAAGATTTTGTACTTCATAATCAATTGTACTAATGTGACGTCAACATACTACTGATTCTGTCAAATTCTGTCAAATACCCCGCTTCTGGACAACATTCGATAGCGATGGCAAAGTAAAACTATCGATACTCTCGATAGTACTATCGATAGTTTTCCAACACAACTTTCTACGTTCTGCATACTGACTATTTTTCGCGTACGCACTCGGTCAAATTCACAAACAAAATGAACTAGTCTAAAAACGGACGCTAGTCCTGGTTGGCTTGAAAAAATGTCGTAGTTTGCGCAACTGCTCATTTATTTTCGCTCGAGCTGTAGCTAGAGTGGGAAGGTTGTTAACTAACAGCAACCTCCTACCGTACTCTCCACGCGTTTCACAGTAAACTCCAGCAAACAATTCGAACTGTTATTAAATTTTTGTAGGCATACAAAAAATCTCTTAGGGAAAGCGCAATTTCGACTTTTTATTATCATACGCACTTCTGTGTGCAGTTGCGCATTTTTTTCTTCTTTTTTTTATGCGATTTCGTAACACACTTCTACTTACAACATTGCAGTGAGGCGATTAACGCACACATGTGTCACGTTGTCACACTGAAAGTGAATGGTTGCGCCGGCCAGCCAATCAGTCAGCGCTCGGTATGGTTGTGTTTTTCCACGTTCAGCGTGTTGCCAATGTTGACCGTTGATTGGGTTTTAGTTTTCATAGAAAAACTGAAGGCAAAAGAATACTAATTTGCTATCGGATCTGTATGTGTATATGTATGTATGTGTGTATTCGTATTACATACATATGACCAGCCCCTACTTCACGCTTTGAGACCTTTGGCTTTTGCTTTGTAACTTGCACGCATGCACACACACACACACACACACACACACAAACAACACCCAGTTCATTCGAGTGCATTTGAGTACTGCTGCTTTTTTTATGTTCTCCGTTATTTTTTTTTGCCACCAACCACTTTTACGATATTTTGCGCGATTTGGCTTTGCTTTTTGGCTCTAATCTGCTCTGTTCGATTTGGTTCTGTCTTGCCTGCCCATTTCGTATTTTCGCAATTCGCTTCCCTTAGATTTTTATTAAGCGCATCAATTCTTTCTTTAGCCACCCGTTGGGGGGCTAACAGTTCTCGCTATCGCTATCTTATGTTTCAGATCGTTGTTTTTTTTTGCTGCTTTTGCTTTAGTAATTTCGTCTTTTATGCGATTTGATTTTCAGTTCAGTGGAGCGTACTGTTATGAGGACATGCTCCTATTGGTTTGATTTAAGTGCACAAATTTGCAACCTGGTTACACCGGAGCTTTTAGGGTTTTTCGAAAATTGCATAGCACGAAATGTGAAGGGGCTGTAAAATTTGGTTTTTATTTTAGTAGACTAACTAACCTCATTCCTTCAGTTTCACTCTTGCAATTTAACGAAATCCAACACTGCTCACAACACAAAACCAAACCTTCCGTTTAGTAATAACACTATATACAAAAATTTGAAATTTTTGACAGATAATTGCCGGTGTGTGTGAATATTTGGTTAAGGATTGATTCGGTTTTTTGTGTATAGTGTTTTGTTTGGGGTTTGCTCATGATGAGTATTTTTACAATAGGCGCAAATTACGAGTGTATGGAAGATAACAAACAAACCGTTAGGATTCCACCCACATGTTATTCCAAAGTTTCGTTTATTGTTAGTGTTCGTGAGAAATATGGCAAAACTAACATACACTTTTCGTACTGGTTGTGGTAATGGATATGACATACATTCGGTTTGTTTTCGTTTACTGCTCCAGTTTAGGAGTATCTGTGCGGCCGCTGCAGCCGAGTGCGTAGGCTGTGCGTGATTTCATCCAGAGTATCCTGATTGAAATATCGGCTGGATGGTAGGCACTTGCAAAACTTTGAGTGAGTTTTTGCTATGAAAAAAAATTCGCAGAAAATATTATCTCCCGTTCTGAGGCTAAGTAAAAGTGCAGTTATGCGATTCACTAACTTATTTTAACGATATTCGCATGGTTAACTCAACTTAACGAGAATTTTAACCATGTTGCTATTCAGCAGCCATTTTTTTAACAATTTTCGCCATAGCCGAAAAGTCGATTATCGAAAACTAAACAACAACAAATTCGATGTTTTCGACTCAATCGAGAAAAGAACAGTTCGTGATTTCAACACAAATTATAGATAAATTTAAAACTCAGTGATTTGTTTTCTTGAAATTAAAAAAGAAACATTAAATAATGTCGTTTGAATGTTTGGAATATGATTTATCACGACGTGACGGAGAAGTAAGGGCTGCAACATTGGATCGACCTTTACTCCGAAATGTGGGCTATCCCCTTCATTTAAATGCAACAAAATTTCAACACCTGTATCGATTAACTCCAGAATTGACTGAATACCAAATTTCTCAGCTTGACAGGTACATATATATTATGACCCAAGTGGAACGTTAAGCTGCTAAGGAAAAGTTTGCTTTGTGGGAGGTACTATTTTGACCGTCGATTGTATTCCTGTATTCTGTATAATTTGAATAAATATAACGAGACAGCTCTTAAGTGTCGTTAAGAATAAGTTAGTGAATCACAGCATCGTGAGTGCAAACGACAAATATTGTCGACAAAAATTACGATTGTCGGATCGTTTAAAGTTAGTGAATCGCACTACAGTTCCCTCCATTTGCACTTGTAAAATATCGACAAAAAAGTAGCAATATGGTGCTCATTGAAATTATCACTCTAAAATAATCGAATACCAATAAATATCGAATTTTAATCACTCGATACCCAGAATATCGATACTAAATTAAAAATGAAGTTCAGCCACAATTTTTTATAAAAGGAATGAATACAACAATTTTGAAAAACTGGTACTCTATCAGGTCCATAGTTTTATTTTAACCATACGACACTAGAAACTTAAGCAAAGTTGATAGCGAAGGTTCACCTTACCTAAAATTGGAAAGGTATAAGTTTACAGCGTGACATTGATGCGGGCCTTCTATTCCTTAATACTCTTTTCATTGCGCCTGATTTTCAAATCTATATATTCGAGGTCTAACCGCAAAAAAGTTATAGCTACATATTTTTCGAAATTTTCTAGATCCACCAATAGAATTTGTGTATCAAAAAGCAAAATCTGAAAAAATGTCGCTTACGTGTTGTTTTTTTATTTTGGTGGGTGGGTGTGGGTCTTATATTGTCTTGTCAATAATTTTTTTCGCAAATTCGAAACGATGCTGCGGTTCAAGTACTTGATTTTGAAAAATTTCAGTTTAAAAGTAAATCGAGTAAAAAATATTGGCATCGCATGACAGAAGTATCGAAATTCGTACCCCTACATGTAAAGCAACATAAATACCAGCACCACATATTATAGGGCGATCTCTGCTAATCAAAATTATTATTACTGTTTTTTTTTGAATGTCTCATTCTACTCTCATCCCTAAATATAGCAAGTGACAAGATAAGGCAATGTGTTTTAAGCAGGGACCACATATACTACTTTTGTTTAATCCGCCTGATGTCTGGACTCAGGATGTAGAATGCTAAAACGACGAGACAAGGTCAACACATAGCGAGACCTATCAATAGCCCCGACAGGACCGCCACTTTAAAAACGGCCTTGCCTGGCGCCACTGCTACGTCTGTAGCTCTTTAAAAAATGGAGAAGATTGCTTGTCATTTTAGCTACACTTGGTATCTTCAATTTGAGTCAGCTTCGAAAACAAGGATACAACTGCACGATCCATACAGTCAGCCAAAATTGCTTTGAAAGTTGTAGCGCCAATTATGTAAAAGGAATAAGAATATCGAGCATACTTCGAGCAGGATTGCAATAAGAAAATTTTGGTTCATAATTACATAAAATCATATCTTTGTTGGTGTCGTAGTCTTTCTTTTGGGAACAAACTATTTCGGTTTATTATTATAGACAGCAAATTCAAAGATATAATATATTGCGAAAATTTACCCAACCTCAAAGGGCCTTAACTAAATTGCTCAAAATAATTCACGTTTCAAAAAACTCGAATCAGAAGTGATCTTAAAAATGCCTAGAAAGCGAAAGTTAAGTTGATTAAATATATAAATCTTTTATTGTAAATATAATTAAACTATGAAAACTTCTGTCTGCTGATTGAAAATTTCCTTGGGCCCATTTTTCTAACTTTTGTCTGTCTATTTGAACCGACTCCGAAACTTCTGAAAGTTTTTTCATGAGAAAAAAATTATTTTGTTAGAGATGGCGTGATCTATTTTCTTTTGAATACAATTTAATTTTTTCAAACAGCATCTACTCACGGGGGGGGGGGGGGGCTTTATATCTGTTTATATTTTGTTGTTGACTTTTTTTTGTTTAAAGCGTAGCGGCACACGCTTGGTTATCATGCTTCCAAAAACATTCTCATATTTGTAGAGTCATTTAGATGTGCTTACAAAACTAACAATTCAAAACTTTGGCTTTATTATCATATAAAATAATTTTTCTTTACATAAATTGAAAAGTTAAATAAGTGGCTGTGTAAAATTAAAAAATTTAAATTAAGCGTTGGACAAAATGGTATTATTGCGCAGTAAATTCTGGAAGTAATTTTCTAAAATTCAGAACACCAGATTTACTGAAACAGTTTCCAATTAAACACTAATTTTTACTTGTTTTTAAGATATAAGTACATATATAATGACTGAAGTGAACTAAAGTGAAAGCGAAACATTAAAGAAACCATGGGAGTTTTTTTTGTTTTGTTTTATACAACCTGGACAGAGAAGTAATGATAAAGTTTAAGACTTGAAACGTAACACTATCGATGCGTAAGGTGCAATGACGGCGTTTCATTCAAAACAAAGCCAGGGCTATAGTTTCAGACAACCGATGCAGATTAACAGCCATAAAACTTTCAAAATTCCTTATTTCTTATAAACTCATTTGAATCAAAATTTGCTAAGTAACTTTTTAATATATATATATATTGTATTAAACCCAAACAAATGCCATCTAATTTTTCTTTAGTTTGGCATTGGAAACATAAATAATCGATTAATACCTGGTAATTGATTGCAATTTTTTTTTTTTTTTGTCTTTCAATAAATCATTTCAGTCAATAACACTGCGGAACAAAATTTTGCGGTCGAAGATTTTTAAGTCGATTTAGGGTAATTTGGGGGCGCTGATTACGAAAATAATATCAGTTTTGTCGAATTGGCCCTAATTTTTCACGAAAAAACCTAATTAAAAATACCAATATGAATTTAAATTATATTTTTATTGCGCGCCTGTATAAAAATAATACAAAAATAAAAAAAATATATTCTTTTCATTAATTAATTTTAAAAACATTACAAAAAAATTTTTCTGTAGGACCTCCTATGGTGTCGTTGCTCAGGACAATCCCGTATTAAGTTCCAACAGTAATCTGCCATCATGTGGTCGTCCCATCGACCTTGGTATCTTTCTTCCATTATTTTGATGTCCTGGTGGAACCGTTCACTTTGTTCCTCACTGTAATCGCCTAGGTTGTCCGGGAATTTGTCCAAATGACTATGCAAATAATGTAATTTAATGCTCATTTTAGCTCCTAGTTTGCGAAAATTGAGAAACATATTAGCAACTAGTTTTGTATAGTCTGGTGATTTATGATTTCCCAAAAAATTTTTGACTACATTAAAAAAGCTTAGCCAGTCTTCAGATTCAATTTGTGACATATGGTTTAAGAATTCAGTGTCTTCAGTCTTTTAGAAGGGTACGAATCAAGGGCTTTGAAGAACTGTTTCATTAGCCCAAGCTTGATGTGAAGTGGTGGAAGAATGATTTTCTCTCGGCTTATCAGTTGGTCATGAACCACATTTGCTGTTCCCTACCTCCATATTTTCTCTCACCGGCCAGTTCTTTTTAATCCAATGTTCATATCTTGCACGACCGTCCCATAAACATGAACATAAAATAGGGGTATTTAGAATAGGGGTATTTAGTTTACCCACTTTGTTGGCCCAATAAAAAATTCACCATCTTCAAGTCCACGCATACTGACCACTTATGTTGTGTATACAAAATCTTCGCTAAAACAATTTTTACATTTTCGTATTCTTCTTTTAGTTTGGTACTATGGCCGATTGGAACCGAATCAAGTTTATTTCTATTGTGTAGCAACACGCATTTAATAATTTTAATAATCTATATAAGAAAACTTATTGAGGAATAATTAAATTAATACAACTGAAACTGGGTCATATAATTTTTTTTTCATTAATTTCTTAAGTTTCGTTTATTTCAAGAACTAGAACCAATCCAAAAAAAGTAAAAACACAGTTCGGAAGCCTGCTACTAATATTAATAAAAACTATTAACAAAATCATGACGGCAGGTTTTTTTTTTAATTTTTGTTACGCAGTGTAATCGATTGGTATATTTTAATTACAATCCTTAGTCAGTTCTTGAATTTTGTCGGGTGGTTCTTCAGCGCAGATTCAACATTTTGTCTAATTACATAGCCATCATTAAGAGAGAAATTAGCCTTATCGCTGAACACAATTTTGGAAGAAAACAGTGGATGTTCTTGAAGCATTTCAACAACTCGTACACTAAGTGTTTTGATGATGAAATGTCCACAAAATACTGAGGAAAAAAGCATAACATTTTGCCAGACTCACGTGCGATCTATCATAAAATCTGTATTTAAAGAATTGCATCGAAAGTTTCCAAAAGCTTCCAGCATTGAGCCGTTTGACAAATTCTTTAGCATACCAATGCAGAAAACCACACCAATAGCTAAATAAATAATAATTAACATGATTTATAAACGAATATACTTAAAATGTAATTTTCTATTGATATTTGCGCCACATTTCATTATACATTAAATGATCTGGTTAAAACCAATCGTTAATACAAATAAAAGTCAAAACAAATAGGATTACTTAATTGGGGTGAAAAAAAAATATCAAACAAAACTTTGGAAGCATTGAAAATTACTCATGCTAAGCAAGTGGAAGTTAAAAAAAAAACTTTATACGCGTGCCTCTCTTTTTCCAACGAAACACACAAGCGTTTCTAGCACAATGCACAATGAGCCAACCAACCAACCGACTCGTACACACACAAATACTATAATACTTTTATATTAACGCATTTAAGTACAGCAACACTGCCATTGCAAATACAAAACTTAAGTTTACTCATTGTTGCTCAAGATTTGTGTAAGACAACGAAAAGCTCTTAAAACTCTTGGCAAAGCAGGAGATAAGGCAAAGAGAATACACGGGATGATGTGCTGAATATGAGTAGTAAATAGGAGAACATATAATAATAACACATAAGACGGATGTATGAAAAATGAAGAAAATATAAGAATAAAAGAATTAAGAAGCATACAAAAAGGAACGGATGTGCATTCAGTAAAATATTTTATATACATACATACGGATAATAATGTACATTAGACCGTATTAGGATTATGGAGTTAAAAAGAATTTCTGAATGTGCTCCTCGAGTTTGAACACTTATCTACTTTGTGAGGATTTCAAAAATGGAGAGCAAATTTTTTTGGTACTCTGTAAACTACCCTTAAGGATTTTATTATAAATTCTCAATTTGACCCTCGATCCTTACTACTGCAAATACATATAACTATACTTGAATAAATCTGTAGAAAAATCGTGCCTGTACTTTGAAAATTTCTTTAAAAAAAAATTACCAAAGGTAGTGCAGGGAATGTAGGGGAATATATTCTACCCATTTTTTGGAATTTTTTCTGAATGTTTCCATGTTTGAATGCAGTAATCTCCGAAACTAGTGAACGGATTTTCGTGCGACTTTAACTAATGGCTAGCCTGTAACCTCAGACATAATATATGGCATATTTATTTAAATAAAGGGTATTTTTTTGTTTAGACTGATAAAACTTTAAATTGAAATAAAACACATAAAAAATGAAGCATGATGCCAATGTTTTTTTTTTGAAAGATATTTTCATGACATTTAATATTTAAAAACGATTTCAGGCATATGTCCGCCACGACTAGCTTTGGTGAATCGAATGCGATCAGTCCAATTTTGAACCGGCGTCATTCTTTCCATGATGATTTATCAATGCTTACTGAGTAGAAATGTCAAAACGAAATGTCATTTACCTGCTGTCAAGTGACAGCTTTCCCTATCGAAAGTTCTATCAGTCTAAAAAACACCCGTTATTAAAGGCAAAATAAATAAAAATTGTTCAGTAAAAAATTTAAAATCATTTTCTTTTTTCATCGACTAAAATAAAAATGGTCAATTGTCTGTTAAGGAAAAATCTGTAATTCAAAAGAATACCGGTAGGAATAAACTGATTTACCAATTTATTTATTTTTTTTAGTTTTGTGTATGACTATAGGATTCGATCAAAATACATTAAACAGTTGGCTGCATCAGGGTTACATTTTTGATTTTTTTCATTAAAGTTAGCCATAACTTGTCAGCCTTTGTTTACATTTCTGCGCTTCATAATAAACTACGAACTGTGAACTTTAATTTGAATGTTGTATAAAAGATTAGGAAATGGTTAAATGCTATTTGGAGCAGAGGAAGGGGAGTGTAAAACATTTTTAAAGTTCCGCCAGATGCAAGAAGGAAGCACAATTGGGACAACGCTGGTGTTATGGAGCTTCCTGCGAACGTTTGGGTTTGCTCAGATCGTTTTCCAGAATCTGCGTTAATCTTAAAATTTCGCGACATTCTATAAAAGCAATTTCAAATTCCATGTTATATTTATTGACTCTGCTTTATGAAAAATACTTAAACTACACATAAAACTTAAATTAAATATTGTACATAAGTAATTGGCTTTGAGTTAAACTCACCAAAATATTTTGTGTAGCATGCCGCCAATTAAAAGAGTAGGTTTTCCCTAACTGCGAATCTGAGCAAGCGCATGTGTACTATACTACTTCTTTAAGGTTCTATTTTTCTTTATTTTACTACTCGCTGAATCCCATTTCGTATGTTTATACGTATTGTATAATGTTGAGGTAAAAAACACATTCAAAAAAATCATCAACTTCAAATATTTTGGAAAAAAATCATAACAAAGAATTAGGACGTTATGGAAAAAATCGGTCAACAGGAGTTGATTTAGAGCACTCAAATCTTCATTTCTATTGTACAACTTTTTAAGTGAGGATTTCCTTGCAGACAAGTATACTCGAAAAACAAAATCGACGCTGTCCATAAAGTTCTAAAAGATAGATGTTACTTTTCTTGTATTTTTACCTCGAGCATCGCTTATACATAACTATTTCCATTTCGATTTAAGTAACCGTCTAAAATAAATAAACCATACCATAAATAAAAAATAAGGACAGACAATACATGTTCTGGGTGTGGGTCTAATACTTTTACTGAAATAAAGTTGTAGAATTTTGTTTTATGTACATCATCTAAGTTTCCACTTTTATTCTATGGTATATCATTTGCCTAAGTATAGTTATTATATTCCTTATTTCTCACGGTACTGACAATAAGAATATAATACTATAAATGAAAGTAGCTTTGGCATATTATCTATATATTGTGTATATTTGCGACGAAAATGTAAAAAATTACTGTATATATGTATGGGTTGAAAAAATGGCAAGAATTGTTAAGCTTTCTTCTATCTATCTGCCTTCTTAACATTTCTTTAAAAAAATGACCGAAGGTGGTGCAGAGAAAGTAATATAATACATTTGGACCATTATTTGCCTGTCTTTTTCAATTCATTAATATTAAAATCAATCTTTTTTTGTATTATAATATCCTATTAAAATATCGAGACAAAGTTTCAACAGCTGATTCTGGAAATTGTGCAAGAGATGGTTCTGGATTTAGCTAGCCCGAGCCCGCCGAGCTCTCGATCGCAAACTTTAAGCGGGGTTTTCTGGAAATTATGTTTCTAAAAATTATGTAGGTGATAATAAAAAAAACTAGTGAACCGATTTTGATCATCTAAAACAAAAAACTCTTCCAAATAGACTAACGATTTCAAAAACAAATATTTTCTTAGCTTTTTTGACTGCAGATGCAACGAATTTTTTTTCTCATAATCAAAATTTTTTTTTGGATCCTGTTTTAAATGGTTAATTTTCGAATATATGAAAAATTTTAGTCTATCTACGATACAAAAAAAAAAAGTCTTGACAATGTTTGGTTAATTTATTTCAGATGAAAATTGTGGCCTTAAAAAAATTAATACTTTTCAATCTTCACTTTTGCAAAAGGTTTATTTTTTAAGAACAGACTTCACTCTAAATGAATATTTTACTTTTGTGAAAATAACTGTTTTCATTTCCCTACAAACCAATTGTACAAAATACTTCGCCCCTTAAATGAAAAAAAGCAATTTTCGATAGAAATGGTTTGAAATAATTTTCTTTTGAATACAATTTAATTTTTTCAACCACATCATGATGTTTATTTTTCATTACTGGATAGAAACTATGAACCCGTCTATGCCATTTATGTAGCTCGAAAGATAACACTAAAAATTATCGCGATAACAAAAAGAAAATTAAAGCCCAGCGGCAAACGTTGGGCAAAAGTAATTTATAAATAAATTTTCCTTTGGTTAAAATCCTTAAAATCGAAAATCAAGTAGAGGAATAATAGAAAAAAAAAAACAATTTTGCCGTTTTTACAGGCTGCCGAAAAACTTATTTTGCGATTTTTGAAACATCATTGTCAATGTTTTTTTAGTGATACGGTCTAATGTACATTCACTAATCCACTGTATGTGAGTATGAAGCGCTCAAGTTAAAAAAAAGTTGTATGCACGCTTCGCAAAACCTTCATGGAAGAGTGACAACAGGAAATTCGTGTAGCAATTTATTAATAACAAAGAGCGCGACGAAAGGGATGGAAAGGAAGTCCAATGACAACCAACATGATATTCTTTAGTGATTTTTTAGCGCGTTTTATGTCGAGCTTTTAGGTGTTCGCTGAGAAAATGGAATATAAACGATTGGAAGTACCGACGTAGTGATAAAAAAAAAAACCAGGTATTTTTAACCTTAATTAAGAGTTCGTTATTCCGGTTGTCCTGCAGTGGTACTCATGAATAACTTAGGTTCATAGAAGAATTGCTGTTATTACCAATTTGAAGTTAGAAAATCGCTTACCTTTTAACCAGGGATCGCCAAATAACGATTATTTTCTAAATGTAAACTCAAAAAATTATACGGAAAGTGAAATTCTTCGTGTATAAGATGGAACGTGTTACATGGACTACCACGTCTATTACTTAGAAAATTTATAATATTCCTAAAAATACACATAACCTGGTTTCGAGCTCAATTAAATTGAATAAATTTAAATCTAAATTCTTAATTTTAAAAGTAATATAGTTATTTGCTGAATTTTATATTTTACTCAGGAAATAGTCGTAACTTCTTGATTTTTATTTTTTGTTTGGAAAATAATCGCTATTTCTTGAGTTTCATTCATTGCTCAGAAAGTAAGACTTAATATGGTGGGTGTTTTCAAAACAAATGTAAATAAATTAAAAAAAACGTTTTTGGTTTTATAAAAAAACATCCATAAATTAAGTTTTATTTGTTGAACGATAAATAAAACTAAAAACAAATAACATTTTTTTTCGGAGAAAAAAATAAAACCTAACAAATAAACATTAAAAGGTAAATATTTTAATAAAAGTTATACGGGTTTTGCTTTAAACATAGAATAGCATAGAACCATGAGTGCAGGTGCAAATTGTGCAGAGGAGAGATGGTAAATTACATTTATCTAGTTATTTGAGTAAAAAGCTACATTTGGAATATTCAACTCAATTTAGGTTAAATTCAGCGATAGCCAAATGAAACGATATTTATACTTTTTATTACACATTCCAAATTTAATTAACTAGACTAATATTGAAATGTAGGTCATATTTGTACAAAATTTTCATTTCATAATTATTTGTACGTAACAATTTTATTTCAATGTAAGTACGTTAGTATCGATATTTCAGAAAACAAGAATACTCAATAGGACGGCAAATTTTTCGAAAACCTTCGAAAGAGATTTTATTTCAATGCAGATGCAATTTCTGGCAAATAAAATAGCGTTCCACAAAAAATATGAGTTCTGAAAATCGGATTTTAGCAGACGATGCACATGTACTAAGATTTGAGATGGTGGTGATATCAAAATATTTGATCGAAATTAACGAAGTAATGTTTTAAAATATCTTTCGAAGTTTTACCATTGCCAAGAAGATGCCAAGTAGATGAAACTTGCGCTATCCAAAATTTGACCAAAATTAAATGCAATGCAAAAAACTATAATTAAAAGCGAAAATACTTGATTATTTGTTTACAGCGGCAGAATCTGTTTTAATTTCCAATATCCCTAATTATACAGTGTTTGCTCGTTTCGTTGTCTAAATTATTCGTCAACTTGTTTGTAGTATTGTTGACTATTTCGTATTCAACCTTGTTCATTAATTTTTAATGAGTAAAACAACCCTCTCGCCGTTAAAAAAGTTCAAAATTAAGTAACATGTTTTATTTATTTTTCTTGTTTAGTAATTCGAATGCCTTTTTAGAAAAATATCTTCTAAAAGCTTCCATTTCGTTTTCATATTTTGCTTTATGTTATACAACCAAGGTACTATATTTATTCAAAATTATATCGTGGATAGGAAAGTACCATATTCATCTTATAAATATTCAATAGGTGGCAACCACCTCATTCAAAAGTATTTGGTTGCTAATGAATTTTTAACAGCTCTTTTTAAAAATCCCTTTAGTTTTACAATTTGAAATTACATAGCATTTGCGGGAGTTTTTATATGTAACTAAAAAAGTTCTCAAACAATTTTTTAAGAATTTTAAAGTAGACCTTTCCAGCTCACACTGTTTTGCAATACCAAGTGTTTTTGTTTTAAATATATTAACAAAAAAAAAATATTTTGATTTATGACATTTTCAAATTTATCTACGTAAGTTTTCTTATGTTTCGAAATATTTTGACGGAGACATTATAACATAATAAATTTTATAATTGGGAAAACCGCATTTTATAATTGGGAAATGCGCATTTGTATATTTTTCTTTGTTGAACCCAATTTGTATTAAATAAATTGTTTCGGTACACAAATACATACATCAAAGTTAATGCGATGTTCTTTTTTGGAGCACAAAACAACAAAAACAACAAAGTACGGCGGGTATTAAATAGTCATAAATTAAAATAATTAAAACTGCTAATTATGTACAAATTTCAAAACAATCGGTACTTTCGACTAATGTTTTTCTTTTTCCATGAAACTCAAATATGCTCTTTCTTGATCAAAATAAGCAGACACGTACTTTTCTTTTGGCTGGAAAACTTTTTTTTTTATTTTTCCGAACAAATTTGTGGCCACGAGTTAGCAATAATTTTTTTCTTTTGCATTTTAATGTTCAACTAATTATGGACATTTGGATAAATGAACTATCGAAATTGGTGGGCTTTTAGAGACGTTATATGCATTAAACAAAAAATTTTCAAAATTTTTTTTGTCCAAAAAAAAAAAAATACGTGTCTCATAATTTTGACCACGAAACAACATTTTCGAGTTTCATGAAAAAACACATGACCGTAATGAACCTTTTTTTTTAAAGAGAATTGTTCGGGATTAAATTTTAACTTACAGATATTTTTATATTACTTTAGGTAATTGCGCCTTGAGGTAAAAATACCGAAATATAGCAATATTGGTATTTTTACTCTGCATATACTGATATTGTTTAAAAATATCGACATATTTTATTTCATTTGCCCATCCCTAGACTGGGTCAGAATTCAGTGTGTCGCTTCTGCTTACTTATGATATTTTTCGACTCTGACGTTGCTTGCGAGCCCATCTATGATCTTAAGTTATGGAAAATTAGTCCAAATAAATAACTTAAATTTTGTTTGGAAAGTTTTTTATAAAAGCAAATGAAATGCTTCGGCGACTTGGAGACGTGCTGATAAAATTAATGTATCGTTGTTATATAGACATTTTGACAAACGCATACCTTTCTTAAAAATGTATTTTTATGCATTGAATATGAGCCCAATTAAAACCTACATATTTAAATCCGTATTTTAAAAACAGTTTGCTTTCAGCGCCACCTAGCCAACCAATCATTTATTTGCAAATCAATTGCGGGCGCCCCCTTGCGGCTAACACTTTTAGAATAGACAGCTGGGAAAGCTCCATTACTTGCCAGTGAAAGTTCTGTCGAAATCGATGTAGTCGTTTTAACAGTTTTATTTTTACATATAAACACATTTGCTTACACCTAGTAGTTTTAGTCGAAATATCAAAATTGTTTAAGTGCTTGCATGCAGATTATTTTATCACCTATTTCTTTTTGCATGCGACATGCAATTTGCTATGGTGCACTGCTTTCGCCCATCCTTGTACGGAAACATCAAGCGAACATAAATATTTTGATATTATCTACAAAAGATTGTGTGTTTGTCGTATGAGATTTTCATTTGCATATACGAGTATGTGCAAGTGAATTCTCTTTACTCCCTGCAATTTAATTTTGAGTATCTTACTTTCTTAGGAATAAACTTGACCACTCCCTCTTGCTTCTTTAGCTTGAAATTTTCTTGACTTTGCTATTTCCTTGTGCAAATATTGATAAATTTTAATTAAATTCTAACTCATGCATTCAAAACTTTATACAAATTCTTATACATAGATACATGTGTACATAAATACATACATACATTAATACCACTTGCAGTTACACATAAATCATATTTCTTGCGGTGCGAGTGAATTGCTATCATTATATATTATATATTTGCAAGTGTATGTATGTGTGTGTGTGTATGTGTGTGCGTATTTGCCTTGTATGCATTGATATTATTTATTTGCGTTTATAATAAAGGATTTGTTTACTCAGCTTGTTCCTGGTTGCATTTCGCTTGCATTTTCGGTTAAAATTTGCAAAGCTGTTATTTTTGACTATGCAATAAATTCATATTGTTCTTCCTGTCTCTTTCTTTTTCACAGCACAAAGTGCAAACGTAAACAAAATGTGCATATTTTTGAATAAATAATTGTTGTTATGTATATATTTTAAATGCGAAACTTACGTCGGTTATCCAAAATTAATTGCCTATCTTATTGTAGGATTTAAAAAATAAATTAAGATTTTATTCATTACTTGTATTTTTTGAAGAATATTTATCGTTTTTAAACACAAGGAAACTAAAATTGCTGCATTTATAAATTAAATGTTTGAAAATATTTTAGGTTTGTATACCAAATTTATCTGCCCACTGATATTCGTGGCGGTAACTTATAAAAATAAAAAAATTTCGTTTTTTGAGTAACTGTCAAACATAATTAGCTCAAATTTAATATGCAGGATGGGGTTGCAAAAATAAGTAGATGGAATGAAAAAGATTTTGAAATAGGTCTGACAACATCAACTCAGAAGCAAATAAAAGTTTCACTATCAAACTTTATCAAATTTGGTATCAAATTAGCATTGGGTTGGAGATGGAAAGGCGTAAGTCAGAAAAAATAAAAAACTTGAGCAAATGAGTGTGTGTGGAATAACACAGATATATCTCTTTAACTACTGCCTCAAATTCTACCGAATTTCGTACACGTTATTGCTTTTAACCGTTCGTTTACCTTTGGGTAGAATCTACCCAAAATTTAAGGTTAAATGAAAATATAAACAATAAAAAGTTTCGATGGAGCTCAAATTCAATGTCTTTCTCACAAAACTATACTTGAAATAGTTGAACTATTTTGAAGGCCATGTAATCCCACTTATATTATATGTAAATGTGAAAATTTGTGTGTTTGGGCCTAAACAGCGGGACGGAATTGTACAAAATTTAGCACACAAATAACTGATCGGTAAATAAATAAATTCACTTATTGCTATATAATGACTGCATGAATATATCTGAATAAGATTTTGCACATATATTCCCCGTTATATAGGTTACCATAAACAATTTTTATAGGGAGTTGCCACCTGTTTTAATGATTACATTCAATTAAAGCAATGAATGAAATCCAATATTGAAATATGGCTATAAAAAGAAAGAGGCTTAATTAAGCGCCATTTCACAAATGTTTTGAAAAAAGGTGGCCACCTGTTAAATGCAAAATAAGTTAATTTAAAAAAAAGGTTACCACCTGTTAAATGTTAAATGCAAAATATGTGAATTTAAAAAAAAGGTTACCACCTGTTAAATGTTAAATGCAAAATAAGTTAATTTAAAAAAGTTAATTACATTTAGGAGACGGTTGCCACCTGTTTAAAAAATTACTTAAAATTATAATTAGTTAAACCAAATATTGAATGATGATCCTTATACGAAAAAGTTTTTAGAAGACTTATGTAATTTCAAAAATAAGTTTGGAAAGGGTTGCCACACGTTTAAAAAATGAATCAAAATTATAATAAGTGAAATTAAATGCATTTAATTTTATATGCAAACTCCATAATGCTTTGATTTTCTTCTAAAAAAATATTGCCACTTGTTTATATGAAAATTAAGGTAATTATAAAATTAGGGAGCAATATCAGTGCCAAACTACAAATTTAAAAAATGCGTACTTTCAGAAATAATTTTGGAGAGGGTTGCGACCTTTTTAAAAAATTACTTAAAATCATAACAAATATTGAAAACACGGGTCTTATAGGAAGGAGTTTTAATAAAACTTTATTTTCAAAACACCCTGGAGAGGGTTGCCACCTACTTCAAAAAGAAAATATAATTCGATTATTTGGTTAAAGAAATATACGGCATGGGATTCAAAGGAAGTAGGGTTAAGAAGACTTAATAATGAAAATTACACTTCTAAATGTCACCACCGTGTAATAACGTTTTGCATTTTTAGCAATAAATTAGGTTTCACTAAACCTGAATGGCATAGCAAACTGCCCAGTTGCAAATCAGAAAAGTTTCAGACACTAACCGTAATCCCCCCGATTAGGGGTAAATTTTTTTTTAAATAGTAAAACAATAAAAACCTAAACTAACAATGTATTAAATGTTATTACATTTACTGAAATTATTTATTTCCTTTCCGTTACATTCGAATCAGTAACGTTAAACCGAATGCCATCAGAACAAGGCCGCTGGTAAAAGCCAAAATAAATCAATATTTCAAGTAATTTCTTCGACCGAAAGTACAATTTTTATAAAATCGAATGATTACCTCAAGTTCAGTAAGCGCTTTTGTTTTACAACTACAACAATCTGAATATGATATCCTATGCCGAAATGTGAGACGTACCTACGTCGCAAAATAAAGAGTTAAACTTGAACAAATGGCGTTGAAAAAATAAGGCTTCCGTTCAAATAGACTATTTATCAAATTTCGATTGGAAACTAGGCACTTTTTTACCCATTTGTTTTACGACACTCACGGTTACAGAAAATATTTGAAAGTGTAGGAAACTTCCCTCCCTATCGTCTCGCTTTGGCAATAATTCAATAGCGTTTCCTTCAAAAGTATTTAAATGGAATGGAATGAAAATGAGGTAGGTGGGAAATCTGAAACCGGAACTCCAAGCACTCTGGCATAGAGAAAAATTATAGGGAAAAGGCAAGGATGTGATTCTTTGATTACTTTGAGAAACTCGCGGACGGATAGAAAATGAACGTTTTTCATTTTCATTACATCTGACAAAAACACACTCCATTTTAGCCTAGATAAATCAGGGCATCAGGGCAGATACAGAGAAAATGCTCTATGACATTCACATCCACCGCCCAAGATGTGAATATCGGATCAGCCATGGTGGCCCCTATGAATTGCCTCCTATAATTAACCCCAGAACTGGTTTTGTATTCGGCTAAGAACTGTCACAAAAACAACAAACATGGCTCGTTTGACTACTTTCTCTTCTGCCTAAGAAGAAGTTTCGTCTCTCTCTCTCCGGTCTTTTCACGAAGCATTTGGTTATCTTGCAGGTGTCGGCAGTACACTACCCCTTTCCAAGCGTCTTACTAATGACATTACCACTGACTTACCAAACAGTGCCTGTTGTGTTTCGTACTATTTTTGGTTGGGATGTAATAGTATATTTCGAAGACCCGTAGGTAGTTAGCCAATTCGTCAGCAAGTTCGTTACTTTGAACACCGCTGCCTCGGCGAAGTTTCTTGGATGAATTGCGAAGGGAACTCGGGCGTAGCTCGGCACTATTTCGGGATTAGTTCATGACCATTCCAAATAGTTCGAACTGTTCTCGAAATTTTTGCGAAATTATCGCGGAATGGGTTTGAAGCAGTCCCGAAATGGGCCATAAATTTGTCCGTATTTCAGGACTTGCAAAAATTTCTCTCACCCCAAAATGTTGTATCTGATACTTTTATGATATAAGTCTAAAGATAATAGTTACTGTTCCCATTCATAATTGTTCAGGAAAACCTGTACAAGTCTCGAGATAAAAGTCTTTTGAAGTCTTGCAAAATTCGTCGCACTCAAAATTATAACCAAAATTCTTCTACAATTTCAGTCTCAAATTAGGAGTTATCGGTGACTATAAATTTCTTTATCATCCCTTATTAATTATTGATTGTCTTCTATTACTTTCCCATATTAATAGTTGTGTTTCTTTTTTGTGTAGTGTTGTCAGTCTCAAAAATGTCAAAGTAGAAAATATATATGCGATGAGGCAACGAAGACCCTGCGTAAGGAAGATGACAGGATTTCTTTGATATATAATTCCTTTTGAGGGGGAAAAAATCTGGACTGAATGGTTTGATATTAGATACAAATTTACATACATGCATTTTTAAGGTGTGTATTTTTGTAAGTACATAGGAAGAAAATCGCTGAATCGGCAAATAAAATACGCCCCGAGCTAGTGACAGCGGACGCATCCAAGCAAAACGAAGAAAACGAAAATGAATTAGAAGACAACAAGATAAAGAAAAAGGATGAGGCGAAGCACAGTGCTAGTGTAGGTAAAAGAAACACCAGGTGCAAGAGAATTCAAGCCCAGCACTAGTTGCAAACCGTTTTTTTTTTTGGTTTTTTTTGCAACATCAGCTACGCTTGCACTGTTCACTGGCTGGCCACAACCAGCTGACACAGCACTTTCTTTTGCAACAGCTTATCACTGCAATGCAGCCAGGAGTTGGCACATTTTTTCGTTGTTGAGCATAAGAAATTTCATAAAGACGAAAATTTATTTTTTTGTTTTTTTTTTTTGCTTTTTTTTGTTTTTTTTTTGTTTTTACATTTCACTTTTTGTTTAAGTGATTGTGAGAAATTTTGTGGCTAGCAGCGAGCATACACAGTTGGTAATTTTGTGGCAAATGCAATTTGCATGCGCACACACCTTGGAATAAGTAAAGTGTCGAATTTTGAAATGAAATGGAGAGGACATTGAAATTCTAACAAAAATAACTTTCAGTTTGCAAAGCGTAAACTAAATGAAAGTCAGGGAAGAATGAAGAGAGTTGGCTAGGAAATTGTGAGATAGCAGGGAGGAATCAAATGAAGTGTGCATGGCATATCCTATAAAATTTCCATGTTTTAAATGAAATTCACGCTCGAGTTGATAGCGTGCTGCAATTTGCTGAACCAATCACCCTGTAGGGAAATGAATTGAGTTGAAATGAAAATTTTGCATCGCTTATGGTAGATGCTTTCGCTTTTGCTGGTCTTTGCAAATACTGAGTGATCTTGCATTTAAGCCCTTCACTCTAGTAGACCCAGCAGATCCGGAAAGAATTCCGAAAGTTAACTCAATTCACTTGTTCTCATGCAGCTATGTTAACGATTTGACTTAAGTTTTCCTCAAAGGCTGTGGCTGGGCACACTAAAGAATTTCAACAGAGTATTTAAAAAGAAAAGTCTGCGGTGCAAATCTTAACCCCACTAAAAATTGGAGTGCATAATAGAAGAAAATGATTTGACCACCCACGATAGTCGATGTAGTCGGATATATCGTGGCTTTACTATAACGGTCTTTGACTTTGCACACACAGCATCCAAATTCATAAAATATATAAAGAAGAATTTAATGGATTTATTTAATAAACGAATATCGACTAATAAGTAGCTAAATTATTTGAAATTTAAGAATTCTACATATAGAAAAGCTACAAGCTAAGAAACGCAACTGTCGTTGTAAAATAAGCTGGTTAAAACAAAATATACCAAAAAAATCTGATTGTCTAAACATAAGAAAAATTTATATGAAAACTAGAAAAAACCTAGCAGTCGTAATCCTGTCTAAAATTATTTATTAATTACTCTTTGCGAGCAGTTTGACACTCATGTTTTAATATTTGAAAACGTTGTGTGTAATTTAATTAAATTCGGCTTTTCAAGCGGGTGGCAACCGACCTTATACTGAAAGCCTTTTCCTCTGCGAATGGAACAATTTCAGGTCATATTCGACTTTTTAAACAGGTGGTAACCCTCGTAAAGTTAGCCATTAGCCTTCATGCCTAGGTGAACTGTTTGACACCCATATCTTAATATTTCATATAACTCATGTGTAACTTACTTAAATTCTACTTTTCAAGCTGGTGGCAACCTTCTTCAAAATATAGCTAGCTATACACCTTCTCTTCAACGAAGCGAATCGATACTTGTATTTTAATATTATATACTTTTGTACAATTTAATAAAATTAGACGTTTCAAACAGGTGGCATTCTTTTGCAAAATATATGTAAGAACCTCGCCTAGCCGAACCATTTGACACCCATATTTTAATATTTCGTATAACTTTTGCATAATTTAAGTTCGACTATTTAAACAGGTATACAAAAAGTTGGCTATAAACCTTCTCTCCGAGACGAATCGCTTCGTTACCATATTTTCATATCTTATATGACTCATGTATGTATATTTTGATTAAATTTGATTTTTCAAATCATAAAATTTACTATTTGCTTGTCATCTTTACCAAATATTTAAGTACAGTTAACCAATCTAATAATAAAAATTTGGGGCCTTCACCATAGCTTGATGTTAACCAAGGTAATACTTTATTTTTTTTTACCCAAATTTATGACTTGCATACAAAAATGTGGACCGAGGTTTTAAGATTTTTACTTATTGTATTTTGTATGATTCTTTGTTTTGAGCACAAAAGTTTGAATAACTCGCGGCTACAGGGTCTGGATTCGGATTTGCTACCGTAAGAACTCATCCGATATGTATAAGTCAACATCGTGCCTTAGAAATGAGGCTTAGACCATACCGTCAGGCCACCCCACCCACTACATATGTAAAAGAGTTACTTATAATAATGTTAAGTCGTCCTTTGGGCTTCACACACGTTTACCGAACACCAAAAGCAAAACGCATCTTGTGCATTAGCAACTTTGCCACAGCACGAATCAAATTGTCTTAAGAGAATCAATGTTCGGAGATCTTTTGTGGCAAACCATGCCCTCTTAAATATCTGCAAGTTTGAATCCATTGGTTCCAAATCAGGATTTCCAGAGGACCATTCTTCAGGAATGCTGACAAATTATTTTGGAGCGAGGTTTGCGTCATTTTAGCTCTGTGGGCCAGCACAGAATCTCACTGGAAAGTCCACGACTGGTTTTGGAGCAAGGAATGTTTAAAAAGTTTAACAATAGTTTCTTTGAAAACTTTGGCCTAAATATCACAGATTGTTCGCAGCTGTGTGTCAACTAGAAAACGATTGAACTTCAGCTCCGTTCATGTTCGGCCATCAAAGTTCTGTTTACATTCAGCTCAGATCAGCTAAAATTGGCTGCACAGTTCCGTTCCAGCCTAAAAATCGGTATTCGGTCGTTCTCTGGTGATTACACTTTTCAAGCCTTTACATTTGCCCTGCACCGTAAAATATTTATCAGCGTAAAATATTTTAAGTCTCTTTTATTTATTGAACGCATGGACTTTTACGAGACATTCATTACCCGGGCCATGATTTTCTGTTTTCATTCCACACTTAGATAGCACTATATTAGCGATATGATTTTCATCATCTGACTAATCCAAGGTGATAGCTGAAAAATATTTAGAATTCCCAGTATATGCTAACGCTTTATAGGTTGTATATATAATTTTTTTTATTATTAATAATGGGAACTTTTTATAAGCCCGCCCAAAAATTCCATTAAACAAAATGCACCCAAAGAAAATAGTTATTATAAAAAATGGTTAAATAAATATTGAATTTGAATTATTATTTGTTTAAATTTACAACCTATATTACTTAGTTATACTTATAGTGAAAACTTTTTACAAACCATTTATTTTTTATTGACATTTCAAATTTTTTAAGCAGAATTTCCTAAAATAAAATTTTAGTATCACAAAGTGCAAGGGAAGGCAAATCCATACAAGGTGGTGTTATAAATACAGCTACAAAATTCCTATGCATTTTGTTTTTGTTTCTGCGTAAGAGTTGTCAAAATTTAAATACATTTTGTTTTTGCCTTTACGGCTTTTGAAAGCTGATACGCAAAAGCAAAAACTAAATACATGTAAGTAAATAAAAAAATCAAATCAGCTGCTCTTATGCCATCACCTTCTATAAATTCGCCTTGGTGCAAGGCTTGCTGCTGGCGGTTTCGCTCATTTTATTTCATGCTCGATGCTTGCTCTAATTTTCATTATATGGAATTAAAAGATCAATACCAACAGCAAAACAAAAGCCTGAAATGTTTTTCCAATTAAAATTTGTACTTTGTGTTAAAATTGAATGTAAGTACTATAAAAATGCATATGCGAAACAGTTCTAAAAATCTTGATACAAAAATTTTGACTCAGCATATTCGGCGACTTTACCGAGGCATATTCTCACAGGTAGAACGGATAAATGGTTAGTCTGTGAGCGGACTAAGTATTTGAAGGTTTTTTACTACTCCAGAAGCCCTAAAGTTTGTCGTTATAAGAAAAATTATAATATTAAAAAATTAAAAAATTAAAAAGAAATTATAAAATGAAATCAATTTAAGGGTGCTCACTTATTTTCAAATCGGCTGTTATTATAAGTACCACTGACCACTGGCCAGACAGAGTTTGAATTATTTCACTTCGTTTACCTCTACTTATCATAGTTATCAATGCCCTATTATCTAACTTTTAGTGATCCCCGAATATATTAGAAATGCTCCTGATTGCCATGCAAGACTCCACCTTCACCTCCGTCATCAAATCCTCTTAGCCACCTACTAAACGACTAACCTTTCTAAACACAAAAAACCTTTAACTGCAAACCACTGGCTGCCGTTTTCTGTTCCTCTAAGGCTAGAAGAAAAAACAACCCCCTGCCAATTCAGTGCAAACTTTTCACGCCATGTCGTTGCCCCTACCGCCCCCTCGTTATTTGCGTAATTATAAATTTGTGTTTTTTTTTTTTGGTTTATATTGGTTGGACGAAGGTTGCGAGCAAGCGCCATACCAACAACAACAAAGTCAAAGTTGGTCACTAAATTCTATGCTACTAAAATGGCTCACATAAAGGACAAAGTTATTAACTTGAAATATAAAACCTAATAAAATCGTGTTATAAATCAGACGCCATGAAAAATTTATTGGCATTTAAAGCAGAGGGCAGTTAGCGTACAAAAAAAGGCGTACAATAAAAGGCTTGCAATCATAATTAACGCCACAATAAAATATTCGCATAACGAGGTAAATTGTTTATTCTAAGTGTTTGGGGAGTTGGTGGCGTGCAAAAGTGATGCAACAGTTTAGCGAGTTTTCATAAATTATTGGGTAAAATTAAACCCAAAACTTTATAGCTTCTCATTCATAATTTAAAATTAAATGAGCGTACGTAAAAATTGTGGGGCGATGACGTGGTACGGGTACTTTGGGTTTTATTCGTAAATGTGGATGTATATTTGTTTGGAAGTAGCTATGCGAGGAAACCCACAATAGTAAACCAGTACAGTCAACCAATTAAATAGCAAATAACCACTCAACTTTAACAGGTACTAACGCCGTGGTTATGCTCCGCGGCCACTAAGTCACCGCAATTGTTTGCGGTGGTTATTTTAGTGATAAAAAAATTTAGATATGTATGTATGTACATTAATAGGTATATAATTATATAGGGTGGTCGTCCCTATCTTTTTAAAGAAGAAAAAAAAAACACAAATTACACTTTTCGGGTGAAACTCAGCGAGCTGTAGAAAATATCCTTAGAAATTACATTGAAATTTGAAATAGGGGTTTTTTCGCCTCCGTTGAGTTATTTTGGCTTACGTTTTATTAAGGTCGCTCCAAGAAATAAAAATGTATTTTTTTTAAAATAAGTTTGTACAATTTTTTACAGCTTTCTGGCATTCATTTTCCAGGCTCATAACTGTTATAAGTTTTATCACAAAAACGTTGCTCCATACCAATTATTAGACAAGATTTTATTTATTTTTTATTTCACCGATAAGAGTTATGCACTTCAATCTATTTTTTACGTTGTCCAATAATTGTTATGTAGAATATATATTTTTTTCGTTGCCAATAAGATGTATTTTTATGATGCTCGATAACTACACATAATATAGAAGACATATTTTTTACGTTGTTAGTAAAAGTTATTTCTTGCGTTACATTTTAACTGTTAGCAGGATAAATATTTCTCCTAATTCCCACAAAAATTATTTTACAACAATTATTTTTATTTTTATTTTCATTTTTAACACTTATTTTCGAACGTTTATTTTATATACAATCTCTTAATTATTGTAACATAATACTGTTGATAAAGATGAAGATGGTGATGGAGAACATAAAGGCTATGAAAATGAAAGTGCACAAAAATATAAAAATAAAAGAAGATACAGATACAGAAGAAGATAAAGAAACAGAGTAAATCTGAAATACACAACTCTTATCAGGCAACTTGAAAATAAATCTTGAGCTATAAGACATTTCAAGCAACGCAAAAATAAACCTGATAATATTATTAACGACATTTACCAAGCAAACTCTTATCGGCAACATTTAAAATATTTGTCATCAAATAACTGTTATGAAACAAACTTTTTGTTAAATTTCATATGTAAGCAAAGCCTTCGATCTCGAAAAACTATGCTTGTATTTAATTTGTTCGGTGCGACCAGTTTAGCTTAATATGAAAAATTAAATTATGGTTTAAAGTTACATTACAATATGAAAATTCTATGAAAGATATTTAAAAACCACACCAGTTTTTTTTAGGATGGACTACCATTTTTTATCATTAACTTTTGCAAAAAAAACATAAAGCGAAAGTGGCAGAGCGGGAAGGGAATTTGAAAATATTGAAAATTTGTTTAACATAAAATATTAATTTACTTGATAATATTATATCTAGGTCCTATGGATGTTGAGAGTTTTTTTATTCAAAAATTTCGTGTTTTGGATGCATCTTACCTGGAAAGAGAAAAAGGAAAAAATAAGAAGTTAGTTATGAGTTCGATTTGATGAACAAATTTGATATGATTTTAAATATAAATTTTATATAAGAGAGCAAATTCTAAATAGGGCTATTACAATAAAGGAGATTTTCAAAATAAACATCATTGCTGGCAACTAAACCTTATGACATCGATTCCCAACTTTTGTCAAACTTTAATACTTTTTTATTTAAATTAATTACCAAAGCCTGCGAATATGTTGCATACCATAACATTCTTTAAAAGTCCAAATTGTATTGATCTGATTTAATTTATTAATATTTGCTTAGCCAGAACGATGTTTAAAATTTCTCAAGGTGTCGTTGCGAATTTGTAAGAAAATCGAAAAATAATGTTCTCAGGAAAATTATCTATTGTGAAGTCTTACACAAATGTATTAACGAATTAGTAAGGAAGTCTGCTCGAATGGCAAATAATTCTTGTGGGAAGCATTTTCGAGGCATACATTATTTCCAAATGCTCAAGGCCAATAACAGTTATGACAAAAAAAAACACCAACCAAGCGTAATAATTTATTATATATGTATGTATTGTATATTCTTTAATTTTTTATTCTTTTTTGTTAAAATCTTATAACAATTTGTAGCTTGATATTTGATCGAACGTATCCCTTTTTTATGTGCCTCCGAAAGACGTAGATTATTACGACAACTCCGAACACACTTAGGATTTTTGCAAGGCGATGTTTCATCTGCCGTAAGGCGATCAGTATTAAATTTTCTAAAAATTCTGGATATACCGTAACAGAGATTTGAAACTGGGGCACTCCAGGCACGCAAAAGGAACTCAGATTTGTGTGATAATATTTTCATCTGCTCGTATGTTTCGGCATTTGGATTAGTGATATGAAATTGTATCAATTTCCTTCTCTTCAGCATCAAAATACCTTTCGAATGATGACTATATAATTGTTCCTAACTCGGAAGTATAGTTTAGCCGTAAAATCTGTTCCTTTTTTATAATTGCCAATTTTGGTTGGTTGCTGAATTTTTTTTGTCATTGACAACTGTGCGATCTTCGACTGGGGTTTAGCGAAACTGAATTCATTGTTCGAAATGTACAGCGTAATCAAACCACAGCGTCTTTTCGATGTCTTTATCACCACTTTTTCATAACTGCTTTATTTTGCTATACTTTCTTTAATTTTGCCAAGCCCTGTTATAAATTGCTTTCAAGGAACTTTATGGTAAATCTGTACATATGTGATATTTTCTGATTTCACTACAGTTATTAATTTATTTGTATTTAATTTGTCAAAGAGTTGGCAATCCCTAAAAATTTGTTCGAAGCTAAGCATTCCTAAATCTCTTTCGGCCCACGCCTGTTTTAAGGCTTCACTTATCTTGTGGCTTTAATTAAATTAAATTTAAATAGGTTGCTACATTTTTTCAATTCATGCCTTTTTTTTTTGCCATCCATATTGCAAACTTTATATTTTAACAGGTAGCGCCGAAGTTCTTTCAAAATATTTTGAAGATTCATCTTTCGTTTGATACGCATTATGTAAAATTAGATTTCATTGATTACTTTAATTGAATTAAAACAATAATAAAGCTGACAATGCTCTTTAAAAACTGCTTGTATGAAAAACCATTCAACGGACACTAAATATTTCGACAAATCTTATCCAAATCTAGCCAATTATTTAGCAATATGAGATTTAAAGCGACGTGTTGAACTGTAACTAAATTAAAATGAAAAATGAAATGAAAAGGAACTTCTATTTTTCCTTAACCTTTGCAAGAAGAAACTTGCAAGATCAATTACCCAATTTGGTACAGTCATTTTAAAATTTTATGCATTCGAACAAGCCACGATCCATTTTTATATACATACATACAGATTAAAAATTTCAGTACCCTAGTATAAGCGACTCCAGAGGTCGCTAAGAACATTCGAGTGATAATAGGATGTACTACGTCCCCTTTTCAAATACTTTATATTTTGATCGATTAATACGGTATTTGCAATGGATCTTTTCCTGCCAAATTTCAGCACCGCAGCATGATTGGTTGTAGAGATGTACTGGTTTTCAAATTTCAGGCTTTATGCCATAGCCCATAGCCAATATAAGTTTATATCGAGGTGTACATCTCTCGGTATGTAATTTTCTACAAATTAGTGCATTTTTTATTGAAATCGAGGAAACTAAATGCAAATAAATAAATTCAGAAATATTTCAGTTTATCTCAGCGAAAAGCTATTGTGTAATAGTTGGGCGGGGTACAACAAAAACTCTTCACCGTTTTTCCGTCTATGTGTTTCTTTAGGCGAATTTAAAACGTTTGCGTGAACATCACTTGCAGTGCTGTGTATAGATGTAAAAGTGAATCTGAGAGTATTTCCGAAAATTGTTATTAATTTGTATGAGCAGTTAAAAAAATAGATTGCTTAAAAATTAAATTATATCAAATAAAAATATGACATAGATTTACCATACCGCCCATTCACTATATGTTTTGAAACCCCGAAAGTTTATGAATATAAATTTAACCGCCCGATTTTATAAACACGAGATGCAAAGGCAATTATGTACATATGTATGTGTGAGATATTGATCGGTGGTTGTTTTTTTTTTAAAGATTGACATATTTTATAAATTGTCCATTACTAAATGTGCGACATACCAAATATGTACATACATCTGTACATATTAATGTATGAAGGTATGTTATATATATATGAGAGTATTAAAAACAGCAAAATTAATTAATACTGAATCAAATACTTAGCTCATACCAAGTGTGTAAAATTCGCAGTGGATTAACGTATTACACAAAATATTTATTCAGTGTTTATAAGACTTCAATTTGTTGTCAAATTAAGGAACAACAAGTGACATTTTCTGTCAAATTTGCATAAGTGATACAAAAATATGGATGTCAGAGTTAACTACTGTGATAGTTTTTATTTGGTTCTTTGTTTTTGAAAAGGCTAGACCATTGTAAATACTAAATATAGGGTGTTTTTTTTTTTTTTGGAAGTGCAAACCTTTAAATGGAAATTTACTTGATTAAAAAATATACCTTAATATTTGCTGCTACAGCAGGCACCCAAGGAGAAATAAAAAATATATGGGCGTTAAATTGCACAATATCGGTGTGCAGTCGGCTGGCCTTTTTTGGGAAATTACACGTTAATCAAAAACTCGACGGCTTGGAGCAGTATATGGCACTTAGTCCCGTGCTGTTTGAACAACATCTCCCCGATCAACATTCCATTCAATTCGGGCACGATATATGGTAATTGGTAGTCATGGTTACGTAGCGGTCACCATTGATGGTAACATTCTAAAGTTTTCGTCCAAAGGGTGGATGGAATTATTGGTTCTTATTTCTTTACAAATGAAAACAGCTCTGACCAAAAAAAGTGTATCAAGCAGAGAGCTTGTGTGGATGTAGAGGTGCCTACTGAATCTTTTGTATATTCTCTTCCTCCAAAAGCAGTAATTTTGCTTACATGCATGACCGAAAATTAGTCCCATTTCCGACTACATGGAGCACAAACGGTAACAAACCCGAACTAAAGCGTAATTTCTTAATAAAATTACAAAAATTTGCCTGCGTGGTTTTGGAGTAAGTTTATTCTTGCTGAAATGACAAACCAAACTAAGCACAATTATCGGACCAATTTCAAAGTAGGAAGGTATTTAAGCCATAGATTGGTTGATAACCTTGCCAAACAGGACTCTAAAACGGAAACACAGAGGGATACAATGCAACCGGTGTTTAGCATTAGAAAAAGGGTTGAAACCGAAATCAGTAGCAAAAAGGTGTGGATGGGAAATATATTACACTCGACGATTCACTAACTGTAAATGTCATCCAATCATACAAATATGGCTAAGATACTTGAAACCCATAGAAAACTGGATGTCTATAATTCGGGTAGAAATGTATGACATAGCGTACTGTGCGTACTTTAATACCGGCCCCATTCGACGGATCCCGGACATTGTCTATTAGAGTGTGGGTTCCAGGAAATGGCGAAGTGCCCCAGATTGAAATTTTGACCGCGGCAAGCAATATCGAAAATAAGTACAAAATCTTTGATCGCATAGCGGTTGCCCCTCGGCAGGCAATGACAGCTCGTCGAGTGTATTTCTGTCGCGAAAAAACTTCTACTAATATCATTTGCCATTCGGAATAGGCGTATAATTGTCCGCCTCTCAATTTGTGGTCGCCCAGCAGTATCTAACTCAGCTGCTTTCTTAGACGACTGTGTTTCAGCTTTTCAATCAGCGTATCAAGTAGCTTTTGATTCTCGTCAGCAAGATGTCGGCGTTATAAGGAAAACTTTAAAATCAGATTTACTTGTCGATAAGAAGCTTTCATGACTCTGAGTTTATGCAAATCGATTTAGATAATGAAAGTACCCGTAAACAAAAATAAGTATGTATTTCGATATTACATTTTTGAAGCGTTCCAATATCATTGACACCTACTACCCCATATTTAATTCGTCCTTTTCACGGCTGCACGAAATGGCAGACTTGGAAGTAATATTTGATAATAAGCTTACATTTGTTAGTCACAAAAGTTTTTTTAATACGAAATCTTATGTCATATTTGCTTTTATCAAGCGTTCTCCGAACCCTATACGCTAAAGCTTTTGTATAATTCCTTTATACGTTCGAAACTTTCATTTCGAAACTCATTCATTTGGTCTCCATATTAAACGTGTTATGCTGCTTGAATTGATCAGATCCAGAAAGTATTCTTACTCTTTGCGTTGCGTAACTTACAATTCTCGGATCCTATTCCATCCTACGAATCACGATGCTTATTGATCAACTTAAAATCATTGAAAAAACATAAAAAGTAATCTCATCTTCGTCTTTCATTTTCGATTTGATTTGTAGTGCTGTTGACCTTACCGCGCTCCTTGGCAGGATTTTCTTTAATATTCCGGGTAGAGGTCTACGCAGTGCGGACTTTTTTCATGTTGGTATTTTTGAAGCTCTTTATGCTCGGAATGCTCCTATTACACGAGCCATAACTGAGTTTAATAGGATCTCTATATTTATTGAGATAGATTTCTCATTTTGAAAAGTTTGATTTCTGAAATCCCTGAATACTTTTTGTAAATAGTGTAGTTATATTATCGAAACTTAATAACTCTCAACTTATAATTTTGCCACTAACCTTATACGAATATTTTTTTTTATATCAATGACTTGATAAATAAAAAACAAAAAAAGAAATCAAGGTGTACACCACAAATTTTAGCAGAAGTTTGCCTAACCAACGAAATCTGTAATGTAAACGTCTACTCAGGAATAATTTAATGAGCTCAATACTATTTATTTATTAGGATGTTATTGAAAAACAACAATTACAGCGATAGAAGTATTAGCTGTTGCTCCGAAGATGACCAAATCTCCTCATTAGACTCCCTATTGCTAGACTTCTATGGTAGAGAACGTGGAGTCCAACAAATTACCTTGAGCTCATAAAATAATTATTGGTTATATTAAAAAAGGAAATTTACTCGGACAAATGCAGCAGATTCGGAAGCGTAGGAAACTGCAAGGTACATTGTGATACATAAATTTAAGCGACACCTATATGAACCCATTATAGAGGATTGCGGTATGAATTCCAGATACTAATGTAGATTTTATAATAATATTTATTTCGGAAGCTGGATTCAAGGAAGTTTTTTTAATAATACTAGTTTTTTTTTGTTTTTTATTTTATTTGGGTAATATTACATAGTACATCTCAAACTCGCAATGCTCTGGGAACGAGCACAATAATCATTATCATAAAATTAAACCTCTGAAAAAACCACCATACCAAAGTCATGTATCCGGATTTCCCACAAATCTATAGCGCAGTGATATGGAATTTCCACATAGAAACATTGATTGCACTCAATATCATCTCCACACACTCACTCTGTGCAAATTTAACGAAGCCAGGTAAGGAAATGTTTTGATTTAGTTTAGCCGTACACGTCTGACTTATGCAGCTCCTCCACAATATGCTTTCAAAATCCATTTAGTTGACAATAAATAACTGAAAGCATGCATGGATAACTAAAACAATAATAAAAATGAATAGAGCGTGATATGAGCGAAATAGTAAATGTAGCGCCACAATCACAAAACCCACGAATAGCTTCTAACCAATAAATGTATCGACAAATAAATGACATAGGTACATAGAGTAAGCTAAAAGTTAGAAGGATGGGAGCGATAGGGAGTCAAATCAGCCGGAGTAAAAGTTGCTTAATGGAATGGAGAATTTTACTTTGCTTAATTACTTTGAGCCAACCGATAGCAACTCATATACAGACGCAAAATATGTAGACAAAACCAACAGTGATGTATCGGTGAGTCAAGCAAAATAAAATTACTAAGCGAATCAAGAAGAGCTAGAAAAGTAGAAAACAAAAAACAAAAAAAAAACAAAAAATCACGAAAGCAAAAATAGTAAACGTAACTGCCACTAAAGCGCTAAGCTAACTGACGATCCCTGTGGCGAGCGAGTGTTCAAATAAGTATACCCTGTCGGAAATAGAATTACATTAGCAGCAATTTAAAAAGTACTTTTTTTACCAATTACAAGTGATTGAAGTTATTTCTTTTAACTTGTAAGCAATAAACTTTATTAACATTGCGATGTGCTAGGAGCAAGTCAACTATATGACTCTGCATTTCATTCCAACCCCTTTGATTTATATTTGACATAAAGGACATCAAAATTCCAGGGATTATAACAGTTACAATTTTTATTATAAAAATCGCTCGTTAACGATTATTTTTAAGTTTTATTTAATTACTCAATAAATAACAGCTATTTTCGATTTATATTTAACTACTCATTAAGCAGCAGTAACTTTTTATTTTTAAATCAAAAAAAATTTAATATTCTTTGCGGAAATTTTCGTCGTTTTAACATTTTTCGTATTGGCTTTTGCAAGACAGTATATAGTGCCAATGCTCCAATCATTAGATCGTTATCTGAGTTTAACTATTGCTCAAATTTTTTATATTTCAACCTTTCTGGTACTAAACATTTATTTCAAACGCAATTAAAAAATTATTTTCTTTGTAAAAGATAAGTTGAATACTACACAATTGTTTTATATACATTAAGTTTCATTAATTGAGTTTCAATATAAATTTTATAAAACTCCATATATACTAAGATTTTGGATTGTTACTATATATTAATCTGTTCTGAACTAGTGTTAGACATTACTGAATAAATAAAATAAATAAAATAACAGTTATTCTTGATTCTTATTTCAAAATTCCCAAATAACAGTTATTTATTGCTTTTGTCTTATAAATTAAACAATAGCAGTTATTGAAAGTCATTGACTTTTATTTTTTAAGCCATACTTATAAAAAATGAATTAAATTTTTCGGAGAAGCAATAAGAATAGTAAATAATTTTTTGGTTCCCCTACGAAAAAGTTATTTTTTTGGTTCGCGAAAAATTAAAATGATTTATAAATATGACTTAAAAAACATGAGCTGGTGAATGATTTATATTGATGAATTTTATTATTATAAGTCTTCTATAATAGTTATTTTTTATTTACAAAATAAAAATCAAAAAATAAATGTTTTTTGTTTAGATTTATGAAGGAAAAATAAAAATTACAGTTTTTTTTTTTAATTTTGTATAAAAATTGCAAACAAATTTATTTTAAAATGTAATTTTCAGTTAAGTAAGAAATCAATTGGTATATTACACTTGGCTGTAGAAGATTTATTTACGTAGCGAATTTTTCAATGACAGTTTTCAGAAATAACTGTTGTTTTCCGTCCATGTGAAATTCCGTTTTTTTCAGCTGCAATAAAATGTTTTTATTTCCAATTATTTGAAATTCTGTTTTTTCAAACCATTTTAAAGCTACAAAGTTTAACTATCAACTACTTTCAAATCTGCCCGTTATTTAAAGTTATTTAAAAGTATGTAAACAAAAATTCATTTCTACTTCTATTCGGTATACGAATTAAAAATAATTACAACACTATTCCGAGCATCAAATCTCGAAAGTAGCTTGAGTGAGTATCGTTTTCTTCTAAATTAAAGTATAGGGGGTTAGTATGTACCCTCTAAGCTCAGGCGCCCAGTTTTTATATGTTTTGTATGGGTGGGGTGGTTTTGTGTTTTTTGTGGATATCACTTCATTAACAATTTCGTATTGTTTAACTGTAACGAGCGATCATTGCGTATCTTGTTCGAAAGGCGATCAATGCTGGTCAATATTTAATTTTTTTTTAATTCTGGGTTTAAAGATGTTTTTCAGAATTTTCGCGATTTTTGTTTTTTGATTTTTAGATGTTATGTTAAAAAATAACTTAAATAAAAAACTAAAAACAAATTTTTTTAATATCAAAAATCAAATCAAACTCAATTAGGAGTTTATTTCGACCGTCTTTAATTCTACATGTTTTCAACGAAATATATAACAAAAAATATAGTACACAAAATAATAATTAACAAAAACTAAAAATTCAATTTTTTAATGATATACATATGTATAATTTATTAAACATTTATTTTACTACACAGAAATGTTATAATAACACATATAAATCTTTTTTTGTTGAAAGTTAAATGAACATAGTTAATTTAACTTACATTTATTTTAAAACAGTTGGCTCCCAACTACTTTTTAAATTGGCAAACCTATTATACTGCCTGCTTTTTTCCGACAGGGTATTTACGTATATGAAGCAGTAAGTATTCCTCACTTCATAGAAGACCGCATGGCGTATGATTAACATTTTCGTATTTCTATTTTGTTTTTATAGCACGTCTCTGGTAGAAAAATGAAATGCTCAATTCTACAGTTGTTCCATACCAATGCGGGCAAGTGGAGGTCGGTTGGGAGTGGTGGCATTCACCAAATTGCATATGTAGTATGTGTAGAAATATTTACCCTCACGCTCACATACTCATACACATTTGCCTTGCGAGTCGCCTCTTTTTCATACCCTTTGCAGTTAGTAATTAGTAAATATTTTGCTGTCTACGCTAGGCGTGTCTATCGTACGCCATTAGCCGCCCACTGGTCAGTTTTTTGCTATGATTTCGATAGACTGCTGGATATAAAATATCATTCATATATGTTTTCATGTTTCACATATGTACATATATAGTGTGCATATGTAGATGTGGATTTTTTTTTGTATATGCGTTTGCGCTCGAAAGCTTTTGTTTAATCTTTTGCCCGCGTTTACCTTTAGATAACCGCAAACATTGTACTCCACTAAAGCTAAGTAATCATTAGTTAATGTGTTTGCTAAGCCATGTTGCATTATTTGTTGTAGCTGTATGTGTGTTTGTGCAAGTAATAATGTAATAATGCTGTTATGGCTAATCGTTGAATAATGTACTCATATCTTTGATTAGTGGAAGGTGGAACGACAACAAAACTGAATTATGAAGAATAGGGGTTATAGTTCGTATAGATGTAAAGGTGTCTGAATATTAATGCATGTATTGAACGTGCACCCCTTTATTCTTTTTGGATAGGAATCGTTTTTAACTCAAAAATAAAAATCTCTTCCATTGAAAAATTAAAACAAATCTACTAAACCATAGCACATAGAGTATGAAAGGAATTCGTGTACATTTTTTGCTAATTTTATAAAGGATACATATAAAAAATATGTATGTAAGTAAATTTGTAATTACCCCAAAGCGCATATATATATGTTTATACCAAGCTTCGTCTGTCCATTTGTCCATCCTTCCATCCGTCCTACTGACAACTCGAATAAATTTTGAGCTATCTCAATGGAACTTGATAAAAGTACACATTGCTCTGATCCCAAGGTAGTTTGGTAATGCAAATGTGCTAAATTGGATAACAACTACGCCCACATCGCGATGTTTTGTGAAAACCAAAAGAATGCGATATTTCCGAAACCAGTAAAGACAATTTGACCAAATTTGATATGTTGGATTGGGTTTGGGAAGGGAATACGTATGCAATTTTTTTTTTGAAAAATCGGCGTTGTCTCGCCTACTTTATAAGAAAAACTTATGTCTCCGAAATTAGTTGACCAAACTCTGCCAAATTTGGTACACATATTGCATTTGAAGTCAATAAGTAAAGTTTAATTAAAATAAGTTATAATCGGACGCCCACCGCTCATAAAACGGTAATTTGCAAAAATTAAAAAAGCGCGTTACTATAGAAGACAATTCGCTCAAATTTTATATGCAATCAAATCGACTATTGTACAAATCGTGGAAAAACTACGTCCACCCCTCATAGAACTGTAATTTACAGAAATTCAAAAACTACTATTTAAAAAACTATTAAAGCGAATTTTCTGAAATTGAATACGCAGAATGAACAACTAGTTACTAATTCTAAGGCTTATTACTGCTATTATTTTTACTAATTTCGACTAATCTTTTTTAATGCTACTTTTAATTACTACTACTTTTTTTACTAATCCCACTACTAATGCTGCTACTAATTACTATTATTATTTTTACGACTTTTTCTACCATTTGTACTAATTCTACTACTAATTACTACTACTATTTTTTTTATACTAATTTCTACTGCTATTTTTGCTTTTGCTGCTACTAATTACTACTCCTATTTTTACTACTTTTTTCCTCTATTGTTACCAGTTGTACTACTAATTACTACTACTGTTTTCACTAATTTCAACTACTGGTTTTATTTATGTTACTACTAAGTAATACAACTACTATTACTAATTTCCAATAATGTTTGTACTAATGCTACTACTAATTACTACTACTTTTTTGACTAATTTCCACTACTATTTTTAACAAAGCTATTACTATATACTACGACTAAATTACTAATGCTGCTACTAATTACTACTCCTATTTTTACTACTTTTTTCCTCTATTGTTACCAGTTGTACTACTAATTACTACTACTGTTTTCACTAATTTCAACTACTGGTTTTATTTATGTTACTACTAAGTAATACAACTACTATTACTAATTTCCAATAATGTTTGTACTAATGCTACTACTAATTACTACTACTTTTTTGACTAATTTCCACTACTATTTTTAACAAAGCTATTACTATATACTACGACTAAATTACTAATGCTGCTACTAATTACTATTATTATTTTTATTACTTTTTTCTACTATTTGTACTAATTCTATTGCTAATTACTACTACTATTTTTTTATTAATTTCTTCTACTATTTTTACTTTTAGTACTAATAATTAATACTACGATTTTGACTAATGTCTACTACTATTTTTCTACTATTTGCACTAAACACTACAAATCACTATTGATACTACTACTACTACTACCACAGCTATTGCTTCCACTACAACTTACTACTAATAACTACTACCACAACTACTTTTTACATTTGTTACACAATACACATTTGTTGAACTCAAAATTGTTTCAACTCAGTTATTTAGTTAATTTAAGTGTAGCCATGGGCAAACCATCCCAATTCGCTATAACATTTGTATACATTCATATGAAATTACATATTTATGTACATACATAAATGCCAGCACCTAATTTAATTTAATTTCAAACACTAAACACTTTTTTTATTGCCTATTAAAAATATATACATAAGTATATTTGTGAATGCATGCACTACTGCCCAGTTACATTTAAAATACCCGCAAAGCTAGAATTACTATCCTATTGTTATCGCGAAAAAATATCGCTAAATAGCCTAAATGGTACACGAATAATGCTATGCTAAATAAGTTCAATAATTCGGTTTAGTATTTAAAACAATTTTGCATTAATTACAATTGGTCTTATGTGAATATATATATTTGAATATATATATATGTATGTGTAACTATATGTATGTATTCTCTTTTAAGCGCATTTATTGTTGGCAATAAAACTCTATTTAATTTCTTCCATAGAAATTTTATTTAAGTATTTGGTTAAAACGAAACCAGCCATTAGAAAAGCTCACGTGTGTATGTGTGCAAATATAAATGTGTAATTACCTCACGATTTTAGTTGCATGCAACATAAAACGATTTACTAATGCCGACTAAGCATTAAGCGAAAATCCTCTCTATTGTGAATTTGGTTTTCGTTCAATGTAATGGTTATATTTTCAATGAACAATTAACATGCGAAAAAACATGGGTTTCGTAAATTTATTCACGTTATATTATTTATAAATCATTTATGATCAATGAAAGGATTTAAATGCAATTTGTATAAACTTGAGTCGAAATAAATTATTGTAATTGTTTAATAAGATTATTTATTTAAATGAAAGTGCATCGAACGAGTGGATTAGATTATTTCCCAATGCATAATTAAAACTTTAATTAGAATAATCTAAATACACAAAGTTGTATTCATAAAAATAATATCAAAATATATTGGCAAGTTTTGACAATTTTGTGTTTTCTTATTTTCCTTAAATATTGTGAAACAAAAACCATTTCGACTTTATTTTAAGCCTTCTAAAATTTTATAAAAATTTACCTAATAAAGAAAACATCATCATAATATCTAACTTTTCACTCCGAATTTTAGATTAGTCTGTACAGTGCATTAAGTTTTACTATAATAAATCATGGACCTTAACGATTATAATTAAAAAAAAAAAATCAGGATTAAATCGTTACAATTGGCTTAAAATATTTTCGATCACATTTAATCGTTTTTTTGTGATTTCTAGTTTTTGCGATCGAAAAAATAAAAATCACAAAATATCGATAAATCATGATCGAGAAAATAAGAATTTCAAAACAAATATGAGATGTCATCGAAAACATGAAAATAACAAAATAACGATTTTTTAATAGTAAAAATCAATATAACGATAATTTTCGGCTCCTATATTAGAATATAAGTTTCAGATGACTAAGAATTGTGTTTTATTGTTTTTTTTAAATTTTTTTTTGCCGACGGTATTCAGCTATTTCTCGCATATAGTACAAAAGTAAATTTTTTTCAGGAGTTATGTTACCTTTCAGTGAACGGGATAAAACGGCAGATACAGTGAGGAATGCCGCGTCGCTGCGGAAATGAAAGATGCTACCCACAGAGCCGCGCTGTCATGGGTGTCATCGCGATTTGTGCGGCAGCGAAATGGGGAATTGAAGAAGGAAGCGAGGAGCTTGAGAAGCCGAATAGAAAAATTGCCGAAAATTCTATCAGTAGGAATGGCGGCTAATCGATGATTTGAAGACCGTGTCTGTTACTACCACCACTACTACTGCTGCTACTATTATGATTTCTTGTGTGCTACTAATTACTACTACTATTTTTAATAATTTCTAATAATATTTTTACTAATCTTGCTACTGCTTACTACTACTATTTTTACTAATTTCAAGTACTGTTTTCAATAATGCCTACTAGTTACTACTATTTTTTACTAGTTTCTACTACAATTTTTAATTATAATGCTACTAATTACTTCTACTGCTTTGACTAATTTCTACTACTATTTTTACTAATTTCTACTGTTATTTTTGCTAATAAAACTACTATTTTCTTCTACTAATTTCCACTACTATTTTCAATAAAACTGGTACTAATTACTACTATTATTTTACCTAATTCTACCACAAACTACTACCGCTATTTTTATAATTTCTACTACTGTTTTCAATAATGCTATTACTTGTGACTACTACTTTTACTAATTTCTACTACTATTTGTACTAATAACACAACTAATTACTTCTACTACTTTTAATAATTTTCACTACTATTTTCAATAAAAGTGGTGCTAATTACTACTATTAATTTACCTATACTACGAAAAACTACTACTGCTATTTTTATAATTTCTAGTACTGTTTTCAATAATGCTACTATTGGTTACTATAATTTTTACTAATTTCTACTACTATTTTTACTTATAATGGTACTAAATATTTCTACTACTTTTACTAATTTCTACTACTATTTTCCATAAAAGTGATAATAATTACTGTTTTCAATAATGCTACTATTGGTTACTATTATTTTTAATAATTTTTGGTATTATTTTTTATTAATCCTACTACTTACTGATACCATTCTTTTTAATAATTTTTGGTATTATTTTTACTAGTCCTACTACTAATTATTACTACCATTCCTAATGCTACTACTACTACTAAGTGCTTTTTACCAGTATTACTACTATTTCTGCCGCCAAAATTATTAATAAGTACTACTAACGACTACTACTTCCATATTTAACCCTCTTTCTCCTTATAAAGTCGGCAAAGAAATATTGCTTCTGACGCGCGATTTTAGATGCACGAACACATTTATTTTGCTCATAAAAAGTAAGCTGATTGAGACCTCCCATACCCGTACTTTAATTCCAATTGCGTCTTTGATTGAGTCACCTTTCCGAAGTGCACGATCTTTTTACTCATAGCACGCTGTCACGCTTTGCAGCGAGTTGTGTTACCTCCTTTGCCAGCCGCTCTCTTACTTATTACCGACAAGCCCTTTTCTACCGCCTGAGTATTCCATTTTAGTCTTCTCCTTTTGTATAGAAACTTATATGTATCCCACTGACCGTTGTGGTACGACATTTTATTACATTATTTTTTCTTGGTTTTTTTCTTTCAGTAATAAAGTGTAATTTAATGAGGCTATAAAAAACATTAAAAGGCATCATGATGCGGGTGAATAACTGTCAAGCATCGCTTTTCTATGACAATCAGAGTAAACTGTTTCTACTTCTTTCGTTTGCTCCCGCAATCCCGTACCAGTTGTCTGCCAAATTTTGTACTTTAGTCTACTTTGTAACACCCGTATGTCTATTATATGAATGTACTTAGCAGACGTGAGCTGGCGGATGGTTGGTTCTTATAAGAGCCTAGCAAAATTATGCTATTGTATTTGTGTATTTATATAGTACCTATGGCGAGTGTAGCTTGCCTCATCAATTGCCATTTTGGAGCATTTATGTAGGCATGCAGTTGCCAAAAATAAAATCTAAAGCTGCTTAGGCTCTTTTACACATCCTACACACGCACACACACACACACACACACACACACATAGATTACAAGTACAGCCATGGCCGTGAATAAGAATTAAATTTTGTTCCTTCCAATTCAATTTACTTTTTCAATATGCTTCGACTCCAGCGCATAACTGCCTGCCAGCTTAAATTGAGATTTTCTTAATTTTATTGCTTTCACTTTTATTTGCTTAAATGTTTGCTTCAAAATCAAAGCACCTAGAAAATTGAAAATGCGTGGAAACTTCCAAGAATGCCTTAATTTTGTACTTAATTTTTTTTATGCACACGGTTTTCGAGAAAGTCTTAACGTGTGGATTTTAGGTAGCAAGATCCAAAAGTTTCTGACCTGCGACAAAGCCAAATTTTAATGGCATTGAATTACTGGAGTTTTCTTTCCTTAAATTGCTTAATTATTTAATTTTCTTACATAAAAATTGTGTAATAAATTCTGACTGTGGACTAGAAATTTGATATGTATATATATAAAACTAAGTATCGAGCGGTGAATAAAGACACCTGGGGAATTAAACAAAGTTTACTTGCTGTGTACGGGTATTCCTGCCTTTTGCATTCCGCCGAAAGGAATGACCAAACCAACTTGTTTTCGGATTAGTTATAACTACGCTATCTAAAGCAAAACCGTGGGTTTGAATAAGATTAAAAACAAAAAAGAGCACAGTGCCGTAATCTGTTAATTTCTTCTGAAGCCCAACAGAACAAAGTTTCAGCTCAACATCCAGTTGTATGACGTAAGCGGCAAAATATTATTATATTAAACAGAAAAACCTGGTAGACGTTGTCCTGCCTATATTTATTTACTAATTGCCCGTGGTTACTAGAAAACGCATTTCGTTTTCTGTCACATATAACAGGTGGCAACCTTCATCAAAATATGAATATGAACTTTCTCTTCGCTGAGAGGAACAGTTTGACACTCATATTTTAATATTTTATATTTTTGTGTATGATTTAATTAAATTGTGGTTTTAAACATGGTGGCAACCCTCTTCAAAATATACGCAAAAGCTTTCTACTACCGATACAAATGATTTGACACCCATGTTTTACTATTTCATATAACTTGTCTTAAATTTAAATAATTTAGTATATTTTAATTAAATTTGATGCTAGTAACGGTTTGCAAAATATGTATTGAAGTAAATGTGGTTTATATTAAAAATAACACAATTTATATTTCAGGCTAGAGTCTTTTGGACGTTGTTCCATGTCTAGCTCAGGATATTATTTTATACCGACATTATTTAATGCTAGCTTAATTGTGTTGTGTTGCTTTGTCATTTGTTTGTAATGGTTTAGAAATTTGCATTCTACTTTAGAGAATGTTTATGAGACACCTTAATAAATTTAACTACCATATAATTGCTAAGCATTATTGGTTGGATATATGTAAAACTAAGAAACGTCTGATATTTAATTTTTTATAATTTATCTTATTATTTTATTTCACTTATTTTAATTGTATTCAACTTTTTTTTTAGTTTTGTATTATACATACTTTCTTTATTTGGTTTTATTTAATTTAATTTTATTTTATTCAATATATTTTACTGTTGTATATTACATTATTTATTTTGATTTGTTTTATTTTATTTTAGTTTGTTTTCTTTCTAAATCGTTTTATTTTTATTTCAGTGCATAAAAATACTAAAACCAAAAAATCAACGCCAATTAAAGTTAAAAAAATAAAACTCAACAACAAAAGAAAACATTTTAATTTTCATATTTTATTGCGTTTATTTTATTTTTGTATTACACATATTTCCTTTATTTTGTTTTATTTTATTTAACTATATTATGTCTTACTTATTTTAGTTTGTTTGTGTAATTTTATTTTATTTTTAATTTTGATTCATATTTTGATTTTTACTTAATTTTTTCATATTTCACTTTATCTTATTTTGTTATATTTTATTTTATTTTTATACTTTACGTATTTCAATTTTTTATTATATTTTATTTGAATTGTGTACATTTTATTTTTGTGTCTTACACAGTTTTTTTCAATTTAATTTGAATTCATTTAATTTTTTGTTTTATGTCATTTTGCTTCATTTCATTTTATTACACTTTATTTTTATATTTTACATACTTTTCTTTATTGTACTTGATTTTAACTCCATTATGTTTTAATTTTCTACGTTTGATTATAGTATATATAAGTTTTATTTTAATTAATTTAATTTAATTTACTTCTATGTCATATTACTTTTGAATTTGACATATTTTAATTTATATTATGTTATTTAATTTTATTAAGTTCACGCCATTTTATTTTGTTTTAATTATTGGTTTTTTTTTACACATGTAAACTCACTCTTCCCCGCTCGCTGTCTGTTCATTTCCCATTCAACACAAACCTTTCCACAAAGTGAAATGAAGAGAATGTAATTTAAAATCAGCAGCGCAGTAATTTCACAAAAGGGGTTGGAGAATTGTAGTGTGGCGTATTAGTCATATATGTATTTGATATAGCAGCTGGCAATCCTTTCAAAATGGCTGGCGTGCACTTTGTCCTCGCCGAGACAAAAAGTTAAGCATTCCTTTTTTAATTATTTGTTTCCCAGTTTAAAATTTAATTAAATTTGACTTTTAAAACAGGAGGGAACCCTATTCAAAATATACCTATTTCGTATAACTTGTATTAAATATCAATAAATCCGACTTTGGCAGCAGTTGGCAACCTTCTTTAAAATATAGCTAGCTATAAACTTTCTCCTCAGCAAAACTGTGAATAATTTTATAAAATTAAAGTTTTCAAGCCGGTGGCAATCCTTTATACGGTATAAGCCTTATCCTCAGCGAATCGACCAGTTTGCACCTATATTTTCATATCTCATATAGCATGTGTATAGTGTAATTAAATTCAGTTTTTCACGCAGGTGGCAACCCTCACTAAATAAGCATTTAATCTTTTTGCCAAGATGAATAATTTGGCACCCACATTTTAATATTTTGAATAACTGGCATATAAGTTAAATATATAAATTTGATTTTTCAAACAGGTGGCAACGCTTTCCAAAATGTATGTATATATGAACCTTTGCCTCACCAAACCGTTTCACATCAATACTTCAATATTAAATGTAACTCGTGCATAATTTAATTAATGTGAACTGAACTTTTCAAGAAAGTGGCAACCCTCTTCCAAATATAGCTAGCTAAAAACAGTATCTTAAGTATCGCGAAATGTTTGAAACAAACATTATAATATTTTGTATACTTATTGCAGTTTAATAAAAGACTTTCAAATAGGTGGCATCTCTGTCCAAAATATATGTATGGACCTTCTCCTTGTCGAGACGAACCGTTTAATATCAATATTTTAATATTTCATTTAATTTGTACAATAGAGTACAATAAAGTACAATATGTAAGATATAAAAATAAAATATAATAAGATGAAATGACGCAAAATCAAATAAAACAAAAATTAAATTAAATACAACAAAATATGTTATTTAAAGAAAAAAATCTAAAAGATAATCAACTTTGGAAGCGCAATTTTCGCATTTTGTATCCCTTGTTTAAGATTTCGTCACCATATATCAAAATGTAAAGGCGAGATCGAAATATTAACTTGCTCAGAGTGTTAAGCGATTTAGTACTTTAGTACGTACGGAGTGAAGGACGTATAGTTGTAAACACTTCAGATGAGGACACAAACCGACCACGCAAGACCACTAAATATTAATAATTTTACCCCAAATTTCAAAATTTCAGGATATGGTTCTTAGCCATAATGAAAGCTAAAAAGTCATGGGCCTCAAAAAGGAAGCGCTTTCGTTTTCTTTTTCTTTTTTTGATCAGCCTAATTTACATGAATGCATGCACGTAAATTTTTTATGAAACAATTTATTTGAAATTTTCCAAATTTTTATTATTGCAAAGCACTGTTTTAAATACTTTTAAAGAAGTTTACTGTCTAAAGTAAAACCTTAGCTCATCAAATAGCAGTGGAACCCTAATATTGCTTTCTATTTGTCAAGAGACTTTTTTGTATTTTACGATTAGCAAAATTTAAAAAATTCATTACCTTTTCGACTCGATGTCCGCTTTTTAATTCCGTGCAAGATAGTTTCTATTTCCATGATAGATTTTAAACAGGACTTTTTTTTTGCAAACATTAAAAAAAAAACCAAGGTAATTTACATCACCTTCTGTATTTACTTTTTTGTTTTTTGTAAATTACAGCTATATAAGAGGCAGGCGTGGCATTTGTTCGATTGCTATAATTTTCGAAATTCTGGTTCCTAAGTTTAAATGCAAAGTGGGTTCAAAATTTGTCAGAGTCTAGCATGGCAAGTAGGCGGCGTAACACCCATTTTTAAACTTTAATAATAATATACCTAAGTTTAATTTTCTGTTGTGTTAAAAACTTTGATATTTTAAGAAACACCTTTATTTACATTCATATGTGTTCATTCACATGTACATACAATACATACATACATACCAAAGTGCCTTTAACTGTGTGGTTTCATTGGGACATTAGAAAATCTATGGGCTACAAATATTTGAGACATGACAGTTAATTTCGTCTCGCTTGACACATTGCTCCATATTGCATGCCGCATAATAAATAATCTTACAACAAAAAAAAAACAAGCAACGTTACGTCATGAATATTTACTGTAAGTTGAGCAACAGGAAAAAAAACTACAAACAACAACAACTTGTATCAACATCGGCGACAAATGGCACATCAGAATACAGGTAAACCAAACGACCGGAAGGAAATTTGTATGTTTGTTGCGTTAGGTGTTGCAATGACATTTCCTGTAGCTGTGGCTATTATTTGTTAGGCTTTTTCAATGCAGATGTTAGTGGAGTTGGAGTGGACATGACGTAAATTTGTGGAAAATGTATAAAATCGTACACACTCGCTTCATCGCACTTTTTCTTATATAAAATGCCTTTCCGGGCTTTCAAAATATTAAATAAAATCGTGGTAAAACCTATTCTACTTAATACGAGGATTGGTGTTTTGAATCAAAATAAAATACATACACATATATCTTATATGTATATAGAAATATCGTGGCACCGTGTTTGTTGTCGAACTCTTCCGAAAAGGCTTCACCGATTTTTATGAAGTTGTGTTCGTGTCTTTTGTAGGTATAGAATAGGTCCTAAAGTGCATATGTGTTATGTATGGGAGAGGTTGCCACTGGCTCGAAAAGTAAAATTTATTTCAAATATGGAAAAGTGACTTTAATGAGGGTTACCACCTGTTTGAAAGGCCGAATTTAACTCAAATATTTACTTCATTTTGTTCTACTTTTTAGGTTTTGTTATTGTACACATATATGAGATTTATTTAAATTAATTTAGTTTAATTAAATTTCAAAGTTGATTGTCTTTTAGATATTTTTCTTTACATTTTTTTCTCATAGTGTTATTAATAGCCATATCTTTGGCGAACAAAATGAGGATTATATCAGACATCTGTAAATTCAGAAACCTACATACATCGCGCTACGTGGCTAAGACCCGTATTTAAAAATCTACCAAGGCATCGTATAATTGCAATTGAGCAGCAAAGATAGTAATTGGACTAAAATTAATCGTACACCTTCCAATGAAAAAATTTCTACTGCAATTTCAGCAATAAATTATGCTATCACACATTTTTGGAATTTTTTTAAACTGTAAATAACCAACAAAAAATCGTATATATTTGATACGCAGCCCAGCTGAAGAAAGGGTGGTAGTGATTAAAGTAAGTTCTCGCTAGTTAAAAAATAGGCAATTAGAGTCTTTTGTGACGTAATTAGCTGAACTTAGAAATTAAACCGTTTATCGTGGTTTTGCGCAGCACCACCTAGATCTATGTAAATCAATATCGAAAACTCACAATAGTGTACTAGCGGAAATATTACAGAAGTAAGTAATTCTTCGGGATTTCAGAGCTTGCTAATGACAAAAAAAAATGTGAGAAAACTCAACGCTCTCTTCGAGGTATAGAGAGTAATCAAGGCGAAACATTCTTGAAATTTGGAAGAAAACTTGGCAAAAATAATCATTTTTAAAGATAAAGTATATCAGTTTTCCACATTGAAACCAAAAGTAAAAAAAAGTCTACGAAACGATTTCGAATTCGACAAATTTATAAAGAATCGTCGTAAAATTTTCAAAATATTTAATCAGGATTTCTAATATTTTTTAGCGTATATACTCTCTTCGAGGTATAGAGAGTAATCAAGGCGAAACATTCTTGAAATTTGGAAGAAAACTTGGCAAAAATAATCATTTTTAAAGATAAAGTATATCAGTTTTCCACATTGAAACCAAAAGTAAAAAAAAGTCTACGAAACGATTTCGAATTCGACAAATTTATAAAGAATCGTCGTAAAATTTTCAAAATATTTAATCAGGATTTCTAATATTTTTTAGCGTATATAGTTTTACAGCCCATTCAATTTTAGCATAAAAAGTGCAATTTTCAAGTGGGTGAAAAATATCGTTGATTTTAAATTATTTCTTTTTTGCCAAGGGTGTTTCGCATTATAAATTTTGTCCATGCGGTATTTGGAAGGAAAGTCACAACACCGGCAGCAAAAGCGACAACAGTAAAAAGCGTCCCGAATTTTAAGAAAACTACAACTTGCACTTTATTATCGTAAAATTGAATGGTCTATGAAACTACATTCTCAGAAAGCTTCTAAATATTCTGATTAAAATTTTTGAATATTTGATGATAATTTTTTGAAATTTGTTGAATTTTCGTAAATTGCGTAAAAGGTATGTTAAAAAACTATTAAAAACATCACATCTCCACGATAGTTCATTCCCTTTGTAAAAGACGTGGCTTAAATATCACCGATAATACAAAATTTTCTCAAAAAAATTCTACAAATAATAATAAACTTCTAAAGCCAAATTTTCGGATTTTTATCGTTTATTTTCTTAAACATGTGGACCCAAAGTATAAAAATGTAAGGGTCTTATCGAAAAATTGACGTGAACGATGTTGAGCGATCTTGAAAAAATATTATACGATCACAAAAGTTTTAAATTTTTAAGGGATTTCGAATGCACAGGGACTAGTAATTTTAAGAACTTGGTGAGTGGGGAATTAGGGAATAGTTTTTAGCCATAAGGGATGCTAAAAAGCCATGAGCCGCCTAAGAAAATAATACCGACAGGCCACAATTCTTTCAGAAGTTTACAAATAAATTATTTAAAATTTATGTAGATAATGAATAAAAACGAATTATTGTATCACAAAATTTATTTCAATTACTTCCGAGTGAACTCTATGCCCCATATAGACCGGCTTGCACTTTCTGCAATAAAATAACATTTACAAATTTTTTCCGAGACACCTTAATGTTTACAGCTATAATATATGTATGGTTACAATGTTGCTATTTTTTAATGTCAATTGCAAAACTTTAATCATTTCCCATAGGCTCTGACACATGGACGACAAATGGTATTTTGATAAGCCAACCAAACAACCAACCAGCCTACCGACCAAGGCGATTGAGGCCATTTGTTCAACTTAGCATTACCGACAAGCGTAATGTACTATGTGTTCAGTATAACAATAACAACAACAACCGCACTAACATTATAAAACACTGCACATATTTATAACTATAGTATTTTCAACATTACTAAAGCTGCCGGCGCGCAGCAGGTAAAACATATCTACCTTTTTATCAGTATGTGTGTGTTGGTTGTTTGTGTGTGTCTGCACCGAAAAAGGGTTTCATTTCCGCTTACACACCGCCATTAAGGTGGAAATAATAAATGATCCTTTGATGTTGCTGATTAAATTTGAATTGTTTGTAGTTTTTTATCGCTTCTCGATTGCTGTGGTATTTTCGGTTGCACGAGGCACTTTTTGTGAGCGTTTCACATACATACTTAGGTGTCATTAATGCGCTGGTGTTTGAAGTGGTTTTGTTTTTATTGTGGTGGAAAGGAATATGAACTGTGAGTATATTTTTTAGCGTGAATTGCTATGGGTGTGCAGTTTAAGAAACTGCTATTTTAAATTCAAAAATTTTTGGATTCTAGCTGGAGTAAAACTTCTTTCGGAATGAGAGTGATTTCTTATAACGCGTCACGCAAGTTGCATCGGTAGTATACTACTATATTAACTACTATTACCAATTAGTACTATTACTAAGTACTATCACTACGACTACTATTGTTGCTACTACCATCACAACTACTGGTACTTCCACTATTTTTGCTAAAGCTACTATTTACTATTAGTTCCTACTACTTTTTTTACTAACTTCTACTACAAATTTTATTAGTACTATTAGGAATTACTGTTACTATTTATACTAATTTCTACTATTCTTTGTACTAATACTACTACTTTTTACTACTACTATTTTAACTAATTTCTGCTACTGTTTTTACTAAAGCTATTACCAATTACTACTTTTATTTTTAATAATTTCTTCTACTATTTTTACTAATGTTTCTACTAATTGCTATTATTACAAATTTCTACTACTATTTTTACTAATGCTTCTATTTACTATTAATTAATTGCTACAAATATTTTTTACTAATTACTACTACTACTTTAACTAATTTCTGCTACTATTTTTAGTAATGCTACTACTTATTATTACTACCTACTCTTTTTACTAATTTCTGTTACTATTTTTACTACTGCTGTTACTAATTACTATTAGCATTTTTACAAACTTCTACTAATATTTTAGCTAACTTCTGCTACTATTTTCACTACTGATACTACTAGTTACTACTACTTTTTTGACTAATTTCTGCTACAGTTTTTAAAAATGCTACAATTAATTACTACCACTACATTAACTTATACCACTAATAATTACTGCTATTGTTTGGACTAATATCTACTACTATTTTCACTAATGTTACTACTAATTACTACTACCACTTAAAGGCTATTCTATAATATCTGATGTTACTTGTCACGGTCAGGATTTGAACATGAAACCGAATGAACCGCGCAAACGCCACACACTCGCCTACGGCGGCCCCTGGTGTAATAGTTAAAATAAAGTTCCGCGCAGAAAGAATATCTTTTTAATATAGAACTACTATCGAAATCAGGCAGACGTTGTCCTACTTATATTTATTTATTAATTATACTTTGCATATATGGTTCTGTCAAATATAACAGATGGCATCTCTCTCAAAAATTAAGGAATGTATCTTGTCTGAAAAGTTTGCCACTCATATTTTAAAATTGTATATCCTTGTTTCCTATTTAAATAAATATTAGTTTTAAAAAATGTGGCCACCCTCTTCAAAATATGGCTATAAATATTCTTCTAGTGAAATGAATGGTTTGACACCCATATTTTAAAATTTCATATAATATGTGTATAACTAAATTTAATTCGAAACAGGTGGCAACCCTTTCCAAAAAAATATAACCAGTGACAAACGTTCTCAGGAGCGAAACGAACGGTTTGGAACCGAAATTTAAATACTTCAATCAACTTGTTTATAAATCAATTAAATTTGACGTTTGAAACAGGTGGTAACCCTCATAATCTTTTCTGAGAGGAATCACTTGACACTCGTATTTTAATATCTCAAATAAATTATGTATATTTATTAAATTTAACCTTTTACACAGGGGGCAACCCTCTCCCAAGCGTTAAATATACTTTACGACCTCATACCTGCCAAATATAAACAAAAGATTTGATAAAAACCGGCCCATCCGTTTCGGAGAAATTTGATATATAAGATTTCAAAGCTGCTACTGCGCTAAAAAAATTTGTATGAGTGATTGTCTTATTTCATTGTGAATTAGGAAGATAATCTCGAAAAAGTTGAAAATCTTGTCATAGTTTGTGAATTTATTAAGCTTAAACCCAACACGCATACGCCCTGGTGTCTCGACCAAATAGAAATAAACCTATAAAACCGGCAAACTTGTACCGAATAGAACCTATACACATATTTATTTAGAAGCGTCACAAAGGATCTATAAATAATAGACATCGCGTCTAGTTATAGCCAATGCTATGAAAACACTAAAAAAAAAAATGTTCAGATCCATGCAGCAATATTGGCTATCGAAACACTCCGCAGTGCTTGCTTTCTATTTTCAATTTTCAAACATTTAAGCATTTTATTAGTATTGGACAAAATTATGAGTGCACTGAAGCAAAGGCATCAAAGTGAAATAAAATAAATAGAGTGCTTTTAAATGCACCTGAAACTTAGATGCACTGCTAAAGGTAAGTGCGGTCGTATAACTCTAGATATGTACTACATATGTATGTATGTATGTATGTATTAGAAGTGTCAAATTGGAACCCCGCCACTTTCCGAGTCCCGAAAATCAGGAGATTACTCAGTTTGAAGCCAATTTTTTTTAAGACCACACCGTTATTAATACAAACAGTAACAAAAACAAATATGCTACAATAGTATATTTTAACACATATAAATAATTCGCTTATCTGCGGGCAGCGTACGTTGATTTGAGGGTTAGACACTTGACAAAATTAGTTTTTACATATAATGGTTTTACACAACCTTCGGAATTAAAGTATAATTTCAAATAATGCTCTAACATATCTAGTCACTAATTGAGACTATTCGGTGTTGTGATTGATTCTGAGACTATTTGGTGTTCAGCAAGCCGTCTTAAGTCACTAGACTAAGAAAAGACTAAGTCACTAATTGTCAGCATGTCCTGAGCAGGTCACAAAACAAAAAAAATTGAGGAAAGTAGTGAATAAACGCCAAAATGAAGTAGCAATCGATCTGCCATCTCTAAACATACGATCAGCTGATTGTTTCTGCCACTTTTCACCACAGTCTGTTGTCTACCGAATACAGAAATCGTCTCAAGTCGCAACAAGTTTCTCTAATTGAAGGTTTCAAATTTAGTGACTTGAAATGAGACTGAGTTACGGAATACTGGCATCGCAACTAGAACTCCACGACAGTCCTTTTCAGACGTTGTGTTTTTCGAAGCTGGTAAGGTTTCACAGGTGTTTCGGGCGTTAGAATTTAGCAACTCCACACTGTAATTATCGGGCATGATATTTTTTTTTAATGTTTACATTTTACATAAATTTCTGCTCGATGAATGCACGAGTTGGATGAGCAGCAAGAAAAACAAAACAAAATGAATTAAATTAAAAAAAATGGGATTTTCTTCTTCGAATGGAAGATTTCATTCATCGTTGCGCCGTTTTTAGTTCATTAGGACTCTTGCATTAAACTGCGTTGAGCTCTGTCTAATTTTGTTCTGCTCACCGCTCTACATTTAAAATGCATTCATCGAACATACAGCATTTTGTACACAAAAGTGTAGAGAAGAATTTTCAGCAAATTCAGTAATAGTTCATCAATAAGATTAAAATATGTGAATTCGATGAGAATAATTCGTCTAATTCAACAACTTTAAATTGGTTTATTGTATTTTAGACCTACTTCAAGGGCACATCAAGATATTATCAACAATTTCAGTTAATTTTATTGTCGAAATTGTATGAAAAATTTGCATACAGCGTTGGTAGGAGTTATTGATTGTTGTCGTTTTCCGTGCATTAAACCTGAAATCGAATTATATTTGGAACAGCCGTTTGTCTCTAGAGTCATGAACGCTTGGAATAAGTTAAAAATTTAGCTTTATTATTGTACTCAATTACTTATTAAATAACAACAATTTTTGATCTTTATTTTGAAAGCCATAAATAACAGTTATTCTTGATTTTTATTTTACCAATCAAAAATAACGGTTGTTCTTGATTTTTGTTTTCAAATTCATAAATAACAGTTATTTAATATTTTTATTTTAAAAATTAAAGACACAGTTATGGAAGACTTTTATTTATAAAAGTCAATGTCTTTTGCCTTTTATCTTTAAAAGTCAATTTAATTTTTCGAACAAAATAATATGTATAACACATAATTTTTTGGTTCCCCAACAACTTTTTTTTCCTCGAGAACCTTAAATGACTTTTATACGTATTACTTAAAAAATAAAACCCAATCACTGATTTATATTGATGACTTTTATTAATAAAGGTCTTCTATAACAGTTATTTCTTTTCTATTTATTTTAAAAGCATATTTTCCACTTTATTTAATAAAATAAATAAAAGTCTTCTATAATAGTTATTTCTGATTTTTAAAATAATAATAAAAAAACTGTTATAGAAGAATTTTATTTATTTTATCAAAAAAAAATGAAAAATATGTTATTAAAATTAGAGAATATTTTTTTCTTAAATATATAAAATAAAAATCAAAAATAACACTGCGGAACAAATTTCCACTTTTCAAAATTTTCCAAGGAAATTTTTATCACATTAGGTGTAATTTGGTGTGCTGATTTCATAAATAATTTTACTTTTTTTGTAACAGCACTAGTTTTCGAGATATTTTCGACTACCCGAAAACTGATCCCACAGAAGTAGAAAAATGCAAAAACAAAAAATGCAACAATTTACAAAAGCAACCCTCAATTTTTTTTAATACTTCATTTATTATTTGACTTTGTTTTTTTATTTTAAACTATTTGTTTTTGCATTTGTTGTGTATTTGTTGTTTAATTTAACGAAAGTTTAAGAACAAAAATAAAATAATGACAATAAGAAGGACTCAGCGAAAGTGATCGACATTATTTTGTTTTTGTTCTTAAACTTTCGTTAAATTAAACAACAAATACACGTGCGACGAAAAAATTAGTTTAACGAGTAACACCACCTTGTATAGATCCGCTACTATTAGTTAGGTATAACTATTGTTTTTTTAAATTTTTGGATAAAAAATGCAAAAAGAAATTATTTTAAAGTTTAATTTTCGGTTAAATAAGAAATCTAGCTTCAGTTTGTAAAATTTTGCTTGTTTTTTGTTCATAAAAAATTTAAATAGCGGTAATAAATTTCAGAATTACTAAAAATAATTGTTCTCTCTGCTCTATTTTACAGTTCCATAATAGATTTGCTTAGGCTATTACATTGTTCCACTTGTTACACTTCTTTACAATACATTTTTCTTTCGAGACAGTCCCTGGATCCTGATATTACACAATATAATCGCGAAAATCCTGGGATCACTAAAATCACCAAAATTTACATCCTTAGTGTGTATGTGTTGTGTTTGCTTGCAAGCGAATGACTTAAATATTCTCGATTCGAAATACTATTTGTATGCATTTGGCATTCAGTTTCAACATTTGCACACACAAATAATACTAACTATGCGAAAAAGCCTTTGCAAAATAGAGCAAAAATGTGCGGTAAGGTGAATTGGTATTATGATGCCTCTTAAATCTACTAGTTGCGCTCTTATGTAATGCATTCCAATCAAAAGTAAAAGCAGTTATATAAATAAATACAAACATAGTATGAGTCTGGGCATAAAGTATAAATTTACTATTCCTTCACTACAAATCTCCGTCAGCGGCTGGTTTGTTCATTAATTGGCTGCAATTTAATTCTTTCGAACAACGCACACTTTCTTCTCTTGCCAAATGCTTTTATGTGAACGCAGAATTTTTCTGAAATATAAATATCCGATTTTCTGCAAAAAGCAAAAAAATGACATCAAAGCATATTTTTGCGCAAAAATTGGTGGCATGGAAAATATTTTGTTTGCTGCAGCTTAAAATAGCGATCGATAAAAATATTTGCAGCAAATGCGGAGCTAGTACGAGAGGAGTAAAATATGTATCTATATATATGTAAATATGTATGCATGTGTATGTACAAATAAGGATGTGCTTAACTCAAAGCAGCTTAAGGCTCGTCTTGGTGGAGTCAGCAGAAGTAAAAAATTTCAATTGCTGTTCACTGCCCTTTCTTTGGATGTATTTACTACTAAAGTTGAAGTATGGACTGCCTCCAAACTTTGATAGAACCGTTGTTTTGATAAACCATTCTTTCAATTGTTATATTTTTCTATTTTGGTTTTATGCATATGAAATTTTATGAAATTTTAAATTTTTTTATTAAACCTCGCAGATGTGAATTTCTTGATACCCGACAAAAGAACTTAAAATCAAGCACAAAGAAAAAATACGTGTCGAAACTATAAAAGCAATGCCATTCAAAAACAAAGGCCTGAGCCTAATTGCCTGGACTGTTTGCTATGAAATGATGCTTTTAATGAATTTAGTAATAAGTCTAAATGTCTAACTATTTAAATGCCAATATTCTTACTTTTCTTAATCTTATTAATTATTTCAATAATCAGCTGTGAACAGTGCTGAGGTGAACTTTTCCTTGTTACAAAGTTGCCAGAATGCCCGTTACAAGTATTAGCTACGAAGTTATAACAACATTGAAGGTGACCACTTATTGTAACCAAATTCACTTAGATTGACCACCAAGACCGATGTAAGGACACCATCGCTAATTGAAATATATCTGAATCAAACACCGGATTACCCAAATTAAATTTCTAACCTGAGATTATAAAATACCTGGGTTCCCAACATGGGAGCGTATGACATATATACAGGCACATTCTTTATATGTATATTCACTTAAATTAATTGTTTGACATTTCATGAAAACCATGTGATCTCTAAAGTTAACATAGATGTGTGATTTAAGTTCTCTGTAGAATATGACGGCAAACATTTCTTGGGTCTCTAATGCCTCAATAGATGCCCCGTTTTTAGTTTGTTTTAGGGAGAGGTTGATATTTGTCCGAACTTCCCCAATGGCAAATGATTGAAATGGAATTATACGAATTGCTGAAATCAAAACAGATTCTGCTTTGACTATTACAGTGGTTATCACAATGTGATTTTTGAAATTATACAATTAATTTGTATTTAACTTTCTAAAGAGGGTGTAATCCTATCCAAAAATGCATTTTTCAAACAAAGTTTTTTTAAACCTTTTGAATTATCTATTTAATATTGTTAATTAAACTTCTTTATTTTCCAAGTAAAGCTTTTTCAAACTTTTATTCGTTCACACAAATATAGTAGCATTTCAGTTGACTTTTTAGTAAACTGATTTATTTTTCATTTCAAGTCCATATTGTTATATTTTAGTGGAATTAATTATTTTTAAACGGTGGCAACTCTCTGAAACAAATTTTTGTGTGAACCTTTCTCATTTTAAGTCAGTATTGTAATATTTCAGTTGAATTACTAAGAAAATTGATTTAATTTTTTTGAACAGGTGGCAACACTCTTAAAAACTTCTTTCGAATAAAACCCTTTTGTCCCATGGTAGATATCTTTTTAATATTAACGAATTCGGGTTTTAAACAGAAGGTAACCCTCTTCAAAAATATTTTCATACTAAATTCCTTTTAACACCCCATATTGCGCTAATTTGGTTTAGTCAAATATAACTGAACTAAACTTTTAAGCAGGTGGCACCTTTTTTTAAAAAGCTTTTTAGTTTGATCCGTTTTCAAGCTATTTATGTGTGAAATTTCATCAAACCAGTTCAGCCGTTTCGGTGTTAAATTGGTAAGCAATCATTTCGTCAAATATTTAACGCGTCCATATTTAAGTCCACGCTGAAGTTTCGCTCCAAAAATCATACAACATAATCCGATAACGCAATTCATTAAGGGAATCGACCGCATTAGCTTGATTTTCAAATAATGAAACTATGGCCTAGTGATACTATCAGCTATAGTGAGGGGGTAGTTTTTTAGTGCGTTTAAGTTGAACTGTTAAACGAGCTCTGAAAAACTTACCCTCAGAGAAATGAAAAATCTTCATCGCTAAGAAGTTTTTTCGAAAAATCATGAAATTCATTTCTCAACAGCTCTTCATTACTATTAGTTTTTTTTTTATCATTTTTACTTGTCAAATGCTTAGTCGTCGCCAGTTCGAAAAATTCACCAAATTCAAATGAAACCTCTTGTTGAAAGATCTTTTAGTTTTTTAAATCGTACTCTAATTTGGTTGCAAGGTTAGGTACTAAGAGTCGCACATATTCAAATTTAAAGGTTTTGAAAGCAAAACTTAACTGTGCAGATGGTTTATTTTATTTTGAATGTATTTATAATTTTGTCAGTGTGTATGTGTATCTCTAACACCAATGAATACTTAGTACATACATACATACATACATCTGTCAAAACTTGTGGTTGTTATCTACTTTGGTCAATTTCATATAAATCATGTGTTAAGTTTTCCCTCATACACTTCCACAAATCACTTCTTCTGCCCCTCTCACGCATTCCTCCATTGCCTACGCTTTGCTGTCAATCCTTTTGGTTTGCACACATCTGTACTCATTGGTATTAAATTTGTCTCACGTCCAAGCGTCAATAGCTTCATTGGTAGATTCAACTCAGCTCCTGTCGTCGGCGGTCAATTCTACCATTGCTCTGCAATTCTACACACAATACCTCTGTATGTGTTATTCTTACAACTCAAAACACACTACGAGCTTCCATACATATATTACGAGTAGCGTTTGACCCCTTGGCTATTTTGTGATTTATACGTTTGCTGACGTGATGAGGTTATTGATTTTACCTAAAACTAGGTGATGTGCCTACGTATTCTGCCAAGCATATCGCATTATCGCATATATCGAAACAAATTTATGTTAGATATATATACGTACACACAGATATGTACATATATAAACATACTTGCCTCGTTTGTGAATCTATCCGCCGCCCACTTGACTTATGCTTGACCCTAGTAATTATGTGTTACCGACCAACTTATTATCTAGATGGACCATTTTGTGGTTCACACCATTCATATTTGTTGGTCATCTGCTTAGTTTTTGTTTGGGGGAGCGTTTGCTTGATATTTAAGTAGGTTGGTGGTTTTTTGGCAATAAGGCGCTTAAAGTTTGTGAACTTTTGCATATAAATTGCGAACTTTTGCTTTAAGTAGGAACTTAATGTGTTCGACTGTAATTATGTATTTAAATGAAACTGCGCTTATTATAGTTTCTGCCCGTTTAGCTGATAATGACCTCTCGTGAGACTACAGAAGGATTGCATGCCTGGGATTTGATTTGTTAAATATTTGCTCACATATCTTAAATTTAAAAGAGTGCATCTGTGTTTTCTATATCGCTCACCGAGTTATTTAGTCGAAAAGGTTCTCACATATTGACTCCAGTTTTAAAATTGGTAAACTGACGGATCAAAGATGACTAAGGAGACAGGTACGGGAATATACATACTTGATGCCAGGCTTTAAATTGCGCATCGGTCTACCATTTTTTAGACCAAAGTGGTGGCAATCTCGACCTGCGTCAGTCTAAGCCAGCAAAACAGGAGTACATTTCAATAGCTAAGCGGTCATCAGGTCACTCCAAGTTATGACACGGAATGGGAAATCCCTCCTTAATGAGACCTGAAACATTTTGCGGCCTTAGCTGGTCATCCTCAAAAGGATTCATTATTGAACGGGTAGATTCAGCGTAGAACAAGTACTTTACAACTGTTGGAAGTCTCAGATAGCCCTGTTTTTTCATCAATTATTTCGAGAGAAGAAACAGAGCAAGTAGGTTGACCACAATCTTCTGCGTTTTTATGTACATCGGATGGGGGTGTCTGCTTAGGATGAAAGGTTAAAATATTTTGGAGTGTAAAGACGTGTGCTGTAGAGTCAGTTTCCGTTCTTGCAATCAAAGTCGGCCTTAACGTCGACGAAAAACTGATGTGTGCCGATTTGTTAATCAATAACATTTTCCAGGATTTGACGTACTGTGATAAGTTATGTGTTAATCAGACCAATTGGCCACACGATCGTGTTTTTATTAAATTGTATGCTTGCTGTTATTCGTCTTGGCTGAGCGGAGGGATGTTAATATCGCCCTTTGGTCTTTATATGAGTTAGTCTCGATCTTGAAACTATTGGATTGCTGCCTAATTTTTTGTTATATTTTTTTTGGCGGCGTTCCTACCTGTCACTGTCTTAAGCTGTTCGCCTCCACGTCTTTCTGTTTCGCAGTGACACAGATCACAATTTTTGGATCTGTATAGTTTGAAAATACGTATCCGAACCGTTTCGAGTTCAAACGATATTTTAGAGAGGGAGTCTCGTAATCGTATGACTTTTTCTTCAATGTGATGTTGGAAATTGTCATACGTGCTGTCAATCTGCTATCAATGAGCCGTCAGAGCAGCATTTTTCGGCTTTGAAGTAGTGAGGAAACCCAACCCAATAGATAAGTCAGCTTGAAGATTAAACGAAAAATAATTCTTACAAAAAGGTGCTGCTTTGGGCGCGACAGACAATTGTAAGGCAGATAACTTGCTCAACTTACAAAAAATCTCGCTCTACAAGTCTCTCATTATTCCTGCACCTTTATATGATGCAAGAAGTAGTCCACGAAATCGAGCAAAAATAAGAAGGCTTTGAAAAATCCCATAAATCTCGACAACGAAAGCAAGCGAGCCCACGAAGACAACTGAAAAAACTAAAGTGAAGAACATCCTAGCTACGTTTAGTGTGAATATCTGGTGCCACTTCGCAAAGGAGTGAGGCAATTGCTAATAATATTTTTTTTTAGTCGCGAAGAAACAGATGAAAGGCATGCTCAGAACACTGATAGAGGAAATGATATCATTAGTGTATTCAAGTAGCAATATATTTTTCAGGAGCGTTTGATTTTTTTGACATTTCCTAACTTCTAACTAAGTTTACAACAGCCATGTACTGATATTTGCCGGCAACGCTGTCGTACAATTATCAAGATTTTCAAGCCAACAACTTCAAATTATTTCCAAAATATACTGCTCTTCACCGTACGAAGACATGAACTGAGAAAACATTATGTTAAGTATAGAAACAAAAGAAGAGAAGTACAACAACATTAAGTGCGAAGGACTTCATTAACTCCACAGTCAGTGAGGAGTTGCAGCAAAGTTCATGCAACCAACTAAGCTCATTTGCATGCAACCGCCCGACAAAGAAAACCAAATTTATGCGGCTGTGTGTGTGTGTCTGTGTTTTTGTGTATGCGAAGAATATGAGACTGAAGCGGAGAATCAAGTAGTAACTGCCCTGTCGGAAAAAGTAGACTGTGTAAAAAATTTAAAAATTTAAAAAGTAGTTGAAAGTCAGCTGACTTAAAATTAATGCACGTTAAATTATTTATGTTGATCTAACGCGCACCAAGGATCTATGTATGTAATATGTGTTTTGTTAAAATTTTTCTATGGTAAACTATATTTTTTAAAATTATGCATATATGTTTTTTTTTTAAATGTAGTCATTATTTTGTAGATAAATACTAGTTTTATTAATTTCGTTCAAAACATACAAAAAGTTACAGCTGGTCGAAATGAAATACCTGCATTTTATTTCTAAGAGTATTTTTGTTTTTTTTTGAACTATTGCGATTTTTATCAAGTTTTTCATTTGTGTTATTTTTTAACATAAAATTGAAAAATAAACAAAATCGAAAAAATTTTGAAAAAACCCAAATTAAAACAAAGGTTAATTTAGAAAAGCCACCATTTTTTAACCATGATACGAAATAATCGCATATGAAATAATCGCACTTAAAGATAAGCAATATAAAATTGTTAATGAAGTTATACAAAAACAAACAAATATACTGTCATATCAAAACCTGATTCATACAAAAAATTTAAAAAATGGTTGATTGAGTTCAGAAGGTATCGTAACATCCCCTGAATTTTTTTCCAATTTTTTGCCTGTAAAGCGAAGCATATGAACAAGAAATCGAAAAAGTTGTGTAATTATTTTTTATTTGTAAACTGAAATGAAATTAAAATGCACTTTTGTTTACACTGTACATACTTTTGAATAATTGGAAATTTACAGAAGTGAAAGTTTAATCAAACGGAATTTCAAATAGTTGGCTTTAACAAAATTTTATTGCAGTTTAAAAAATATGTTTTATGTTCTTTTTGTCAAACATATTTTAAAGTAGTTAACATGAAATACAGAGTCAGACAATTGACTTATTCCTAAGACATCGCCATATTAATAAAGTTAAAAAATAAAAAAATGTAAACCATTTATAGCTGGTAAAAAAGTACTTTTTAAATTGCTTTTAAATTAATTCTACACTATATAAAACAACTAAACATCCCTATGCTAAAATCCGAATTTTCGTAGTTACGAATTCGTAGCTCTGCAAAATATAAACACAGTCTGCTGTAACCCGTTCGTAACTCCACGCCACTTTGCCAATCGAAAGCAATTTGTTAGGATTTTTTTGTATTAAAACAAATATAATGGATTCTGCAGCTGCTACACTTTTGTCTTAATGCCAAATATTGTGAATGTCAAGAAACTCGATAGCCTGCTTACTTTTGTGGATGAATGCATTGACTTGCTGAAAAATGATCTGCTGCTGACATTGATTGACCTTGATTGACATTCCGAATCATTAATGTAGTCAGCGCTAGACATTCGACTACCATCGTCAAAGCTTCTCCGGGAAAACACTTCTGGATCTTTACCTAAACCGCGTTACTATCGATTATTATTATTACTATTATTATTATTATTATTATTATTATTATTATTATTATCAGTCTATTTTCATAAATAAATTATAAAAGTAAACTTAAAACTAAGGTGCTAGCAGCTAGAGGTCATCGACCTTGTTCTGAATTATTTTAAATACTGTATAAAATATTGCTTAACCTTAGGATATTCATTGCGTTGTATACATTCTGCTTCGAAACTTGTTTAAGTAATTCAGGTAAACTGGGAAGGTTTAGTCGTTTTTGTGCTTCTTTTATGACGTGGCAATCTTCTGTAATGTGTTTTATAGACACTGCTTCCTTGTTGCACAGCCTGCACATTGGTGCATTTGTTGACTTCATTATGTGTTCGTGTGTAAGGAGTGTATGTCCTGGTCTTAACCGGATACATTTTTTTACATATATTCTTTTGTAGTCATTGGGAAAAGCGGTTGTTTTACCGTCCATGTTGAATTGCTTATAGTCCCGCCATTGATTTTGTCGTGTATTTGGTAGACACTATTTGAAAAAGCGATTTATGTCGAGTTTAGCTGTTGTTTGTTGGTTATGTATTGGTGGCTGTAGTGCGAACTTAGCGGCTTTATCTGCGACTTCATTGTCTTCGATTCCAATATGACTTGGAACCCACATTAATTTTAGTTTGTGTAGGAATTGAATAAGCGTGTCTCGAATTTCGATTATTGTGTTATTTTGGTGTAAGGTGTTCCCAATTGCTCGAATAGCTGCCAGCGAATCGGTGCAAATTACGTGTTTGCCTTTTTGCCTTTTTAAAATTTGTATGGCGGCTAAGATCGCCTCTGACTCTGCCGTAAAAATAGAGCAATATTCGTCGAGACGTGCAAGCGTGTAGCGTATGATGTTCATTGTCTACTATAGCATACCCGACCCCCATGTCGGATTTTGAACCGTCAGTGAAGTGAAAACTCCAGTTAATGTGCATACTTCTAATTTCCCAGATGCATTTTAGCACTGGTGATTTCTGTTTTCTTATGTGTTAGGTTGTCTATAATGCTATCCTTTTTGAAGAACCATGGTGGGTTTTTTGGCGTGTATAATTGTTTTTGTTGGTGCGTAATTCCCTTGTGCGTCGATTTAACCCATCTTGACCGGTCAAATTCTACTTTTATTCGTCAAAAAAAAGGTCAGTAAAAAATTCAAGTTAACTATTTTCTCAGAAATTTACTAGGAGAAAGTTGTGTCAGCTTTGGTCCTGTTCGCATTTTTTGAGAACAAATAACGTCACATTTTGTAAAACGTTCCAAACAGATTGTCTGGCCACCTTATTTCTAACCAGTCTTGTTAACGTTGCACAACATGTACATATTTCCCTATCCGCCAGTTTTTTTTTTAGGTCCACCAGCTTCATTTTCCCCATGCGAGGTGAGGTTTTCACATAAATTACTTTTTTGCTATTATTTATTTCTTCAGCTATGTTATTATTATTATTATTATGAATCCATATTTTACAAATTAATTTGTAAAATACTGCATGGTGCCGGGCGACGAAGCCATTGTGCACCAGTGTCGTTATTTGTGGTTAAGTGTCTTGAATTAAGTTGTGGATGGATAGGATATTTTTTATTTCTACGATGTTGTCTTTTTTTGTGCAATCCATAAGCTCGTGAATTTTTTGTCCAGACTTTGAAGAAGGACAGTGTGATACCATGTGTTCTACAGTCTGCGTTGTGGAGCAGAATGAACAGGAGAGTGGTTGGCGATTAGTGTATAGGTGCTTGGTGGAGAAACGTGTTGTTCCCAGCCTAACCCTGAGGAATGTTAAGCAGTCCTGCCGGGAAAGTTGGGTGTCGTAATATGGTCTTGTGTGTGCTTTATTGTGGTTCTTGAGAAATGAGGTTGAGTTGTTCCAGGTCGTCACTTCATTTTCTGAGCTTAATGCTGAGTAGCAGCATGTTATTAATGTGTGGAAGGATGGGCATTCATACACGAGTGGGCGGTTTTGCGCGTCTTTTGCTGCGACGTCGGCGGCTTCATTACCTGGTATACCCGTATGCCCTGGTACCCAGAGGACTTTTGTTGGCTTTCGTAGTTGGCTCAAGACCAAGTTGAAATTGCTGTAGCATTTGCTGGCAAGGGCTTTGATAGCACCTAAGCTATCTGAGCATATTAGCGTTTCGCGGTTTGATTTTGCTGCATATTGCAAGGCCCACTGAATGGCTCTTAGCTCGGCATGAAATATTCCGGAGTGTAGTGGGAGGAGGCTTTGTTGCACAACGGAGAAACCGTTTTCGTTTTTTTGAACCACTGCGTAAGATGTTGTTCCTTCTAGGAAGGAGCCATCTACGTACAAGGTCATTTCCGGTGGTGGTATTCTGCGGCGCTGGTTGTGTTTTTAGTGTGCCGGTTAAGTTCAGTGTCTATTTCTATTAATTGGTTGTTGGCGTTTCGAAGTGCTTGTGGCTTTGCGGGGATAGGTATCCTGAGATTGTTTAATAGATCGATTGTCTGTTTAATGCTACACATGTTACAGCTTCAAGTTTTATTTTTATTGTATTCTAGATACTTCCATAAGAGGTCATGCAGACTTGCTTGTGTTGAGGTTATTGCTGTAGCTGCTAGTTTAACGGCGCTCTTGTTCCGGGTTTCTTGGAAGTCGCGATAGCGTGCTTCAACTTTTAGTGCGTCTAATGGTGTTGAAAGGAGGGCGCCGGTAGCTGATATGAAGCACTTGTTTAAAGCGCTGTTTATTTTTCTTAGCTATCCTTTAAATGCAACTCTGAATTTGGTCTTTTTCAAATTCACTTAAAAGTGTTCTTCGAGGAATTTTAATAAAAAATCTCAGCATATTATTTATGTTTTAAATAAGAACTTCTTGTCTCTGATAACTTAAGAATCATCGACGCGAATAGTGATATGGTTACTTGACAAGCAGAATAAGTGAAATATTCATTATTCAGCAATTTTTACAATAGTATTTAAAAAAGAGTAAACAAATTCTATTTATATTTGTTGTTATTTTATAAGGCAAGTAAAAGAGAAATTTAGCGTAGTTGGTTTTTATATAGAACGTAACACATACCATAAGGAGGTCATATATCAGAATGAGCAGAAGTGCAATTGATATTTTACAGAGTGCATTTCCCACAGGGATGAGACTAAAGCGGAATAAAGTAGCAACTTTAGCAGATACACAATACTCATGCATGTAGACACATAAACGCACTTACATATTTACGGATATATATATATATATATATATATGTGGGAATGATTATTCAAGCAGGTAAGTAATTTGCAGCGGTGGACAGTAACCTTGAGACAAATATACATATATACATTTGTATATAAAATACATACCACAAATCTATATGCAACTATAAGTATTTAAATAAGTGTGCTTCTGTGGTTGGCTTTATGCACGCAGTTTTTGAGTATAAAAAACAGCTACATATAAAACAACAACCACTTCTGCGAAAATATACTATATAAAATAAAATATACTTGCGTGCAACTATTACTGGCATTCTGTACCATCTAAAATGTTTGAAGCTGTCCCGCTGGTCCTCCGAGTTCTCCTGCTAGGAGTTTGCCACAATACATTTTGTACTCTATGCATTTTGCTAGCTACTACTGCCCGCAAGCGTTGACTTTTCGGGGTCGTAAGTAAATTATGCAAGAATTGTAGAGATGCAAAATTTGCATGCCACAAAAAAGGTCATCGTTCGTCCGTCGCAACGACGACAACAAACTGGGAAATGAGAACAACAAACGCCCTCACGGGACTGTGAAATGTAATGTAATGCATTTGTTCAATGGACGGCAGTAAATACAAAGCTGAGGCAAAGAGATGCAGCGCAGATAAGTGTATGTATGTATGTATGTACATATGTATGTAGTTGCTGAGTAGCCGAAACGGAGTTTACTTTGTAGTCACACCGTAGACCGTTTGGCTATATGTATGCTGCGCAGAGCTTACTTGAACTCCCGAACTCCCGCCACACCACCACGCATTCACTCAACTGACATTTGCTACGAATTTCATTAGTGGAAAAGCATTGTGCGCAATGCAGCCGTGAGCGAATTCACGAAAACATGGACATTAGGGTGCATCGCTTTTACTACAATAAATACATAAATGTGTAATGCTTTTTTAATGGAACTATTTTTTTTATATTTTAAGCATATGTAGCTCGAAAATAACTTATTTTCATTGTGTTTCTCAATCACACAAACACAAAATTCTCAAGCAAACTCAATTTCTTACAGCGCTAAATCTCTCTGTACGATTTCTTTGTGATTTCTGTTGTGAGTTATTTTTTTAACAGCGAAAAAAAATCTCACAGGCAAACACATTGGGAGTGATTTTTAATTTTAAGTGGTCTCGTTTTTGGGGTTTTCAAATAGGGAAAAATATAAGTGGATATACAAATGTGGAAGAGAAACATTACACACTTCTGAATAATGGAGTGGTGTTGAACATTTATGATGTACAGAAGTAGGAGGGCGCATTTAGAATATGATACGCTAAAAAAATAAGCATTCTATGTATACATTAATATAAATAATTTGAAGTATTGATAGGTTTTATTTTATTTTATTGTATTTTGATCGATAGTGCATTATAAATTGGTTCAATAATTTCACGAAATCCTCCCCTATCCGAATAAACAAATAGTCTGGCTTTTTTTTTGACAATTTTTAAAATTGAGGAAATAAAGTCCACTTTGTTCACTTCGTAAGAAACCTTAATTTTTTGTTGTTATACCTTTCATGAAGATTAAATGGTATTTTAACTATTGTCCGACATTTGTAAGTATAAGAAGAAGAAGAGATAGATCAATACCCAATTATACTAAAATGATCAGCACCACGAGCTCATTCGATTTAGCTATGTCCGTCTGTCTCTCTGTCTGTCCGCCTGTCTCTCTGTCTGTCCGCCTGTCTTTCTGTTTGAACGCAAACTAGTACCTCAGTTTTAGTGATAGCTAAATGAAACTTGGTATTAATCATTTATCGGAACCGACTAGATCGGACATTATATAGCTAATGTACAACTGATTGTTCAGATATGAGGTGTTCCATTTTAACTCTTCCACTAAAGCAGCTAAGGCCATGCAATTTGGTACTCCTTTCATCTATCATTAATTAAAAGAACACAACAAAAATTATCGATATCGGACTACTACTAATTAAAGCTTCCATACAACTGATTGTTCAGATATGAGGTAACGATTTATAACTAGGTACTGAATTAAAGTAGTTAATAATTTGAAATTTGGCACCTCGTTTTAGAGGTATCCTCTTCTGAGTGGCAAAAGTGCTTTGAAAATTGGTTCAAGCGAATGCAGAAGTCTATTGACTTGGATGGAGAATATTTTGAAAAACAATAAAACTATTTTTCTTAATATTTGACTGTGTTTTCATTATTAGGCGCAAAATATAAAAGGCAACCCTCGTATTTGTTAGTTCTAACGCTTAAAATCACGTACATCATGCGGATTGTGCCCCTCGTGTCGGTTGGGCGAGAAAGAGGGTAACCCGTGGGCTTATTATTATTATCTAAATCTTGAAATTTTTCCAGAAAAATACAATTTACATATTTTATCATAGTCACTTTATTTTATTTTAGTGTATTTCATTTTGTATGAGAAAAATAAAGAGCGTTTTAAATTTAATATTTTTTTACAAATACAATGCTGTAATTTCAATTGAATTTTTGTATATTCATCAAAAGTATAAAGACTTCGGCAAGGCCCGAAGATATCAATTTTTCAATTTTTATTTTAATTGCGCTGTGGATATGCAATCAGAAATCGCATTTCGGTTTCTCTCACATCTAAATTGTGTATGATTTAATTAACTTTCCAAACAGGTGGCAACACTTTCTCTACCTAATATAAATACAAGATTTCATAAAAATTGGTGCGATCATTTATGAGGCACCCTAAAGTACATACTTATGTGCTTATATGTAAATTAGAATAAAAATGGGTGCTGTTTTTTCATCGGAGTTATGAAATGCATTTCGGAAAAATATTAAGACTTGCGAGAGCATGATTGATTTGAAAATTCCTTAAATGCTGTGGTCTTTTATAAATAAAAGAAAAGTTTTTGAAAATCTAAAAAAAAAATCCTCTCATGGCATAAAACAGTCGAAGTTTAAAAGATTTGTATAAAAATATTTAGAAAATTTTTCAATGCTATCATAATAGTTACACGTTCGTTGCTGTTTTTGACTTTTTTGAAGAATGGTTTAAAAAAAAACTCAAAGAACTCTGCAAAAAACTTGCTTGATTTGGACCTATAAAATATTATTGAAAATGGATGTTTTCTTTCCATTGCCATTCTTATGCCGCATATATCATTATTTTGATTCCGTTTTTTCTACATTTCATATAACTAATTGGCTTTGTTCAAACTGACCTAGCCCATTTTATTTTTTATATAGAAATTTTAAAACATAATAAATTTAATAATTCCGATGGAAAATGCGCAATTTTTTGAAAGTAAGGCACCCTAATGTACACATGCTTGTGTATTATTTTCTTATATGCAAACATAAAAAAATCGGTAAGGGAAAAAGGTTAGTTTTACTCTTTGCACAGAGACTTAGTGAAATCTAAGTGGATGCTGATGACGTTACTGCCATGCTGACTACAACAAAAAATGTGAAATTAATTTATATTTACCATTGGGAGATGAGCAAAGACATGTCCAAAACGAAAATTCAAAATAACAAAAACAAAAACACAAACAAAATTTACCCAAAAGAATAACAACAAAATCAAGCGCGTTGCTCAAAAGTTGTAACGAAAACAGCTGGCAGCGAAATGGCAAAGCCAACAAAAAGGTGGGCGGTTGTTACCTTAACGCAAGTTGCAAGTTGGGCAAAAGTAGAACAGCAGGAAGCGGCAGAGAGGAAATGCATTACCATGAAGTCTACGGTTGAGTTCGCGTGAAGATGGCCAAAGTATTTACGAACGGCAGCAGCAGCAGAGTTTCTTGTTGTTGCGCGTCGAACTGTGAAAGAAGTTGGGGAGTAGCGGCCCCGTGTGAATGGGTAAATAGAAAATGCACAAAGGCAATGCATACATTTTGGCGGTCTGTCGCGTTAGTTGCACAAGCACATTATGACTTTGCGTACACTCGCACAGCGGAGATTGTATTTTTTATTTAATTCCGAACAGAGCTTGAAAGTTTAAATTTAAGTTAATTAAATTTTGTTTCTACCAAAGAGTGTGCAGTGAGTGAATGAAAATGATCTGTAATGATTTGAAATTTGTAAAAATAAATAAATAACTAAATAAAAATAAAATACAAAATACAAAATGAAATTTGTAAAAATAAATAAATAACTAAATAAAAATAAAATACAAAATGAAGCCATAATCAAACCAATTTGTTTCATTGCTTGTAATAAACTTTGACTATATTACCTCCCGATATCAATAACTAATTACGTAAACCATATAAGATTGGAAGTAATTGTTGGTTTGATAAAATATTCTAGCGATTATTTCAGGGCAAACGGAACGAGAAATCCACGTATTTTATTTTGTATATACACTGAGTAAAATCTAGTGAGAATGTCTTTGCATTTATTGGCGCTTTACCAGCCAGGATATTGACGGAGTTCACGGAGCTTCCAAGCCCGCTGGACCATGCACTACCGGCTCTCCTACCTGACTACAGAATTTACGAGCCTACTGCCTTTAAGGGAAGTGTACAAACCGGATGCCGTCGGAAAGGGCCATGTGTCATTTCGGAACTGGTTTTGGACTATTTCGGGATTTTTTCGGTAGATTTCCGGGTTCATTGTCGAAACAGTCGCAAAATGTTTACGAACTACGCCCGACAATAATGGAAAATGTTTTCGCCATTAACATTTTGGGAATTCCCTCGCGAGATAAAGAGTTTTGTATCTTATTAGCTATTGCAAGAGATAATATTTTTTATTTTGAAGCGGATATTTTTGGTGAAACTTATAATGATTTTTCAGTGCCGTGTATTTCAATAAGTAGGAAATTGTTATTGTCTACCCTCGAAGATAATTTCTTATCTTATTATTTGTCCTAACTAACACGAATTTTTAATTTCGAGAGTTTAGAAAATCACTTTTTACATTTTACCCAAACTTGTTAGTAATTATGATTATTTAGACGTAAAAGGTATCGTCTGGTACGGAAGTCTTTTCAAAATCCACTTGGTAGAACTATTAGAATTAGAAGGGCAAATGAGATTGCGACAATGTGGGAAACGTTATCTGATATCAAATGGTTCTCTGAAGTCCACAGGCACAGTGACACAGAGTTAACAGCGTTGCTCAACTTAATTTTACACAGCCATTTTCGTTTTTCGGAGAGGGATGGTTTGTTGTAGCCTTGCCTAGCAAAAATCTAGGACACAATTATCACTTAAAGCAAATTCTAACAATAATAAAACTAAATGCATTTTGTATTACCCAACCACAATGAACCACACATCCACTTTAATAGCGGCAGACTGTCGTACTTGAATTGTGTTGGTAGGACATAAGAAAAAGTGGTGAAAAGAACAGCGGTTGTTTTCCATTGGCTACGCACTTGCCCAGCAAGTCGTAGGTTGTGGGTTCGGACGACGGTGGAGTCATGAAATAAATCTGATGAGGAGATGTGGTGATCTCCGAAATAGCTATAATTTCTACCACTCCTGACTGTTGTCTTTCTTCCAATATACTTTTCTTTATACTTGACTCGAGCTCAAAAATTAATACTGTCGTTTAATAAAAAATCTGGTCGAAAAACAATATGTAACTAGTACATATGAATTGTAGCGCAATTTTGATACGCATTTATTGTGCAGCTAGAAACATTGTTCAGGTCGTTCGCCAGAAAGAATCATAGTGTCTGCTTTCTACTAAAAGTCAGAGTCGGACACTCACAGAGGTAGTGAAGAACTGCCCTTGAGATCGCAGCTCCGACATCGAGTGTTGTATGGGATGCTCATCTTAGCCGCACATTCGCCAATCGGCCAGTATTCCATTATCATGGTTGTCCGTCTGATTATATATTTCCTTGATCTATTAAGTAGGTCTATCGTTCTTGATTTGTAATAGGTGCCTCAGATTTCCTTCATAATTTTGCTAGTGGCCAATCTGTTCCATCTTGTTTCCATTCCCTTCGAGAGATTTGTAAGTGCAATTTTCTCTTTATTACGCCTAGAGGGCTCCGGTTCTATCCAATTCATCGGCCTTCTTATTATCGCATATATTCTCATGACAGGGAGCCCAGGCGAGAGAGATTTCCATTGACTCGACCACCAAGACCCATGCCCGCTTACAGTCCCTAACGATGTTAGAGTTTGTCATGCGGTGAACCCAATGCTAAAGTGTTCCTTGACTAAGTATTTGAGGATATGTTTGCTTTTTGTTTTCCATCACAGTTTCTTGTTAGCACCCTGCAGGCATTCTCAATGCCTAGCACCTCCGCTTGGAAGATGCTAACAAAGTCAGGTAACCGGAACGAGAGAGAGAAACGCCCCCTCACCCACTCCGCAGCTCATTTTGGAACCGTCGGTGTAGGTGGTCGTTGGCCCTCCTCGGCCACTCTCCCCAACTTCACGGGTTTGGTTTTCCATATTTGACGGAACGTAAATATCTAGTCGATTGTAGATCTACCGTGTCTTAAATCAAATTTATAAATTCCAATCAATTCATTGACATAATACATTCGACAGAAACTTTAGATATATGCAATGTTATCAAGAAACATCCAACAGTAGCTTGCACTGATTGCAGCATCACCCTTTCGGAGTATAGGACCCGTTGCCATGCTTAAATTACTCAACTGACTGCTGGTCATTACCAGCTTCCTTTTGTTTTTTAGCCGCCCTATTACCCTTCGAGTTTCGTCCAAGTCCGATAACGAGGCGATTGGAGGTTCGTTAGGAAGCAAGCCCATGATGTGTGTTCCAGGATGTAGGCGGCTTATATAATCTTTTATGCAATATTAAGTTCTAATTTAATTTTGTTAGGTTATAGTTTCTTTGAGATGCTGGTTCTAAAAAACGACCCGGGGCAAAAAATTGGTAATGTCAATCATGATAATGTTTTGTTTAAAAGACATACGTTTCCCATGAGCCAAGTGGATCTTCAGCATTCCCATTGGGGCTATCGGTCGTGCTCTACTACTCTGCTGCGCGAAGGGTCATGGAGCGAATTTTGAAAATAATTTTTTTTTTGGTTGTAAGTATCATTAATTCACAGAAAATTAATAAATAAAGATAACTTAATTGAAAACTATTTCAAAAACTATTTGCAGATGATTCCGGATATTCCTTGGAGTCGTGATAATTCCGTTCCCAAATCACCGAGAGGAGAGCCCGAAATTCTTCTACAATCAAAGGTTGAAGTATGTTAAAGTAATTATAGATATTTATAGCGGAAAATCCCCATGCATTTGATTTCACTTTTATCAAATATAACAAAAAAAAGCGCTCAGACTCCTCCCTTAATTTTACATTTAGTTTGGCAGAGCTGATACTCTTTATCATTTTGATTAACTACAAAACGATAGCTAATAAGTGCCGTTATGAATGTGTTAGTGAATAGCGCAATCGTTACTGTAAACGAAAACTGTTGTCGACAAAAATTGCGATTGTCGGATCGTTTAAAGTTAGTGAATCGCACTACAGTTTAGGCCATGGTTATTTTCGTTATTTCATTGCCGTTGTAGGCTAATTTCAGCTGTCTCGGAAAAATTTATTTAAAAATTGTAGGCTAAAAGATTTCCAATAAAAAAGTGTCAGTCGAATTGAAATTCAGGGACTTTGTCAAACAACTATTTTTGACCAAACTCGTTTAGTTTTGAGTGCTATGAAATAAACAAGGCGATTTGTTAGAATAATTATGTGTTTTCCCCACCTTATGGACAAAGCTCTGGTTAATTGAAAGTCATTTCCATTTTTGCCATTACTTTCAAAACTAAGGTATCTCTCCGATTGATTTAAAACCAGCTAAACCTTCCGAAGTGGACGTGCAAGATAATGATAGAACAAATTTATAATGCGAAGTAAAGTAGAGCAAAAGTAAGGACAGAAAAACAGAGCTTAATGATGATTTTGTAAAAAACTAGCCTGATCCATGCACGTACAGTGTGCGTCCATTGCATAAACGAGAAGTGAAATTTGATTTCATTGTACTTAAAATACATACGATTCATTGCTTTAACATTTTTCGTATAAAACATCCATATGCAATATCAATATGAGAAGAAATCTACCCATCATTGGTTGCAAAGCAAATATCAATTTTAAGAATAACGAACGGTGAAGAAAATATACTGTGAGCAGACACCCAAAGGGGCTCAACTGCCATCCCATAGTATGGGAAATTTACCCACACGGTAGTACTATAAATACCGAGTGGAAAAAGCTCGTTTAAAATGCATGTATCAGTTCTGTTCTGAGACAGTAATTGTACATAATTGTTTAGTAACCCATTTTTCAAAATAAATTTCTCAATTTCATGCACAACTAAGTAAACCCAATCCCCAAAAATGCTACAATCGTATGCATGCGTATTCAGGAAATGATTTGTTTACAACCAAAATGCGTATACAAAATTGTATAGCTTCATGACAGTTGACAAATAAAATTGATGGAAATTGCCTAAATATTGGCAAGGGCAAAGTAAACAGCAATAAAGCGTATTAGGAAATGGACAACGACTAAAAATAGAAGCTATAAGAAATGTTGGCAAATGATGAAAAGTAATAAGTTTAAAAGCTCAAACACGAATATTGGAGTTAGGGAAAGCAGTGTGTTACGTTAGCACATACGCCCGTGACAGCCCACTCGTCACTACGTCACTTGTCTATTTTTTGGGCACACAATCAAACTACTTGAGCTTAGGTTATTATGAGTGGCCTTTTAGGCTTGTCAAATAAACCTGTGGCTTCTAGATCGTTTGTATAATAAATATTTGCTAGACGCTTAAGAAAGGATACATGTAGGTAGAAGATAAATGGGTATCATATGGCAAGTGAAGTGAATATGACAGAAAAAAAATATAAGTGCTAGTCTGCTTAGTAAAAAATAAAAAAAAATTGAAAAGAATGCTTTAAACTATGTTTGCCTACTTTAGTGTACGGCACAAAATTCAATCGGGTTGACCGTAAAACGCCAGAATATGTAAGCTTTTGTTATGTGAGTTAGATAGCTGCTGGTTTTTTGTGAGCATGGGTTAATGTTAGCTGGTAGGCGACCATGTGAATCGATGTCAGTCCTTCATTTTTAAAAGGCGTTGTCGTAGACTAGCTTTACGGCATCGACGTGAAACGATATACCAACATGTAAATGTGCGATTTATGTTCATATGTATGATATAAGGGATTTATATAAATTAAATATACCGACACGTATTACAAGGAGATGAGGAAGAGCTACATACGCACTAAATAAGTATAGAAGAGTTAGACAGCATCACATGTCTTTGTCTCCATAATGCTACATGAGACAGCTTTAAGCGCATTAAATCCTTTTGGGATCCTTTCAAATATATTTAATTCACATATAGCTGTATAGATGTGTCCATGTCCGCAAACCATTCGTGTGAGCCAGTCTAAGCTTATAGTTACGCGCACATGACGTTTATTCAAACGCACAAACACAGCACACATTGGTAGTGATTTTGGCTCGTCGCCGAGTCGGTCGCACCGATGATTATAATTTGTGAGAAAATGTTGGAAAAGAGATTGTTGGAAAATATATGAAAGAAATAAAAAGCAAAATAAAAGTAGTCGCATTGCATCCCTGCTGGAAAATTATTACTTAAAAAATAGCTGTATTTATAGCCAACCTGCAACAGCAATATTTACGCATATGCAAAGAATAGCGCCCTCTGAGTAAGAAGGTAAAGCGTGAATCGACTTCTTTCATTGATTGTAATGATTGGTTGAATTGAAATTGAAAGGTTAAATTTTCAATATTTATAAAATTAATTTAAATAGCGGGCATGATTGAAAAGGTTATGAAGAAACCTTTTACCCAATATGTACATATATTCTAATATATAAAAACCTAGCGCTCTGCTACTCATCGCATATCGCTCAAACTGTTAGCTCCATTGCATTCAGCCCAAAAGTAGGCATGACAAATAGTTAACAGTTTTAATATCTTTGTAATGTTTTACTTGCGTGGTTACAAAATGGTTCGATCCCGTAGTGCCTTTACTACTAGACATACATATATGTGTATAATACAAATTAATTTCGAGAAAATAAAATGAAAGAATTTCTGCAAATATTTTAATAAACACTATGGGCTTTTGAACCGAAAGTTGCAACTAACAGTAAGCAATAAACAGCTGTCATAAAATTAATCTGAACTCACTGTGTACAGTAGTGGGGTGTTGTACCAAAATCTAATATTGAAATCTTGCAGAACTTGCAATCAAAAACGCTAAAACTGATGGGAAATCACCTTATTATGTGACAAATAGTCAACTACATCGGCACCTCAAGATTCCCATTGTTCGCGATTAAAGTAGAAACCACATCGTTATGCGTCGTATAACTTAAGATTACAAAGTCAAAGCCGGACGATGTCTTATCCTTACAAACTTTATTTTCAATTAATCTACTTCAAAATTTCTCTGCGTGAAAATGTTCAAACTATCTATAGTACTCTTTTAGATAAGTAAAATTGCATTAGAAAGTGGATTTTTTAAATATGTAACTCACAAACGAGTTTAGCTGTTATTACTTAGAATGGAACACATTAGTTCGTATAGTTCGTACGCCTGCACACTTTTGAATATTTACATTATCAACATTTATTTATATTAAGAAATCAATTCTTATAGCCGGAAATGCAATTTATTAGAATAAATAGTAATAAAAAAACCAAAAACCACAACGTAAATATTTCGGTGTTCACTGCTAGAAAAAGTAATCCAAAACTCACAAAATTTAGTTCGTACGAACTGTAAAAACGAACGGGTAAATTGTTTTTTCATAATATGCCCTAATAAAAACTGACCTCGAACTTAATAAAACTCCAAAAACTGAAAACGAAAGTTATAGCGATATTGCACCGCACTTAGGATTAGTAAAGACAATTGTCGAAAATGTGATCAAAAATTAGCGTAAATGCCGCCTCAATTGAGCCACACAGTGAATGTACGGAATTGTTTTTAAATTTTTGGAGTAATCTATAATTATTATTCAAAGACTTGTATTATAAAAGTCTACTTATAATAAACATCAGCAAGAGAAACTTTTTTAGGGCTTCAAAGGCTTTTATTTTGAGATTTATCTATATAATAAAAGTCTACTCATAATAATTATGAGTAAAAAATTGTTTAAGTCTTGAATGACGAGATTTTTTAAAGAATAGTTCGGAACTGATTCGGAACTACTTCAAAATAAATGCGGGACCAGTTCGTTATCACTTCTGGAGAACTTTTCGAAATATTTATATGCCTTACCTCCCTATTCGGTTCACTTAGAAATGAACAAAATATTTGTAATTTATAATATTTTTTATTAAGCAAAAAGCCTTTGGTTATTCTGTACAAAATTGGATACAACTTTTTTTTTTGTGAAAATTATTTTGCATCTTGATAATTTAAAAAAAAAATTGGCTTTTTATTTTTTACGCAGAATACCGAAACCTCAATAAATATAAAACATTTAAAATAAAGAAAGAAATCTAGTAAGCCTTTTTTTTGATGTCAGTGTGTAGAAAGTACGAGTACTTGATAACTCAAGTAAAAATCAAGTTCTTACCCAAATTGCGACAAGCGGATTCTTTGTTAAAGATTAATTTATTTTTGACCGAAACTTATAGGCTGGGTTTAAAATGATGGCAAATTAGTAAAAGCATTAAAAATTTGGTGCCGCTGTGTTGGGATGTTTTACATATGTATGTATATGTAGTATATACCAAAATGTTTTTCTTTTTGCTGGTTCTATTGAAATTCGAGACTAAATATTTGTGTGTGTTTGTATGTTTGAAAAATCATTTACGGGATAACTAACATCCGCTTTGGGTCACTGGTTAACTTTGGGCTTATCTTGTTAAGCATTTAAAATATGCCAGCGATTAAGAGTGCATGTTTTGTTTTTTAGATGTTCTAAAATAAAAATAGATATCAGACATTTTAATACTGATAAAGTAGGGACATTACAAAAGGACAGTTTGTTTAAAAGCTAAAGAAAATAAAAGAGGCAGGAACGTATAAAGCAAAGTTTGCGAACTAATATAATATTGAATTTTTAAGATAAAAATACCACGATATATTGACTATAAACTAGGAGTTGCAGCTACAAGCTACAAATTATTCCACTAAACGTGATTTAAAGTACAATTTTTGGTTGTGCCTGCAAATTTTTTTCACTACATGTTTGACTGACTTTTTGTTTGCATCTTTAAGAGCATCTATTACAAAATTGATTTCGACATTTCAAAAAGAAAAAAAAAACAATCGCTTGTTGAATTAACTCACTTCTTTTTGATCTGTCTCTTCTTAATCTTCAATATTTAAATATTCCCTGTAGAAACATCCGTCGGTTTGAAGATTTGTATGTTGGCTTACATAACCCACCAGCAACTTAAGACTTTTTTAAATATATAATTTACATGCCGGAACTTGGCACGGAGTTTACTTCTGCTTTTCATGTAGACTATGGATTCAAATTCTTGCCCCTAAATTTGACATGTACACATTTTGCCATATTGCACCTTTAGGTTTGTCAAAGTTCTGTAATTTCTGTTGAAAATAAGTAAACAATTTTGTGCAAACAATTTTTTTATGCGACCCGTAGGTCAATATTGGGCGCGCGCTTAACTGCGCGATGTAAGGGAAGCGTCGAAAAAATTTACCACAGCAATGGGCGGGCATCGAAATTGAGGGTATTCACGAGCACAATGAAAAGGTCAAGGGCAGAAAAACCATCCTATGGTTGTAGAGCTAGATAAGAAGAATGATATAAACAAAGAACGTAAACCTCATTTTCGTTTGACGTTAACAAAATCAAAAAAGGAATTTTTCGAAGCTGTTGTAGACAGCTGATTCTATTCAATTGAGGTGTGTTCGCTAGATATTGCGAATATTGTGGGGGTTTGTATATGATTACCCTGATATTTAAAACTTTTTTCCTTCGTTGAAAAAAAATATTTAGACAAAAACGCGTACTTTTCGCTTTGTAGTCAAATTTGGTAAAAGTTTTTGCTAAGCTATGAAGGAAAACCTGCACTCCAAAAATGCTTACTGAAATTTATGTTACACACGGCTTATTGAAACAAAGAACCAAAAGAGATAAAGGTTGATTCGAGATTTACTTGTTATTTTATATGGCATTGGCTTATCGCAATATAGTTTAGCCATAGTTTATACATATTAGAAATACATTTATGCCTATCATACATATTTACTAACCAAATTTGTACAAGTAACCTCAATTAAATTTACCTGTGCATGCACTTTAATCCGCTGAAATTTTAGATGCAAAATACTAACTGTCGCTCAAGACAATTAGTAATTCTATTTCGCTCAGTAGGAAATCATTTATAAATTTTAAATATTATTCATGACAAATTGTATCAATCGATTTCAATTCGTTCGCTTTTGACTTCTTGAACTTGCTTCCAACGTTTGCGAAAACTTTCGTAGACCGCATGGACGGTTTCGTATGGAATTTCATTCTATATTTTTATCAAATGGTATTTGAAATTATCAAAGGTCATGGTTTTTAAGTTCATAAGTCTGCTGAGCATATAGCACCAAATGCAATAACAAAATGGGTTAAAGTCTGAGAAGACGGAGGCATTGCTTTTTCCTTCCTTCCATGCTTCGTTGATAAGAAACTGGGCAAATTTTCTAAACACCAATTTAGAAGAGTTCTCGCTTTGCGTGCAGGGGCAAAATCTTGTTTGATTTTTATTCTGCAACGCCGCAGGTTCGTGCCCTCGTTTTTTCTTATAAGCCGGTAATGAATTTTATGATAATCAAATGCGCGGGCAAGTGACTCATTTTAAGACTCTTACCGAGATTTCTTTATTTGCACAGTTACGGCTTCAACATTTCTTGCAGCTGTAAGCTGAACAAATCTTCTATTCACCTGAAGTCTTTTTAGGGACTCAAAAATGTCACATGTCTTTTTTTTTGTACCAGCTCACGTTTTTCATCCATGTTGCACAAAAATTTTTAAATAAAATAAAATGCCAAATAATTTATTGCTAAAGGTTGTCAATTCGTTGGCGATGTAATGTGTTAAACTAAATTATATGTCGATGCGATTTGGGCGAAATACCTACGAAGTCGATTGAGGGCGGCAGTTATTATTTTACACGCTTTACGGGCAGTGTTCGCAACATCTTTATTGTTTGCCATTTATGTTTACTAATTTTTTAAAAATATTTTTTTATAAAAGTGTGGTTTATTATATAACGTAAGCCCTTAAGTGATTTATAAGGCGTCATAATGTGTCATAAGTAGTGAAGTCATAAAATTTAAAAAATATAGATTCAATTATTTCTTTCAATGCAATCAACAAAAATAACGGGAGAGGTACTAAATTCTGCTTTTCAAAATTCTTTTGGATGAAAATTCTGTAAAAATCAAAAAAAAAATTCTGTCCAGCCTAAATTCTTTTGGTTCAATATTCTGTATTTAAAATTCTGTATGATCAAAATGATGGAGAACTGAAATTCTGTATATTAAAATTCTGGAATCAAAATTATTTTCGATCAAAATGCTGTAAAAATGTAACCAAATAAGCAGATAACCTGATAAGCACGCTTACCTGAATAGCACATTTATTTTATGAATAATGGAATTCCGATTTTATAGAATCAATGGTATATATACATACGTCAATTAAAGAAAAATTCAAAAATTCATTCAAAACAAAAGTTATTACATTATAATGGCGAAACAATTATTATATTATTAAATTTTTAGCAATTCGCTTTAGAAAAGAAACATGCCTTAATATAAGCCTTTTTTTTGTTATTCTTTTAATTCTGTTGTTTGCTTTTACAGCCTTCTTCGTTTGACTAATTTTGTGACCATTTTGAAATTTCTAAAGCTATAAATACATACAAACATATGTACATTTGCTTTATGTAAATCTGTTTTGATAATATAGGAAACCATATGGGTCAAGACAAGTCATGTATTGGCAGTATTTTATTTTGCAAAACTCTGCATTGAAAAACCGGAAGAGCATATGGATAAATAAAAAAAGTGCGCAGAATATTGAATACAGAATTTTAAATACAGCATTTTGAACCAAAATCATATTGTACCCAACCCAAAAATAACATTTAAATTTAAAATTATAAGACTTTCTGATTTATGGCACATTATAACACCTCATAAATCACTCACATATAAATGAAAGTTTCAAACTGCGTTCAAAATTAAAAAACTTCAAAGTTTTTGAAAAAATTGTTAACAAATTTTCAAGCTTTTGAACATTTTTACTATCATTATGGGCATGCAATGTTGTAGCCCGTTCAATTTTAGTACAATTCCCATTTTCATCCACCTAAACATAGTTTTGTTTTTTGCATTATATGGAAGAAAATGTGGAACCCCATCAAAAAAAAAAGAGTTATCAAAAATTAACGCGAATTTTCAGGCAATTGAAACTTGCACTTTGTTATAGAAAAATAAGAAAATAAAAAAATTGCATACCCTAAAAGTTTGAAATTTTTTTTGAAAAATGTGGAATTTTTGTTTTGTATGGTTTATTTCATATAAATATCTAAGTTTTATAAAAAATTATTAAAAAATAAACCAGCAAAAGTAAGTAGCAAGCGTTTTAAGTTTTGGTGCTAAAGATAAGAGGACCACTGTAGATATATGTGCCTAGTATATGCATGTAAGTATGTACGTATGTATGTTCTCATACTATAATGTTTAAAACTTTAATTTTTCATTAAATTCCTATTCATTTAATTCCTATTCAGAAATAATCATATAAATTAAATTCTCTACAGATTGCTACGTAACGCTCTTTTCGAATTGTGAAAATTATCGAATTAATATGGTATAATACAAACTAACATACCATATAGTCTTAATATGACAACCAACACTATTTCTACTAAATACCAGTTGTCAAAATTTGCTTTGTCAGCAGCTTTCAAAAATATTTAATATAATTTATTCAAGTCTATGGTTGCATAGACGATGAGTCGCAAATAAACTAAATCTGCATAAAACAAAGAGAAAGTGTCACAGATCCAATGTCTAAGGGCAATATTTAAACTGGTTTAAGGAAATTAATTTATGACACTAAAGCAAGTAGCTATTGTACATATAATATTTAAGCTGCGGAAATATTTATTAATTTAAAAGCAATAGCTGGAAGCCATTTCAAATATCTTTTGAAGACAAGCAGATATGCAAATGCAAAATAGTATATGTATGTAAATATTTATTTTTGTACATGATGATGTATAAAACAAAAGTTAATAAATTTGGAAATAAATATGGCTAGCATTCATGCAACAACTACTCGTATATAATATAATGATTTTCAATTAGCTCCCTTTTTCTAACCATATTAGATGGCACATGATGGCTGCAACAAAAATATATTAGCTTAAATATAGCTTATAGGACGTATAATCCTTGCATCTGAAATCAAATAGCTGTGCTTGTTTCTACTCTTCACAAGCTTATATCAATTCTATAGGTGTAAACTTAAATGCTTACATAAATATACACGGTTAGAAATATGAAAATATTTTATTATTTATTATTTTACTTAAAATCATCGATTTTTTTGGCAAAAAGTTATCGAACACATAAACGAAGCATACAACGAATGTTTAGATGTTCTCGAGATTATCATGATTGTTTTGTAATAAAGTTAGTTGGTTTTTGCAGGGCAAAACTATATATTTTCTATTTGTTTTTCACAAAATATCAGGAATGAGGCATACGCAACTGGTTCTCCTTGGCGTGTGAACTTGGAATAATAATCACATGTGAAATCCTCAAGCATAAAAATTTAAATTCTATTGGATTAAAAATAATATTTGGCATTTTCACGTGTTAATTTTTAGATTTGCGAAATTAATGCAAACTTACTTATCTGTTTCGAATCTAGTTTTTTTTTTTGATTAAAACAAATATAGTTCATTATTTGTTTGATATGGTTCTTGAATAAAAAAATCCAACTCTCCACTTTTTGCTCCATAAGTCGCTCACAGATATATTTTTGCATTCACATGCACTTCACTATGAACAAATCTGCACCAATAGGAGGAGCAAAATTAGAAATAGTACCTTTTTAAAAAGGCCAAAACTGTATGTGCGTATTTGTCAATAAAATGAAACAAAGAATGAATTTACCCCCTTTCGTTCCTTGTTTTATTTGAGTTTATACACTTCCACAATGAGAAAATGCTTCGAAATAAGGGTTTGTTTAATTTCTAATAAAACACATAACATATTAATTGAGAAGAATAAAAGGTATATTAAATATGGGAGGCCAGATAACAAAATGGGTTAAATATCCCCTGCCTGCCTTTCTAGAATTAAAAATACTGTATCGTACCAATTTTACGCAAGCACTTGTGCGCTTGAGCTGGTCCACTCCAATTTTCTTCATATACTCAATTTTGCTTTGGGTTTAAATGCTGTAAAATACAAATAGGCGCCCATAATTATGAAAGTGGTCTAAGCCATATATTTATTGTGTCGAGATATTTGAATGAATACAAAAATATTTTAATATTTTTCAGCATTTTAATTTATAATTTTATTAGTCTTGATTAATGATAATTTTTAATGAACATGGAGTTTTGTCTAATTTTCGTAAGAAAATGTTACTTTGAAGGTTGAATTTGACTTTTCAAAATTAACTGATTGCCCTATAAACGACTTGAAGTTTTATTTGACACATTAACTGTAAAAAAACCACTCATGAATACGTATTAATTTTTTATAAAACTAATAAACTTTGATCATTTCGAATTTTTCAGATTATCAAAACGTTCTGGCTAAACTGGGTTTTTTCCACTACTGGTCTATTTATGGATTATAATGGAAATAATGTAATATCTTCGTATATTTTTGGTATTCCTCTATTAGGTGAAGGGTCAAAAATGTGGAATTTAAAATTATCTAAAGAAGTTTTATAGAAAATTGTATAAGGTTTATTTTCAAGAATCTCATTCATTGAATTTGCCGTCAAGAGACAGATTCGCCTGCGCTATTTTTTACTCTTCTTGTTATTGAATCTTCTAGAGAAATCAAATCCGGCGGCGACATTCGTTTTATGGAAAATGTATTTCTTCATCTAGATTTTTCTACCAATTTATTATAATGCTAATTTGTGGTCTACCGTTATGCTCATTTTCATAATTTCATAATTTCTAAATGAATTCCTATCTAAAGGGTTCATTTTTGACGATGTCAAAAAATTAAATTGAATAAATTCCGTTTAATATAATATGGTGTGAAATAATTTCCTTCAAATTTTTCCTTTAAAAATTTACTTAGACCCTAATATATTTATTGCATATTTTTTTGTATGAAAAATAGTGACAGAAAGTCTTTTTTTTATAATGGCAATTATTAAAAGCTAGACATTTTTTGCGGCTCTCTTTTAGTTTTAGATATGCGAATTAATGGAGATGGTACTCACTCTAAGTATATTTGTTTAGCTTTATTCAATAATCTCACCTGAAACGATAAAGAAATAGATAAATGCAATTAGTTTCACATTTTTCCGTTCGATTTTTGAAGTTTATAACAAACAAAAAATAATAATAGGAAAACATAACGAAAATAATTTATGTAGATGTGACGTTTTTGAAAATTTTAAGCCCCTCATTATAGCTAATTGCCTTATGTAGTAGATCAAAATGGCAGAGTAAAAAAAAACAAGTGCATTGGTAAAAAGAATAGTAATAAAAATTAGTTAAAATAGTAGTAGTAATTAGTAGCAGAAATTAGTATTTAGTAGCAGCGTTAGTAAAATGAGTAGTAGTGATTAGTATAATCATTAGTATAAACCGTATTGGAAATTAGAAAAAACCGTAGTAGTACTTAAATCCAAATGCCAGAGTAAAAAAACAGATGTACATTAGTAAAAAATTAGAAATATAAAGTAGTAAACATAGCAGTAGTTTTTGGTAGTAGAATTAGTAAAAATAGTAGTAGAAAGTAGTAAAATAGTAGTAGTAATTAATAGCAGCATTCGTAAAAAGTAATGGTAGTAGTCGTAGTGATATTTTCTAGTAATTAATAGTTTTACAAATTAGTAATTTTAGTAGGGAAAGTAGTAGTGTTTGTTGTTGTAGTGGGAACCAATCCCGAACTACTGAAAGATCCTGAATTAGTTTCGAAATATTTGGTCGAAAGCAGTGCCGAAATGGTGCGGAACTTGTCCTCAAATGGCCCTGAACTAGTGCCGACCTTCTTCGTGCCATATCGACGCGATTTGAGTTTCGCGATGCAAAAATCCATCTCATGCCACTAAACAATTTTTACTTCAAAGACAATAAAAATGGTACAAACAAAGTAATATTTTCAATGCTATTATAACTGAATGATCATACAAACTCTAATGAATAGAGGTTTTTATTTGCAAAAGTTTTGCCTTTCGAACTTGGTATTTATTTTACCCTCATATGGTCATAGAGTGCACTTAAACCCAATTACTTTTTAATATTGCCATTTTATGTAAGAAGAAGTCAAAGTAAGAAGTAAAGTGATAAAAGTGCAGCTAAATTATGAAAAGATAACACCAGTAAAAAAGTGCACCCTTATAATTTCAATTATCATAAGAAAACAATGTTTATGTGGCAGCTATGACAGCTACTATGAAATGTAACATGCGGGTATGCTCTTATATATATACATATATGTGTGTGTGTGTGTGTGTGCCATTGCAATCAAATAAACTTTTCTCATGCTTTACACCATCTTTTTGCTGCAACACAATTTTTAAAATTCATTTCATTTGCACGCTATTTTGTCGACAATGCGGCGCCGCCATTGAAGTCTTTGCAACTTTGAAGTTTGCCGTTTTAGTTGGAGGAACGCACCGATACATATGCACATGCATGAGAGCGTGCATGTATTTGTGTTGCAACAAAGTATTCATCGACACCCCCACAGCGAGTGTGAAATGCTCAACAGCTGATAGCGATTTTTACTAAAAGTACACAAAGGGTATCCGCGTGGATACATCCATGGCGTATGAGTAACTTGCATTTCTACATACATGTGTACATACAAATTTTTCGTTACTCAGCTACTCACTGCAATTCATGTAATATTATGTTCTCTTACGTAGTACTTTTGCTATCGCCATACAGCTGTCTGCTGATTCAGCGAAAGCGTTAAATTATGATTGTTGTGTGTGACGCAGTCGCTATATTTCTAGATATTATTCTATGGTGGTTGAAGTTGGTTTTATGCAATAGATTAAATTATGCGTTTAGTTTAAAGTTCGTCTCGAATGCTTGGGTAATAAAAGCAGTTATCTAAGAGAAGTGGTCATGTTAAAATATAACCTGTGTATTTAAATTTACTCTCTTTCCACAGCAAGTCACAATGCACGAACCCAACCATTTGTACTGCATTTTAAACCTTTTCAGCAAGGTTCCGACGGAAGGATTCTGGTAGAGGAGAACCAAAAAACTTTACACGTCTGAGTTTTATTACAGAATGCCTCAAAGTTTCCTCCCTTTTAAAAATTCGTATTAAATTGGCTTGGATACCGTGTGGTCTTTATATTTTAGATATATGATGTGTTCGGCAATTCTATGTAGAATATGACGAGGAACATTTTTGCGGATTATCTTAACCTTTAAAAGCCATAATAAATTTTACTCTTTGGATGAAAAGCGGAAAAGTATCTAGAAATTAGGGATACAACGGGTTAAAATGTACCACAAAAATTGTTGTCATGAAGTACTACTATAAAACTATAAGTTCACACTTAAACCTGAATCTAAGAAATAAACAAAAACTAAAAAATTATCTAAGGGCCAATTTTGTATTTCAACATTTGTACCGAAATATCCCTTTAAAGCCAGATTTTAGAGGATCAGTGAATATGTATACAATTTTGTTGACAAAATTTAACAATAAGTCACAGTATTTATAAAAGAAATATCTAATTTAGAGTATATAAAATATTTTTTTAAAATTTATGTTCAGTATACTTCGGTAAATTTCTAAACAAAGAATAACAACGAAACAATATTTACAAGTAGTGAAGATTTATTTTCAAACACTTCGAACACATTTGGCCAACACCTAAAAAATAAGCCCTGCAAATTTAATTAACTCTGCATTTTCCCGTCCACTACCAGGAAAATTTTCAGAAAATACCTTAATTTACACATGTGCAAGATCTAGCTAATGCAAAAAATCAGAAAAACAGCCTTATTTCGAGAGCAAATAATCCTTCAGCGGTTCTCTAGTCTTCCTTGCACCCACAAAGCTTTACTCTCTGGTGTCCAGATTGGTCCATATTTACGTAAAACTGAAGATGGAGTCCACTTTAGCCTCAAAGACGAGCTACTTTTTGGTTCCCCACATCAACGTCAATCGTCCAAGTACTAAGCAAACTGTCCACTGTCCTAGGTCGCGTTAATTGACTACGTTAGACTACTTTTGTGAAGGGGCGACAAATAAGACATACATATATTTTAACCATTTTCCCTTTTTTTTTTTGTGATGTTGGAAGCTATAGTAGGCTATAAAAAAATGTGCCATCGCAAATCAATCACACGATAGTTATACTAATAAAAATATTTATAATGCTTGGTTTGGTTTCGGCTGTTGCAAAATGCTACATCCATTTATTAGGAACAAAAATTAAAACCAAAATTAATTTCTTCACTAAATGCAGCAAAGCTATTTTATTAGTATTGATTTTATGAATATACATATACTATACAAAATAATATATATATATGCAACATTATGGTTTGCTTCTATATATCTCCAATTTCATTTATCTGCCCATAATTATGAAAGTGTAAAAATTAAAGAAAAATGGGTTTATCACCCCATTATTTAAAACTAAATTTATTTAGTTTAATTTAAATGTTATAAGGAATTCATTTAGCGTTAATTATGAAAGTGCTGCTCCGAAAGGCTAGCGCGAGTTTTATGAAATTTTATATTTTATGCCGCGGAGAGGGTTGCCACTTATTTCAAAAGTCAAGTTTAATTAAATTGTATACTGTTTATATGAGATATGAGAATATAAATTCCATACTGTTTGATTTGCTAAAGAGAAGACTTCTAATATATAGAGAGTTGCCACCTGTTTGAAAGGTCAAATTTAACTAGATTATAAACCAGTGATATGGAATAGCAAAATATGGGATTATAGCTATTTTTTAAAGCAGTTGCCACCTGCTTGAACAGTTGAATTTAATAAAATTATATAAATTATGTGAGAGAAACCGAAATGAATTTTCTGGTAACATATGCAAAGGGAAATAACTGAAACAAAAAGAAAGGACAACATCTGCCGAGTTTTTCTGGTATAAATATAAAAGCTGTCGAACGATTTAATGGAAAAATACCGAAACCGACTAGTAGGCAAACATACGGTAGCAGTACACTATATCTAATGGTTATTACAACAAGTAAATCTCTAGCAGGGGCCTTACATATATCTGCATGCGATCAATACTAAATTTGTTTATGTGTATTTTATACTTATATTATATCAAAAATCTGGGCTCCTACCTCAGCTCAATTCCTCGCGCACCAGCATAGCAGACGCCAGTAGCGCGCATTCATTCAACTTCAACCTCATTGCAACGTCATCGTCATCTCGCTGTCGCCATATTAGAAGTTTTAAAATTTAATTAAATGTGAAACGAAATTTTCACCTTTTATCTAACTAACTATAGATAGAAACCTATACACATTTATACAGGTGCGAGCACATACAGATGTAAATACAGTGACCCAAACCACTAATCATATGGTGAATTTCGAAAGTTTTTAAAGCTAAGCAATTTTTGTTAATTTTCATCAAATTATAATTCATACTACAAAAAAATAATATTAGGGTTCTTAGAATTTTTTTTGGGTATGCGGTTTTGAAGCCCACTTAAATTAAGCATAATAATGTGCATGTCTAAAGTAGCTCAATATTCTTGTTGATTTTTGACAATTTATTTAACTTTTTTCGTTACAAACACATTTCAATCAAAAGGATGGAATTAAAATATGTATTGAAGTTTAGATTTGTATTGTGTTTATATTGGGAAGACCATATAAACTAGATGCGTTAAATGTAAGGAAGTTTCGAAAACCAAACTTTAAAAAAATTTGCAAAAATCAACTGGAATTTTAAGCCACTCCAGATTTGCATATTACGCTACAAAACTGTGTAGTTTAAAAAAAATTCTGATTAAAAAATTTGAAAATTTGTTAAAATTTAATGAAAATTTGCTGAAATTTTATAAGTTTTGCAGAAACCTTGAAATTTTTAGCTACATGCTTTTTGCTATAGAACGAATTAGAGTTTTATAAAAAATTAAGAAAAACGACTTTGCATTAAAACTATTTAAAAGAATTAAAAAGTAAATATTAAAAAAAAAAATTATCATGGATGAATTTATTGAGTCACCGTATATTACACAAATGTGGCAATGCTTGGTTACTCATACGCCCAGGTGAGCGAACTTAGTATTAGTACAAGGTGGCGCTAAAGTAATCCTCCTATCAGAAAATGCTATAAATTTTGCGATTGGCCCCTAATGTCAGTTCTGTTTTGACATTTGTGTAGTAAACACATGCGAAATACACGTTAATAAACAATGTTACGCTACACTGCTCCAGAACGCGGAATATTGCTGACTATTTATTTGACCAATAATCGGTCGGTGACTTTGGCACAACCTGAATTTCGTCGCAGATTTCCTGGCCGTCCAACACTTACTGGTGAAACACTGCGACGTTTAGCCGCTCGCCTCGAAGAGACTGGCACAACACGAGATGCTGCCAGGCGTGGCAGACCCCGGAGTAGCCGTTCTGCAGAGAATATTGCTGCTGTAGCCGAGGATGTCATGGAAGCGCCGTCGACATCGACCGGACGACGTGCCATGCAAATGGGTATCAGTCGACGGTCCTTACAGCGAATTTTGGTACAAGATTTGAAGATGTTTCCATACAAAGTCCAGACGGTGCGCTCAAGCCATCCTTAATCACCACCAAGAGGAAGATGATTTTTCATCAAAAATAATCATGAGTGATGAGGCCCATTCCCATCTTAGCGGGTACGTAAATAAGCAAAATTTACGCTTCTGGGGCACTGAAAATCCGCGTGTAACACCCGCTCAAAGTCACTGTATGGTGTGCTGTTTTCGCTGGAGGAGTCATCGGACCTTTTTTCTTCGAAGACGTCGCGGGCCAAACGGTTACTGTGAATGGTGAGCGCTACAGAGCAATGATCAACGAGTTCTTTTTGCCGCAACTTGATGAATTGGGATTGGAAAACATGTGGTTCCAACAGGACGGTGCAACGGCACACACTGCACGTGCCACAACCGATATGCTGAAGGATGCATTTCCCGGGCGCCTAATCTCCCGTTTTGGCGATTTGCACTGGCCAGCAAGATCGCCTGATTTGACCGCTCCAGACTTCTTTTTGTGGGGCTTTTTGAAGTCGCGGGTTTATGTCAACAAGCCTCAGACTCTTGCAGCTCTTAAAGAGAATATCCGTCAATAATGTGAGGACCTATCGCCGGGAGTTTTGGCCAAAGTGATGGAAAATGCCATAAAAAGGGCTCAAATGACAATCAACTGTGGCGGCGGCCATTTACATGACATCATATTCTCGACTTGATGTAAAAAAATGAAAAGACCAAATAAAAATAATCCACAAGAAGAATCAAAGTTTTTCATTTTTTTTTTTAAATTACAGCCAAAAATCATCGAAAGTTTACTTTTGCGCCACCTTGTATTTCAGCCATGACTATGTCAGCCTTTTGCATTGTTCCATTTGTTCTTTCATCCCACGCCCTTGCCGCGCTCTGCTATAAACTTTTATCAACTCGCAGACACCTCGCACATATTCAGTTTAATTTGTTTGAAATTCATTTTTCTCTTTATTTTTATATATTTTATTTCGGAAGCTTTTCCATCAATTATGTGGGTTCATTCTTTCGGCGAGCAAAAGTTTCTCAACATTTCAATTTGGCACATTTTGTTTTATATTTAGAAAAAAAAAAAATTTTATCCATCGTCTCTATTTAATGGTTGAACCTTTTTCTTTTTTCTGAAAAGGAACTCAAATTTAATTGTTTGCTTCATTTCATTATACTGTTCATACATTTGTGTAGCGCAATTATGTGTTTTGAAACTTAACGTTTTTAAATTAATATTCTAACGATTATTCTTCTTTTTGAAATGAAAATTTTTGAATTTGAGATGGAAGTTCTGAATTTAAAAGATAGCTTTCTGGATTTCAATTGTAATTTTCAGAATTTAAAATGGAAATTAAAAATTTTAATTTTTATTCTCTGAATTTAAAATGGAAATATCTGAAGTTGGAATTAAAATTTCTGAATTTGAAATGGAAGTTTTGAACTTGAATGCCGACTTTGTTATTGTGAATTGTAATTTTCCGAAATTAAAATGGAAATTTCTGAATTTGAGTTATAACTTTCTGAATGTGAAATGAAAAGTTTGGAATTTGAAATTAAAATTTTTTAATTTGAAATGGAAGTTCTAAATTTGAATGATAACTTTCTGGATTTTAACTGTAATTTTTTGGAATCGAACTCCTGAATTTGAATTGTAATTGCAGTTTTCAGAATGTGAAATGACATTTTATGAATTTGAAAGTAAAATTTCTGAATTTGAAATGAAATTTCTCAACTTGAACTATAACTTTCTGAATTTGGATTGTACTTTTCTGCATTAGAAATGGAAATTCTGAATTTGAATTTTAATTCTCTGAATTTGAAATGGAAATTCTTAATTTGAAATGTAATTTTCTGAATTTGCATTGTAAAGTGAGGAATTATGAAATGGAAATTTCTGAAGCTTAAATTAAATTTTCTGAATTTAAATTGGAAATTCTGAATTTGAGTGCTGGTTTTTTGAATTTGAATTGTAATTATCAGAAAGTGAAATGAAAGTTTTTGAATTTAAAATGTAAATTGCTGAATTTGAGATGGAAGTTCTGAGTTTGAATGATAACTTTCTGGATTTTAACTGTAATTTTTTGGAATCGAACTCCTGAATTTGAATTGTAATTGCAGTTTTCAGAATGTGAAATGACATTTTATGAATTTGAAAGTAAAATTTCTGAATTTGAAATGAAATTTCTCAACTTGAACTATAACTTTCTGAATTTGGATTGTACTTTTCTGCATTAGAAATGGAAATTCTGAATTTGAATTTTAATTCTCTGAATTTGAAATGGAAATTCTTAATTTGAAATGTAATTTTCTGAATTTGCATTGTAAAGTGAGGAATTATGAAATGGAAATTTCTGAAGCTTAAATTAAATTTTCTGAATTTAAATTGGAAATTCTGAATTTGAGTGCTGATTTTCTGAATTTGAATTGTAATTATCAGAAAGTGAAATGAAAGTTTTTGAATTTAAAATGTAAATTGCTGAATTTGAGATGGAAGTTCTGAGTTTGAAGGATAACTTTCTGAATTTAAAATAAAAAGTCCGAACTTGAGTTCTAACTTTCTGAATTGGAAATGGAAATTCTGAATTTGAATTGTAATTTTCTGAATTTTTATTGGGGATTTCTCAATTTGAAATGAAAATTCTGAATTTGAATAGTAAGTTTCTGAATTTAAAGTTGGAAAGGCTGAATTTAAATTGCCATTTTCTGAACGTGAATTGTAGTGGCCTCTTTTTTTTTTGTAGGTGGTTTTTTTTTGTTGAGATTGTAGAACTTTAAATGCTAATAAGAAATTGCCATAACATAATTTCAAACTAGTGATACACTTTATTATCAAAACACGCATGTATTAACTTTAAACTTGCTACGACTATAAAATTAATAAAATACAAGGTAAAATCAAATAATTTACATTCATTCTGGGTACACGTAGGTAGTTTGTAAAACAAAATCAATGCAACACTCGGAATTATACATAGGTAGACCGACAGGGAAAATTTGTTTGATTCCAAGCTGAACCAACAAAATAGAAAACTAAACAACGAAAAGCAGACAACGAATAGCAGACAGCATACATACCCCGATATAAATATGTATGTGTGTGCGTGCTTGCCACAATGCCCCGGAAACTATAAAAAACAACAATAACAATTAAGATATAACTAAAAATGGGTAAATATTCACTGCAGCTGGACCGAGAGGCGAGAGCGAGAAAGCGAGTCAAATTTTTGAAGTAACTTGATATGAACTGCCACATGCCACGTACGCAGACACACACACAAGGAAAAAATGTGTGCGTATTTGTAACTGTGCGTGCTTAAAAATTATGCACATATGTATGCGTTTGTGTATGGCGGTCATGCAACATAAATTGGCAGCATTTTTGATTAACTTTCTGCCTGAGCTGCGAGCGAGACTTCGGGAGGGGAAGAATAAAGGCTGAAAGTGCATAGTTGTTATTATTGTGGCAAATAGAGTGCGGCGACGAATTGCAGGAGCATACCAACGTGCATATCCAAACTCGTATACCCACATTTGCATATGTATGCGTAAACGGTTGCATAGTAAAAATCCATAATTTGACTTTTGCGTAGCGATCTGCAGGGCGTATGAGCGATGCAAAGCAAATATGTAGAGGGAGTGTATGGTATCACTATAAATATTTGAAGTTGCCCCAAGCAAACTCTATGAACTCGCCTCAACCAGATGTTACCCGATATTGAAGTTTGTAGTATAGTAAATCAGGAAATCGCCAATATTATATGCATGGGTCACATATCTCATACTTGGTGGCATATGATATCTGTCTGGCTGCACATCCGGTAAGTGAGCCAAATGCCAAAGAAAGTAAGTGCGCACTTAATTCATAACTAATATATAACTTAAACTTTATAAGCTGGCTGACTGGCGAAAAGCAAACAATGAAAATATGAAGAAAAACATGAAAACAAACAGAAACTTTGCAACCACTTTGGTCAGCAATCCAACACAAGTGACCACACATTTATGAGAGGCTATGTTAGATGCTACAGATACAGAGGATGAGAGCGAGGGCACAAAGTTTAATCAAAAATCAAGGCTATGCAGGCATTTTCAATATATTTCGTAGTAGCATGCGTTTTCACTAGCCGTATGGAGATACCAGCAGAGACGTGCCACTAAGCTGCATAAGTTTCTTTCAAACTTTTCCATGATTGACTCGCAGAAGACAATGTTGCCACAGCTTGGTATTTTTCAACTACAGCAGCCCTGCAATGCCATCTACCAGGGATGAAAAATTGTGAACATTTTGAAATTATTTTAGGTATAATAAATTTCTGCATATACATAAGGCTTTTTTTGTGAGATAAAACTTGCGAAAATTTTTACACTTACCTTACAGCTTCGTTGCAAAACTCCAAGGTTGTGAAACGTTGGAGAATTAGGGAAAAAATTAAACTTTTCTGGAAACCAAGAACTGAGAAAATCATGAAGAAGACGCTGGTTGTCTTGTATGTGGTTAAAAATATTGATTTTAAATAAAAAATTTTTTGGTCTTTATATAGGACACATAGAGGACCGAGAAAGAACTCAAACTTATTCTTGGCAAAGTGTAAATATCTTTTAACATTTTAAGGTTTAAATTTTAATCCAGGGTCTGACTATTTTTTTTTTTTAAATCTTCAAAGATTTTATAACGTCTCATGCTATTGCGCCTTGATCATTCGAAATTTTGCAACTGAAATTATTTTATGTTCCGCCATTCATATACTACATACAAAATTTATGAAGTTTACATTTTATCCTGAGATTGGTTTAAAAAAAAAAACTTTTTATTAATGAAATTAAAATCATTGAGTTTCCTTTTATTATTCAACTTTACTAAACACGAACTTTCAATCGCTATAATTTAAACCAAAAAGTTTACGTTTGAGCTTCAGCAAACACAAGTTTTTTAATTTAATTGTTTTGGTAGAAGTGGAGGTGCCATGAAATGCATTTGACTATTACCAAGTAAAATATTTACGATTTCACCAAATGCACTTGCGCCAATTTTATAATTTGGAAAAAGCCACCTGTGCGGTTGTTATTTTCTATTCCTTCTTAGAGAAATTTTTTAACACTGTCTCATATAAGAAACCGTCTCAATATTTTGGAAGAGTCAGTGTGAGTGCCACTTTTGCTATATTATCTCAATATCGCAGACATGCTCCTATTCTCGTGTAGTGTATATGCAATACCGATCTTTTCTTCAAAAATTTGGAATAATTTCTATACCTAAAAAGCGGCGATAGTACAGTAAACCTACTTGCATATTCATGGACTAATATCAACGCCTAATTATGTGTTTAATATAAATTTAAAAAAATATTTACGTATAAAAAATATCTTAACGCTTGTGAAAACTTCATGTAAAATGTAACGGAAATTACCGTATTGCTGTACTATTTGTCCATGGCGGTGGTGGTGTTGTATACATTTTGTATTTTGTTACAAGTTGCATAATAATTGGTTCAATAGATTGTCCAACGAAAGTAAGCAAAATAAATTAACAAGCAGTATCGGAGCAATATCAAAACCTACTAACCAGGGTGAATTTATAGAAGGTGGTGTCAAGAGAACAGCTGACTTAATTTTTTTTAATTCGCATTCTCTTTATGTAGCTATTGTCAAAATGAATATTCGTAAGCAAACAAATTTACAATTTTTTAATAACAAATTACTTACACTAGCTGGGAAAGCCGGTCGAGTGGTGACCTTTTTACAATATTAGCAAGGGTTTTCATCATAAAGTTTGTATAAAACTATAGTTCTTTCTATAATAATACCATGCCAATTAATGTTTGAAACGTTATACTCGAAAAATTTTTTCGAAAAAAATTTTGTGAAAATTTGTTAATTTCTACAAATTTTTTTTATGCTTGAAACAATAATTTAAAGTGTTTTTGTTATAGTAGAAACTATATTCGTATGTATATAAAATTAACAAAAATAAATTTACCAAGAAAAACTTTGCCGATATTGTAAAAAGATCTCCACCATTCCAACGGCTCTGCTATCTACAATATGTATGTTTGTTTTTTATTTTCACAACCCGTCCAACAAATTTACCTTAGATTGGGTTTGATAATTGCCGCAGCAGAAACCAAAAACAAAGTACACAAGGCGAATTCATATAAGGTGAAGTTGATCAAGCAGCTGATTGAATTCGCTTGGTGAACGTTAAGTCAAAAAGATGTGTTTGTTGTAAATCATACTGCCATTGTACGTATATTTTGCAGGTGTACATTTTTATTTTTGTACTTTTAAAACTATCTTATATCAATTCGCCTTGCATGTAAGTTTTGTGTATTAATTCGCTTTTGCTATTGCCACCACCTTATACGAATTCGCCTTGCTACTAAAGAAATAAATCAAGGACTACAAAGCAGCAGAACAGTAAAAAAGTAGCAAACTTTTCGGTTTCAAAGCTCACCAGAGTTTGCACCATTCAACAGACGATGCGGCTTCAAACGGACGTCTGATATGGAGCAAGCGAATAGCTATGCAAATGCGTAGCTTGGGACCCACAGCCTAATCCCAAGAAGCAGAATCCCAGCACACCCCTTCTTTGATGACAACCGTAGACAAAGCATCAGGGACTATGATTTGAGGAAATCCAATGGAATGTCCGAGCTCTTAATGGTATAAGCTGAGAGAGAGACTTCGTCGCCAAGTACTATTATCATATGCGGTGTACAAGCATCTCGCCACGATTTGCATCAAAACGAGGTTCTTGGATGTTTTAATAGCACGATGAAAGAGGAAGGGATTTATGGTTACAAAATTTCGTCTCCACGACGAACTGAGCATCGACTCCCATCATTACCTTGCGCTACCGACAGTTACTATCTTCGACACTAGACTATCCCAACTGTCCACTGAAAGGACTTCCGGAACTTGTGGGTATTAGCAGAAAATTTCTCATTACGTCACACCGCAGAAGAAGTCACATCTTTTTTGATTTGAAAGGCCGCGCAGCAACGAAATTTGAAGGTGTTGCCTCCAGGTGCACGCTGCGATCGGGCACAACGCGAGCTGTAGGGTTACACTACAGTTGAGAAACAAAGAGGGACGTATTATTCGAATAAATAATTGAGGCCACGAAAAACGATAGTGCAAACAATTTTGGGTGGCAGCCAACAGGAAAAGTAACACAAAAATTTTACAAAATGTGCTAGAATAACAGCGGTGACTTGATGACTAAATATCACTTAAATTGTGAAGAGGGCATTTTCACATGTTGATAAATTATGAGAACTAAATCGTCGCCGGAAAAGATGATGATCCCAAAACCTAAATTGCATATTACTTTATTGGCATCCCATTACCCGACCACGATGAAGTTTGAGTAGCAATAACACGGCCACGCACCAACAAACCCGCCGGATGCCGATAAATCAACAGATGGGCTAATTAAGAATTGTGGCAAAGAGCTGATGCTGACTCTATAATATTGGAAGCCATTGCAAACATCTAAACATTTCTTATAAGATTCTATAGAGCATATTGTGCGAAAGACGGAAGCCGGTTGTAAACAAACTGATTGACCTTATTAGCGCGGCTATAGACCTGACAAGTCTGTGATCGATCAGATATTCACGAAATGCTAAGCCTTGGAAAAGATCCGAGAGAAGATAATTAAATTTAAATCCACTTTCGACAGCAAGCTTTTGCTTCTGAATTTGGTGTTCTTGCGCTATTGGAGTGGACGTAATTCCGAGCAGACTAGACGCTGGGTCATATAATGGGGACTGAAAGTACCACTTTCAGACCCGCACTGCTGAAACTATTGGAAAGAATCGGTTCCCAAGATACACCTACGCCTCTCTTAAGTATTGCTGGTTCAGTTCGATAATCGTTTGAGATGTTCATCAGACTTTTCTAAACGGACTAGGTTCAGAGCAGTTCTGCTTGGTGTAAAGAAGGGATGGGTTTCCTAGACGCGCCTCTGCCTCTAATATTATTCTGCTTACGTTCGGTCATATAACCACAATAACTTCAAGGTGCACATTCAAGCACGATTTTGACTTAATTATCAGTCCACTTAAATTAGCATTTGCACAACAATCGATAAAGTGGGTAATTTCTTTCTACAATGGGTTAAATCCTATCAGTCTAACATGCGATATTTAGTCACCTTTTATGGCATATCTGCTAGTAGTATTTCAGGACCTTTACTTTTCATCCATCCATCCAATTTTTTGCTCTATGCTGATGATTTGGAAATTTTTTTTTTCACAAAAATCTGAGCAATATAAATAAACTTCAATTGGATCTTAATAATTTGCATTTTCAAAATCATATTTGTAAAACTTTATAATATTTTGTTGATCGCTACAGTATATCCAACTCTTTGCTAGAAACTCTTGTGGATGCAAAAGATCTCGGCAATATATTTGTTCATCGGATTTCACATTTAATAGACATATTGACCACATCAACAGGTAGTCCTGTTTAACTTTAGGCGGGACTGTGAACAATTATCTAATCCGCATGCCCTTAAACTGCTATATATGTCTTTCTTACGTTCAAAGTTGGAATATAGTGTATTTGTTTGAATGCCGCTTCACATCAATTCTATTAATTGCATTGAATGAGTAAAGAAAGTATTCCTTAAATTTTTTTCGAAGTTTTCTGAACCTGAAAAGTTAAAATGCTGAAAGCTAGAAGATTTATTGTATTCTTCCGCCTTTTATGTTCAATAATGTTAGAGGCTCTTTAGATTGTTCTTTTTTATTAGACCGTATAAATTTCAGCATTCTACAGCGGAGCATCTTGGGAAACCGAATATGCGCGTAAGGCTCTACCTCAATTGATTTTTCCTTAGACAAATATGTTTCCTCCATATTTTGAACTCTTAGTTTTAATATCCTTCTTTTTCTAAGGTTATGTTCATACATGTCTAGTGATCTTAATAAACTCAAAGTTTTCCTATAGCCTGTAACTGTTTTTGATGGACTAAATTGTTAATTAATATACATATAATAAAAATAAATGTCCACGGATGTGCATATATTTATGTGCAGGAATATTACTAAAACAACTCCAGCTACCCCATGTAGCACTAATTAAAGTCATGCGTGTGCATACATGTATTTGAAAATAGATCTATGCCAAATGTCGGGATTTACATATTTGTGCCTTTGTCCATCTCTACACACGCGCTGAAGCTTTCTCAATTATACCTACATACTAACTATATTTTGATTATAGAAAAGTTGTGACGCTTTGCGTGCTACCATCAGCAGAACTTTATTGTTTGTTGCATATTTTGAATTTTACTTTGGCTGCTGGTTTTGGTTTTGTATGTGGTTTGGCATTTTATTGGAAAACTAATAAAACCTGTGGTCACTGTGCGCATATGAAATATAATGAAAATAACATGTAGGAATGTTTTTTTTTTATGTTTTTTTTAAGTGATGATATAGAGGGAAGCATTCCATGTGCTGCAGCTCAAAGAAGTAGCGTAGAGAGTAGGTAGTAGAGTATACGACTGTCATGTATCAATTAGACAACAATGCTCATGTTATATGCAATTTGTATTTGTATTACTTTATTATTATAAAGATGGGTAGGAAAGTAAATAATAGTTCACATCACTATACCAAATTCACAGGAATTGCAAATGGTAGAAGAAATTGGGAAAATAGTAGTAGTAATTAGTTGTAGCATTAGGAAAAATACCTGTAAAAACTTGTAAAAATAGTAGTAGTAGTTAGTATTGGAATTAGTAAAAATATTAGTAGCAATTAGTAAAAAAGGTTGAACTAAATAGTAGTAGTTAGTAGTTAGTAGTAGTAGTAGTAAAAGTAGTAGCAGTAGTAGCAGTAGAGTAGTAGTTAGTAGTAGTATAAACTTTAGGAGTATTAGTAGTACTAGTAATTAGTAGTAGTAATAATACCTAGTAATAGTAGTTGTAGTAGTGACCCAGTCCTAACCACGGAAAGGCGCTGAAATGGTCCAGAATATCTAGTCCGAAAATATGGTATTGAATCAGTGCCGAAATTATAGCAATCTGCATATATATGTATGTACTGACGGACATACATAATACATACACAAATGACATAGACACATTTATTTTTGTTGTCCTCATATAAGCGTTATGTCATGAATTTGTGACGCGATATCCACGTGACCTCAGTAACGCGATATCGACGCGACCTTCGATATGCAAAGTAAAAATTGACGTTTTATTACAAAAACAAAAAGGCTCAATCGATGTTTTTCCACGTAAACTTGTTTTTCCTTTTTCTTTTTAAGTGTTTTAAGTAGGGGAAAACACTCGTTCACTCGTGTCAGACGACGTTGGAATGTTAAGTAGTATTTGCTTTGCAAGTTGTTGAAGAGTCATATATTTCATAAAATTTTTCCAAAAATTCCATAAGTTACTTGAACAACACTCGTCAAAAAACTCGGGAAATATTGAAGGAAAATTATCGGTTATGGGTTCGGTTGCATTTATGTTTTGTCGACTCGTTTTTGTCACACTATTCCATTATATTGGGTAACATAGATGTTACAGTAACTAACACGTACTATTTTTTTCTCCATTCACGTAGTTTAGATGTTCAAATGGAGAGCTAGAAATCAAATAGCAAAACGGAACACATTTTTCTAGAAAGATTTTTTGAATTTTTAGAAGTTGGCGATTCGATCGCGAGTGCCTGGAGGGAATCCTTGTGTCCCGTTCCGTGCCAAATTTTTTGTAGTTCATCACAAAACCGCCCATCTCGGCAATTGTGAAATTAACCCCGTGTTCCACACACCCGTTAAACTGAATGCCATGCGAGCGATGCAGCCGGCATAGTAAATTTTTATATCCTACAAATTTTCATTAACTGTTTATCAAAATATAGCTGCTCTTATTACCAAAACTATAAAAGTGCAATTGTAAAAATTTGTAGACAATTCGCAAAAATTTACCAAATTAAATTAAGTTTAAATGTAAGCCGGTGAAACATATATTTTTTTGTTTTGAAAATATCTCTGAAAGCCATACTCGAATATTCGAAAATAGCTTGCAAACAAAAGCGCTCGAGAAAGTTTTAGCGAAGAATAGCTCTTGCCAGCAGATCTTACTTTGGACTGGGCTGGCAATTGAAAATCAGATACCACACTCAACGAATAGCACTCTGGTTCTACAAATCTTTAACCATTCCCGTCCTCTGCGCAGGAACGTGAACGATGCCGAACAAAGATGTTAAGTCTTTGGCGGCCTTTGGGAGATATCTTATTGCGAATACAGCAAAAAAATTTACTAGTTTAGTTGATTAACTAGTTAAATTTGTGGAGTAGAACTTCTTAAGTAGTACATCGCGTAAGACAAGTCGTGTCGACGTCGCGTAACAAAGGTGGCATCGATATCGCATCACGAAGTCACTCCTACTAGTGCTATTTTTGACAATGCTACCACTAATTACTACTACTCTTTTTATTATTTTTACTAAGTGTACTACTAATTTACTATTACTACTATTTTTACTTATGCCACAACTAATTGCTACTACGATTTTTGTTAATTTCTAATAATATTGTACTAAAATTCCTCTACTACTTTTACTAATGCTACTACTAATTACAAATACTATTTTTCCTAAAGCTGGAAGCTACAAATAAGTACTACTAACTACTAATTAGTGGTAACTACTATTACTACTACCTCAACCAACTCCCCATTTAACTCTGTATCTCTTTATGAACTCGGCAAAAAAAATTTATTTCTGGTTCGCGCTTTTAGATGCACGAGTGTTTTCTTCTTTTATTTTTTTGATTGAAACTTATTTAAGTAATTAATTTTTTTTTTTTAAATTCAAACCATAATTGGACCGTACTGATTGTATGTAAATATTTATGTACATGCGTTGTTGCTCATGAAGAAATAAAAAAGTCATATATTATTTATGCAGATAATATAAAAGTTTCAGTAATAAAAATTTAACCCTAATATTTTACTTTGTTTGAAGACAAAAAACAAAAGAGGAGAAATAAAAAAGTTGTGCAAATAAACGTAAATTTTTATTGCAAACAATTCAACTAGAATGTTACATGCCACTTTTAGAGCTGGCGGGAGATGTTTTGTTTTTTTTTTTTTTTTGTTGCCATGAATGTTTGAATTTATTTATGCCCCCAATATAAACTTGTGTGTGTTCATGTGTGGTGCCTATGCGACAAAATACAAAGTTTTGAGAGCAGCCCGCAACTTAGCAAATATTACAGATTTTAAGATTGCGCTGTGGCGATGTAAGGCGTATGTAGAGCGTGAAATACATAAAATAAAATTTATTTCCCCATGTGACGCTGGTTTTTTTTTTATGTAGGCAGTTATTTCGTTGGCGCTTATAGTTTTCTGATACTTTTTACTGTTTTTTTTTGTTTCTTTTTTTTTGCGATACGCGAGTACAGTTTTTTTGTTATTTACTTTCTGGCAGTTTTTTGTTCCTCCTTAGTCAGGTGGCTCCCATTGGGCACTCTGGCAATCAAACTTTTTAAAGCAATTTTTTAACTTTTTGGACAGTTTTACCTTTTCAAATTAAAGGGGGTGGTAGAAAAAATCTAGCTAGACTTTGACAAGGTAAGATATCTTGTTTAGTTTAAAAATAGTCTTGAGTTGTTTATAAATGCGAGTTGTACCTTTTTTTTTATTTTATTACGTGTTGTGCGGAAGTCTCTCGCTGCTATTGCGGAAGGACAGCTAAGATTGTTATGGCATCCGGGTTATTAATACAAAATTATTTTTAAATTCCATTACCAGCCGGTTGGCTACATATGTACATTCGGGGTGCACAAATGAGTACATGTTTGTACTCCGTATACTTCTAAGCGCACGAGATTAACAACAATAAAGCAATTCGCAAAATTTTTTTCCAATTTAATATTTTATTCAAATATTAACAAAATAAATAATAATACAATTCAAACAAGAACAAATTCTGAGAAATAAGCGAATAAAACAAAAATTACTTCTATGTACTCAATTTTGCCCATGCAAGCTCTCATTAATTAAGGTTAGTTTTACCGTTAGTTTTTCTTTTGTCAAGCTATGGAAATGTTAATATTATTTAGTGTAAAGAAAACTTTAAATGCGGCACATGTAAATTTAATAAAATACAGGAAGTTCGTGCAACAATTCGAAACGTATTAAAAGTCATGAAGAAATTATCGCGAGATATTGAGGACAGTGTTGTATGCACGGCAAAAGCTGGTTCTGCGACTCGAGTAATAGCTAAGCAGTTGAACATAAGCCAATCAGTGGCTATAAGAGTCCAGAAAAAGAGAGGTATTTAAGTATTTATATTATTATACAGGTTTGAAATATTTGTCTATAATATAAGATTAATTACAATAAGTATAACAATTGGTGTTGCCAATTTAATACAAGTTCTGACAGCATCTTTATTGCACAATTGGCCACCCTAATATAAATGCACAAGAAATATCGGGTGTTGCAATAGGAATGATACAAAACAAAAACGGTTAGGGATATGAATTAATTTCTTTATTCCTGTGAAAGTACATTCGATGCCATTATGCATGGAACTCGATTTCTTTTGCATGGGCACCACGGGCACGCTTGCAGAAGTCCAGACGCTGAACCCAATTTTCTAAGGTTCTCAAGCATAAATCGGCCGATACTGCTGCAATTTCACGTTCGATATTCGTACGAAGTTCATCAATCGTCGCTGGCTTATTGGCATAGACCATTGACTTGACGTAGCCCTACAGGAAATAGTCAAACGGCGTTAAATCGCACGACCGAGGCGGCCAATTGACTGGGCCATTTCGTGAGATAAAGCGTTCACCAAACTTGGTTTTCAATAAATCGATTGTGGCATTCGCTGTGTGGCTTGTGGCGCCGTCCTGTTGGAACCACATATTGTCCAAGTCCATATCATCCAATACGGGCCAAAAACATTCGGTTATCATTGAGCGGTAGCGAAATCGCAATTTTTTCGGGATGCAATGTTGACTCATGGAGTACGAGTGGATTGCTGCCTGTCCAATGGCGCATATTTTGCTTATTGACGAAGCCATTCAGCCAGAAATGACGACGACCATAAATTGGACGTAGCGCTCTTAAAGTTGAGGCCATTGACTTCGAAATACGGTAGTAAATTTTAATAATTTCGACTTGTTGTTGGATCGTATATCTTTCCATGATGAAATGGCAAACCTTACTGAAGAAAAATGTCAAAAGAGCGGGGAAAAATATGGCGGTCTACTTTCGTAGCGTCCCGTTTGTAAGACCCTTTACATCGAGCGAAAAAGAAAGCGGCACTATCCATTGGAGATCATTATTTTTAAAAGTAATTATAAATTTTATCATTGAAAACTTCTGGAATTTTCATTGGGAAAATACAAAACCCAAATAATATAATTCATAATATAATACTAAAAACAATACAAAGTAGATTATTCCCAAAGATCGTTTGTTTCTTCTCACAGCTGCATATTTGTGGACAAGATTCCATAAATGAATTATTTCCAGCCGATTTCGTTTTCAATAAATTTGAGAAGAAATTCAAAATAAAATTAATAATATTTGCTAGCGAAAATTTCTTAAATCTTATCAACTCTGGCGCTCTTTGGCCACCGATCTCTTTAATTATAGGTCAACTTAGCTCTGTGTGTGTGATTTGTGATTTGTATGAGTTCTATCAAAAAAACTCAATATTTATTTAATACTAGCTCACCCGGCTCTGTGTTTTATAAATTTTTGCTACATTTAATTTGCAAGTAAGAGAAAGTTTTTGTAAACTTGTGGAAAAAAATCTATCAGGGAATAGAAAATGTTCTCGAACTACAAATATGGCGACATCGTTGAAATGTCTTGTGTGTTGACCCACGGGTGTCTTATCAGTTTTTATTTCAATTTTGTGTTTATTGAATTGCATCTAGTCTAGTGCGATTTTACTCAATGCAATCAATTTGTTATTTTTTGCTGGTCTACTTGTTCTTCGCAATCGCTCATGAAATAAATCTGTGGAAATTTATGGTATGTTTTCGGGAATACTCGTAGGCTATAACTAATCCTTTATGTGGCGCATGAGTCGAGTTATTCAGAAAATCCGTATTTATGGTCCGATATTGATGATAATATAAAGGTATTATCCATTTAAAATTATATTAGAAACAAATAATAGGGGTGCGACCAGAAGCACTTTCAAGAAAAATGGATCCGCTAGATGGCGCAAGAATAGAAAATCAATATTTTCTAAGCATATACCTTATTTGCAAAAAAAAAAATAATATAAAAAATCCAATATTTCGTGTAAGCTTTATGCAATTAAAAACAATGCTCCTCAGTCATAGTCAAAATAAAGTTGTTCATTAAATTAGTTACAGCTATATTGGACAGATATCCCTTTAAAGTTATGTAAAAAATTGCTGCTAACTTTAGAGCCGACTTCATTTGCACTGTGTTTAACTGAGGAATATTGTGTTTTAATTCAACGAAGCTGCATTTCTAGATTTAGAAAAGACTAAACAAGGTTGGGTTAGATTATATCAGCTGTGTCATAGCATTGCATAGAATGAGAGCACACTGTGATATCGATTCGGCAGTATATGCTGTCCGTTCCTCTAAAAAAGAATCAAATTTGATTGCCTGATGAATGGCAGGAGTTCGCTGATATCCGCCGATCCCAGATCCGGCAGACAGCTGAAGAAGAATTAGTTTCTTTCTTATACTCGCTATAGCAGGCCAGGAAAGTCCATCCTACTGTCATACGAACCCATAAGGTAGTGACCGATTATTATACCAGTAACCAGGCGCAGAGGCGTCGTTCCGTATTGATTAGATCAAAAGATCTATCTTGGTCTACTCTGGGCCAGAGCTGACAGCCTATCCCACTGGTGGGGTTAAGGCTCATCTTGCGTTTATCAGCTCGAAGGCATTGGCCCTCAAGAAGAGTTTGAAGGGGTATTCCCGCATCGTAAGAGGTATTTAGGTCCGTTAGAGATGAACTTGCTCTTGCTAGTTATCCGGTATGTCATAGTGATCAGATGCTACGCACATGTTGTATCCAGCTACCAGCTCGTATAGAAGTTTTCTGCACTCGATCATAGTCCTTGACAATGTTACGCAGCGCTCGAGCAATTTAATTGCAGCTTGACTATCGGAGAATATAGTTATTGCTTGCAGGTTAAGTACCGTATTTATCAGCCAAAGCACAGCTCCTCTTATTGCTGTTAGCTCAGCCTGAAAGACGCTGCATTAATTAGGCAATTGAAAACTGAGCCTGAGCGAGAGATTCTGAGAATAAATCTCATTATCAACTCTGGCGTCCAATGTAGAGCCGTCAGTGTAGAGAACTGCGGTGTTGGTATAACAGTCGATAACTACGCCCTCCTCCCAGTCGCTCCGCTCCGGAGGAGTTCGTGTGGTAAAACGGTTAGCTTGCGCGAGAACTGGAGTGATTAAAAAATAGGGCGTACTATCACTCTGTATATTTCTATATATGTATAGGAATATAGCCGATTTGCAGGCGTATAAGGCAGTTGTTGCCTTCCAGTTTAGCTTGCTATCCAGAATAACACCCAGGTATTTAACCTCATCCGACTGTGCAAGAGGCACACCGTTCAACGATGGAAGCTGAAACTTGGGGATCTTATTTTTAATTGTAAAGAGAACCGTCATAGTCTTTACTGGATTGGCATTCAGCCCGCCTGCTTTTGACCAGATTCCCATAATACCCAGAGCATTGGGAAGTGATTCACTTAGCACCTGAGGTTATTTACCGACAGCCAACAGGGCAAGGTCATCTGTGTAAACTACAGCTTGACAGCATGTGTCCTGCAGGAGTAGGAGCAGATTGATCAAGATTAAATAAACTATCACGGTTTTATAAGATTCTTCAATTCTTTTTGTAAAGCAAGGAATACTGTAATGAGAGGTTTATTTTTTATTTATTTGTTGAGAACCAACTACAATTTCAAGACTTCGTGGATACTCTGTATAGGCGAAAAAAGATCGCGATTTCCATGTCATATCCTATGCAAATACTCTGAGAGCATCTTTTCTGTTACTCCGCTAGCAATGCCTTGCAATTTATTTCCCATTCATTGCGCGAAACTTTCTTGACAACTCTACGTCAAATCAAGAAACTTCTTATTTAGAGAAGTTTATATACTACATAGATAGCCCAAAGGTGCGCGTGACATGCCGCTAAACTATGAATATTTATATATTTCCAGCATAATGAAGTATAGTGAATGATGTGGAAACTTCTACTACAACTACAACAACGTTGCACGCCACATAAAAGATTCGATAACTGTACAGGCGTGTAAAGAAGCGCAAATAGACAGCAAAAGCGACAGGTGAACTAAAATGTTGACTCTTCTATGGGTAGGTAGGTACGAAAGTATTCGAAGCGCATTGTTAGTCACGAAAACGAATTTTTGACAACATGTTTTGCGAATTAGTAGCATGTCAAATGCAATACACAAACACACACACCCACACATCCATCTTCCTATACAAACACATACACAAACAGTAGCACAACTTGAGGGTGTTGATTTTGGAAGCCAAATAAAGTTCATCGCACTGATTTTCATTTATTTTGTAGGTAAAGTTGAATACAAAATGGTATCGTACCTTTTTTGCAATAGATAAATGTACATATTTATATATGTGTATGTGTGTGTATTCGTGCTCACAAATTGCACTGAGCCAGCAAGTCGTAAAAGTTTTTTAATAAATTTTATCGTATTTTAAAAATTGATGACTAGAAACCGAAAAGCAAAAAGGGAGGAAAACCCAAAAAACAAAAAAAAAAAAAAAACAAAAATTCGAAATAAATAAGTTTATTTTATTTATTATTCGCTGTGCTCGAGTGGGAAGCCGCAAACCAAGCTAGCAATATTGAAAACTTCTGGGAATACGCCGGTGTCGGCCACAAAGTTTTATCAAAGTTAAATAAAATTCAGGCAATTATGTAGCTGAAATTTCAATTCAATTGTTCAAATCAAATAACCATACAGAAAATAGCAACAAACTAAAATTAAATAAACGAACAGGCCGACGGGCCTACATACATACATAGGTCCATAGAGTTTTCCAGCCAATTTGTAACGAAGTTTTCAAAAGTCTTCTAGCATTTGTGTTTATCAAGTTATGAAAGATTTGCTTACTTTTGAATTTTCGCAGATATTTTTTGAGACATATTTCATTTGATTTCCTTTTTTTTCGCAAGCAGCAAAAAATCTTATCAAATATGGCGGCACCACAACAACTTTGAAAAAAAAAATACTTTTGACAACATTATTTGCACGTGTGTGTGGGAGTGTGTGTGAATTGCATGAACGTGTTTTTTGTATAAGAGGTTTGTACATACCCAGTAAACATTGAGGTTAGGTTGTCGAGTAGAGAATGTGTGGAGAATTAGCAGTTATCTCCAATCGCCAGCGTAAGAGAGTTACTCAAAAAAGCTTTGAGAATCATAGCAATCGCAACAAAAATGGGGCATATAGTTCGCTACTCGATAAAATTGTAACTTTCTAATCGAATTCTAATCCAACTAAATAGTCACCCTCTTCGCGAGAACGATTAGAGAATTGCGCTAGTTATCTAAGGTAGAAAGCGAAATTTCTTTAACGTTTGATACAATGTTTGCTGGGTACATCCTTTCACCTACATACACACACACACACGCACATTGTATGTGTATGTGGTATGTGCTTGACAAACTTCGAGAGTATGCAAGCAAGTAAATACACTTATGTTTTGGCTGCCAAACACACACACACACTCACACACACACACTAACTCATACACGAAAGCTTATAGGAAAAGAAAAGGAGCTAGGTAAGTTAGTACAAAAATTGTTTAAAAATATTTTGCGGTTGCACTTTGGCGACACAATACAAGTTTGGAAACAACAAAAAAACAAAAAAAAAAAAAAAAACAGAGTAAGAGAAATAGCAAGTGGTTGTGGCAAGCAATGGAAATAAATCTGGAAAAAATACTTGCGTAAAGTTTTTGAATGTTTGGCAGCAACAACAATGCAAATAGAAGGAAATTTGTTGATTTTCTGTTACCTGTTTTGATAGCTGTATGCACTCGTGTACTTGGTTATTAAAATCTTGTTCATAGATACATATGTATGTATATAGGAAGTAATTTTTTAAGAGGTATAGAACTTTAAATTGAAATACAAAAAAATGAGACTACACGATTTCAAGCTGAAGATTGATTTTATGCAAAAATCTCGTGTTGCGATGTTTGTGGACGAACTTTTTCGTAACGGCTTAACCGATTTTTATGCAATTTTTTATTTATACTTTGTAATTCGGAAAGTATATTTTATGCTTTGGCGGGCGTTGTCACCTGTTTGAAAAGTACAATTTAATTAAAATATAACCAAATTGTAAGAAAGTTTAAAATATGAGGGTCAATCGATTCGTCTCTGCAAGACGGGTTCTAGCTAACGCGTATGAGGATTGCCACCTAATTAAATAGTTAAATGTAATTAAATTATAAATAAGTTATATGAAATATGAAAATATCGGTATCAAACCGTCTCGGCGCAAAAAAGGTTCAGGTCAATATTTTGAAGAGGGGTTGCCACCGGTTTAAAAAATTGGCTTCAACTAAACTTCACACGAGTTATATGAAATATTAGAATACGGTTGTCAAACGTTCCACTACGAGAAGACGATTCTTACCTTTATTTTGGAAAGGGTTGCCACCTATTTGAAAACCCGAGTTTAATTATACTAAAGACAAGTTATATGAAATACGAAAATATGGATGCCAAACTGTTTTCTTCGCTGAGGAGAAGGCTTATGGCATTTCAAAGGTTGCCACCTGCTTGAAAAGTCGAATAAAATAATATACAATGTATATAAAATAGTAAAAGATGGGTGCCGAAAAGTGGAATATAATCAAATTATACACAAGTGTTATGAAATAGTAAAATATTGTCCTCAAGCCATTTTTTTCGCCAGGAGAAAGTTAATAAGTAAATTTTGCAGAGTGATGCCAACTTAACTAAAAGCTAGATTTAGTAAAATTATACACAAGGATATAAAATATTAAAATATGAGTGTCAAACTGTTTGTGTCGGTGGGGGAATAACTATAATTTTTTAAAGGGTTGCCACCTGTTATATATGTATGTATAACAGAAACCGAAATGTGTAAAAGACAATCAATAAATAAATATAGGCAGAACAACATCTGCCAGGGGTTTTTAGTAATTACATAATATTAGTACCACCCAACCTCAGGAATGCTGTCTGGAAATGAGTCTTATGCCTTGTTTCTTACATAAATATATTAAGGGCGCTTGGAGTCGTGACCTACGCGTCGCCAAAAAAAAAGTTGTAGATATTCTCTAAAAGTGGTAGAAACCGTGAGAAACCTAAAATCTTAGATGGCGTTTTGCTCCCATCCCATATTTTGGGGGTCAAAATTTTTAACTTTTTAATACGAATTGTAAGAAAATAGTTCGGTATAGAGTTTTATTTAGAAAGAAGTGCCAGGCTTTAAACTCTTATTTTTATGGTCGTTGAGGTGATATTAAAGTATGCATAATTTCACCCGTAGTGTCGGGGTTGAAATTTACCCGACCGTGACATAAAAAAAAAACAATAGTACAGTTTTTTTCTTATTGAGTTGGTGTAGAACTGTGTTTTGTAATTTGTGGCTTAAAATCAGATCGCACATCATAAATTCTAGGAGAAGTTCAGTCAAATATCGAGCTGTATTATGCAAATGCATAATAATTTTTTTAAATTTGGTGCATACGATTGGGTTTGGGGAAATGAATACGAGGTATAAGAAAATATTGGAAATAGAAGTGGCACCACTCAATTCAGAGTAAATATATATACTAATATATCCCCAAAACTACTACCTCAAAACACTATTACATTTGGTGCACACTTTAAAATTGCACTCAGTAAAATTAATTTCGAGAATTATAGAATTCGGGAAAGAACTATGCGCAGTTTTAATATTGCGAAAAAAAAATTTAGTAAATATTTTATTGAATCATATGGCAGATTCACTAATATTTAATATCAGAGAGATATGCGTAAAATCAATTTTTTTTAATTCTTAAATAAATAAAAAGTATTTCAATTTTCCGAAAAAGGAGTATTGTATTAACTAGATTTATTGTATTATTTATAAAAAGGCAGCTTTTAAACAAACGAAGGCAACATCGAGTTCATAAATGAAAAATTATCTGTGCTTTGATTTAACCTCAGAAATGCTAGCCGCTATTTAGGAACATCAGCACCGACAACGGGAAGTGGGAAGAGGCGGAGATGAAAGCTGGCATTGATTATTATTATGATGGCCGTACAACAAAGAATTGGAATTTTGGACAAAGAGTCAGAGATTTCGATTATTCAAGCTAATGACCTAGTAAAGGTAGAGTAATTTAACAAAAGCTCTTGGCTTGCCGGCTTGCCATATCTGATTTTCTGCTTATAAACCTGTGGAGAATTGTGCGAAAATTTTGAAAATAAATTCTTCTCTCCACGATTACTCATAAAAACATCTATAAAATGGTTTAAGAAAATTTAGTTACATATGAGATAATTAAGATATTTCAAAACTTTCAGCAAAATATGAAATTTTGATCTATATGTTTTTTGTGGGAGAGGTACTAAATTCTGCTTTTCAAAATTCTTTTGGATGAAAATTCTGTAAAAATCAAAAAAAAAATTCTGTCCAGCCTAAATTCTTTTGGTTCAATATTCTGTATTTAAAATTCTGTATGATCAAAATGATGGAGAACTGAAATTCTGTATATTAAAATTCTGGAATCAAAATTATTTTCGATCAAAATGCTGTAAAAATATAACCAAATAAGCAGATAACCTGATAAGCACATTTATTTTATGAATAATGGAATTCCGATTTTATAGAATCAATGGTATACATACATATGTATATACATACATACGTCAATTAAAGAAAAATTCAAAAATTAATTCAAAACAAAAGTTATTACATTATAATGGCGAAACAATTATTATATTATTAAATTTTTAGCAATTCGCTTTAGAAAAGAAACATGCCTTAATATAAGCCTTTTTTTTGTTATTCTTTTAATTCTGTTGTTTGCTTTTACAGCCTTCTTCGTTTGACTAATTTTGTGACCATTTTGAAATTTCTGAAGCTATAAATACATACAAACATATGTACATTTGCTTTATGTAAATCTGTTTTGATAATATAGGAAACCATATGGGTCAAGACAAGTCATGTATTGGCAGTATTTTGTTTTGCGCACTTTTTTTATTTATCCATATGCTCTTCCGGTTTTTCAATACAGAGTTTTGCAAAACAAAATACTGCCAATACATAATTTTGATTTACAGAATTTAAAATTACAGTGTTCCGCAATACAGAATTTTAACAGTACAGAATTTTGAATTACAGATTTTTGAATACAGAATATTGAATACAGAATTTTAAATACAGAATTTTGAACCAAAATCATATTGTACCCAACCCGTTTTTTGTTGTTGTAGTTAAAGCTATGTTTATATTGTAGTAAAAGTAAGTAAGAATGAAAAAAATTCAAATGCATTGTAGACCCCCACTATGTTTATTATAAGTACATTGAACTCTGTTTGCCACCAAAGCAAACATTGTAAGCAATGTGGCTTGCCTCAATAATTTTACCACTGAGTTTTCTGTTCAAATTCCGTCATTAAATAATTTTATTTGTTCATTTATAAAATTTGGCTTTTTATACTTTTTCGTTTAAAGTTTCGGTTGCCTTAATTTACTTTGCCTTAAGTTCAAAGCTAAGTACAAGTAATCACGTGAATATTCCAATACAGTGCTTTGAACGAATCAAAGTTATATTGCTTCATATCATTCGCTTCACTTCACTCTACCTACATACATATGTATTATATGTAATGGTATTCTGTTTGCTACATTTAAAGAATATAAACTCTTTTCCATCACCATCACTGACTTAGCAGTGATTGGCATTTCCGTGCTATTGTGCTTCACTGAGTCAGTTGTAGGCAAACTAGAGTTCAAATGAATTAAACAAAAAAAAAAAAAAAACAAACAATCTATAATCAAACGCGAGTTGACTTAGCGATTGTGTCGAAATAATACTTTTAGCATGCTTTTAAATTTCATTTCTGTCGAACAACAGTAAACATCTACGCAGCTAAAATGCCATTAGTAAAACTCTTCTACATCTAAACAAGCTTGCAAAAAATTGCTTAGAATAGCAAAACAAAAGTTCAAATCACTGAAAGTTCACGCCTCTGCTATTATGTGTCACATTTTGAAATACACACACAAGGAAATAATGCAGGCAATAAATACCCTGTAGGCAGAACCAGATTAAGTGAAAATAACTTGTTCAACTGGGACTTCTATAGGAGTTGTCGTGACGTGGAGGAAGAGGAAACCAAACATCATCGCCTACTCAGCCGCTGTCCAGCGCGAGCTAGAAGGAAAGCTGAAGTTGTTGGTAGATATTTCCTTAAGAACTTGGCGATCTTAGAGCAATCGAAATTTCGGATCCGACGAGGTTCCTTAGGAATATGAAGTGGTTTTAGGGGAAAGGGGCACTCAACAGCGCAAAGTGGTCTAACAATGAGCCATGAGTCTAAGTGTGTCCCATTAGGAACTTTTGCTTAACCTAACCAAATCTAACCTAGAAATCCACTTCAAAATCCAATTAATTTTTCAAAAAGCTTAGACTTTTCGGAGACATTCAGTTAGAGTGTAGGATATTATTATAAAAGTTATCATTTACAACCAGTTTAACATTCCACTTACGTTAGCGTAACTTTTAATAGAAAAATATTCCCCAGTTTCCCCGGTGAAAAACTGTAATTTAATTCACTGTTACGCTGTTATTCAAATACTAATTTTTAGTTTAGTTTAATTAAAGTTTTATATATTTTTCAATCTATTGTAATAGGAACTACTTAAGATTGGTTTATTAAAATTTCTTACCAGTATACTAAAAAAAATTTTTATTTAATTAAAAGCAAGAAAATTTCGCCCATTTTACTACCAACTCTACGTTAGTATTTTCTACCAGAATTTTCTTTAGCGATGATGACCATATTTCAGGCTTGATGGTTACGTAAAAAAGTTATATTGCCACATTTGGTCTGAATAACAAGCCGACGAAGCGCAAGAGCTATCATTACCCTTAGACAAAGCGACAGTGGGTTTTGATATGACATCTCTAGCTCTTTCCATTTGGGGCTATCTGATTTCAAAGTCAACATAGATAACCCGGCCGCAATTGAGGAATTAGAAGGGAATATAGCCTTCGTCATTCTCTACCTCCGCGTTTTTGGAAAAAACACTGCAAAAGGGTTTACGACCAATATTTTCGTCAAATTAAAATAGCAACGCCTCTTCAAGTGGAAGAAAGATTAAGTAACAATCCTATGACAACGAAAAAATTTTGAGGCTGGCAAAAAGAAATGAGTACAAAAAATTATACCAAGAATAATGCCTTCTTACTTAATCCTTTATGAACCGACGGATTTGACCTTTCTCTTTGCTATTAGACCTGGGAAGTCAACCATTGACCAAGTATTTGCAGAGTGTTCACCATTCGTTGACTTTAACCCTGATAAGTGTTTTTCGATTTCAAAGAACTTTGGGAAGACACCAAATACATATTAAATAAAAAAAAGCTCACATTACTTTTTGTATTGGCTTTCGAGTAATTTTTGTTAGCACAGAGTTACACGAAAAACTACTACGACTATTTAGAGTGCCGTGCGAAGGACCTCTCCGAACCGTTCGAGACTAAAGAAGCTTTTAAACGGCTTGAAGATTAAGCGTAGACCAACTCTTGCCAACGGGTTCAGCAGAAAATTTAAAAGAACAGTCCTTAATCGACGAGAAATACTCTCGCTCAAGATATATGACCCCGTCCGCGAGGGTGGCAGGCACCGAAGAAGATGTAATGGTGAACTATAAAAGCCTGCTAATATTATGGGCTTAAGTAACCAAATGCGTAAAAACTCAAGAATTGCGCTGAGTGCATAACAAAAGTAAATGCGCTCGCGTACACAATGGAAGCATCAAGTGCAAGAGGTATCTGTCTACACTTGGTGTGATTAACTAGCGGGGAGAAGCGATTGGCGAAGTTTTTTAGTCACAGTCTAGACCGTCAAGCGGTAGTTGGGACAAATAGATAAAGTAATAATAGCCTCATCTATGTACAGTAATTTCGAGTTCAACGGAGCTTAACTGTTCAATGACATTTGGGTAGAATTCTACCCAAATTTAACCTGGAAATAAAATATACCTAGTAAAAAAAGGAAGTTCAAATCGCACTGAAAGTCATTGACTTTGTCAGGAAACACGATTACTTTTGAGGGCTATGTAATAAACAAGGCTGTTTGTTAGAAAAATTACGTGCTTTCCCACCTTATTGATAGAGTTCTGCCAAAGCTAATTTCGTCATCCTCATTACTTTCAAAACTAAGTGACCAATATCTCTCTCCGATTGAGCCACAAACAGCTAACTGTTCAAAAGTGGAAGTGTCAGATTATGAAAAAGGACGTGAACTATGCAAATGCTGTTACAAGGAAATCATAAACCAGGACAAAAAATAGAGTTTATATATGTTTTTGTAAAAATCCAGCCTGCAAAATTTTCTATGCACATAACGAAATATAAAATTTGGTTTCGTAATAAATAAAATGCGAGTGATTCACTGCTCTTAAAAATTTTCGTATAAAGTATATGAGATTTCAATACGGGTAGAAATCGACCCACAAGAGCGGAAAACACATGAAAATTTTATGGTCAGCGAACAGTTAGTTAAAGATACAGCAGTTATTATATGAGAACTTTGCCTCAATGATTTCGATATTCAGCGAATAATGACTGCGACAATGCCAACAATAATCAACTGAAATAAGATCCTATATAGAATTTTTTTGGGAAAATTTTAAAGTTATGGTGATCCCCCGAATATATATATATTTATTTTTGTAATGAATAGCTGTAGAGGTTTTCTGCAAGTTTGTATTGGACTTCGTTCTGAATCCACTACTAAATTTCCCTGCAGGCCATATATACAGGTCATATATACAGCGCCATCTGTTCCTTCGGTATGTAAACATTGAGAAACTTCGCCAACTGTCAACCGATTGATTTTCTTTTGATTTAATTCAAAAATTTAAAGTCAACTTGGCCCCTTTTTATACTTACGCCAATTAACCAATGGATCACCAAAAACGTGGTTTATTCAGTTACAAAGCTAAAACCTAGTGACATATTTTTTAATAGAACACAGCGGATCAACTATCAGGAGTTGACAGATTTTCGCCCAAAAATGCTCAACGAAATAAAAGAGCGGATCGAAGAAAGCCAGAAATCGCGTATATCCTAAATCTCGTTTTGGAAACTTCAACCCAGTACAACCTTCTTCGTGGACAGCTTCAGGCCACATTAGTGACTATGTGCATTAAAAATAGTCAATAGCGTTGGCTAAAAATTTCTTTAATCACGTAACAGTGGGTAATCAAACCTACAATAATCCACACCCAAGACGTTGCAATGAAATTATTGAAGGCGTGAAAGAGAGTCTTGCCGGGGGCTCAAATGTCTCAGATCTCATCTGAGCTCAGCAGTTGCACATCAGTGGAACCACTTTGCGGCGCATTTTGAAGGCCGGACTTCATTTGTTTTCTTACAAAATGCAACTAGCTTAAATAAGATTGGCCATACACATGCCACATCATATAGAAAACGGCAAAACTACCGGCCGAATGTTGGAAACAATGCCTGACTTTTGAATACAAGTCTTATGACCGACGAGGCGCATTTCACACTCTCTGGCGGTATTAATAAACAAAAATTGTCACATTTGGGGGAAAAAAAAACCCTCACGAAATTCATGAAACTCCATTATAGGACTTTTTGGGCCAGCGCACAGTGGGAGAAATGGTCAATCTAGCGGCGCTTTAGCGAAATTTTTAAATTCAGAATTCTCCAAATTTTGTTTGTTTTATTGAAAATTTATTTCCTAACGGGGTCTTTTCTGTTTTCGTTTTTGTTTTGTTCCAAATATTCGCATATCTGTGAGCTTTCGAATTTAACACATGTTTTAGCAAGTGCAATAATTCCTATTTACCTATTTGTAAGTGCAATTTTTGTTGAACTGAAAAACTTAAATATACAATTTTGTAATAAGATTTGTGACTTAATTATTATTATTTGGTATGTGTTAAATAAGAAAAAACTCATTGTGGTCTGTTAATATATGTTTTAGATCTTTACAATGGAAAAAGAAATTGTCCTATATCAAAGTGTTTTTATATGTGTAACCCAATGTTCCGTAGAAAATAAGTGTGGTGGATTCGATGGGATTCGATTCAATGTTTGTATAATTTGTTAAAATATGTTGTGGTCTACGTCTTGTCCAAAAATTTGCTGCAAGTATTTGCAAGTTACTGATTTTTTTCCTTTTTTAGATACTATGGCAGAGTCTAAACGCACGCTTTTTTTAATATGGCACAGTGAACCAGTACCAACAAAAAAATTTCTAATGATTGAAAATCATATATTTTCTAACGTCATTGATCGCTCAAAGTATAGTGAAGAGCAAACTCGCAAAATTCAAAAACAATTAAGAAATTTCATAAGCAAACTTGTAGAAAAGTGGAAAGAATGTCATAGGGTTATGTCAGTGTTCGAAGAGCGAAATAAGGAATGGTTGGATGAAAATATAATTTTTTCTAAGCCAACTGTTCATCACCGTATACAAAAACCTTTTTCAGAGTGTACAATGAAAATTAAAAAAAAAAAAATTGCATCAGTTGTTAACGAAACACCTAACCAAGAGTTAATGGTAGCGGCAAGCGTAAGTCTTTACAAAGCTGGAAAAAGAAATGCTTCACAGGTTGTTTCAAAATTGTTTGAAGAAAGTTCGACTGCTTCGAAAATGCTTAAGTCTGTAAGCTCTGAACAAAAAACCCCAATTCGGTATACACCTGAGGAAGCTTTATCTCTTTACTCAAAAGGTCGTACAAAATAATGCAATATGGTGCCAAAGAACGAAACTGCAATATTTATCCAAGCTACGATATTTTACTTAAGGCTAAAACAGAGTGTTACCCCAGTGGCATACACGTAACTGAACTTTCAGCGGAAGTTGCCCTGCAAAGTCTTGTAGACCATACTGTTGCACGTATAGTACAAGGATTTTCCAAATCTTTTGAAGATGTTTTGACTGCAGGCAATATTAATGACAGCATAAAAGCAATATTTAAATGGGGCTGTGACGGCAGCAGTGGTCACTCCACTTACCGTCAACGTTTTAGTGCTTCTGATTGTGAAATAACTGATGAGTATTTATTTACTGTATGTATTGTGCCTTTACAAATTAAAAAAGGAGACGCTGTTCTATGGCAAAATAACAGGCCTTCTTCAACTCGGTTCTGCAGACCCATTAAAATAATTTTTGAAAAAGAGTCAGCGGAGTTAGTTAAGGTTGAGATAGATAACATTAAAAGGCAAATTGTAAGCATTGTTCCGACAAAGTTGAGTTTTTTCGAAGTAGTACATGAATTCCATTTAACAATGATTGATGGGAAAGTTTTTAACACTTTAGCGGGCTCATCATCGCAGGCCTGTGGAATTTGTGGAGCAACACCAAAATTCATGAATAATCTAAATAATGTTCAATTGAGACAACCACAGGAGCACTTGTATGAGTACGGATTGTCAACACTCCATGCTTGGATACGGTGCTTTGAGTGTATAATTCATATCGCCTATAGAATACCCATACAAAATTGGCAAATTCGTGGAGAACATAAAGAAATCGCTCAGCAAACCAAAAGAAAGATTCAACTTGAGCTAAAAGAAAAAATGGGTATATTGGTGGACATTCCCACGAAAGGATCAGGCAATATAAACACTGGGAATACTGCAAGAATATTTTTCCAGCATCCAATTTTAGCCTCTACAGTAACTGGCGTAAAAGTAGAACTTATAAAAAGATTTGGTATAATTTTGCGTACTATGGCATGTGGGTATGCAGTTAACATAGAGGCTTTTCGCATATATGCTTGGAATACAGCAGAATTATTTGTTTCCGAATATCCTTCGTTTTATATGCCTCCATCTGTACATAAAATATTAATACACGGAGCAGATATTATTGAAAAAGTTTCGCTACCAATAGGAATGATGTCAGAAGAGGCACTTGAGGCAAGAAATAAAGATTTTCGCAGTTATAGACTGAACCATACGCGAAAAAACTCAAGGTTGAATACAATGGAAGACTTAATACACACTCTTTTAGTTTCTTCAGATCCTATTATTACATCTAAGTCTAAAAGCACCTCCAAGTACTGGAAAAATCACATTGAAATAGATGATGAGGTCAAAAACCTTCTTTTACATATAAATGATCTACCTGACGGCAGTAATTCTGAGAGCTCCGACTCTGAATAGTTTTTTTTTTCTAATAAAACATAAAAAACATATAAATAAATAATTAACACATATTTTTAGAATAAAGTAATGCATTTTTTCATTGTATTTAAGAAGCTATTAAGAAAGCGCCGCTAGATTGACCATTTCTCCCACTGTGCAGCGTGTGCGCAAAAACTACCATTGGGCCATTTTTCTTCAAACAAGGCCGAACAGTCGATGTCGGTGGATGTTGGCACATTTTGTGTGTTCGCAAATGCTTGAAAAAGATCTTTGTTGGGTTATTTAAAGAAAAAAATTAACGTTAGCAGGCCGGAGACCATTGACAGCTCAAAATCAATATTCGTGCCAAAATAGCCGCCATACTGACCGAGATGAGCGAAGAAGCGATGGAAAATGCCCTTACAAAATCACAGTTTGTGGTTTCTAATAAAGGATGATTATTTAATCGGCGTTGTTTTTAAATTGTACAGGTAGTCAATCCTAGTAAAAGAAAAGCGTCACTTTTTGAAATCTATTTTTTCTTTCAAAAGTTATTTGATATACTCATACCGGGGGGAAGTTATGGCGCACCCTGTACTTTTGTAGTTTGCATTCGTGTGGGTGCAATCAAGTGCTGTTGAGCCTATTTACAAATTTGTGTCGCTTTAGCACTTCGGATTTTCCATTACTGCCTTTGCTAAAAACTTGTTTGCTTTAGAACGAAGCTAAATTTGTTTTTTTTTTGGTTTTTTAACTAATACGTTTTTTGTTATTTTGTTATTCTTTTCGAAATGCTTTGCATTTACAATCACATTGCAATTTATGTACACATGCACACACACACACACGCCTGACGTAAATGTATTTGTGCAATTTTTTTTGACTTTAATCGCATTGTAGTCACATCAGTGTCATTGCTTTGGATTTACGTTGAGTAACTGTAAACATCGTTTGTTCGATTGTTTTGAACACATAAAGGAATGTACATGCATACATATATTATGTGTTTATTTGTGTGTGTGTGTGTGTGTGTAAAGTTAATATTTACAAGCAGATTTTTACCAGCATGTATACGTCAATTGCACAACTTTTAGTCGTTTGGCAGATGACGGGGTAGAGAAGGCCATTGTACAAGTTGAGGAAGTAACTAGCCTATAATTCGATTTTTATTGGCAGTCATTTGGAATTTAAATGATAATGTTAAATTTATTTAACCATTTTTTTAGTTCTAATCGTACTTTGTTTCTATGTTATTTGCTCCACTCGCAATGACAAATTTTCACATTTTGGTTTAAATGAAAATGTTTTTCGATTAAATTTTATGTGCTTTTTATTGGGTTGGGTACAATATGATTTTGGTTCAAAATTCTGTTCCGGGTTTTCAATACAGAGTTTTGCAAAACAAAATACTGCCAATACATGACTTGTCTTGACCCATATGGTTTCCTATATTATCAAAACAGATTTACATAAAGCAAATGCACATATGTTTGTATGTATTTATAGCTTCAGAAATTTCAAAATGGTCACAAAATTAGTCAAACGAAGAAGGCTGTAAAAGCAAACAACAAAATTAAAAGAATAACAAAAAAAAGGCTTATATTAAGGCATGTTTCTTTTCTAAAGCGAATTGCTAAAAATTTAATAATATAATCATTGTTTCGCCATTATAATGTAATAACTTTTGTTTTGAATGAATTTTTGAATTTTTCTTTAATTGACGTATGTATATATACCATTGATTCTATAAAATCGGAATTCCATTATTCATAAAATAAATGTGCTATTCAGGTAAGCGTGCTTATCAGGTTATCTGCTTATTTGGTTATATTTTTACAGCATTTTGATCGAAAATAATTTTTATTCCAGAATTTTAATATACAGAATTTCAGTTCTCCATCATTTTGATCATACAGAATTTTAAATACAGAATTTTGAACCAAAAGAATTTAGGCTGGACAGAATTTTTTTTTTGATTTTTACAGAATTTTCATTAAAAAGAATTTTGAAAAGCAGAATTTAGTACCTCTCCCCTTTTTATTGCTGCCTATAATCAAAAATAGAAAAAAGTTCGGCAAGCAATATATTTTAATTATGAGCAAGCAAGATTTGCTCAGTTTTTCTACAATAATAAAAACAACAATAACTTGTAATCAATACAAAAAAAAAATTAGATACATTTTCATACAAAATACAATTCAAAAAGCGTTTTCGTGATTTAGAAGAAAACCGTGTTCTCTGCAGTTATTGCCAAGAAACCTCAGAATGACAAATAAAACTAATTATAACTTCTGAACCAAAAAAGCTACAAAAGTTAGTTGTACGGCGAATCCTGTTATGTGGAACTATCTTTGTATGACTATCAGCCGTTTACTTGAGATAAAAAAAAAGTGCCGAACTAAACGGTAATTCCTGCCTTTAGAACAACACTCTCCGATAAAAAAATGGGAGTGGGTAAACATAATGTTGTTCGAGCAAAAACGGTGGTGTTCGAAAGTCGTAAACGCACAGGCTACAAAATAATGGTATGACTTTTTTTTATGCTTTTTCCAACAGTATTTCAGAAAAACTCAAATGGATTTCAGAAAAGGTTAAATGAATTTCAGTAAAGGTCAAAGGCATTTCAGAAAAACACAAATGTATTTCAGAAAAGTACAAATGTATTTCAGAAAGGGGTTAAATGAATTTCAGAAAAACACAATTGTATTCCAGAAAAGCCCAAATGTTTTTCAGAAAAACAGAAACGTATTTCAGAAAAACGTTAATGTATTTTAGAAAAACACAAATGTTTTTCAAAAAATTACAAATGTATTTCAGAAAAACACAAGTATTTCAAAATTATGTTTTTAGCAAGTTTTTGACAAGTACATTTGTGCTTTCCTGAAACAGATTTGGCCTTTTCTGAAATACATTTGAGGTTTTCTGAAATACTTTTGGAAAAGGTGTAGTTTTTTGGTGCTGAAGTCATGGCACAAATTAAATTTTTTGATTTTCTAAACTTATTTTGCCATAAAAAAAAGCTCTAGCTGTAAATCAAACCTGTTAAGTTTTGATTACTAATCGTAATTATTATTAATCTGATTACTTTGTATTTGAGAGCGAAATATCTAATTGATTACATTCCAATTATCTTCGTCCCAACGTAATGATTACGATTACAAATAATCAAAAAATAATCAGGATTACTCTAGATTACTAAAAAGAATCAAAAAGAATCAAAATAAATAATTGATTCTTTTCACGGATTCTTTTTGATTATTTTCATTCCAACTGGTATAAAACTTTTTTTTTTTGCTTTTTTTTTTTTTTAATTTTTAAAATATTTTTTTAATTAAAGCCTGAGATTTGTTGTTATATTGTGGTATTTATGAATTTGGTATTCATGCCAATCGCGAAAGTTCACAGGGAACAGCGTTTCCAAAAATTACAAGCAAAGCAAAAGCGAATTGGTGAAAATTGGGCTGCTTATATTGAATGAATAAATTGTTGTAAATAATAGCAATAATATCATCATTTATAATATATTTATATATATATATACATATACACATATACAGTTACACAAAAAAACAAGTTTAAAAAATTTACTTAAAAAATGTCTTCAAAATTAAAAAAAAATTAAAGTGTTGATTGGTATTTTGGATTGAAAACAATCAAAAATAATCAAAAATAGTCAAAATATTCAAAAATAATCCTAAATTGAATCAATTATTCATTTTGATTCTTTTTGATTCTTTTTTATTCTTTTCAGTAATCTAGAATAATCCTGATTATTTTTTGATTATTTGTAAACGTATTCATTACGTAATCCCAATATTTGAAAGGCACAATTAAATAATAATTACAATTCTTTTTAGAAAATAATTTAACCGATTACTAATCGTAATCATAATTCATCAGAAATGCTGTAAATCTATACTTGCATAATTTTATGTTAAATTCAGATTAGTCGATTCGCAAAAAGAAGAGTTTGCAGAAATTGAGAAAAATTTTCCATTTTACGAAGGCAAACACAAAATTAACTCAGCTAAACCTTGACCGCTTTATTTCCTTGCAAATATGGTTATATTCACGTTACAATTTGTTTTATTATCTGAGCTATCTTTTTTTAACAAATATTTTAAAATACTTCCTTTATTTATTATTACTTTTTTATAATTATTGCAAAATATTTTAGCCGGTGTTTAAAATATAATGAGTTTTATTATTCTGATGGGAAACTCGTACCGATTTTTATCATATGTGGAGTGATGATGCACCCTAATGTCCATATTTTTCAAAACCAAACAAAACTGTGCCACCCGATGGGGAAATGTTTAATTTTTTAAAAATAATCATTAAAATCGGTTCACTACTTTGGGAGGCGAATCTTCAAGTACACTCTCCATATAATCAATTTTACATAATAAGTCATGATATATGTATGTATACAGTTATATTAGATGTTCCTGGGCAAAACAAATTCATCGAATTTCACTTTAGGTTAAACATTACACAAAATATCAGCACAATTATTCCATGCAATATCAGCTACAATTGAAACTAAAAAAAAAAAAGTTCTTTAAAACTGATATAAAAAAATATTGCAAATGGTTGTATTCGTAAAATAAATTCGGATAGAGAAAAACCAATTAATTGAACAGCGATAAGTCAACAACGCATTGTTAAATCGGATCACTGGCCAATTGCATTCTGGTTGAATTTGCGCAGTCGCGCGCTTATAACAACTACGCGTAGTAGTTGTTATACGGCTACTATGACTATAAAAAAAAGCAAAAGAGAATAAAGTGAAATGAAAATAAAATAAAGTTATGTAATGGCATTAAAAGTGAAATGTTGCCAGCAAGTTGCAAGCGATGCTTGTGGAAATGCAACAAAGTGTCATTTTGTGCGCATTTTTTGTTGTTGTATATGTTGTTGTAAGTGATGGTTTCATTGTTATCATCTGCCAATGCAATCATTTTTATTAATGTACAAATTATGTAAATTGATTTTGCGTTGTCAATTATGAAACAAAAAGGGAATTGAGGTTAAAGCGACTCATCTCGCAGCATAACGAAATAAAAATTTAAGTAAATTACCAAAGTATGGAGAGGCGGCCATTGTAGCTGCAATACAGAGCAGTGATAATAAGTTAACAGACTGCACGCCAATAAATGCATTTAACATTTCTTTTAGTCTTTATTCCCTTTGGAGCAACAAAGCAAAACCGTTGACATACAACAAAAAAATATTAATGAATAAACAATAAAAAAAAGGAAAAAATCTGTGAATGATTAAACCAATAAATGAATCAATAAAATCATATGAATGTGACTATCAGATAGAATCTCACTGAAATCTGCTATGAAAAAAAAAAAAAAAATATTGAATATGTTTCGCGTTCTGCGAAAAGAGTGCCGCAGAATCAATTTAATCCATTTTAGCTCAACACTCTGCAAATGCTACGAACGCCAAATAAGAAGCTGATGTATAAAACCACAGTGGAAATTAATGTTTGTCAATTCGCGACATATTGCAATTGCATTATTTCCATTTTTATGCATCAGAAACGAATTAATGCAGTCCGGGACACAGCGCTCGAAAACAAAGGAGCGAAAGGAAGATAGATTTGTATGTGTGAGTGGGTGAAGTATTGTACCCATTCGGACATTTATGCAAACAATACGATATGAAAATATTTTTAATAGTGGGAATTTTAATTGGAACTTTGTCTATAATTTGTGAATCGTCCGTAAGACCTAACGTACACGGCAGCTGGAGTGCAGAATGCGGGCAGGCGTATGAAATAAAGAAAATAACAATATAGATAAAAATATAAAATAAATTGTTTCAATACTACTGTATAACAATACTCTTGCAAAGGGAAAATCATACAACTCTTGTTTGCTCAAAAAGCCCGCAGTCCACCACGTCTGATATATTTTTATTTATTTTACATATTTTTTATTTTGAATAAAATATCTTAAAGAGCTACTGCCTAAGATGTATGTATCTATTGCTAAATAAATATTGGTCTTTATAATAAGCTAAAATTTCATCTTCAGCCCCTGACACGCCACCATCCCTCCTTTTAAAATTTTAGTAGAATTTTCTCAGAAAGTACCAACGCTAAGTAAAATATTAGTAAAAACTTTATAATGCCTTCAGAAAACTTATGAGAAAATTGCCGGGAGATGGGATGGTGATGGGTCAAGAAGTCGATATGAAATTTTGTATTTCTTTAACATTTTCTTCGGCATCAAGTCTGTAGCCCTTCCAGTTTTTGTACTGGGGGTACAAGTACCCATTTTAATCCTCTCAACATTTGAAAGCAAACAATAATATCAAAATTTGTTGTATTGAGTAATTAGTTATATACAATATCAATAATAATAACAATAATTTGGCGCTTACACCATAGCCGAACTTCTCCTACACTTTGTGGTGTGCATCTTGTTGACGCCGACTCCAAACGGCGGATGATTTTTGTGAGAAGTTTTTTTCATGGTAGAAATACACTCGGCGGTTGGCAATTGCCTGCCGAGGAGCGACCACTAATTAGATAAAACCTTTTTCTATAAATTTAATGATGTTACTTACCCCGACCAGGATTTCAACGCATACCCTACCGAATGAAGCGCGCACACGCTATACACTCGGCTACGGTGGTTATATACAGATTATGGAGATAATGTTGGTATCGATTTGACTCTCAAAGTACTGCTCCTATTTTTATAATTTACTTTTTAATGAATTATTTACGAAAAACAATGGAGTGTCATGTTTTCCCATCGGAACTATAAAGCTCATTATATTTTAAGACATCAACAAAAATATTTCGCGGTAACATGAAGATTTAGGTGAGCTGCACCGAGTTCAAGTTACCTCCATTTTTTTGGGTTTTATGTAAATAAAAATATATTTTTGAAATTAAATGAAACCACGTCAGATCATGTTTTTTTTTGGAAGAAGAAAAACTTGAATAACTCAGCCCAGACTTGAAAGATTTAGACTAATAACACTTATGTTTTGAGACTTATTTTTGACCGCTGAACGCGCAAATCAGTTTAACTTTTTTTTTAAGGAAACCTTTTTGGAGATATAGACAAAAACCTTATTTTCCAGGTCCTTTTTGAGTTGCTCCCACAAAACTCCAGAATAGCAAATAAAACTAACCTTCTATACGTACACTGTTTCTCACAAGCTAGACTCAATACAAATTTAGATGCCATTTTTAGAATCAGCGGACCCAAGTCCATAGCAAATATGATATTACATACATTCTGACTGTTGCAGCGTGAAATGAAAAGCTTTTGACAGATTTTGCTTTCAGTAGTCGGGTAGAAACTACAATGGTTGAGTAGAAGTAGGCTTAGGTTTATTGAGAGGTCGTTGGCATAATTTTCCCCGCCAATTTTGCCACTTTACTTAGAGCCAGTCACCAAGTAACATTCTCTGTTACTGACACAATAAAAAGTAGGTTGCCACGTAAACTATTAAAATTTATGTATGTATGTATATATAAAATAGCTGCTTGCGTGTCTGCAGGAACAGCCAGTCGCAACTCCAGGCATTTTCTAGCCCTTAACTGCTTTCAAACTATTTTGGAAATTCTAGTATCGATTCAATTACGCTCCAAAGTATACTGTGATTATTTTAATATAGGTTCCCAGTCACACGGAAGTACATGATAATGAGTTATTTGACAATTTGGTCAGAGAGCTCTGACCGGGTATCCCTTGGTCTAAAACACCCCAACCTTTGGCTACGGATGCCACCTTTAGAAACTGGTTAAATATCAGAAGCTACCGGGTGAAGAGACAAAGTAGAAAACTTTGTTTACCTTAGAACCAGCATTATCACCAACAACAAGTCCCGAAATCCAACGAAGAATCTCTCTTGCCAACAAGTGCTACTTTGGACTGAGTATAGCAAATAAGCAGTAAAGCCCTCTCTCGTCGAACGAAAACCACGCTCTATAATTTCCTCATGATGCCCGTGCTATTGTATGGCGTAGAGGAAGAGAAAAGACTCCTTTGCGTTGGAAAGACCGGGTGGTTTCACTTGGTGTCTCTACTTGGCGCCAGTTAGCAAAGCAGAGCAGCAACTAGGACGCTATGGGCGCTGAAATAGGCCAAAATCGCCCAGGTGGTTATAGCGCCAATTAAAAAGAAGAAGGGGACCGGAAGAAGTCGGCGTAAGGCAAAACCAAAGAACATATAGCTGTAAGAAGGGACAAAGCGTTCCTTTTGCTTTTCTCGTTGATCAACAGGGTATTTTCATTCAAGCATTTACACATTTGGTCGAAAAAGTAGGCGCTACCTTGTTTATCAACGAGAAAAGTAATCTCCACAGATCAAGCTATTTGCCAATTAACAATAGCGCAGTTTTTTCACTTCCCAATACTAGATACCAGGTCGGATATCATTTAACGGGTTAGCTCAACTCACATATTTTTCCGAGTTGGTGTTATTGCTTTACATGCAGTTCGTTATCCTACCTAGTGTTCTTTTGCAAGTCGGTTAAAAAGAAACGGACCTAATAATACTATTGTCATTATTACCTGCAAAGCCGGTGGAGCCCAACTATCAAACGAAATTCTTATAATAAAGTAAAAAACAAGATCTTTTTTTTTTTTTTTTAAATAGGACGAGGACTTGCCGAGATCTCCGAAATATAAGCTATAATTTCTACCGCTCTGCTGTTGCTATGCTTAAAATACTTTTGCTTATAGCTGGTCTTGAATTGTCGATTTAAAAGTAATATATGAAGAAAAAAGAAGTTAATTTTTTCACGAATAAAGGAAAGGTTACTTTAATGAAGGCGGGTCTCTAACTTAATTCGTGCGGTTTGCTAAGAGATGGCGTAACTTGTATGTATTCCATCGTTCCAATATATTCCGAACATACGTTGGAAAGCTACTGCCATTGTACGTCTTTTCAGTATGTGTCATTCATTTGAAGCGTAAACAACAATAATTTTTTTCACTCAAATATGTCGAACTTTGTGCCTGAAAATGTGTTCTTGCGGGGAGTTCTTCTTCATTACTTTAATAAGAAGAAAACTGCTGCCGAAAGTCATCGTATTTTGGTGCAAGTTCATGGCGAACATGCTCTAGCTGAGCGAACGTGCCAAAAGTGGTTTGCGCGATTTAAAAGTGGTGATTTTGGCTTGAAACGATGAACGTCCTGGGCAGCCAAAAAAGTTTGAAGATGAAGAACTGTAAGCATTACTCGATGAAGATTGTTGCCAAATGCAGGAAGAGCTCGCAGAATCTTTGGATGTCACTCAAGCAGTAATTTCAAAACGTTTAAAAGCAGCTGGATATATTCAAAAGCAAGGAAATTGGGTTTCACGTGAACTCAAGCCGGGAGATGTAGAAAGGCGGTTTTGCTTGTCCGAAATGCTGCTGGAACGCCACAAAAGGAAGTCATTTTTGCATCGGATTGTTACTGGTGATGAAAAACGTGAAATTCAGCCAACCAGCCAAATCAATGCTCTGTATTTGGTGGAATCAGAAGGGTGGGCTGTATTATGAGCTGCTAAAACCGGGTGAAACCATCAATGGAGAACGCTACCGAACACAATTATTCCGTTTGAAGAGAGCAGTAGCCGAAAAACGCCCGGAATATGCGACCAGACGCGAGGCGATAATTTTCCACCAACAACAACACTCGGCTCCACGTTGCTATTCCAGTTAAGAACTATTTGGAAAACAGTGGATGGGAAGTTGTACTCCACCCGCCTTATAGCCTAGACATTGCCCGTTCTGACTTCTGTTCCGATCAATGCAGAACGCCCTCACTGGAATGCGGTTCACATCAGAGCAGGATATCAAAAGTTGGCTTGATTCATTCTTGGCTGCCAACCCGGCACAGTTCTTTTGGGATGGGATTCACAAATTGCCAGAAAGATGGGAAAAAGCCATAGCTTCAGATGGGCGATACTTTGAATAATACTATTGTACATGTTTTTCTTAAATAAACGTTCAAATTTTGAAAAACCCACGGACGAATTAAGTTATATACCAATATATTAGATTTTTCCATTAATCTAGAAGAAAAATGTAATTAGTTTCACACTTTATACCAAATCCGCGAAAGTTCAACAAATGTCAAACTTTTCTTTTGCAATTTCGTTATAATAAAATGCCAGTTGTTCCGCGTCTTCTTTCATATAAAAATAAATTTTGTTCATGCAAAAAATATACACTACTACATATGTACGTGTTGAAAGGTATTTAAAATTGTGACTGAGCTGACAAGTTGTTGTTGTTGTTGTTGTTGTTGTTGTTGTTGTTGTTGTTGTTGTTGTTGTTGTTGTTGTTGTTGTTGTTGTTGTTGTTGTTATTGTTGTTGTTGTTATTGTTGTTGTTGTTGTTGTTGTTGTTGTTGTTGTAGCGGCTAGTCTCGCCCTGTGAAGAACGGATTCACGCATGGTCATCAAACTCATCTAGGGGTAGGCCGAGGTAACGTGCTGTTTCGACAGGGTCGAACCCGAGGGAGATGGGGATTATATGAGTTGGTTTGAGAGGGAATATAAGTAAATGTTTGGTATCGTGCGGAGAATCTCTACATGTTGCATATGTGTTGGGTATGTCAGGGTTGATTCTGGATAGGTAGGAGTTAAGTCTACTACAATATCCAGATCTTAACGTGGTCTGGGAGGTGGCGCATCTGCAAGCAGTACCCTACTTGGGTGCCCCGAACGGTGGCAAATCGTTAAGGCTGGTGGGACAAGTATTTAATAAATCTATGAAAATATTTCTTTACTAAAATCACTTTTGTATTGTTTTGAACCTTATTAATAAAGTTGTTGTTCTGCAAATGAAAGATGGTAATGAATTAATAAATATATCCCAAAAACCACAACCTTTTAAATTTTATTTTTTAATATGTATTTTGTAACACTTACTTAGCTTTAGGCTACTGTTCAAAAGTGATACTTAATGGAGCTTTAAAATTTCCTCTTTTACAAGGAATGTCCCAATTTTTATTTTTGGCAGTGTACCAGGGATGGTTTTCTGTACTTGCTTCATCAACGGGGAATGTATCCCTTACGAAGTGTTCGCTACCTCACTGCCTATTCGACTGCCTCGCGATATAAAAATCTACTCATCTCCATTTTGCAGCAATTATATTTTCATTAAATTCGCATTCATTAGTATTTTAATGAATTGCTATATTTTTCTAAAATTTAACAGAACACAATTTTATGAATGATTTTCATTTCACTTCAACTAAATTAAATTTCTAGCCATGTCCTGGCATACCTCAATTCAGCCGCAATTGCATCTAGAGCACATTGCCATGCAATTTCGCGTCGATTGCAAATACAATTAAACAATTAATGATATAACGGTCCTATCTGTCGCCATCATCGTACCTACCATTGAATTGAGTATTTGTGGCGCGAAATGTTGTTGGTGTTTGCAACGTTTGCGGAAAATCGTAATAAACTCATTTATCAATTGCTACAGAAATTTTTTGATGTGCCATAAGCGAGCAATGGCAATATCAAAGCATCAAATTAATGAAGTTGCCACTCATTTTCAGAGGCAATAAAAATTCAGGCAATGAATAGCTCAAGTATGACGACTATAGTAATTTTGAAGAGAAAATATTCTGAGTTGATAGTGAATGGAACATTTTTGTTCTTTGACACAGCGACTTTAATGTCATTTATATGTTTATCGTTTTATTACTTGGCAATTATTTTTGGAAAATGTGAAAACTATCCGCGTGGAATTTATTATACAGAATTATATGGAGCAAAAAGCGTAGGAGCATATAAACTTGGAAGAAGCAGCGTGAACAGTTCAAATATCTTGAAGTGGAATGGAATTGAGGCATCTGAAATCGGATTTCCAGCACTCAAGCATAATTGCCTATTGTGCTTGAGGCTTGGGAAGGAGGAAAGGTAATAAGCGATACAGAAAAGGGATAAGGAAAAAGATGGGTATGGAACTTCATTTATCCGCGAATCTCTTCCAGACTCTTTTATGAATTTTGGCAGCTTACCGAGAGATAGAGAATGGACGATTTATATTCTGAATACATCTCACACAAATATACTCAATCTTAGCCCAGCAAAAGCAGGACAGACAAAAGTTTTCACCAAGCCTCCCAAGAGAGTGCAAGGATCTCTCCATTGTTCTCTTGTAGCAAAGTTTATGGGATGCTTTCTACCAAAAGATACTCTCGGTATCAGTTTGTCACTTCGGGCCAAAAATAGAGGATATTCCTCTGATAACCTTCCAAACAACTGCCTGTGTCCGGAGTTCTCATCGTCATTTCACAATCTAAAAGAATGTAGCCGACACAAAGTTTGCATTGCCTCCTCCTGGTTCGTTAAGTCCAAGTTAAGTCCAAGGTTAGCAAGTCCAGCAAGCCATTCAGAGCCACTCCCGTTGTCGTGCTCACGGCGCCTGTCATTCCTAAGCCAGCGGACCTCTGTAGCCTGTTTAACGAAGAAATCGTATAGCCCGATGTAGCAAAGCTGGTTTCAGACCCCAAGTTTTACTTAAGGTTCTCCGACTCTGTCCAAAAACTTTCAATGCCCGATTTACCTTCTGTTCGATATAGAAGACTTAGACCTTCCAATTTTCTGCTCCTTATAAACAATACCAGGGTTGTCTTGTGGGGTTGACAGAAAGATCTTGCGTAGTGCACCATGTAGCAATCTTATCAAGGGTTCTATGTATGTTTCCACAGGCCTCGCGGAGAAATCTTCCTGACGCTAATGCACATCGTCCGCGTAAACTTGGATATGACCGAAGTCTTGAATTTCCGTTAAGACACCAAACATCACAAGAGAGGTGAGACTACATCATCCTGAGGGCATCCTCTCTCAACATCTGCCATGGTGAAATGACCTCACTTCCCCCCTACAGTCAGCGATCTTCTAGATAACGCTCCTATAATTACTGGATTTAAAAAATATATGTAAATAAATGTCTAAAATTTCACATTGTTTTATATATTTAGTTTCAAAGAACGCGTTGCTTGTTTTATACCATTTCCAGGTCACAATATGTGTAACATAGAAGGTTATTGAACGCTAGAAATTGTTTGCTGGGTACGAATTAAAAACGACTATATTTTCAATGATTTGTTACCTATACAGATGCGAGCAAAAAACTACGCCCTCGAAGGATCCCGTAAAGTAAAGGAAATACAATTTTTTCAAAATTTTTAATTGACTATCGTTTAAAGTATCTTCTGGGACAGAAGTGTTTCGCTTAAATAAATTCATCATAAGATTCTACGAAAACACAAAAAAAAAACCAAAAATTAAACAAATATGGCTTTTTGGAAAACCCTGCACCACGGCACCTGACTACTGAATGAATTATTGGGCACACAAGCAAATAATCTGCGCAAATATTTTTCGTAGAAGCCAACATTTACAATAAGTATTAGAAAAATGAACAAAAAAAAAAACCTGAGCCAGTGGAAATGAGCTGTAAAAAATCGAAGGAACATAGCTAGTCAAAGCAAGAGGGTATGAAGAGTTGAGTCACACGAAAGAAAAATTGCTGAATATAGACGACAACAATAAAATTAATCGCTGCCAACAACATTTACTTAAGTCGCTGCCGTCTTGTGTGAACATGGAATTAGTTAAGAAGAATTACGAAAGTAGCGCGAAGCGATGACAAAGTATTTATTGCAATGGGGCGCACATGTCGGATGTATGCAAGTACGATGTATGTATGTATGTGAATTTATAAAAATGTGCACGTTTGTATAAGTGGAGTGGTAGGTGTGTGTACGATTTAAACAAAGACATAACTTTCGTATTCACCTGCAGGTCACTACCCAGGTAGCCAAAGAAATGAAGAAAGAAATGGCACTCAAACACAGCAACACTTCGATGGAGCGCTTCGAATATGAAGTAAAAAAATGTGTCTTATAATTTCGTTTGTTGCTGATTTTTATTTTATTTATTAGTTAAAGTGAACCGGTTTGAAGAGGTTCGGTATATTCAATCATTATACTTATTTAGTAATTTTTCGTCAATAAGGGAGTAACAAATTCAAGTTTATTCCCTTAATAAGACGCAAAATTATGAACAACAACGTTGCTTTCCAATATTCCATTGCGATGGATATTATGACAGCTAAGAAATGCATTTAGAGATAAACAATAACAAATAAATATACCATGCGATCATGATACAAAAAAGAAAGGTAATTTCACTTTGAATTTATTTGACATAAACTATGTTTTTTAACGTTTATAATTTTCGTAAATGACAAGATCGTATTGCCAGCTCAACAATTGTTGTAATAGGGTTAAATTAAAATTTTTCAAAGCAGCGCGTTTCCAAGAAGGATAAAAATTAATTTTTATTTACTATTTTACTTCTCGCACCTTGATCTGAATAATGCAAATAAGGTAAAGTAAAAGGAAATTCATTAATTTTCCAATAGATGGTAATACGAATCTCGCGTTGTAGAAGTGCGACCGAGTTACGCTATAAGGCGTGGGATAGATATTGACGGTGGCAGGATTGACGAGCTGGAAGGTTTTGCTATGTGTTTGGTGGAATTGGTAGGGACTCATCCACCATGAGCTGCTCTCCAACAGCCAAACTCTTAATTTGGAGCTGTGTTGTCAACAAATGGACCGTCTGAAGGAAGGAAGGAAGAGATGGAATGTGACTGTCACAGTTTTTTTGCCAATACGGATGAGGGTTTCTATGTGAGTGGCACCATTATGAAATAACCATTAAAATGGCAACAAGTTATTTAACAAAACGGTACATATTTGACCTAAATCGGATCGTTCTAACTATGCTAAAACAAAATTTTAATTTGTACATACATATAAAGGGTGTTTGTTTTTTAGAGGGGTGGTTTTTAATGAGGCAATACTTTTTCGTAGTTGGTCCTTTTGATAGCTGTTACTTGATTTATACTCAGTTTAGTTTGGCATTTTGTGGTGAATAGATGGTTCGGTTCGCTTGACGCATCATGCGCTGGATTCAATATTCGGTCAACATATTCGCCCAGCATAGTCGGTAATTCGAGCAACCACGGATCGGGGTTTCGCACAACGTTTACTCTAATAAACAGTGCGCATCCTCAGGCACGCCGTACAGTGTGCACCAAAGACGCTATTGCAGCTGTGGAACAGAATACCGAAGAAGACCTGGAAAAGTCCATCCGTCTTTGTGTACAACAACTGGAGCTGTGCCCATCCACTTTATAGAATATTTTGCGGAACGGTCTTGCTTTGTAGGCTTACAAAATCCAACTCGTGCAAGAACTGAAGTCGAGTGATCGGCAAGCGTATCGTACGTTCGGTGAATAGGCCCAAATTGACATGGTTACCGCTCCCGATTTTTCCAAGAACATTTTTTTCAAAGATGAAGCTAAATTTTGGGCGAATTGGTGCAACAATAAACAAAATTATCGCATTTGGAGTATTGATAATTTACAAGTCATTGTTGGGACGTCGTTACATCCTCAGAAAATCATTGTTTGGTATTCTCCATGGGCAGCTGGTTCATATTTCTTCAAAACTCAAGCCGGCCATAATGTTACAGTCAATGGAGAACGCTATAGAGCCATGATTATTGACTTTTTCGAGCCTGCTTTAGAGGATGTTGATGTAGACGACCGTTGGCTCCAACAAGATGGTGCTACATGCCATATAGCCAACGAAAGAGTAAATTTATTGAAGGAAACTTTTGCTGAGCGCATTATCTCGCGTCGTGGGCTTGTAGCGTAGCCTCTAAAATTGTGCGATTTAATTACTATTTTTTGTGGAATTATGTGAAGTCGCTTGTCTACACAGATAAGCGCGAGACGATTGACTTTTGTCGCGTTATAGCTGACATACGAACCCCAATGCTGAAAAAAGTGGTCGAAAATTGGGCCTCTCGGCTGGAATTTATTCGAGTCAGCCGCGGCAGTAACTTGCCCAAAATCATTTCCAGAATATAATTCCAAACCCTTGCCTTTTTAATAAGGCTAAATTCTTGGCCATAACATTAAATCTTATGCATTTTATTTCTTCTTGAAAACCACATGTCTAAAAAACACCCTTAGTTAGAAGTAAATAAAATAATACCTTTTCGTTATCTTCGGACGATTAATGTTCTTTTTTAAAAATCATAGATGAATAGAGGAGTCCCACGGCGATTTTGTGGGTTATCTGAGTGAGCTTCCTTGGATGCCGAAATTACTCATACATATTAAAATGGTACTTTTCTTCGGCGCATAATCTTCTTTGGGCCCATTTTCGGAGCTTCTCTAGGAGATAGAGCGTACCGCTGGTTATGCATCAGGAGGATGCTGTTTGCTAACTGGGCTACGGTATGGACGCACGTGCGCCTGTTTTTTTTTATATAAGAAGGCGCTATATCAAAATACATATTTGTTAGGCCCGCGGTGTGGCATATTCTTAACGTACATGCTGCGAGATAAATTTGTTACAAATATGCAAAAAAAAATTTGCTGGCAATAAATAAACTTCACAAACAAAAAAAAAAAAAACTAAGGAAACCAAGAAGCGAAAAAATGAAATTGATGTTGACATTTTACTTACCTTGCACGCAAATGATAATGACAAACGCCAATATGAGCGTCAGCGGCTGTGGTAAATGATGTGAATGCTGTTGGTATTTGTATTGTCGCTGTTGCAAACCACACTGGCGTTGTTGCCTTTGCAACTCTGGTTGATGTTGTTGTTGTTGGTGGTGGTGAGGCATGTTTGGGGTTGTGGTTGCTGCTGATGGTGCTGTGGAAATTGTTGCTTTCATTCTGTGTGAGACTCCTTCTTTGTTCTTATTTTGGTGCTGTTGTTGGTCTTCGCTTTCTAGATAATAAATGTCGCAAACTTTTTGTTTTAATTTTTTGATTTTATGTTGATTTATTTTGATCTGACGTCGCTGTCTTCACATCATACATATATGTATGTATTTTTTATTGTCGATTTTTGTTTCATTTCCCTACATTAATTTTTTCACATTCTTTCGTAGGTTTTGCAATATTTATAACTTAGGAAATGAAAATTTGAGCACAGCGGGCCCAATGTGTAAGGAATATCAACAATTTTGTTTGTTTTATATTTTTTTTAATAATCTTTTTTAAAGTCAGCTCAAAAATTTGTACGCGTATTTCGTTTCGTCTTAATTTTCAGCTCACCAAAGCTTTTGATTTTTCACTTAAACTTCAATTTTTTACAATCTACCAGAGAGAAAATGTTTCAATTATATTTCATGTACTTCAATTAAAAATAAAATTGTGATGTATTTTTTTATTACAGGGTACATGAAGTAACTAGAATGTAAGGTTTTGCGAACATATTTTTGTTGCACCTAATATGAAAAAAAATTAAAAATTTTACACAGGATTATTCACACATAACTTATTTATTAACCTTTGAAAAGAGTATCAATTAACAAAATCAATTTTCATTTAACTATGCTAATAACAAATCAATTTGTTCATAGCTCAATTTTATAGCGGTTTTTTTTTGTTTTTGTAAACTTCTTGTAGAACATTAGAAAACTCAAATCAATTATTTTTTTTAAAATTGAAATTCAACTAATACAAGCCTAGAAAGTCAACCGGTGAGCTCATCACCGTAACAGAATATTAATTTTTTTTTAGGATTAATTCATTCATAGTAAAAATATAAGATATAGTACATATTATAATAGTTGAAATCAGAATTAAAAGAGAGAAAGGAATACAAAATTCGTCTAATCAAAAGAAAAAGGCGTAAAATAAAAATGAAAACAAAATAGATACAAAATAGATACAAAACTAATAAAAATAAATAAGACGCAATAGAATAAAGAAAATTAATATTATGAAAAATTTAAAAAAAAGTATTGAAGGAAAATGAAATACTCAAAAATATATTAAAATTTAATGAACTAAAATATAGTAAAGAAAAATAAATAAACAAAATTACTTATAAGTTTAGCAAAATAAAATAACATTCAACAAAAATCGAAATGAAATATTCAAAAATAATATTTGAAATAAATAAAAATTATATATTAAATATAAAAATCATCTACGTGCATCTAAAATAAAATTAAAAGAAACTATAAGATCAAAAAAAAAAATAAAAATATAAAAAAAATAAATTAAATTAAAAAAATTAATTAAACCAGGTTTAATTAAATTAAATGAAATCAATTAAACAGGGACAGAAAAATAAAATATGAGTTTTAAAAAAGAATATCAAAAGTAAAATAAAAAAAATTAAAACAAATTTACAAAATTTAATTTAACTACTGTTAATAAAATTAAATTGGAAAAATTAGTAGTAAAATAAAATAAGCAAAGCTAAAATTGACAAAATAAAATATATATGAATAAAAATTAAAAATAAAAAAATTAAAAATATTTAATTAATTCAGAGTATATATGTATTTACTAAGATCTATTATATTTATAATAGTTGGTCTAACACCATTATATAATAGTTGATATCAGAATTAACTGTAAAAAATTGATAAATATTTTGACTAATCAAATATGAAATACGTAAAATGAAAAAAAAATAAATGAAATGTAAATCAAATTGATACAAAACTAATAAAAATAACCATAAAAATAAAACAAGATTAACGAAAAGAAAGTAGAATAAAGAAAAAAATAGCATTAAATAAGTAAATAAAAATATTGAAGTTAAATAAAGTACACAGAAATAAAATAAAATTTAATGAAATAAAATATGTATATTAAAGAAAAATAAAATAAACAAAACTATTACAAGTTCAACAAAATTCAAAAAAAAATTCAACAAAAATAACTTATTTCTCATGGTCTAAAAAAAAAATAGAAGATCGTAAAGAAAAAAAAAATTTGAGTAAAGATTGAAAAAATGTTTAATAAAATTAAATAAAATAAGCAAACTCAAATTAAACAAAATAAAATAAATATCAATCAAAATTAACAATATCATAATCTAAAATAAAATAAAAGAGTAAAATAAAATAAACAAAATTAAATAAAATGTCATAAAAAATTGAAGCAAAGTAAACAAACTCAAATTAGACAAAATAAAAAAATGTCAATAAATGTGAAAGATATAATAAAAAATTAAACAAAATAAAATTAAAATAAAAAATAGAAACAATAATTACAAAAACTAAAACAAAATAAAATCAGTTTAAAAAACCCTAATAAATTCGGATGAAATAAATTTAAGTTAAATGATAAGAGCCGAAATGCATTTTAAAATGTTTTGAATGTGTAATGAAAACAAATTATACGTTAATAAAATAACTGACTTGTAATGAGCTGAACTAATGATAAATAAAATACAATATGGCATATGATTTTTGTTAAAAAAATCTATGCTAAATTCTAAACTAAATATAAATTAAGTTGAACATAATATAACTAAGAAATATAATTATTAAAGCATATTTGTTATAATTTTGATAACATTTTTCTTTCTCAATTTAATTTTTCTTTAATTATTTTTTTTTACTGAACCACAAAAAATTCCAGCTTTTAATCGATAATTATCGGAAAACTAACAAATGCCGTGCATTTAAGTGAAAACAATAAACTTCTGTTACGGCGGACGTTTCGCCGTTTCAATATAATTTGCCGTGAGTACAAATTTTCTAAAAACTATATATGTATTGCGCTTTTAATTTTTCATATGTGTAGTTGCCTAAAAAACAAACAAAAGAGCTGAATGCGATTCCATCCTTTTTTGAAAAAAAAAAATAAAAACAAAATCAAAAGCTTCTACACTTTTTGCGTAGATTTTCTTTGATGTGCGAGGATTTATTGTTTGTTTGTTTTTTTTCTGATTGCTTTAGTAAGGATATTTTGTGTAAGAATTTATTGGCGTTGCTTGCATTTTGTTGGCATGCCTTGCTGCTCATCTGGCTGGCTCATCATGAGAGAGCGTTCTTTATATAAATACATACATATCGTTGCATATACGCATGTTTGTATGTATGGCGGATAATCCTTTGTGTATGCGTGCATTCTCAATGTTTTACTTGCTGTTTGCTTTGCATGCCTTATAAGTAAATATTAGTTCTTATGCAAGGCAGTTTTTTTTTTGGTATGCACATTTTCCCATTATTAAAATGCAGTCCATCGGAAAATGCTGTAATCAGAGTAAATAGAGAAGAAAATATGTGAGAAAAAGTTAAAAAAATGTATTGAGCCAAATACTCGTAAGAATTCTCATAAAATGCATTGTTAAGGGAATAAAAAATTGAGGATATAAAAAACGGTCAAATTTTTTTCTCTTAAAAAGGGAACATATTTTGATTTTGTTAAGGTGGCAATTCTTTTATAAATTGCTGGTGAGGTATTCTCAGTATTTCACCTACGATTTAAATAAATTTGTATTTAATTTTTAAAACAGTTTTCAGACTCTCAAAGTTGTTTCCAAGATCAGTCTTTCTAACAATCTATCCATTCACACCTGCGAGGAAAAGTTCCATTTATAGTATAAATTTAATCGCATTTAAAATTTTAAGTTTTTTTTTTTTGACATTTTTTCCTTTCATACCAGTATACTAAATTTTAATTACCTTACCAATGCAATTAAATCAATCTTTATCGAAAAGTGGCTGTAGTATACAAGAACTTTTTCATGTTAACCCTTTTGTTTAACACTAAAACTTTTATATTTCAACTACCTTATAAATATTTATAATTAAATTTATATTTTTAGTAAGAGACAACTCTTTCCAATAATATTGCTAAAATTTAAATTCATTCGAACCCCTTTCGTTTACATGTATATATTAGCGTTTTATTAAGCTTATTCAATTAATTTACCGCTTTTAGAAAAATATTTCCGAAATTAAAGCTTCTTAAACCATTTTCTTTGATTAAACCATCTAGTTTTAGATCAGGGACCGTAACGGTTATAATTTTTATTAGAAATATTAATTTTTAATCGTAATATGTTGAGTTAAATTTTTTGCTCCGTAAATAAAACTTAAATTGTTTGAAAACCTCTGACGTATTGGGTTTTATTTTCTGAGCGATAAATAAAACTCAGGAATAACGATTATTTTTTAAGCAAAAATAAAACTGCAAAAATAATGATTATTCAACAAACACATCAATATAAATTCTTTGATTTCAATTTAATTTACTAATTTTTATTTTATTTATTATAATTTATTCAAAGTGATTATATAATTTAATGATTTAGTAACTTTTATTGGGGAAATAGTTATTCTAATCATATACTATGTATTTTGAAAGAATATTGAAATATTTTGAAAAAATTGGTTAAAAGAAGAAAATTGTTATATCTTGGGTTTGTTAAATAATTTTTAAATATTTATTTATCTTTATTTTATAGGAGCTTTTTTGAATAAATTATTAGAAATTAAATGGTATTCGTTTATAAAGGCATTTCGTTTTTTAGTATTAAATTTTTAACTTTTCATTTTTTTTAATTCTTTATTAAAATAAAATAATTATTAATTTGATTATTTTAAGAAATAAGCTTTAAAATAATAATTTATTTAATAATTAATAATTTATTTTACAATAATAATAATAATAGCAATTTAAAAAGTTAATAAGAGTTGAATATGAATATATGTGCATAATTAGCAATAATTTACTAAATTATTATAAATTATTTTAGTATTTATATTATTTATTATATTTAATTTTTAAAAATTTTTTTTAAATAAAACTCATAAAATCAAAATCAATGTAGTCCTTGTTAAAAGGGGTAGTTTCTTGAATCCTTATACACGTAGCATTTCTCATTCCGCATGATTTTTGAGTTGAAATTTGAACAAAAATCGTCATGCACGGCCTCCTTTTTAAACTCATATTGTCAAATTTCACTTGGCTTATAAATTTTACTTAATTTATCATTAATCAGGTGGCCATATTTTTTAAAAACATTTCAAAATAAAACTTAATTGAACCTGTGTTATTTAGTAGTCGCACTGGGATATTTTAGTTCAATAATTAAATTAATTTTTTGAACTGGTGGCAGCTCTACTTGAAAAATAGCTCATATGATAATTGAGTTTTAGAGTAAATATTTTTTAAATCTTATCAAAATATATCCAATCGCCATATTGTATTATATGGCAACCGCTCAACATTTTTCTAAGATTAAGTTTTCCTATACCTTTACCAGTTCAAACCAGTTTACTAATGCTCTATTTTTCTTATAAATTTAGGTAATTTAAATAATTTAAACGGGTGGATACCCTTTCCAATTATATTTCTTGACTGACTATTCCTTAAAACTTTTTCTTTTGATCCCGTTATAGTAGAAATTCAGTTACCTTACTAATTAAATTGAATCAACGTTCTTTGACAGTTGGCAACTCTCGTCATCGGTGCTGTCAAATAAACACATTCGTTTCATAATCAAACAGATATACTTAAGTAAGCTTTGAGGTTGAATTAAATTAATATTTTTAAACAACAACACTGACGAGTGGCAACACTTGTTAAACTAATTTTCATGATTAAGTTTTTTTATGCCTACTTCCTTTAAATCCCTTTAAAGTAATAATTTAATTTAGTTTATCCATATAGGTAAGTGGCAACACCTCCAAAGATATTTTCAAAATAAAGTTTTCTGAAAGCTCCTTCGTTTGAGACCCATATATCAATATTTGCATGTATAACTTTAATTAATTTTTTAAACAGGTGGCAATGCGCTCTAAAAATATTTTTGAAAATAAGCTTTCTTAAAAACTTTTAAAATTTAAATTATTTTTTACTTATACGTTATTTTCATTTAAATAGGTGGCAACACTCTTTTAAAATATCTGGGAAATGAAACTTTATTAAGCCTCTTGCGTTTGATACCCATATTGTAATATTTTATTTCGGTCATTGTTTCAATTGAATGTAACCTTTTGAAGAGGTGGCAACTCTCTATAAATAATCCATTCAATGATAACTCAGTAGTGAAATATATAGGCGTCAAATTTATCTATTCTATCCTGCCGTTTTATAGCAGTATCTGCTTTAACTTATTTATTTAATTGACTATAATTTTTTTAAAAGGTGGAAACTCTCCATAAAATATATCCTATATCCTTTGCAAATAGTGTAGCTTTCCAACGGCGACAAAATTTTTTAAATCGCTCCAGTTGGTTTTTATTTATTTTTCTACAAACGTATAAAAATACAAATATTTCCTCCTTATAATATCAGTATAGATAATGAGACATGAGTCCAAATTTTCACATCTGGCCACTTTTTTTTTGTAGAGACAAACCAGTTCGATCTATGCATTTAGCTATTTAATTAATTTAAAATAGGTTTAATTAAAAATTTGCCACCATTTTTGAACAGCAGCAGCTAGAAGTGACACATGAGTTGACCAGTAAAAGCTAGAGGGTTTTCAGAAACAGATCGAAATTATCTTGAACAACGCACTGAAATAGTGAATGGTTATTGCGAGAGTAGTGAAAATTTCGCAGAGACGGTTCGAAAAATTCGTATTCCTTTTAGTCCTTAATGTGTCTTTTTGGCGAACTATATTGAATTTAATTAATAATTTGGATTATGCATACACGAACCCTTATTCGTCCGGCCAAATTTAGTGAATTATTTGCCGCTATAGGTGAGAGTATAACTGAACCCTCAGAGTTGTCGATTTGGGCTTGTCTCAATACAGCTTTAAGCGCGTTTTGCGTACACATTTTGGCTTACAGTCTTACAAAGTTCGTAGATTTGGTGCATTATTTTTTTACTTTTAAAATGAAACCTCATTTTGGGATAGCCTTTATTTACACCCATGTTTTTTCGTTAGTATTAACTGGCTCACCTAATAAATTAATTAAGTAATTCACTTTATTGCACAGCTTGAGTATCGAACATCTCTATTGATTAGTTATTTTATATCTGCAGGTAGGAAGTGCTGAGTGATTTTTCTTTTACTTGCTTGTATGGCTAAATTCAACTGTTGCATTCTACTTATCTACTTAACCATAATTTTCACATATCGATGGACTACTTTGTAAAACTAGAAAAAATAAACCGAATTGAATTCTCAAATTCCATTTACAGAAACTAACATCTACTAAAGCAAAATAGGCACGTTTAGCAGTATGCAAAAACTCTTTTAACAGAACTTTCATTATAGCAGATGCCGTAACTTCACTCAACTCAAGTCAAAATGGGAAAACTGAAACTAAAGATCATTTAATTTGTTTTTTTTTTTGCTTTTTTTTGTTTTCAACAACTAGTCAGAGGACACTAAATCACTGCCAGCATTAAAAATACATAAACTGCTCATTTACTAAAAACTCTTTCGGTTCGCACGGCAGCAGTCAGTATCTGAAGTATCTACATACCTACCTAGAGCGCTAGGTAGAACCAATGCATTACTCATACGCACTGGTGCGCCAAATGCGACTTTAATTGCTGAGCAACCGGGAAGCGTAGAACCTTTTCAGCAATGCGCTGCAGATACACTTAACATTATTACTCGAAAGCCAACTAAGGTACTCATTTAGTTAGCAAAGGGGAAATTTAAAAAAAAAAAAACATACACACACACACAAAAAAGAAAAAAAAATAATTGAAATGTGGAAAAAATATCTAACAAAAAGCTATAAAAAATAAGAGCTTGAAAGAAAATGAATGAGTGAGTGTTAAGTACACTTGTGTCGCATTGTGGCATATTCATTTGCACAAACCCGCTGGCATACACCACCCTCCTCCTCCTACTCCTAGCGTTATGCTGCTGTTGCATGACTTTTGATGCCATACTTCATCGTCGTTGCATGCCACTTTGCTGCCGCTGCCATTGCCGCTGCCATTGCTGTTGCCACTACTCTAGCTCTTTCCGTTGAATGCATAAGTATTCATCTTAATTTCTTTCATATTAAAATGGAAAATTTGCAAAGTACCGGGAAACGTACACACATAGGTAACAGTAATGGTGGCATTCGGTCTAAGTTGCATCACAGGGGGTGTGGTCACAAAAAATTTTACCTCTTGACTACGGAAATGAAGCCTAGCAAAAATTATATTAAACGTTGCATATAACATTTCTTCGTGTAACTTAGTTGGTATCCACAGTTCGTGCAACTTCAGCAATATAAGGAGCGGCGGCAAGGCAAGCAGGTATCCAACGATTTTCCAATTTGCCGCAACAAACCAACCAACCAACCAACCTTGCTTTTCTTTGTTCATCGTGTTCGTAATCGCGCTGGTTCGTTAGTGTGACAGTATGTATGTGTGAATGTTTGGCAAGGCGCTGTAACTAAAATAGTCAGAGCAGTTAGGAGCAATGCAAAAATGTTGCCTTTATTTTGATGGGTAGTAGTGTAGTAGCCTTTGTGTAGGCTCTTGGCGACGTGGCAAAGTGTCGCCTTCAGTTGGGCGTTGCACGTAGAACATTTGAAGAAATTTTAAGTTTTTTAGCTATAAAATGCTTGCGAAAGGTATTATTTAGCGTCAGCATCATTTAGTTAGCACTACTTTTAGGTAAAACGCACGTAAAGGCATACCAACGAATGTGTCGTCGTTCTTATAAGAACGTGCTTTGTAGGAGTAAAAAAATTAATAGCAATTCGAACACACCGAGAATAATTCATTGACGCTATATTGGATATTGTTGTGTAACTGTATTACTGGCCTATTTTTTTTTAAATTCTTAATATTAATAACACCGCACACTGGTCAACATTGGATTTTTTTTTTGTCAAAAATTCGCAAAAGAAAGGTATCGTTCGAAAGGTACTCATTCTTGTACCCAGTTAGGCTAAAAATTGTGGGTAATTTAGATTTAATACTTCGCTCAGCATCCTTCTCCTTAATAGTCATCATCCTTAATAGTTTTTTTTACAGTAAAACTTCTATGAGAGTGATTTTTCTACGCCATTTTGCGTTTCATACTAATCAAATTTAGGATGCTGTATTTACTGTATCATTATAACGATTCTATTGAGCAATTTTTTAGAAAAATTTTAAGCAGATATTTTAAGCGTATTACCTGAGGTCATAGGTGTTATTTTCAATAAAAAAAATTTCTTTGTTATAAAAAAACTCAATTTCTGGAGAAATTTCAAAGCGATTCAGATAAATTTTAATATTTTTCGAAAGAAAGGTGGTTGAAATCCGTTTTATAAAAAAACTGCGACGTTTTGTTTGATTTTTAATTATTTGTTGTATAGTGTATTGAATTTTAGTATAACAAAGTACAAGCTTGAAGTGGTTTTTAATTTTTATTTACCGACGCTCAGCCAAGTAATAAAAATAAATAAAAAAAGTAAATAATAAAAAGTTTTCAAGACGTGGTGGGTTATACTTATGAATTTGGCTGTATCGGTTTTCAAGTGTATTACAGATATTCCAGAAATAAGTTACTAGGTCTACATAAATTGCATTGAAATAAAAAAATTAATTATTTACCCAGCTTAGTGTGTGTACAATGTACATATGTATATGTGTATAATATGCAAATATGTACATATGTACCTAGGTAAATATTTATAAAACTTTTACTTTTACACAATTTATACACTTACATATTTTGTGCTGAAAAAAATCAAGTTGTTCGCAGCAGAGTTAAGTTGGGAGTTGGAATGGTTTACAATGTTTCCTACTTATTATTTTCGTTCCATTTCCAAAAGTCACGCAAATGGGCTGCCACTCATTTGTGCGCTGATGCAGACTTTCAATATTACGGGTTTAAAAAAACTGAAAATGCCAAATTGTTTTTTTTTTTTTTTGTGAATGAAGTAGTACAACACAACGGAAGAACAAATATTTTTTCTGAGAAAATTAACCAAAAATCCTGTATCACTAAAGGAGGTCAAAAAGAGTGAAAAAGGTCAAAAATTCTCAGATACATAGAGAAATATATTTTAAGAAATTGTATTTACATTTGTTCCGATTTTGCACGCATTTTTAAATAGAAAAACAACTGCAAAAAATATAACAACTTAGTGATGCAAAAGTTAAGATATTTCGAACAAAGAACTTGCAAATTGCAACAAGATTTTGGCTGGCTAAAACTCAACCGCAATCGCTCCCATGTAAATTACTATGACATAATGTTTCATCTTATCCAAGTTTTAACTGCTAGAACAAAATAACGGGAAGAAGTCTAATATGGTTGCAGAATTTACTCTATTCTAGAAATTAAAGACTAATGTCCTTATAAACACATACATTTTTTATTTTTATTTTTGTTAGTTTTTCTTTAAAACGAAGTTTATTCTATCATAAAAATCCTTTAAATCAAAGCATTAAACATTTCGTAAAATATGTTAAATTTCAACAAAGTTGTCAAAGTTTTTAATCAGAATTTACAGAAAATGTTTAGAGGTGCAGTTTTATAGCGCACTCAATTTTAATATAATTAGGTGTAAGTTAAGTATGCTCTGAAATTGCCTTGATTTTCGTAACTTTCTTTTGGCGACGGTGTGGCTCATTTTCTCCAAATAATGGATGCACGCATTTCATCCAAAAAAAACTACCAAAAATCAATTTTGTTAACTTACTCTTTTCTATACTAAAACTGAATGGGCTATTAAAAAAGCATACCCGAAAATTATCTTTAAAAAATTTGAAATTTTTATGAAATATTTTTTAATTCTAAATTTCTACAATTTTTGTTGCGTATATTTTTGCTACGATATATTTTTGAACAGGGTTGCCTATTAAAAAAGTTAAAATAAATAAATAAATATTTTTTGAATCAAACAGAGCCACGATATTATACTCAATACAATTGACGGCTATCAAAAGTAAATTAAATACGATCATTTGGAAAAATTTAGCACTCAAATTGAACCTTATTCCAAAACTTTATCGCCAATATAATTTCAAATTAATATATTACCTTGGTTGTTCAAAATGCAAAGTATAACACACAGGAGACAGTCATAATTGTATTACCCTTCACATGATATATGAAGCCTTTCTTTATACGCCCGTGCGCCCACGGTTAACGATTTAAAACATGCCAGAATTTCGAACCATTTTTAACTACGAAATTACGTATTTTCAAGAGAACAATGGCAAAGCTACATATAAAACTCACATATCTCGGAAAATTTGTTGTATATTTTTTGAATCGTGTGAATTTAAAAAACTTTTTACATTGTAATTTGCTTATTTTTTGTTATACTAAGAGTGATTACGTAGAATTTGTTGTAGCTTCGTAATTTTTTGTTTGTGTAATTACGTAAAAATGTGCCATTTATTCCTTTCGGAGTCTCCATTTATTTATTGATGCTAAGCATTTAAATGAGAGAATACATAAATAGTTTCTGTTTGATCTTCCGTTTTCCCGACGAGGTAAAAAGATGATGGTTCGTTTTTTGTGTTTCTTTTTTAAAAAAAAGGACACTGGAGATGGCACAACGCAGAAACCGGTTTGCCGACAAACCAAACTTGTGAAGAGATGACGGACAATGTATATATGTACATCAGAGAATAAGTAAATATATTTTTTTATTTCGAAATTTGGAGGTTTTTCAACAAGAACTTTTACATATCGTAAATAAATCGCCGTTCTTAGCTTAAAAAAAATGCTTACAACAATTAAATAGCTACGAAAACGGTTGAGTTTCGAAAGTAACTGGCATTTTTAGTATACCACAATAGGTTCAATGCTTAACTAGACCTGGGAATACTTTCTGTATTCGGTTACCTTCTTCATAACTTCAATTGCGCAAAAAAAAAAAACCAAACCACACGATAAAAAAAGTCAGTGAAGTTAAATAAAATTATGTAAAGGGAAATAAATTAAAATAATAAAAATTAAAATTATATGAATGACATAAAAAAAAATTCAAACAAAATTTTTTTTTTAAATGAGTTTCCATCTACCCCTCCCAAATTTTACGTGGACATAAATATCTTTTGACTTATTTGTTTTCTACCACTCAAAACAAAATGTAAATAGATAATTAAAAATAAACTATAATGAAAGAGGTTTAATTGAAAATAAAGATGAAAAAACCTGCTTTTTATTATTTTTGAACTTCTATACACTTTCACTTGAGCGGATCGTATGTGGGCTACTAAAAAAAACTTATTGATTACTCTTGTTGATTTAAAGGTGCGATGCATCTCTAGAACAGAATTATTTCTTAAAGGCCCCTTAGAGAAAAAATAATTCAATATTTCGGAAATATCCAACCACTTCATCCGGCGTATTCCGTTGCTGAAGCATACGAGAAATCATATATTGTTCAGACGGATTAATTACATTGCCTTGGTAGTTTTTGCGAGTGAGAAAATTGTTTGTGAACTAAAGGAATGTGAACCACACCTAAACGTCAAGTTTTTTTTGCATTTAATTTGACATTTCTCAATTTCAGACTAACTCAATTTGAACATGGAAAGATACGCAATCGAGCAACGTGTTAAAGTTATTCAGGCTTATTATGAAAATGGGCGTTCAAATCAAAAAGCTTATTTCACCTCACAAAGGCACATTTTCACGTCAGTGGATTCGTCAATAAGCAGAATTGCCGCATTTGGGCGAATGATAATCCAAGAGTGATTGTCGAAAAACCAATGCACCCACAAAGAGTGACGGTTTGGTGCGGTTTATGGGCTAGCGGCATCGTAGGGCCGTATTTTTTCCAAAATGAGGCCGGTCAGGCAGTTACTGTGAATGGTGTTCGCTGTCGTGAGATGATAACGAACTTTTTATGGCCCGAATTGGAACATATGGATGTGGACGATATGTGGTTCCAACAGGATGGTGCCACTTGCCACACAGCCAACGAAACAATGACTCTTTTGCACGATTTCATGTGATTTGACACCGTTGGACTACTTTCTTTGGGGTTATTTTAAAGAAAAGGTGTACATCGATAAGCCAGCAACAATTCAAGAGCTAAAGGATGAGATAATTCGGCACATTAACGGCATAGAACCTCAATTATGCCTCAGCGTCATCGAAAATTTGGACCATCGGATGGAGGTGTGCCGCCGAGGTCGCGGCAGACATTTGGCCGATATTTTGTTCCATACATAATTGAACCACACGATATTATCATAATAAAAAGAAATTACAATAATTTCAAAAATAATTTGTGTTTTATTCAAAATCAACATCGGCCCTTAAAATTTAACCACCCTTTATTAATTAAATGCAGGTATTTTTGAACGGAATGCAGACAAAAAACAGTAATAAGATATTGAGCTATTTGTAAAGTGAATTTCTAAACGAACGTAGTGCAACTTCTCTCATCTCAGTATTGCAGTGTGTGGGACAACGACGATAGGGACAAGGGTTTGGGTGATTCCCCTTAGACCCAGGATTTTCGATTTCAGTGTGTGGTTTCAATTTAACTACCAAACATGCTCAGATGTTCCCTATGCGTCGAAACCGACGGTTGAGGGTAGACAACATAAGTATTTTTTTTAAAGAGCAGAAGAAAATATTTTTTTTTTGTATGTAGACTTTCCTAATATGCATACAGATACAAGTAGTGGGCCGGGCCTTTCCTTAATTATCATTTTGTATGCCTTCTTGTGTCATATGTTATAATTCGCTTGCCGTCGTTTCTTTCGCTACTGAAATCGTTTGAATAACCAGAACGAATATACGTACGTATATTTGCAAAAATAATTCTTTATGTAAGGATTCGAAGCATTTTAAAGCAGCAGCGGCAAAGGGCAAAGGGCAAACAAAAGGGCAAAGTGAAAAAATAATTATATAAGCACATTTGTTGAATTAATTGCTTTCTAGTCACGCCCAAAGCCCCGTCGCAGCCAAACACATGCGCCTGTTCTGTTTTTTTTTTTTTTTTTGTTTCAGTGGTCCCACTCTCAATGAGTACCCGCATTTTTCAAGATTCTGTTTATTTTATTTTAAGTTTTTTATATAATATATGTGTGTTCATTTTATCACGCTTTGATGTTAAACATTTTAAACTTGAAGAAAAAAAAATTAATGCTGAAGTGGATGTACTGCGAAAGGCCTACAAAGAAAGCGAAATACTTTGCATACTCCAACAGAAGTATAAAAAAAGAGGGATGGTAATACCGGATGTATGTATGTAGCTATGTGTATGTATGTATGTTTGTCGGCATGTATGTGTGTAGGTGTTGCAGGCGTAAAGTGTGCGTGATTGAGGAAACGTGCGCCCTTATGCTATTAATTTGAATACATAACCAAGCCTGAACTGAACTCAAAAGGACTTCATAAGAAGTGTACGACACACGTGAAATGAAATAAAAGTATTATGTATTTTTATTTTTTTTTCGTATGACAGCCCATGCCTACATTTGGAGGCGTTTATGTCGCGTGCTATTTAAGTTACTCAAAGGTTATATATTCCTGTCACAATTATGCTTTAGATTTGCTTTTACCGTTGCTTTGATTTTTAATAATTTACTACACTACATACTATAAGCGACACTCAATCCGACAATGACTTTCCTGTAAACGACAATTCTCCACAATGCATCGAAATGAACCGAAAAACGGCGTCACCCTTTTAAGTGAAATCAAAAACATATGCACTTGCACATATAAATAATTGATAATGCACATAAATGACAATAAAACAGATTATGATATTTCGCAGTCGACAAAAATATTTTTTTTAATGTTTTACTTTTGTTTGCTATTAAAAAATAAAATACGTGCTACTCGTTTTATCAGTCTCCAATTACAAGGTATGCAAAGCTTCTTTCAATTCCTAGTTATTTATTTATTTATGTTTTTTATTAGAAATCTTATAAATTTAAGTTTCACAAGGTAACTATGCCGTACTTAAAGCCTCCTAGTAGTCATACTAGGAGGCCTTAAGCTAACTTAGTTTATGTGTTGGAGGGTGAATTTTGATTGATCACGTTAGGGATAGTGATATAATTATTATATTCTATTTATATTTTGTGAAATATAGCTTAAAATTGTATTGGGTTTGTATTTTTTTTTTTTAAGGCTCGTAGAGAAGTGTTGCCTGATTCCAGGCTGATTCCAGGATGCGCAAGTGACGTGTTTCTTGGTAGCTTAGTTGGCAGTTCTGTGTCTGTGCAGATCTGGAGTATATTCCCAATCGTCTGTTGTATTTTCAGTCTTTTTTTGTTATTATTGGTATATTATGTTGAGGGTTGTCGTGACTTGTCAGCAATGCTTTAAGTTGTCTTGCTGTAGCCAAGCCCCTTACGATTTCCAAACTGGGTATATTTACTGTCGGGGGTAGACCGTAGAGAACCCAGAGTCGCAGAGTCTGATTGCTGCGTTTAACATTGTGTTGATTTTTTTTTGCTGATGTTTCAGAGCATGACCGTATAGGAATAAACTTGCTTATTTTATAAGTAGATATTTATTTATTTATTTATTTATTTATTTATTTAATAATTAAGTCTTTGAATTTACAAATTCTTACAGACTAAGTTAATATTAAGAAAAAAAAAAAAGATCTTAGAATACTAATTATAGTCGCATAGGAGATGGTGAAGTCAACACCTGTGGAATTGAAAAACATATTCAGATCAGCACATGCTCTAGAGATAGGAGCATTTGCAGCATAATTGGTCTTAGCAAAACCAATTTTTAAGGTCTCAAACTGTCGGAAATTCCTACACGGGACATTGAACTGAATTTTGCTCAGAAGTGATGAGCAATCGACAGCTCCAGAAATTATACACATAACAAACGAGCAAGATAAAATGGATCTTCTACCTTCAAGCGTACTTAGTCCAATCAGAAGACATCTAGATTCATATGAAGGCAAAGGATCCGAAAAATTTAATGAGCGGAGAGCAAACCGTAGGAAAACCTTCTGAACTCTCTAAGGTTATATTTAGGAACATACGGGTTTTGGTGTCACAGTTATATTTTGGGGCTGATTGATTGGGGCATTTTGTTATGTTTATCTGTGTGGTTAGGGTACTGCACATGTGCTCAATATTACATTTGAACATTCGCATCTTTGCTTGCAGCAAATGTATATATATTTGCATTTAGTTATTTAATTTTTGTTTTATTCGGGAGTAGTCGCTACACGCATGAAGTGTTACGGAGCGAAACTTGCACAACGTATGTATGCTCAGCTCGTTTTACGCTCACGATTAAGCCGAAGTGGCCTTCACTTACTTACTTAATTGGTGCTATAACTTAATAGCTTAAGCGATTTTGGCCGAACTTCTCCTACAATTTGTTGTGTGAGACTTGATATTGTAAAACAAATTGAGGGACCTGCAATTTCACGGCGACTCCGAATGGCAAATGATTTTTGAGAGAATGGTCTTGAGTTGGTTTCCTCTTCGACACAGTGACATAACAAACGGATTTAAAATGCAAGGAGTCGAGGAGCCATTTTGTCAAAAACTGATAGAAACTGAATTCTTCTGTATGAATGTTGAAGTGAAAAACACAACAGTTGAAAGTTTAGGGACAGTTCGGCTTTGATCAACACTTTCACATTTGCGCTTATGAGGTCTTGCTGGTAGTCTAATATTCTAATATTTCGATATTTTTGAATAAACTAAAATCTGAGTTTTTAAGGTTTTCGGAGCAGGCAACAAAACATATTTCAAATTATATATGTGGGATCCAGGTCCTAATTATATGCAAAGTTTATTTTTAAACACCAACTTTAACTGAGAAATAACAGAAATTGGGAGTGTAAGTGAAAACTCATCTCTTGGTGATAACGATTTCGATTTATTGACTAACCTATGACTTTGACGTGAAAAACCAAGAGAAAGTGCTACTCCTTATAACCCCAAGACAAACTGTGCTACTTTTTCAATGATCCAGTTTTATACCTGAAGCGAAACGTAATTGATATCTGAAAAAAAAAAATTAAATCCGTTTATGCTACGGTATAAAGCCCTACTACAAAATGTTCTTATTTAATTGGAACCTCGCATTCTCAGAACGTCTTTTTTCTAAAGATGGTGCTATAGGAAAAACGAAAGAGACTTACAGCACCACACTTGCCAAAACTGTTATTCTTAAAAATTGATTTTTGCATATCTTCTAAAAATTACCAAAATTGAAAGAATGTAAATCGAAATATTATACGAGTATATTTAAAAAAATTGAAACGAATTTAATTAAATATGCTCAGCTTGTATGAAATACTAAAATAGGTATATAAACGGTTTGTCTCGAAAAATGGTTCATAGCTAACTTTTATGAGAGTTGCCACCTGTCTGAAAAAAAACGAATTTAATTAGATTATACACAAGTTATGTGAAATATGAAAATGCAAACGGCTAGTCTCGATGAGAAGAAGGTTTCTACCTATATTTTGAAAAGTGTTGCCACCTGTTTAAAAAGTCGAATTTATTTTGATTATACACAAGTTATATGAAATATAAAAATATGGATATCAGATTGTTTGTCTCGACATGTAGAGGGTTCATACTTTAAAAAAAGATTGCCACCTGTTTTAAAAGTCAAATTTACTTAAATTATAAACAAGATGCATGAAATATTCAAAAATTGGTATCAAACCCTTCGTTTCGCTAGAAGAGAGTTTATCGGCACATTTTGGAGAGGGTTGCCACCTGTTTGCAAACTCAAATTTAATCAAAATATACAAAAGCTGTATGCAATATTATAATGCATATAATGCAAAGGTTCCTTTCGAATATTTTGAACCGGGTTTCCACCTATTGGAAAAGTCGAATTTATGCTAGCTTTATGCAATATTAAAATATGGGTGTCAAACGGTTCATATCAACAAGTAGATAGTTAATACCTATATTTTGAAAAGGATAGCCACCTGTCTGAAAAGTCGAATTTACTTAAATTACACACAAGCTATATGAAATATAAAAATACTAGTGTCAAACCGTTACTTTTTAAAAGGGTTGCCATCTGTTTGAAACCCAAAGTTTAATTTAATTGTACGCAAGTATATAAAATACTAATATATGCGCCAAACGGTTAATATTGGCGAGCTCAAGAAGGTTTGTAAAATCAAATTTAGTTAAATTATACATTTGAAAATTACTGAACTGATTGAGGTCAGATTTATGTATGGAACGTACCAATTGTTTACTATTGTACTAGGTATCTATTCTACTAGAAAAGCGTCAGATAGGTGGCGCTGGTATTGGTATATTTCTCAGAACTGTATTTACAGTTCAATTTGAATAAATTTTAATACGTGTCTTAGCCATATAAATATAAATATTTAAGTTAAAAATAATCGGCATATCTGACGATTTAATTCAAATTCATAACAAGTAATAACTTTTTATATATAAATATTTTATTAAACTATAATTTCTATGAGCTTAAGGATATTTTAAATACAAAAATTGTAGAAAAAACAACAACGTAAGAATCTGTAGCTATTTCGGAGATCACCACATCTCTTCATCAGACTAAAATTGTTGTTTTTTTTTTAATTTTTTCTATTAAAAATGGCCTTGAGCTCATTAAAATTATTGTTTGATATAAACAAATAGACCGAAAAATATTAATATATGTATGTAAATATTTTTTTTAAATTGAGCCGATATATGACGCTGTTTACGAAATGTCTCTAAAACCCATATTCACTGTTCAATTGGATTAAATTTCAGAACATGTATTTGTAGGGTGAAGCGAAGCGCGCGGAGGCAGCTAGTTTCCAATACAAATTCTCTGATGTAAATTGCTGAAGTGAATTGGTATCCCAAGTGAATAAACAACATATTCTCGAGTCCCCTTATTCAATACATGTTCAACACATAAAACTAAGGCACTCGCATGCTTTCTTCAAGTCACTTCACCTGCTGAGGAGAGACGAAAATTTAAAAGCGAAAATTTAAATTATATTACAAACCATATCTAAAATTTCTGATGAACCAAATTTACTGTAAACACGAAAAGAGGATAAACATAACAACCCAGCGCAGAGCACCAAAACACAAATACGTTCGTATTCGCAAGAGCTCTATTAAGTCTGAAGGAAGGGGCAGAATAAGAGCTTTGCGGTTGCTTTGAACAAGTACCGACATATTTTCACACACCCTTACACATTTCCACACTTAATAACAATTCATGTTAAACAAAATCATTTGGCAGCATTAACTTCGGTAAAAATTACGCGAACGCAAACATGAACATATGTACAATACATAAACAACCACGCGAAGAGGCGGGCGAGGAGACAAAATGCCGGGGGGGGGGGGGGGGTAAACATTTCCACAGTGGCAGTGGGATCGCAAATTTTTTAAAGTAATCGTAACGTATGTTTGTCGATTGATGTCAGCCTATTGGAGCGCGGAGAGAAAAACAAATTTTTTGGCACGCATATGAACTTTTAAAGCCAACAAAGACGGAAAGCACACGGGGATGTAGATGTGAAAGGAATGCGAGGAGAGAAACTGGTAACTGAGCTTGATGGTGGTGGTGGTAAATGGCGTTCGAAATGGGTAAAGAAACACATGTTAACATGCAAATTTGCGAGCAGCAACAATCACACAAAACAAAAACAAAAACAAAAACAAAAATAAACACAAAATCCAAAAAAAAAAGCAACAGTAAAGCCTACTGTTCTGTGCGCTTTCTGAATGTTCATAAAACAGCCACGTTCATGAAGAAAGCTAAGAATTAAAGGGCAGGGCAGGCAGTTTCGGAGACCTGTACAAACACACACACACTCGAAAAATCACACCAAACCGCACCTACATACATACATATTATAAATATATATGAGTAAAACCACCGCCGAGTGGATCCTTAAGCAACGCGCAGAGCAAAGATATGAAAACACAACAGGCAGGCGGCGCCAAGCAAGTAGTCAGCTAAAATAAGCGAGTTACCAAAATAAAGGCACAACAATGTAACAACTTAACCGCAACGCAGTGCTAGGGATGAGGTAATGCCAGCTAAAATCTGCGAAAAAGTAACAAGAAGGAAAAAAAAAGCAACAAAAATCATCACAAGCACAACAGTCGACGCCTTTGGGCGTCAGTGACCGCATAGTAGCCGTGACAGGACAAACAAATTGCGTTGAGGTTCAAGCGAAAGGATAAAACGAAAATTTTGCTATAACAGAAGAAGTAGAAGTAGAAGTAGAAGTAGAAGTAGAAGACGTAAGAATATTGTTATGCTAAACATATGGCAGCAGGAAGTAAACTGCGTCACAAAGACGATCTTAAGGAAGTTTCGGGAAGCTGGCAGTCGCGCAAAAAACCAAAAAAAAAAAAACCAAAACAGCGCTGTCAAGTGAATTTGAATGCAAGGACGAAAGGAGTGCGAAAGACAGGTAGTAGGCGCACTTCATTATGCACCACGGCAATGGTGACGCCCAGCGTCGAACTTTGGAATTTTGCTATGCGCTAACTGACTGGCGTGTGTTTAGCTGCTCTTATGCAAGTAAACAACAGGAAATGCAGTGGCAGCACAAACTTTTGCATAGCATGAAAAAATCAAAATATGAAGATTTACAAAACAGCAAAAAAATTTACATTTTTACACAAGAAGCTATAAATTTACATATGCATATAAACATAATTTCTTTTTAAAGTAAAATAGTAATTCAAGCTTAAAGTCACTGGGATTTTTTACGCTTTTGATCCTAGAAAGTTATACTTCGTTTCAATATGGTAAGGTTATACAGGGTTTTTCAATAGGGACGCTACAAAAGTAGACCGATAGTGACAGCAAACGACGTCATATTTTTCCCCGCTCTTTTGGCGTTTCTCTTCAGTAAGGTTTGCCATTTCATCATGGAAAGATAGAAGATCCAACAACGAGTCGAAATTATTAAAATTTACTACCGTATTTCGAAGTCAATGACCTCAACTTTAAGAGCGCTACGTCCAATTTATGGTCGTCGTCATTTCTGGCTGAATGGCTTCGTCAATAAGCAAAATATGCGCCATTGGACAGGCAGCAATACACACGTACTCCATGAGTCAACATTGCATCCCGAAAAAATTACGGTTTGGTGCGGTTTATGAGCCGGCGGCGTCATTGGGCCGTACTTCTTTCGTGATGATCGTTACTGTGAATGGGAATCGCTACCGCTCAATGATAACCGAATATTTTTGGCCCGAATTGGATGATATGGTCATGGACAATATGTGGTTCCAACAGGACGGCACCACAAGCCACACAGCGAATGTCGCAATCGCTATTTCCTGTGGGGCTACGTCAAGTCTATGGTCTATACCAACAAGCCAGCGACGATTTATGAGCTTCGTACGAACATCGAACGTGAAATTGCAGCAGTACCGGCCGATTTATGCTTGAAAACCTTCGAAAATTGGGTTCAGCGTCTAGACTTCTGTAAGCGTGCCCGTGGTGCCCATGTAAAAGAAATCGAGTTCCATGCATAATGGCATCGAATGTACTTTCACAGGAATGCAGAATTTAATTCATATCCCAAATCGTTTTTGTTTTATTTAAAAGAACTTTTGTAGCGTTCCTATTGAAAAACCCTGTACTTTACATTTTTGGGCGATTTTACAGTTCACAATCGCAGATTTATGCATTGCTTAAGTAAAAGCTGATTTGTGTTTTTTGATTTTTTGTCAGCAGTGAAAATAATATAATATGGCGTTGTGTGTATAGGATTGAATTGGAATAGTGACGTTGATAGTGCACCAAAATACGAGGAGCTATGAAACGTGGTTTAAATCAGCATCCTTCATGGTATAAGTTACATAAGGCACCATAAAGACGTCCGTGTGTCTATGTTTTTTTAAATAGTGCCAGATGATCTAAAAGTTCGAGAATGTTGCTAAGGTTGTTACAAGATCGGCATAACCATGGACTTAAGCTTATATGTTTCCTTTCAAAAGAACTAGCCTGCAAAAGTATCTACGCGCGTACAGAGTAGATTCCCTGGTTTTAAATTTTTCGTACAAAATATGTGAAATTTTAATATGGGTAGAAATTTACCCACAAGGTCGGAAACACATATCGATTTTACGGTTAACTAACGGACAAAAGAAAATCCAACTTAATATATTAATTAATATGTCGATGAGAATTCAAACAGTTCCGTTAAAGTTCTACTTCATAGATTCGACCCCTGAATAAATAATTTCATGGTCGACGTTGCTTGCTTGTTCCAGTCGTCGGTATAAACGTAACGATTTCAAATGTGTAACATTTTCAGATCACTCAATTAAGAGAATATTAAAAAAATATTTCTAACTAAGAGAATAATTACAAAGCCAAACTATTTCCACGCTCACTTCCCAGAATCTCCTCATTGCTAGATACAGAGAGCTGTCGAATATTAACTATTGACTAAGTAATCTAATTGGGTAAACAAAAGTAGGGCAAACAAAATTTTCTCAACACACATACACTAAAATTGTGCCTGAAGTTAAAGCACCTCCCCTTCTATTCTACACGGAGACAAAGATATGGAGTATCCACCACCACCACCACCGCCGAAGGTAGAAAAGAAGGACCCTTTCCTTTTGAAATTCTAAAGACCAATTTTTCTCATATGATAAGTTTAAAATTATTATATTATTACAGGTTGGAGTATTATTTCCATTACAGTTGACGAACTACTTCAGACACTAAGAAATTCTGTCCTAACTAGATAACCCTAGCGGTTGATCTTGTGATATTTAATGTGCCAAAGAAAAACCGTAGATACTCTACGCACATGAATCCAATAAGGATTTGTTATTTCGAGGATATATAAACTTAACTGTCTTGAACCTACTCGAATGGATGGTAAAAATATTAGACATCAAAAAGAGGTGAAATTTATATACTTACATGAAACCAGACCAAAATGGAAGTCTGTAAGACATTTTTCACATCCATGACAGCAAAGAAGTCTGGGTGCGCTTCAAAAATACTAAAATGAATATATAGGGCTTTTTTAGTTGCCATTATTACAATTGAAGAACCATTAAAACGTTCACCAAGGAGCAGAGATTGGCTGAAATTAGCATTTACAAAAGCTATAAGGGCATGTCCGACGGCATCCATGGTATTTCTGCTACAGTTAACATCTCTTTGTTTTCATATCCAGTCACGAGCGACGTTGGCTATCTGGCGAACCACAAGTATCGATATCGATGTAAAAAGGCATCAGAGTCGTGGGATAATTGATATACTTGCGAAACAGCGCTCAGACATTCTAATACCGATCCATTGCGATGCAATTAAAGTTTAGCTTTATAAATAGGTTTATACCAAAAAATCGTACCGTAAGTCGCAGATGGTACCAAGGCGAGTCTACTGAAGCTTATCTTCAAGGCAAAAGCATTTGTGCTCTTATGATCTTATAATGTTATACAAAACCTACTTTGTAATGGTAATGCATCACAACCAGCCAGAGCTGTAAATGAAATCTGAAATCCACTATATTGGAGGTATCGATCTTAGATTCTGCCCTAAATTGTCAAAAAAAAAGAAGAAAACTCGGACGAATGCGGACTAGAATCGGACATTAGCACAGGAAATTCTGTACCGTTTCCTTCGAGGCTACGTTCCATGTTGAGATCGAAGTTTCTTATATTTCTCTTCGCTACGGCAAGCGGTTTACCCACCTCGATACTGGTTGTTACTTCATACTCTGCCGAACCAATTCAATACTAAAAATTATCTTGGATTCTGGATCAACAGAAAATAATCAATTTGCCACCTCGGAGCTGCGATCTGACACCGTTAGACTTGTTTATGTTCTTTTGGAGGGTGCCCTAAAGGCCCCATATTATTCCCACAATCCATTAAATATTCAGAACCTTAAGAGGCATAGAGAGCAAGAAAGGAATAATATACTGAAAAAAATTGCTTTGTTCATTGGTTTTTTAGTTTTTTTTTTAAATAAACTACTTATATGGATGACCTTGCAGTCCCTGTTGCAACAAAAATAATAGAATATGCGATCTATAAATTCAAAACTTTAAAAATTGTTTTAAACAAATTAACGAAAATGTATCAAAATTTCAAACTTTTTTATCAGCATCCTTAGAAATTTGTTTGGCTGGTACTTTATAACCAATTAATTTAAAGAGTAAGAGAGGGGACTTTTGATATACTAGCCAAAAATTGTATCATTCGTTGCACTAATAGTGCGAGTATTCCTCATTTTCTGCTACATAACAAAAGTTCTCATAGAATTCAAAACTAACCACTGATCTATTAACTTCTAAGCATGCCCAGCTTATGCCGAACATTAATAGTTACCTTATTTGACTATTTGACTTCAAAATACGTTTATTTTATTTGTTTTAAATTGCGTGAAATTTCAACTTTACCCCTATTGTAAAAGTATAACATAATATTAAGAGGAGTATTTGGCATCAACGCCAACAGTCAACTTCTTTAGAAAACCGCAAAGTGTAAACAAAGCCTTTTGACCTAAGAGATTTACATTTCTTTGTTAAACGTACAAACAAATCTAGGGCATAAAGGCTTGTGAATTTGTGAATTTATGTACGAAAAAAAACATACATATATACATACATACCTAATATTTTGAGCACATTCGAACTTATGGTCGTATTTTTGAAGCGAAATTTTTTATTTATGCAAACACATGCAAATCAAGCTGAATAGAAAGAAAAAAAATATATATATATTGTTAAATCAACAAAGAAAGGATCAACCTGAAGCCAAGTTAGGAGTGCGTGAAAGGATAACAAAAATACACACATTTGCACATATATGATTGTATGTATTTGTGTACTAACGAAACAAATTGGTTGATATACGTAAGTAGGGAATATCCATATAAATTTTGTTGGAAAGCAGCATTTCCACATTTCTTTCGTATTTTCTTCTTTATATTTTTATCCGTTTGTTTTTTTTTTCCACACACATATGCTTCAATACTTTTTCAGCCACATCTGTCTTTTTTTGTGTTTTTTGTTTTTTTTTTTATGTTGTTGGAGAGCCGTTTAACAATACAAACATTGTCAGTCAGTTCGTTTGGTGGGCGCCCATTGAACTTATGCAAATTGTGACACGACTATCAAACTTCAACGACTCTTAAATAAATAGAATAGATAAAATAACCAGTCAGAATGTGATTTGCTTAAAAGATAAAAGATAAGTATGTACGTGCATAGAGAAAGTTGAGAGATAGTAAATATATACGCAGATACATAAGCCGATTTGGGTATATACATGCAGTAAGGGTCAAAATTAAGTAAACGGTGGCTTTGCTTCATGTATTTTTTTTTTTTTTTTATAAAAGCATAAATCATTAAATTAAAGAGTGAAACTTTTTATAATATCCACAAAAAAAAAATATTAAAAAAATAACCTCGTTAATAAAATGTTCCACAAAACAAGTAGCGGAGAGTCTAAGGGCGGGTGCCACCGAATGTTTTTATTTCGAAGTTAATTTTATATATAAAAATCTCTTGTAGCTTGGTTTGTGGTCGAACTTCTCCGAAACGGCTTGGTCGATTTTTATGAAATTCGGCATGTAAGTACTTATATTTCATAGCCATGAGAATAGATCATAAAGTATATTTTATAAGTGGGAGAGAGTTGCCACCTGTTTGAAATGTTAAATTTTATTAAAACGTATACCCAAATATATGAAATATTAGAAAATATGTGTCAAGCGGTTAGTCTCAGAAAGAATGTTCATAGCTAACTTTTATGAGGGTTGCCACCTGTTTGAAAAGTATAATTTTTATTTTACTACACAGAAGTTATATAAAATATTAAAATATGTATGTCAAACGGTTCGTCTTGGCGAGGAGAAAGTTCATTCATATATTTTGCAGGGAGGTTGCCACCTTTTTAAAGAGCCGAATTTAATTGAATTATAGTAATATAAAGTTACTTGAAGCATTAAAATTTTCTATTCATATCCCGAAAGGAAAGGATTATAGTTAACTAAATTTTGGAGAGTGTTGCCATCTGTTTGAAACGCCATATTTTATTTAACTACACGCACGCACATGAAGTATTAAAATACGAGTATCATCAGTATGATGGTGTGCAAAATGCTTATAGCTAACCATATTTTGAACCTGCTTGAACCTGCTTGAAAAGTCCCATTTATTCAAGTTATACACAAATTATGTGAAATAATAAAATATAGATATCAAACGGTAGATCTTTGCGCGGACAATGTTCGCACTTATATTTTACAGGAGGCTGCCATCTGTTTCAAAAGTTGAATTCATTTAAATTATACACAAGTTATACAAAATATTAAAATATCTGTGAACAAACGGTTTGCCTCGATTCTTTCGATCGCACGCCCCGTAAAATTAAGCTTTGCCACCTTGGGTATCTTTTCTCGCGGAACGTCACATATTACATTCTATATATCATACATATATTACGGTTATTGAAATTTTTTTTAAATTCATACCGAATTTCACCAAAATTAGAGCTCGATTGAAGGTAATTTAGAGGTCGCTCAAATAAATTGTTAATTTTCCGCATATTGCGAAGTACGAAGACATAGCTCTGAACAAATGCGAGTATTTCAAAAAATCGGCATTTATGTATATGAATATTATTTGAAAATTTCCAAACACCATATTACACAAAATTATTCACTTCGGCTTGATATTTAAAGGGACGCGTTTTTCATTCGTGATATAGCAATCGAATAGCATAACGTATAGTCAAAATATGTCTAAATAACTCAAAAATTTAAAATCTTATAATGAATTAAATGAGCAAATTGAAGCGCCGAACATTAATAAACAAAGTATTGCACGTTCTTCTTTAGTCAGTGTGATCTAAATAATATTTTAAAGGATTTATTACTGATTGTTGAGGATCTCAAACAGGCAAGACATTTTGGGTATCATATCAAGTGAAAAGAAATCGCATTGCATGATTAGTCGCATACTTTGTGTATATGTACGACCTTAGCCAGCCAGTGATTCAGGCAATTTAACTGGTGCATAGTCAATCCCCAAAGTATTTGAAATTCAGACAACAAACACCTTTTACCCATCATTAGCAAAGCTGCGTTTATTTCGCGGCATCAGGGAGTAAGCCTTTGGCGAACCTTTGCGTATCTTCGCATATGATTAATGTGTGAGGTTTTAGCTTAGGATTAACAAAATTTTTTTTATAAGATATAATATTCTAGTCCACACAGTTGCCAGTCTTCCCTAGCAATGGATATTTTCTGTTTAAATGGAAAGTTGCTAAGATAATACCATTAAAAAAAATCGTAATTCTCTTGAGGCAAAAGAATTTATATCTATTTCCTTACTATCTAATATTGGTTAGCTACTTGAAAAAATAATTCATTCCAAAATTTATGATTTACACTCGGAAAAGATTGTTCCGGCTTATCAGTTTGGTTTCCAAAAAGCACATTCCATGCATCATGCACTTTTTAAATTTTCCAATGATGTATTGATAAAGTTAAGAAATAAACTTTGTACTGTAGCAGTAACATTAGATATCGAAAAAGCATTCGATCGTGTTTATCGTAGAGGGCTTCTTTTTAAACTTGGTCAGATTGGTTTTGATCATGGTGTTATTAAAATTATTTCAAGTTTTTTGTCAGATAGAAAGCGTTTTGTGCTTATTAATGATTGTTCCTCGATCTTGGAGTTTGCAATTGTGGTCTTTCACAAGACTCTAATCTAGTTCCCTTGATTTACAATATTTTTATGTATGCTTTTCCACATAGTCACAGTAATTCAATAGGTATTCTGTACGCTGCTGCACTGTACCTATCTGCATCAGAAATGCTTCAGGTAAGGGACCTAGAGGGGGTGTAAAGGAGAGTAGATACCTGTTTTTAAATCTTAATGGTCCTAATATTCGTTTTCAGAATCAAATGAAATATCTTGGAGTAACATTCACTAATTTATTCAAATTCAATTTTCATGCTAACGACATGGTAAAAAAGTGTAATAACCGTCAGTGATAACGAAAAATACAAGTTTAAGCACAAACACTAAAATTTTGATTTATAAAGTCGCTTTCCGTCCAGTCTTAATGTACGCTTTGCCGATTTGGTTTCATTTTTCGCCTTATTTGATGAAAAAAATTGAAACATTTGAACGTAAAATTATTAGATTCTGTTTAAATAAAAACTTTATTAACTTTAAAAAAAAGATACTCAAATAATTATGTCTATTCAAATTCAAAAGTACTCCCTTTTAATAAATATGCAATAAGAGCAATATTAAGGTTTGTCGACCATGTTCAGAATTGTGACAATCCATTGATTTCTGATAGTATCTTGTCGCAATTGGGCCATACTTGGGGCAACAGCAAGTATTTGTCTCCACTTGGTATTAGTAAGGAAAATATAATAAATGATGTTAATCATCCAGAAGCATTCTCTCTGCTCAAACTTTTATGTAAAATCAACAGCTGGTTCACACAGTAGCTAGTACAAGCATAAGTTTTATTAATTTAGTATAGTTTGTAAGATTTATTTTTAAAATAGTTGTAAGTTAGTTTTAAAACTGAGTTGTAGCCCTTCGAATTCTTTTAAAAATTTGCCGGGAGCAAGTGTTTATTGTAACCTTTTTTATACCTTTCATGAGAATGAAATGGTATATTAAGTTTGGTCCGATGTTTGTAAGTGCCAGATGGAGAAGAGATAGACCCATCAAAAAGTATACCTAAATGATCATGACGATGAGCTGAGTCGATTTAGCCATGTCCGTCTGTCTGTCCGTCTGTCCGTCTGTCCGTCTGTCCGTCTGTTTGAACGCAAACTAGTCCCTCAATTTTAGAGCTATTTTGATGAAATTTGGTGAGCAGGTGTCGTTGTACAAATGATTAAACATTTGTCGGAATCGGCCAGATCGGGTGACTATAACATATAATACAACCGATTATTCAGATATTGAATTTTGCGCCATAACTCCTCCATTTAAGCAGCTAAAGGCTTGAAATTTTGCAGAAATATCAGCCATTATTAGCTACGTATCAGTATTGAAAATCATGAAGATCGAAGAAATATAACATATAGCTCCCATACAACCGATTGTTCAGATATTGCATTTTGCACCATAACTCCTCCATTTAAACAGCTAAAGGCTTGAAATTTTGCAGAAATATCAGCCATTATTAGCTACGTATCAGTATTGAAAATCATGAAGATCGGAGAAATATAACATATAGCTCCCATACAACCGATTGTTCAGATATTGCATTTTGCACCATAACTCCTCCATTTAAACAGCTAAAGGCTTGAAATTTTGCACAAACATCAACCATTATTAGCTATATATTAGTATTCATCAAGATCGGAGTTCACAGTGTAAATCGGCAAGATAAATTCAGGACAAATATTTATTGCGAAAAGTAATAAGCTCAGCGCAATATCACATGAATCATAGCGTTAAACGTTTGGGAACTATTTACGGATCTGATAACTGTTTTCAAAGACCGACATATGTAGGTCTTACATATTAATACTTAATTATTTGTATTTTTTAAATGTTGAATATCAAGCGTCGATACGATATTAAAAATATTCAAAAACCATTCCCTTCTTAAAACATAGTTATTTTTAATTACATAAGGAAAGGCATTAAATAATTTATAACAATGCCTTTACTAGAATTATTTTTATTGATTTGAAGGAAATTTTCGCTTTTAACTATAGGTAATACGAAATTGTAATACAATAACACGTTTTTTACTATTCTTCCATTCATGAAAGGTATGAAGCCTTCGGCATAGCCGAAGACAGCGCTGTTTTTACTTGTTTCCTTTAGATTAAGATCTTTTTCAAAACCTTTGTTTAAGATAAAATATGCATAGTCTTAAGTTATAATTTTCTTCTCTTGTAAATAATTGGTATTATTGTTTTTCCTTTCTTTTTTTCTGGTCTTAATAAATATAATTTGAATTTGAATTCTTCCTTCACATAGGTATTTTAAAAATATAAAGCGGCACTTTTTAAATTTTATAAGCTTAATGTATAAATGAGCAGATTAACTTTTCCATTTTTCTCCCCCTATTTTTCACGAAGGTCATTTACAAAAAGATTAACCGCCTACGACCCAACTATTTCAACAACTGCTGCTGCATAATAAGTACAATTGTCAATACCACTAACACACATGTGTGAATACACACGCAAATATCAACAGAAACGATTTAAATGCCATTTGATCTATGCCACGTTACACTACATACATAGATAAGACTAAAAAAAATTTTCTTTCCTCAAAATATTTATCTTTCTTTCCAATGTACGCCGGTTTCTTCCTTAACCCTAATCTCCTAAAGTGAGCCTTTGAGTCTCACTTTGAGTTTTAAGTATTGATTATTCCCGCACCAAATAATATTTTGATTTGAAATTTTGGGTATTCCTCCAACTGAATGTAATTATTATGGCGTATTTATTATTTTTTGGATTGTGTACGTATTTTTACCATTTTTTTGCAATCGTACAAAATTGTAACGTGAATCCTAAAGTGAGCCTGAGGGACTCACTCTGTGCATAGTATTCCTATCATATTTAAATTAGATGAAAATTTGAATTCGTAAAAATGCAGAAAGATATAGTAGGCACTGCATTTTTGAACTGTTGCAAAATTTGAATCCATTGAATGCAAAAAGTCGTAGTAGGCACTGTATTTTTGAACAGATGAAGAAATATACATACATATTCAAATTCTTTACAGTTTTGTTGATTGTGTGCCCACGTGTATACTTGTAGTCTGTTATTTCTTATTTGTATAAATACGTAATTATATAACTGTGGAAAAATTTTGTTTTACGATGGCTAAAAAACGGTTGAATGATTTGGAGTTGGAGAAAATTTTGGAGCATTGGGAAGCGGAAGATGAGTCTGATGGTGAAGTCAGTGACAACAATGATGATGATCATAATGATTCCGAAGTGGACCAGATGACTGAAGCATCTGAAGAAGAAGATGAGATTTCGGATGAAAACGAAAATGCAGATATGGAAGACAATGAAGCCAACTTCTACGTTGGTAAAGATTCTAATATTTGGAGCAAGTCTCCGCCACCTTCATTTAAAATTAGATCAACGAATATCCTCAAAGGAAAGGTTGATGCAGTTGTTTTACCTGAGAGCTGAGCACAAAACTGAATTTATTCATACAGGTGAAACTTTATTAGACGTACTTGATTGCTTCAAACTCTTTATAAATGATGAAGTTTGTGATGAAATTATAAGGTATGCAAATGAAGAAGAATCTGCAGTGTACTCAAAATTAGGAAAATTTTGGCTCGTGGTAGACAAAGATGAACTCCCTGCTTTTATAGGACTTTTAATCATAGCTGGCCATATGAAATCCAATAATCAAAGCTATAAGTTATTCTGGGACAAGTTGTATGGAATAACAATTTTTAACTACGGACAATTACTTTACAAGTAAAGAACTAGCTGAAAGTCTATTGAGTAAAGGTTCAACATTGGTGGGAACGCTAAGGAAAAACAAAACATGTATTCCTCCAGAATTTTTGCCGAACAAGTCTCGAGAAATTAACTCAACAATCTTCGGGTTTCAAAAACATATAAAGATTGCCTCTCATGTTCCCAAAGCAAGAAGAGCAGTAATTTTCATGTTGACTATGCATCATAATGATACGGTCTTTGAAGAACAAGGAAAACGAATTTCAGAGATCAATAAATTTTATAATAAAACCAAAGGGGGCGTGGACACATTTGACCAACTAATTCACGAATACGTGATCAAGCGCAAATGTAATAGATGGCCTCTTGCCTTTTTTATGAATTTAATTGATGCTGCAGGTATTGCTTCATACATTATTTGGATAAAAACTCATCCAGAGTGGCACGAAAAAAAGAAAAATAAAAGATATTGGTTTTTGCGGGAATTGGGAGAAAGCCTTGTGGAGTCACAAATACAAAAAAGGCAGAAACACAAGCAGCCATAAAAGCTGTAATACCGCCATCTGCTGATTCGCAACCCTGTTCTTCTGCCACCTTGAAACGAAAGCGCTGTCATCTTTGTCCGACGAAAATATCCAAAATGCAGAAACAAATTTGTGGCAAATGCCAAAAAAATATCTGCAACCAGCATTCTACAACTACGAAAATTTGTAAAAAATGTAATGAATAATTTGTCCTTAATTACTTTATAAACAAAATTTTTTAATGTTATGTATTTAAAACTCTTTAAAAAATGAAATAAATATGATTGGAAACGTTTTAGAATTCGTTACTTCATCTGTACATATAAAATAAATTACCAAAACTATGTTTTTAAGCACTTTTCTCTATATGAGCTTCAGAGTCTCACTTTAGGATCTGTGTAACTTTTTAAAATTAGGAGATTAGGGTTAAGCGTATTAACTTCAAAGTCAAATTCCGGTCGGTTTGACATACCACAAACACACACATACATATGTATGTGTGTATTTGTTATTTTACTTGCTTTTGCCATTCGCACAGCCTGTACTTTAAGGCTGTTAGCCTATCAACACTTGGCAGCAATTGTGCCGCTTTGCCAGCTATAGATATGTTGATGTGTGTGTGTGTGCGTGTACATACATGCTTTATCGGTATTAATCAAAAGAGTACAGTATGATTAACTTTATTGTTGTTGTTGCTGTTGCTGTTAAAAAATAACAGTGAAGGGTGTAGGCGTGGCGGCCTGACATTCTATTGCAACTTCTACGATTATTTACTGTTTTCTACTCTACACTCAACCTGCCGCTTAGCCATCGTATGATGACATAATTTTCGCATAATTCTTTGAAAATGGCCAAGCATCCTTTTCTCCACCCCGAAAGCGGTTCACTTAGCTTGTATGTCCACTCCTTTTGCGTTTCCAATAAAGTACATTAATTTTTTCGTACCTTTTTTCCTTTTTGCTGCACTGTCATTTTTTTGTTTTGCCTTTTGCTTGTTAGTGATTTTTCTTGAATAGACATTTTTCTAATTTTTCTTTCTTCCTTTTCGAACCAGCCTTCAATTTCAACGTTGATTGGCATGTAAAAGTTTCGCCTACAGTTATGCCAAGAATGTCCCCTTTAAGTGTCTTAAGGCGAGGCACGTCCGTAGTTGGTACAGTTCACGTTATAGGGTGCATCAAAGTACACTCAGCATTTTTACAACCGGAAGTGTACAGATGTCAATCGATTCTCTTAGGCAATATGACACCTCTTACTAGTTTCGGATATGTTGGGGGGGAGATTTTAAGGAAAAATAAGTTCTCACTTTTTATTCTGCCGATAGGAAGAAATTGGCATGGTTTTGAATTTAAAAAAATATTGATGCTCCTTATTTTACTGTTGGTATTTAATTTAGATTAACTAAATTATGGGATAACTATTTCATATTTTTATTCTATACGACTTTATTTTACTTCATTCTATTCTAATTTGTTTCACTGTATTTTAAGTATGTTTACTTTATTTTATTTTTCAATTTACCTTTTTTTCCACTACTTTTATTTAATTTCATTTTGTTATTGTTTTTATAATAGTAATATGTGATTACACTTTTTAGTATACTTTTTTATTATTTACTTTCATTTATCGCTTTTATAATGTTATTTTACTTATTTTTTACAATAATTTTACATTCCAATTTATTTAAACAAATTCAATTTTGTTTTGTTTTTTCGCAATTTAATTTATTGTTTTTAGTTTAATTGAATTCACTTTAATTTAATGTAATTTAATTCTATTCGATTTATAGTTAATTAATTTAATTAATAAATTTTTATCTAATCACATTTAATTTTAATTTAGTTTGATATATGTATTTCAGTTTAATTGAATATAATATACGTTATTTTAATTTAGTTTAACTTTTTTCCATTTACTTCAATAATTACTTTGAATTTATGTTAATTTTATTTTAGTTTATTTAATTAGATTAATTGAATTTATTTAAATTTTGTTTAGTTAAGTTTGGTTTAATTTAGTTTAATTTAGTTTAATTTAATTTAAGTTTATTTAACTTTTGTTTTTACGTAGCTCAATTTTTTGCCGAATATCCCCTATAATATGTGGTAAGCGTCCGGATGTTGTGCCAAAAAAGATTTTTGAAAGAAATTTTTCCATGTCGAAAACACACTCGAAAATTTGCCATTGTGACCTTCTTTGGCACGGCCGAAACTTTTCGCAAGAAGCATATTTTATTTAGTTTTATTAAAAAACGTCTTACTCTATTTTTTATGAAATTAAATTAAATTTTATTTTACTTTAAATTAATTTAACTTATGTAGCTTTATTGCAATTTCATGAACTTGATTTAATTTTATTTAACTAAAAATAACGCAATTTACCTTACTTTGAGTTAATTTGTTTTTTGAATTCATATCAAAAATATTTTTTTTACCTTATGATCTTTTTATTTGAAAGTTACTTTGAAAGCAGCAATAGTTTTCACGGCTTTATTGGTACAGGCTTTAGTGTCGTGCTTAAAAATTGAAATGACTTTAATTTGGTTGAATTTTTCAATTTATATAATTTAGTTTAATTTAATAAAATTTCATTTAGTTTAATTTTAGTTAATTTAATTTGATTAATCTTACATTTTTTTTAATTTCCTTTATATTTTTTACAATTAATATAATTTTATTTTACTTAACTTTTATATAATTCCAAAAAACTCGTGTGCACGAGTCCTGTGAAAGTTTAGAAAAAAAGTCTGATGACGATATTTGGGGATCTTTCAAATAGCAGCTATCACTTTAACGGTTTTTTGCAAGAACTTTCAAATAAAAGATGGGCTTAGGCTAAGAAAAATTGTTGCTATAAAAATTAATTTACGTAAATTTAATTTAAACTATTTTGATTTAGTTGAATTTTTTTAAATTTTTTATTTATATAATTTTATTAAATTAAATTCAATTAAGTGCAGTTAAATTTACGCTAATTTAATTTAATTTATTTAAAATATTTTTTTATTTTTTTTATTTTTTTGAATTCAAATTAATTTTATTTTATTTAATTCAATTTAATATAATTTAATTTACCATTAATAATTTTGTTTTATGTAGGTTTTATTTTTTTTATACACTTAGCTGTTCTTTATTGAAGATTTATCCTCTATACCCACATTATATACTTTTTGTTGTAATGGACTGTATATTAATGTAAATTATTTCGTGCTATAAGCTTTATGTTTTCCCACCTGCCGTTTCTAGTGTCAATAAAAAAGTAAATTGCTGACAATATGTACTTCTAAAAATTTAACTCATATCACACGCCGCCTCTGTATTTACATAGAAATTTACAAAAGTATATACATATACACACACACACACACACACAACTACATATGCGAGCGCATAAAGCGCACCAAACATGAATGTACGCCCATATTGAAATATATAAGAAAAACGTAAACAACAGATATATTTCATACTCAGCAGGACACAAATTGTTGACACGTTATTAGCTGAGATACCGGCGGAGTTGAAGGCAACGAAAGTTGTAAATTTATAACGAAACTGGGTCGTAGCGCCTGAAATTATGCAAATATTATTGTAGTATATTGTTGACTAAATAAAGTAAATACCTGGGAGGCACTTGATAAAGAGACAAAGAAAGTTATGAGATATTTATTTGTTGTGAAATTCAAAGCAAAAAACAATTTTTTTTTGCACACTATGAAGAAGAAAGCTATGGCACAGTCATGACATAGTCATTCGAAAATTCACGGGTAGTAAATGTGGAGTAGCCTTTATATTCTGCTCGTGCTACTCACAGGGTAGCATTTTTATTCGAAAATATAGCTTGAAAGCGCTTATCGTTTAACAGTAGAAAATATTATCACAATTTTCTCCATATTGTTTGTGAAATAAAAATTGATGAGATATGGTGCTTTGGTTTATCTTATAAAAAAAAAATGTACTATATTTTGCAACAATCTGGCTTTGCCCTATAGACGTTATTTGCCATCATTTTGTGTACAGCCATCGCAGAGCTCAGTTTATGTGAATAAACCAGAGATATTTGAAGCTTTGAAAATTAACGACTATATGACGCAAAACCCACAATTATGTCTGACAGGCAGACCAAAATTTCACCAGAAGCAAAGGAATATAAGTAAAAGCATTTAAAAGATATAAATCAAAATTTGAATATTGCCAGTAAACCAAGAAAAAAATAACTGAGAGCTAAAAAGTGTAAACGTTTTCTCTCATTTTAAAGATTAACGAAGAAATTGATCCATAACAGTTATTAGATAAGAAATAGTTTCAACATCGCCGTATAGTGATACATATAAACGTTTACTATTTATGTTATCTTTTAGTTGTTATAAAGGATAAATATTTTTTCCGTTGTCAGTAAAAGTTTTTTTTCCATCGTTTACGTTGTGTGAAAAATATTTTGACATCCCTATCCTTATCTGTTTCTTTAGCTTGTAGTGTATGATTAACCGATTTTCACTTTCACTTTCATTTTCATCATTTTCGGATTCTCGATCTCCATCTTTCTCATGTCTTGCAACGTTTATCGAGCTTCGCTAAAAATAAGCGATGGAAAAAAACTTTCATTTGTAAGGAAAAAAAATTGTTGTCCCGCATAACATTTTTCGGGAAACATAATAAAGAAAAAGGTCATAATTCTTATCAGCGGTTCGAAAAATATTTCTGGTATATTAAATTTTGTGGAGCTATATTTTTTGCGATGAAACTTGTAGCTATTATATGTCTCTGCAGATTGAAAATATTTGTTTAGGTTCAGGTTCCAAAAGAACCTCGTTCCTCTTTCGACTCGATTATTTATTTGTCCTTTATAAAATATTACCGCGTAATCCATATGTATTTGGTTAAATATTTACAATAAATGTATATTGCTGAGTAGAAATAATGATATCGAAATACGTATCTGCAAATAACATTAAGAAGTCATTAATTTCAGATATATTTTTTCGAATATTCCTTCTCCATGAGAGTACTTTATTGAAATTGAAGCAAGGGATTTTTTTAACCCTGTTGTTAGGTTAAAAAAAACTTACGAATCTTAGGTCAGAGGACCATTTGGTCCATACTGCAGTTTTCATACAAAATAACAATTTATTCTTAGTCTTTATATTTAGTTTGGTTCAATACTTGCTAAATATTATTATTTTATTATTTACTCAACTCTGGTAAAACCCAGCACCAGTGGCCAGCTCTAAAAATGCTTCTAGTTCAGGAGCTCGAAAGCGAGGAATTTGTAGTTGCTGCAAGTCTAAGTCTGATGTAAAATGCAGCTCGTTTATTTGCAAAACCAACCGAAAAACATTTTTTTGCTCATCATGTAGTGCCAAAAAATATCGAACAAACTAATAAATACTTATTTTTGGAAAATTAATGTAAAGAAAATCAAAGAAAATATACTATGGACCAAATGGTCCCTTAACCTAAGATTCGTAATTTTCAATTTATCTTAGTCCAGTTTTAAGTCAGAGAATTAAATTTTCGCACATAATATTGTTTTATAAAAAGACCACCTGAGCTGAAAAATTTAGACAGTATATATCACCGTTCCAAAGTTACAAAGAAAACAAAAAAAAAATTGGACCAAATGATCTTAACCTAACAGCAGGGTTAAGCGGTAAGCATAAAGCAAAACGCCCGACGTGGCAGCGTGTGTGGTGTGTTTGGGCTTCATTCCGTGGGTCGTCTGTTCAAATCCTGGCCAGAGTAAGCGACGTCAAAATTATAGACAACTTTTTATCTAATAGCCTTGGCCTCTCGAAATGCAGGCAATGGCAAACCTCCGAATGTATTTCTGCGATGAAAAACTTCTCACAAAATTCATTTGCCATTCGGAGTCGACGTCAAAATGTAGGTCACTCAATTTATGTTACAACATCAAGACGAACACCACAATTTATAGCACTGAAGATGACACAACGCCGAAGCTGTTTTGTCTCCACACCAAACTGGACAAAAGATGACGGAAAATCGTTTCACATAAATTAAATAACAATAATAATAATAATACACTGAAAACTTAAACGTCTTTTATTTATTTAAATTAAAAGATCTTAAATTATAATGCTTTTAACGTATAACGATCATTTTCAAAACGTTTATGTTTACGTAATTCTCTGCCTAAACAAATTCTTCCCAAAGAAGCTGTAGGAGTTAGTGGCATGATGAAGTAAATTTTCCAAACAAAATTTATGCACGTCTTTCTTTTTTCAGGCAATCCGGTTCATCAATTTAAATATCCCAAATTATATTTTATAGATACTGAAATATGACATTATTCTGACTTCATCGATTTTTCTTTTCGTATTGAAAATTTCTGTACATATGTCTTTCTCTTTTGTTTATTTGTTTAATTTTTTTTTTAAATATATCTCATTTTTGTATGCACTTTTTTGGCCATTAAATTTTAGTATAATAGTGTGCAGTGTAGTGTGTCCCAATTAGCTCAAAATTTCCGTTAGTATTAGATAATCATTATAATCCAGACATTGTCATTCATTTTTTCAATTTTAAACAATTAGAAGAAAATTAATCAAAACTTGTCAAAATGTCTAGAGATATAGTGTGTAACCACACAACCATTATGTACACAAAGTTACGTTCGGGTATGCAAATATAGAACAAAAAATCAAAAAAATTTGAAACTGCGTTCAAAAACGAATTGAAATCGTTGGATTTTGGGTAAGAATTGAGTTTTAAAAAATGGTATCGATTTGGATGCAAAAATGCTGTGGTTGAGGTAAAATTGGTCTCAAAAACACACATAAATTTCATAAGTTTTAATTTATTGAAAAATACTTCGATTTTCACTGGATGAAAAATTTCAAGTTAAGTTGTTGAGAATTGTAGGCGTAAGTGTTCCGGCCGACTCAAAAAAAATGGTTTTGAGTGAAACGCCTTTGAAGTTTCAAGCGAGCGTAAATACGAGAGGAACGGTGCTGTGGTATCATTTTGAAAATCAACTTTTCAGATACCTTCGGGAATTTGTCCTTGCATTAAACATTTTGAATATCATTGGGCGAACATTTACGGTAATAAAAAAAGGAGACAGAATGCCAAAATAGGATCATTCTTTGAATAAAAGAAAACTGGGAAATGAAACTTTCTTCTTTTTTGTAACATGGTCTAAGTACATCACATTAATCCTTCGTCTTAAGTCAAATGTCCAAATCCAAATCAAATTCCTGCTAACAACTTAAAATTTATCGCGTATAGTTTAAGAAACAAAATTAATGGAAGCATTTACAGCAGTTTAGCAAACTACAAGGTTTCCAGAGCTTTTCCTACTTATTAAACAAAAAAAGTATAAGTTTTCAATATATGCGCGTGTGTGTGTGTGTACTTTGTATACAACACGTACGAACACCAACACCTCGCCAGCTGCCACACATCACCACAATAACGCTACTCATGCATTCTAATGCGCTGCACTGCACAAAGAGCAAAAGTACTAAAAACGAAGGGAATAACGAGGAGACATATTTGCAGAAAAAAAAGCACAGCGATTGTACAGACAACAAGCATTGCTAAACAAAAAAAAAAAAACAAAAAAAAAAATGGTGGCATGCGACTGAAGTTTATAAAGCGAATGCAGAACTCCACACCGTAGGGTGCACTTAAGGAGGCAGTCATGCATAGACTATTCTCATGAGTTTATGCGCGCCGCACTCCCAAAAGTATGCTTTAGTATCGCTATATAAACACTACACATATTTTATGCACATATGTATGTACCCTGTCGGAAAAAACAAAACAGACAGTCTAAAAAATTTACCAATTTTGAAAGTATTTAGTTGGAATTCAAATGCTTTGAAATATTAAATTAATTATGTTGATCCAACTTGCACTAAGTATATATTATGTAGCTATGTGTATTATTTCAATTTGTTTTGTGGTAAAATTTATTTTAAATAAATTATATGTAAATCTTTATAAAATTGTAATTAGTTTTATTAATTAGTATTTGATATATAAATACTAGCTACACTTATTTGGTTTAAATCATGCAGAGTTATAGCTGATCGAAATTATAATTTTTTTTAAATTTTGATTCTATCGGGTCTGACAATAGGAACGCACAAAAGTTTCTTTAAATAAAACAAAAACGGTGATTTAAATTCTTTATTCCTGTGAAAGTACATTCGATGCCATTATGTATGGAACTCGATTTCTTTTGCATGGGCACCACGGGCACGCTTACAGAAGTCTAGACGCTGAACCCAATTTTCGAAGGTTTTCAAGCATAGATCGGCCGATACTGCTGCAATTTCACGTTTGATATTCGTACGAAGTTCATCAATCGTCGCTGGCTTGTTGGCATAGACCATAGACTTGACGTAGCCCCACAGGAAATAGTCTAACAGCGTCAAATCGCACGACCGAGGCGGCCAATTGGCTGGACCATTTCGTGAGATGACACGTTCACCAAACTTGGTTTTCAATAAATCGATTGTGACAATCGCTGTGTGGCTTGTGGTGCCGTCCTGTTGGAACCACATATTGTCCAAGTCCATATCATCCAATTCGGGCCAAAAATATTCGGTTATCATTGAGCGGTAGCGATTCCCATTCACAGTAACGTGCCTTGATTATCACGGAAGAGGTACGGCCCAATGACGCCGCCGGCTCATAAACCGCACCAAACCGTAGTTTTTTCGGGATACAATGTTGACTCATAGAGTACGTGTGGTCCAATGGCGCATATTTTGCTTATTGACGAAGCCATTCAGCCAGAAATGACGACGACCATAAATTGGGCGTTGCGCTCTTAAAGTTGAGGCCATTGACTTCGAATTTCGGTAGTAAATTTTAATAATTTCGACTCGTTGTTGGATCGTATATCTTTCCATGGTGAAATGGCAAACCTTACTGAAGAGAAATGTCAAAAGAGCGGAGAAAAATATGACGTCGTTTGCTATCACTATCGGTCTACTTTTGTAGCGTCTCCATTGAAAACCCATGTATTCTTTTGTTTTAAAATTTTAGCGATTTTTTATAAGTATTTTATTTTAGTTATTTTTTTAACATCAAATAGAGCAATTAAAAAATTCGCAAAAATACTGAAAAAAAAACTGTAAAACCGAAATTAAAAAAGTTTAATTTTGACCAACTTTAACGTAGAAAAGAGAAACCTGCCCATACCTCAGTTTTTCGAAATTTGTTGCAATATAACACACCATGAAATCGACATTCACAATACTGATGGCCGGTATAGTAGTGTAGTTAGTTTTAACTTGTATACTGAATTGACATTAAAATATATTTTTATTCAAATTTTATAGTTAATAAAAAGTAGACATATTTACAATTTTTTTAAATTATTGGAAATGACAAGTTTGAACGTAGTTTTGTAATTAGAAAAAGAATTTCAAATATTTAGTCACAGTTTATTGCATCTCAAAAAAAAATAATTTTGATATTCTATCTTTCCGTGAAACATATTTACAGGTAGCTAAAATCAAATACAGTGCCCGATAATTGGCTTGCTCCTAGTCCATTGCCATGTTAATAAAGTCAGCTGCTTACAAAAAAAAATAAAGAAATTCAAGCAATTGTAGTTGCTAAAAAAGTACTTTCTTAACTACTTTTAAAGTTATTCTCTTTCCGACAGTGTATGCAGTTGACAATGAGCGTGTGTGTGTGTGTGTGTGTTGTGTTGTGTGTGCTTTGGTGTCACTGTCGCTGTCATAATAAATTGCATTAAACATTTTTCTTTTCCGCCGCTGCTAACCAACCGATCTTTTTAGTGTCGCGGTGGCGGAGGGGTAGGGGGTTGCACGTTAAATATAAGAGGTATACTGGCAATTTCAAGAATTTTTATGATTTTTTCGCACCTTCCATAACACGAATGTGTTGAAGAAGCAGTTAAGTAAACAATAACAAAAAGTTGCTTAAATATGTACCTACATACATATGTATGTGTGTACTCTGTACATAATTTACATACATAAGTGAACAGGCTGTGTTGAGTATGTTAGTGTTTGTCGTTGCATTTGTCGCCTGTGACGTTCATGGGAGAATGTTGCAAATCAGCAGCAGGTGCAACAACAAAAACAACAACAACATCAACAACATCAACAGCCAACAACATCACAGACTACTTGAAATACTTGCCGCGTCGGTAGCACCTGCTGGCTATTCATTAAATGCACAACATTGCGGCAGTGAAAAATTCATGTGGTTGCCATAAATACACAAACACACAAACACGCACACATACCCCAAGGGGCGGTAAGAGTGCCGCACACATTCACACCATCGTATTAGGGATTGCTGCTGGCAAGAAGAAATAGAATGTGAAATTATGAATGTGATAATTTATATTTATGTTTGGGATAGGGAATGGAAAAAGAGGAAAAATGAGATTGAAGCGTAATTTTTGAAGTAACTCTTCTTTAACGGCATGTGAGTGATTTTTTAAATTGCATAACGCAAGTCGTGGCGATATCGCGTAGCGAAGTCAACGACATGACGGTTATATGAGAAAAACAAACATAAATACTGAGGTAGCGACATATCAATGTGTATGTACATTTGTAGGACAAGGATAAGTTCTGAACCGTTTCGGCACTATTTTCAACCTTGATATTTCGGGAACATTTCAGGAAGTTGCAGTAGTTCGGCGGGACTGGTTCATCACTATGATTCCTACAACTCATTTCAACTACTATTTTTGAAAATTCTACTACGAATTAATACTACTATTTTTACTAATTGCTACTACTAATATTTTTACCTATGGAACTAGCAATTTATAATACTCTTTTTGCTATTTTTACAACTCATTAATACTACTATCTTCTACTAATTACTAGCACTACTTTTACTAATTTCTGGTACTATTTTACTTATTCTTCTGCACTTATTCTTCTGCAATTTTATACTCCTAGTTTTACTATTTTCTGCTAATATTTTTACTAATGCTACTACCAATCACTACTACTATTTTTACTAATTTCTACCAATATTTATTCTAATTTCTACTACTACTTTCCTTAATGCTCCTACTTCTACTATTTACTAATGCTACTACTACCACTTCTTTTCTACTACTTACTACTACCACTGCTACTCCCATATTTAACTATTTCAAGTGCAGGAGGCTAAACTGCCGTTGAATTCCTGCTTTTACAGAAAATGCGGTGTTAGCGTTGATAGTGGTTTTAAAAATGTAATACAAAACTGGATGCACCTCCCGGTTCTTAAAATAAATATTAGAGGCGATCATTTTTTCAGTCATCGGTAACTTTGATTTCCACAGGTAGTGTTTATTGAGCAGATACAGAAAATAATTCTAATGTTTTTTTCGGGAAGAATTCGTTCAAAATAAAATTGAAATACATCGATATAATCATTAAGGCATGTGCTATGTAAACCTGATCTTATTTTTAATCAGACACATTTCTTATTTAAATCATTGCACAATTGTTATTTTGTGATTTAATTTTTTCGAACAAGTTTGATAGCTTTTTTTAAATTGTTCTATTAAATTTAATCGATATTTTGTGGGTTTAATTTTTTCGATAAAAATAATTGTTATTCTCATATTTATATTTTCCAATCATATACGATCGGTATTTTGTAATTTTTTTCGATAAAAAACTACAAATTATAATATTGATGTTTGTGCCATCGCCGATATTTTTTTGAACGTTTATTAAGATTATAAAAGTTTAAATGCAAGAATATCGATTATATAATATATTATCGAATTAATCAAAATCACAAAATATCGATCATATATGATCGAAAAATTTGAAATTTTAAATCCATGAAATAAGAACTAAAAATTGACGATCAAACTTGATCTAAAAATTTTGGTCACAAAATATCGATTAAATGTGATCGAATAAAAATAAATCACAAAATATTGATCAAAAAGTAAATTAAATATCTAACTATAATACTAATTTTTGAGCTCAAGGCCAGTATAAGGAAAAGTATATTGGAAAAAAGACAACAACAGCCAGGAGTGGTAGAAATTACAGTTATTTCGGAGATCACCACATCTCCTCATCAGGTTTATTTAATGACTCCTCCGGCACTGAACAAAATTTTGGGCATTCGTTATAAGGAGGAAAATGCTGAACAGCGTCAGTAAAATAATTTATCAAAAATTAACGGAAATTTTTAGTAATTTGAAACTTGCATATATTGAAATAGAATGCGCTGTAAAACTGCATACCACAAAAATTTGTAAAAATTCTGAGCAAAAAGTTTGAAATTTAGGTGGAAATATTTGCGGAATATTTCTAAACTTACTCCACAATTTAGACTTTCATTTTAATTTTTTTATTCATTTTATTTGCACTTTTCTCGGGTTACATAAACAGATTTACTGTTATCGTTCGGGCAATTGACTTCAAATTTCATTTCAGTTGAAAAGTCCCTAACAAAAGCGGAACCACAAAATAAAAAAGCCTACGATGATGATGCTGGAAAAATTAAATTTTATTCAAAAGAAGAAAATTATTCTAAACCATTTTTAGAATGTTTGTTTTCATTTAATATTTTGTTAAAACATGCTCGATGTTATGCCCGAGGTTACTATCTAGCCAACAGTTAAAGTCCCAGTCAGTTGATTCGAAGATTACTGCGTTCAAAGAGCTTAGCAAACAAACCGACAGACAGAAATTCTAAAAATGGTCCAAAATTGTTCCTTTACATTTCTTGCATCACCTTCTGTAGTTTTTTTTTTTAATCTTCAATGGACAGATACGTCTTTTCGTTAGTTTTGTTATAGGATAGATAGATAGAAAAAGAAGATAGAATAGTAAAAATTAAATAACAGAAACACTTCGTCAAAATTTCAGAACATGTTATACTACTACAACAGTTCTCGCATGTGTGTGTGTGTGTGTGTACATTTATCGTGTTTCTCATATGCATTAATTAAATTGGAATGACAACAAATCCCAAAGCACAATTGTCTGCCAAGTTTTCCACACCGTGGAACCGAGTACATATTAAAACCTCTGTTTGCCTTTGACTTCCCAATTGGTATTTAGGCACCTACATATTTTCACCCCCTCCCTCCAAATACGCTAAAATTATGCTTGTACGAGTATACAGCCGGAGTGCGCTTTTGTGATTCAACCGCTGAATATTCGCTGTTGACGCGCTAAACAATTCCGAAAATGTAAACATTTTGTTAACTGCCAGCACAGAAGCAGAGTAACACGACAGAAAATAAATCAGACTCTCTGGTGAAAATAGAAAATAGACATACGCAGGTACTTCTCAAAGGAACAGTTGAACTATTTTGGTGTAAGCAATCTTACTTTATATATCCTTATATGTACATATGTATGAGTATTTTTACATAATTTTAGTATATGCGTTTCCTGTGTTGAAACTTTGAGGCCATTAAAAGTTTTCTTGAGAAGAGCCACCTACTTACATCTCTGGAAATAACTTTGACAAAAATAAGTCAGGCGAAAATGAAGAAGATAGGCGAAGAAGCACAATAAATAAAAATAGAGCTAAAGAAGAGTACATATGTAGATGTGCGGATAAGACGGTATAGGACATAAAATAAAGTTAGTACAAGTGCGTCATTTTTCGGTTCACTAAACCGTTCACTAAACCGAACTTGAAGGCGGTGCATATACTACATACGTTTCATACATTTCATACATTTCATGGCATCCCTACAAGAAAATTAATTGATTACAATAAGCTGTTCAAACCTTCAGATCTTTCTCACATCAATGCTAGCTACCTGTTAAATGATAGAATATGTCGAAACATTTTATTTGAAGTCATAACGTGAAATGTTTTTAATTCGAAGTTAAACTTCTCTAGCGGCTTGAAAGTACTAATACTGCCACTAATTAGTACTACTTTTTTTACTTATGCTACTACTATTTTCACCAACTTTTTTTCTACTTTTACATACCTGAGATACTAATTTCTACTACAATTTTTAGTTATAGTACTATTTACATTTCTATTACTATTTTACTACTACTATTTTCACTATTTTTCTATTTTAACTAATTTCTACTACTATTTTTAGCAATGATGGTAGTACTAACTACTACTATTTTTTATAATTGCAAATTCCTTTTTTACTAATATTGTTACTACTATTTTTACTAATTTCAACTACTATTTTAATTATGCCATTACGAATCACTATTACTATTTTTATTATTTTCTACTACTATTTTTACTAATACTCTTACTACTTACCGTGACTTACTCTCACTATTTTTATTAATGCTACTACTAACTACTACTATTCTCACTAATTTCTACTACCATTTTTACTAATTACTAATTTTTACCGCCGTATTTATTAATTTCTACTACTATTTTACCAACGCTTACTAAGTACTACTCACGACAGCTACTAAACACAACTACTTCCATTATTAGCTCTATATATCTCTGTATAATCGGCACAGAAGTTTTACTTCTAGTTCTAGCTCGCGCTCTTTGGTGCCCGCGTGTTTTTTTGTATTGCCTTTTTGCTTGAACATGTAAGGTCGCGAGACCTTTATGTGTAACACTAGGTAGGAGGACGCCACTAAAACTTCTACAGTTATTCAAGCCACAGCTCTCGTCGTGGCTTAGTAGGGGTGCTAACATGGCAATTTCCAATGGGAATATATGTATGTAGAGTGGCTTATTATCAGCCCTAATTCTTATTGCGGCAACTACTTGGAGTGGGATCACTCATTCAAAATATCCAAAATATCGATACTAAATTAAAAATAAACCTAAGTCAAAATTTTTTTCATAAAACGTAGAATGTTTGTCAGATAGAGAGTGTTTGCACAATCACTAAATAGGTCGTAAGCTTGACGTGCCGAATTTGAAGACTCCAATCTTGAAAAACTGTTACTCTCTTCAGTTCGTCGTTTTAATTCACCAATATGGCACGTGGATCTTGAGCAAAGTTGACAGCAGATAACACATTTACCCGCGTGACCGGGATGCGGGCCTCATATTCCTTCATACTAATTTCATTCCGTCTGATTATCCCATCCATATACTGGAGGCTTAATCGCGGATGAATTTTCTAAATACTCCCGGATTATTTCTGTAAAACGAAATTTGAAAACATTTTTTGTTTACTGTCAAAGCTAGCATATTCTTGTAAATAATTATATTCGCAAATTCGATGCGATACTGTCGTTCACGTATCGAATGGAAGAAGTATCGATTTGGTTTCATATCTTATCAAATTCGTGTTCCTAACTTGGAGATCATCTCAGCATTTTATTCAATCTCTTGAGGATATATTGGTAAAACATGTAACGATTCTAATATTATAATTTCGAAGTTTGCTTTCCGTTTTGGAATGTACTCTGGTATCACAATGGGCCCCAAAAGGTGTCTAGTTGTACTCTAAAGAACCTACTCTAACTTAACCAAAAATATCTTGCCTTTCTGGTGGAGTTCCGTTATCGTTATCGTAGGTATATGCTTATGTGTATAGTCGGATATCCTAGTGCCAAAGGGACGAATGGACGAGTTCAAATTATAGAGCCAATATGGCGAACATTTCTTTAAAAACCAGATCATGGAAGTGCTCTGCTGCCTACCGTTCCCACGTTCGGGTGCCCGGAATGCAGAGACGAGACACGAAAGGTATAGAGTAATTGCGTATAAATTGAAACACTCTAGTTTTGAGATTTTTAAGAAAACAATAAGTGATTTTTGAGTTTTCGAAAACTGACTTCGAATTGTTAATCGGTATCCCAAAAATCCCCGAGAAAAGAGTGTCAAGCGAATCCGATACTTTTTTCATTAAACTGTCTTCCGTACTTGATCCGTCAAGTAACGATTGTCAGTCAAGGAATCCGATGATTTTTTCGAAAAAGTGTTCGCTATGTTACAGCAGTAATCTTGAAATTTTCCAAAAATTACTTTAAGTTCATATTCAACCTCCGAGCAACAATTTTCAAGCGAATCCGATAAATTTTTCAAAAAATGGGCAAAATTAAGATACGAACTACTCATATTTGTGATACACATATGGTCTAATTTGACCAACATTACACCGGCACACGTTTCTCCTCCTAACTTTCGAGTTTCCTGCAGGGCTTTTGAACTTCAATGAAATGTGAACACCACGGGAAAGTACATACATATTGTAAGTATATGAACATATTAAAAAAATTTATGTTTTACACACCCGAACATGTGTAAATGCCGAAATCTCTCCAACACCACTACATGCATACCAGGAATTTTGTTGAAGACTTCGACCGACCGTTTGCCTCCCACCTACTCCGTACGCCATACTTTTAAAGCAACAGTGTGCATTTCTTTCTTTTGATACTCTTTTTATGTTGGTATTTAAAGTGAAGTTAAGTTTGTAAGCGCTTCAAAACGTTCATGTGCAGAACAGTGGCTACAGAGTGTCATGGCAATAAGGAAATTTTTACGACGAATGTGACTAACCAATTCTAAGGTATTGGATTATAATGGCAGCGACAACAGATTAACATAACAACCGTAACATAGATTTACAACTTAATCTCATGACTTAGACTCTCAGTACCCAGTAATGTTATTTGTATGAAAAATTAAGCTTTTTAAATAATAACCACCAAAAATGTTATAAAATTAGCGTGCACTGAGTGCCCCACGTCATGTATAATGTACTTGCCATATAAAATGCCGCTACTTACTTATTATAGGTTTTGTACATCTGAAATTTTGACAACTTTTAACCAAAGCGTGTCAAAAAAATTAACATTGAACTTACCAAAACCCTTGAAGTTGAACATTAAAAATTAATATATGCGCCCTGCGTGCTCAGCTTAAAGAATAAAAGGATTTAGCTTGAATTTTTTTAAAGTGTACTGAAAACTTCACAATTTGACCGAAGTTGTTTTAAAATAAAGCTGAAGAGGTGGTTAAAATATTAGATATTAAAGATATATGCAGTAAAATTTCACAGGATATATTTTCGGAGAACATTCCAATCCAGCTTCTACTTGAAAGTGTCATTTTGAAGATTCTGATACTAGTCATCTTTTCTATTCTATTCTCTAAAGTCTACTAATAATTTGACAATCGCTGTACTGTAGTTATTGGCTCGCAAAAGAAGTGAAGAACAAGCTTGCTAGGTAAAACTATTTTCCAAGCTATCTGTTGAACGAACAAACAAAATTACTTTATATATTTTTTTTTTAATTAGCACTACAAAAAAACTTGTGTAGCGAAGAAGTTTAAATCAAATTATTGCAAAATTTTCGTTCAATCATTTAGCTTAAATTCGAAATGTTATAAAATCTCTCGCAAACGCAGTTCAAACAAATTTCGACAGTGTATTTCTTAGACTTGTGGCACGGACATAGGCTATACCGTAAACTGTTAGGTGGCGCAAAAGACAAGAAATTAAAAAAAAATCCGTATTTATTGTCAGATATTGATGATATGAGAAAGGAATAGTTCTGATGCAATTAAACATGCTTGCATTAAAAGTAAATGCATTAGGTGTCGCTACTCAAGTTGCTCGGAAAACTTTTTATATGACCCGATTTAAATTAAAAACGTATAATTCAGCAGATAGCGGCAATAAATATTTTCACAAAAAATGAAACCGCTAGAATCGAGTTATGATGAAAATCCGTATTTACGCTCCGATATTAATGATATTTAAAAAGTATGCTGCAAGTGCGGTTAGAAATGTCTTGCATAGATCGATTTAGATGGCATTGAACACAGATATATGTATACTGCATACGTTTACTATATCTCCTAAAAATATTGAAGATATTTATATCCTTAGATAGCACAGCAGTCGAGATTTACAGAAAATCCGTATACCATGTTCAAACTAAAAAGTTAATAATATCAATTCGAAGTTAATCCACATCACTAACTTTTGCTGTACAGACCGCGGCTTAAGGTTTATACTTCATATAAGGTGATAGCGTCTTTACAAATGTAAGACCTTCATGTATCTTTTTCTGTTTTTTGGTAGACTGGTATGAGGATGGCAGTTATGCTCAGCTGGGTACCTGCCCACATTGAGAAAGAAGGTAAGATGATAGCCCATGGACTGGGTACGGTAGGATTAGAAACAGCCTTAATAGGAACTGTATCATTTTGCGGCTATAGCTGGTCATCCTCAAAATAATAAATTCAGAGCGGAGTACATATCGGGAAAATGTGGAGGGCTCAGACAGGTCAAGCTATAAGGAAGATCGCATAGGTTGGTAGGTCTGAAAACAGACATCTTACCAATTACTTAACCGTTAACAATCTCCTGCGTTTTAACATTCATCGGAGGGTATTGTCTATTAAAACAGATATATGATACGACATCGGAAACATCTCTTGTACCTGTTTGGTCTTGGCAAGACAGAGATTGCAGTACTTCAGCTCGTGCATAGCCGACCCCTAAAAGTTGCTGATTCGTCTACAAAAGACATTCTAACGTACACTTGAAAATCATCTTAAACAAAAGCTAATATTTTTTTAGCAGATTTAAAATCCGGGCGGCAGAAATACAACATGAATTTGCTAAATAGTCGCAAAATTTTGAATTTGCGTTTTACCAGTTTTACTCATAAAATATTTAACAACACTTACAGCCGCTTATTCTCCCAAAAATTTTAATTGAAATTTAAGTCAAATTCAAATTTAATTTTCAATTTGATTTAACTTTTCATTAAAATTTTTTCTGTTTCACGTAATCTTGAAGTTGGTACAACTAAAGTTTTGAAGTGAACCAAATAAAAATTCCTAAATTTACGTAAATAAAATAAATATTTTAGTAAACTTGTCAAATCAGATGAGAGAAATATCAAAACGTAGCAGCAGAAGGTAGAATTTAATTAAAATTTAAGCATTTAAATAAAATTTAAATCGAGTGGTGAATTGCGAAGTAATCAAATTTTAGTTAAATTGCTTTTGTAAATACAGCTGCTTTAGTATTAGATTGAAGTAATTATTTTGTCGGCGTCTCCTTCTCTTTCCACCTACATATGTATATTATTTAATATGCCTCATGAAGTAGAAAACGGAATTAGTGCGTTTATACTGTAAGTCGAAAATTTCCTGCAGCCGCCGTAGTCGAGTTTGTAGCGTTTGTGCGCTTCATTCGGATTATACCGGAATCGAATAACGGCCGAGCAAATAACATGAAATATTATTGAAAAAAAGCTTTTACTAGCAGCGGTCACCAATGGAAAATCTCCAAATGTATTTTCGCTATGGAAAACCTTAACAAAATCAACTGCCGTTCTTACTTACTTAATTGGCGCTATAACCGTTTAAGCGATTTTGGTGGAACTTCTCCTACAATTTGTGGTGTGCGTCTTGATGTTGTAACACAAATTGAGGGACCTACAGCTTTACGCCGAATCCGAGCGGCGAATGTTTTTGTGAGAAGCTTTTTCATGGCAGAAACTCACTCGGAGGTTTGCCGTTGCCTGCCGAGGGGCGTCCGCTATTAGAAAAAACTTTTTCTATAATTTTTTGATGTTACTTGGCCCGAGCTGGATTCGAACCTGGGACACACCGAATGAAGCGCGCACACTCTTCACACTCGGCTACGGCGGCCGCTCGAAGGCAGCATAAAATTTTAGATCCTTCTGTGATAACATCAAGTTGAAGCATACAAATATTTTCTCTGAAGTTCTTAAAGAATTTCCCGAAAACCACATGAGTCTAAAATTAATTTCGAGTTTGATAAATTACGGAAACAGATTTTATTCCTAAGTGAAATTTTTTACTTTTTATACATAAGATGATATAAGGGGGTTTTTCGTAGTTGAGCAGCCATTTCCCTCATATCAAATATACTTGTTGACTTTATTTATTGGCAGCAAAATTTGGGAAATATTATCATAGACCATTAGAATTAAAATTAACAGGTATTAATATAACAAAGTATAAGCAAATATATTCTTCCATATACATTTTTGAATCTGTTAGGACCTGATACTCATGTGTCATACCTGTACAGTCGAAAATGTGTACGTGCTTATGAGTATTCAAATTAATTTTCTATAAGGAAGATCTATGAATAAAAATATGGTTTTTTTCCAGTTACCTTGATACAATCGACACACTGTACTGCGACTCAGTGAGTCGAAAATGTATGCGAGTGCACATTTTTAAATCATGCGACACATGGTCAGCGAGTATGTAAATTTTCCTTATTTATAAGTGTGAACGAGAGTGTTTTCGAGTGCTGATGTGGTCACACATTCTCCTTGAAAAAGGAGGAAAAAATACTTGAAATATATATGTAAATGAATCAATGCAGAGACTGCGCTATTCCATTTTCCATATGTCATGCCATGTGCGGCTTGTAGCATGCCGTATTGTCTTAAGGGGTATGCACATAAAAAGCATGTATGCACTACACGAACGTCAGTGAGCCTTAAAATATGCTAGAAAATATGACGAAGCAATATTCAGCTACAAATATGTTAATATTAAAATTTTTGTATTTATTTCAACACATATGTAACGTGTATGTGCATATTATTATTATTATTATTGTTGAGATCTATTGTATCTCCTCTCGTGGATTAGAGAATATTCTTAATCCAGGATCCGAGACAAAATTTAATATTGAGCCTAAATTTCTCAAATGCATACTTTATTGGGTATTCTCCCAGATGGCTTTTGCGTTAATGAATAACTGAGGGGCTCTGCACCAGAATGTATCTTGCAGTTTTCTTTACTACTCTGGAAAGTCTACAGTATTGATCCGAGTAAATTCCCAGTTTCGTTTAGCCTGCAATGCCCTGCACGAATTCCCGCAATAATTATTATAATATTCTTTGATAAGCCCAAGCGATATCTAAAGCACTTTAGTTTGTGGGAACCTAAAAACGATATGGGAGTGCTCTAGATTTTCCCAGTACAGTTTCCTGGGGGCTTCTTCTTCTTATTTGACCAAAGTAGATATATCCCCCATTTCTATTTCGCAGAAGAATTCTGGGCCGAAAACGGAGTTGATGCCCTACTTTTTGCTGCTTTGTTCGCAATTTCGTTTCTTTCAATACCAGTTTGACCCGGAACCCAGAAACCTTCACACATTTCTGTTTAGGCCAAGTGTGTTCAGTTTTTTTAAGCACTCCACCACCAGTTTAGAAGTTATCTGTCAAGATTTGAGGGTATTAATACCTACTTGACTGTCGGTCATTATGGCAATTTTCAAGTACCGATAGTTGCTGGTGGTATTCAAGTACGCACATCTTTCTATAGCCCATATTTCTGCTTAAAATATAGATATTCGCTTTTCTATGGCTGTCGAGTATCTTAACCCTGGAAAATATACTCCTGTCCCGGCACTTTCTTCAGTTAATGAACCATCCGTGCACCAGGTTATCATACATTGGTTTATTTCCTTCCTTTTTGTTACTGAGTTCGGTTTTGAATCTTTTCGTAAATCCAAACTCTGGTTGCATATTATCTCTCGGGTTTGCAGCTTTGGGGTATTGTTTCACAAGATTCTCAATCATCCCGCGATTCATATACTGTCTTACTCCGTTGTTGGTGCTTGTCATCCTCCAGATAGATCTCTCCGCGCGTTTTTGGATGTGAATGTGAAGAGGAGGTGCAGACGCAGGCCAATCTCTGTAGCTTGCTGAGCGCTATAGTGGCTCCCTGTTTACTGGTTCTATCTACACAAACGATGGCCCCGTAGGTGATCATTGGCCGTACGATAGCTGCATAGATCCAATGCAGTATTTTTGGTGAGCAGAATCAGCTTTTTATTGCCACGGATCTGCAAGTCAAAATTTCTCTTACAGCTTTCTTACTCACTTCCTCTAAGTGTGATTTTCACAATGGTTTTTGGATTAGTAACAAGCATAGAATTTTAACCTCTTTTTTGTCTCCAACGATAGTTCTACCCATTCTAATAGGCTTAAGCTCTTCAAGTTTATATTTCCTTGAAAAATGTACGATGGTCGTATTTGAGCACAAACATTCAGTGCCACCGTAATTGTTTCCTTTCGCTTAAAGTATCTACGATCTTTACTCTGTATATTATTACGACATCATTGGCATAACCCTGACAGGTTAGGCCAGGCTTTGTTAGCATCTGAAGTAGTCCATCTACAGCTACAATCCACAATCCACAACATAAGTAATCGGCTAAATGTCAGGAGCAGCATCAAACTTTTTACCTCCAAAATGAGTATGGCTTGGAATATTTTTGAGAAAAAATTACAAAAAAAAAGTCAAAATAAATGGCTGTGGCCACCAAAATAGGTTAAAGTGCGGTATAAGCGTAAATTTCTGCAACTACCCAGGGTTCGGAGTAGCACATAAATTTAAGGATACATACATACTTATGGCTTGTGGTATAATACATACATACGTATAGATATGCTTCGAGTTGTACATGAAAAAAATAATTCAGCTGCTGCCATGCAGAGTACTTTTTTTTTTGTTTTTTTTGATGGAGTGCTCACTTCACACCTATGAGTCATGATCTTAGTTGCATTTCAGTTTTTTACACAATAGCTGGTACTAAATCTGCTAAAATTTTTTTCTACAGACTATTTTTGTGTACATAAAAAATAGAATTTGTAGATACCATAGTTTAAGTGGGTTAAATTTTTCAGATATTTTTGTCAGCGAGTGTAAAGGGTGAAGTTGAAATGGTGGGTAGTTGGAAAGTTAGCCGGACAAGGGGCAGTTGCGTTTTTTATATATATTTATATGAATAAAATAGACGACATGAGTTCGTAATCAGTTGCTTTATTATAAAAATGCAAAAATTTTCTTTAAAATATACCTGTATTGTTTTTTACAGTTATTGTATATTCCACAAGCGCGTTTCTGTAAAGGATTCGTTATTACCTGAAAAGATAAGAAAAGATATAAACATTAGGCGAGCTGCCTTATCATTTAAAAAGTGTTGTTAGAAAATTCTACCAAAATCACATTTCAAATCTAACTGATGATAATAATAATAGTCATAGTAATAATAATCATAGTAATAATAATAATAAATAACAGTCATAATTATAAAAAAAAATTACCATAATAATTTGGCGCTTACATCATATACCTAACTCGATGTGCGGCAGAGCTTCTGAAAATTTACATACAAATCTATTGCTCACTTTGATTCGTTAAACAGATAAAAGACATGCGGAAGGAAACTACCAGCTAGTCAATCTGATGTGCCTCGAGCTCAAATATAGCCGGAGCACATAACAGAAAATTATAGTAAAACAACTTTTTAATAAGGGTCGTCCTCGGCAGGTTTCGGCGAATCTACGGGCGCACGTCTTCCATGAAATATCTTACCACAATTCTCATCTGACGTTCGTCGTCAACATTAAACTGTAGGCCATTCAATTTGTGCTATAATAAAGAATTCACATCACCAAAAAATATATTTTCCGCGTTGAATTTTTCTTTCTTGCAGAGCTAAAAAGTTCACATTTACCTATAACTAAAGAGAACGACGTCTAAAAAAGTTTGGTGGATAAGAAGTGCGGAGGGGACAATATTGAAGAAATTTTTGCTAGAAAATCTTCGTAATTTTATTTTGAATTTTTTTTTTAAATGCACTGAAAAGGAAAACGGCTGAAAACAAGGAGATGACTTCTTGATTATTAATTTTTATGGAATTTATAAAGCATTTTAAGTGGTATTTATATTATGTTATGCAAAGTTTTCTAGAAATTTAATTTTTTCAAATTTTGAGCTCGCAAAAAAGTATCACTCTGCAATTGCATGTACTGCATGAGATATGGAAAGTTTCACGGGGATGCAATATGTGACTTTTTCTCTATTCTTTCAAACTAAATATACTGAAATAAAGTTAAATGAAGTATAATTAATAATTTAACAACAAAAATCGAAAATTAATAACCAAAATGACTTGACATTGAAAAGTTGACTGTAATGTGCTTGGTGGTATTTGTAAAAGATATTTACGATGTGAACCTTGACGTAAGCGTTTATTGATTTAGTTAAAAATAAATTCGACACAATAATGTTTGATTTTTGTTCCACTGAATACCATCACAATTAAAATTAGAATTATCTGAACGATTTAGAGCTTGCGAAACAATCACAATAAAGAAGGAAAGTGTAAACGTGTTTCTGCTTTCTACTTCTACAGCGACAAAACAATTAATATCATGTAAAACTTCAAATAATAAAAAAAAAATATTATCAGTCTAAATTCATTTAGTATTATATTCAAAACGCTATCGTTTATTTTAAATACTTGCTGAATCTGGCTTACCGAGCATCTTCAGTAGAGTGGCTGATGCAACATATCGCATTCTTGCGAAAAAACTAGACGGCACAAATATGGCATTAACAAAGACCTTCATTAGCACAAATTCACGGAAGAAACCACTAAGAATACCTTCGGCAGTATCCAAAACTCTTGAATATGCCAGGGACTATTTCATATCTTTTTACGGCGGCAAAAAGAGCGTTGATACATTTCCTCCTTGGTTCATTAGTCCAGCATCTTTTGAGAATGCCTTACTAAACTTGCCTAAACAAAGTACACCTAACGCAGTCTACCAAGCAAAGTTTGCTTGTATTCGCGACCACTATAGTGCATCGGAATGGCGTTTTATTTTTACGGATGGATCTAAGACATCAGACCACACCTCGTTGGCCGTTGTCAATAAAGATAGAAACGTAATTTGCCAATGGCTACTTGACCCGATGTGTTCAATATTCACGGCCGAAGCCTTGGCTATCGAACTAGCTGTTGAGCATGCCAAAAAAAAATAGAGGAAAATATTTGATTTGTAGTGACAGCAAATCATGCATTGCGGCAATTCAATCACCTGCAAATACCCATAAGATAATCTCATCAATCAGAAACTCCCTCATTGCGGCTCGAAATAAAATTAAGCTTATGTGGATCCCAGGGCATGTGGGGATCTCAGGAAATGAACGCGCGGATACTGTCGCAAAAGAAGTTAAAAGATTCCCTACTCTAATGATTGACTTCATAAGTAAGAGCGATTTGTACAGATATATTAAAATAAAAAGAAAAAATCTGGAACTCATAGACTGGATATCGGAAAACCATCATTATATTGGAATTAACCCAAGGAGAATGACTCCAACCTATCCCGCAAACCTGGCAAGCAACATCCTGAAGCCGTACATACGTCTAAGACTCGGCCACACTATATTTAGCCACTCTCACCTTCTAACTAGGAGCGCCCCACCCTGCTGCCCTTTATGCAACGGCCCAAACACAGTTAAACACCTAATTTCTCAACATCCGAACACAATGCACTCTGAAAGCTCTGGCAGCAATTCCCCAATGGAGGCACTATCGACACCCAGCCACGACAACATTATGTATATTTACAATTTCCTTAAAAATAACAATATCCTTAATCTAATTTAGCGTAGTTTAAGATATCGTGGTTTAAATATTAAAATTATTCTCTTGTACCATTAAATTTAACGAACAAATGCTTCTTTGGATAGACATACAACAAAACTTTATATAAAAACGATGACTGAAAGCCTAGCAGCTAGTGTCATTTTTAAGTTTATGCTGTAATTTATTACTGTGTAAATTGTTGTAAATAAATAAATAAATTATTTTAAATATACAAATATATGAAATAATATAACAAAAATATTAACTATCACTTAAATATCTTGCAATAAAAAATATTTTAAATACACCTGTAAATGAAATTAAATTTATTGCTAAGCTTGGGAAAAGTATGAAGAACATTTTTTGTTTAACTTAGAGCGCAAAAAGAGTTTAACTTTTATTTCAGAAATTACTAAAAACACCTTTTTCAAACTTTCACTATATTTTAAGGGATGTAAAAATTATGAATATGTTTTTTTTTGGGAAAATCTATTGCTATTGTGAATTCTGAATAATCAAAAAATAATGTAAAGATAAATTAAAAAATTTAAATATATGCGCGGCCACCGTAGCCGAGTGTGTAGCGTGTGCGCGCTTCATTTGGTGAGTCTCGGGTTCGAATACTGGCCGGGGCAAGTAACATCAAAAAATGATAGAAAAAGTTTTTTCTAATAGCGGTTGCCTCTCGGCAGGCAACGGCAAACTTCCGAGAGAATTTCTGCTATGAAAAAACTTCTCACAAAAAACATTTCGCCGTTCGGAGTCGGCGTAAAGCTGTAAGGTCCCTCAATTTGTGTTACAACAACAAAGCGCACACGATAAATTGTAGGTGAACGTCGGCCGAAATCTTTCACTTTTTTAAATTTCAATCGCAAATATCTTGCAAAATAAAAAAAAAATTCAAAGTATGTGAGCACCCCAACTAAGTACTACAAAACTACAAAGTTTAAGAAAAATTTGTGATCCACCATTTTCCTTTCCTATGGAAGCGTTCTATTATGAAACGAATTTCTTTTCGTTTCTGGAATTGACGTACTTTGTACGAGAAAGGATACTTTTGCAGGTAGGGTTTGTACAAAAGCAACATACAGTCTCTTTTTTTTTGGTCTTGTTTATGCTCTCCTTTTAACGACCTTCGCATCGTTGACGTCCTTTTTGATTATCTGGCACTTGCACTTTAAAAAATTTAGCTGGTTGTGATGCAATCGGAGAACAATAGTAGTATCTTAGTTATGAATGTAATGAGAAGGACAATAATGACTTGAATTCGATAGAATTCAATCCATAAAGTAAGAAAACATAATTCTAACAGATCGTCTTCTTGATTGCATATCACTCGAAAGTAATCGATTTTGTTCAAAAATAGTTCCAGAACAATGTCAATGCATCTCAGCTCGATTGCTACCTTTTTTATTGGGTATATTTTATTTTAGTGTTAAATTTTAGGTAGAATTCTTCCCAAAAGTGAAGGAACGATCCTTAACTATTATAGATCGCGTTCAATTTGAAACAACACAGCGAAAAGCTTAATAAAGATTTAATTGTTTGTCTAACAGCAATTAGCATGTGATTTTATTAGAAGATTTAATTAGTTTGATGATCATAAGTGGGTGGAGAGCTATTGGCAAGAAAACTCAACTTGCATATATTAAGTACTTCACACTTCCCATACTGGTTTTAAGCCCGTGTGAAAGGAACCTAACATCATCACAAAAGTAAAAGCGTAAAATTTATGCCAACATTACAAATATGCAGTACATGAAATCCCAATTTATATTTGTAAAATGATGCTGCATCTCACTTTTTTGCTAATCTAAACTAATGCCAGTGCTCCGTCAAGTAGGATTAGTTGATGCAGTCATGTCAGCATGTCGTGTCTTTACATGTCGCTTCTCAACCTGTACTACAAAAAAAAAACAGTTTTTCTTCCTCCTGCTCCTACTATCATTTATCACTGGCGCGTTTTCTATTTCTGGTGTTTTATTTTTTTCCCCATTTCTTAGTAGTAAAAACTTATCTTCTACTTTATGGCGACTGCAACAAATGTCACGTATTTCTGGTCGCAATTTGTTTTATGCAACTACTAACGTATTCACTGTATGCCACCACAAAAATAACAACAAAAAAATCTCAAAAAAAAACGAGAAAAACTAGAAGAGAACATCCAACAACAATACCCGTTACTGCATTCATCTTACGACGTCTTTGAGTGTAATTCGCGTAATTTACTGGTACCAACAACAACAACGTGCATACAAATATAAATACATTTATTGCTAGTGATAACATTTACATACTCTTAGGTCCATACGACATACATAACTAAGTAAATATGCAGCAAATTTGAGTTGCGAAATCCTTCGTATATTCCTGCGACACGCTTTCGCTATTTTTGCTATGCTTTTTTTATTGCTCAAAGCCACTTCAACTACTAACGCAACTTTTTCCTGCTTTCTGCGCACCCACCACGCAGACGATCAACATTTGTTCTTCCTTGTAGCTTATCACTCAATGCTTGAGCTTTGCAGAAATACACAAAATCGCACATTCAGACGAGTTTCGTAGTCTTTGGAGCTTTAGAACATTTTTATTGCGAAACAAATATTGTCTTACTAAACAGGCGTGGAGCGTTGTCGCGGCATACAGGGTGCCGCAAGAGTGAGGTGAATACGCTAGGATGAAAACTGAATTAATATTGGAACGATTTTCTGGCATACCTTTTCAAATTTGGTTTGGAAACAAACCGGCTTCGGCGCTGTTCCATTTTCAGTGTAATTTTTCCTTCGATATATCAACAACAATAATAATAAAAATTTAGCGCTTACGTCATAGTTCGGTGTTTAGCCTAACTACTCATAGAAATTGTGGTGTGCGCCGACCGGCAAATAACTTTTGAGAGAAGTTTTTTATTGGCCGAAATACACTCAGAGGTTTGAGGGCCGACCGCTATTAAAAACAACTTTCCTATAATTCTTTGATGTTCAATGTTCGATATTCATCAATGAAATCACGGACCCTTTCGCTGTTAGTATTTTTGTTTTAACAGGTGTGTTTTTTTAACCATTTACTTGAAATAAAAAATTAAAATATATTATCCCGTTATTGAATTGCAGACCATAAAGTAGTTTGAGATAAAGAAGCTTTTCTATTGTCTATTTTTGTGCAGATATATTCGTTTTTGTATAATTTTATTAAACCAGTTTATTTTTCAAGGAATATAGTGAAAAATCAAAATTTTTTCGAAGTGGTGGAAGTGATAGCTGCCATTTTGGAGATCACCACATCTCCTCATCAGATTTCTTATTTTCTAGAATTTTCCAGATCGGCAACCTTGGTATAAGGGATTGCTGAGCAAGCATTGAACGGCTGTGTAACGTTACTAATTTTTATTTTCAAGCTTATACCATGTCCAGACTAAAACTTAATCTTGTTATTACATATCACATTTATCGTAATTATATCGCAAATCCACTTGATTTGGCCATACAAAGGGTCGTCGAGAAGTTCAGGACTGAATCTACATTAAGAAATTTTGAAAAATTGCAACTAAGTAGTTGTTGTTGTGAAAGCCAATTCAAGGTGTTCTATGTTCATTACGGAATAAAAAGATAGACTGAAAGAGTTAATACACATTTTGTCATTGCAATAATACGTCAAGCTATAGTTGCCAATTTGTCGCACATTTATCAAATCTTAACCGAACAGAGAACTTTGAGATGAGAAAATTTTTAAATTGTTTTAGACTATTATAACCATAACCTTTTATTGATATTTCACATGGTATGGAAACTAAAAAAAAAGTTTATTAAAAAAGAACAGATTGCTTATAATCATATGACCGCATACTAAATATTGTTCATTATTGAAATTTCATTGACCAAGGAGAACTAGCTCGCAATCCGTTTCATATGTTTTGTGTTTAAATTGCAGTTTACGCATGCAAATTCAAATCTAAAGACAATTTTAAATAAAATTACGCAGCTTTTTTCTTTGAGCATTTTTTAAAATTTTCCATACAAAAAGTAGAAAGCGTGCTCTATAATTAGAAAAAAAATTACATGAGCAGTCGAGCATGAAGTTATTTCATCAAATCTGCATGCAGGCTGAATCGGAATTCGCTTCTCATTTCTGTATACAGTGGTACCTAGACGTCGTGGACGACAAGGGTTCCTATTGTTGTGGCTGTAACAGCATAAAATATTCCCCATAAAATTTTGGGGAATGCTGCTGAAGTGACAGTCCTTAGCCGGATATATGTAAATCCGGGTCGTGCCGGTATCGTAGAACCGGCTGTTTAACTTTATTGGCCTTTTCACCACTCTCATGTATGTTCTTTTTTCTCATTTCTCACCTAACACGCTGTCAGAATTAAAAATTCCACTTGCTCGGCGCTAGAGTCACGTTATTGTATTTTGAGAGTTTGTTGATACTTGACGCTTCAATTTAGGTGTAGCAATAAAGCCCGAGCTTGTCCGACTATATAACGAAGACAATAAGGGACCTGGTAGCCAAGCACCTAAAAATTTAAGGAACAGGAAACATCAATATTTTACCAGTAGAGAGCGAACACTCCCATAAGATTTGTGTATTCAGTGCATGCGAAAACGAGATCCTTATTGAACGTTAAGGCAATCCAAAAGCAGCCTTACGTCAGAGCTGGAGGAAGGGAGATCCACCAATCCGTCTCGCAGTACTGTACTTACTCTGAGTGCATTTAAAGAATGAAGAATTACCCTTCTGTATGCCGAACAGATGAGTCCACAAAACAGTACCGTCCTCGAGATATTTTCTCACCAGCTTGCCTAAAACCTCGTTTGCTATAACTACTCAGTGACTAAGTACTAAAGATAGCGTTATTACGGTTTTCATCGCCAGTAGCTGGATAATATTATAGCACTCATATCATCGGCTTGTAATAGAATCTCCGACTTGATAGAGCCTCAATGGTTATTTGCATAACTGAAAAGATAGCTGTTAAGGCATCCTTCATAACTGTATCAAGGTTTATACTGGCGCAGTTCGAAATATCTAGAACATCAGCGGGAAGCACATTAGTCCATATGTGCATCGATATTGCTTGTTTAGTACCAGGCCCATATATAACGGCGACCCTGCCGTCTATGTGCGAATGTGAAAATCCCCCATTCAAGGTTGGAACATGAAATGTGACGAACTAGGAATCTAACACCGATTTTTCTGCTAAATCAGTCGGATGTTCTACACCTTTCCAAGGCGAATGTTCTCCTCATAATAGCTTTTAGGCGACTAGTTTTTACTATTATATAGTCGAATATTCAATCAAATAAATCAGTAATTATTACAACATGAAACAATTGCATAAGTCACCGACAGATTTTATTCTTTTTGGGGTTATGTTATACAAGTCTTTTAAAAAATAATGACTATTTCGAAACTAGTTCGTGATTAGTTCGGGAGAATTTCAATATCAGTTCAGTCCCATTTCTGGACTTATTTTACGAACATTTCTGGGAAATTGTTGCGAAATTGTTTCCCATTCAAAGACCAAAAAAATCTTTCAATAAGTAATTGGTACTCTGGTTCCTCATTAAATTCCATTTTTTACGATTACTCTTGCCACAGAAGACTAACCCCCACAAATATCTCCTTGAAAATTCCTTCGGCATTCCAGCAATACTTAGGAATACATGCAAATGGACCTAATCGAACAATGTTGCACCGAAAAAGTAACCAACGAAATTTTGAAATAGATGATTTTCTGAGAAGGAAGAGAAAACTATTCTAAATTAATTACTGTATTGCTGAGGAGCAATTGTTGGAACTTGAAACGTGGGACCCGGGAGACAGGACCCTTTCTGGTCCATCAATTTATTTAAGCAATATGGTACTGGGAACTTGAACAAAGTTGGCAGCAGAGGATTCACCCCACATAATATTAGGAAGGGACTAGCTTATAGTGCGACCTAATACTTTTTTATATTCCACCTCATTCCATATGTTCAAGTCATAACTACGATAAAATGGTAGCGACATATTTTTAAAAATTTTCTAGATGTTCTATCAAAAGAAAATTTAAAAAAATGTTGCGTACTTTTTTTTCGCAGTTACGTCTCGTAATGTACTATGAAAAATTTCATTCGCAAAATCAATACGGTACTGGGGTTCAAGTAAACGATGCCCAAAGATATCGGTTTAAAAGTACCAAGTAAAAAATATTGGTATCGAATGGCGGATGTATCGATATGGAATCGTATCGTATCGAAAATCAAATTCCTAGAGATGTTGTGATCTCCAAAATAGCAGCTGTCGCTTCTACCACTTTGAAAAATTAAAATTGTTGCTTCTTCAAAATATTCTCGAAAAAAATTGGACTCGAGCTCAATGAAATTGCACAAATGTCTAGGATATAATGCCGGAAATAATAGATACTTTTATTTTGAAGTGGCTAATGACGGATCTAACTTTCACTAACTTTCGGCCGAATCTAGCGTTTATGTAAAACGTAAAGCTGATGAGCGGCCCAAAACGAGCACGCTCTGCTTAATTTCAAATTGCCTTCTTTGGCGTTTACGATTTGGCATCTCCTGAAGCCAATTTCTCTAAGTATTCTCTTTCTAGCAACTTCTGATTTCAAATAAAGAATAAATTTAAATTTGGGCTTTAATATTTAGGGTTCTCATATTTTCAGTCAGTACAGTATTATTGGATGTCTTATTTTCATATTTCGTGCTTCAATATTTTGCGTCATCCAGTATCCAATCGTCAGCATCATTCCCATTAAGTTGTTGGGCTATTTTAAGCACTTTTGGCATGATTTGGTTTTGGATGAAACCTTTACAGCTTATTTATTTTCGAAGCCAAGATTTAGACATTGTCGCGATTGCTTGCTTTATATATTTACTTCCAGGATGCGATTTTATGTGCCTGTAAAATTTTGTTACATCTAAGAGCACAACGATTTTCTAAGACGAGTCAACGTTTTTATATCTTTGATATTATTCTCTGTGAGAGTAGCTTATTTTCTGCATATAAAATTGATGAGCTAGTCAAAGGGACAACTAACAACATTCTGTTCGGTTTACATCCACTAAAATTATTCGTTTTTGGCACACCCTATAAAAGTCCAAGCCAAGCTCTTGTTGTTTTTACGATTATTTGCTTAGTTTTGTTTATGTTCCTTTGCCATTATGCTTTTTGTTTTTTTTTGCTATTCTAGCTCTACTTTTATGTTGCTTTGTTGTATTTTAGTGACGTTATATATTTTTATGTTGCAGTCAAGAAGATACTGTGGTACTCGGTTTTATTTGTATTTGTATTGGTGCGGCAAAAGTAGTGTTATGTTTTTGGTATTCAGGTAGAAAGTCATTTGTTTTTCGTAAGCTTCTTGTTGCCTTTTTCGAAGGGTATTTACCCTGTGTTCTTAAGACAACAGGTGTGTTCCATAAAGTAAGAAAAAACAACAACAAAGTTGTGTTTTTTTTTGACAATAACGAAGGGTGTGCTGCAATTATGGAGATAACGCTAATAGTAGATACATATGTATGTATTTTATATGCAAACATTGAGACCATTATATGGGAGAATTAACAAATAAGACAACTGGTTACTTAACACAAAAATTTATAACAGCAGAATTGTGATTCGAAAACTTTTTCCATCAAAGTAACATAAACAGAACTGAAAAAAAAAAAAAAATTTATATCTATATATAAATGACCACCAATCCTTATCGCAACACTAAAAGGAAATTGTTTTCCTGAAGTGGTACAAAAGTTTTATCAAAATAAACAATAACGTAAAAAACAAAACAAATACAAATGTGAAATAAAATATAATTTAGATTCTTTAATAGTAATAGGGTCCACTAAATATTGGAAATTTAACATTAAACGCGAGATCTATTCTTCTATCTAGAACTTTAGTGCAACTTTATTTATGATTAAGTTTGCAAACCTCTATGAAAAAACTGCATCACATAAATTGGTATTATAAAATAAATTATTATTTTAAAACTTTGGACCGAAGGCCGTAGTGCTAGCAGCCGACTATCAAAAATTTGCTTAGCTGGTGACTCTTAAATCTTTAAAATTCAATCGATTGCAATTATTTTGCGAGACTTTTTTATAAATTTCGGAACGATCGGCTAAAATGAAGACGAAAAAGCGCACGATAGCTGAGGGTGGATCAGACGAAATTCCACCACCAATGCAAACGAAATTCGCTTTGTGATTCTCTATTGTCTTTGGCATAAACTAAATTCGAAAATGAGTGGTCTAGCAACTTTAGCTTAGCAAAATCGTTACTTGATTCTAAAGTACGATCCGGAAACCTAACAGAAGTTCATAGTATGAGGCTATACAGGACCAAACCCTTGGGTATAAGCTAAGCAACAAAAATGAGCAACAAAAGTAATGGTGCCAGTTTACTTCACCTAATAAAAAATTGAAGTCGGTATTCTCTTGGAAAAGGGTAAAACGGTAACTACAAAAGTTATACCGAAGACTGCTTATAAAAATTTTAAACAAATTTGCTGGAACACCGGAAGAAAGAGGGTATGCGTAGAGTCAAATGGAATGGGCAATGATTGTGTACAAGTTACCATTTTTATCGATTGATAGATCAATTTCCGTACCGTAAAAGGGGGAACTTTTGACTATTACACCACAAAAATAGTTGTCAAAAAGTTTGGAATAAGAAAGTATTTAAAATTCTATATAAGTAGGTAATAAAAAAATTTTCATTTCGTTAAACTACCAGAACGGTCGATCCGTGTTATTAGAATTTGCAGACCTTTAGCGAAATGTTTTATTGGGAAAAGTGTATTTAGTTTATTAAAGAAACCAATTAGGTGTTGTGCATATCACAAGCAAAGAAACAAAAATAAATATAATGCAGGTCGCCACTTAAGTTTACTTATTTACTTTCAAAGTAGGCAGTTTTTTACCATATTCCGTTGTAATATAATAATAGGTAAATTTGAAGTGCCGCAAAATTCGCATTGGTTATTGATCATTTTTTTTCTGACGGTGTTTGGTATTTTCATCCAAATAACGTATTAATAAAATTTACCTTTGTATGAAAGAAAATGTCCGACAAATTCAGCAAACGAAATAACCGAAAATCAACGCGAAGTTTTAGTCACCTGAAGGGTGATCTTTATTTTACTAAAATTTAATTGGCTACAAAGCTGTGTATCTCAAGTTTTTTTTTTTAATACGAACTAAAATGTTTATGTCTTAAATTTGTCGATTATGTGGTTATGTTATGGAATAAGTATTGTATTGAATTTTGTTGCTTATGATATATACAACACTTTATATTTATATGTATCTGTGGATATTTAGAAAAAGGAATCATCTTTCTAGCCGGCGCTGAAAGCGTCGGATCCTATGAAAATTGGAAACATAATCTTTTAATGAAAGCTACAGTTTTGCAACCGGTCAGATATTTTTACTCTTCACCTTCAGAAAAGTAGTAAACAAAAGGAGATAGAGATCGATACTTCTATTACATTCCTAGTGTCATATTATTTCTTGACAATTTTTAATTCACCACCATCACTAAAGAAGTTAAAAATTACAAAAATTAAAAGCGTTGCAATACGTTTTCTAATTTATCGAGTTAATATACCTTCAAAGAATTGTATCGCCGCATGCCATTTTTGTAATACCTCAACCAATTTATTAATCTGCTTGTGTTAAACTTAAAAAAAAATAAATAAATAAAACATATGCTTCATATAAAGCCTATAGATTTCTATAAAATTGCCTAGTTAATTTTGGAGGGTTATTGTGAGTTGCGAAGCGAATGTTTTGGCGCAGCAAATGCTCATATGAAAACTTTGAGCATTTGTAATTAATTGACTCGGATCTAACAGTTTATATAAGTGGCTACTCTCCACTAAAATATTTTCAAAGAAAACTCTATCGTCATAAAAAAATTGTAGATTTGAAAAGTTTTGTTTTTGGAATGCATTGAACAAATAATTCAAATGAAGCAATTTTGCATTTGTTAAATTTTATGACTCTATGACTAATGGCAAATTATGGCACCTTGTGAATCACGGAAATATTTTCGTTATAATTATTATTTAAAATTTAAATTTAACTTTATAAACAGATAGAGCGCTGTGCCGGTCTTTCGTAAAACGGGGAAAATAAACGAAGAATTAATTGAATTAGAATATGTTTTATTTAAAATAAACCAAAGAATTCAACTTATCGCGCCAATCTTCTGTGGGTATCGCAGCAATGGCAATGGCTTCATTCACCTTCGGAGACGCCGAACTATTTAACAGAGCATTTTGACAAAAAACTACTATAATAAAAGAAATTTTTTCAATAGTTTTCTGGCTTATTTAGATATTACAATTTATTATCAATGAAAATTTAGGATTTGCAATATTGATATTAAACAAAGGGTGTTACGTGTAACTTTATCCAGAAAAATTTTAGAATAATATTGCCCCTCATTTACTTAAAAATTGAAAATGCTTTTATCCAGGAAAATGTTTGAGCAGGTTACGATATTCAATCCAGATATTGGCTAGCTCAGATATATTTTTTAAGGTCAACAGCTAAAAACTATTTTGTTCAAAAGACGTTTTCGTTTAAAAAAAGTTCCTTTTCCTTATAAAACTTAGCACTTTAACAGATATTCTCTTATTCATCAGTCAACCAAACTATAACCCTTCCATAAATAAATAAAGCGAAAAAGCGGGCTCAATGACAGTCCCTCTAAATACGTATGGAATAAGCTAAATTGCTGTGAATAAAATTTGCGAATATATTAGTGGAGTGGGAGTAATTGTAATTGTGATCAGATATAAGTATTTATATATACATTTGGACCTACACATACATGCCTACCTGGAAAAGAAGCAAACGAGCCATGCTATTTCGTATTTTACGCTCGACACTTCAATGAGGGCGTAAATTACTCAAATTCACAATCACTTCAAAATGAACAATGTTCATTCAACCTTCTTCGTTTTTTTTTGGGACAACAGTAAGTGACAAAGGCAAAGTGACAAAATCACTTCCACTACCACTTCCACTTCTCACTATGTACCCGCATCCGGTTGTTTAATCTTAACTACAATTTCCTTTTTCTCTTTCTCCAGAGCTGGCTCAGCACACGCCAGCTTAGCTTGCCTTTTGTCTCTTGAAACCTACTCAACGGGTAAATGTGTTGGTTTTGTATTGCTTAACACGCTCCTCAAGTATTTCTCGCCTCATTATGCAATGTCCTTAAGTTCCTAACCGAAAGGAACGATACCAAATTCTTACAATAAAATGCTATATAAAGTAAACCTAACCGAAACAAAAAAAAAAACAAAAAAAAAAACAAAAAAAAAAATAAAATAGAATAAAATGACCAGTCATTGTTGTCAGGCACATATAACAAGTGTATGTACAATATATACACACACCTATACATATTTAACAAAAACAAAAAAAAAACACACAGAAGGAGGACACTTACACATTTGAAATAACAAAAAACCGAAGGCAAAGCGTAAAATAGTTGAGTTGGAAAGCGGCAAAAAAGAAAAGCTTAAGAAAAGGCGTTGTCTGCTTTTCGGAGTCGAACAAAATGACAAGACTAACCTAAGCGCAATTTAAGTATCCGCGCTAAGTCTATGTTGCGTGCCGGCTGTGCACGACTGAGAAGTGGGTTGAATTTACCTTACTAAGGATAATAGCGAGCATTTCATTTGTAGCATCGTGAAAGGACGAAAAAAAACAAACAGTTGTTATAGAAAAACACGGCTTCAGTGCAAAAAAAAAAACGAATAGTAAAACTAGTAGATAGCGCTAGCATAAAAATAAAATCAGTTAGAAATATTGAAATTGAGCAAGGACATTCGCCGTGTTCATCATTAAACCGAATGATTGTCAGTGAGTGGCTGGGTGGACCGGACATGCCCGATGAAGAGCACGAAAAGAAAAGAATGATGTACTAGTTGCGACTTAGAGGAAGTGAATTATGTAGTTGGCGAAGCTGAATTGAGCTAAATTCATTGAAGCGTTGCTGGCTGACAGCTGTACCATCCGCTTTTGCCGGCTGGTTCGTGGTTGCTATAAATGCTTTCTGAAAATTTATACTAGGGCGTGTCAATTTAGTTATGTATTTACTTAGTTAAGTAAAGTTAAAAGGTTGTTTCTTTCATTGGCCCTTTGGGGCTCTAGTTCCGTCGAGATCTAAATAAGATCAAGATAAGCGTGTAGCTTTCTTCTCAGAGAGCAGAGTGGTCGTATTAGCTCTGTCATCTTTCACAATCGAAGCTGGTTAAGCAATGCAGGAGTCTATTGAACGGAATCTGCAACCAGCTCTCAGTACATACTTAATTTAGGTTCTGGAAACGAGGGTTCAGTGACAACCTCAAATGAGATGCTGATTCTAGGTTTAATTATTCTTCAGCAAACTGATTAGAAATAGCGCGTAGCGCCAGAATGTAAAATTACAAAATTAACATGGCCCGAATATTACCTTAAAAGAACATCACTTCTTCTGGCGAAGGGTAGGGGTCCATCGTCGCGAGACGCGCGTCAATTCTCAAGCGGCACTGGCCGAACGGAACACCCGCTGTGCAGATATCCGGCTCTAATGAGAAAACGTAAGGCCACTCTGGAGGCCTTCGATTATAATTCTATGCAGGATTTGTGCAAACAAAGCCTTAAAAATATGCTAGTTAGTTCGTTTAAAAAAAAAATAATAGTCCGAGGTTGTGTGGTGTCGCTGCCATTCTAACCTAACCTAATAGGTTGGCACTCTTTTCACTTAACTCCGGGCTAATTTCGTCAATGCATAAGACTTATTTTCGTAAATTTCTTAACAAAATATCCAGCAGGATAATGATGTGTGCAATCCGTCTCTAATTTTTTTGGTAAGTTGTTCTTTATGTAAGTAATTTAACAAGAAATATTTTCGGATTTTATGAAAAATTGGTGAAGCGGGGCAATTTCGATTGGTGTGACATAGTTTGAAATTGAAAGTTTTGAAACTTTTAAAAATATATATAAAATCTTCAATCTTTGGTCACGTTTTATTTTCTTCGTTTAATTTTTATAAGGCCTGAGATTTTGTCTTACAAAATAGGTAGTTGTAAAATCACTTTTGTTTTTTGTTCCCGAGAAAATAATTTTAATATTAAAGGTATGCTGCTGATCTGCGCCATGCGTAATAACTGCTATACTAAAATAGCTAGTAACATGAAATCAGAATGTAGGTATAATGTAAATCATTCTGACATGGTAGGCATGAATTATAGTTTTCATACAACGTAATGCCCAGATATGAGTGGGGTTTTGTTTTAAAATTCTCTGCTTTACTCGGATAAAATTTTGCTAGAGAAAATCATAATTATTGGTACTTTACAAAATACGGGCTCCATTACTAAATATTGCTCATATGTAAGGTCCAAAAATTAGTAAAAAAAATTTTGACATAATACGAAATTTTACGAGCACAAACATTTTTAGATTGATTTTCATTTATCATGCATATATTGTCCTAATTTTTATACCCGTCCACATTGTGTACAGGGTATTATCACTTTCTTCTCATAACGGTTCTTTGTAATAGCCTAAAATAACGGATATAGATATGGACCTGCATAAATATCAAAATATTCAAAATGAAAAGACATATCGATCAAGTTATGTCTGTCTGTCAGCCCGCACGTATGTTAGCCCGCCCGTCTCTCCATACCTCAACGAACCTTGGTATGAAAAATAATTTGCTCAAATTTCACACACAGGATGGAGCTGCAGAAGGTAACACGTGGATTAAGTTTTTTTTTTATTGAAAATGGATAAGTCATAGTCCACATTTTGCATTGCAATACAATAAGCATAATTTAGAAAATTATATAAATCAGAAAGAATCCAAGCCGATCTCTCTTATAATTTACAAACAAGTACTATTTGTTGGAAATAAAATCTAACGACGCTTGCCCAAATCCAACACCGAATTTGTTAACGTGGTTTTGCGATAAAATGGAAGCAATAATTTCGAAGACCAATAAAGGAAATTAAATATTGTTTATTGATGGTTATTGTTGTCACTTGCGTCCGCAAACTAAAAAAAAAAAAATTCAGTGGCCTTGCGCTAAAAAAAAAGAGTTTCTTTGCAGAAGTTGTATGATGGCAAATAAAATTAATTAATAATTAATAATTAATTAAGCAGCACGAAATTAAAAAAAAAGAACTTACAAAGCATAATCATGTTCCGAGGTTCCATCTACTTGCATTTGGATATGCCAATAATAAATAGAAGGAAATGGCCAGTTCTTCGGGGACTACAAACTTCCCAAGTAGTTAAAGAAGTGGGTGGCAAACTGCCAGCAGGATCTGCTAAGCGATCGAGCGCAAAAAAGTTGAAAGTGAGCCGAATTCATAAAAACAATGATGTTTCCAGTGAGCCTTTTGATTTAGAGAATACAAATAATCCAGAAGAATTAAAATATATGGAAGGTGATCTTTTTATTTTGAACATCTCACTCATTGAAGACCTTGAGCTATGCACGGTGCTGGATAATGGATGGAATTCACTATGTTGTTCCAATAAATTACCTTCAGCTGTTAACCAATCAATGCCTAATCGATGGCCAGTTTTTGCCACTTATGTTTTGCACCAAGAGCAAAAGTCAATGCTGGCGTATGTGGCATTTTTTCTTCAACTTATTTTCTTAGCTTTGGCAGAAATTTTTAATTGACATTCGGAAAAAGCCAAGTCAAGCAATCTCGTATTTTTTCTTAGTATTTGAAGTGCAACTGATTCTATCAGGGATCGAAAATAATAGTTATTTTCGAAATTTCAATTTAAAAAGTTAGCTGGAAAGAATTTGTTTTTTTTACATTTGTATATACCAATGTGATGCTTGTTAGCCAAGGAATGCTAATCCTATATGATTTATATTTTTTTGACTTCTTACAAAAAAGTCAGCAATTAACCGTTATTTTTTTACTGATATATTTTTAGTCAAAAATAAAAGTTAAAATTTGCCTTTAACTTTTTCGGTAAAATATAAAAGTTAAAATTTGACTTTTATTTGTTCGGTCAAATATAAAAGTTAAAATTTGACTTTTATTTGTTCGGTCAAATATAAAAGTTAAAATTTGACTTTTATATTTTCGGTGAAAAATAACAGTTAAAATTTGAGTTTTAAATTTTCGATCAAAAATAGCAGTTTACATAATATATACAATATCTATGTTTTAATAAAAAAAAATCAAGTAAAAACTCACTTTCTTTCAACTGCAATTTTCCGTCTTGTGTAAATATATTTCCTAGACAATAATTTAATTTCTTTAATTTAAGGTTTAAGTTATACAACAAATGACAAATGTCTGGTTTATACGTAGCAACAAAATGGTTTTATCTTAAACAGTTACATTCAAATAGATTAGCAATACAATTTTAACTTTTATTTTCGATCGAAAAAATAAAAGTCAGATTTTAATTTTGTATATTTGACCGAAAAAATAAAAGTCAAATTTTAATTTTGTATATTTGACCGAAAAAATAAAAGTCAAATTTTAACTTTTATATTTGACCGAAAAAATAAAAGTCAAATTTTAACTTTTTATATTTGACTGAAAAAATAAAAGTCAAATTTTAACTTTAATTTTTGACTGGAAATATATCGGTGGAAAAATAACAATTATATATTGACTCTTTTGAAAAAAAGTCATAACAGTTACGATCTCTGGATTCTATAAAACAAAATTTTCAACGTACTCAAAATTCCATTGAAGCTTGGCGCATAGAATATTGAAAATTATTGTTGGCAAAAAAAAAAACTGCATTTTTATGAGAGCTGGGAAAAGAAATGGTTTTATATAGTTAAAATCAATTTACAAAAGGTGCAGTCCGGTGTGTCTATACCGACGGGAAAAAATATTTGACACGTTTTCGTAGAATTCGAAGAGTTGTTAGAAATTGTGCAAAAACGGAGAAGCTTGATGATTAAAATCTAAATCACATAACAATTTCACAACATGTTTAAATCTATATTTAATATATTGAATTCTAATTAATTTACCCGTCGTGTGCGTAAGCTATTCATTTTCTATTACTGTTGCAGGATTGTCATAAAAAACACTATTGTTATTATAATTATTTTCCATTAAATTTATTTGGATAATTCCATTTAAAATCGAAGCGATTTGGTGATTTTGATTTTGGGAAATTCAGGCCCGAACAAATGCATTACAATATGGGTATCAAACGGAATAGTTTTAAGATAGTTCTAAAGTAAAAAACTTTTAGAACAGATTTGCCAACTATATCAAAAAGTTATAATATTTGCACCTCATGCTCTGTGTCGTAATTGTGGCAGCATGGTTAATTATTGTAAGTGTTTTTTGTTTGTTTGCCACATTTAAGGGTAAGTGCTTCCGCGATGCCACCATTTCATATACAAAAGAATTTGAAAATGGTTTGCTTATAAATTTATTCAGTTTTTCGACAGATTTAAAAGTTTTTGTTTCATCAATTCAACCCACCCTAGCATAGTACAACTTATTTTCTACTTAATCTTTGTTTGTCAACAAAGTTTTTTCTTTTATTTTATTTTATTTTATTTTTTTCAACTTTGATTGTGTGGCGTTGCTTTAGCACTGTATTTGTACTTCTTTTTATTTGTTCAATCACTTGTTTGTGTAATCAATTGTTTGCATTTGAATAGATGACAACCGATTTATCGACCATTGCCGCCAGTCTACCAACCTATTGCCTTACAATTGTCCCACATAAGCTCTATCGTTTTAACTATAAGTTTGGTATTGATGTCATTCTTTATAAAGTTGACGACGAGAAAAAAAAGAAAAAGAAAGAAGAATAAAGGTGGTGCCCGATATTCGGCGAAACAACTGACTAGTACTCGAATATTTTGATAGACTTAAAGGGATATGAAAGAAATATTGCTTCAGGTGAAAAAATCAAATTTAAACTAGTTAATAAGTTCGCGAGGAAAGCCATATTTTTGGAAGTTAAACTTCTTATGGTATTTCGAAGACGGTTGCGTTAAAGAGACAATTTTTGTATGAATATTTTTCTTAGCAGAAATACACTAGGAAATTCGCCATTGCTTGCAAAGTCCGACAGCTAATAGCAAAAATGTCATCTATTATTATACCTTTCATGAGAATGAAATGGTATATTAAGTTTGGTCCGATGTTTGTAAGTGCCAGAAGGAGAAGAGATAGACCCATCAAAAAGTATACCTAAATGATCAGGACGATGAGCTGAGTCGATTTAGCCATGTCCGTCTGTCTGTCCGTCTGTCCGTCTGTCCGTCTGTTTGAACGCAAACTAGTCCCTCAATTTTGGAGCTATTTTGATGAAATTTGGTGAGCAGGTGTCGTTGTACAAATGATTAAACATTTGTCGGAATCGGCCAGATCGGGTGACTATAACATATAATACAACCGATTATTCAGATATTGAATTTTGGGCCATAACTCCTCCATTTAAGCAGCTAAAGGCTTGAAATTTTGCAGAAATATCAGCCATTATTAGCTACGTATCAGTATTGAAAATCATGAAGATCGGAGAAATATAACATATAGCTCCCATACAACCGATTGTTCAGATATTGCATTTTGCACCATAACTCCTCCATTTAAACAGCTAAAGGCTTGAAATTTTGCAGAAATATCAGCCATTATTAGCTACGTATCAGTATTGAAAATCATGAAGATCGGAGAAATATAACATATAGCTCCCATATAACCGATTGTTCAGATATTGCATTTTGCACCATAACTCCTCCATTTAAACAGCTAAAGGCTTGAAATTTTGCAGAAATATCAGCCATTATTAGCTATATATTAGTATTCATCAAGATCGGAGTTCACAGTGTAAATCGGCAAGATAAATTCAGGACAAATATTTATTGCGAAAAGTAATAAGCTCAGCGCAATATCACATGAATCATAGCGTTAAACGTTTGGGAACTATTTACGGATCTGATAACTGTTTTCAAAGACCGACATATGTAGGTCTTACATATTAATACTTAATTATTTGTATTTTTTAAATGTTGAATATCAAGCGTCGATACGATATTAAAAATATTCAAAAACCATTCCCTTCTTAAAACATAGTTCTTTTTAATTACATAAGGAAAAGCATTAAATAATTTATAACAATGCCTTTACTAGAATTATTTTTATTGATTTGAAGGAAATTTTCGCTTTTAACTATAGGTAATACGAAATTGTAATACAATAACACGTTTTTTACTATTCTTCCATTCATGAAAGGTATGAAGCCTTCGGCATAGCTGAAGACAGCGCTGTTTTTACTTGTTTTGTTTTTAAGTTACGTACTCCGGCCGAAGCTAAGGGATGGCAAGCATACTTTATATGCTAGGCTACAGCGGCGTTGAAAACGTAACTTATTCTATTATTTTATTATTAGTTTTTGTGCCTATTCGTTATTATTATTTTTTGTACAATTTTCGGTAGTTGGCGTTGTGTTGCAGATGCGGTAGTTCCCAGTGCCCTGTCAAAACAGCGGTTAGCACGAGAACGTCTGTCCGTTTCATTTTAATGAGAGTGGACGCTATTTTGGCATTGAAATATTGCCGCAGGCCCTTGCACACCCTCACGATACTAAGGCCTTCTAATTGAAGTTTGCCTTACCCATCCAGTATTGAGAGATCCCTCCCCTGATGAGACAAAGAGGCACAGGAGTCTCTACGGTCTCTGAGATATCTACGGCGGAATATTACTACAAAATTACTTCATTGGTAAAATAAACAGAGAGAAGCAAAGCAACAAATTCTACATTTTCAAAGAAATATCAAAATAGAAATACCATCTAAGATCACTTCTGCTATCAGTGACAGAAGAATTTGCTTTCACTTCAATTGCACTTACTGGAAGGTAATGGCAATTTTTTGTAGGAAATCCCAAAACATGTAGGTGCAATTTCAACTATGGATCGTTACCGGGATGATACAACTAAACAAATTTACGCAACTTACAAAGGTTTTGTTTTTGCTCTTTAAATGAAGGTAAAAGACTTTCATCAGATTCCTAAAACTCAACCCCTAGCCGAAATTTTGGAGATAAGCAACGCGCGTCGCACACGGGGCAAAGTCTATGTTCCTCTGTGAAGACTCAAAAGGTTGAAACTAATCGGGATCAAAATTTATGTATGATACTTTCAACTATAATAATCATGGAACGATCGACGCGTTGCTTAGAATACAGCATTTCATTGCAACAAAAAATCACGTAACAGTGCTAGCCACAGACTTTGAAAAGGCATTCGACCGCATTGGCGTTCACATCGTTTTAGAACAGCTAAAGCTCTGGAAGGTTGGTAAGACAATATTCCAGATAGTAAAATCTTTCATGGTCGGGAGGAACGTTAAAGTGAAGGTGAACGGTGTACTCTCCAAATCCTACCAGCAGAATAATGGCGTCCACAAGGATCACCTTTATCTGTTGTACTATTCATGATAGTATTTGGCAAATAAATCAGTCAACATTAGACATAAAAAATTTACAACTGGGCGTATACGCAGATGATGCAATATTTTACACCAAGGACAGAGACATAGTTAGAACTCAAGACACCATTTCAAAACTGTTAACGAACATAATAAAATGGAGTTCACAATCCGGAGCCAATTTGGCATACGAAAAGCGTAAAATATTGCACATTTGCCGCAAACATAATTGTAAACCGATTAACGTAAATGTAGAAAATACTGATATTGCAAATGTAAATAGCCTTAAGATCTTAGGTTTAACTTTTGACTGCAAATATTCTTTTAAAGAGCATTGTGTACAATTAAGAAAAAGTCTAGCTACTAGGCTTAATATAGTGAAATATTTATCTTCGAAATATCTATGTATTAATACTAACACATTAGTGGACATTACACGATCACTTATCTTTGCAAAGATAGCCTACGGACTCACAGTTTATGGATGGTGTGTCATCTCACATCTACGGTTTCTTCACGCACCTTACCACACAGCTGTCCGCCGCAGCTTAAATGTTTTTGCTACGACTCCCGTGAAGCGCACTCTGGCAGAAGCGCAGGGCTGCCAACAATTATTGAGAGACGTAACTTAAATTTGCATAGACTAGTTCCAAAACTGTTTAACACTAGAAACAAGATTTTGTTTGACGCCTTCAAGTTAGCGGCCAGTCACAGTCGCGACTTTTCAATAAAATCCACAATTAGACTTTGTCTGGCTTTATGTAAAGAATTAGATCTAAAAATACCGTTGTCTTGTAACAAAACTAGCTGTCAGGCTCCATGGCTTCTGCAGTTCCAGTCTCTAAACAGTCAACTTTGCGAGTAACAAAGAACGATTACTAGTAGCGATATATTTAAACAACTATTTGTGGAACAGTTACCTTTGCACTATTCAATATTCACTATAGAAGCGATGGCAATAAAAAAAGCAGCTGAATTCTGTATCGGTAATAAAGGAAAATATGTATGTCATATGCACAGATAGTATGTCAGTCTTAGCAGCGATTTCCAATATCTACAACGACATCTCGATTATCCAGCAAATAAGAGACTTGATCATAAATTATCAGAATAAGCTCAGAATTCTTTGGGTGCCTGGTCACAAGGGCATTCCTGGAAATGAGTTTGCCGATAAAGCGGCTAAGGATGTCAACTTATCACCGGTGTTAATATTTACCACATCGTCCACTACAGACTTGAACAACTACTTATATAAGCACTGGCATAATTCAAAAATGTTGGATTGGTCACAGTATCAACATAATTACACAACAATCAACCCAAATTGCAAAAAATCCATCTATCATTCTAGCCTCTCCAGGTGGGAAATTAGCGCATTCGTTCGCCTTCGGCTTGGGCACACGAAAATTTCTCATGCACATATTCTTCGTGGGGCAAGTGCAGACACCTGTTCATTTTGCCAAGCGTACCCATCTGTGAAACACATACTCGATCAATGCCCAGCCTTAGCCACAACACGAACACTAACTTTCGCTTTCACTTCCTTCTACTCTACTAAAGGAGACTAACACCGCGAATGTAAAAACCATATACAAATACCTAAAAAACACTAACTACTTAATATAATATATGATTGAAACACTTAGTCAATTAAGATTATTTGTATCATCGATATAAATAAATTAATCAAAGCACCTAAGGCCTGAGTAGCTAGCGTGCTTGTTATGGTGGCTTTTAATATTCTATATTTTTCTATCAATAAATAATAATAATATTAATAATAATAATAATATTGATAATAATTTTAATATTTCAAGTCTTCATAGAGTTAACGGAACGCCTTAACCGACTACAATCGGAATTGAAATTTCAATGTGATATCTTTGACGTTGTATAACCGATAAATGGGATGAGACTGAGCTAAGGAACACCCTAATTCGCATATATGTATACTAAAAACTAATATAGTTCACTTTTTTAAATTAAATAAATAATTCAAATCTTTTTACTTATTTTATAAATTATTTTATTTTATAAATTACTTAATTTGCAATGTAATTTTGTCAACACAGCGCCGGCACTTCTGGCAGCTTAACAATAATTCATTGTTTTAGTTGTTAAAAAAACTGTAAAATTCATGAAGGTTCAAGTAACACAGGCATACAAAAAAAACGACCTGTAGTTGGAACACGACATATCATACGGTTTGTTTTTTGGTGCGATAAAACCGAGTCTGGAAAAAACCGAGGCGAATCCATACAATGTGGTGTTATAAATACAACTACAAAATCCCTATGTATTTTGTTTTTGTTTCTTCGTAAGAGTTGTCAAAATTTAAATACATTTTGTTTTTGCTTTCACGCATTTTGAAAGCTCATACGCAAAAGCAAAAACAAAATACATACATGTAGGTGAATAAAAAAAAAAAATCAAATCAGCTGCTCTTATGCCATCACCTTCTATAAATTCGCCTTGGAAAAAACTTTTACCTCCATAAAAATTCAAGATCAGCATCTCGTTAGACAAATTCTAGCTCATTTATAAATCAACACTTCAAAATTTGTGTAAAAAAGAGAGACATCCAAAAAATGTTCACCAAGTTGTAAAACTTTTTATTTCGAATTTAAAACAAAAAAATTTAATAGTAAAATAACATGTTTCAAAATTAAAAGTTGTTATACAAAAATTTAAAATTAAATTTCAAAGTTATGAAAAAAAATTTGAAATTGTTGTTCACATTAGTTGACTTTTTTTTATATTGTAAAAAGTTTGAAATATTTCTTTATTCGCTGTTTTTTATGCAATGAGCTAGACTTTTATAAAAAAAAAAACTATTAACTTTAATAAACAAACGAAAAATTTCATATGTAACATTAGTAGTTTCTTTGGCGATGATCGTCACTATGCCAGCCTTATGAGAATTGTGTTTTAAAATTTCCTCATGGTTTAACATTGGCACTATCTTTTTCTGCTTTTTTGCATTTCACTTACATATATACTTCATTCAAAGCAGTATGCAAATATTAATTATAGCTCAATGTTTTTTGGTCACCTTTTCTTTTATTTTGTTTGATGAAAATGTCTTTACTTCGCCACAGAAGAGGAATTTAAGTAGCGGTAGTTTTCCAGTAAATTAGTATGCATCTCATATTTAATTTTTTTTCCACAAAGAAAAACACAAAAACCTAGGAAATTGTGTCAATATGATTTACGAGAATTCGACCTACCAACAAAAATTATATTAACATACAAACATCAACAATGCAGAATATCCAACAGTGTCCTTTATTAAATCAAGTGGAATGACCTGAATCAGGTTCGCGCTCGGCAGGCGCACCACATTCACAAACACACATACATACATACATAATTACTCGTAAGTAGCATCAAATGTATGAAGATAAATTGGTTGACGGGTTTTTCGTTCTTCAATTTATTTGTGTTCGTCTTCCTCTTTACATAATACGAAACTTGCATATACATTTGTTATTTTTTGTTACTCTCCTGCGACGCCGACTTATCTGCGTATATATTTTTGTAAGTTTTCCAAGAGAAGTGATAGCTGAAATATGCCACTGGAATTTGTTCTTTTTTTGTTGTCACTTATTTTCTATAATTTTATATTTTCATGCACTACTACATTTATACTATATATATGTAGGTATGTAGATTATTATTTTCGCATGCTCTTGTTTTTCGTTGAGTAGAAGCCGGAAATGGGCGAAAAGGAAATCGTGTCAGCCATATAATAAAAGTAGTAAAAGCGTAGATGGGGGGGAGAGTAAAGGGAAGAAGGAGTGTGGCAAAGTGTTGAAACCGAGATGACTGAGAATGACAGTCGAAATGCGAACAATCTGGCTATATAGCTTGGCATACTTTTCGGCGCTTCAGCAGATGCCTGTTGTTTTTCGCTTGGCTTTCTTACTTACTCTTGAAATATCTCATTAAACTATATTTCCTGTGAGTTATTTTTTCCGTTTTTTTTTTCTTTTGACAGGGCATAAATAATGAACTTGAGTACCAGTAATTGAGGACATCGGTGCCTACTTCTGGGCGCGAGTGCCATACGAAGCGAATGCTTCTAGTGGAAATTGTGAATTTTTTGTCCAACAAATGAACATTTCACGCTACGTTGAGCTAAATTTTATATAAATGTATTTACATACCGACAAACATATGCATGTAAATTTAGATGTATCTTTATGTGAAAAAAATAGTTACATGTTATTATGACCAGCTCTGCCTATGATTCTTTTGTTTGTTTGATATTTATTATTTTTGTATAAAGGTTTTTACCTTTTTCAACAGTATTTTCGAAAATCTCAAATGTATTTCAGAATAGGGCAGATATATCTTAGAAAAACGCAATTGTATTTAAGAAAAGGCCAAATTAATTTCAGCAAAATATACACTGTATTTTAGAAAAACACTAATGAATTTCAGAAAACACAATTCTATTTCAAAAAACACAATTGCATTTCGAAAAAATCCAATTGAATGCCCGAAAAACACAATTGTATTTCAGAAACGGCCAAATGAAAATCAAAAAACACAAATGTATTTCAGGAAAACACAAATGAATTTCAGAAAAGGTCAAATTAATTTCAGAAAAACACAATTGTATTTCAGAAAACGACAAATGAATTTTAGAAAAAAACAATTGTATTTCAGAAACTGCCAAAATAATTTCAGAAAAATATAAATGAATTTCAAATAGTACAAGAGTATTTCAGAAGAATGTTTTTTGAATATTTTGGCTAAGTAAACTTTAGCATATGTCCGTTTTCTGATCTTGTTCTTTTTTATTTTGCTTTTTATAAACTTCAGACATGCACTTTGTTATACTAAAATTTAGGAGACTATAGAATGGCATCATGGACTTTTTTTTGGAAATTCAGAATAACAAGTTATTGTTATTTAACTTTTATTTTTGAATTCTCGTCTGAATAAAAATAAAAAAATCAAGCAAAAGAAGAATAACCCAAATTTTTCAAAATATTTTATACAAATTTTCGTCACACGTCTGTACCTCCATATCTATTCATAGCGAAATAGTTGTGAGCGCATTTAGAATAGACTGAAAATGTTAGAATTTATGTTAACATGACTGCCAAAGTGGCACCGCAACGAATGTTAAATATGAGGGACGGCCGTTATAAAAATTGCGGCTATGACAAGTTTAGTCACTCACGTTTTACCAACTCTCTCACACCCGCCGCCAGCTTCCACACTACTCCGCTGTAAGCAGCTGCAGCGCCTTTGTTTTCATTTCCTGCGCCCTTCAGCACTCGCCGCAGCCCACAGTCACTGCTTCTTCAGTTGCATGGCCCTTTTCAAATTTCCGCTCCCATGATTTGCCTTTCATTAACAACAAACTGAGGCAAAAAAAAAAAAAAAATTGTACAGCAACAGCATGCGTTGGCAGGCAGCCTAGCTCAGTTTTGCCGCTAGAAAATTTTTTAATGAGAGCATTTTTTTTTACTAATATACTACATATACTTATACATATATTTATTTTATTTCAAAAATATTTTGCGGTTAGTAGGCCATCACGTAGGCGTAGCTGGCTTGAAAACGAATGAAGAAAATGAGAAGCGAAAATCAGCGCACAAGAAAATTCCAACATGTTCGTCGTTTGTTCGCCTTAAAGTATGCTATTTCCGCAATGACACCAATAACTAGCTGGATTTCAGACGCGCTTCATGCTCTGCATTGTTTTGTCAAATGTAGATAAGATAGTTAGCACTGATTGCATGCGCACACAAAAACCCAACAAACATCGAAAATATTATTACTACTAATTATTATTTATTGTAAATAAAATTACAATAAATTAAAATTACAATAAATGGTAACATTAGCTACTAGGGCTATCGATTAGATTTGGTTTTCAGAGTACAAATTTTAATTAATTTGTGGATATTTATTTGTTGAATATATTTCCGATATTATTTTCGATTGGGATGGATAACACGGAGTATGAATCTTGTGGAAAGAAGGTTGTTCGGTTGAGATTTAAGGTGGGACTTTCTGAAAGGATATGGGAAATTGTTAGTAAAGAAGAATTCCCACGTTGGCCGTGACTCCTACTTCATCAAGTGACGATGTGCCAAACTAGTGTACGCCTAATGAATCATTCGCTCATTTTTGTGGTTTTATTTGTTAGTAGTACTATTGAGTATTTATTTGAGTTTATAGTTTTGTACTGATATGCTTCATTAGGCTTGGGTTCTTTTCAAAAATTATTGCACTGCCGTATTTTTCATTAGCTTTTTCTGGAATGGAGTAAGTAGTTGGAGCGAAGCTGTTGAAGTAGTTTTGGCTGCTGTAGTTGCTAATTCATTTCTTCTAATGGCGACATCTGCTGGGATCCATATAAGTTTGACTTTTGTTTGCATATTTATAGGGTAGGTCGTAATCAAGAATGAGAGAATACAAGATTGCGCTGATTGATCTAAAACACGGAGAGTAACTTGACTGTGACGTCACACCAGATTTACCTGTGGAGAGAAATGAGAGAAGAAACACGTTGGTATGCATTTTAGAAAGAATACACTCTAAAATTTTTAAACACGTTGGAAATTATACCCCTGATTGCGACTATAAAAACATATGCAGTTTTTGTAAACAAAATCTGTTCTGACATAGAAATTCTGTCAAAATTTTCAAGAGAGGGTTAGTGGTACCACAATCTGCGCCACGTTGTGTATTTTCAGGGGTCGCAATGGTTGTAATTTCTTCTGTTCGTTGATTAACAATTTGAATCCCATAGAAAACTGCTTTGCAGTCTGCGCAAATATCAAATTTGTAACTTTTTTTGCAGGCGTATTGCAGTGTCTTTATGACAGTTTGAACTTAAACCTCAAAAAAATTGCTGGTTCTATACTAGCCCTCATTGTATTACATGGCCATTTTTCATGAACCACTGCAAAAGTCGTACCATTACTGTTTTTAGAATCAACAGTATACAAAAATTTCCAATGGTTATATTTTAGTGTGGCAACCGATTCCGGTGAAAGCATCCAGGGTGGAGCAAATGTTCATCAATTTGTTATTATTATGGAGTGCCCATTTCTTAATTTGTGTCAGAATGTCAAACATTTCCAATAGGAGAGATTTTATGGTAAGAGTACCTTTTCGAATTTTCTTCACTTTATTCTTTTACTCAAAATTGAGTTTTGGTTGCAACATAACGTATTAAGAGTTCGTGGTCTAACTTATGTATATAACACGTTCTTCTAATGAAAAAAACCAGCTTCGGCTAAAATACGGGTATTGTTGATATCAGACTTAAACGAATCACGGAATGATATAGCTTTTAATTGTGATAAGTGTTGGTTTAGACGCCTTGCCATACATTTGCAATCCATAGTCAATTTTTGATAGAGTGGTGAGCTTAGTAAAATTTACGAGTGTATTTTTTTTTGTGTATATGACTTTTATTCGAACAAAGATGTTTTAGTACTTTGAGGCTGGAGAGAAGATCTTGCTTAATGTGATTACAGTGTTGATTAAATATATATCTCTTATCAAAAAATAATCCCAGTATATCATTTCATTTTAAATTTTTATATTGTTTTCTTTAATGTATATACTGCTAGAATTAAGTTTTCTACAGGCATGGAATTGCTTACATTTCTGTAAGTTACATTTCTGTAAGGAAAGTTTACCGCCAGATACACTTTGGACCACGTATGGATACTTTTTCTTTAGAACATCTTGAAAAATAGTTTTAACGTCTTTTGTTTCTTCTTTATTGTACATTATATAAAGCTCATTTGCGTATAAACAGAATTGTATATTTTTGTGTTTAATTAGAAAATCAACGACTTCTTCAAAAGCAATTAAAAAAGTACCACATGCAATGACGAGCCTTATGGAATTATTATAATAGAGAATCTCGTACATTATTCGATAAAGTTACTGATGAGCTACTCCGTTTAAATCTGCCACTATCAAAGCTCACAGGACAGTGGTATGGGTAGAAACAACAGTTCGAAGAAACAGTCAATTCTAATCTTGCCCTTCAAGATGGAATGGAGAAAGTACTGACAGTAAGAAAATTTACCGGGGAAGTAAAAGATCTCATCAATTTCGTTCATGATTCATCGAAACGTATAGCACAATGTAAGGGTCTACAAGAAATAAAACAATATGAAGACAAAGCCCTTGTGGCCGACCAGGTAAGATGAGTAGTTTGTTATCAAATCAAAGTTTCGGCCGGCTCGCTCTACAGGCGTGTATGAGCGGACTTTCAATAGAGCCGTTTTGAAAACAATACATTACAGCTTTTGCAAATTTAATTTACATTTTTTCTCACTTTGCAATGGGTAAAATCACTCAATAGCATTCTACGTAATCTTGACGATATTTTTTCGAGAGCTATTTGAAGGTGCAGAAGTCGACGGAATCGTCGCAGCCAAAGCTTCGGATTTTTTAGAGCGCATGGAATCATTTTCATGCTTTGTTATGCTGATTGCGACGATAGAAATTCTTCTTCTTCGTTCGAAGTACTCAACAAAGATCTTCAAAAGTCGGAGATTTGCGTAGTAGATTCGTATTGAAAAATATAAGCTGTTACCTACACCCTAGAGGCTTCCCTTAAATCTAAGTTTAAATCAATTTGGCTAAATATTATAGGATATACTGAATAATTCGAACTTGAAGAACCTGTTTTGCAGCGGCCAGGCAAAATTTCCAAGCGAATAAATAACAGCAATGCTAAAAATAATACATTTACAACACCTGAAGATTATTTCCGAAAGATATGTATATTATGAAACTTTTGACCAAATTATTTGCACCTTCGTAAGCAAGTGGATTTGGCACTGAATCAGCGAAATTTTATAAAACTCTAGAGCAATTTATTCTTAGTGAGATGGTAGATCTGACGAAAACCATCGAGTTTATTTTGACGAATGCAGACTAAATAGCGATAAAGATATGGCTCTGCGTATAAGTACCAAGAAACGCAAAGCGAAAAGTCGAGGATCTTTGAAAGATGTTGTACAATTCTTGCGTGACAACGAATATTGCATCGGACTGGTTCCTGAATATGTACGTTTCATCTACTTTTATGATTCCAGAGTTGTCTCGCTCCATCAAGCGAAGCTTTTTGGTTTTGCGTAAGGTAAACAATTATTTGCGCTCGACAATGCATCAAAAATGTCTTAATCATGTCGCAACATCGCATTCTTATTCGGATGCAGTTGATAAGATAAATTAGATCTATAAATTTTTATGAATGATTTGATTTGACTTATGAGCAATAAACTTACTATACGAATAACAATAAGTTCTTTTCGAACCGAAAGCCCTGGTAGCTAGCGCTGCTCAGTTTAGTTATAAGATTTTAATTTTGTAACTAATTATAATAAATAAATAAATAATAAATAAGTTCTTTTCCCGCAACCCGCTGACCTTCTTAATTATATCGACGGCCTATTTCCTTCACTTGGTATACTCTTACCACCAACAGAACTACCTACCCGGGCTCGGGACGTTTCGCCGCCCCTGTCTACAGGAGAGTTTATTATCCTTTTTACGTTTTTTTTTGTCGTGACCTGGCGTTGTACCCATGAAATTTCTCACACATACATATGCTTGAAGTTCCTCAATCGTGAAGTTAGTTTCCAAACAGAGTGCTTTCTTATTGGGTGAATAATTAAATTGAGCGTTTAGTATTATATTCTTCTCTAATTGGAATTCTAGTGGGAAGTTTTGTGGATCTGAATTGGAAGAGTAATGTTGAGTGAATGCTTGGGAGATGTGTTCTGGATTGGTTGCGGCGTTGTTGTTAACTGAGATAGTTTTGATACCACTAGGCTTGTATGTACCCGACAGCGGGTGTATATTTTTCCGAAAGTAGTTTTAGTGAAGTCCTACATGCGATTGCAAGTTGAAAGTTATTTAAAAATAAAAACTTTCTCCGAAATGGCCTCAGCAATGCGAACAGCTGTTTATGTGCCGAAAGTAAATTTTGAGGGTGAAATTGAAGCAAATTGCGTGAATAAATTTGTCGTATAAAAGTAAAAATATCAGTTTCATAAAAAAAACCTTAAATAAATGAAGTGATAAATTTGCAATCGGCATTTAACCAAACTCCCGAGAACTTGTCTTTGAGACCATGGACATCAAGGCGTACTAAGGAGTGTGTGGCTAAACTTATTTGCATGGCGTTTGATGCATTCAGTTTATTTATATAAATACATTTTATTTTATTCTCAGTATGGCATTTATGTATATATTTAACACCCATTAAAGAATGTAACTCAAGCCTAAATGTTCACTGGGAATATAAAAATGTGTTTGTGTATGTGTGTGTGTGTTTGTATTCGGATTGGAAATACGCATGTACCTAACTCGCTCGTTGCATGCAAATGAGGTTAGCTTAAATTTTTGTGCTGCTAAGCTCCCTAAAGTAGGCAAATGGTTATAAATCTTATAGGGCAATTGCATTGTGCTTGTCAGAGCAGCAACAGCCGAACAGCCACAGCTTATTGTTTGCTCCACGTTCGTCGCCTATTCTCAAGCGCCTAAGTTGCTCCTGCTGTTTCTACACACAATCATGAATGTATATGTACTTCTGCTAGAAGGAGGTTAAGGTAAAATAAGTTTAATGACTTGGTGACCCTTAACCCCAATAAGTTTCATGTTGCTAGAGTACATATGCATTTATTTAAAAGTGTATGTGTGAATGAGTTCAAAAATAAACCCACTCTTGCTATTCTAACATGGTGACTCAATGCACTAACATTTGTATTTGACAATGAATGATGCAGTGTTGATTTGCCTTTTACGTTTCACTTTAAGTAGCATATTTTTACGTGCTGTTGAATTTCTATGAAAGTGGCGGAATTTCAAATTTCATTGTACATAAATTTACTTAAAATGTTTACAATGAAATGCGGCACATAATATCAAATGGTGCTAGCTATGCTGAATATTTCACCGTTCAAAATTACTAAATTGAAGCCGAAGGCATTATATGAATTAGTAAAATTCGTATGCGCAGATCGTGGATATTTTTAGGTGCATCTGTTGCTCTATTAGCAATTATTGGCATCTCAAATTAGGCTCAGCTAATTTTAGTTTCCCACTACTAAAGTGCGGACATCATTATTTAACCGCCCTATGTGGAGAGGCTGACAAATATTATTAACTTGACAGTTGTCAGGTTTACTGCACCTAAAACTATGTCGCAGCATATACCGTCATTGTAACAAACTCAGTAGGGCATAACAACTAGAGCTACTGTTGACATTATTAGGTGGCTGAACCCAGTTTTTTTCACATAGTTTCTGGCGCAGTAAATTTGACAACTGCCCGGTTGTTGAGTTTTGTCCGGTTATCAGCTTTGAGGGGGTATGCAATTTCACCTTGTAAAAGCTGTCAGTAAATTAAGTTGAAATGAAGATTTTACCATAAATCAAGAAAATAAATATATTAAGGAGTACGCGCACGAGATAGTCGTGGAAGCCATGGGTTCGAAGCCCGGGAAAAACTCTGATTAGGAAAGGTGGTGATATCCGAAATAGCCATTGTTTTTTTTTTCTATAATTTTACCTATGTATATATTAAAAATTTACACAATCTCACATTTTCCCTTTCATCAAACAACCAAGCAACCTTGTGACTACAGAGCTGTCAAAATAAATTAGGAATGACAAGTGTGGACGCACTTGGTTTATGCGAAGTAATTTGGAGGAAAACAAGTAATTTACGTTGTAGTGTATCGGGACTTTAAATTTCACAAAATTTTTTTCCTAAATTAGCTTAATTAAAGATTAATAAATAAATAATAATAATTTATAACTAGCGGCATATTTTAAAGTATGCACTTCATTGAAGATACTTGGAAGGATGATTTTTTTCAAATAGACAGAACGAATTTTATTTACTTAAAAAAAACAGAAAGAAATTAGTACGCTTTTCAGGTACCACACCCATTTTCCAGAAATTTCGATTTTTCCGTATTTCTCGCACTAAGCTTATGAGCAATAAAAAAATCTATATTTTAAATTCCACACAGATCCTAAAAAATCTGGAATTATGGTAAAAACACTATTTTAATAACTTTGTTAATTAATGCTACTTTTGATTTTAGATGCCTTATGTTAATTAAACATCTTGGTTAAAGTTAATTTCCAGATTGAACTAGTTTTCTTTCCTTTATTTTTAATAAAATAATTTTTTAATGCACCACACCTTTCAAATATGTATGTATTTCCATTGTCGAACCACAAAAATGGATTTTCTGAATAATTCGATTCTTGCGCTACCTATCGTATACATTTTTAAAAAAACTATTTTTTATCACACCCCGTTATACGTTTTTAGTTACATCAAAATCGGATAATAAATACAGATTTTCAGATTAACTCATTTCTTGCGCCACCTAGCGCCATATCTTTCTAATATCATGCGCCGCCTAACGCATTAAAATGTAGCCTATGCCCTTTACACGATTCTAGGGAATTTACTGTTCAAATTTGGTTTAAATCCGTTCATCCCCTTTCGGCCAAGTTGTAACAAAGGAAAAATATGTATAGATAATTCCGTTTCATTTCAGTTTTATGTTACCTTTTCACACTTTTTAAATATTATTAAAATGGCATTAAAAGTCTTGGTGTAATTTTGTAAACACAAGTTAAATTATTTTCTGTGAAATACACAGATTTGGATGAGACGAAGGGATTTGTTTAGGAGATTACATTTTTGGGGATTTTGTATGCAACCCAGCTTTAATACCTAGTCACTCCTTTTAATTATTCTAAAAGTCAGTCTAGTAGCGACATTGAGTCTGGTACAAGACGTTTGCTTATATAATCAAGTTCAAGCATTCAGGAAACTCCAGCCAAAACTGGACGATAAAAGAGTATTGAATTAGCTGTGACTCTCACAAAATAAACATGCGACTTCTCCTTAGACCTAGTTTTTTGGAAGTGTGGTTAAAACTTTAAATCAAGTTGAATTTATTTTAATTTTTTGAAAACTGTCTGCCAGCTTCCAGCTTAGAAATTTAAATGCGTACTGCTCTTTTTGAATTACATCATCCTTAGCATCAAGTCTGCTCCCGACGGTAATGTAATTTATTTCGATGTCTTCTAAATTGCACATTCTCATACATTAATAGATATGTTGTTAATTTTTTTTCCTCATTTCATTTTGTAAAAGGTTTTTACGCTACATTTTTTTTCATGCCATACACCTGCAATAAGGATTACTCTTATCAATGTAAATTGATGTTGACGCTGTGAAAGCAAAACACAGCTTCAAATACTTGCAGCAAAGTAAGCTGTTGATATTCAAAGAAAGTGTACACTACCCGCCGCTCTGTTTATATGTAGTTTACTGTTTGTAAAATATCTAAATCCTGTACTTCTGTTGCGCAGTTATTTAAGTTACACTAAGTCGCATCTTAAGTTGCATTTCTTTGAACAGCTTTAGTTGGTTTCAGCCTGCCATTACTTCCCTACTTTAGGTGCATCACTAAAACCGCCAACACTTTGTTGCTTGCACTCACCGTGTAGGAAAAAGCTGTTGCAAGTGAATTACAATATTTGCAAATTACGGATTTGAAATCATTACGATTATTCATATCATAAATTATTTAAATATGGATTAAATGCAAATGTTGCTAAAGTTTGAATTAAGTTCTGAAAGTTCTCTAAACTTAAACGACTGAATGCTCCTTCTACTTGCAGAGGTTTTAAATTTTTGTTTGCAATCAACGTTGCGAAGTGATGCCATTAAAGGTTTGGGGTTGAAGTGCAAGCTGAGTTAATTTCCATTGTAATTTTTAAATTTTAGTAGCACTACAGTTATAAATTATGTGTTACAGCAACAACTTAAATTTCTTTATATTTTTGAAATTTTTTGACTTGTATTTTGTGTTTTTTATTATTCCATGGATTCAGTATAATCGCCGTGTTATTTTATTATTTTATTTATTTACTTTGATAAGCAGTATTGTAAAGGAGGAACAAAGTGAAGACCCTAATTCATCTGATAGTTGAAATGAGAGTAATAGAGAACTTGCGCCTGCTCAGACAGTGACATTAAAAATGGTATAGTGTTCAATTATCAATTATTTTCAATAAAAGGCTTTTGTAATCTGCATCTCGCGTTGTTTTTCTTCGATAAAGACTGAAACGCAAGCCAGGTGGCTGAAAATGAGAATATTGTTCATGGGCCTGATACTTGTAACAGCCAATTACGCGGAGTTTTGGTTTCGCCTACTTCTTCCGGTAAGTTTGATATCAAAAATTCACCACGCTCTTGTGCGGCAAATAATGGAAAACTGCTTGGAACCATTTAAATAAGGCAATACAATACAAAAAGAACGGTCAATGTAAAGGCGCCGCGACGGGTTAACGCAGAATGCTGCTGAATTGCAACAAAATCGATCCATTTCTGAAGCTGTTGGTTACTGTTGATAAAAAGTGTCACTCACTAGACAACGTCAAGGAAACCGGTGAGGATGGTTCTGCTATGTGGTTGGGGGAATTGAAAGGGAATCATAAACCAAGATCAACTTCTCTTCATTCAAGCTCTTAGCTCGGACTTGTACTATCAGCCATTGATCTGTCTGAAGAAAGCAATCACCCAATAGCCGCCAGCTTTGGCCAATAGGAGAGGAACTGTGTTCCAAAAAGACAAGCCCAAGCCCCACACGCATCTATAGCGAGTCACCAGAAGCTACGGGAGCTTAGTTGGGAGGTTTTTATGCATCCATCTTATAGTCCAGACCTGGCACCAATTGACTACTACACCCTATTCCTCTCTATGGCGAATGACTGACTGTCCTGATTTCTTGCATATAGGGATGAGGGTTTCCATGGGAGTGGCTTAATGGAATTACCTTTACAATAGCAACAAGTCATCAAACACAACGGTGCATATCTGGCCTAAATTGAACAATTCTAAGTAAACTAAATAAAGCATTCAATTTAATGCGAAAATGAGGGATTTCCTTTTACATGAGCTAATACTTCAAAAACTTTGTGAAACTCAGCCAAAACTATTACACTGTCAAAATATTGAAATCGATTCCACTAATACTGTCGAAATGAATGAGATATAAAACGAGAGAAAGAAAACGAACGAAAATTAAACAGACAAATATCTAATTAACCTCCGAAGTTTTTTAAATACCGCAGTGAGAATGCTTGCCAGTTGTTCAAACCTGAGTTTAAAGCTCTCAAGAAAAGCTTCAAGAAAAATTCGGCAATACTTCTAGAGCGTAAAATAGTAGTGAAGCAGTAATATTGACATTTCATAATTCATAGTGAACAGAAGACAAAAGAAGAAGAAGAGAAGGTAACATACATATAAATAAAAGAAATAAATTTAATTTTGATCAGTACAAAGTAAGAACGTGTGACGTTTGGTAAGTGGCCAATAAAATTAGCGTGGACTTTATTAATAAATTTTGGAGGAATAATGAAGCGCTCATTTATTTCTTGTCAAAACCAGGGCTTTTTTATTACTATTTTCTACATAAGCTTTAGAAAAATGTAGTAGAGAAAGGCTTTGTTTTTTTGTTGAGAGCAGTGAACTGATTTAAGGAAATTTTACACAATAAATTTACTTGGGCATTTCTTAAGTTTTTTTTAATGAGCTGTGGACGAAGCTTAGGGCGCAATTTGAGTATATTGAATGATCGCTAAAAAAAGAGACAGATAAAAAATTAAAAATCAATGTTACTTGTTAAAAAAAAACAGAAAGAATCATCAACATCGGAGTTCAAAGTAGTCTAGGTCAAAAAAAAAAATCGTTATATCGAGATATTGATAGTTTTCTTCCAAGAAAATAATGAATAAATAAGTCGATATTTTTGATAAAGAAATATCGATACTTACTGCTGAGTATAAAAATTGTATCAAACTCGATATTTTTTCGAGTCTTTATGAGTTCATCTCACCATATTTCACGAAATAACTTGACAGAAGTTTTAAAAAATATAAAATATATAATATTTTTTAATTCCAGTGGAGAAATCGCAACTTTTTTTGCTGATGTACCCTAATACGCATATATATATTTTTCAATGTAGAACCCCAGTTTTTGATTCAATTTCTTTAGTACACAAATACATCAAGTTGAATGCCTTATACTTTTACAGGCGTAAAGAAGTACGTTGGGTGTTTTCTAGTAAAAAATAAAAATAATAAAACCGCCAATTATATGTATTATATACATTTGTATATTATTTTTTTACAATCGAATATTTCAACAATAATTTAGGTAATTGCGCCTTGAGGTAAAAATATCGATATATCGAAATAACGATATATTTCACACTTAATATATCGATATTTGCAAAAAAATCGATATATGTATATCGGATCGATTTTTTTACTTTTGCCATCTGTTTTTTAAAGAGACTTTTAAGGAAGAAGGTAACAACAAACCTCCGACACAAATTATGTGAGAAACTTAGTCAAGCATCAAGTTGTATAATAAAAACTTTAAACTATTATTATTATTATTATTATTATTATTGTTATTTATATTTTTATTATTATTATTATTATTATTATTATTATTATTATTATTATTATTATTATTATTATTATTATTATTATTATTATTATTATTATTATTATTATTATTATTATTATTATTATTATTACTATTATTACTATTATTATTATTATTATAATTATTATATTTGGTATTTTAATGAAGAACTGAGATTAATAACATCAGATAGAAAGCTAAAAAAAGGAGTCTAGAAATTGAGTACATTATTTTTGGGGATCGTAACATTAATTCCAGTAACAGTTTCAAACTCAGTTTTTATATAATCTACAAAATTTGATGAACGAATTCCAGCAAACTCTAAGAATGTGGAAATGTTGAAAATGCTTGCATTCTGAAAAACTTTATAAGACTGTTCTTTAGTTTATTTAGTCGCTAGTTCCACATTCACCATAAACTACAGCTTGCTTCCCTACAAGTCAACTACAAATAATTTGACACACACTCCACACAAAACCAAACAGGCTCTCAATCTCCACAAACTTTCAACTACGATTAATTACTGCCACATTTGCAACAAAATCCGTTTGAATAATTAATTTTTATGTAATTTTCATTTCCATTTTCCATACTACACTACGTACATCCGCCGACGCCAATGCCTGCGAACGCTTCTTTCGCCCACGACACGACCAACGTTAGGAAAATTCAAACGAAATACACAATTATACGCTCGATGTGGCAATTTGCAATTTAGGCAGCGGTATGAAGTGTGAGAGCAGAAAAATAATATAGTACTAGCTATTGGTGGTGGTGGTGGTGGCGCTGCTGTTGCAACAACAGCAAACAACAACATTTTATTGATGCAACAACGTTGGCATATTTACATAGCACTACCAGATGAGTGAGTGTTTGTGTGTGTGTGTGTGTGCATTGCACAAAATTACATTTAACACTTCATTGTTTTTGCTGTAATTTGCTGTCGGTATTTACAAAACTATACTATGGTTTTTGGCATTGTTGTTGCAACAATATTACCACCAGTATTTGTATTATTCTTGTCATGCTGATAGTATGTTTTGCTAATACTTTCATTCGACACTTGCAGCAGCAACAGTAAGTAGCAATGCAGCTGCACCACCACTATCACCACCAAAAATAGCAACAAAAATAACAGCAACTAAAACTGCTGTTAAAATTGTTTCTACGGCTGTTGGTGCGGCAAAATGTTACTTGCAACTACCTATGGCCTCACAAAAATATATATAGAGATCTATTTACATACATACATTGACGCACCCAAGGGGTGGATTTGGGATTCAAACCCTTTCCAGAATCTTAATATAGCAATACTTTCTTTGAATTAATTTAGTTTTTCTTTTATTGAAATTCTTGTCTAACTATTTTTTGTCTATAACTTTTTTTACGATAGCTTGCGTATATAGGTAAATTATTTTTTTAATGTTTGAATCCTTTTTTTATGTAAATTAAGTGCAAGGAAATAAGGTATACCAGTTATGAAAGTTTAAAAAGTATCATTCACAATATTTTATTTTATAGTACCCGTTCAGAAGCCATCCCTAATTTTTTTTTTTTCATTTATTTTGTTTATCGGGTTTGAAAGACCATATTCCTTGTTTTTTAAATGCTCAAAAATTTGCGAACAATTTAGCGATTTTGACCATTTTTTTGTAATTCCTGTTATACAAAAGACTTTTGGAATATAAAATTGAAAAAAAAATTAACCCTTATACCTACAAATTAAAAAAAAAATTTGAATACGTTGATTTCCTTTTTCTAATGTTTATTTTTAAACACAGTCATTCATTTCAAATTTTCTTTTTACCTATACCTTTTGTAGGATAACAATGAGATCCGTTATATACAGTTTTTAAAATTCGATTTTTAAGTTTTCAAACATTTCCACGAATTTATTTTACTTTCATCACTTTTTTGAATTAGGTTTGTAAATAAGATTGATTTTCAACATGTTGCATGTGGTCAATGAAATAATCTGATTAGGCTAGGTTAGGTTAGGTAAAGGTGACAGCTGCCAGTGAACCAGCACACATAGTCCAGTAATTGCACCCGTTGTGAAAACTTAGATCCAAATTTTTACCCCCAAGTCTCATTAAACCATTTAGTCGAATCGACGACTTTTAGAATCTCTATCGCCTCCTATAAAGTGCGGGGCAATCACAAATTAGATGCCTTATAGTGTTGGGTTCTTCCTCGTCCATTTAGACCACATATGTAAGTTCTCGCTTCTTTGAGAAAGAAATCTATAATCCTGAGACCGGGGAAAGAGGTACAGAAGTACCCCTTCTTGCGAGCCCGTATGTTTTCTCATTACCTGGTATGTTACAGTATCCCGGTATCCACACCAGATGAAAATCGAACTGCTCTGCCACTACGTTCAGTGATCTGCGGCAGTTCGCTACTGTCTCCGAATTTGTTGTGGCCAAGTCAAGGCATTTTAGGGCAGCTCTACTGTTCGAGTAGATATAAATATCATTTGTCGTAATCAGAGCACATTTTAAGATCTGTACTCCTCCTTGTATTTATTTATTTTTTTATTTTTAGTTATTATAAGTAAAAAAAGATAATCCCAATTATTATATCTACCAAGGCTTTCAGCTATTTTACGTCCAAGTAATGTATAAATAAAATTTATTAGGTAAATTCTTTTTATTTTTAACTTTTAAATAGTATTTTAGATTTTATCAAATATTCCGATTTCTTTGAGAAATTCGTTAATTTTGTTGATATTTTCAGCGGAAGGTGACGCAAGTAAGCGTAGCGGGTCAGAGTTGTTGAAGATATTGATTCTATGCGTTGCTATGGTTGGACAGTTAACGAGAATATGCTCTACGCTTGTTTGCTGTCTTTGACAGAATAGATAGATGGGTTTAGAATTTTGGTTGAGTATGTATTCATGTGTTATTTTAGTGTGACCAATGCGAAGTCTCACGAAGTTAGTGATCTCGACGGGGTGGATAGTCAGGTTTTTCTTCTTTGGGGTTGATTTTTGTGTAATGTTGTGAGATGTTCTTCCAACTTTCATGTGAGACGAACTTCTTGTAATGCCGCTAATTCGGCTTGGAAGACATTACTGTGGTCCGAAAGGCGGAATGATGTTTTCGTCTCTGGTTATTTAGAGTAAACGCCTCCGCTAACTCTGTTATCCAACTTAGATCTATCAGTATAGAGTTGTATAGAGATCCTGGAACTCCATCTGCTCATGACTCCCTGCTGGTATTAATTCGAGATATCCTTTGGCAAAAATTAGTCTTGGCACAAATTAGTCCGTTGTGCTTGGCAGTTGGTGGCTTTTAAGATGTTGCAGCCTTAAAATGGCGTTACCAGCAACCTGCTTTCCCATCATGTCTATGGGTTGTATGTTTAGCATCACATACCTCAGGGGGCGTTGATTTCAGGGTCCCCTTTTATACATATACGAGCACTTTCTATAGTATAAGTTATAAGTATAATGTTGGTTCTTTTCTGGGATGGGCCACCATACCTTTACTCCGTAGAGGATTAAACGTCTGACCACAACCGTGTAGAGCCAGTGTACCAACTTAAGGGGCATGCCAATTCCCTTCTAGCAGGTGTATAAGACTATAGTAGCTTTCTGCACCCTTTACTTGCAAGATCTGCTCGCAATACCCAGCATGTCAGCTATTGGCCCACCAGCGTCTCGAGATCCGTCAGTACCACCGGAATACAAGTTTTATTTTTTTTCAATTTTATATTCCGAAAGTCTTTTGAGAAAACAAAAACTCAAAGTTTACAATCAATTGTAGAGGTGGCTCATAGTGGTACGACGGTTGAGAACTCCGGACACTGAGAATTATCTGGAAGATTGCCAGAACAATACCCTTTGTTTCTGACCTAAAATGACAAACTGATACCGAGATTCTCTTTTGGTAGGATGTATACCGTAGTCTTTCCTAAAAGAGAACAATGGGGAGATCTTTGTACTCTCTTGGGCGGCTCGATGACAAAAATTTTACACTGACGGCCCCAAGGCAGAAAATGGAACTGGAGCTGTTTGGCACTCCAGTTGATTGAGGCTGAACTCTGTTGAAAAGCGGAATAAGCTTGCACTCATGTGGGTACACTGGTACACTGCGGTATTCAGCGTAACGAACTGGTGGACGAATTGGCTCATTGCGGGCCTTTGGCGGACCCCATGCGGCCGCAGCCAATTATAGGGCCAAGCGTAGCAGGAGCGGTTGGTTATCTCAAGGATGTCATGGTGCATTACCGACAACTAAAAACAACCAAGTGCATGCTGAAAAGACCGGACAGTTTGGCGGCGAAATTCCTACTCAGACAGTGAAGCAAGAATTAAGAACCATGGTTAGGACGCAATCTATGGATAAAAGACATATCCACCATAGACATCATCGATTACCCTCGGCCAAGGTTCTGAGATTCATCAGAGTCTGGAAGATTTGTCGAGGAGAAATTAAGTCTTCTCTTTACCATATTCCCTATCGTTTTGCTCTCTCGCTCATTCCGTTCATGCGTCCCATTGCAATTAAGAGTGGGAAACTATGTCTGAGGGCTTGATAACTTGATTTCGGACTTACGTTGTAGTAAAATTTTACATTTACTACATTTTTACTGGTACTGCAAAAATTTATATATTTTAAAAAGTGGGTATTATCTATAGCGCATTTTCAGTATTACTTGATGATGTATTTTTGGATGTGTAAAACCCACCCATAAAATATTTTTCTGTGTGCACCACTGTATACATATATATACTTTTATACCATATATATACCATATATATATATATATATATTTACTTAGCGCCAACTTAATTAAAACACGCAAACGAACTTTGGCTGCCTTTAAGCGGATGTTGCATACAACATCCAAACACATGTGGAAACTTACTTAGTAAGTATGCAGACAAAGATGTGCCACATAAGCGTCAGTTTGCTGCACTTTACCACACAGCTGTTTGTTGCACCATCGGCGTCACTTCTAATTAATAAAATTAAACATTTTCGCAACGAGTTGCGCTTAAGTTGTTGCAACAACCAACTAGCACATGTAAGCACATGAGCAAAACAAAAACAAAAAAACAACTACACTATAGAATTATTTCGTCATTACGCTCTGCATGTTTTGTGTTGGTGTGTTGTAAGTGTTACCGCTAGCTAAGAAGCGGCAGGCTGCCATATTTTGGCATGATGAGTTTTTAATGTTGCAACTTTCTTCGCAGTCAGCCGTTTGGTACAGCTGTTGTTTGTTTTCCTTGATGTAAGTTGATTTTCTTTCTTTGTTTTTTTGCTTTTGTGCTTTATTCCCATGTTTGTTTATTGTATCCCTGCTTAAGGAAGTGTGCCTGCCGGAAGCTTTAAGAAATTTTGAGGGTTTAAAAATGCTCAAATTCGACCGTGTAATTAATTTTTCGAGGCTAATGCAAGTTTTGCGAGAAATCTATACTTAACACTGCTGTTTTTTCTTTTTCTTTTAATTTTTCTGAGTTTCAGCATTCGCTACCTTTCAGGGCGGCAAGATCGTTAGAAATTTCTTTAACTATAAATCACAAGTATACTTATATCACGTATTTACTAGCAGAGTGTCACAATTCAAAAAACCAAAACCTTGAGGAAAACGAATTTAAAGTTTTGAAATAACATATACTCCAACAGTAAAAGTTAATACATATTTTGTGCGAATGTGCTACAGATAACACTGAGCTTCAAATGAAAACGCCTGTCCTTGTTAATATTTTCTGAAAGTATACCTATCCAGTAACAAAATACTCGATTGATTTACTAAAGTTAGCTCGAAATTATTTGGCATGTGATTGATTTTTTATTATCGCGTCACGAAGTCGCAGTACGGCGCTTTTGTAAGACAAAACAAACACAAGAATTGTGACATATGTAAATGCATACATACATACATATGCACACATGAAGCCTGGACCCGTTTCCAAAATAGTTCAGAGCCACTTGGTACCAGCTCTTGCCACTTCGCGACAATTTTGTGGCTAGTTATTTCTGGGCTATTGGGAGAGTAGTTCTCGATCCTTCCTCAAAAATTTCCAGACTTTTTTCAATACCATTTCGGGATCCGTTCGGGCTAGTTCAGGACTATCTCACGGCAATTTTCCGACTAGTTATTCTGAGACTTTGTAGAGACTAGTTCTGAACCATTTGTCGAGAATTTTAGGATCATTCAGTACCATTTCCCAACTCATTTTAGGACCATTTCCGGAACAATTCGGGCTAGTTGAGGACTATTTCGAGTCAATTTTAAGACTAGCTTTTTCGGTACTTTTTAGAGACAAGTTCCCAACTTTTTCCAGGATGATTACGGAATTAGTTCGGCAATCGTACGGGACTACTTTGAGATAGTTTTGGGACATTTCAGGACTACTTCGGAAATATAACAAGATCAGTTAGGAACAATTTTAAGACTATTTCGGGATCAGTTTGGGCTTTTTTCGGGGCCATATCGGGAATAGTTTTGTGCCATTTCTGCGAAAGTTCGGGACCATCTTGGGACTTGTTTGAGATGACTTTGAGGACAGTAGGGGAATTGTTCAAAACTGATTTGGATCTACTGCGAAACGGGTTAGGGTCCAATAAGAGCATTCCGACCATAAAGATGTTTAAAAATAACAAGAATGAAAAATTTGGAACTACGTAGAAGTCTAGCCGGAATATTAAAAAAATACTAGCAAGTAGCATAAAACCACAAATCAAATCGAAAATTAAAGCGAAGTTAAGATTATTCTTCTGTTCTGCAATGGTTTTAAGTTGATCAATAAGCATCGTAATTCATTGGGCGGAATAGGTTTCGAGAAGCGTAAATTATGCAATGCAAAGAGTAAGAAAATTTGCTGTATCCGTTGAATTCTAGCAGCATGAAACTTTTTATATGGACACCAAATGAAAGAGGCAAACTCAAGTTTTGGACGTATATACAAAGTATACAAAAGCAATAGCGTATAAGGATTAAAGAGATATCCAAGCTATGAAACCTGACAAAGGCAAATATGGCGTAAGATTTTGTAGTAATAAATTTTATGTGGCTTGAAAAGGTAAGCTTATTATCAAATATTACTCGCAAATCTTTAATTTCGTTCAGCCGTGACAGGGACGAGTTAGATATATGGTAGTGGGTGTCAATGATATTGGAACGCTTGAAAAATGTAATATGCAGATACTTATTTTGTTCTACTTAAGGCCATCCGCATAAAACAGAAATCTTGCAAACGAAGAGCAAGAGCAAATGTCAGTGATAAGCAAAGCAAATAACAACAAACTCAGAACACTACTCTGTGTTACCCCAGAACAAGCACCAAACGGAAGAGATCTAACATTGCCGACAACAACGGCAATTGTGTAAGATGATATCCATCTAAAGAAGACTGACTGGAAATCAATGCAGGCTAATTTTTTAATCCGGATTACACGAGAAACCCGATAAAAAGCCTTAGGGAAGTCTGCATAAACTGTGCCAACTTGATACCTCGATTGAGAAGCTGAGATACAAATGTCTGAGAAGACAGCTAAGTTAGATACTGTTGAGCTGCCCGGAAAGAAAAAAATGCTGCTCCGAACAGACCATATTCTTGGCATCGAAAAGCAATGTATTTCGGACGATACACTCAAAAAGCTTTGTCGTGACGGAAAGCTTTGAAATAGGCACAGAATTGCTAATATTATTTTTATTACCACTCGTGAAAATGAGTGAGTTGAAAGCCAATTTCCAGGCATTAATAAAAGTTTCCTGTAAGAACGAAAACGGCGACCTGATGACCGACATCCAGAGTACACTCAAACTATGGAAAGATCACTTCTTTACACAGCTTAGTGGTAGTGGCGCGGAAAACATTGAAGATTATGAACCCGAACCCCCAATCAATGAAGACGGAGTCGAAGTACCGTCACCCGACCTGGATGAAACTCGAACGGTAATTGCGTGGCTAAAAAACAATAATATTACAATATTTAGGTGAATGAGGGCAAAACTAAGTACCTCCTGTCATCAAATAATCAGTCAGCGCACTCGCGTCTTGGCTCCCGCATCACCGTTGTCAATTAAAATTTCGAAAATGTGGAGGACTTTGTTAACATCTACAATAATGTAAGTCTCTTAATTAAACGTAGAATCTCTCTTGTCATCAAGTGCTACTTTGGGCTAAGTAGACAATTGCGCAGTAAAGCCGCCCTCTCTCCATAAGCCAAAACCACAATCTATAAGTCTCTCATCATGCCCATGCTATTGTATGGTGCAGAAGCATGAGCGCTGTCAGCATCGGATGAGATGGCCCTTGGAGTGTTCGAGAGAAAGATTCTACGAAAGATTTAGGGACTTTTACGTCTTTGCGATGGCGAATACCGCAGACGATGGAACGATGAACTGTATGAGCTTTACCGCGACATAGACATAGCATAGCGAATTAAAATACAGCTGCTACGATGGCATGGGACGAAAATGTTATAGCCCTGAAAGTATTCAACGCGGTACCAGCTGCTGATAGTAGAAGAAGAGGGCGGCCTGCACTGCGGTGGAAGGGCCAAATGGAAAAGAACTTGAGGTTACTTGGTTTTTCCAATTGGCGCCAGTTAGCAGGAAGAAAGAGTATCTGACGCCATTTGTTGAACTCGGCCAAAATCTCTTAAAAGGTCATAGCGCCACTTATCTAAGTAAGTAAGTAATAAAAGTGCCAGAAGATAGGTATTTGTTAGAGATTGGCAATAATGGATTTACCAAGGAATCACACCGCTTGTACAGAATCTCAGACGTTTGTCATCAACATCAGTGTGTGAGGAGGTTTTAAGTCGAGCAATGCCACTGTAGACAGTTCGGTAGACAGTACCAGCTTGCCCAATGCATATCGAAGGAAACACTTGCTTCATTTCATTAGATAAAGAGGAAAAATTTGACACAAAAAACTCGGCAAGGATATTAGTGGCATCTGCAGGAATATTAACCGCTTTGTCAGTAACTTATAACCAAGTTTTTGTGTCGAAATTTCTCCAAGCCCACATATTTCACGAAATATAAATAAATGAATATGAAGCACAAGCAAAAAATCAGATCAGTCAGATAAAATCAATATCAGCTTTTCAATATAAAATATGGATGTAGTAGGTCGAAATCAAATATAGTTTTTCAAATTTTTGTTGTTTTAGCTGTCGCTGCTATTAGTGATAGCAAATCACGAAAAAAAATAATTAGTTTCATACAACTTTTTCATAACACGCAGTAGCTCAGGATATATTTGGCTTGAATTGGTGAACCTTTCGACGGCTATCCAGTGGTAATTACTTCCGACCGCTCCCCACTTGTATGCACGTTCTTTTGCTCATGGAACTATAGTTAGTGCAAGATATTTTTTACTACTTTACCAAAAAAAAATTTATTGAAATTTTAAGAGCAGCTTAACAAATACTCCGTCGTGTACCAACATTTTTTTCCCTTCTCAGCAAATTTAATTATTCCACTTTGAAATCCATAGTCAGCTCGTTAATTTAGCCAGTGAAGTGGCGAAAGCCGCTTACCACTAACATCCGTCTGCACATACTACTTTCCTCCATCATATAGTATCTTTTTTGTGTACTATTTTTTTGGTTTGTTCTTTTTTTTGTTTTTTTTTTTTTTGGTGATTACGAAAACACATTTCATCCATTTTACAGATTACATTCGCTGACTGCGTTTGCTGCTATTCTTTCCGCGCTTTGCTGTTATCCTTCTTCAAAGTGGCAATTAAACTTGGCTGCGATAAATCGCCACAAATTTTGCAATCTATTTTTTTTTTTTTTTTTTCTTGCTTCACTTCCACTGTTACAACATGCAATCCTCGTGGTAGCCAAGCGTGTGCGTGGAAAATATTGCAAATCCTATTTTTTGCATTTGCTTTGCTCTCATTCTGTTTACTCTTGGGAGTCTAACTGCTGCTGTGAAAATCAATGGCAACACTAACTTCCCAGTTCACTACGCTTCGTTTGCTCCTTTCACTTTAATTTATCTCTTCCAAAAAGTGGATTTGCAACGTGCCAAAAACAAGTTTGCATGCCGTTGAAGGCACAAAATAGCAAATAGAGAAAGCAAAAATGCTAAGCGTCAAAGCGCAAGGAAAATGGACATTCCGTTGCGAAGGATGGCGTTTCTGTTTTGAAAAGGAATTAGTGAGCACTTCAATACCAAGCCATTGCAAGGAGAAAATAAACAAACAATGAACAACAAAAAATCATGTGAGTGCAAACAAAATTCCCGCTTGCTTTTCTCGCACTATGCAACGCGAAAATGTTAACAACTTGCAAAACAGATGATCAAAGCTCTGTGCGTGTTTATTGTAACAAGGCGCTTGTTATTGCCACCTTCAGTTTTTAGCGCAAGATTATGAAACACTCTCCGAAATTGGAAATCGAGTTGCAACTTCAACTTCAGTTGCAACTTGCATTTTGTAGTACTGTCTACGTTTTTTTTTTATTATAAAACTTAGTATGATGCGGTGTTTAGAGTCTTTGCTTCGCTATTGCTTTTGTTTGCGCACTCTCAGGTTTTCATGGACGATTAAAATTATAAGTGAGATTCTTTGAGTATTGTAAGGTGCAAGTTTTCCAATCCATACATTGGCACAACAACAAAACAAACGAACAAAATTCAAGTTGCTGCAACTTTAAGCCGTAGCATAATTGGTACCATTTTTTGTTTGTGTTTTGTTGTTGTGCCACTGTGTGGATTGTAAAATTTTGCAATCCGTGCAATGCGTACACCTGGGAAAGGTAAGTTAATATTGCCCAGAAGCATGGAGAACACGGATAAGCAGAGCACCGGCTCTCACTTGCTCTGCTCCCCAGAGATGAGATCTGTAAGGTAACTAAATTTGAGTGAAGATTTAAGATTAAACTAGGGAACAAAGCTTCATGGAGTACGTCCTCACTGGAAGGACATCTCCGAGTTAGTCACCCGCACTGGTACACGAATGGATCAAAGACTCCGGAGGGTATAGCGGCCGGGATCTTCAGTTCCAGAACATACGTCTCTGCGCCATTGGGCAAAATGTCAAGCATCTTCCAAGCAAAGATGTATGCCATCATCCTGTATGCAGATGTTAGCCTAAATAGGATCCATGGTAATGAGCTGATAGTAATTTCAAATAACAGCCAAACAGCACTCAAGCCCTATCATCATATAAGGTCAGATCCACATTGGTGCTTGAGTGTAAAAAATGACCCAGCTCTCTAGCAACCCATAAACACATACAGCTTCAGGCCGATCGATTAGCTAGAGATGCGGCAATGAAAATACCGATGGCACCCAAAACCTTCCTAATGATAGCACAACGTACTATTACGCAAGTGCTTAGGGAAAAAATAGAAAATACTTTAAAGGAGAGACACTGGCAACAGATGGCGGGGTTATGTTAGGCGAAATGTTTCTGGGAGGGTATAACAGTAAATGATCTAAACAATTTATTCATCTTTCTAAGAACAACTTGAGCATATTTATAGTCTTTTTTACAGGTTACTGCAGACTGCGAAACCATCCGCAGAGGCTAGGATTATGACCGAAGGAGTTGTATTGCTTCTGCCACTCAATCCTGGCGACGCCGATGCACTTGCTCTTCGAGTGCGAAACCATCTCGAGCAAATGTCACAAGTATCTGGGATCATATAACTATGAGCAGGAACCCATTTAAAGAACGAAGGGAACAATGGATTGCAAGGTCGAAGTGCAAACCTCAATGCCAATATCTATAAAAAAAAATTGCTATCGGAGAGCCCAAGTGAATTCGAAAGTAGTGCTACCAAAATCAAGTAGCAAAAAATAAACAGTCGAGATTTCTAATATTTTGCTATTAAATCGGTAGTTGAGGAAGAGGATGTTTCTCGATATAGACTACCGCTTAGCTATCGAAGTAAATATGCAGTTCCCTTACTGTTTTCCTTAGACACAAATCTGGACAGTATACTCCCCCTCCAACCCTCCCATTCAATCCACCCATCAGCATCGCACCCGTCTCAATCCTCCCCTAGAGGGAACGGCGATACCAAAGTAGCTCTTCGGAGTCATGGTGTACAAGCAATGGTTCGTTTAGGCCGGAGTAAAGTCGAAAGTCGAGTAGAATTTGTGACCAAAATCCCGCAGTCTGACGGGAGCTTGGGCTGCAAGGAGTTTTCCCGCAGTGTCGCTATATTCAATATGGCGTTCAGCGTTAGAGCTTCCCACCAGATAGGGAGCTCTTACAAGAGTACTGGTCTTACTATCTGCTGATGTAAACATTTAACAACTTTAGGCGAGAGACCCCACGCTTGCCGATGGCCTCTATGCAAAGGTACAAGATAACTAGTACCCTCTTTGGTCTTTCCTCAATAAAATATTTCCAGAAAAGTTTTGCACTAGAGAAAGGTTGCATTAACTCTCGCGTCCCGCCTTTTGTTCAGCAAATATTTCCATAGCTGAATCTTACTTCAATGATCTCACTACTGTTGTTTCAATATAAAGGATATGCAAATTATTTTGGCTATTCTCAGCTTAAGAGGCTTGCCGATATTCTTTGAATTTTTTCAAAGAGCCCATGAGACGTTCAGCCCTAGCTGAACCGGACAGAGTCAAGAACAATCTGAATAGAATGCAGCATTCAAGAACAGTGCCCATAATTTTGTTCGCAATTACAAGCTCCAAATAATGTAATGTCGTGTCGTTCGAAAAATCACAAGATGTGTAGCAAAAAATTCCGAGTATTTTTCCATTAATGAGCTGAATGAACAAATTATCTTCGTGTGAAATCCTTTGACTTCAGGCATCAATCGAAAACATTGCTAATGTTACGAAATCCTCCCGTACGTTCTTGCAATTCTCTACACATTTTTTTACCTTTGTAGTAACTGATTTTCATGCGTTTTTAACCGCGAGTTGACAGCTTTTTGTCGAAAAATTGGAAAGGAAATTTCACCCACAAATTGTTAAAGAATTTTGCGATTTTCACAAATGGCAAATGAATATTAACTCTTTGATCGCTGTGTAATTCCAATAAAAATTGCCCATAAATTGAGGGCAAGACTTAGCAGTCCGAACTTTGTAACCTATTAATTATATCGTACGATTTAAGCCGATAAGCCCAGAAATTAAAATCGAGTTATTAATGAGATTGCATTACTTATTCAAATTTGGCAGTGGGAAGGGGGGAAAAATGTCACAAAAATTCCCATAATGTCTGCGATTCATATAAGGAAATTTAAACTTGGTTCAAATATGAAAATATTATTTGAAAATGTAACTTAAACTCTAGCTTAAAAAGTAATATTAAATTTAGAAATTTAGCAGGACGTTGTTCTTTTTTCAATAATTTATCGATACCGCCTCCTCTAACCACTTCCGCGTATCAAAAAAAAAATATTAAAAATTGCTAAGCATTTAGTATGCACATTCTCCAGAGCTCCACAATATTAAATAAGCATAATTTATTTAGTCCGATTTGATTGCATTTTATTGTGAAAGCAATTAACTATGCTTGTTGCTTGCAACAGCTAAAACAAATGTTGTTGTTGAAACTAAAATGCAAAACCAACTAAATGAAATTTTGCTATTCGCAGCCACATTACATACAAATATATTGTACAAAGTATGAAATCAAATTGAAATGCATTTGTATGTGGAGTAAGTTTACATTTGTTAACATACATACGTTTATTTACGTATCTATGTATGTACATATGTGTGCATGGGTGTACGAATATTTGTTTAAACACATTTTTGTTTAGCTACATATAATATTTTCCTACATGTGTACTTAACTTGCCATACCACAAAGCATTGAGAGTGAACATCGGGTACATACTCGGCATATCTGCTTCGCTATGTAATTGCTTGCGGTTTTTGAACAACTGAATTATGCTGCAATTAGGTAGACCAAAGCACAACAAAAACACCAATGGGCAAAATGTGCCACACACACACACAAACACAATTACATGCTATGAATATGTAAATGTATAAATACCAAAAAAGAATTACTTTTCATATTTAGTAGGGGATTATGTATGCATATTTGTGTGTATATATTTATTTTATTGAGGTAACTTAACGGATCGCATGGTATTCAAATTATACATGGCGTATACGTAACACACGTTGACTGGTTGGTCTGGTAATTTGAAGAGTCCTACATCGTCTAGTACGTTAATGTCTCTGCAGAACTTCCTATTTTGCTTGTTTGTTTATTTCTTATGAAATTACCACGTCTGGAAATTTGGTGGTGATTTTAGAGCAGTTTGATAAAGCTGCATACCACATATCAAGTTTGTTTACGATTTGTTAGCTTAGTGTTTGCGGGTGGACTTTTTTCAGAATATAAGGTAAAAAAGTGCAGTGCAATATGGGTAGAGTAAACTAACTAATACTAGCCCCGTTCGAAAACCCAGATCGTTCACTTTATCCAGATCAAGTTTGTTTTCGTTAAATTCACAACAATTAATTTGGTTGATTAAAAATTAAGTTATTAAAAGTAAAACACATTTATTATAACGGCTTATTTTCTGCGTTCAGTGAGATATTTTTGAACTGCTTTATATCGAGGGCTCTACAATGTCAAAATATTTAGGAAATCTTTAGTATTCAACCCATTAGATGCATTTGTCAAAAACTTTAATAGCCTCAGAAGCCGTCATTGAATTCTCGACAATCTGATTGTTTACATCAGCGATGTCGTCGTCAGAAAAATTCCATTTTTAATTTTCATCGAAAAAGTTACGTTACAAATTTAAAAAAAAAACACGCGTGCACCTAAGTGTAGTAGATATTAATAAAAGTAGTTGTACTAATTAGTAGAAGCATTAGTAAAAATAGGGGTAAAAATTAGTAGTAATCTTAGTAAAAATAGTGGTAGAAATTATTAAAAATGGTTGTAGAAATTAGTAAAAATATTGGCAGAAATTAGTAAAAATAGTGGTAGAAGTTAGTAGTAGCATTAGGGAGAAAGTGGTAGAATTTAGTAAAAATAGTGGTGGGAATGAGTAAAATTAGTGGTAGAAATTAATAGTACCATTAGTAAAAATAGTGGTAGAATTTTAAAAAAAATATTGGTAATAATTAGTAAATATGATGATAGAAATTAGTAAAGCGACTCTGACGCCACTTTCGTTAAGCGCTGTAAAAAATCACTGCCACTAAAAAAATTTTACTTCGAGAATTCAATACAGCACATGCATTATACAAAATTCATATTTTTCCAATAAACTTATGCTCAGATTTCATTAGGTCACATTTTTGGCAACAAAATACGACACGATATGGCAACAAGTTGATACCTTATAATTTTGTATTGGCGTCAAATCGAAATATGTGAAAATTTTCCATTTTTTCATTCAGCTGACAATATTTGACCTCAAATTTGACTTAATGAAAACTAGGCACTACATCTGCAAAAATAACTTAAAACAGCGCCTGTATCTCATGAACAGTTTCAGATTTTTCTTGACGTAATTTTTGCCGGAGTAAGGATAATGGCATTTGTTCATCGTTTGCTACTGGATTCTAGGAAATCAATACTTTGCAAAACCAGTTTCCAACTTTTTTCTGTCTCGCTTGCATTTACTTTATCCAAACCAAGAAGCAAAAGGCTCAAAAGGGATTTTTTAAAGTTAAATTTTTAGGGAACTCTTAAGTATCTTTTTTTTCCAACAGCTAGTTTTCAACAGCAAGTCTTTCCTGTAGTATAATTTTCTAATGTGAATAGATTGTCCAGCAAATAATTTTTAACATCCAACTAATACTTTCGAAAAAAGTCATAAATTTTGTTTGGCGCTGTTGCATAAACCAATTATACAATGTATTTGCCATACGAGGATATTCACCTTTTTAAAATATTCTTATCTTCGAAGACACGCATTTCTGATTGGCAGCGCCTTTTAAAATTACTTTCTTACTTTTACTAATGCCAAATATTAGAGGCCTTCCAGCGCCATATTACTTCGCCAGAGTGTTAGCATTAAAACGTCTATTGATTTTTATTACAATTTTGCACTTCTTTTTTCAATATAGGTACTTACACCTATTTGAAACTATTTTGACTTAAATAATATTTACCCAAAAATGAAGCATACGCGAGTATACGCCTGATTGTCTAATACGGGGATTATCTTTTTTTTATCGATTTTATCTAAAGAGTTTGAATTTGAAAGAAATGTATATTGAGATGTGTTCACTCTATAGGGCCTCAGAATCTCCAGAGTAGTCAGTATTAAAGTTTTGATGTCACTCTACCGGGTTACCGGGTTGTTCGTGTCGTATGGATTGCACTGTAGTTCGAAAAATTAAAGGCAAACTATTCAAAATGGGCAGCAAATTACAGGGATTTATGAAAACGTACATTCAAATATGGTTATTTGGTTGATATAGGAGGAATTGACTAAATTGATTTAAATACTAAAATATAGTGTAATGAAATACTGTTTTAGAAAGAATAAGAACTATGTTTTTTCCGAATTTCATTTCATTCAAATTTAAATTAGTAACATTTGAAAAACTGAAGACCTTCTAACGAGCGCGTTTATTTCAGAAGACATCCGCACATTAATTCGCTCATAAACTTGAATTAATGAATTGCATAAATTTCAATAAAACTGTTCAGGGACAATTTTGCAATAGAGTACTCATGGTATTTTTCTGAAAGAGCAAAACGTACAGATCAATTTTCTGAAGAAATTTATAGTCCAGCTGAGTTTTTTTTTTTATCTATTTGCACTTAACGCGGAATTAAAAACGGGCCTTCTTTCCTCCATATAAAAAGTGGTTCCTTACATTTAATTTTTGAACTTTGAGCCGCCATCATTTTTCCTTCTACCATTTTTGTCAGCAATTTAATGGAATTTCCAAAAAAAGTAACAACGCTAACTAAAATAATAGTAACAACTTTTTAATGCTTGTGGAAAAACATAAACAAAATAGTGGAATTAGAGGTAGTGGTGGTAAAAAGTGTGTATGAAATTTTTTTTTTTTAATAAGGAACATGATTTCCTCAGGCATCAAAGCTGTACCTCTTCAAGTTTTTGTACTTATGGGGTCCCCTCTTAGGTTAAATAAAAAAGCAAAAAAAAAAACTCAGATGTGGGGGACTAGATATAAGTTTCTTCATCAAACAGCAACTGAACGGTTTCTTCTTTCCGAAAAAATACTTTGGTTACTTAGTTGTAAACAAAATGTCTAAATTTCTTGTACTATGTTATTTACTTAGCAAACCAAACGATTTGGCAGTGAAATTCGCGCAGTTACTTGAAAACTATCTTTATTTATATAATTACAACTTAGCAGAGTAGGATACTAACGAAATGTATGCAATTTTTTAGAAGTGCAATAAGTCAATTATAATGTCAAGTGATATGTCAATCCCATGAACTTATTTGTTAAAAAATCACCAGCATAAATATATTTTTATGAACTAAATTAAATGCATTAGTCCTTTTGCCAAGGCATAGACACAATTGGCAGTAAATAATGATTGCTATGGTTTCGTAATTCCTTAGAGCTTAAGGCATTGTGTTTGCTACTATTGTCATATGTGCATGCTATGCAATGGCAGACAATGATGCTAAAATTGCACTTGCAAATGTTATTTGAAGAGAAAATTGTATGTCTTGCTCGTTAAGTACATAACCTCAGTATACCCATTAAAATATTTGAAAGTGTATACTGGATTTCAGTAATTAGCATATTATATAAAAGCTCTAAGGACTACAACAAAGTCTGCATTCTACACTATACCCTGGTGCAACATCAGGAAGACTCAACGCCAAGCGGCAACTGACCAGGCGAACTGTCTACGTGAACCCGATGGAGATCAGATGAGCGAGTGTCAACTATTCGGTAGACGATGTTTTCTGTTACATTGTTACAAGGTCTGAAGTCGGTTGTGGACCAAGAGCCAAAAAATTCTACTTCAGTTCGGCGAAGTGACCGAAATACTCCTCGATATTCTAACCATATCAAACACTATTTGGTAAAATATTAGAAAAAGGATTTAGGATAATAGGTTTTAAATAAATGTTTTTATAAGCGTTGTCACTTAATTTTCAAAACAAAAAATTAGCACCATTCCTAATAGCGTGTCACCATTGCGAAGTTTAATGGACATTTAGGCCTGCAAAAAGTTTTAAAGTTTAATCTTTTGAAATTTGTCATACAAAATTATGTCTCGAAAGGCAGTGAATTAAAATTAATACTTCATTAATATTTATCAAATAATAGTTAAACAATATATTTTCGATCAAATGTCATACTTTTACGAGAAATTTTTTTCTATAACTTCTGAACCAAAAACGAAACTCGAAAGAAGTGATACCATTGTACCATATTGTAGCATCTACAACAACAAAAAAAAAAAAATACCGATACGAAACGTTTAAGGTGGATTCACCATTTAGGTCGGAACTTTTTATTTTGATCTGAAGTAGTAAGCTGATAGTCATGCAAAGATTGCTTTACATAACGGGACTCAGATAATACTTTTACATAATTCTTACAAAAAATTCCTTTTACCTTTCTTTATTTGTATTGATCAGAAATTACAGGCAAAAATATCTCGAAAAGGTATAAAATTTGTTATTTTTTAGCCATTTTTCGGCATAAAACTGGATCTAATAGTTAGGAAATCTATGAGAATGCAAACGTTTCGGATGAAAAAAATTTGCATAATTTTTTGATAAATTCAGATCAGTTTTTAAAACTCCGATTCGTAAAACAGTGTTGGAAAACTCTAAGAAAAAGTCAACCTACGTTGGGACAAATTCACGAAAACTTTTCAGCACTCCATAACTCAAAATCTAGACGTGATGGAAAAATTTGTGCGCCATTGGCAGAATCAGTGGAGCCAAATCTGTATGAAATGAAATATTACATCAAATTTACTTCTGGCTGCCGCACCGTGAAATGAAATTTTTTTTTGGCTGATTTTCAACTGAAAAGTCAATGTGGCTAAAATTTAAATTGACCACTTTTATGTCATTTGTAATAACTTCTGCGTTTTGTGACCGATTTAGGCGCTCTTTAACCACTCACTTTTACTATAAAATTGTCTTTCAATAAAAAAATATTAATTATACTTTTTTGAAAAGTTTATCCACTTACATACAAACAACCAAATATTAAGAATATTCGAAAATGTCTTTACTTTCTGTATTTTAACGCCTGTTACTCAAATCAAACTAATCCGATTTACACAAAAGATATAATATCGCAAAAACGCATAATGTACCTTTAGAACGGTATCTATAGAACGTTAGTTTTGTTTGCTGTTCTAAAGTTTTTTCTGGCAATAACTGCCAAAGGACCTCGAAAATATGGAAAGAAGCCTATATCTCGAAAACGCATCCTTGGAAAAAAATTAAACTCATTTTCATGTTCAGCATCCTTAAAGTAATCTAACAATTATCAAGCTATTGCAAGTTTTGATATTCCACAGAAAAATTTAAAATAAACTTTTACCAGGAAACTTTATTGTTTTGCTTAACTAATAGTTTAAATATTTCATCAGACCATTGCAGTTTTATACTTCACATGAAAAAGTTATCGAAATGACTGGTCGTGTTCACTTTCAACAGAATTGTAATACAAATTTTCAGTATTTTCAATTTATTTACCTTTATTGTTTTCTATTGAATATTTCTGTTTATTTATTTATTTTTTCTGTTCGATAAAACAATAGCCCTAGCATTTTATCACATTCCTTTATGTATGAGTATATGTAAATGTTTTATTGAAACTGAAATAATTATAAGCACAAATTATGTAGTTATGAATTTTCAATCAGTCATTTAAATTCAAGTAAATATGAATAAATGTTTGCTTATAAAGAATTTATGTCAAATTTCCATTCAACTCTGTGGATATCGCTTTCACAAATAACTAATTGAAATGCATTTGAAATACAGATTTTTAATTACGTCCTAATTTATTGAAAACTAAATAAGTACACACAGGCATATGCACCTACTAAAATATACGAAATATAAATTATTTTTGTGAATGGCATTAATTCCAGAGCAAAAGTATGTATAATTAATTTATGTTCAAGCGCATATTTTCATTGAACTTTGCTAGAATAAATTTATTCACCATGAACAAATGGAATGTACACAAATTTTTTTTATGAAGCTGGGTTATAAATGAGTTGGGCATACTGAATATGTACACTTATTGCAAATTATTTTGCTTTTCAAAAATTACCCACATATTTTACATATCTACATAAAATGAGTTTTTATCTTAGTTTAAACTTTATATGCCGTTCGGAGTCGACGTAAAACTGTAGGTGATCCAATTTATGATACAACATCACGACCCATACCGAAAATCGTAAAAGTTCGGCCAAACATCAAGCTATATGATAGAAGTGTGAATTTATAGAAGGTGACTGATTTGATGTTTTTTAAGTGAGTATTTGCTTACAATAAAACTTTCGATTTTGTAATAACAAATTGTTTATACTGGCGAGCGAAACCGGTCGAATAGTGATCTTGTTTAATACAACCAAAAAAAAAGTTCATACTACAATAAAATCATATAAAATAATCTTTCAAACGTTATACATAATTTATAAAAACTCAACAAGAATCAAAATGAATTTTTTAGAAGGGAATTTAGATATTTTTTTGGTATGTAGTGCTATAGCCTATTTAATTTCAGAATAACTTTAAAGTTGCTAAAAACTACCGTTGACCTGTTTTTAGTTTACCATTGGAAACTTTTTATACTAAAAAAAAAAATAACCTCGAAATATTTCTCAAAACTCTTCTAAAAAATTTTGAAGTTTTTTCCTAAATTTTCTATTAAGTTTTGAAACATTATTTACATGGGTTTTTCAATTTGTATAAAGAACTAACAAAAAATAAAAAAAAACGTATCATGAAAAACCTTGCTGATATTGGGAAAAAGCCACCGTTTGACCGTTTTCGCTCGCCACGGAATGGTTGTTTCTTTTCTATTTTCTCAATTCGCACAACAAATTCTCCTTAGATTAACTTTGACAATTGTGACACCAAAAAAAAAAGTACATGTATGTCTTGTGAATGGATTCGCGGCTGTTGCATATAGAACGCCTTGTGTTAAATTATTATTTTATTATTTATTATTACTATACTTCAGAGAGTTACTATTATACATACTATATCTGGGCCCACAATGGAAAAGGGATCATTGGTGGTTAAAAACAAGTTTATAGTTTTTCAAAGTGTTTCTGGTGATTGAAATAACTCCAACGTGAATACACCTTTTAGAACAAGATGATCGATTTGATTGATGCTCATCACACTAAGGCATATCCCTAATTTGGAGTATCAAGCGTCAACTAACTGTCAAAACTTCGAATGCCCAAGTGATTTGCATGCTCGGTTATTTGGGTACGGCGCGTGCTTCTACTAAATAGTTGGCATTAGAAAACGCAACACATGACGTCGCAATTTAGGTACAATAGTAATTCAAAAAAAAAAAAAAAATGTCTGAATCTTACGTGACATGACAACAACTGATTTTAGACGACCATTATAAAATACGTCGGTGAGCAAACAGCGGTCACGATTAATAGCATTGTTCACAATTTTTACGATGCTAGCATAATAGTAATATATTAAAAAAAAAAACAAATTTTAAATATCATTTTGAGAATATTAACAAAAAGTTCTTATTTAACGTAACACATACGCAAATTTTTTAGTTTTCTTAAATTGCACTATCTCCGCATGGTATGCCACAATTTGCTCATCCATGAAAATTGCAATATTTTCTGAGAAGTTAATGGCAGTGTATAAAAAAAGACACAATTAGTATATGTAAGACAAAAGAATAAAATTCAATTATCATGACAAAAATTTTTTAATTCATCAATTTTTTTAAAGCCTTTCAATAACAATTATAAGTAAAACATATTATGTTAAGTGTTTTAAAGAGTTTTATCATGAGACCTACATTATTAATGACTTTATGAGTATAAAAAATGTTTAAAGTACTGAAATACGGAATATTTAAAGTACTGCAATTCAGAACAATTTCACGGCTGGTTCCTAAAGGATCCGGAACGAATGCCCAATAATCCCTAACTTTTTCGAGAACAGCCACGAAATTGTCATAAAACAGTCCGAAAAACAGACCTGAACTAGTTCCGCAATACTTTCGAAATTATCCAGTTATGATCACAAACCAGTCCTGAAGTAGTCCTGAACTAGGCTCGAAATGATCGCGAACCATATCTGGATAACTTCGAAACCATTTCGGAACTAGTTCAGGTCTATTTTGAGACTATAGATCGCTTCGGGTCTATTTCGGCACTACTACGAGTCTAATTTGTGACCATATCTGGATAGTTTGGGCAACTATCTATTTTGGGAGTATTTTATGATCATTGCGGGATTAGCTCGCGATCGTTCGAGCCTAGTTCGGTACTGTTGCGGGACTGCCTTGTAACCGTTTCGGGATTATATCAGGACGATTTCGAGAAAAAGTAGGGATCATTTTGCCAACTGTTCATGATCCTTTAAGAGTCAGTGCGGAAGTGGTTCTGAACTAGTTCCGAAATGGTCTTAGAATTAGTAAAAGTCATTTCAAGATTGAAACACATTTGTCTGATTCATAATTGTTACGAAAAGACATTTATAATATAAGTCTCAAAATAATAGTTGCCGAGGGCTTAACAAATTTCTTTCGCTGGTTATTATATTTGGCTGACTTTTATAATATAAGGATAATAGTTTAACAACGGCTTAAAAAAGTTTTTCTCTCATAATTATAATTTCGGCCGCAAAATAAAAGCTATTGATAACTTAATCATAGAATATTTGTATCACGCCATAAAAAGTATCAAAAGGCTTTTAGAATTCTTGAAAACTCTAAGATGATTTTTTTTTAAAACTCAATTTTAAAAAAATATTATTTTGAGCCTCTTGTTAGAGGTATTGTATACATATATTTTATATACCACCATAATTTTTTTCATATAAAAAAAATATAATTTTTTAGATATCGATTTTTTTTGAAAATATATTTGTAACCCGAAATAAAATTTTTTCAGTTTTCGAAATTTTTTTTGGAAAATTATTTTTTTGTATAGTCCTAAATATTACCCACTGAAATGAAGTTGAAACTTGAGTTATCCATGAAATAGAGAAATTTTAAATTTTGCATAACTTTGCATAACGAAAAAGGGGTGCAATATATTTTTTTTTTTGGCGTATTGTATAAAAAAATATAGGTAGTGGTCAAAATTGTTCCACAGCAAAAAGTGCCCATTTCAAATATTGATCGATTTTACATGGATAAACCCAAATAGAAGTAAATATATATGTGTGCTTTTGCTGAAAAAAAAATTTGTTTTTTAATTTAGTAGGTTTTTGTTTATGAATTCTTGTAAGTTAGAATTTCGGCATAAGATCTTACCAACGAACTTAGGGCCCAAAATTATTCAGCTACGTTTTTCTTAACGGATATAGTGTACCAATGTTGCTTTTGTTTTATGGTAAAAAATACCAATACAAACACAGTTTCAGTTTAATGCTCAATATTTCATTAAAATTGTAGGTCAAAAACTTAAACTATAGTAGGAACTAAAATCACTCGAATTAGGACTACCGATTCTTTATTCCTTGAAGTCGTCGTGAAGCTAATCGGAAAATTTACTCTGTACTTCAGAGTTTTGCAGGATGTTATCTTGCAATTCGATTATCTAATTTTATATAATTGGAATGATATAATTGGTTAAAGTTAAATGAAATAAAAGTATAAATAATGCTTTTTTTTTGGTCAGTTAATATGCATTGCAAATTTTACTAAACCAAACATTTTACATAAAAATCTGATTTTCTGATAAGCATGATTTCGATGCTACAATGCGGGTTAAAAAATCGCCACGCCCCAATACGCGTACCAAAAAAAATATTGCTATAAGCTTCGAAATAAATAAAAATCCATTTTCACAAATAACAATTCACACCTGTTGCGCATGGCACACAAAAGAAAAACAACAAAAAAGCTGCAAAACTCTACGAGAATAAAAATGTTTTTTAAAGATCATGATCTGCAATAAGCCTACCATTCGCTGTAAATGACTGCATATCTGATTTACAAAAGTAATGCCGAACTGACACAATATAAAATTGCAAAACAAAATAAAAAAAAAACAAAAAACAACGGCAAACATGTTTTCGCATTTTTTATCCTTAACATACATTTTCATGAATCACAAAATTTGAAGGTACGATATTGAAGTAATAACAATAAAGAAAATCCTTTTAAGCACAAGTGTCACATGCATGCCAGCACTTCAATGGGGTTTTCAGGCGAAAAAAATAAAAATAAAAATATTTTATTGTTGTAATATGAAAAGACATATCTATGTAGTTCTTTTATTAAAATGGATATGCGCGCGTATGTGTGTGTGTGTGTGTGTGTGCGTGTGTGCACTCATGATTATGATATAGTACACACATACATACATATGTGTGAGTATATGTGTGCTGTCCTCAAAAAATATAAGCCTGATAGATGAATACACAAGCTCACGCAATGCAGCGCCGTTATACTGACATACTTAAGCAACTCATTAAAATATACATACATACATACATACATATAATATTTAAACACGCAGACAGTAATGGTATACTGCATATGTACGTATGTATGTATGTAAGTGTGTGCACACCCTCACAAGCAAAGAAATGCACGCGCACTAGTAAAGCACTGTTAAAAAAATAAAGTAAAAGGAAGTAAGTAGACGCATTTGATAATTGAGGGGGACCCAATGGAGGGGCATATAAATTGTAAGCACATCTGTAGTGCAAAAAGGAAGAGAAGGGAAACTAAAGATATTTCAAGGGAAAAATGGCATAAACGCAAAAGAAATGAATGAGAAGTGAAACAAAAATAAATAGAATTAAATGTTATTTTAAATGCTAGAAACCCAGGCCGACGTTGCCCTGTCTATATTTATTTATTAATTACTCTTCGGCCTCTGTCACTCACATATAATAGGTGGCAACCCTCTCAAAACAATTGGTACGCATCTTGTTCACAAACAGTTGGACACCCATAACTTTTATATTTAATATCCTTGCATATAATTTAATGAAACTCAACTTTTAGAAAACTTGCAGCCCTCTCTACAAAATATGCCCATAAATTTTCTCCAAGCGATCAAATGGTTTGACATCCATATTTTACTATTTAATATAACTTGTGTATAATTTAATTAATTTTCACTTTTCATCAGGTGGCAACCTTCTTTAAAATATGGCTTGCTTTAAACCTCTCCCTAAGCAAAACGAATGCTTTTTTATTAAATTCGAATTCACATTTCATTCACAGATGGTAATCTTCTATAAGCTAAGAGCCTTCTTTTCGGCCAGTTAGATCGTTTTCTATAATTGTGTCTATAATTTAATTAAATTCAACTTACCAGACAGGTGCCAAACCTTATTAAGTTAGCTAATAATCTTCGTGTCTAGACGATCCGTTTGGCACCCGTTTTATAATATTTTACTATTTAATATAACTTGTGTATAATTTAATTAAATTCGACTTTCCAGGCAGGTGGTAACCCTCAAAAATTTAGATATGAACTTTTTGCGAAAACGGTCCATTTGACCTCTATATATTAATAATTTATAAAACTTGTGTATATATTTTATTTAAATTTGACTTTTTAAACAGCTAGCAACCGCCTCGCAATCATAAAATAAACTTTACTACCTATTCTCATACCTATCAAATATATATTATAATAATTACTATATTATTAATTATTAGATTATTATTATATAAAAGTATTAAGTTTCGAGTACTCAAAATAAGTGTAGGTTTTTTATTGATATTTTTACAAAATGGCGGCCGCCGTAGCCGAGTGTGAAGCGTGAATGCACTTCATTCGCTTCCTGGATACAAATCCTAGCCGGGGCAAATAACATCAAAAATTATACAAATGTTTCTTCTAATAGCGGTCGCCCTTCGGCAGACAATGGCAAACCTCCGAGTCTTTTTCTTCGGCTTGAAGCTTCGGCCCTTTGAAGCTTCAAAATCGATTTTCTCAAAATTCTGACGTGCTACAGCAAAACGCCGAGACATGTGTACCAACCACTGTCGTACTGTGTTATTATTACTTCAATTATTACTGAATATTTATATCCAAAAGAAAGTCTTCATTATCCACTCCTTATAAAGCGGAAAAGAAGCAATATACATTTCGGAAGTTGTTAAGCAGTTCCACATGCAGCGATGGGGAACCTTCACTTTTTTCGATATTTAAACCTTCCTTACGCACACAGTTAAAAATGAAATAGAAATTGAAGAGAAAGTGTGTATATAAATTAAAAAAATTTCAGTTGAATTTTAACGAGAAACGATAACGAATACTTCCATTTAAATTCCACGCTTTCCTGCAGACGTAGTAATCGTACTTTATTTTCGAGTGCGACACCGTTGCGTAACGCCCGCTGACAATTCACAACGGGAGTGTGCTCGATAGAACGTCACAGTTGCGTGTCTCACGCGCACTAAATTCGAAACCGCTGTTTGTCACTGGATTCTAGGAAATGTTAAAAATTTAGTTATGGAGGTATTTGTATAGAAAAATAGTATTCAATGTATTTGTATAAAATTTAAAATTTATTTGTATAATATTTTTCAAATATTTACGAATATAAAAAATTTCGAATTAATCCCACGAACATAAAAATATTTTTTCTAATATATTTTGCGATGCATGGCAACATGGCACTTTTCAATGAATACAGCGCATGGCTTAAGCGAAATAAAAAACAGGTCGGTATCGTTAATGATGGTGATCTTCTTTTTGTTTGGCTTAGTAGTTTTTAAATAGTGATTTTATGATGAAGATTTATAAAAAAAAACTATTTGTGTAAAAGCTAGAGCAATAACGACTTATTAATCTGTTCAATATTAAGAAAATATAAAATAAATATAAAATATTTCACAGACACATAAAATATGTTTGGAATTCAATTTCCCAATTTATATTCCCACTACTCAAGGGCAAATCTTACCAAACCGAAAATTTTTTTCGAAATCGAAATCAAGAACGCCTATCTATTTGAATTCCAAAAAAGTGTATTCGGTATTGAAATACAGAACAGGCATATACATCCGCTGAGCGATAAGTTCTGCATTTCTAGACGGATGCGCTCCTTAAAGGGTTCCACAGTCTACAACTGATTCATATAGACCGCTAACTTCAAAAAATCCCACAGAAAGAAATTTGGAACGATTTTATCCGGCGATCTTGACGACCTGGAGAAGTTTAGCTTTCCATCGTTTCTTCTCACAAATTCTTATTACGCTGACTTTAAAAATGCCATTGATGAAAGTTGTGAAAATTATCCAATTTTCAAATAGGCTCGTTTATTTTGGGACACCCTTTTTAGATAAGCATGCACATATGTATGCACATATGATTTGGCGCTACCCAATTTTCCATTGTTTTTAATGCCAACGGCAGCCACAGCCAGTGGAATGTGTCACTTTAAAAGCCTTAAGTTATGCTTTCAATTCGGAGTAAAGTAGCTTCACGCGCTGAAATCACAGCTACGTACAATCTACTACTACAAGCTTTGCACTACAGTAGCTTTCATTTGCCGCAACTCAAACCCATCCTTAACACATTTTACGCTTTTCATTTTATTGAGATATATTTCGGTTAATGCGCTTGACTTGGTTGTTGTAATTTATGCTATACCTATGTGGCATGTGTGCGCGATTCCTTTGCACAACCATCCGCCCCATTCGCATTCCCTCACCCTCACTCTAAACACACAAACACACAAACAACAAACAATTTCGCTATTTCATCGCAAGTGTTGTTGCAGCTGTTGTGTTTTGTTGTTTTGTTAAATTTTGTGCTAGCAGCGACGCCTTTGAAATTCTTTCCACACACCTCCGTAGCGACGAAGGATGAGCTGAGTGAGTGTGTAGGTGTGCGCATGTGTGTGAATTGCCCAAGGCGTTTCCGTTGCATATAAATTTTTTTCACACACACACATCCAAAGATACACGCATACTCGCAAGCACACACATACCAACTTATTTGGAAGCGGAAGTGTGCTTGTCACACTTTTCTTTGCGCGACAAAATATAAACGGAAAGTAGATTAGCGCCAATGTTCAGTGTATGTGTGTGTGTGTGTGTGTGGCATATGTACATATGTATATTAAATGTGGTGTATATATTTTAACAAAATTTAATGTTTAAATTTTTAAGTGTTTGCGTGTCTTCATCGTGACTGTAATTGAAATGTATGATTTAACGTTATTATTTGTTCTGTATATTAAGGAACTGAAGTTTTCTTCTTTTTTTTTTTTTTAAAAATGTAGAACCATGCCACTAAAACAGCAGGGTGAAACTCTCCCACTGCTAAACAAGAAAAAAGTATTAGCTTAGCGTGTTAATGTTTTTTTTTGTAGCAAAATTTAGATATTTTTGAAACCGTACGCAGAATAATAACGCAACTTTATGAAATTTCAAAAAATTTCTGTGCAGCTACTTTTTTTCTTATAAACTGTAGTATGAAATGTTCCGCATAAAAAGCATGAAAAGTGTTTTAAAATGATCATTCTTTGATGTTTAAAAAATTAATTGGAAGTAAACCATAAATGGGCAAAGTACATAAAATATTTACTGCCTTACACACAGCAGTAATCAGTAAAATTTTACTGGTAATGAAATTTAATTTGTATTGCCAGTAAACCTTTACTGATTACTGAAAATAATTACAGTCAAAATATGTTTTTTGTAAAATGGTTTTTTGTAAAATGGTTAATTTAATTTGCTTGGATTATAAATCGGTCCACACATTGAAAAATCCTAGATGCTAATTTTGAAGTGCTTGCTTTTAAGAAAAGCTAATACCGAATAACAATTATAAAATGCATATTTCAAAGACAATTATCCTTTTTTTTTAATAAGTGATTGATTCTGTTGATTGGGTATTGACTTTTAACTACCAGTAACTATTTTCAGTAGGCAGCAAATATTTAACATTACGGAACGTAGGCAATATATGTACCTACATTTGTCACCACGAGAATACAAGAATTGATGGATTCGACCTAAGATAACAGAGATATGGAGGATCACATCAAAGGACGCACGATCTTGGAAGAGAATCATTATTGATTCATTTAGTATCTAAAGATCGCAGTCCTCGAAAGGCGTTTTGGTGAGGGTATATTTGCTCCTTGAAATGATAACACCAGACTTCCAAAAATTGAAAAGTTTAAAATCAATTGAAGATGCGACTTAGAGTGGGAGGCTCTGTGAAAACTTTTTACACTGACGGTTCAAAGACCAAAAATGGATCAGGATCTGATCGGCATCTGGACGGCGATTTCAGCTGTTTTTTGCCTTAGGCTCAATGGCAACGATTTTCGAATCATAGATATTTATTATACTGACTTTTTTTTAGCTGACTGAATAATTGGCGAAAGGCGGCATGGATATCAAATAAGAGTCCGTTGCACTAAGCGCCTAGTTCGCACCTCTTTAAAACTTGACCAAGAAACTAAGTTGGGACGGATGATTTGGCTAATGACGGGCCTTTGGCGGATCGCATTGAACCGCAGCCGAGCATGAGAGAGGCGTTCAGATACATCAGGGATGCCATGAATAAAACGCATGAGAACAGATATATTGAGAATGTTAAAGTTCATTCTCTCTCCCTCGACAAGCTTCTAAAATTCGTCAACGAGATAAAAGGTTTGTCTAGGAAGAAAGATGCCCCATCCCCACAGTCCTCGCCAGTCTTTTACCCTATCCCTCATGCGCTTCATCATTCCCAGATCGTAAGTGTATTGGGCTACCATTCCAAACAGTTGACTGATAATGAAAGTTAAATTATTTAATTAGTATTTTACTGAAATTTCTTTTGGTAATTAGTAAACAAATATTTTACGGCAATTATTTTCAGTAACCAGTTAAAGTTTACTTGTAATGCAAACTAATTGTATTATCAGTAAAATATTATATTTAGCGCAGTTTTACTGGTACTGCAAAGTCCCTATCTATGAAGTAAACAAACATAGCCTTCATGCTGAGCTTGGCATTGAAAGTAAAAATTTGTCTAAAATGTCAGTAAAAATTGTGGAAAATCATCGATAAACTTCCTGAATAACTCCTAAATTAAGAAAGTTAGAAAATGTTGTTATAGTAAATTTTATAAGCTTTACATTTATAAAAAGAAGAAGCAAATCCGTCAACTAAGTTCACAGTGAATTATAATTAAGTGATTCGTCTTTTTTTAGATCACAAAAGTTTTAAATTTGCCTACATATCGAAGCTGTTCTACTTTTTTTATATTCTTTGTTTTTTGGAATCAAAGAAAAACAAAGCAGTACAATATTAAAACTTTATTCTGGGAAAGCTGTCAAAAATGATATACGACTACTACTGAGTTTTTTCAAACTCCTTGTCTACCAAACAGTTCATATAAAATCATTCAAAAAATTTTTAAGTCTCACCGTAAAAATTTTGTCGTAAAATATTTAATATAACCGGCGAGATCTCCGTCACCCAAAATAATGCCGCTTCCCAAATTCGAATGGTCAAATTTTGTACATACCTAAAAGTAAAGAAAATATAAAATTTCATTAATGAAATCTTATTTTTATAAAATATATTATATGTATATATAATAAAATTAAATCCTAAAAAGGATGGGAATTGTAATATCTAACCTTGATTTTGACGGATTGCATTGTCATATAGACTCAAAATAAGTCTAGCAAATTGAATATCATTAAATGTTAACTTCAGTTTACTATTTCATAAAACATAATATTTGAACTAAAACTTATTATCATTTATGTTTTTTAAAATATTTGTAATAACCGTATGAATGTTGACGTAAAACATCTCTGGACTCCTGTCAAAAGAAACTTGTATTATTATTGATGTTTGTCTTGAGTAAGATATAATCCGTATTTCCTCTTATTTTCTAAAATATCACCTTTACAGTTTGTAAGCGTTTTGACTAGCTTCTGTGAGTAAATAAATTTTAACCCTCATATGACCTTAGAAAAAAATTACATATCAACTCAATTACGATTTCAACAGAGGACCCCATAACAACCCTATGCTAAATCGAGATCAATAGATTTGAGCCTGTATTTTTTTTTTAACTTTATTAGAGTTGTTTCTTTTTGATCTTCTGTTTTTTTCGACAGGATTTCGGGGTAACACCATCTTCAGTGTCATTTTTCGTTAGTTACACTTCGTACGCGAGGTTTTTTTATGGTTTTTGATTCCGAATTCGAAGCCAGTTTTAAAACATACAAAATAGCGTACACAACATTGCAAAATTTTGTAATTTGTAGCAACATCCTAAGCTCATGAATGGTGTAAATTTACATACCGAATGGTTTTCATTTCAACTAAGCACATCATAAAGACGTTGAACTTTGCAGGAGTACTGGGAATATAAATTTCTTTGGGTATTCTTCCTTCTAATTTAATCGGTTCGGAAATGCTCATGTCGTATTCTGTAGCATACAAATAAATCTATGCTACCACCAATTTCTTCTTTTCCATTTCCCTACACACAGCTGTCACTCCCACTTGCTGTAATTGACAGCTCAATTTCACGATTAGGTTGATATGCTCTATTTTCCATTAATAAGTCAAGTATTTTGGATTTTCTATTAACACAAAACAAATACAAAAACAATCAAATTTAGATATACAACTAGTTAAGCAAAGTGTTTTGTAAAGTAAAATCATAATACATCATTTGTTAGACATGTCGGCAAGCAATGCCTCTTTTAAAGTGAGAAGCAAACTTCTAACGAAACACTATACATAGTACTTGTATTTTAAAATTTCAGCAAGAAAAGGATTGATATTTTAGTTATACACAAAACACTAATTTTTCACAGTTTCAAAGTGTTAATCTCTTGATTCTCTTTCTTTAAATTGCCTTATGGGTAGCAATCTACCCAAAGTATCGAATACGTCAATTTAAACAAAAAATGTGTTTTAGTGCATAAAAAAAATATATTATTGACTTTTTTGAAGTAAAATAATAGAAGATAAAAGTACCACAATAAGAAATTAAGAACAACATGTTACAAAGGAGTTACTTTGGGTAGAATTCTATACAAAGTTCATGTGAGGGTTAAATGTGCTTGGTAAGTTTGTTAAAGTTCCCCCAAAGTTATTACAATTGCTAAACAGCAAATGGATTATTTTATATAAAGCTCTTACCTCTCCCATTATTTGCTAGCGGGATAACATTTCGTTATTGATGTCTTATGTAGATATACTAACGCTGGCTAATGCCATAACGCCAACAATATTATAAAAAATTGCCAGCATCCATATCTTTGTTTTCCTTTTAAAGGAGAGTTTGGATTTGGTTCATGGCATCAACTCCAATAATTTTTTTCTTATATGTAGTGCATTACCGCAGTCGATTTTTAATTTGCTATCTTCAAATTACGCTTTTTTCCCCCTAAGAACGTATGAACCCAAATGAAGAATAGAGTTGACCTATTTTCATATATCATCAATTTTGGCTGGAAAGCATCTTTGATTGCTTCGAAGAGTTTCAAACCAGGTTAAGCTTTTACAAGTTAAAAGAAAAAATAATTTTCTGACAACGGCAGTGCGCCATGAATGGGAGTACTTTGATTACAAATTTTTGTTTTCAGTGCGCTTCAGTCTCAGTGCCATCTCCACTTTGCGTCTGCATCCTTACCACCACATGTTTGGGAGATCACGCGGTACGCTTGCTCTGAGCACAGCCCAGCTCGTCGCACCGTGGATTTGTGAGATTTCCGTCACATGCCACCAGAACCATACAAAAAAAAAATCGTACCTCCTCTTTGTTCAAGAGGGACACCATATTCCCAACCCGTCATTTCCTCTCATCCACCGACTGTACGTTGCGTCACCACCATGCGGAGTCCGCTGCTGTCAATGGTCTTGTTTGGCTGGCGGTTGTCTTCCCTCCCAACCTTCGTCGACTGTTGCCTGAAGTTTCTAGTCAATCTCAAAACGCATCCACGATACCTTTTAGGGCAATCTGTTATACTCCCGGCCATTAAGCCATTCACTGTACGTCTGTACTGCATCTGGAGTTAATCGTCACTATTATGTTTTCAAATTAGCAAATAATTTGTATTTATTAAAAAATCGCCTACTACACCTTATTCTTACACATCTACTTGTACAAAAATCATTAAATTACAAAATATACATTTACTGTTGGCTACGAAGGACTTCTCGCGCCGTACATAAGATGAAGTCTCACGAGCGGAGTCACAAAACAGCCAATCGGTACGCTAGGCAAATAGTTTCATGCTTAGCGGGGTTCACAATATACTATATTGAAATGGCAGAGTCTTAACGCAGGCTCTGAAACGTCCAGCCAGCCCAATTGGGTTCAGCTGTCTTGAAAGTAGAATCACATGCCATACTTATGTTTGCGTCAAAACTTATAAATCGATCGGCATTGCTGGATGTGTGCGGCTTGAAACAAAAAAACTACTTCTCTCTCTAACAAGCTGTCATTCAAGCAAAACCCCGAAGCGATCCACTTTTGACAGATGTGCATCACAAGTTTCAACTGATCTGGAGACATTCGGAGACTGAGTGGTAGAGTTGCATTGATTCTGCCCAAATTCATTTTAGATTAGGGTGACCGCAAGATTCTTTTAATCTAGAGTGCCTCTTTAGGTGAATAAGTTCAAATAAATTAATAAATAGAACAAATGTGTTAGGAAAATGTACAAAATCCGATTTTGGCTGTCGACGTCAGACCACGTCAAGGACGAAAAGTTCTATGACCAAAAAACCCTCACCTCGAACTAAGAGGGGAATTGGTCTACTGTCAACTATACCTTCTTACCATACGTATCGGGGTGTGAAGATTTTTTTCTGGGTAAATTTTATTCTTTCCCGATACCGAAATCTATTCAACTATGCGGCCGAATATTTTGCAGAGTTTCATTTCGAAAGTTCCAAATATTACGAATTGGTACCAGTTTTACTGTTTTTAAGCGGGAATGAATATCTAGTGCGACTATTGTCAAATTATATATGACAACCAAGATGACCAACACCATTAAAAATTGGCAAATCGTTTATCACCACTTTAAATAAAATGTTGAAATATTCAAATTGATTAAATAGGCGACAAAGAAATCATTTAATAATAATAGAAATAACAATTTGGCGCTTCCATCTTGATGGTGATTGACGAATTTCTCCAACAATTTGTAGTGTGCGCACTGAAGTTGTTACACTCGTTGAGGGACCTACGTCGAGTCCGAGTTGTCAAATACTCTTTGTTAGAATTTGTTTACATCCCAGAAATAAACTCGGAGGTTTACCATTGCCTGGCGATGGGTGACCGCCATTAGAAACAAAACTTTCTATAATTTCGAGACTATTTTCCCGCGCCAGGATTCAATCCTGGGACAACAAATAAACCGTTAGGGCTGAATCAAAGTTTTCGATCAAGCAAAAAAAAAATTGTTTTTTTAGTATTTTCCGTCCGTCCTATCCATACCGTATCAGTAGCGTTAGCTTGCGTGAGATTTGAATACAACAATAAAATTAAAAAAATATCGAAGCTATCAAAGCACTCTACAAAAAGTGTTAGCGGTGAACAATCAAAACGGAAAAGGCACGAAAACTACAGACACTTATATGCATGCCTAGGTATCTATATATCTACATATGTATACATGTGTGAACCTATTTCCATAACTGAGAGAATAATAGGAAAACAAAAACAGTATAAAAACAAAAACAGATAAATTAGCCGAAAGCTAGATATTTGCGTGACTTTTGCTTTCGTAAACTCAAACACACATTTTAAATTAGTTGCAACAGCAATGGGTAGGGAAATTGTGAAGCATAACAATAGGCGTTAAGGCCTTTGGTAGGAGGTTGAGTCATGGAGCGTAGATTAATATACAACAAGTAACAATAAAAACATTTTCATTTTCGTTCAACTGACTGACAGATGACTGACAATGTCTGGCATGGCATAGCGTGGCTGGGTTTTCTGGTGCGCCTAGCTGAATAGGTACGCTAATAAATATGGCAAAGAAAGCAAAGAGATTTCAACAAATATTATACATATGTATTGTGTATTTAATTGTTTGGCATTAAGCCGCTTAAAATTCACATACACCAAGTGGTGTGGAAAAACTTTTAGCCAGTAAAACAAAAATTTACATTAAAGAAAATTAATTTGAAAGGACAACAAACAACTACAAATTAAGTTAACGACATTTATCATTTCGCTCTTCTTTTACGCTTCTGTGCGCATAATTTATATTTTGAAACAAAAGTGAAATGGAAAACAAAAAACAAGACAGCTGTCATTTGTATTATTGTTGACACTGACAACGGATGTCGCGTCATTTTACTCTATTAACACGAACATGCTCTCTGTGTTAGGCGATAATAGATCCATTTTGGGTAAACACTTACAATCCTCTCATTCAGTTTCAGTTCATTTATTAAATTATTGTACGCCAAAAAAAATGTTTTCCTATCTAATTTGATATTTTCGAGTAGCCTTTAGCCATTAATTTTATGGAAATATATTGGGGTGATACATTTGTTACCATTTTCTTATATCCCTCTCCTTGTTGTTCTTGTTCGCCTTTGCTCCATTTGATTTGGAAATGATTTCAGATAAGCCACAAAGTTTTCATAATGGTATGCAATTACGCGATATTTGGTTGGTACGTTGACCGACTCACCCTCAGGCGATTGTGCGGCAATGATGAGAAATTAAAGCATACTTTCAGGTGCTATTTGATTTTATTTTCTAACTTTGGTTAGAAAAAGTTTTTCCTGCAAAAAGTTGAGTAATTTTGTTTAAATTTGCAGCATATTTTGGGTGTCTTAAACGAGGTGCACGTGGCCACACGTGGTAAAAAAAACTGAAGCTAAATTGACTCGCTGTGCTGATACACTGACCACACTCACCAACCTGACAGTTGTTAGATTCACTACGCCTACAATTATGAGCCAAAGAAGGGTTTCGGTCCTATATTGATGCGGCTACTAAGGACTCAACAATGATGTTATATTCTGGTCATAGTTTTAGGTGTAGTAAATTTTACCAGTGTATCGGCATAGGGTGGTTAGTTGGGTCAGATTAGAGTGGCTACTCGAGTATTCCTTTTGTAATGCCATACGGAGTCCTTGTGGTTTTTCACGCTCATCTGGAGTCAAACCATTTCGTTTGCGTAATGAACTTTGGCACTGCTGTTGTGTTAATTCTCGCTATCTCCCCAAATTTGTGTGGCGAAGGTTTTCCGCGCCTAATTAGGTGTCTTCTGCTGAGTTCTGGGCAGTCCTTTTTATTTGCAGCTGCGACAGTAGTCCAGCGCGTTTACTCCTAATCTCAAATCATGTGTCTGCAATTAGACCAGAAGTAGACGTATCGTGAGCCTCGCGGTTACTGCTTGTACGGCGATGTTACTGGCGCGAAGTTTGAAAGTGGCCTTTGGTATACCTACCCTGCGTACTGGGACAGGCGTGCCATTTTTTTCCAATTCGTCAGCCTTTTAGCATAACATCCCGTCACCCGACCTCGATGAAGTTCAAGTAGTACTACTAACCTTATTTGTAGAATATGGTCAGACCAATGCCTGTCCGCCGATAGGAATTTAAAAGTGCTCTGCATAATTCAGCAGGAGGGTGATCCTGCAATATGCGGCAACTACCACGGGATCAGCCTCCTTAACATTTCATACAAGGTTCTATCGAGCGTATTGTTCAATAGCAGTAATACACTCGGAAGTTCTCACACTGAAGTTAACCTCCAACGAACTGATTGAACTCTATCGACCAGATATTCACGTTACGCCAGATCTCGGAAATGACCAGTGAGAATATTATCGACTTTAAATCAGCTTTCGACGGAAGAAGTGGCCTATATGTCTCCATAACTGAATTTGGTATCGCAACAAAACCAATACGGCTATATAAAATGTTGCTGAGCAACACCACCAGCTCAATAAGAATTGGGATTGACCTATCCGAGGCGCTTGATACCAAACGAGATTTCAGACAATGTAACTCTCTACCAAGCTACTTTTTAAACATTAGTTATGCTGCAAAAGATAATTTGAGCTGCAGAATTAAAGAGGTCAGGCAACATGGCATGGCAGAAAATGCTCCAGCCCTGAAAGTATTTAGCGCGGTATCCGCTGGTGGGGAAAGAGGAAGGGGATAGCCTCCTCTACGTTGGAAAGACCAGGTGAACTAAGACTTGGCTTCACTTGGTGTCTCCAGTTAGCGCCAGTTAGCAAAGCAAGCGAACGAATGGTGAGCTTTATTAGAATCGGCCAAAAGCACCTAAGCGGTTATAGTGCCAGTTATTGATTGATGATGATTGCTGTCGAGAATTAATACAAGGTATTTGGCTCTACATAAGTTCGAATTGAAGGCTTGGACCGTAGAGTTTAGGGGAAGTACGGAGCCGTACCTTGTTCCCTTTGTAAAAGAAACTTCAGTTTCTGTAGGATAAGAAATTGTTAAATTTCATGAAAAAATAAACTAAATATAATGCTGGCTTATATTTATCCGAAATAGCATGTATAATTTCTACCGTTCTGACTGTTGTTGTCTTTTTTTTAAATACTTTCCTTACAACAGTTTAAAAAGTTATGTTGACTGAAATAAATTGGGCAAACACAAATAATACATGATTGTGATATGACTATTATCTTCATTTTATGAAAGATTTATTTCTCGTTACTAGTAGAAATAAACATTATCCAAGTATGAATTCGATATAAACAACATCAGAATTAATGTAATTATATAATGTCATTTGCATCTAATGAAACAGAAGTGCTTGAATCAGCGTATAAAGATGTTTTAAAAAAGAGTTCATTGGCAATTAATTTTTTGGCAGTTAAAAATTTTAGCAACATTTAAGAAGAAGGCTTGATGATCAGCTAGTTAAAATTAAACAACACGTTTTATTTTAGACGTTTTCCGTTGCTTAGGTTTTAAAATTTGTACGGCGCTACTTAAAATTATATATCAATTCGACAAGATCAGAACAAGGGATCTTGTTTAATGCATTTTTGAATTCTGGAACTTCTGTTCACTTCCACGGAAAAGGTGACAGAAAACACTTCTAGCTTTGCAACGAAAACATGCATCTATAGAATAGAACTCAAGCCGTATTTGGGTTGCCAACTCGATTAAAGAGCGTTCACAATTTTTTCAATTTATATCTTCTGTTTCGTCAATTATACACACTACCCTCATTCTTCTTTTAACTAATATATTCTTAGAAATTTGGGGTTGGAGATCGATTACACTGGGCGACAATTATATGGTAATTCCGAACTTTGTTAATATTTTTTCAAAGTACCCCAATTTATTAAGGAGTAAACCCCCCAAAGGATTTGTAAAAGTTAGATTATGTCTCAAGCTAAGTTGCTTTCGAAAAAATGCAAAAAAATTTTAAAATATATGAGTGAATAAAAAACTAAAATTCAATATAGATATGTGCAGGACAATTTAACCAATTAGCTCCCGCCATAAAGTTATCGTTTTGTTTCTTATTTCAAGAAACCCCATTAAAAGAATTTGAAAAGTCGTTAGAGGATGTTCTTCAAAATTATTCTTCGGAATAATGTATTACAATAATATTAATATAATATGTATTATTATAATAATGTTATAAAAACAACGTAAAAGTCCATAACAAGAAGATATGTCCCCGTGAACTATGCTAACAAATTTTGTATGCTCCTCTTAACATTATTCACATTATTAATACAATTAAACAGAGCTGTTATTAAAGTTTTAAAATAATTTGTAATTTTATTTCATGTACAGTTTGACTTTGTTCGCACACAGCTTTTGTCTGAGAACACCCCTAGCAAAATTTTGCAAATATTGTGGAATTATTTAATCTTTAACGACTATCCAAATATTTTTTACGGGTTTCTTAAAGTAAATGTGAAAATGACATATTAAGGTGTGACCCAAGAAGTTACAATATTCTACGAAAATATTTTCCATTAAATTTTACTGTATGTAACTTAACCTTTCATTTACTTCAGACATAGGTATAGCTTACCATTTTTACTTCACTTTTTCATAAACGACTTAGGCTTGGAGTTTACTTTTAGATGGATATGCTTTCAAAAAATGGGTTCTAGTCCCTTTGGGGACTCATAGTCGGTCGTATAGTGTTATTGTTTTCTTATTTCTTGAGTTCATACTTTACTTAATCATGAAAATAATATTTTAAGTAAAATACTCTAGAAAAAGAATGGTCAGCCTAGAAAGCTAGGCGATAGAAGTGAAACTTCATGGATCTCGATGGGCACTTGAAATGAAAATACCCACCCTATAACCGAGCCACGATAACAGAAGCCACTATTCATTATTTTGGAATTTTTAAGGGTGTTAGGTTAATGAAAAATGTTAGTTGATATTTGCGCCTCCACTTATAAAAAATCTATTCATTCACTTCCACACTTTCATGTTCAAGAAAAGATGCAATTGGTTTGTGGTATGAAAAATATGAAATGAAAACTCGCGATTGTAAATTATTTAAATATCTTTAGAAAATTGCATCTAATGTCGTGTTTGATCTGGTTGTTGAGTCTTTGGGATTATTATTCACTTTTAAATTAAATTTACTTTCAAAAAATAGTACAAGTGGTTGAGCTTCTTCCAAGGCAAAATTGACATTAAAATCACCGCTTAAAATCATTGGCATAGTGTGCAAATCTTCTCCTAATTCTGCTGCACCAGGGGGAGTATATGCCAATAATGCTCTATGTATGAATTTTATTATATCGTTAATTCTCTGGTTCGGAGTGATGTAGAGAACAATCATTGCCACACTCTGTCCGCTTTGCTACCCCTCTCTCGTTTTTCCCTACTCCGAATCAGTCGCGTTTTCGTTTCTCTTCCATGTCTCCTTCCTTCCGACTGCCCCAGCACGCGCGCCAACCCCTCCCTTTTCCTGTCGCTTTTTCGTTTCATTCGATATTGGAATTACAGCCCAACGAGCGCAAAGAAGTTTCACTTCAAAAAGCCACGAAGCTAAAATTAAAATTTCGAGGCTAGTAGCAAAAATAAAATATCAAATCTAAAATCGAATAGGCTAACATCGTCACACCGGTATTATAGCATACTTTTGGCAGCAGTTTTGTACACAAAACCAAATAAGTCAGATATTGCCTTGAGTGGTCTACTTTAATTGGATGAAGCATTTGGTTTTAATTTTCTTCAACTTTGCACCGCAAACTGACGTATTACGGTTTCGTAGCTTATTTTAATTCTTTTTTTTTTTTTTGATGTGCTTTTTCTTTGGTATTCGAATGGGTGATGTGCTCTTGGCGCTCAATGCTATTTTACCAATTATTTTGCTTTATGACTGAGTGTTTGGGTTATATGCGGCTCAAACTCAACGCTGGTATAGAAACTTTTTATTTTAAATACAAAAACAAAAACAAAAATGCCATTACAGACGCGCTCGCGCTCTCGCACATTTACAGAAATACTAAAAATATGTTATGTCTGTATTTTCAAATATAATCTATGTTACTGGCAGTAGTGGCATGTGCTCGATCTGGCCGCGAAAAACGTCTACGCGAAAATCACATTTGACATTGACAAATTAGTTGCCAACTGGGGAATGCAGGAAGTTGCCAGTTGCCAGTTGCCAACAAAATGAGCACGCGTGTCGGTGTGCGCGGGTGTGTGCGTTAGACGCATGTAACTAGTAGATACAATCGATTTATATGTAGTACTATGCGTATGTATGAAATCGTGCCGAAGTTTATTGCTGGCACGCCTCGCCCGTTTGCTGTGGCGTTCGCAACTTGCAAAACTTTGCAATAAATTCAAATGATACATATGTACATACTATATGTACTATATGTAGGATGTGCAAGTTTCTCGGCGAATGCAGCGACTGTATACGTTCTGGAATATGAAACCCATGCGCGTAAGTAGACTTTTATAAAATATTGGTTCTTATTGAAATATTTCCGCTAAGCTTCATAATAGTATATCAGTTTTTCTTTTCCACAAACACATAATATCATACAAATCTCCGGGCTTTCTCGCTGAACTGCAAGCGGCAACGGACATCCTAAGCCCTATGTTCTCTGCTATTTACAAAGCTTGTCTAGATATGGCTTATAGTCCTAAGGAGGCAGACCAATAAGCATCACGTCTTTCGCTCTCAAAATCTAGGAGAGAAAGCTGATATCAGAGACGATCGAAAAATTTCTATTATATGTTGGACTCGAGGGGCACTTAGTGACTTTATTTATCTCCTTCATGTCACGAGAAAGACTTATTCAGAAATAAGGGGAGTATCAATCACGAGATACACAACTAGAGGTACACCACGAGGTGGAGTTCTCTCATCTCTCAATGAACAGTCAGCTTCTACGCCTACATAACACAAGTTGCCAAGCCATAGCTTACGCGGACGACCTGGCTCTGCTGGTAGTTGGAAAGGACGCCCAGGTGCTAAGTGAATTACTTCACAATGTTTGAAAACATGCGATCTGAATGCCAACCCAGCAAAGACTACGATGGTTCTCTTCGCGAACAAGAACAAACTGTCCAAGTACCTAGTATCTAGTTCAGTCGTTGAACGGTTAAAGGCACACTGTCAGATGCGATTAAATACCTGGGTGTTATTCTGGACGGGCAGCTAACCTGGAAACGCAATGAGGAAGAAAGATCGAGGAAGGCTAAAACTCTGCCCTGCACGCCTGCAAATCTGCTATAGGCAAAAAGTGGGGTATCAAATCCAACATCACTCATTGGGTATACACAGCGATAGTACATCCTATTTTGTTCTACGGCGTCAAAGTATTGGGGACGTCGCTGGAAAAATTTATAATTAAATTTACCAAGATACAAAGGGGACCTTGTATGACAGTTACCGGAGCATTAACCTTATCGCCCACTAGAGGCCTAGACACCCCACTAAATTATTTGCCTGTAGATTTAGATGGAAAACTACAGGCAAGCTACCAACACCACGGTACTTTACATTGGCGGCTCTAAACTGGAAGGTAGAGTTGGAAGTGGGACTTATTTTCAGGATTTCTTGCTAAGGCCCAGCTTCCGGCTGCCTAATCACTGCAGCCTCTTTCAGGCCGAGCGAGAAACTGCGCGTTGGCTGCTTAATACGGTACTTAACCTGCAAGCAATAATTATCTTCTCCGATAGTCGCTCGATTAGAGCGAAATCTTGTCAAGGACTGTGGCCGAGTTCAGAAAACTTTTGAACGAGCTAGCAGCCAGATACCACCACGTGCGTATCAGGGGTCCTTGCCCACAGCGATATACCAAGTAACTGGGCAGCAGATGAACTGGCAAGAGCAGGTATACCGCTGTCTTCGTGTAGACTCTGGTTGAGGGTCAATGTCCTTGAGCTGGCAAACGTCAGATGGGACAATGAACCCAATTGTTGGGAGGCTCGTGGCAGCTGGTGACTGATTTAAAATAAATATTGTCACAGTTGTCGTAACGAGGAGGAGGTGGAAACCATTGAACACCACCTCTGCTGTTGCCCTGCTTAAGCAAGTGGAGGACAGAGATGGCTACATCGGTATTTCTTCGACTGTCGGCCGAATCTGGGATCAGCAGACGTAAACGATCCCCAGCGTTTCATAGAACATTCGAATTGGCATCTTTTTTAGGGGAACATACAGCACATACCACCCAAATGAGCCTCAGTGTGCCCTCAGCCTAAGCAATGGTTCGAGGGCAGCTGCTATAACCTAACCTACCCCTTTTCATTTCACTAGCTGTATCTCCGTTTTCTTACCTACTAGCAGGGATGGAAAATCAAATTTTTACATTGTTTCTAATTTTACAAAAATAGTGTGTTCAAAAGAAGACAAATGTACCTAAAACATTGAGATATATTTATATATATTTATAAAATATTATAATAAGTTTTTTGACATATATGTAATTAGAAACATATGTATCTAAATAATTACATTAATGAAAAAGAAAGGACGCGAATATAGGCATGCAAACATCGTAAAGTAAAACATCGATTTTGTTTTGAAAAAATATAGATGCCAAAACATCAACATCAACAAATATCGTCAATAAAAACTCATAGCGTGAAAGAAAATCGTAGTCCCGGACACATAAATTCCGGCAGCTAATTTCCCGAGCAATCTTTACTTCTATAAATAAGAGAAATCCAAGGATTTTGAAGCCCTTCTCATTTCCAAGGTACTTTCCATGTCAAACGGTTTCGCTACTGCGTGATAGTTGCTCCTGCTTTAGAAAAAAGTCATTCTCTTGGAACAGAAGCCTGCGCGATGGATAAATAATTAGAAGCTATGTTTATGCAGTCCGGAAACAGCAGCAGCTGTTCCAAAATTCATTTGTACTTCAGCCTCCATTGCTTTGAGAGTCGAGTAAGCTGTTAAGATTTTTTATTATGGTGATCTAAGTTGGTATGATATGCCCAAATAGAAAAAAGATCTTATAAAACCATATCAATTAAAAACCTTTTTTTCTTTTAACCAAGGTATCTTTTAAAGTAGCAATTTCAATATTGGTTCTAATGTAGATGCTAGCATCGTAATATAATTAAAGGTTTGGATTAAATTTTGAGGAAAATCGACATAAAAAATATCAATGTATGCGTATACGCTGTTTATAAATTCGAAACATCGATGTATCATTCGCGTTCTTACGTAAATATTATTTAAAAACTTTTAACAAATATTACCACAATAAACTCTAATTTAAGATCGAAAAATTCAAAAATCCCTTTTTTGAAGTTTGCATACTTAGAAAATTGAAACAGCGAAGAAATGAAGAAACCCAGGATAACTACTCGCCAGACTCATCGGTGCTCTCCACATTGGCATATTTAAACAAAAAAGCAGGGGAAAATCACAATCATAAATGAGAAACGCTCAATATCAAAACAGACGCATCTAAAAATGTCTATATAGTGGCCGACTGTGTAACGTGTACGCGCTTCATTCGGTACATCCTGGGTTCAAATCCAGGCAGGGGCAAGTAGCAACAAAAATTAAAGAAAAAGTTTTTTGTAATAGTGGTCGCTCCTAAGCAGGCAATGGAAAACCTCCACGCTCACTGGAGGCAGCATTTAATCAAGTAAAATTGATATCAAACTTAGCTAAGCGGGGAAAAAGGAGGAGCGTGTAAACTTGATGCCGGAGAACAAGCGCAGTGTGAAGGTAGAAGGGCAGTAGAATACTTTGCTCAGAAATTATGTGTCGAAATTACTTGGCAGTTAGGCAATGGCAAACATCCGAGAGAGTTTCTGCCATGAAAAAATTCCTCACAAAAATCATTCGCCGTTTGTAGTCGGCATCATCAAGATGCATACCACAAATTGTACGAGAAGTTCGGCCAAACATCAAGCTATAATGTAAGCTCCAAATTATTTTATTATAATACTTTTTTTTACTCAGAGTGCTAACCTTAAAAAGTTTTATTTTTGAAATTACAAAAAAAACTTCTTTCAAAATTTCATTATATTTTACGCAAAGTTTCAATTTTGGTGAGCGTATATTTTTTGAGAAAATTCATGGTGTTCCAGGCATGAATTCTGAATAATACAAAATTTAATTGGAAGATAAATAAAAAAAAAAAAAATTTTTACATATTTTTAGTTTGAGCTGAAAACCAGTACTTGATAAAAATGAAAATAACATTAAGGGAAGAAAAACTTGATTTTATTTTATTTATAAAAGTTTATCAAGCTACTGGCCGTGAGCTCAAATAAAAAATATTTATAAATTTTTTTAATAATATAAACTTTTGGTACCTTTCTAAAATTTTAAGTTAAGGACTTTTTCTTGTGGAATATATAGTTTTCGAGATAAAAATTATTTAAAAAGGGATTTCTTTCATATTTTAAAATTTTTGTATCTCTGCGAATATCTTGCAAAAAAAAATGCACAATTGGTTAGCACAGTTATTTACCACCCCAACTACTACAAAACTACAAAGTTTAAATTTAAGAAAAATCTGTGAGCCAAAACTTATTTTTTCTTTGGAACTGCTCATAAACAAGATGACTTGTTCTAACTTCGCTTTGCGCGGTGATAGTATTTTCTTCTGTTTACATTTCTACTTTCTATTTACGTTCGAATTGGAAAATTCGCGATTTCTTCTTTTGTTTGAGATGCAACCTGTTCTGTTTTGCTGAGGTATTGAATTTTTTCAAGCTTTGTATTATAGTTTTGATATAAGTAAATAAATATTTTTTTTAATTTTCTAAATTACTCTCTAAACTTTGAAAGTCATTAAAAAAACTAAAGTCGAATTATAATTTTTTTAAGTTCTAAGCAAGAAAAGAAAGAATAGTCGACTACCAGCTTACCACAAAAGCTAGATTTTCAATTAATTTTCTGCTAAAATATCTACATTCAATTAAAATTATCTTAAATTCATCTTTTAAGGCAGCAATTTATTCAAAAGCGAGTTAAGCTGTTATTCCATATTGCCACAGATAAGAAACTGTCACAAGAAGCTAAGGAGATATTAAGTTGCTAAAAAGCAAACTACGCGCACTTGACAGCAGAGTTAAAAACTTTGTGAAAATTGAGGTGCGAGCACAAAAATATTACATACAGCTTAAAGCTGCCAAAATTTCTAAAATACAGAAAGTATTGGCGAAAGGCAAGGTACAAGGGTATATGCGCCCATTTAAGTAGAATGTCACAACCGCCCACAGAAGTCAACAAAAATGCATTATTGAAATATATTAATAAAATACCCACTGACACTGATAGACAAGAAGATTTTTATATCACGCATAGATTGGAAAAGTTTCGATATCCAACAAAAAACACAGCTCTAGTTGTAAGTAGCAAACGAAAAAATATCGCACACGAAAGTTAAGCGAGTGAAAATCGAAGATACACTACGCGCCTCACTGCCAGAGTGCCAGAGTATCAAATGGTTTGTGGTGCGGCAAACAGGAAATGAACGCGTCTTCATTGTGTCCACCAACAGACTGTGTGGCAAACTAGCTGAAAGTGAATTGAAAACTAGCGAGTAGAACTGAAAAAAATATATATACTCGTATTTATAAAAAAGTCAACCAGCACAGCAGTGAGCTTTGTAAAAAAAAAAAAAACTTTGTTTATAGTGTGACAGCAACTGTTAACCGCATACCACAGATGCCACTTACCCACTTGCCACATGCCAACGCACACCAACGTACTTAATGCGAGACAAGAGGCTGCGTGGCAGTGCAATTATGTGGTTGTAGCTGTTACTCGTCCTTACATATACATACATAGATAGATATATAGATACTTATAGTAAGTAACTTTTTGCGCTCACTACAGGCAGCATTTAATCGAGTAAAATTGATATCAAACTGAGCTAAGCGGGGGGAAAAAGCAGCATGGAAACTCGATGCGGGAGAACGAGTGTAGCGTGAAGGTAGAAGGGCAGTAGAATATTTTACTCAAAACCTATGCTTCGAAACTCCTTGACACTTACAAAACAATCAAAAAATGTTTTAAATTAATAGACAAAAATTTGTGGTAGTACAGTTATTCAAAACTTAGCTGGATGCAGATTTACTCCTGCCCAATGAGTTCAATATACGTATGAATAGTTGCTTCAAATAACGTTATCAGCGACAATATTTTAATATCCTTTTATTCCTCTGCGAAAATTCCCGTTTAACCCTTAAATGCATACTGTTGTAAAACTGCAACATTCCCTTAAATTGAATGTTGCAAGCAAATCACAAACTGCTGAGTGTATTTTAAAATTTGGCAGCTTTTCTTTTTTGATTCATTGATGTTTTCTGATGAACATGTCACCGTCGTATGGGTAGAGTGTATCTTATAGACAGTTTCATTACTAGATATCGCATTAGCATGATGAGAAGCCGGAAATAGTATCTTCGCATTTTTTACCATCGAATTCTTATGCCAGTTATAAACTTGTGGCTTATTTATAAAGACCTGAATGATGTAGGTAAGCTAAATTTATGACAATATAGACAGGATCTAGCTTGTTGCGAGTTTTCATGTCACCTATAAAAAAAAATTTATTATAACTGCATATATTAACAAGTTAAATGCAATACTGCCATGTGGATATTAAGTGCCAGAGCTTTATTTAATTCAAATCATTTAATTTTGTAGAAAGGTACACCTGTTTCTGAGTTCAGTGCAGACTCAAAAAATTAAAATTAGTATGTCCTGCTTTCGACTATGGAAGTATCGACGTAGGAGTTTAGGTTTAGGAAATCTGACGCGAAATTGTTTTCTACATTTAAAGACCACAGAATATCTCCTTTACTATTGTGAATAATTATAAGTGAAAAATTTTGCCGAATTCCAATTTTAATCCCCTTGCATTTCTAAACAAAATCTACTCAAAAAAATACTCTATAATATACTTAGCTAACAATTGAAGAATAATTCAAGTTTTTTTTAGCAGTCACAAACATTTTAAATTTCAGTAAGTACAGTGTGGCGTACAACAACCAAAAATTCAATATGCTCAAATAAGATTACTGAAATGACCATGGCCATTACAAAATAGCTTGGCTTCCTTCCATTTCTTCTTTTTCATCTTTTTTTTTTTGTACCATTTTTTATCCATCCTGCTTTTATTTACCGATTACCGTCTTAGCAGCTTTTATTTATTATTATTATATTTTTTGTCAGCCCTCCCAAAAGCGTTTTCAAATTTCCTTAGCCGCAAATTTGAGCTAATCAGCATTTTTGCTGCATGCCTTTTCCCCTAGTTGATTTTTTTTATTTTGCTTTCATTTCATTCTTTCCATTTGACCATTTTTTGGGGTTTCCTTTGCGGCATTGGGATTTTGGCTACTTTGCAGGCGCTTAAAATTCGAATGAATTCTCTTTTAGACCACTCACATATTTTTATCGCTTTGCCGCTAAAACCACCACTAAATCGTTGCCATGTCGAACTACCAATCTCAATTGACCTTCGCTTCGTCGGTGTGATTGTATGGCATTCTGTTTTCAAGGTCTTTGCGCTGGTTTTCGATAATAAATGAAATACTCGTATTCTGTGCTGTATTGCTGGTGGACGGGAATTATGCAAAATGAAAAAAAAAGGATTTGAATAAAAATATAATCATTTCATTCAAATTCGATTCATGCCATAAGACAAGGTCTATTTATGCATCTGAAATAATTACTTAAGCTTTTGATTTCTCTGTAATAATTTCCTGTGAGAGCGTAGAGTTTTAGTTTTAGCTTCAATTTTATTTTAATTTTAACTTTAATTTTAATTTTAATTTTAATTTTAATTTTAATTTTAATTTTAATTTTAATTTTAATTTTAATTTTAATTTTAATTTTAATTTTAATTTTAATTTTAATTTTAATTTTAATTTTAATTTTAATTTTAATTTTAATTTTAATTTTAATTTTAATTTTAATTTTTAATTTTAATTTTAATTTTAATTTTAATTTTAATTTTAATTTTAATTTTAATTTTAATTTTTAATTTTAATTTTAATTTTAATTTTAATTTTAATTTTAATTTTAATTTTAGTTTTAATTTTAATTTTAATTTTAATTTTTATTTTTATTTTAATTTTAATTTTAAATTTAATTTTGATTTTAATTTTAATTCTTAATTTTTAATTTTAATTTTTAATTCTTAATTTTTAATTTTTAATTTTTAATTTTTAATTTTTGTTGTGATTATTTATGATTTTAAAGATAATGTATACATATGTGTGTATGTATTCATATACCAAAAAGTTCAGCGTTCGTGCTCTGAAAATGACTAAGTTTTGCGAAAGCGTTTTCACAGTTATTTACATTCGTATATTTCCACCTAATTTTTTTCCGTGCTTAGTCAGCCAGCCCAGTCGCTCATTACGCTTTTCATGACATAAAAATTCATAATTTATCTTCATTCTTAAACGAACTGCATTAAGCAAATTCATTTTATGTTTAATGTTAATAAACCTGCTTTCAAATTGCATTTGCTTTGACGTGCGACCGAAACCATTTTGCGTTCATTTTTCATTACTGCTTTAGAATTGTATAGGAAATAAAATATAAAGAAAAAAAAAATACACCATAAAAAGGACAAAACTGTGGTGGGTAGAGCCGAGGTAAATCAAGTATTAAAAGGAGCTTTTATAAATCCGAAATATTTACTGTTACAGACCAAAAATACGAAATGTCTGCGGAGAGAGTGGAGGCGGGCGGTGCGTACGCAGACACGTTGTGTGAGTATTTTTTGTTTAACCATTGTTCTTACTGAAATGTTTTCTACATTATACCGGGGCACCACGCTACATCTATTCTAAAATTCTGTTTGCTTGCTTAAATTTAATAAAGCTTATAATAAATGGAATTTGTGAATGAATAAAACTGTTTGATGTGCTTTTTTCTTCTTCTGCATTTCGCTGATCGGCTTTTGTGTATTAAATACACTCAGAGTATTTCGGTAACATATTTGAATGAAACTATATATGCACATATATATAGGATAATACAAAGAGCTTTAGTATATTTTTGTAGAATATTTTTGCCAGACAAAATGAAGTTTGGATCTGGATCCGATTTGCGTAGTATATACTTTGCTTTTACGTTAATAATTTGAGAAACTAATTTTTGCGCCCAACTATATGCAAAATACTTTTTTTTTATTATCTATACTCCCTGAATTAGCACAAATTTTGAAGCCAATTTTGAACGCCAACGAGCTGACTTGCGAAAACAGGAGATAAAAAAGAAATTTGCAGCGATTAAAATTTCACGCATGAATTGCCTGCATCTCTGCCATGAAGACGTAACGACTGTTGGCAGCAAATGAATAACCGCTAAGTAAATTAAAATGCAAATTCCACCCCTTTTGCGCACAATGTCTAAGACAAACAAAATATTGAGGTTACAGATAGAATAAGCTTAGACCAATTAAAAATGAAAATTTTGCGAAAGAGACTCTACTGAATGACGAGATTTATTTTTTTAATATCTCTTTTTTTCTTCTTCTGGCCCGGCAGTAAACATTTTAATTTAATTTCCTTAGCTGTCACTGCTGCTGCTGTTTTTTTTTTCAGCTGGTGGCTGCCTAATCCAGTATGCTGCGCTCTCAAAGCCAATGCAACGCTACAGTGCACGTTTACAAAGCGAAACGCCTCTAAATAGGCAACATAAATAAGTAGCAGCATAATTCGGCAAAAAATTGTATCATTGCTAAGCTCCAGCATAGTCGTTTCGGTAGGCAAATTGTAGCGGTGTTTTCAGTTGGGCCATTTTAGGCAAGGATATTTTTGTTACTTTGTTACTTACTCGAAGCCATGGTAGGGTACTGCTTTTATTTACCAGTATATGTACATGTATATAGTTCCCAAAAGTACAACCGCAAGCGCATAAAAGTCAAGAGATGAGGTGAGAAAATATAAGAGTGAAAAAGAAAATTTAAGCAAAAGGACAGCCCAAAATTAATTTAACAGTATTTGATGGTGTTTAAAATAAGACGCAAATATTTAAGCACTTAAATCCGTACATTTTCAAGGCATAAAATGTATTTTATATTATTTGCAAAACAAGTAAACGTACAAAAAATGTAAAGAGAAAAAAGCCCAAAAAACATGAAAGCGTGAGAAGGTAGAATGGAAAAAATCATACAACTTACATTATGACGCAGTAACATTAATATATAGTAATTAATTAAATGAGATAAACTCAAACCTACTAATATTCAATTGAACTAAATTTCAAGGTCGAAACGAACAAAAATATGTTAAACAACATTTTAGATACATACATCTGTATATTAGGGCGCCTTTACTTTAAAGAAAGAAATAAAAACCATAATAAGAAAAAATATGAAATATTTATATAACGTCATAGCGTCACTGTTTTTATTTTGAAGCTTTGGGGCATTTGTAAATAATAAAAACAGCTTGTCCAGGGCAAACTTATTAATATACTTATGTTTTCTTTATTAGGTGCTGACTTAATTTGTTCATTTTATATTGATTACTCTGTGAACTTAAGCAGCAATTTCGTAATTTGAACATCCTGAGCGTAGTATAAAACACCCCATACAACATATTCAATCAGAAAATTATCTCACCTCTGTTGTGATAATTAAAGTGCCTTAAATTATGCGGCAGACTTAATTTTTTGAATGAAAAAATGAAAAAAATAAATAGAATTGCTCTTTGATATGTTTTATAATATTTTATAAAGCATGCTTTTGGCATAGTAATTATTAAAAGAGATATGAGATGACTTGTGGGATTGCGTAAGAATTCGGCTGTAACTACCCCGTGCTGATGATCTAACAAAATTTATCAGCCTAACAGCCTAAAACTATGCGGCAAAACTGGTATTTGGCCCCCTAATGGTGACGACAGTCATTGTAGTTTTTATGTCCTACTGAGTATGTGACAACGACTTTCTGTTCTGTTTTAAGCGCAACAAACATGACAACTGTCAGGCTGATAAGTTTTGTTAGGTTATCAGCATAGGGTGGTAAGTTTAGAAAGTCTGCATAAAATTATAAACAAATTCTGAGTTATTTAAGTTTTCTTAAACCTATCTTCCAATAAAAACAACAAACAGCATAAACAATCTTATTATTAAGATTCTAGACCTGTCACCCTCCGCTAGGAAAGATAATACATCGAATCTCGAACAGATAACTCTATGGAAAGACCCACATAATAAAGGGAAGGACCAAATATTTAGGCTTCATATTTGAAACTAAATTAGGGTCCGAATATTGTACAAAGAGTGTGCAAAGCAATATTATTCTCCTGCAACACTGTTCTCCAATTGACCTGGAAAAGGTAGGGGATGGAATTCGAAATAAAAAACTGGCTCCCAGTTCTCTACCACGGCACAGGTCGAGAGCGGTGCGGCTATTCGACTGAAGACTCGAAACAACTGGTCAAACATTAGTTATGGTCAAGGCATAATACTTACGACCACAGCATAATACTTCGGACCTTCCTAGGCTGATGAACTATGCACTACAAACCTGCACTCCCACTACAGCATTAACAACCCCCAACCCTCAAGGGAAGAGTTGAAATGGGACGCTGTAAGAGAGGGTGAGTTCATCCACAGATAACTCAAAGCTAAAGGTTAGGGTTGATGGTAGCGTGTACGTCGAATATCTGGGAATTTACGCTAGCTTCCGTCCTCCGGACTACGGTAGAGTTTTGCGGTTGGAACTGATGGCAATTGACAAGGCCACAAAACTGGTTATGTTTGATACGATATCCAAGGTTGATATCTACCTTTTCGTTGATAGCCAAGCGGCAATAAAATCAATCCAAAAACAGTCGGCAAACTCCAGGATAGCCATTGACATGGCTGAGTTATTTAACCCAAAATGGCGGAATGAGAACAATTGGCTATTGTGGACGGCAGTAAAAACTAAACGCACCGGCGTATTATTGAATCTGTATCTTTTATAAACACTCCTATCGTTTAGATATACAACTGCATAATTTCTGTAGAATTTGTCAAGATGAAGAAGCTGATGAAGCGATTCTGTATCTTCTGTACCAGCGCCCTGCTCTATCGACACGCAGATTTTCCACTTTAGTTATATAATTCTTCCATAGGTCGGAGAACCTTAGATGCATGGATCCTCTAAAATTTTTGTAAAATCAAAATGGTTTAAGAGAGAATTGCGAATTTTTTGGCGATCATACGTCATCACAACGTACCTAGAACCTAAGTGTGTCTGTGAAGGCAACCGCAATAACCCAAATTAATATAAGATCCCACTGAAAAATTATTTATATACTTTTTGCAAATCTTCTCAACTTTAACTTTCTTTTAGAGAGGTAATTTTTTCCCCTGTCTTAAAATGCAACGTATTTTAAAATTCCGATGAAAAAACCAAACTGATTTGTTATATATGCGGATATATGCACCCCTAAATTTAAATGCTTAGATCATCCAAACGCTTTTAATAGAATTTCAGTATAAGAAGCAGGTATTTTTTCATTCGCACAAAACCAAGATTACAAAGGGAGTGAATACTTTCACCATACCAAAATAAATTTGACATTCGTTGACGAAAAGAACGCAGATTACAACAAAATTGCATACCTTCATCGATTTTAAATATAATTTAATTAATAAAAATAATAAGTTTGAATTCGAAAGAGAATTGGAAAGCATAACAAATTAGTTCGACGAATTCGCACACAGCTTTAATTTAAAACTCGAAAGACCAAAAGAACAAATTTGGAAACATGTATTATATACATATGTACATACATACCTATCAATCACGCACACACATACATATCTGTCAGTAAACATCACCGTGGAAAATGAAATGGTACTTAAATTTGGAAAATGACACAACCGGACCAAAAAGGAATAGAGAGAGCTTTAATTAATTAAAATTGTTTTAATATGTCACACTGTTATAAGCGTTATATGTATGTATGAGAAAAACCCAATTTATCGATAACTGATGCGATTTCATTTCATTCAATCATTTGTTTTTTTATTTGTTGGAAAAATCGACTGAAAAAACCTTCAGTCCTATGACCAAAGAACGTAGATTACAAAGAATTTACATCACTCCCACCTTTCCTCTAACAGAAAATCTTGTCCAATTTCACCACCCCAGAAATACTTTCACTTTTGCTTATTTACATTTTCGCTGACTTTAATTTTAAAGAGTATTCATGAAAAATTTAAATGCCAAAAAAGGTTCATAAAATCATTATGATATATTGTACTCTGTTTCAAAAAAGGGCACTCGAAATTTATAACAGTCTGGAACGGAGATGGTGTTGGAGGATATTGTAAGGAATACAACAATTACTTAAATTATGATATAAAATATTTTCTACCAATATTTCTAATTTTCTATATAGGTTTAACTTTTGACCAACTAGAGTTCATATTTAAAAATGTAGCCATTTTTTGTTACAACTTGGCTCAAAAACTGATGAAAGGATTTCATTTAAATGTGGACGCTTTATTTCTTATGGACCGAATATAAGCTATATTTTAGTCCGATAGGTGGCGCATGAGTCGAGATATTCGAAAAATATGTATTTATTATCCGTGTTTGATAAAATTAGAAACGTATAATGAGATTACGACAAGATATATTTCTGTGCAAAATGGATTCGCTAGGTGGCGCTGGAATCGAGTTATTCAAAAAATCAGTACACATAGTTCGATATTGTTGATTTTTGAAATATAGACTACAGGGGCGACCTTGAAATGCTTTTCCGGTTGTGAGGAGCAATTTCAGCAGCCAGCATCTCGCGGATCAAGAATACCTTAGGGCGCGCGAGTTTCCCTACGCGCACTTTAATTGCAGCATCATACTGCATATGCGCTGTATTATTTTACGCTCGACATTTCTCTCGAGAACGGCTATACGCGAGGTTGTATCGAGAGCCCGATTTATCGATTGCTCGAATATCGAAACACTTAAGGATGTGTGAGTAGAAGTCGAAAGCTTTCCGAGTACCTACAAGACAACAGATGTGTATGTTATAAAAAATCCGTAAGTTTGAGATACATGGTCATAGTCAAAGCACAGTTGACTCTTATCTTCGTTCGACAGACTTCTTATTGGAACTTATGTCGAAAGATGCCTAATAACTTTTAAGCTCTCTTTACCAGAACTCCGCCTGCGGAACATTGCTATAAAATGTATCAAATCTGATTTTTTAGCTTTAAAAATCTGCTGCAACTATTTACAAAAGTATTAAAGTATCTGCCCATTCCGGTGTAAGTGAGCTACTTACCTTTTTCAGCTCAGGTATGTTAAGATTTTTAATTTGAGTGTACTTCAAATACAATTATGACAAAGACGTTATTATTGTCTTTAGAAGTCATAAATTAGTTCAACTTAATTAATACTATTATAGGTGTGCGTCTAAAGAACGAAGAAGACAAATAAAATGTGTTGATTGAAAATAAAATACACATACATGCATACACAAAAAAATTATTGTAGTTGCGCGAACTAATCAATGAGTAAATAATTTGATTTTCAAATGAAAATCTTTGGAAGATAGATGATGCGGAAAAGTAGTTGAACAAAGGACGTCTGGTTACAGATTTCTTTGTTAGTTGCAGAGAAACTTTGTAAAACAAGTAGATTATTGCCAGCATTTTAATAACGAGTTGAAATTTCATGATTTAAGCAACAAGAAACAAAAATATAATTTAAAAATGTATACAACAAAAAATATTTTTGGTTTTTAGCATAAAAAATTACAACTGGTTTATATTTGCATATATTTAAAACTTTTGTGCGACTACTTGCAGGCTTAGTCAAATTCTAAACTTATCGCCGCAACTACAGCTATGGCATATAAATATGTTTGTATGAGTGTGTGTAGTTATAAACTTTTGCACTGACCCTGTCGGAAAAAAGTGGACAGTGTAAACAACTTTTTCTATTTTAGAATTAGTTGGTAGTCAACTGCTTTGAAACAAATGCAGGTTAAATTAATTATGTTGATCAAATTTGCAGCAAGTATGTAGTTATGTTTATTATTATAGTTTTTGTGTGGTAAAATATATTTTCAAAAATTATATGTACATTTTTTATAAAAATATAATTATTATTTTGCAGATAAATACTAGTTTTATATATTTAAAATATGCTGAGTATTTGAATATATGGTTTTTTTTTAAGTTTATTATTTTAGTTAATTTTTATGAGTTCAAGACCATTTTTAATAGGAAACATTAGGGAAAGAAACAATGTTAGAAGTTATAGCTATTTAAGTTTTAGCTATATTTAAAATACTTTTAATTTTTTTTTTCAAATAGGCCGAAAAATATTTTATATGTATGAAATTAAGAACTAATACATAAATTTAAAAAATGTGTTTGAGCCTATACCTTATTTTTTTTTTCGAAATTTTTTGCCTGCAAAGTAGTGTAATTGAACTGGAAATCGACACTGGCCATACTTTCGAGAATTGATGCTCGAAATAGTGGAGTAATTATATTTAATTTGTATACTGAATTTAAATTAAACATATTTTTGTTTAAACGAAAAAGTATAAATTTTAAAATTACCATAAAGTAGACTGTAGATTTGTTTCAATAATTGGGAACGGACAAGTTTTTAAGTAGTTGGAAATTAGACTAGTTTTAAAACATTAAAAAAAAATGGAGTTTAAAATAGTAATGAATAAAAACATTTTATTGCGGTAGGAAAACAAGAATTTTGGTGTTATTTCTGTTAAACAAGAAAAAATAACGAATTTTCACCGCTTGTATTGGTATAAAAATACTTTTTGAGATGCTTTCAAATTAATTCTATTTCCGACAGGGTATCTACTTATATTGGGATGTGTTAAAGAGAGAAACAGCAGATGTGTAGATTGCTACTGAGCGCATTTGACTTTAAATGAGTTTTTAGTGACCACTTGGGATTTGGATTATAAGTTTTCAAATCAAAGTTGCGCATCAAAAGAGTCCTTGTGGATAGGATTTAAAAGTCACAAAAGTTTGCTACTTTGACATAAAGGCCAATTAGAAATTTTGATTTTGGTGAGATGAATACATGAAAATGTCATGACAGGCCGGCTTATTCCAAAGTAATGAATGAACGAATGACAGATGGAATTGTTATTAAATTAAATGACAAAAATTTAAGAAGAAAACAAAGTGGAAAAATTAGTTTTACACAAGCAAATAAGTGTTGTATTTAATTTCGTCCGAAGCGCGCTGCTCGTTCGAAGTACTCGTACCCGCCGCATGCTTTTCGTAAATACAAAAGGGTCTATGCAATTTATTCTGTTGAACGAAAGTTTGCAGGTTATGTAGGCATCGAATTTTATATAAACGGCATCAGTTAGAAAAAGTCAAATATACCGCCAGTCTTCCGAATTTTTAAATTACATATTAACTTAACTGATATTATCCTCTAAACGGAGTTTAAAATATCTGCGTTATTTGGTATTAAAATATCTCAATTTTGGTCACTTTCAAAATTGTCACTATATGTATGTAATGTGGCGAGTTTACATTATGTTATATTTAATAAATCCAAATGCAGAATGGGTGCCAGCCAAGTTTGGTACTGTTTTTCTAAATAAAAAAGCCGATTCCCAAAAATTTTGCATTTTTCACATAAAATCTGGCCTATAAATAGCTTACAACCTAATTAAAAACTGGGGTATTTTTAAAAAAGAGAGTTGCCACATGTTTAAAAAGTTGCATTTAATTAAATAAAAAATGTTAATCACTCGTTCCAATATGACAATGAGAGAGATTTGGATAAAAAATTCTAAAAGCTGGGTTACCATACAGTATAGTTGCCACCTGTTTATAAAGCTAACTTCAATTATATTAACGAGCAAAATTAAATGTTGCCACATAGGCTTCATACAATTTTAGCTTAATTTCTAAAATATTTTGAAAAAAAAGTTGCCACCTGTTTAAAAGTAAACTAAGTAAAATTAAAACAAGTAAAAACAGCGCTGTCTTCGGCTATGCCGAAGGCTTCATACCTTTCATGAATGGAAGAATAGTAAAAAACGTGTTATTGTATTACAATTTCGTATTACCTATAGTTAAAAGCGAAAATTTCCTTTAAATCAATAAAAATAATTCTAGTAAAGGCATTGTTATAAATTATTTAATGCTTTTCCTTATGTAATTAAAAAGAACTATGTTTTAAGAAGGGAATGGTTTTTGAATATTTTTAATATCGTATCGACGCTTGATATTCAACATTTAAAAAATACAAATAATTAAGTATTAATATGTAAGACCTACATATGTCGGTCTTTGAAAACAGTTATCAGATCCGTAAATAGTTCCCAAACGTTTAACGCTATGATTCATGTGATATTGCGCTGAGCTTATTACTTTTCGCAATAAATATTTGTCCTGAATTTATCTTGCCGATTTACACTGTGAACTCCGATCTTGATGAATACTAATATATAGCTAATAATGGTTGATGTTTGTGCAAAATTTCAAGCCTTTAGCTGTTTAAATGGAGGAGTTATGGTGCAAAATGCAATATCTGAACAATCGGTTGTATGGGAGCTATATGTTATATTTCTCCGATCTTCATGATTTTCAATACTGATACGTAGCTAATAATGGCTGATATTTCTGCAAAATTTCAAGCCTTTAGCTGTTTAAATGGAGGAGTTATGGTGCAAAATGCAATATCTGAACAATCGGTTGTATGGGAGCTATATGTTATATTTCTCCGATCTTCATGATTTTCAATACTGATACGTAGCTAATAATGGCTGGTATTTCTGCAAAATTTCAAGCCTTTAGCTGCCTAAATGGAGGAGTTATGGCGCAAAATTCAATATCTGAATAATCGGTTGTATTATATGTTATAGTCACCCGATCTGGCCGATTCCGACAAATGTTTAATCATTTGTACAACGACACCTGCTCACCAAATTTCATCAAAATAGCTCTAAAATTGAGGGACTAGTTTGCGTTCAAACAGACGGACAGACGGACAGACGGACAGACGGACAGACGGACAGACGGACAGACGGACAGACAGACGGACATGGCTAAATCGACTCAGCTCATCGTCCTGATCATTTAGGTATACTTTTTGATGGGTCTATCTCTTCTCCTTCTGGCACTTACAAACATCGGACCAAACTTAATATACCATTTCATTCTCATGAAAGGTATAAAAAAAATCAGTGAAATCTAAAAATATGGATGAAGGTGAAGATAAATGAAACTCTACTGTACTTGTGTCAAACTAAGAAGCGAGAATGCTGGCATTTGTTAAAACTTTGAAATAAATTAAGTTTATAAGATAAATGAAATATTGTTCCATAGTTGTTTACCAAAAGCAGCGTTGCCTCGAAAAAATAATTTGTGGAACTGGTAACTGTTTGAAAAATTAATTAGAAAATATAAGTGAAATCAAAATATCTCTCATCAGTATTTACAGCAAATCAAATGCAAAGCAGTCCATAAGTGGGCTGCCACCTAATCAAAATTTCAAAAAAAAAAAAAACATTTACTGTTTATGTTAAATAAAGTTTAATAATATTAAATTTATATGAAAATCGATATATAGTAATGCAGATTTTTGAATAGAACAATCCGATATAAAATAGGTTTTAAAAATCTATTTACTAATATACTTAAATCGAGAATGTTTTAATGATATTGTTATAATTTGATTATGATGTTTATTTTCTTAGCCGAGTGTACAAAAATTAAAAAAAAAAAAAATCGGCAATATGTACTTCATGAGCGGGAATTAGTAAAGAAGCAGTAATTTTGACATTTCATAATTCATGGCGAACAGTAGACAATGGAAGAAGAAGAGGAGGAAAAATATAAATACAAGAAATTAATTTGGTTCTGATCAGAGCAAAATAATAATGCAAAGTAACACTGTGTGACGTTTGGTAAGTAATCAATAAAATTAGCTTGGATTTTATTAATAAAAATGTCTTGCAGAAATAATGCAACGCGTATTTGTTTCTTGTCAAAGCCAGGGTTGCTGTATTCTATTCTATTTTCTACAGAAACTTTAGAAAAGGGTGAATGGATTTGTTTTTCAAGAGCTGTGAACTGGCTTGAGGAGGTTTGACACAAGCAATTTATTTGGGCATTTCTGAAGCGGTTTTTAAATGGATTGAGATCAAAAATTTTTGGAAATAGCTAACACCCCAACTTTAGATCAAAAAGGTATACCTCCAAAACTACATGACCTAACTCGAAAAAAATTTGTACAAAACTTTTTCAATCAGCGGCAATTTACAACAAGTACTGTTTATTTGAAATAAAAGCATGCGGTGGGTATTGGAGGTTCGGTTTCACACAAACTTAAACTTTGCTTTACTTGTTGAAATTGTTTTTTCTACTTTCATGCCCAATAAATCTTTATAAGAACTTGCTGCAAAAAAAAAGACAAAGATACTTCGTGTTTCCTTTTTTCTGAGAAAAATTTAGTTTTTTCTTTCATATGTATGCCCTATACACCGCGCTGACCCGCAAACTCGAAACTCGAAAAAAAAATGGTAACCTTCGATGAAAAATCGATTTACTTTTAGTTTCTTAACAATCAAATAAATAGCTTTCAAATGTCTGCAATCCATAAGTATTCCAATATTAACCCAAAAAAAAAAAATACAAAAAGTAAAATAGGCTAAGACGTACTCTTAAATTGAACATAGCTCCAGTGACGCCCTATCTTTTATGCCTCACAGAATAAATAATAAAAAGTAAGAAAAAAAAATGAACTATAGCAAATAATTCAAGAATACAAGTACAGTTAAAAATGCCACAAACAGTAATTACAGCAAAAGAGAATTGACGAGGCACAGTGCGCAGCAGTGGGGCGACACAAGAATTACCGTTAAGATTACACTCACGCATCGTAGAGGTTAGCCCCTTTAAGCGCCGCGTTGTAGTTAATGAGCTGCGGAAAACCACTCCTAACCGGAACAGGACACGTACGGAATGTGAAAGTGAAGAAGAGTGAAGGAGCGGTAGCAGGCAAGCAGACATTTTCGATTGAGCTAAATTGGTACAATAGAAGTACAGACTGCAAAGGAAAAATCGATGCCTGTTAAGGAGGTATAAAAACTAAAAAAAATTACAGTACATCGCCAACCAGCAACAAGCTTAGATACCCTTACATTGCTATGTACTTATTTTTGTGCATATATATATATATATATATATATTGTATATAATATATATTTACAAAAACGATATCCCTGTTTTACACTTACTTACTTACTTTGAAACAAAAACTACAGTTAAATAAACTTTTAAATTCTACGCGCTATCGGAAACCCTAAACTACTTCCTTTTCTGCTTGCACTGTAATTAATTAAAAAACTTTCAACAACTGCAACAACAACACCACATTTTGATTGAATAAAGGCTGCATGGATAAAAAACTACAACAACAGTAGCAACATGAAATAATGAAAAATCAGAACAGCGACGTGACTTTACATAAACTATGTCAGTGATCAGTGGAGTTTTCTCCTTCCCAGTTGCGGTTGACTGCACACTTCGCGGTTGTGCAAAGGAGTTCGTTCGTAATAACTCACCTGTACATCCAGAATCGGGTAGGTGGTACAGCAAAATTAATGAATGCTTGTCACGCGGATGTTAAATGCGTTGGTATCAAAGTCATCGTCTACGGAGGAATTGGAGTGCTCTTTTTATGTAGCATTCTAATTGGCATAGATATTGAAGAGGGTGCGCGCTTTGGTAAGTTTCTTAAAAAACAAAAAATTGTTTCTCCCTTTCCTCAATGAATAAATATCTTCTTTTTTTACGATGCCATCCTCCTAGATTTTTGTATTTCATTTCAGACTAATAACAAAACAATTTTTTTTTTAAGTATTTACAATTATATTGCGTATATATTTATATATTGTATTTTAATTAAATTCACCTTTAATTCCAGTTGGCAACACTCTCCAAAATGTGGGTATGAGCGTTTTTCTCAGCGAGACGAACCGTTTGACACTCATGTTTTAATATTTAATATAACTCGTGTATAATTTAATTAAATTCAACTTTTCAAACAGGCGTTGATTTTCTTCAAAATATAGCTAGCTACAAACCTGCTCTTAATTGAAGCGAACCATTTTTATATTCATATTTTGATATTTTATGCAATTGTGTATAATTTAATAAAACTTTCCGTTTCAAACAGGTGGCAACTCTATCCAAAATTTATATCCGAAACTTCTCCTCGCCGAGACGAACCGTTTGACATGCATATTCTAACAACTTATTTTAATTCATCTTTCCAAACAGGTGGCAATCCTCATAAAAGTTAACTATTTCCGAGACGAACCGTTTGACCCTCATATTTTAGTATTTCATATAACTTGGGTATAATTTAATGAAACTCCACTTTTCAAACAGATGGCAACCCTTATAAAAATTAGCTGTGAAACTTTCTTTCTCGAGACGATATACTCATAAAGTTCGAGGTTTTTGATGAAGTGCAGCGCAAAGATTTTGGGTGTAAAACTAATGTCACAAACGACGTTTATTTTTAATTTTTTTGTCATCATATTTCTTCAAAATGCGATGTTTTCTCCCGATTGAGTAAAGGTTTATTCAACCGAAATAAGAAACCACTTTAAAATTTTTAAGCTAAAATTTAATCGGTTTTCTCCAAAGTTGTAAATATTTCTTTAGCACCAATTCATTTCCATTTTAATTTATTTTTGGTATTTTATTCTTCATTATTTTGACCTCAATTTGAATTCGTCCTCAGTAATACTAGAATGTACCTGTGTGGTCGTTGAGCTTGGCAACTAAATCAGAGCATTTATCTGGATGCCAAAAAATCCTTTTCTTCAAAAATAAAATTTGATTTTATTGCTTTATCTCAAGAAATAGCAAAATAAATTTTCCACCGAGTTCTTATGATTTTTTCTTTTGGATTATGTTGTAATTCAAGCGTTTTGTTTGGTAATAATCCAACTATAATTGAAAAATAAATTACCAATATTTAACATTTAAAAAGTGATGGAAAATTGTGTCGTGTTGTATATCCCAAAAAAAAAAAAATGTAAGCATTTCTAGGAGGATCGTGAAAAGCCGCTAGACCTCATGAAGCTCGCCTACAGTTCACCAACGGCCAGAGGGCCCTTGCAGTTCTGCATGTCGTGGCATTTGCTCAACACTCGGTGAATTGCAGGAGTCCAGTGAAGCCCCATTAAAAAGCCATGGCCAGCAGTTCAATCGGATGCAAAATAATTAGCAAAAGTTATTCAGTATTACAACAAAGAAAAAGTTTACTGAGATTCACAAAAATACTCTAGCTATTCGTAGATACAGATCACATCGCCAATACCACTTTGTCAATCTCCAGAGCCTTTCTAGAAGTCTTCAAAAACCCTTCGAAACTTCTAGAAAAAGATGTAAAAGTGTTCCACCAACTATGTGTGTGTTAAATAATTTTATTACCACAAAATACGTGCAAACTCCATATCCAGTTACTGACAATACAGTAGCATCAAGTATTCCCTCCACATATACATATTTGCCGAAAACAGTTATTAAAAACATTTCTTAACTAAATCAAAAAACTCAGTTCCATTTATTAATTTAGCATATTAGGAACTCAAGCACGCATGATTAGTTATTTCATTAAAGAAAAAAGCTCTTTTAAAGTAGACAGCCGTGAAATTAAATGAACTTTTGTTCAAATAGAATCAGAGAACTAAACTCGAAAATAATAATAAAACTGCATTAAAAAAGCGTAACAGTTTGTAGCAAAACTTTTATTTGCAAGTACTTCAGTACATATTTTCGGCATAGATTCTACTATGGTCTCATAGACCGACTTTGGTATGAAATACTAAGCTTTCTGCATTCTTTGCCAAAGTTCTTCCTTATTTTTTAGCAGGACCAAGCTTTTCCTTTACAATGGTCCACAAGTTCTCTACCGGGCTTAAATCCGGAGATTGGGATAGCCACGTCATCACATCGATTCCACGACTCAGTAAACACGTTTTTAAAAGACGCGAAGTATGCTTCGAGTCAAGTCATTATCCTATTGAAACTACCAAATCAAAGGCATGTTCCATTCGACATAGGGTAGCATAATGTCTTCAAATATTCTTAGGTATCGGTACCGGTCCATGTTTTCCCGAATCCAAAATAGCGGTCCGACTCCATACCACGAAGAACATCCCCATACATGAATGTTTTTTTTCGTGTACCTGTCTTTTTGTCTACATTGGAACTTTTCGTGACAGTCTGCCGAAGAGGTTCCCTTCTACAAGACGTCGGGCAACAGTTCTTGAAGATAAGAGATAACAGTAGACCGAAAACGGTTTTTCATTATGACGTTTTAAACGACAAATAATGTTCCGATTCGATTACAGCTAAAAGTTATCGGAAATATAATAGCAAAGAGGAAGAACTGCTGATTGTTTTGAAGCAATCGACTTGATTATATTTTATTGTCCGTAACTGTCTGAAAAAAGTCACACACGAGGGTAGGAAACGTAAATTAATTTGAAGGAAGATAGTAAAGTTAAACGAAGTATGTTTTCAGACCATGGATTATTTATGTGCTAGAATTTTTCATTTTTACTTTATGGAGGAACAAGGATAAAAAATCTCACATTTACAGCAAACGCAGGATATTGCAACCGCACCTAAAAATCACTTAACTACTATAACATTGTAAGTTTTGCTACCTTATTATTTTTGTAGTTTTCAATTCGAAGCGCAATGACTTGTTTCACAAAAGCCAATCTAACTTGAAATCTTTCAGCGCAATTAACGCGCAGATGTTCCGGATGCGCTCACACCTAGACACCAATAAACTCGAACCAAGAGCAGATTTCAAGTTGAATGTCTCATCATCGTTCGCGACGACTTCAAAATTTGCTTGAAACAAAGCTTAATTTGGCATCAAATGTCATAAAGTGTGATAAAATTATTTAACAAACAACAGTTACGAAAAAAAAGTAAAAACTGGTATAAACTCGCTGCAAATGAAAATTTCCAAGACAGTTGGCAAAGTTTAACAAAAACTCATATACATATAGATAAATTTGTATCTCTTCACATACAAGTGAATCGAAGAAAAGTAGTTCTACTGGCGCGCAATGAGCGTGAAAAGTTATTAGAATGTGAACAGAAGGAAATATAAAAAAAAAACTCATTTCAAATTATGAAAATAACAACCTAAAGGGTGCGACAGTAAAAAAAAAACCAATAAGGAAAATAACTTAAAAAAAATTACGATTTTTTAAAAAAAAAAGAAACAGAAAATGACTGCAGGAGCGAGTGAGTGGTAGTTACTAAAATATAGTTCGTCAGATTCTGCCTTTTCAAATTCACTCGCCTTCGAAATTTTCTTACTCTACTCTCACCCGCTACTTTTCTTCTAGCTTCGTCTGCTTTATCCACATCAACGTAAATTTCATTACAGTTCTCATCTTTTGCGTGCATCTGAGCGAAAAATTCGTTTTGTCAGAGAAACAAGAATAACAATAAGCCCAACAACAACAACAACAAACACAGGGACAGCGCTAATGTTAATAGATTTTCTTTTAGTAACGAAAATTATAATGACGAAAAAATAAAAAGCACTTGAAAATCATGCTGCTCAATTTTGCAAAGCACAAACAAATAATTCGAAAAAAAGCTGAAAATAAACCATTGCTGAAAATCATAACGACTGACATTTTCTACAAGCACAGCCTTGCATATTTAAAAGTAGAGTGCGCTCAGAGTTGCCACAGGCATTTGGAGAGATTATTTGAAAATATAAAAAAAAATAGTAAACCAATTAGAAATTGTGAGTGACTTTTTCTTGCTTTCATTTTTAATGTGAATTTAAGTACAGACTTATAGATAAGAGATCATCTGAAAGTATTCAGGCAGAGTTTCGCGACACGTTTTTCAATGGATAATATCAATGTGAAATATTTTTAGACTTATTGTCAGATTGATTTGAATTTAGGATGAAAATATATGCTCTGAAGTTGTAAGATTTGAAAACCTCTGGCCCAAGTGAAAATTTTTTCAGCCAAATTAAATTTGAAATCATTACTGTTTTTGTTTTTTCCGAAACCGGCGAAAAGTGGATAATATTAACATTTGAACCAAGCGACAAAAATTTTAATTCATGCCTAAGTGAAAATTGTGAAGTTCACAGACGAAAGGAGTACAGAAAGTGTATTTAGTCAAAGCGTCAGTACAAACAATAGTTGTAATTAGTAGTAGGAAATATTAAAACAAATTAGTAGTAGAATTTCTAAAAATAGTGGTAGAAATAAGTAAATTACTAAAATTAGTAGCAGAACTACAAAAAATTGTGGCAGAAATTAGATTAGTAGTAGTAAGTTGTAACATTAATAAAAATAGTAGTAGAAATTAGTAGTAATAGTAAAAGAAAAACGTAATCTAGTAGTAGCAATTAGTAGTAGAATTGCTACAAATAGCAGCAGAAATCGGTAAAAGGTGCAGTAGTAATTAGTAGTAGCATTAGTAAAAATAGTAGTAGTATTTAGTAGTAGAATTAGTGAAAATAGAAAATAGGATTAGGATTAGTGCTGTATTTTCAGTAAACTATTAAATTTGGAATCATATTATATTTTCTCATATAAAAAATTATACAATTAAAAAATTAAGAAGTTATACCCCTATTATGAGTTGCATTCGATTTTCGACTGTAGTCGAAAGAGCTGACATCTAGTTGTTGAAGAATAGCGCAATTCTGAATTTCATATTCAAAAAGTCGATTTGAAAGTTAGTAGAAGCTTAAAGCCGACCTTATTATGCCTAGGACTACGCATCTGTTTTTCAAACAGCTGATATTAAAACTAAACAGACTTTTATCTTTTAGGACTCACAACATTATATCTGCATAAAATTAGCTCAAATAGTTTTGATCTCCAAAACGCAAAAAACAATCACCAATTTCTTACATTTTCGGCAATTTCCCATACATCGTCGAAAGCAACGGAAATTTCGGCAGAGTTGCACTGTTCATAATAGGAATTTGACATTCGATTTTCGATGTTCAATAATCAACGAAGATCGAACGTCAAACGCAACTCATTATAATGAAAGTAAAACCTCATATCTCAACAATCAACTGCATGTGCGCTGTAAGTAATAATGACCGAATATTGATCATTTTCAGTGGCAGTTTCCATTCATGATAAGTGAGAAGAATGCCAAATTTCATGTTCTTGGCTGCTTTGGTGTGAGAGTTATAATGAAAAATCTCACAGTTGAGCAAACAGTTGTTTTCAAAAACCATTAATACAATATAGAAATACATCTGTTTATCAAATTTCAGTCACATATATTTAGAGAAGAGTAACTAGTTAGCATTTAAATAAACAAACGGACACAGGAACAGGAGAACAGATGGACTTGATAAATCAAGTTAACTTGTCGTCTCGATCATTTTCATATAATTATGTATACATCGGATCAAAGTTCTAATATCATTTCAAAAAAGTATAAAAAAGGAGAATTTTGGTTGGAGGTAAACTCTCTCTTTCTATATATTACCTTGTGGCCAGGCTAATAAGTTGAATTACAATTGGGGTTTATGTGGTATGTATTTTGAGATTAAAGTGGACACTTAGCTACAAAAGGAACCCGAAAGGATATTAGTAGGCATTCCGAATATTTAGCGAATGAATACCAATTCATTGATAATACGGTACAAAACGCACTTTGGGGCGCTTTCCAATCTGATGTGACGCGACGGCCGTTCAAGGATAAAATTAAAAATTTATATAGGTTTTTATATATTTGCATTGTGGAAAAACATACAATAACAATTGGTCGATTTTTGGAGCCGAACTGAACTTCGGTAAATTTTGATCGAATCCGAACCGATCATCCCTGAATTGGCGCGTCAAGCGTCAACGAACTGTCAAAACTCCTCATGCCCATACAATTTGTATGGAACTTTATATACACGCCGAGCAAATGGAATTTCCAATTTTGACAGCGCGTTAAGTCCTGAAATTTGGTACGGAAGACGGAAGTGAAAATAAAATAACTAGCAACGTTCTTCAAAAAAATGATAAAAGATAAAAAATTTGGAGGCGGTTGTTTGGGTAAGAATCAATGTGTTTTTGTTTTCAATAACAAGAATAAAGCTTATATTTTTAATGGTCAAACATTAATTATTTTATAGTTTAATGTGAAAATAATAATCTGTCGACATTTTCGTCTAACCTGCAGCACTGAATAATTGCTCTCAGTCGATGGAGAAGCAGATCGATTTTTAAAAGCAATTTTTTTTTTCAAGAGAAAGTTTTTAAGGTCCTTAAAACTACCAATGAAATATAGCACAATTTCTTGGCAGAAGATATTCAACGAGCAATTCGTTTTGCAATGAATAATTTCTTTCCGTATTTTTACTGTAAATCACATCGCCAGAAAAATAAACCCGGCTGCCTTGATTTTTTTGCAAAGAGAAATATGTACAGTGAAATTAAAAATTAAAACAATTTTTATTTAATAAAAATTCACAAATGCTCGGCCAAAGTTTGTGATTTCTTTTTGTCCGAAGCCGAACCAAAACCGTGCGGAACTTTGGTGCCCGTACCCAAATTCGCCTTGGTTTACTAAGTGATATTTTTGTAGTGGTGAAAAATAAAGGACTTGAGAAGTAAATTGCTACTTTTGTTAATTTTTAAAGTAAAAAATCGAGTTTTGTGTTAATTTCAACTTGGAAATGTGGTAGCTTATTTTCAAAGAAAAATCAATTATGACATAACCCTTTTTATTAAAATTTCTAGCTAAAATTCGAAGGAGTAAAGCTTCAGTTTAAGTGTAGAAATACCCATGAGCTAAATTATTTATCTTTACCTGTATTTCCATCTTTGTCTAGCAACGCTCTTCGTAGATATCTTTTACCTGAGAAGACCCTTAAAAAAATATGTGAGTAATAACTTTCTGAAACTTTTTAACTTCAAGCCATATCTTAAATTCGTTTACTTGGATACTTCTATGATATATTAAAGAATTTTAAAGGTAGTAGGTATGTAGGAGTGGCTATGAATAGAAAGCCCGTTGTATTACCACAAACTTTGACACCATTCGATGAAAGACTACACCTTGCTAAACCTCTTTACCTCGCTGATGAATCTCATCAGGCATTTACTATCGGTATTTGAAATCTCACTAAGGTCATCTAGAAACGATTATCCCAGATAGTGCAGCCTGCTTTTGCACAGTGCGGAATACTTAAACAGTAAATGCAAGCTCGTTTCCTCCTCTTCATAATTCCTTCAGCTTCTGCAGCATTTTCGGAAAGATACGTTGAGCCTTTTGGGATGTTTTCCTTTTTTTCAGGACCAGGTTAGAGCTCCGACCACATTAGAAGTATCCTCTTTTTTTAGAGAATATAAATTTCGTGACCGTTTCCGGCCCTATTTAGGCCACGTCTGCTTTGAGGTTCGACAAGTGGTAATTTGATTGGAATCTATCGTCAGCTTGTCCTTATATATATTTTCTAAGTAGCAGTTTGCAAATGGCAAACGGCATACCAATGCGTTCTTTACCTTGAAGAATCAGCTTGGTTGTACCTTGTCTTGCAACTTCATCTGCAATGCAGTTTCCCTCTATGTCCCTTTGGCCAGTGACCCAAATGAGGTACAGTCTGTTCTGCTTGGTCATCTGCCGTAGAGATAGGTTGCAGCCCAGCGCGTTGTTTGAGTTAAACGTGAAGGAACTCAGAGCTTTGATTGCAACCTGGCTATCACTTAAAACCAAGACAAATATACCTCCTCTTAGAATTCCGGTCCCAACCTTCTCCACCGCTTGCACAATTGCTGACACCTCAGCCTGGGAAACGCGGCAGTGCTCTGGGGACCTAAAGAAGATTTGTAGGGGAGGGTTTCGCGAGAAGACACCTCCCCTTACCTTACTGTCAATTTCTAGCCATCTATATAGATGAGAATACCATCAGATGGAGTGTTAAGCTCTTGGTTTCAATCCTCCCTACTATGAATTCTTGTTATAAACCTACTTTCAGAAACCGATTTCGAAGCGCAGCGATCCCGTGCTGCTCGGAATGAAGCGAAATTTGTATTTTACAAGAGCAGTTAATTTTTTGAAATGGTGACGAAAAACGCTGATCATTTCTTAAACTATTGCACTCTGATTTAGCAAAAGTACCACAATTTCTATTAACATCACCATTTCTCAGGACGATAGGTAATCTGAAGCAAATGTTTCAATATAAGAAGACAATATTTTTCCGAAAAATAAAACGTCATAAAAACAGTGTATGTTACCTGATCTTCAAATAGGCGGCTTTTTAAACTATTTCTGCACTACTGCAAAATAGATTGTCATATAGGAATTAAAATGTTATATAGAATTTTAAATTAAATCTAAAGATGTAAAGCTGATTTTTGACGTAAAAAAAACACTCAGAGATTTGATCAGAAAAAAAGGTCACAAACAATTCATTTCATTTGAGAGTTATGCGCTTCAAGTGACAATTTTTCATTCCCTTTATTAACCCAACCCATATATCCTATATCCGATAGCACTTTCGAAACTCCTTTGTTTGCCGTCACTTTCACATTTTGATCCACTTTTGTGTTGCGGCAAAACAAAAAAATAACTCTAATATTCATAAAAGCCTGACAGACCGGATGGTAAAAGTGCAAAATTGTAATTCAATCTGGCAGCTCTAACCGGCGGCAACGAAGCGTCAACGCCGAATGCCAACACCTACTACATACAATAAAATGTCTGTTTTACCAGCAAATTCATAGACACACACACACACACAAACACACATAAACTAAATGCATAGATATGTTTGAACATTTTATCATCATCAACAACAATGAAAACTGAAATAGCTGCAACAAAAAGCACCATAAAATCGTGTCGACACAAGTTGTTGCTGGTGACAACAGTTATACTTGCTATAAAAAGCGATAGTCCAAACAACAACAGCAATAAGAAGAAACATAACAATAAAAATAACAATAGTAATTGTCATCAAAGCGTTGATGCCTGACACCAACAGTCAGCCAATCCAACCAACCATCCAACCACCCACTCACCCACAATCAGTGGCAAAGCGATTCCCATCCTAGAGGAAGAGGAAGATGAAGATTATCACTGTCATTGTTATACTCCGTAGGTACATAGTGGCTGTTGCTGTTGCTGCTCATATTTTTTGGCACAGCTTTAATTCCATTCCACCTTTTTGTTTGTAATTTGTGTTTTATTGTTGCCGCGCTGTGTGCTAGAGTTGTTTTTGTTGTTGCTATTGTTGTATACGCTTAGCTATGCATTGTTGCACAAAAGTGTCGAAGAATGAAAATCACTTACAGGATTTCGATTTAATAGGATTTACAGTGGAAATTAACTTGACACCGTTTTTGTTTTATTTTTATTTTTGCACAAACATGGCAAACATTTGCATTTTGAATTCATATTGTACAATAGATAAGGTTGAAAATATTACGAAATTTGTTTGTATGCAATGTAGCCAATGTGTGCCAGATAGTGATGGTAGTCTTACTAAGTCAAATAGTCATACCAAAAGCTTTTTTGCTTTGTCTTAACCCATAAAAGATCGCTGAATAATTAGCTTTTAGTTGGTTAATTTTAATTATTTTTGTTTTCTAATACGCATTAACTGATATTTGCGTTTTCTGTTAAAAAATTTAGTGCGGAAAAGTTTTCTAAATTTTAAAACTTTTTTTTGGAATTCCCCGTTTATTGGCAAGAAATTGTCACTTAAATTTCGAATATTGCTTATAGCTTACTCATTAACGAAATTAATAGCACAAATTTTTAATTTTTTCATTCGAAATTTTCCCTTGTAAATCTGATTTATTTTTAAGGTACCTTAGTTAATTTCATTAATATTGTCTAAACCAAAATTTTGGTTAGGATGGGCATTGCAGTCTACTTAATTTCCCATAAGTAAAACATTAATTCTCAAATGTTTAAGGGCCAGTTTGAACGCACGCAGACAAATATTTTATGCTTGCATGGGTTGAGAAGAAGCGTTGCTGCTATCGAATCGTTAATGTTGGTGTTGCTTTCAGTGAAATCAAGCAGAGAATTAATGCTGCTGCCGAACGTCACATCGTGTACGTGTTAATTGTCGATCGTGGCTTTGTGAAAAAAAAACGATTATAGTTGGTCCCGCGAGCTGGTTAGTTGAACTCAGTCTAACCGCGCCAAAAAGGTGGTTTAAACTAAAGCTCTTGAAGATGAACCGTACCCAGGACGACCATCCGAGGTCATTAGGTATGAAAACATCAAATTGGAAAAATTTCAAACAACAGTGCTTCGAATTCGGGAATGAATAAGTTCAAAAATAAGAACGCATGCCGTGTTATGGTAAACAGTTTTTATTTTTTTATGAACACCAACCAACTTGAGAAGTTTTGTATTCATGGTTCCTTACCTCGCTCTTCTAGAACATCTCTCGACCTTGTCTGCCGATGGGTGCCGAATTAACTTTCACCTAAAATACATAGCTTCTCTTTTTCGACAAAGCGCGATCACCGAATGTAATAGCCACTCGGTTCTTACGCTTCACTGGGTTGGGCATAGATCGAAGTGCAGACCAAAGTTTGCTTGCAACCTCAGCAAAATTGTAAGTATTCAAATGCTATTCAAATTTCCTTTCGTTTACGTTGATTTAATATTTTTCGGATTTCCAGATTAAGATAAAGATCCCCGGAATCGACCTGACGATTGCCATGCATTTGTTAAAACAGCTGCTACAGGGGGAACATTTGGTAAAATCCTCTTAGCAGGTAGGAAGTGAACTGAAGCAGCTGTAACAATAGCTTTCTAGTTAAATAAAATAACAAGTAGAAACCAATTTAATCAATAGTTAGGTATTCGAAGTGCGAATTGATACCTCAGGAAATATCGACCTAAAATACTTTTTGTTTGTGACGCTTTTATATTTAGTTTACGATATGCATATTATAATTGCTAACAAAAAATTTTTCATTAAGTATTTACTTACATTAACAAATTCGCTAAAATTTTCTTCAATGTAGTCAACGTACCTGAAAAGAGAAAATAAATAATTTAGTGCTAAAAATCTTGAGGTAAAAAGCATACCAATACAAATATATGAGGCGTTTTCAATTTTTCCTATATAATACATTAAAAAACTTCATTTGTATATGGAAAAAAGGCGCTGCAAAAAAAAAAACAATTATACAATCTAAATCATATGTACATATACTAATGTAGTAGGTTTTTTATCACAACTTGTTTCAAAAACGGGTGACCAGATTTCAATCAAATTTGGATAGTATATTTCCTAAACCTGTGGGACGGATTAGGTGGCGCATTAGTCGAGATATTCAGAAAATCCGTATTTAAGGTTCGATATTGATCATATTCGGAAGGTATTTGTAGAATTGTCAAATAATCAAATGCAACTGCATACCCAGAGTTTGTATCCACAATGCAAATGCGGTTTTGGTTTTCTTGTCCCTGTTGTTATCGTATTTGTCTTTGTTGTTTGTTGTTGTGCGTATATTCTATTGCACAAAAGCGCCATGCCGTGACTTTGTGACGTGACGCCTTTTGACTCTTTCCGTACAAGAAATCATAACTTTTGAACTGATGCGGATATTTTAAAACTTAAATTGCATCTGAAACCTAAGCTCTAATTTAAATGTACATATAAATATAGGATGCTTTAATATAATTCACAGTTAAAGTTGAGATGTTTTTGAAAAATGCAAAC